>CM057450.1:1036580526-1037948026 GCA_016271365.2 Neoceratodus forsteri | reverse complement strand
CGGCAGCCAGTAAAGTCAGTAGAATTAAACTCCGTGGAGTGATAAACTCCAAAGGGCAAAAGAACTATCAGGCACAACACAAACACACAAAAACTAACTTTTTTGGGGGGACCTCCAACATGCAGAGAGAAGTACAGTATGTGTGGGTGGGTGGTGGTGGGGAGGTAATCCATTTGAAGAAACAGAGCTACTCACTGTCAGCACCATCTTCTGGACAAAAAAAATACTACCAACAGCTTAATCTGGTTTAAGGTCAGTTGGCATTCATCTGTATCCCCCTCCCCCCCGGGTCGTGCCTGAAAATAGGCAGAATTTGTCTAGTGCACTTACCCGGTCAACAAAAACTAACTAAATAAATAAATAAAACAGAAGTATTTTTCCTTTAATACACTTCCAGAATGATAAATGAAGTGAAAATCAGTTAAAACAGTTTTCTTTATCTTTGTTTTTTAAATATAAATGAGCCATTGTGTAATAGCAATAATGCACTTCAGGGTGTGTGTTGTGCTGGGATAATGTCACTTCTGAGGTGCTGGATGCACTCGGCCTGCGGCCTAATGCCCAACTTCCCCAGGCGTGACATTATCTCAGCACGATACACACCCTGTCATCATGCATTATTGCTTAATTATACAAGGGGGTCCAAGAATCCCTGCTTCTCATTGGCTGACTGGCACCTTTCTGCCGTGGTAAATCCTATGACAACCCATGCAAAAAGTGCCAGTCAGTCGTATCTGGAAACACCCCCTTTTTAAAATTCATCCAACCCCCCGAACATCAACGCCAAAAAACACCATATTGAATGCCCGACAAGCTGCTAGTAATCTGCAACACGAAACCGCGCAGTTCAAAACACATTCTCTGCAAGATTACAATTTTTTTTTTGGTTTTTTCAACAGCTCCTCAGTAAGCACTCACAACCTCATATCCTCGTAAACTGGTAACCTTGGCATCGGGCAAAATATATACTTGCCAAATCACTGCTGCATTTCGTGCCTTGTAGACAAATTCTGGCCACTCACAACCAACAAACTCTGCTAACAGGCATCTTTCTCAAACAAATCAGCTTTTTTCTTTGCCTCGCAAACTTTTTTCATGATTAAAACCCCTACTTCCTGTGCACCACAAAAGCAACATTCGCTATGGAACCACATATTGAACTCCACCAACAGACCCTCAGCACTTGCATCACATTGTCTCATACCATCAGTTAAAACACCTCATACTTCTTACTCACAGGCTTTCTTTGAAAGAAGAAAAACACGACTATCAGGCTCTCTCTTAAAAAAAAAACTTCATACCATATTACTGTGTGTGTGGGGGGGTTGGGGCTGGATTAGGAATTCAGCAGCACCTCTAATACACACATATTCTACCTAGCAACACAGAACTATTTTTTTTTCTGGTGCAGCAATAAAGTCAATAAAAAGTATTTAAAAATGCAAAAAAAAAAACCCTTGTTTTCTTTTTTTTTTGTCACCAAAAAAGGGGGACATTGTATAATCACAATAAACCACTCAGCCCTTCAGATAACTCCATTTTGGATGTATTTTACGTCCATAAATTTGCTTAAAACATCCAAAAATGTACTATTTGGAATCATTGATGTCCATTTAACAATCCTTGTTTAAGAGCTGACGTCCGTTTTTCCCGGTGTGGACGCCACAACTTTATGTTTTTTATACTGCTGTGAGCTGGCTGCCAATTGCCATGGAGATGAGACAGAGTCTGTTTTTTTTTCTGAATTATGCCCGACCTCCCCACCAAACTGCCAGCTGCATTTGCTTCACTTTGTGCATGCAGAGTTAGTTTGGTGCGGCTTTGGCACCTTTCTATGCTGTCTGGTGAACTGTCATCATGAGTAGAGCAGCCCAGCCACCAGTGAGCAGCAGAGGTGAGGTGACTGAGACAATCTGAAATTTTGTAAACCGCAGTGCATGGATTACTGCACATACACAGTAAAGTTAGTGAGGTGGAACGGGAGCGTGGTGGAGGAGGACTGACTGGGGCCAAGGCATGGGGGTTCAGGACTACCGCAAGTCAACTCGAGGACTATCTAAGGCATCCAGAGCAGAGGAGGGCTGCAGACCAGATGTGCACTGCGGGCCACCCACGGCCCAGGGTGGGGAGGGTGGAGCCAGAGGTCAGTCGGAAGGTGGCAGACTGGAGGCTAGAACCGGCCTTGTCGGAGCTTAATGCCGGTTCCCACAGATAGTAAGCCAGGCCTGGCTAGCAGGGAGCGACCTGTTGTGGGAAAAAGAACTTTGCTGCTGCCTGCTACCACTTGTGCTGCCACCGATGTGTCCCTCCCAAGGGAAGCAACGAGGAAGATTAACAAGAATGGTGAGTACTACTCCACACCAAAAAGTCCAGAAGAGGTGGACAAAGATCCCTGGCCTACATCAATCTTGAATTTTTGGAAAATGGTCAGACTTCTATTCTGAGCATTAATTCTGTGTTCTTTTTTTAGTGTGAAATAAGCGCTCATAAAAAAATTGTAATCAATCAATCAATCAAAATCTTTATTTATCCAGGCGGGCACCACTGAGCAAGGCTCATTTGCAAGGTGGACCTGGTCATGAATACATCAAAGTACAGTACAGAAGCAGGTATGCAAAAAGCAATAATATACAAGGAAGAAAAAGTATATATGGTATACAGTACAGTACAAGGTTGAAATAAATAAAAAAAAACAGCATTATTTTACAATTGAAGAAGTCAGCAGATGTACAATCAACCATAGGCATACAGGGGTTATAAACAGAGATCTTTTGAGTGAGGCAGCCGGCAACTACACATATAGGGGAAAGCGGCCTTGTATGGGGTGGCAGGTTAGAGAGGTAAAGAAGAGGAGGGATATATTACCAACGACTGGGGGAAAAATTGGGCTAAAACCACAGAAAGTGATGATGGCTGTCATGTACTTGTTTATTATGATAATGACGGAGGAGGGGTAGATAGTTGGGACGCAACTATGGATGGGGTGGGACTTTAGCCAGGCTGGAGCGGACAGCGAAGGGTTGGTGCAGCAGGAAGAGTTAATAAGGAAAGAGTGAGAGCCAGGGGTAGAAACATGGAGAGCGTCAGGATGGAAAGGGGGAGTTGCGTAATTAGTGTGCTAGCGGTGAGGAAAACATTTGCAAGGTGCTTTCATATAGCGATCGTAGAGCACCTTGAAGATATTCAGGCTAACAGGGCAGCTCAGCTTCAAGTTTCTTTGTAAACCATTCCACAATGTGGGTAAAGAGAAGCTTAGAGCAGCTTTGCTGAAACGAGTGTTGACCCTTGGAACTTGGAAGGCAATTAGGGAATAGCTCCTTAGAGCATAGGTGCCTAACACACTCCAGGGAATACAATCTGAGACATATGAGGGGAGCTTGTTGGTCACTGCTCTGAAGGCCCATAGGGCGGTGTTTCTATTCCTCCTATAGTGAAGGGAAGTCCAGCCTAACGATGAGTACAGGGAGCAGTGGTGTGTGGAAAGTGGAAGGCCAGTAATGAACCTGATAACTCTGTGGTAGAGGGTGTCCAACTTAGCCAGTGCAGAGGCAGTGCAGTGGCTGTAGAGCAGGTCCGCATAATCTATTAAAGATAGGAAGGTAGCTTGAACCAGTTGAATCTTGGCCTCCTTTGTGAGCAGGTGGTTAATTCTGTAGAATAATCCCAATCTTTGCCTTAGTTTCTTCTGTAGTTCTTCAAGATGCTCGGTGAAGGAAAGTTTATGATCGAGCCAAACTCCTAGATATTTGAATTTAGCTACATACTCTAGTGTTTCTCCAAGAACAGTGGTAATTTGTGGGGTAGCCCCCCAGCAGGAATTGCTGCATGCAAGGAGGGGGAGAAGAACATGACTTTTGTCTTTTTCGCATTGAGCAAAAGCTTTTTGTTTATGAGCTGGTATTGTAGGAGGTTAAATTCTGCTTGGAGGTCTTCACAGGCTGCTTCTGGTGTGGGACGACTCAAGTACAGTACAGTGTTGTCCGCGAATAAATGGATGTTGGCTTTTTTGATGGGGTCATTGATGTCGTGTATGTAGACTGCAAAGAGGAGGGGACCATGATGGAGCCCGGGGCACGCCTCCAGCATAGGTTTTTATTGAGAAAGATCACCTTCAGCTTTAACCTGCTGTTTCCATTCTCCGAGGTAGTCTGCAAACCAGCACATATATTTATGGTCCAGGCCTAAGGTGGTTAAGGAGGAAAGAAGAGGCTGTGATCGACTGTGTTAATGCCCACTAAGATCCAAGAAAATGGCACAGACATGCTTCTTGTTGTCAAGGTCTAGGAGCCAATCATTGGTCACCTTAGCTAGGGCTGTTATGGTGCTGTGTTTTGCTCTAAATCCAGACTGAACTGGGTTTAATAGGCTTCTGGATTCTAAGTATACCCCTAGCTGGCCACACATTATTTTTTCTAGTAATTTAGACAGCATGTGGAGGAGGCAGATCGGTCTGTAATTATTTAGATAGCAGGGTTCACCTGTTTTTAATAGAGGGATGACATCACTATTTTCCATTGAGGGGGAGGCTACCCTGGGAGAGTGACATGTTGAATAGGTGGGTGATTGGCACTGCAAGCACATGGTAGGCACATTTCAGGTAGTATGGCTCTATGAAGTCAGAGCCTGCTCCCTTCTTGGTGTCCTGTTGCAGCAGTAGGTCTTCCACCTCTTTTAGAAAAACAGGCAGGAGGGAGAAGGCCTCCTCAGTAGGGGGGGAATTCATGGGTTGGTGGGCCCTGAGCTGTGCGGAGGTCATTGGCAGGGGAAGTATCAAATGTTAGCCCTGCCGTTGCAAAATGGTTATTGAGGGCTTCCAATATCTCCAATCGGTTAGAGATAACACTGCCACAGGACTTAATTTTTGCTGGAATGGAATTACCAGGTGTGTGTCCAGACATGTCTTTTAATGTTTTCCAGAGCTTTGAAGGATTTCTTGAGGCAGAGGCTAGCTCCGAATGATAGTAGGCAGCCTTGGCTGCTCTGACCAACTTGGTGCACTTGTTATGTGCTCTCATAAAAAGACACCAATCTGAGTCGTTCTTGCTTCTTCTGGCTTTTTTCCATAAAGTATCCCTTTCTAACAGGGAAGCTTTGAGCTCAGGTGAGAACCAATGGCAAGTGCTGCTCCTGACCCGCACCTTAACCAAGGGTGCATGCTTATTTAAAGTCTCACTTAAAATATCGTAAAAAATAGTATATGCCCTGTTAACCGTTTGGGCTAGGAAGAATTCCTGCCATCGCAGTGAATGTTTCAAGTCGTGGACGTATGCAAACAAATCGAAGTTGCGCTTGCACCTCTTGATAGAGAACTTAGCCACAAACTGTGGGTTGTGCACGGATCTAATGGTGGTGATTATACAATGATCGCTGAGAAAAATGTTCCGACATGAGAGAACAGATGTGGCTTGCTAACCAAAATTACATCTAAGAGGGAGCTGTTGCTAAGGTTCTTTTTATTTGGGCGAGTAGGCTCGCCAATGAGTTGCACCAGCCCTAGAGTGTCACAAAAGGATTTCAAGGGAGCTGATGCACTTGATAGCCAATCATAGTTCAGGTCACCAAGAATAATGGTTTCCAAGGAACTGAGTCCCAATACGGAACTGAGGTGAGACAGGAGGTGAGGCCCGGCAGAAGGGGGCCTGTAGCAGCCTATTACACAGAGGGAACTGGAAGGAGAAAGTTCGATCTTTAGGGTCAAACACTCAAATTCTTTGGGGGAGGATGATGCGTCTATGCATGTGGCTGAGTATTTGTCCCTTACATAAATTGCCACCCCACCTCCTCTTGATTACCTATCTGCTCGGAAGAGTAAATAATTTGGGATATTGATTTCATCGTCTGTGGTGGCTGGCCTAAGCCAGGTCTCAGTGATCACTAGGACATCAGGTAGGGTGTGGCTCACCCAAGCCTGGATAAGGCGAACTTTTTCAGCAAACTACAGGCATTAAGATGCATAAAAGACACTCCTTTGAAACCTGCCAGGTCTGATGGAGAAGCAAGGGTGTCTAATGGTCCTGGGTTGAGTTTGACGTTGCCTGAGCACAATAGTAAAAGAAGCAGGATTCTTTTTAAGGCAGGTAATGTAATGAATCTCTGCTGAAGTCTGCTATTCTTGTTGGAACTGAGCATTTTCTAGCTTGGGTTAGCGCCACCCATTCTTTAGATGAGAATGAGATAATGGCCCTTCCCTGATACTGAGCCTGTAGCTATGGGAACATTACATGAGGGATAAGGGCCTGGAGCTGCTAGGGGAACTCAAACCTGCCTCTTCAATGGTGGATCTAGGGGGGAAAGTGTATCACTGTGCCCTGCAGGCCAGTCACACCATGTCTCACCTGAGATAGGCATAAAATTGTGCAACCTGTATGCCCACTGCCCACTCTCCCAGGTCTAGGGATATATGCCCAAGGTAGGGCATCCAGCGGAAGCACCCCAGCCTTCCAGATGGCCCCTGAGAGACACTGGTATGTTCCTGAACCCAGGTCACTAGTGTCATAGGACTAGGTAAGGCATGTCTCTACCTTCCATCCAATGAGTCCATAGACAGCTTTCCTCCATTATGGAGGAGGGACAGTGCGTAAATTGCTTGACGGTCACCCAGTTGAAGCTGGATGGCACACCATGCAGGGGCATCTCAGATGGTTGGGCACAGGCATAACAGCGTGTGTGGCATCTCCACACTGCTCGGTCTTGCCAGTGTACATTTGCTCAAGCTCACCTCATGATGGGGAAGAAAAAACAGGGAACTCACGAGCTGTGCAAACAGAATGCTTTGCTGCTTACCTACACAAGCCATGATGACACTGCCAAGGACCCTGCTGCTGAATCGATCTGAACCATGGGGGTAGGATGGCCCTTCTTCTCCCAGCCCCACCATGAGAAAATTTAAGGCATTACCTGGAAGTACTGCTGAGTGGTGTTGGAGGGGTTGCAGGCAGTTCACTTCTTCTAGGGTGCTGCCACTGACGGTTGGCAGGGGCGAACCCTTGGCACCAGAATTGCAGTTACTAAGAAAGTAAATTTCTTGGTAACTGCAACTTGTAACAAGGGTTTGCCTCTACAGCTGTTAGCAGCAGCCTAGAAAAAATGAACTGCCAGAACACTTTGGCTGGCACCTTCTCTGTGTGTGGACAATGGACTTACTTAAAGTAAGTCCATTGTCCACACACAACAGAGAAGGTACCAAACTGATGTAATTGGATTCTTCAGGTAATCAAAACTGCTCTATTTAGGAACAGCCTAACAGCCTCAGTCAGGGTACAACAATTTCATTTTTGCAGGTACATTCCTTTGTGGATGTGGCATGGATTACAATGAGGTAACCGTGTTCAGAAGGACCATGAGTTAACTTAAAAAAACTATAGGACTTGAAGCATTTTGACTTCCAAAATGTGTCGACTGGAATTATTTTGACTTCCAAAAATTGACAGCTGGAAGTATTTTGACTCCAGTGAAACTGAAATGACTTCCAAATTTCAAACCATGAAAGTATTTGACTTCCACCCAAAAAAAATTATCTGAAGCCCTGAAACCACTCCAGGGTGTGGGTTATGCTGGGATTTACCCACTTTTGGTATACTTTACTCACTTGGTCTGCGGCCTCATGACCAAACCACACCAGAGACATGGGTAAATCCCAGCATAACCCACACCTGGTCATGGTTTATTGCTAACACGAATCAGATTCATACAAATGAGCAACAGCAGGTTTATGATACAATCAAACAGTGATAGAGCCGACTTTAGCAGGAGAGTTCGACAAAATAGTAGCACATCTTGGAACTTGCCAAAGGAGAGGCACACTTGGAGGAAAAAATCTCTGCCAACTGCTGTCCCAAAGTGTGATGCCCTTCTGCTTCGACCCTTGGGTTCTGGTCTGATGGGCAGTGGGCTGCTAAATTCAACTGCCTATTTGTTCTTAAAAGTATTGCTTCTCTGAATGCAGTCTAATTGACTGTTGGCAATCACATGACCCTCCTGGGTCCAAGGAGAGCTCCCAAGTTGCAAAGGGTGGTGTAGGTGGGGGCAACCTAATTCTGTCATTTGACCCTGTCTGGATCTACCTATGACTCAGTTTTGGCCTGGTCTGGGAAAGTAACCTGTTTTGGAAAACCAGAGTAAATCAGAACTTCAGGGAAAAAAATCAGAATCAAAACCCTCCCCAAACTATCTACAGCAGTATACTTAAAAGGGACCACCTGGACCTCCTAAAACAACAGCTTCTTGCACAAAATTGGAACATCCTGGACTTTACCGACGACATTAATGTAGCCTTCTGTCACTTCATAAGGGTTTTCAATACTGCTTGTGATATGCATGCCCCTCTCAAAAAGATGAAGGTCTCTAGCACAGTGAACCCCTGAATCACTTCTAAGCTCCTTTCCCAGATGAAGCTTCGGGACCATCTCTGGCACTGTGCAAAAGCCACTGGTAAGCAGCAGGACCTACAAGCCTATAAACCAGCTAGAAACAACTGCATGAGGGAGACTCACCAGGCAAAAGACAAGAACCATAGAGAGATGCTTACCAACTCTTGGGGTGATAGCAGAAAGTTCTGGTATAATATAAATGACATCACTGGCAAAGAAGCTAAAGTATCTCCTACCGCTGACCCACTGGAAATTGCTAATGCTTTTATAATGATGCTTTTGCCAATTTGAGCTGTGTTCTCCCACATGACTTTTTCAATGATAATGCTGCCCACTCTACAAGTCACTGTCATGAAAATAGCCCTGAGCACCCCCCTTTTTATTTTAAAAGGGTATCATGCAACCTGTTTAGAAAACTACTAGCTAAGGTCCAAAGAAACACAAGACACAGTAGTGACAGACTAGACCTTAAGCTTATCGCCATAACCCCAGATGAAGTTCTCCTACCTATAACTAAGATTCTAAACCTTTCTCTTACCCTGGGACAATTTCCTGATGCTTGGAAAATGTCCATCATAACTTCGGTGCACAAAACTGGTGCTCGTTCCCTACAGGGTAACTATAGGCCAATATGCATTCTCCCTCCACTCTCCAAGGTGCTCAAATGAATTGTTACCAACCAGCTTGGTGCTTATCTGGAAACTTACTCTATCCAGTGCCGACAACAACATGGCTTTAGAAAGGAGCACAGTATTACCACAGCATTATTAGAATTCACAAGCTTCATACTACTGGCCATCGATCAAGGCAAGCTTGTAGGTGCAGCCTTTGTTTACCTAACAAAGGCCTCTGACACAGTGAATCACACACTGTTGCTCGGCCAACTCTCTAAAACTAGTGTTGGTCCTAACACCCTGAAATGGTTCAGAAGCTACCTCAGTGATAGACTGCAGAGGGTGAGGATATCAAATGTAGTTTTGGAGCAGAGGGCTATCTGATCAAGGGTACCTCAGGGCTCAATCCTGGGACCCCTACTGTTCAGTATTTTTCTGAACAACCTCCCAGCTGCCTGTAATCAGCGTACTCTCCTCTATGCAGATGACACAGTCATCTTTACTAGCCACCTGGATCCCAACACACTTGAAAACAATCTTCAACAAGGTTTCACATAAGCAGAGAGTTGGTTTAATAATCACAAATTAGTGCTAAACTACAAAAAAACTAAAGTCCAGCTGTTTTCATCCTCTCAGAATACATTTAAGGCCCACGCACTCACTATCACTAACAACCATGGAGATGCTCTTGAACAAACTCAGCTCTTCAAATACCTAGGTTTAACCCTGGATAGTCACCTCACCATTGTGCCTCACATTGAAAATGTTGCCAGAGATGTTAATATAAGACTAGGGCTCCTCTTCAGACATAGACAAAGTCTTACCCAAGAAGCCCTGAAGGTTGCAGCTCACAGCTCAGTCCTCTCGATCATTGATTATGGTCTAATCATATACAGTGCTGCAACATCCACATCACTTAAAAGACTCACAGTTGCCCTGAACAAGGCCTGTAGGTTAGTTACGGGAGCTGCACGCCTCACTCATACCTGTAAGCTATATGCTCAATCTGGCTGGCTCCAGCTAGGAAAGAGGATCAAATATCAAACCTGGCTTCTGACCAAAAAACTTCTACTTGGATTACTACCCCCGAGCATTGGTTGCCTGCTAAACAAATCCCCTAAGACCCAACACATCCGCACCTCTGATTCTGACCTCCTTCTAGTACTCCACTGTCGGACTGTTCAGTACCAGTGATCCTTTCAATACAGAGCCCCTCTGTGGTTTAATAATCTAAGCAACCAACTGAACACTCTTTCTAGTCACTCCCAATTCAAACTTATGCTTCGTCAGCATCTCCTAACCGAAAGCACTTGTGATTGTTACACCTAGTTTCCCACCTCTCCGGACACCCTCCTACTACTCTCTCATTCATTTGTCGCACTTACTTGGCTTCTTGTTCATTCACCTCTCTTGACAGAACAATTTCCGCTTTTCCCCTCTGTCACCTCCAACCTTACCACACCCCTCTCCCTGCTCTTATCCACTGATTTCCCTCTTCCTTGGACTTGCCAGGCCCTCTGGTCCCCACTCTTCCTTATCTTGCTATCCCTTTCTCCTGCCCTCCTTTACCCTCCTTTACCCCTTCTCCCACCTAGCCTCCCCTTTCTCTCTCTCTCTCTCTCTCTGACAGGGCCTCTGGCTGCCATATTTTCCTTTTCTATCTGGATACTGCACTTCTCCTCTCCCCATACCTCTCCTTTCTTACTCTCTCCCTTTCCCTCTCACCCCTGACTAGCACTGTTTCCTCAGTTGTACTGTATGATTTACTATGCTCTCTTGTAACCTTGATTGTGTAGCACTGTTCCCACATATATACTATTTGACTTGCTATGCTCTCTTGAAACCCTGACTGTTGTCTGTACCTCCCTGCTTTATTGAAACCCTTTCCTTTGACGTGGAACCTTTGTAAGTGAGCTGCCTCATACTCAAAGGTATTTGTAATCTGAGATTTTAATAAATAAATAAATAAAAAACTGGGTCACACTCAGCTCTCCCATGTGTACTTAAATTCTTCTTATTAAGAAGACTCTGAAAGTGAAATAAAAATATGAAGATTAGTTAGGATCAGAAACCCTTCTGATCATTCTGTAGTCTTTGCAATACTGTAAGTGTAGTTATGAAGGGAGTAATCAGTTGCACAAAACCTTACCCCCTCCCACAAAAGCAAGTGGCTTAGTTTCTAAAAAGTTTAAAATACTATTTTTTTGCAGCTGCCTGGGTAGCCAAGAAGTATTATCCATACCTGGACTTACTGCCTAGCACCCACAGTCTAAACATTCTTTTAATGTAACTTTTCAATTTCTTTACCTAGGTCGTACCTCCCCAAGTGAGGTGCAACATCTAATTTATAGCAGGGTCCTGTTTCTACCTAATTTTCCTGCTAGGATTGCTGAAACACAAGGAGGTCAAGTGATTTGTTCAGGGTCACACAGTGAGCAAATGGCTGTGCTGTCATTGTCCACCACCTGCCTTTTATGTACTGAGGAGCACAGAACTGCACAGAGTCTCCAGGTGGGGGTGTGACCAGGGCCTTCTAAAGAAGGAGGAGGACAACTTCTCTTGCCCTGCTGGTCACAGCTTTTTTGATGACCCCCAGTATTCTGCTGGTCTGCTTGACACATGATGCACACTGCTTATCATGCTTCATTCCCCTGTCTATTATGACTCCAGGTCCTATTCATCCTCAACTGCAGCAAGAGGAGCCCTGCACAGTGTGTGCTGTAGGTCGTCCTTCTGGTTTTCATCCCCAAGTACAGCCCCTTGTATTGGACTATACTAAATCTGAGACTCCCGTGGCAGGATTTTCAAACCTCTGAGAATGCCGCAAGTCTCTGGTACGGTGAACATATGGTGCACGGGGCTTGCGGCAGTCTCCTGGTCAGGGATCAGGATTTTCTATCCCGTGGGTGAACTGCCACAAGTTAGGCCAACTTTTTGTGTTCCAGCTTGCAGCAATCCCGAGGGCCATTTTTTTATAGGGCTTGAGCCAGATATTTGGCGCAAACTGCCATAAATCGTAGAAACCGTCACAACTGTGCCCAAAATTGTAAAATTGGGTGCAGGTGCACCCAAGAGGTTTGGTGCACTGCCAAAACCTACATTTCGTGGCACAGGACTTGACGCAAGCTGTGCCACATTTTGAAAAGCCAGCCCCAGGAGTCTAACCAGTTGCCCAGCTTGATTACATCCTGAAGCTCATCCCTATCTAGCTGAGCCAGATGAAGACATTTTGCAGGTAAATGTCCCCACAAAAGCAGAAAACTAAAGCAGACAGTGGATGTAAATTAACTGAAGTTCTACTTTCAGCCAAATTCAGTATGATAGAAACTGGACCCCTCATGACTCCAAGTTACCAAGCACCCTTGCACTCTGGGTGATCCTCAGTGGGACTTTAAGTTCCTTGTCACTGAGGACTTCAAATCCCTCCCCCCACACACACACACATTTATTAACAAAAATGGCCGCTCTGAAGAAATCCCAGTGGTGACATCCAAGCACTGAAAGAATACGCAGCTGCGCAAGCTTCTGACAGCAGTTGGTTACAATTCCCAAGACACTCAAAAAAACATGTCATGAATCCAAGACCTTTACTGACTGTGCACGGGGATTGGAAGGGATTGTTGCAAGCATCAGCAAACTCAGAGTAATAAGGATCAACAATTGACTATTTTAGGTTTGCTTAGAGAAACATCAGCCCCTTTGATTTCAAACAAAGTCACCTCTTTTAAGAACCACAGCGGTCTCTTTTTCCTTTTGCCTTTACTCACTTGTTTGAAGCAGAGGTTTGTTGCTTTTACTATGCTCCTTTTTATCTTTGCTCACTGTTCCTCCACCTAGGTCACCCACCGCTACTAGGTCATCTCTAAGGCATTCACCCATCTTTTTAAAATATGCTGTCCTGAAGTCCAGGACCCTCACCCTTGTGTGGTTTGATTCCACAGCCATCCTTATACTGAACCACACTGTACGGTGATCACTGATCCCCCAATGGCCTCCCACTTTGACATCTGCAACACTGTCCCTGTTTGTGAGTATCAGATTCAGTACTGCCCCATCACAAGTGGGTTCACTGACTAGTTGCTTGAAGAATGTCCCCTGCAACGAGTCCAAGATATCCCTGCTTCTAGCTGAAGTTGCTGCTGGGAGGCTCCAGTCCACCACATCTGGTAAGTTGAAGTCCCCCACCAGCAGCACCTCTCCCTTTTCTGCCATCTTGCCAATGGCTTCCTCTAGTACCTTATCTAATTTCTCCCTCTGTGTTGGAGGTCTGTAGATCACTCCAGTGCAAACAGTAGCTCCATTCTCCATCTCCTGGGTGACCCACAGTACCTCTTCATCCCCCTGTATTCCCTGTATCTCTATGGCTTTTACAATCTCCCTCACATAAAGCACCACATCTCCTCATTTCCTTTCCACCTTGTCCTTCCTGAACAGAGTATAGCCCAGTATGGGTATGGTCATGTCCCAGTCATGGTTTTCAGTGCACCATGATGACTCAGTAATGGCTACAATATCTAGGTCGGCCTCTGCCATGTTGGCCTCCAGGTCCGGAATTCCTAGACATCTAGCATTCACACACACATGGCCTTCCAGATTTTGTTTCCACTCTGCCTGTTGCCCCCTTTTTTTCCTTTTTGCCTTCCCTCCTCTCACCTCTCTTATTATGGAATGCAGGCCATCACCCAAGTGTAGGCCCTTATCCTCCTAGGTGGATCCCCAGTCCCCAATGCAGCTGAACCCTTTCTCTCTGCACCATTCCTTCAGCCATGAGTTGAAGCTCCTGGTGTGGAGTTCCCTCTCCTGCCCCCTGTCATGGGCAGGCAGCACCTCAGTAAAAGCCACTGAGCGAGCTACCGGTCTAAGGCCCCCCCCAGCTCCCTGAACTTCCCCTGCACTCTCTCAGCCTCATCCCTAGCCAGGTCATTAGTCCCTAGCTGGAAAATGACATCCAGCTCTGCCTTTCATTCTGCTGCCCTAGCGAGCCTCAGGATTCACTTTCCATCCCTCTGGGCCATGGCACCAGGTAGGCACACAACCTGCCTCTCCCCTTTCCTATTCCAAAATCTAGCCCCCACAATTGAGTCCCCACCAGAGGTTGCTTCCTCCTCCTCTGGGGTCCTCTACCACCCTACTTGGGGTCTCCACTACAGAGGGCCCCCAAATTCCCCTTGGTCACTACCGTGGGTGCTACTTCCTGGCAGTCCTGCCGTGCTGGGGCAGCATAGAAATTTTGTAGTGGTACTGGTTGAGGAATGTGTCTTTCTGTCCCATCACCCCCCTTCAAGAGCCCACCATAGTCTAGCCATTCCTCCTCACTGGCATCCTCTGAGGTAATGGTGGAAGACTTGGTGGCCTCTGGGTAGGGGAGAGGTCCCCCAAATCCTAGCCAACTCAGCCTGTAGTCTAGCGACCTCCTCCCTCAACCCAGAGAGGTTCATGCTGAGGTGGAGCATGGAGCAAAAGGCAAAATGCCCACGGAAGCTCCCGTCTAAAACCCATAATGACACGTCTAGCTATTTCCCATAACCCAAGCATCTAACTTACACTTAAACATGGGCTTACTTTTACTCAGTATTATTCCAAGTGGCAGAGTATTCCATGTTTTTACTATTCTTTGAGAAAAATAAAAACCTGTTCGACAGTGCTGTATTTGGCACAGCACAATTGAGCGGGTGACCTCCAGTTACAGTGTTCTCCTGTTTAAATTCAAAACCCATCTTGTTAAACAGATAGGAATCATTTATTATGTCCCACATTAAATGTAAGTCACCACTTAATCTTCTTAGTTCAAGTGGCATAAGACTGTATTTACCTAATCTTTCACTATAATCTAATTGTTTTAATCCTAGGATCTGTTTAATAATTTTACATTGTATTCTTTCTAATTGGTTAACAACATTTCTCTTGTAAGGATACCAAAACTGCAAACAGTAGTCCAAATGAGGGTGGATATGCAGTAGAATCTATATAAAGGCATTAATACCTCTGGTGCTCTAGCCTTAAAATTGTTTTTAATAGTCCAAAGAATTCTATTGGCTTTGCTGTTTTGATGGACTATCTAGAACAGCATAAACTGTTTGTTATATAAATCCCTAAATCATTTTCAAGGGTGGTTTCCATCAAGTGATTCCAGCATAAATAATACGCATGCTTATTATTATTGAAACCCAAATGCATAACCCTGCATTTCTCCAAATTAAATCGCAGTCCCCATTTAGCAGCCCAATCAGTAATAATGTTTAGATGATCCTGTAGTCTATTAGGTTCTTGTAGTGCTGAGCAGGTGCCTCCTATTTTTGGATCGTCAGCATATTTGATTGACCAGCATCTCAGTCCTAAGGTTAGATCTGCTATAAAAACATAAAAGATGAAAGGACTGAGAAATGACCCCTGTGGAACTCCGCTAGTTACCCTTCCCTCTGGAGAAGAACATCCATTTATTACCACTCTCTGGATTCTGACATGCAACCAGTTACTGTAGATATCCAGTAGACTATCTTATGGTTAAAGTAAATTTCTGACCTATCTGAGAGCAGCTACCACTCACACATAGTGATAGCTGCCCTCATCAGCCGTCATTCTATCCTGCTTTTACTTATTAAAAGTATCCTGTACCTTAATGATATCCCTCATAATTTTAATTTCTACAGTGGAAGCCCTCTGCATTGTGAGTGTCCAGGTTTGGCCACTACGCCCCCGGGCTTAAGCACGTAATGCGGCCAGGGAAAGCACGGGGGTACACCCCATTGAAATGAATGGGGTTGATTTCTCATTCATTTTTAAACTACAAAATGGTCACTTAGCGATTAATGAAGGACACCACTCGACTAACATGGCCTTTAACACCTGTAAGTGTTAGTTTTTTTTTAATACAGCATCATGAGACACAAGGTCAAATGCCTTACTAAAATCTAGGAAGATGACGTCACATGGGATTTTCCGATCCAGGTGCTTACTGAGCTTTTCTTTAAAACACAGAAGGCTGGTGACACAGGATCTGCCTTTAGTGAAGCCATGCTGCTCAGTGTCTATGTTTCCTATGGAGGTGAGGAGTTTGTCTTTTATTATACAATGGTGTGTGAAAATCCTGTAACCTCATGGGTCAAAACATGTCACATGACCATGGATAAATCCTGCATAACCCACGACTGAGGAATGGCATTTACAAAAAAACATAATAAAACACATTTAAAGTTTATTTTACACATGGGTCCATTGTATAATCACAATAAGGCACTCCAGGGTGTGAGTTATTGGGAGATTTACCCACTTCTTGTGTGGTTAAGTCACTTGGCTGCGCCTCGTGACACACCACACAAGGCGTGGGCAAATCCCCATTAACCCACACCCTGTTGTGCCTTATTGTTTAATAATGCTGTCCAGGATTTTACAAATAACAGAGGTTAGGCTAATGGATCTATAGTTTTCTATAGTCTGATTATCGCCTTTCTTAAACAGAGGTGTAACATTAGCCATTCTCCAGTCCATAGGGACTTCACCTGTATTTATACTGCTTTCCAAAAGTAGTCTAAGAGGGTAAAGCAGGTATTTTTGACATAATGTTGAGCATACTTCCCGTAATCATATCCGGGCCAGGGGAACAGTCTGATTTAATACTTTTAATCTTATTTTTGAGGTTATAATGCATTCACTAGTGCATCCATCAAGTATTGTAGGTGGTTGATGTTTTTTTCCATAAATGTTATAAAAGTGTGTATAAAATAAGTCAGCCATTTTATCTAAATCATTAATGGTACACTTATTCTATATCAGATGTGTGCGGATGGGGCAAGCATTGCAGTTTCCAGAAGGTCTCTCTGAAAACTGCCACCCCACAACCACTGCACTGCACAATTCCCAGCACTTCCAACCTTTATTTTCCCTGTGTTACCTGATGATACTTTTGTAACCATAACCCTGATGGGGTGTTTCTAGTTTCCCCTCTTGTATTTCTATTTGTGCTCCCTTGTGCCTTGTTTAAATCTTTATATGCTCCTACCCTAGATAGGGATTCGCTCCTATTCCCACTTTTGGCCTACCTTTGGCCTTCCACCCTTCCCAACAGTATTTGTTACATGGACGTGAACAGGTGCCTTGCCCTAGCCAATCAGCAGAGTCCCCCACTTCTCTGCTTCCTTCTGCTGATTCTTGCTGACTCCTATGATGCCAATCACCGTTCCACTCCTTTGCTGTTCTACTCACTCTCTGGACACGAAAGTGTGGGACACATAGGCAGTGGCTACTTTTGTGCAGAACCTGCTCCCTTCCTGGTGGCGTGCTATTGGCTGTGGGAGGTCAATAATCAAGTAGCTGAGGCCCCAGGCCAGACAAAATAACACCCCCCCCAAACTACAGGGTTAGACACAGGTCATATAATATGGCTCCTAAATGTGGGCTTCTCTGGCTGCTCTCAGATTTACCCTTCACTCAATGAGAAATACGTTAGTTCAACTAAGTTTCACAATTCACCACAGCTTACTCCACCTTTGTTGTCTCCAAAAAAAAAACAAGCCTTTTTTGTCCCTCCTGTTGCAAATGCAGGCAGATTCTACTTAGTAGTTTGTGTGTCCAGAAATAGCTCTAACATTATGAGGAATATCAGCAAACCTTTGCAAAGCAATGGCAAATTTGAGTACAAAAATCATAAAACTGTGAAATTCATAGCAGTAGAGTGGTATGCCAGACAACCCTAATAGCTCTAATGCCTTGCAAGGGTTTGAGGCTTTAGAGCATTCAGAATGCATATGATATGGAAGGATAGACAGAAACCAAACAATCGGGATATTGTTCTTTCCTTGCATCCTCTTATGCAGTGTAATGTTGAAATGTATGTTGCAGTGCAGTTTTCATAAACTCTGAGATTTTATTTGCTAGTCCAGCTTCCCTTAGCTCTGGGAGAACAGTGGGACTGGCAAACATCTGATCTGAGCTTATAAAGGCTCTAACATGCACTGCAGGCTATTAATCTCCAGTTGCTGCACTCCTGCTCTGATTCTGGGATTTGTAGTTACCAAAAATATCAGCCTGCAAAAGAGCAGAATCAGTCTGTTACAATCTACTGTACTGCAGTAAACAGTAGCTAATCAAAAATGTTTTGCTCACAAAGAGCAAATTGGGACCAGCCCTACACTTGCACGTGGGGCTGTTAGTGCTCACTGTTCCCCTTTAAGTGGTAGAAAAAAACACACCTCATTTACAAATCCTGGCAGCCCTATCTGTGCTTCCTGATCCTCAAAACAAACAAAAAAAAACCATCTGATCGACATGATGATACAGCAGCAGCACCTGCACTCTGCACTACCATGAGAGGGAATCCCATTTTCCATTCAACACTGAGACTTTCAGGAGGCTGGGTAGTCCTACAGAAACTGAATGATCAGTTTACAGGGAAAGGATGGAAGTCTTCCTTGTGGGTCATTACCCACTGCAGATTCTTTGGGACAATGCAGGTACATCGCGTTGACGTGCCTGAATCCAGAGAGGTGGGAAGCAGGAACAACAAACTCTGGTCAGAGCCAAAATGGCTGTTCATGCATTAACCTTATAAAAGAAATTAATATCAACATGTATATTACTAGGGCTCATTCCTTCCATTGCCAGTTCTACAGTACCCACTTATATATCTTGTAATCTATTCCCTCTTCACATAACCCTTCCCCCCCTCAAATTATCTGCCCCTTACCATTACCAGCTCCTTTGGTCCTGCTCATGCCTTTATGATTCTGCTCCTTGTCCCTTCCAACCCATAATTTGTTTTCCAAACACATCCCCTGCTCTCTCCCTCCATTACATGCCCCTTTCCTTATACCAACTCTCCTGCCCACTATTTTCTAACAGCTCCCCTATTACTTCTTTCTGCCCTATAATGTGTCATTTTCCCACTCACACAGATTTACCTACTCCCCCTCTCCATCACCAGCTTCCCTGGCACCACCACCACACAAAGTAATCCCACATTATCTGCTCTTGGGCTCATTTTTATCTTCTACCTCCCACTGTAGCCATATCATTGGCTTTCTCTGCCTGCTGTTGCTGTACAGGGATCTTGTGCTACACCACAGGTCAAGGAGAGGGAATGAGGAGCTTCTATATGCCAGGGTCGGAACACAACTTGTGTGACCTGCGTTTACATTAACGTGGACATCTGAACTAGGGAATAGCTTTGTGTAATACCATTGTGCTTATCTCATGATGGTCTTGCCCGTGCTCCTGTCCAGAGTATCCCAGTCACTTCAGTACCTCCTTCAGCCACAACTCCTTGCCCACCGGCTTACCCATTTCCAGCTACCCCTTTCTCAGCATACCCCGGAAAGCACTGATAAATTCTTTTAATATTTTTACTAATTTATTTTCAAGTTATTGCATTGATTGTTTTATATATTGTAATTAAAACTTTGGGTCTTTTAGATTTTGTACAATTTGTAACTTATAACTTTTGCAAGATGTCGCCCCAGGAAATTAGTTCTTGCTCAATGGTGCTACCCTAATGAAACTGTAATTGAAGGATGGTCAAGTCATGGATGATTGAGAGGGCCACTTTTTTGTGTCCAGCGGGCACGGGTGAGGGAGGATCTTCTGTCATTCTGTCTCCAATGGTGATTTTTCCCCCACTTTTGCCCCTACCTGATTCAGAGGAAACATGAGGAAGAATTTCTTCACAGAAAGGGTGATGGACAAGTTGAACACCCTGCCAGAGGATGTGGGGTTGGGGCTGAAACAATCATGGGATTTAAGAATGCATGGGACAGACATAAGGGAATTCTGGAGGTCAGGAATAAGGGGCAACAAACTTCTAGAAAAACATAAAATCAACTTACAAGCTCAAATGGGCAGACTGGGTGGCCCATAGGCCCTTATCGGCTGATAGTGTCTATGTATCTATTTTCCCATCTCACTCTTTATAAGCATGTCTTTTTTTTGTTCCTGTAAGTCCAACAGGCTCCTAGAGCCCACTGCCGTGATTCCCATGCATGTAACCATGTTGATGGTATTTAATTCAGAGGTCACCTCCTCTCCCCCCGATGAAATGTCTCAGTGATGCGTTGTGCATGCTCTGATTTCTGTTTGATGACAGTTGGACATAATGTAATGCAGAGTCACATATCAGCTTTTGCGATTCTGAGAGGATTGCGATGTCATCTGGGAAGCTGGCCAAGGTTGTAAGAGGAAGGTCTGTGCCAATCATCGTCCTTCTCTCTGCCACGGTTCTTGTATAGTTTGTTGGGTGGCATGGCAGGTTTGGGAGTTGAGTGGCAGGGAGGAGGTGGATGTGTCATTGCCTTTTTTTGTCCAGGATTGGAGGGGGATTCAGGCAAGATTTGGTATTACTGATCATGTGGGGGAAAGGGATATTCTGTTAATTATTTTGTAGAGGCTGGAGGAAAGGTAGAATTGGGTGTTGCTGAGTGGGTGGGGGGGGTAAGGGTAGTTCATTATTATAAATCATAACATCATTCATAGCCAATCTAGACTGTTGTACAGTGAATTAATTTTTATAGTGAATGAGAACGTTTGTTTTCAGTATGGTCACCTGACCACTAACGCAGTTCTTTGTGGTATGTCACTTAAATTTTTGCTTTAAATGGGTGGTGGTTTAGCCATTTAGAACACCCCCCCGATGAAGGCCCTATTGTGGGCCCAAAGCGCTGGGACCTTGCATCATGACTGTTTGTAAGTTGGAGAAGACATGAAATAAAATATATTGTTTTCATCCAGTTGGAGTTCGCCTATTTGTGAGATATTTGGAGTGCCATCCTTCAACTTTACCTAAACAAACACCTGCAGCATGCAAGAAAAACCCTGGTGAGTAACAGAAATGTGGCAGTGGAAGGCATAGAAGGGCAGAGAGCAAGGTGTGGGTGCACCAGCATCAACGCTAAGTGAAAACTGGAAGTGATAGTAAGACTGGACATTTAGGGGATGGCAAAGAGCCAAGACAGCCAGGAGCTGGCTGTGAAAGGCAGAACTGAGTTCCAGCAGGTGCAGCTGCAGCTGCTGCAAGGAGGACTGGGGCCCAAGGAATGGGCTGGATGTGCTGGGGCCAGGAATGAGTTGAAAAAAGCAAACATGGAGCTGGCAAGTCACCAAACAAAGGTAACACTCCCAGCAAAGAAATAAGCACACAAAGACTTTTTGGGGCATGCTCTTTAATTAGTGCTTGGTGGGGTTAAAATGAGTCATCTGCTGCCCAAATGATCCCCAGGCAAATAGCCTTGCAATTCTGTGGTATATGCCCTTGACTGCAGGGACCTATCTGCAAGAAAATTCATGGAGTAGAGGGATGGAGATGCACAAATATTAATCACATTAAATAATACTTCCTACATTGAAATAGCACTACTGGCATGCCCCTTCCCCAACTAACAGCCCAGCTTGGCCAAAGTGATGAATGGAAAAAGAGAGAACCTTTTCCGGATGAGGATTACTATCACATACTGTAAATAAAATTAACAACTTCAAAAATCAGTATGACCTTCAAGGCAATATGCAAATTCAGACCTTATCCCTCAGTTCCTGTAACAAATCCCTTTAATCCAGCACCCAGGCTGTGCTCCAGACTAGGGACGGCAAACTATTTAACCCACAGCATAGCTATAACTCATCTAAATATGTTTCAGTCAGGCCACCGAGTGAATGATCTGTGTGGATTTCAGCAGTTATTTTCCTATTTTCTGACAAAAGGCAAGGAAATGAAGGCGTCTGTTAGATTAAAAGCCCTGACGTATCAATCTTTTACAGTTAAGACTGCAAGCAGTTTGCTGTGGATGCCTGCTGAATAGATGTGCACCTGCATAAGATAAAGAGTTAGTTATTCAGACAGCAATGAGAAGAGACATCAAAAAGCAGGAGAGATGCCTTTGCTGAGTGTTAGCAAGGGCATCCCGGCAGTGTTTGGCTTCAACTGATTGCCTGTGAATAGACATCACTCTATTCCTTTGTTGTCGCTATTCCAGAAACTGCACCAGCTTTCTGAAGAAATACAATTACCACATTTAGAGAAAGTAGCTTTATGGAAGTCACTGGGCAGAGAGAGATGAAAGTGGAAGCAGTGTACAGTATTATACACACTCCATACAGTGCAATCCCTTTCAAAGAGCAGGAGCCGGATTTTCAAAGGCTGACGCAGTGCCTGCATCAATCTCTGTGGCAATGCTGTGCATCACCACAGGTGTGCTATATCCAAATGCCACAACTACACCTGATTTTCTAATATTGAATGCAGTTACAGCCCTTGGACCTGGTTTGCAGCAGCATGTGGCTAAGATTGTCCACAAGTTGCATCTAGAGGCACGCCAGAAGCCATGGCACTGACACATGCTAAACCACAGAATTGGGGTCTAGTTGGCATCTAAACGACGCATGGGATAGAAAAGTCTGTTTTTCTGTCGCAAGTCTGGTGCACTGTATCCTAGAGGCACCTGGGGCTTGCAGCAAAATTCAAGCTTTAAAAATCTGGCCCCATATGTCTGCCATGCTGTCCTAGGGATTTCTCCCAAATCTGAGTTCCTCACTTTTTGCTAGCATACATGTAATACCCGAATGCCTCAAAAGGATGCTCCAAGTTCAGCTCTCCATGATGCAGCACTGAGTTTGCATTAATGGGACTCACAGCCTTTGGGAATAATGGAACAGCCCCAGGCTTGATGTTACACCTCTGGGAGTTGTACTGAATCCCAATTTGATTCGCAACCCAAGCATGGACTGTTTGTGTAATAACAGGAGTGGAATCACATTACAATGGCTGGGGTGCTGCATTTATCCCAAATGCTTGGTTGTTTTGCTTTCACCCCATTAAGCAATTTAGTTACTGTTGGTATGCCACTGCTGGGTCATTAGATGCAAAATTGTGCTTACACAGTCTATTTTGTGAAAGAACTCCATTACCGAATGAACCCATCCTTATGTTTTTCTTATTTATTGTGGAATAGTTTATGATTTGTTAGACAATATAGCACAAGTTCAGGGCTCGGAGATCAGTCTGGCATAGTGACACTTATTCAGTAACTGTAGGGTGGAAAATTACGTTATTGCCCATGGAACCTTAAAGAGCAACTGCCACGATTTTAAGCCTTGGGCAGGCAACTTTTATTAAGACGCTACCTGCCCGAGGAGCTAACTTAGCCAACAGTTATTTTTTTCTATGCAGCAGTTAAAGAGCTACTGATGCCTCAAAGAAAACTTTGAAAGACATAATAATTTGGCACAATTCTGTTTCCATTCCATGTATATTCTATATATTTCTCCTCCCCATTATTTATTACTGAGTAAAACTGTAAAGAAAAAATGTAAATTGTCGTTTCTGTAACTAATTCTGGGTCACCACTGAAAAAGGGACCTCTGGTCTCAGTGGGCTTACCAAGTTATCAAAATCTAAATAAATAAATAAATGTGCATTAATATATGATCTTTGTCCTGTAGAGTTCCCTTAGAGCTCATCTGCTTTTATAGTTTACTCCCTGCTTCAAGTCATAATACTCTGTTGTGACATCGCAATCTGTTACCATGAGAGAAACTGTGATGTCACCAGTGGAACATTATGACCTGAGGTAGGGAATAACAAATGGGAGCGGATGAACTGTTCAAGAGCAAACATTCTGTTTTCATGCAGATGACCGCAGTCATAAATAATGTGGAGGAAAAAGACAGAACTACTGTGAAATACAAGCTGAACTGTATTTAAATATTATGTTTTGTTAACATTCTCCTGAAGTCATCAGCTGCTCTTTAAGGAAATACTGACATTTGTTTGCCCGGCTTGTAACTTCCAAGTACAAGCCCAGCAGTTGCCAAGCACTGCAGCCCCACCCCTAAAAACTGCAGTTTGATGACATAAAGTAGGGAATGGGGCTGCAGGTGCGCTACATATAGAATAATGAAGTCAGGGGAGGGGGGCTCTCTAAACATGTCAGTTGTTTATTTGCTTCTAATTATATATGTAACCCCCATCCAGGTATGCCATTTCCATCTTGACAGCACTACCCGGTGGGCTGGGTTTGGGGAGGAATATGTCACTCGGCACATTAGGTTTGGCTACTCTGCACAGGGGCACCCAAGTAACTCTGGACAAGGGAAGCAATAACTGTAATGTCCAGTACCAGAAGTGGGATTCTAAAGTGTGGCTTTTATTCACATCCAACAGAATAAAGCATAGATGGACCCCCACAGGGCTACACTCCTGGTAATGCAGATTTAAGGAGACTAGAACTTATACTCATCACTTTAGCCCTCAGGCTCTGAAACACACTGGGCACACAGCCCAAACTCATATGCTGCTCTGGGGTTTTCCCTGGCTTGGCTCCCTTGCCAGCCACTTGGACACTTTCCATATAGCATGGCAACATTTACTGGTGGCTCCTTAAACCACCTATGAGCACTTCTGCTCCATAAAGGAATCTTCCTCATCAATCCCACGTCTGGGTACTTTCCTCAGGCACTGGCCAAGTACCTGAGAGAAAGCAAACAGGTGTCCCAGAGCAAATTTGTAGAGGTGAATTTGGTTACTACTGATGAGGGGTCTCCCGCCTCTCGCTCCCATAATTCATACCCGGCCATTTCTCTGGACTGTAACACCTCATCCTTTAAAACACTTTGCTGTGTAGATTCTTTTTAAATGTATTCACATTCAGTCTACTGTCTTTTCATCCTATTTGTGCTGAACTTGAACATACTTAAATAAGTGGCTGTGGCCATTACTCTAGACCCCCACAGAGTTAAGCAGTCCAATCCCCACATCTTCCAAACTGTACTTGGCTGTCTTTTCCTGACCCCACAGTAACAGTCACTTTAGGTTCATTTTGTTTCAGGTGAAAACGCATGGCCCTTTAGCAGAGCGAACTCACCCCTTGGTTGCAGGTGCCCCACAGGCATTTTCTCCTCAAAAAAACTCTCATCCAGAGCTTCTGGTGCCTCAGCACAAACTTAAATCAAGCAGCTTCTTTTCCCTAGCGGACCGGGGTTGCCCCTGGAAGCAGGCTGATTCATTTCACCCATCCCCGCAGGGATGGGGCTCTGAACCACTGAAAGTGATCTCCACCACTTCAATGTGCTCTTCTTGTGTTCCTCTTCAGGTGAGAACACACACCTATACAACAAAAAATAGCGCTTTGACACAGCTTAGAGCTCTGAGGGCCTGCTTACAGCAGAGCACCTCTTCTACTACAGACTGCAACATAACTGACTTCAAATTCACCAGCGTTCTACTCTAATCTCCAACTGCAACATTCCAGTGTGGCTTATGCAGCTGCGACAGTTCTGACTGATGTCATCCCTCAGTCTCAGCTGTGACTGAGAACAGAGTGAGACAGTGTGAAATCCATTTAACTGGAGTTTCACAAGCTGCCTTCCCTGCCTACCACTAGGTCTTACCGGGATTCTAGTAACCCCGGGTAACAGGGGGGTTACATATATGTATGAGACTAATATATGATATATATTACAACCCCACACATTTTTAATTAGAAGCGAAGACACTGTCAGCATGTTTAGAGATCCCACCTTCCCAAATTTCATTATTCTATATGTAGCGCATCTGTGGCCCATTCCCTACTTCACATCATCAAACTGCAAGTTTTAGGGGTGGGGCTGCAACACTCAGTGGCCACTCGGCATGTACTCGGAAGTTACAAGCTGGGCAAACAAATGTAAATATTTCCTCAACAGCTGCATAGAACAAATTAATTATGGGCTAAAATAGCTCCTTGGGCAGGCAGCTCTTCGTATTAGTTGCCTGCCCAGAATGTGGCAGTTGCTCTTTAATTGTTCTTTTTCCTGTATAAGCAAACCAAAGCCTATGGCATCAAGCTTCCTGCATATGGCTCAGTTTGTTTTGTTGAATAGTAACATGGTAATTTGAGATTGGAAGGGACTATAAGTCCATCATGTCCCCTCTCTGGCTTCATATATCTTTATTTAAAATATATTGACTGAAGGAAACACACTGAGCCAGAGCTTATTTACAGGTGCAGCCTGTGTATGTGTGTGGTGGGGGAGGGGGTTATGTAAGTAATAAGCGATGACAGGGTGTGCATTAAAGGATTTTAATGCACACCCCAGGGGTGTAGTAAGGCACGAGGCCAAAGGCCGAGTGTTCTTACACCACTGGGAACCTTTAATGAATACCCTGGAGTGGCTTATCAGACTTATAAAATGGCTCAGTGGCATTGCAAGCATAAGATAAAAAATAAAGTTTGAAATATAAATTTTGTATGTTTTCTTGTGATGAAACGTGATTGTATTATGTCTGTTAATGTTAGAAAATGTGTATTTAACTAGTTCTCTTTGCTGTATTTCAGCACCAGATGGTGTTGCAGTCACAGTTACTTGTGTAGGATTCAGGAGGGACAAATATGTGACTATGGATGGAGCAGCAGGAGATTAAGGACATGTGTTTCATGTGTGTGTGATTCCCATACTGTCTGCTGCTGTGTCTGTCCTGTCTCTCCCTTGCACCTCTCTCTAAACAAGAGTGGATGGGAAGGTGGCCCTCTCTTCACCTGCCTCATGCTTGCTGACTACACCCCTCATCCTACAGCAGCATTGCAGAAATTTGTTTTAATTTAAATGCTTCTCCCACTGCTTTGCAGAACCACGCCATTTAGCCATTGTCAGCCATTCTCCTGCTGAAATAGCTGTCTCCCATGCCACGACCCCCCCCCCTCCGCAAAGGAAGATGACTGGGTTGTCAAGCCATCATGAGCTGTACTCACGATGAGGAAGTTGTTTCCCATGCTACATTCACCTCTTGCAAAGGAAGATGACTGGTAGTTATGAAAATATGCTGATCCACTGTCCTGTATTTTCCTCAGCCCCCCTACCCCACCCCACCATAGAAGCAGATGGGATGGCGGCCCACTCTTCATCTCGTCTCACTCATGCTGGCTGATCCCTGCACCCTACAGAGGAAGATGGCACAGTCGCAATCACGATGAGGAAGCTGTTTCTCATAACAGTAAAAGAAGGTGACAAGACTTTCTATAGATACATTAGTGAAAGGAGAAAGTCCAGAGGGGGTATTGCTAAGATCAAAGGGGATAAGGGGGCATGTGAGGAGGAGGACCATGTAAAAGCATCTATCCTAAATAGGTACTTCTGCTCAGTATTTACTGAAGAGGAGGTAGGGCAGGGCCCACAACTCTGCACACCATGGACACAGGGGAGGTGTCACTAGTCCCTTCACAAAAGAAAGGGTCCTACAAGAGCTCACTAAGCTCAGGGTGGACAAGGCAATGGGACCTGATGGCATACATCCCAGGGTACTAAAGGAGCTAAGGGCGAACTAGCAGAGCCATTATCAGAACTGTTTAGTGAGTCTCTGAGCACAGGAGAGGTCCCAGAAGACTGGAGAAGGGTTCATGTGATCCCGCCTCCACAAGAGTGGTAGCAGGGAGGAGGCAGGGAACTACAGACCAGTCAGTCTTACCTCAGTAGTGGGCAAGATTATGGAGACACTCCTTAAGGAAAGGATAATGCAACACCTGGAATCCATAGGAGCACAGGATCCAAGACAGCATGGGTTTACAAAAGGAAGGTCCTGTCAAACTAATCTCATAGATTTCTTTGACTGGGTAACCAGAGTGGTAGACCAAGGGGGAGCAGTTGATGTTGCCTACCTTGACTTCAGCAAAGCTTTCGATACTGTTCCATATAGAAGATTGATCAACAAGCTGGGTAGGCTCGGGGTTGGTCAGACATTGGTCAACTGGGTGGCAAACTGGTTGACCGGCAGAAAACAGAGAGTGGTGGTAAATGGTATACAGTCAGAAGAAATGCAAGTCACAAGTGGGGTACCTCAGGGATCAGTCCTGGGGCCAGTCCTCTTCAATATCTTCATCAGTGACATTGCAGATGGACTGGAGGGTAAGGTTTGTCTGTTTGCAGATGACACCAAGATCTGCAACAGAGTAGATGATCCAGATGGGGTGGGCAGAATGAGAAGAGATCTGGATAAACTAGCAAAATGGTCAGAAGAGTGGCAAATGGGGTTTAACGCAAAGAAGTGCAAGATCATTCACATAGGGAAGAGAAACCCTGAAGCCACCTATAGGCTGGGAGGGGAGTTGCTGGCAGTCACAAGGGAAGAAAAAGACTTGGGCGTCATCATCACCAAGGACCTGAAATCATCCAAGCAGACCCCTAAAGCAGTAGGTAAGGCTAGAGGGATGTTGGGGTGTATTAGTAGGGGTATCACAGGTCGGAAGAGGG
Source organism: Neoceratodus forsteri (assembly GCA_016271365.2). Lineage (NCBI taxonomy): Eukaryota > Metazoa > Chordata > Ceratodontiformes > Ceratodontidae > Neoceratodus > Neoceratodus forsteri. Next base: position 1,037,919,843 of record CM057450.1, on the reverse strand, counting down.
AGGGTTTATAAGGTAGAAAAATAAATGGGCAGACTGGATGGGCCTTGCGGTCCTTCTCTGCCGTCAACTTCTATGTTTCTATGTTTCTATAATGGGCTCATCCCTCGCACAGAAAAACTGAAACTGGTCTTAAAAATATGCTGATCTGTTTGAAATAAGTATGTTGAGGTAAACAGAGTTTTTTTAAAAATGTGAGTTAGGATGGGAGTGCATTTTGAGTGGGGAAACAAGATACTAATCACAGAGCACTGGATGCTGCGGTGTTGGCTAGTGGGGGAATCAAGGGAAAACTGTACTTTTTAAAATGAAGACCACAGAGTTTATTTTAAGGTGTGGGGGAATGTTTTTTTATGTAGATGGTATGGAAATCTGTATAAATATGTACTGAATTAGAAGTTGCTTTTTGTTTGTTCTTATATTGCACACATATTATCTAAAATAGGTTTTTTTTTTTTTGAAACTGCATTTTATCCCTCCAACGCTCTCCGAGCACCGCTTCTTCGGGAGCCCCAATGAAGGACTTGCCCCCACTCCTCCACCTACCTAATCCTGCAGTCAATCCCCCATGAAGCCATGGATAAACCCCCGGGCAGGGACGAGGTGGGGCAGAACACCCCAACAATCAACTTTCGTTGTTAGTCCCCAGGACCAGGCAGGCGGGAGCAATCAGGAGTCTGCCTCGGGGCTCCATCTACCCGGAGCTCAGAGAATTGTTTTTCCCTTTTTCTTGAGAACAGTGGCGCATGCCCAATGTCAAGGCATCACTGCCTGACGTTGCCACTCCCACCCCCCCCCCGAGCATCAGCTCTATGCTTGCCGAGCCTCAAGCTTCCGCTAGAGGCCGGTCAAGCGCAGAGCAGAAACCCCCCTCCCTCCCAGAAGACGAGAGCTGTCCTCCAGACGCTCAATCTTCTCCCTCCCCTGCTGACCCCCAATGACCCGGACTCATTCCCGAACCCGGGTCACCAGTGTGGAGCGAGGTGTGGCGTCCAGCGCCTCAATCCTCAGAGCCACCGGGCCAGCCTTAAAATATGTTTCAATAATGGCCGTAGTAAAGGCTAAGAATCTCAAGATCGCGGCCACTGGCTTTTTTTAGAGGCTTACTGAGATATGTGTGGTAGTTTTTTTTTGGTTTTTTTTTGAAGAAAATGTAATTCAGCAGCTGACTGTGCGCTTATAGAGATTTAAACCACGGTCAGTTGACGTCTCTCAACCAATGAAACTGGTAGATTATTTTCTTGCCATTTTATGAATTGTAATAAGAGATATTATAAACAAAATGTGACAAATGCAAATCAAATAAAGTGACATGAGCAATTTACAATACAGAATATCAGATGGCACAAGGTGCAACATCTACAAACTAGCAAGAATTTACAATGGTAAAATGTGACAGGGTTTAGTGTAGTTACACAGAATATCCAACTGTAACAAAAAGTTAGTGTTGGTCGTGATAAATCATTTAAGTAGTGAAATCACAGAAGTAGTTGTACAAATCTGAAAACATTTACAGTGTGAATGGTAATAAATCACTGAAGCAGTGGAACAGTGTGGGTGTGCATGTGAGAGGGGCTGCAGTAGTGAAACACAGAAACAGAATTTGACGACAGATACGGACCGTTTGGCCCACCCTGTCTGCCTATTTTTTTTCCCCCTGCCTATACTGTCACTGCAGACCCCGTTTGATCTCTGGCCCCCTTCCCCTCATCTTGCTTCCCACTAAGACAACCTTGTGCATATCTCATGCATGCTTGAAGCCCACCACTGTTTTCACCCCACCATCTATGCTGGAAGACTGCTCCAGGCATCCACCAGATTTCCAGTGAAGAAGTACTTCCTCACATCTGTCATACATTTACCCCTTCCAGCTTCACTGCATGTTCCCTAGTTCTCATGCATTTGTTCTTCTGAAAAATGTTCCCGTCCTGTCCCTTATTTAACCCTATAAGGTATTTATAGATCTCTATCATGTCCCCCTCTCCCTTTTCTCTCTTTCAGGGTGTACATATTGAGGTCCTTCAGTCTCTCCTCATAGGGCTTCTGATGCAGCCCTGCACAATTTTAATTGCCCTCCTCTGGACAGCCTCCACCCTGTCTATGTCCTTTCTGAGATGCGGTCTCCAGAACTGGACACAGTACTCCAGGAGCAGTCTCACCAGTTTGTCACACTGTCTTGCTACCTTGAGGTCATCAGATATGATTACCCCGTGTCCCTTTCCTGTTTGGAAACTGCCAGTACCTCTTCTCCCATTTTGTACTCCACCTCTTGGTTACTGCATCCTAGGTACATGAGTTTGCACTTTATTGCACTGAAACCCAGCATTATGCTCTTGACTACTCCTTGAGTTTTCTCAGGTCACTGCATATTTTCTCCACCGCCTCCGGAGTATCTACACTATTGCAGATTTTGCTGTCATCTACAAAGAGACATATCTTCCCTTTCAGCTCATCTGCAATGTCAATTACAAAGACATTGAAGAGGCCTGGTCCCAGTACTGAGCACTGAGGCACCCCACTGGTCACACTTCCTTCCCCAGAGTGAACTCCGTTTACTACCACCTCTGTTGTCTGTCCATTAACCAATTTCTTACCTAGTTTACTACCTTAGGAGCCACCTCAAGCATCTCGGTTCCTTTATGAGTTTCCTCTGTGGTACAGGGTTGAAAGCCTTACTAAAATCTAGGTAGGCCATGTCCACCGCCCCACTCTGATGTATTTTCCTGGTCATCCAGTCAAAGACATCTATCAGATTTATCTAACATGACCTGTCCACCCCTCCCTTGAATATGTGCTGCCTCGGGTCTTGTAAACTGCTGGAATTAAGATACTCTACAATCTTGTCCTTGAGCAATAACTCCATTAACTTCTCCACCACTGATATCCAAATGACCGATCTATAGTTGTCTGCCTCCTCCCTGCTACCCCTTTTATGAAGTGAGACTACATCTGCCCTCCTCCAGTCCCTAGGAACCACTCCTATTTCCAGTGCGTTATTGACTAGGGCTGTCAGAGGTGCAGCCAGTTCCTCCCTGAGCTCCCTCAATACCCTTGGGTGTACTCCATATGACTGCATAGCTTTGTCCACTTTCAGATTTTCAAGCCCTTTCAGGACTCTCACCTCTGTAAATTGTCTTGTGTCTACCTCCCCCCTCCAAGTGCTCCTGCTGCTCTTATGTGGCCCATCCCTTTCCCTTTCCTCTGCTTTTTCCTCCTCTTCCTCCGTACAGTTCCCCCTGCCCTTCTTAACCCCATATTCCCTTCCCGCATCTTCCTCTTTTCATTTATGTACCTAAGAAAGGCCTTGTCCCTTTTAGATAGGCCTTGGCTATTCTTTCCTCATTTGGCACCTTTGTGCTCCTTATTGCTTTCCATTTCACTCCGCTTCTCCTACTACACCTCCCTATTCTCTTCCCTCTGCATCTCCTTTTACTTCTTGAAACCTGTACTTTTAGCTTTTACCTTTCCTGTCACGTTCGTTGAAAACCACAGCAGTTTCTTTTTTCTCCTGTTTTTGCTCACTTCCTTTGCGCACAGGTTTGTTGCCTTCACTATGCCTTTCCATAACTTAGCCCACTATTCCTCCACCCCACCCAGGTCATGCTCCCCGATAGGTCGTCTCTGAGACATTCACCCATTTTTAAAAAATCTGCCCTCCTGAAGTCCAGGACCCTTGTCCTTGGGTGATTTGCTTCTGCTGCTGTCATTATGATGAACCACACTGTACGGTGATCACTGGTCCCTAGGTGGCCAGCCACCCTGATGTTTGCAATACTGTCCCTGTTTGTGAGCACCATGTCTAGTATTGCCCCATCACGAGTGGGTTGCCTGACTAGTTGCCTGAGAAACACCCCCTGCAGGAAGTCTAGGATGTCCCTACTTCTAGCTGAAGCTGTGGCTGGGAGGCTCCAATCCACATCTGGTAGACTGAAGTCCCCCACCAGCAGCACCTCCCCTTTTTCCTGCCACTGTGCTAAGGGCTTCCACCAATGCCTTGTCCAGCTTCTCCCCTGTGCTGGAGGTTTGTAGATCATGCCATTGCAAACAGTGGCTCCGGTTTCTGTCTCCAGGGTAACCCACAGTACATCCAACCCCTCCATTTCCTCCTGGATTCCCTGTGTACCCATTGTTTTTATACCCTTCCTTACATATAGCACCACCCCTACTTCCTTCCTTCTCACGCTATCTTTCCTGAACTGAGTATAGCCTGGTAAGGTCATGTCCCAGTCATGGTTTCCTGTGTACCATGACTCCGTAATAGTCTCAATATCCAGGTCTGCCTCCACCATGATGGCCTCTAGGTCCAGAATTGTATTTCCTAGACTTCTTGCATTTGTAAATGTGGCCTTCCATGCTTTATTCCCACTCTGACTGCTACCCCTCTCTTTTCCCATTGGCCTGCCTCCTTTTCTCCTCTCTCATGTTCCTGGCCCATTTGTTTTCTACCACACTGCTTTTTTTATTGTGTTTATTTTGCACCCTGAGGTATTTATCTCCCCTCATGTCCTCCCTTCTCTCTACTTCAGTCTGCGTGTTGGGGGGAGAATTTATGCCTCCCTGATTCCTTCTGCCACTCCTCCATCTAGCTTAAATGTTCATCAAAGTAACATATAAGCCATCCACGAAGAACTGCAGTTCCCATCCTAGATGGATACAGGCCATCATCCCTGTATAGGCCCTCATCCCTCCAGGTTGGCCCACAGTCCACAATGTAGGCAGACCCCTCCTCTGTACACCATTTCTTCAACTACGAGTTGAAGTGCCTGGTGCAGAGAACCCTATCCTCCACCTGGTTGCAGACAGACAGTACTTCAGTGAAAGTCACTGAATGTGCAATCTCTTTAAGACCCACCCCAGAAAATCTCCCTGGACAGTCCCAACCCCATCCCTAGCCAGGTCATAAGTCTCCAGGTGGACAACGACATCCAGCTCTCACTCTTACCCTGCCACAATCGTGATCCTTAGGATCTGCTTTCTGTCCCTCTGAGCCGAGGTGCCAGGTACGACATCACTTCCCTCTTTCCTTTCCCTCCTGTTCCCAGATCTACCCCCTTAAAAATTGAGTCCCCTACTAGAAGTTGCTTTCTTCTCTGGGGTACTCTACCGCACAGCTTGGGGCCTCCCCTATGGGGGACCCCCCCCACATCCTCCCTGGCCACTACCATGGGTGCCTCCTCCCAGCAGTCCTGTCCTGCCAGAGTGGCAAATGAGTTTTGTAGAGGCATAGGCTGAGGAGTGTGCCCCCAACCTGCCACCCCATCCTGCCGGAACACACCACACTCCAGCCAGCCCTCCTCCTAGGCATGCTCTGGGGCAACGGTGGAGGACTCAGTGGCCCCTGCATGGGGAACATGGTCCTCTGAATCCTAGCCAACTCGGTCCAGAGTCTAGTGACCTCCTCCCTCAGCCCAGAAAGATGCATGCAGATGGGGTAGCACCTCGGTCTCCAGAAGGTCTCTCTCTGAAAACTGCTGATCCACAACTACTGCGCTACACCACTCCTGATATTCACAATCCTTTGCTCACTATGTTTACTTGAATTTACTTTGTACCTTTACTCGATAGGGGGTGGTTCTAGTTTTCCCCTATTTTGTTTTACTTGGCTCCCTTGTATCATGACCCTAGATAGGGTTAATTTTAGTTTCTCCCTTTTTTTACCTCTTAGTGCCATTGCCCTTGATAGGGTGTTACCTGTTTCCCACACCACAGGTGACTTTAGTTGTGCCTCTTTTAACTTTACCTTTTTCGCCTTTGTGTTGTTACCAAAGATAGGGTGTCCAGGGGAAGGGAATGCATAAGGCAAACCCAGTGTGAGTGGTTAGCTTTAGGAGCAATGTAGGAAGAGACAAGCTAAGAGTAGCTTGAAAGCAGAAAGTGAGGATGAGTGTTGACTAGGGAGAGGAAGATCATTCCACGGAGTAAGAAAAGTAGGTAGAAAAGGAGGACAGACCAATGGAGGTTTTGCGGCGAGGGATATGGAAAGGGTGAGTGTTAGAAGAACGAAAAGAGTAAGACTACAGGATGGAGGGGGTGAGAATAGAGGAGAGGAGAGGTAAGACAGGATGTTAGCAAACCAGTATTTAGCCAGAAAAGAAGAGCAGAGGGAGGGACATTAGGGTTCAAGGAAGGGGAGAGAGAGGTTAAGGGTGCAGTGATGGATAAGGGGTTGGGCATTTAGGTTATATGCAGGGATGAATAACTTTGCTGTGCAGAATTACTACTTTCAAGGTGTTCCCTACTTACTCTACTACTTGGGGTTCCCTGTGACTCTACTGGTAAGCAGGAACTTGACCAGGTTTACTTTGAAGGCTTCTCTCTACTGTCTTCATGTCCACTATCTTTGTTGGCAGTCTGCAATCCCTGTCAGTCTGGGAGCCCTGCAGGTGAGGTACTGGGGCCCAAACTCCTGTAGGTAGGAACAAACTGTGGTGAGGTCCTGTATTCAGCTGAAAGCAGAGGGAGTTAACCCATGAGTACTTGGTGTGATGGATATAGACAAAAGAGAAATGAACTTACTGTACCAAATCAAGTTACTGCCACCCTCTCTCCCTCATACTGCTTTGTCTACACTGATAATAGATAATATACTGTACAATGTTTTATATATTTATATATATAAGGCTTCACTGTAAGAACACTGCTCATGGCCTTCCAAGTACCAACTTCATAATTCCATCTATTTGATGGGTCTGGCATTCTAATGGTTGTTATGGGGGAAATTTGCATATATCACAATAATCCTCCCTCTCCTTTCCTACCAAAAGGGGCTACAGGGAGGAACTCACCAAGCTGGATCTTTTGTAAAGCCAGCAGACAGTTTTACTTACCCACCTACAGCTCCTTCTCCAAAGTCTGTGCTCTCCTTTGATGTGCTTTTCTAATCGTGTGTGTTATAGAATCGGCACATTTACTTGCTATTCAGTCATCACTGGAGCAGACAGATATGTCTCCCTCTGTGTCAACAAAGAAAATCCAGCTACGTAATTGTGACAATTGGAGCATCACTGCTGAATGATCATTGAGTCCCATTGCTGACACATTGCACTCCATCAGCACAAACAAGATTATGCAATGAAAGCAATGAAGAGTCCTGGTACAGGAACAAAATCCCATCCTAATCTCCCCAGCACAACACAACACCCAAAAAGGGGGGCACTTGGCTGAAACTTGCCGAGCATTGCCTTAATACTTGTATGACAGGAGAGCATGAAGCTGGGCCAGTATGCAGAGAGAGGGCCCATATTTCATAGGTTATTGTGGAATATCCTTGTGAATACTTCAGCATTCGTTAGGTACTCCAACAGCAGTCTGAGGACAGCAGTACAGATAACAAGTACAGGTAAGTCACCAGGCATGAAAAACTAGCCCAAAAACAACTGTGTTCCCCTTAAAGAGTCCCTGATGTCTCAGAAGTGATAGAAAATCCCCCAGGCTCTTGTTAGTTAGGTAGTGACTTTAATTTATGCCAATATACAGTCTAACAAATAAAATATGTAACCAAAACAGTCCCATTCCCTTCAGTGCAGCATGCCACTGTGCTCTCCCTGCTGACATGTCACAAACGCGTCTGAGCACAGGAGTGCGGCTGGCACGCCAGTAAATGGAAGGAATGGGCTGGCCGCCTCCTTGGGGCCAAATCATGATTCCCCTCCCCCCAAAGGCCAGTAATAATAAAAATTCATTTTTTTCTGGCCAGTTAACTCCCACAAAGCTAAGGAGCCATTACCATGTTTTAATATTTATCTAAGTATAATCTTTTTAAATTCTTTTAATTTTAGTTTTTGCAGTACATTGTGCTGATCTATAGTATACTCTTCTCTGGCCTTGCTTTCTATCCCACCTTCCCTTAGTCCATTTTTTAGAGGGACAAATTTAACAATCACCTCTACATAGCATGTAAGAGCCTCTCCTTCACATTAATGATTTTAGAAGGTGCTTGTGCCCCTCTCCTTACATCTGCTCCTACATGCACATCAACATATGATGCAATCATAACTGATTAGCTTCTTGGGACTTAAACTGAAAGAAGTAGATAATTAAAGTGGTCAATAATGAACCTACAAAAAAACAGAGGGATGCAGGAAAAAGCAGAGACCTTGCTGGCTTTCTTCTGCTGGGGCCTGAGTCTCTGGTACAGGTGACTTGTGTAAAAGGGCTGGTGCCTGGCCTCAGCGTTGCTGGACCAGAGGCATGAGATAAAATACAGAGTTTAGCTCCTCGTAGACGCCTGCTTTCTCCAGAAACCACACTCGATTCTGGCACTTTGACTATCTTTGCTCGCAAGAGGTCCCAGATTTGCAAGCACAGAGACTGTGCTATACTCTGAGAAGTCATGTTCCTTTGAGTTACAAAAGTCAAGTCAGATTCCTCCTGCCCATTCAATGCTGTATCCATTCCCCTGGCTGTGTTTCATCCTGGGATTACTGTTCTGTGTCCTCCACCCTCTTCTGCTTCATTTTTCTGGGAATTTCTTTCTCTTTTGACATTTCTGTTCTTGTGCCTCCTCACCTCCTCCTTTGTCTACGGCGATTAAAAGAACAGAAACCTGAATGTCTGTTTGCATTATACCTGGCCAGGAGACTAATATTTAAATTCCAGTGTGCCATCAATAACTTGCCTCTCAAACACAGGTGCAGAAACAAAGGGAAAGAGTGTGTGTGTGTGTGTGTGTGTGTGTGTGTGTGTGTGTGTGTGTGTCGGGGCTGAAGTTCAAAAGGGCACAGGGCACAAAAAGTAGTTTTTGCAAACCACTGTTTTTATAAGGAGAAACACTATATTCACATATTTTGTAATACAAAACACAAGACAAGCATTTATCACACTTGCCCACAAAAGCACATTTTAAAGCCATTTCTGGAGTCTTTGGTCCCATGAATTCAAATGGAAAAAAATAGTCAAGCTTTCCATCACTGCAAGGCACTGGCAGCAGCTGCATTGGCACAGCAATGAGCTTGATTATTTATTGATATTGAATCCACAAATCCAAAGACTTCCAAAATGACTGGCAGTTTTGTGTGTTTTTAATGGAATATGTATAAAAGGTGCACTCCAAATCTACATTTGTATTTTCAGATAAGAGGATATTTATTAGTACGTGAACAGTGGACAGGAATACAACCCTGTAAATCATTTTGTAAATGTAATTATAGAAATGGTACAAGAGGAAACTACAAGCAGGGATGGTCAGAGTTAATTAAATTGAAAGGGAGAGGTATCCAAAAGACAAGGCAAAGAGAATATAATATATTCCCTCCTGAGTTACAGTGGAAACGGATTTGAACTAATGTTCATCATTTCGCAAACTGGGAAGTCTGGGAGTGAATGCATGCAAAGTTGCAGTTTTTTATTTATGTGTAAGAGTATGATGCAATATATTCTGGGAAATGCTCAAGAGATTCTATTGTGCAGAAAAATGACTGCACATTCATGTTTGTGTATGTAGTAGCAAGCTGAGAAAATATTGGGAGTGCTGGGTAAGAGGAGGATATGGTGGAGGTTTTAGAACTAGAAATAAACATTTAATTGTAATATCAAACATTTCTGACGAAACACGTGTCTATGTCTTCTGTTAGCACCCTTTGCAAACTGTGTGAGAGGCCTTTCGGCACCATGCAATTCTGCTTAAAGTTGGACCAGCATAACATTCTGTGGTGATTTGCATATGCAGCCCATGATGCTTTGCATTGTGGGGGCATGTGTGATTTTGTATTTTCTTGAAACTTGGCTTCCCAGCCAAATGCCCTTTGGGGTAACCCTTGCCTCAGTGTTTGCGACAGAGGTTCTTTGTCTTTAAATAGTTTTTATTTTAATGGGTTCCCCACAATATCCAAGGCACACTGCCTTAAGGGTAGCTGGTCCATTCCACTGGGGTGCCAAACAGATGAGGCATACTGATGAGTCCTGGTAGGACTAAACACGGTCTCATGTTCCTGTTAGCACGCTTTGCAAACTGTGTGAGTGGCCTTTTGGCACCATGCAATTCTGTTTAAAGTTGGACCAGCATAACATTCTGTGGTGATTTGCATATACAGCCCATGATGCTTTGCATTGTGGGGGCATGTGTGATTTTGTAATTTCTGATGAGGTTTACTATTTTAAAAAAAAGGGAATTAAAATGTTGTCAGATAATATTTTGCCAGGTAGCTGTCAAGATTAACTGACAAAACTACAAAGAAACATCAATTTTTGATTCTGGTCATTGCAGCAAAGAAAGATTTATCACTAGTAGGTGGTCAGAAATCCATTCTACTATAATCAGGAGTAATGGTGGTGTATGTTGAATAAATGTAGCACATGGAGAAACTGACGTGTTGTGAGATGTAGGAGGAAGCTTTTGGCAATAAGCCGGCAGTATAGCCTAGAGGTTAGAGTAACAAGCTGTGAATGAGCATGGTATATCCAGCAAACAGACCTGGGTTTAATTCCCACAGCCTCTACTTGCATACTGAGTGACTCTGAGAAAGTTACTTAACCTCCCCACTGCTCCTAGAGTTGCCCCTGGAAACAGGCACTTGTGCGTAGTGAGCCTTACTCAGTTACCAAAGAACGAAAATAAATAAATGGGCCCCGTAAGTTGTATTTATCATCTCAAGAATGGGCACTGGGCTGCCATGGCCCTGCTTGTAACTTAATGCTCCCTGGACCCCAATATGGAGTTGTGGGACAAGGCAGAGCTGATCGCTGGCTGGACTGGCTAATCTTACATAGCCTGTGGAACATAGCCACCATGGCAGACTTCTGACAGGCAGAGACTACGCACCACTGAAGCTGCAGAATGGGTGTCTTGGCACCTTTTAGGAGTCTGTGTAATGCAAGTTCATCCCACTCCTGCCCTTCTCATTCAGGCCAATGAGAGCTATGCATGCCTGTACTGGACTGGACTGGGTACAGAGGGGACAGAATACGAATCCATGATAGCTGCAGTCAGGCCCCTGGATGGGCATGAGAGGGCCTCGATGATATGAGGAAGCCCAACACACCCATATGGGCATCCATACAGGGCAGCACAGACCAGGCCCTTGCAGTAAGTTTGTGGAATTGTTTTGTGGTACCTGCTGACGTGCGAACATTTCTTGTTGCTTGCTGATAGCGAGACTCCCGATTTCTGTCTTTACTCCGCCTGCAGAGTTAGCTGAAATAAAATATTACATGAAAAAACAACTTTCAGTTTGGGCCCTTTCTTTCAATGAAAGGACAATACACAAAATACCATCATATTAATTTAGTCAGAAGTTTTCCCTTGCTGGCCTGATCCCAGTGTCATTTATTATGTTTGCTTGCATGCATGTGCAAGAAACATAGTGCCAACATCCGAGTTTTTGTAGGTGTGGCACCCCCACTTCCAATTCAGTCAGTGTGTTTGCAGGTGCAGCCACAGTTCACCAATGAACGCTGCAGCTGTCTATGACAGCATTTGAATAGCAATGCCATACAGTTGAAAGGGAGAGCTCCACTTCAGTGAGCAGCGATAAGATGCGTGTTCATGCGCCACACACACACACACACACACACGCATATCACGTGCTCATGCATTTCCCCCCCACGCATACACTGTATGGCCGACAGACGGTGTCCAATCCCCCATCGGCTCTGCTGCACTCCCTCCCCCCCAGTAGAGTTCCAGGTGCCACACTGGGAGCCCACCAACATGGCAACAGTCTGTATGGCCGATGAGGGTGCCCAATCCCCATTGGCTCCACTGCCCCCCCAAACAGCCTTCCAGCTGCCACGCTGGGAGCCCACCCCAGCATGGCACAAGTCCCGCATCGTCTAAGGAAAAAAAAACCCTGCAAGAAAAAACCTTCCCTTGCTGACTGTCCTGAACCCCATCCCTCCACCCGCACCCACCTTCTGCACACCCTGCCTCCCCACACACCCCCTCTCCCCATAATTACCTCCGGAGTCCGGTGCGACGATCTTCGGTGGACCAGGAACACGCCTGCACTCTTCAAAGCTGACCGCGAACTGAAGAAATGCCAGTAAGCTTTATAATGGAATAAATAGGGTTTTTCAACTTTGATGCATATTTCAGGCATTTTTGAGAATGTTTCACCAAATTTTCAACATGGGGTTTGGGGCCCCACCTCATGAACTCAGTCACTGTCATTTTGTTAATCGGCCCCGAAAGGTGATTTTGCGGTCACTGCGCGGAACCATCTTTTGGGACTGATTTACAAAATGACAGTGTCACTGTTTGTGAGGTAGGCTCCCAAAAACCCTATGTTGGAAATTTGGTGAAAAAATTCCCCAAAATGACTGTTTTACGAGCATGCGTTGCGCTGTTCCTACACATGCTCGTAAGTTCGCAAATTTTCAATATTTTCACTCCAGATTTTCAACATTGCCATTTTACTACACCTCCTTATGAGCTGTACAGCTGTCATTTTTCACATTTTGCCCAAAATGTCTTTCCGTACATGTAGCGCACAATGGCGCAGTCAGTATGTGAAATCAATGTTCGGGACAGATTAAGAAAATCACAGTGACACTGTTCATGAGCAGAGGTGTTAAAATGGCTATGTTAAAAATTTGGTGAAAAAATTCCCAAAAATGACTGTTTTACGAGCATGCGATGCGCTGTTCCTACGCATGCTCATAAGTTCGCACATTTTCAATATTTTCACTCCAGATTTTCAACATTGCCATTTTACCACACCTTCCTATGAGCAGTACAGCTGTCATTTCTCACAATCCACCCAAAATGTGTTTCCGCACATGTAGCGCACAACGGCACAGTCAGTGTGCGAAATCAATGTTCGAGACAGATTAAGAAAATCACAGTGACACTGTTCATGAGCAGAGGTGTTAAAATGGCTATGTTAAAAACTTGGTGAAAAAAGTCCATAAAATGACTTAGATTTTCACCACTGGCATTTTTCCACACTTCCTTATGAACAGTACAGCTATCATTTTTCACACCATGGCCGAAATGTGTTTTTGCACTTCCAGCGCAGAAATGTGTTGTCACTGTGGGAAATCATTGTTCGGGACAGATTAAGCAAATCACAGTGACACTGTTCATGAGTGGAGGTTCCAAAATGCCTGTGTTGACAATCTGCTGTAAAAAATCCCCAAACTAATTGCATTACGGGTGTGCGTTGTGCAGTTTCTATGCACGCTCGTGACCAGCAGTTTTTTTAATATTTTCACTGCAGATTTTCAACATTGCCATTTTTTGCACCTCCCCATGAACAGTACAGCTGTCATTTTTCACATCCTGTTCAAAATGTGTTTTCGCACCTGTGGTACCAAATGGTGTAGTCGCTCTGCAAAATCAGCTTTCGGCTAACGCACTGATATTGCCACTGTTCATAAGGTGGAGGTCACAAAAGAACCGTGTTGAAAATTTGGAGTGAAAATGTCAACGAACGCCTGAGGCGCTACGGTTTCCGACTATAACGCACCACCTTGTAGAGATCGCCTGTAATGCTCATACCATTCCACACCCTGCAGCCAGTGAGAGGCATTGAGGTGTGCATTGGACTCTTCAGCTCCAAAGTTCATCCCATTCTCCTATACAGCACCCATCTCACTGTATTTCCTGATGGAATGGGGTGAGCATAAAGGCCAAAGACCCCAAGGCACACCGTGACACTTGTCGGTGTCTGCAGGGTAGGGTGTGGTGAAATGGCGTGGCCGTTATGCCTGACGACCCAAAGGCACACCCCAATGCCTGTCAGTCTCTGCAGGGTGGTGGTGGGGTTGGCTTCAGTTCAATACTTCACTGCCATTCCTATTATGTAGCTCTCTAACTCCAACACTACCAATGCCAATGCCAGCAAGCAAACATTCAGCATTGACAAATGCTTGTTTAACTCCTAATGTTAAGCATATCTTGAATCAATTGCATCTTTTTTTCCCCCAACTCCCAATGTGACCTTAAGGGGTGATTTCTGAAGCAGCTTTGCCCTGTGAACTTAATTGTTATACTCTTTTAAAGCTGGGAACAGCAGATTTAAAACAGTAGAAAGATTATGTTAATAGGGTAAGTATTTCTTTAGACATCTGTCTTCACAATCAAGTTAGAAATTAAAGAAATGATGCAATTTACTTAGAAAAATGTACTTAGTATATTTTGCACCCCAGTCAGGACGAGACAGGTATTTTCCACTCCCCTTCCCTCCAAAAACACAGTTGTTCTGAGTTAGCAGACTTACTTTTGAAGATGATGGCCCAGTCAAAACTTATACAATTGAAAAATAAAATCAGCAGCTGAGCAGAACATAGTCATTGCTGGTTATGCAATCTTGCAGAGAAAGGAAGGAGCACATCTGAAAGTGAACCACATTCCTTATTCTGGAAACTGTTTTCATAGAGGATGGGTGAGTGGTTGGTGGGAAGGTGCTAATTTTTTAATTGGTAGTGGCCTTAAATACTTTTAGATGCCAGCCTGCCAGAAGCTTCTTTTTCAACTGCAAACTGGGCCGCACACAAAAAATGATGAAGGACACCATGAGGGACAGCGAGGGAAGTTGAAGATCCCTGCCTGAAGCCCTCACTTGAGCGCCGGGGCCACGCTCCACCAGCGGGCAGTCGGCAACCGCCTAGCCACCTCCAGGGACCATCAGACCGGGAGGGACAGCGAGGGAAGGTATGGGAAAGGCGCGACCAATCGGAAGGCAAGCGCTCTCCGTGGCCTCGCATCCGATTGGTCCCCCTGCTCCATTCAGTAACATTGCTTGATTTTTTTTTTTGCAAAAGCCGTATTGGGAAAGTGCCTAAATTGTTAAAATCTACAAAAAAAGAGCTGTTTCATACAACTGTGAATTATTTTGGGGAAATTGTGTCTTGTAAACTGTGATAAAGTGATTACAGCCTTTTTCTGATCCCTTGAATTGGGCCAGATGCTACGGCACCCCAGCCCACCACAGCCTTTTGTTGTGCTAATTTTAAGACTCACTGCCCAGCAGAAACATTTGTCCCTGCTAAAGTTTTAATTGTAGTGCCATCCTCTGTCTCTTCCCAGTTGAAGATCCCTGCCTGAAGCCCTCACTTGAGCGCCGGGGCCACGCTCCACCAGCGGGTGGTCGGCAACCGCCTAGCCACCTCCAGGGACCATCAGACCAGGAGGGACAGCGAGGAAAGGTACGGGAAAGCCACAAAATGTTTGCCCACCCACCCTACCCTCCTTGTGTGTTTCTTTTATAGATATCTATGTTCTTTTCCACCAATATATATTCTACCACTCTCTCATCAAACATTCTTCCCCAACTATCCACCATCCTTGGAGAAAATCTTGATTATGTGGATAAATTCAAATATCTAGGGTATGGATTGATAACAGACTTGATTACACTCAACATGTTGAGGAGCTCCTGAAAAACTTAGACAGAGGCTCAGCCTATTCTTCAGAATCAAACATTATCTAACCAAAGAGTCTAAACAGAGACTAATACAGGCATCATTTCTATCTCTCATTGATTATGCAGATTTCCTATATGGCCACTGTACTATGTCCTATTTAAGTAAATTGATACCTTGTACCACAGAGCTTCTAAGATTCATCACAGATCTTCCTTTCAACACTCATCACTGCTCTCTATAATGCTGTTGGCTGGACATCCTTACACCTTAGGAGGAATAAAATGCGGCATTATGGATTTACAAAGCTCTGTCAAACAAACTTCCATCTTATATTTCTGATTGCTTTACTCTGGCTACACCTAGATCATATGCCCTAAGAAGCAATAACCTTATCACCTTGAAGATACCTAAAGTCTGTACCCGGCATGGGAGATCTGCAATCAGCTACTTCTTAGCATCTACCTGGAATTCTCTGCAGAAGACCCTAAAGTTGAACACCTTCATCCCTATAGCATCCTTTAAAAAGCTCTTCATAAGTCTCTCTCCTGAGATATGCAACTGCTTTCACTAAGCCTAGTCCCTTCTTACCCTTTACCCCCTTTTTTTTCTTTCTATCTCAGTTTATATACTTTTTCTAAACTTAGCTACAATATACCCTACAATCCACTGCCATTCCCTTTTTTATCCCCCCATATCTACTTGCTTAAGTATCTATCCAATTACAACACACCTGACCAGTTTCACATTCCCAATTCCTTACAGTCATTTGGGTCAAACCTGTCTGAATTATTTTGTTTTGTGGTCCAAAATCATTAGCTACCTTGTTTGTATATACGTTTTTTACTACTGTACCTGTTTATTTATATTTAAGTCCTTGTCTCTTTCTCTGTATTTGTTTATGTATGCTACTGTACTTTAGTTTGATCTTGACCTATCAGGTCCATCTTGTAAATGAGCTTCGCTCAATGATGTCCACCTGAATAAATAAAGATTTTTGATTTGATTTGATTGATTTGATATCTTCCCGCCGAATTACAATTCCCGGCCCCAGCGCCGTGCTGACCAGTAATCTGCCCCATATCCTCCTCTTAGCCGTCCAATCAGCAGCCCTCCCTTACTGCTCTCTCTCTCTGCCTACATTGCCGTATTTTAGCTTGTATTAATCATCAGCAGTGCTTTCATAATGGGGGGAACCCTCTGGATATATCTTGCTCTGTTACTCACAGTGAGCAGGGAGAAAGATATCCTCCCTGTCACTGTCACCTTGGAAGATGTAATTCACTTTCCTGCTCTATCACATCAACATTAAAGAAGGACTGGATCCTCTTATATGACCTACCTATGTTGCATCACAACCAGTGGGGTAACTTCCACGATGGGACTCAAGCTGTTCTACTATCATATGAGTCAGTGCTTCATTACTGGGTAAACAGCTCCCCATTACACCTGACCACCAGACTGCTATTTAGTGAGCTGGCAAGAACCCATAACCCCTTATTTGACTGGTTTAAATTAAAACAGAGGCCCCTGAAAAATAAAAGGAGGGCCAAAGATAGAATCCTCATTTTATCTCTTGAAGCCCTTGTGAAATTCTTAATTTTTATTTTGATTTGCGCTGGAAATACAGAAATGAATCCAGGTCCTCCAGAGTGCATTACCACACCAGCAGAGTTAGCCTCGACCAAAGGGCTAAGTTTTCTCCACATCAATGCATGCAGCCTGCTAAAAAAGCTCACGATGATACAAGCCTGGGTTAATCATACTTTGCCAGACATTCTAGTGGTGTCGGAGACATGGCTCAGACCTGCCACAGCAGACAGAGGCATAAACTTACCCAATTACCAAGTATTCAGAGCGGATCGCCAAACAAGGGGCGGGGGAATAGCTATATATGTATAATCCAATCTATCTGTAACTTGCTTAGACGCAACATCTATGCCCAAAGAATTCCAATGCCTATCCCTCAAAGTGGCCCTCTCCAACACCACAGCACTACAGCTAATTGGCTGCTACAGGCCCCCCTCAGCTGATCTTAAGCTTCTAGCCCACCTGGGAAACCTAATCAAGAAGGGTACAGAAGAAACCATAATCCTAGGTGACCTAAACCTAAACTGGCTATCCAAGGCAGCAACACCCTTAATCTCATTCTGCGATACATATGGGCTTACACAACTTATAAATGAACCAACCAGAATCAACAAAAAGAATCTGAGCAACAGCACACTACTAGACATCATATTGGTGAGTAAACCTCACCTCTTCACACACGCTGGAGTGCTTTTCAGTGATATAAGTGACCACTGCCTTATTGCTGGAATAAGATCATCCGGCAAACTAACACCACTGGCTAAATTCATACTGAGGAGATCAAAGAAAAAATTCAATATTGAGGTGTATCTACAAGAACTAAATCACTCTACACAATGGCAAGAGTTCTATCTAGCAGACACAGTGGAAAAAGCACATGAGGTATTAAATGGTATAGTTATAGGTGCCCTTAATATTCATGCACCAATTACTAGGGTACGCATCAAAAACAAAACTTGCTGCTGGTTCACATCTGACCTTAAATCTGCCCTCCTTGAGAGGGATAAGCTATGGAAAAAGGCAAGGAAGACTAAGAACCCAAATGACTGGATGATGTTCAAGAAAGCCAGAAATAGCTGTACCAGGAAAGTACGGGATGCAAAGGCTGCTTATTATATGGCAGAACTCGACTCCTCCTACCACAACCCTGCCAAATTCTGAAGCACCATAAAGGGCTTAACAGGACAAGAACCTAGTACTACACTTCCAGCTCATATACACCACAACAAGGGAGCAACTTCAGATAGAATGGAAATACTGGATTCATTCAACAATCACTTTACAACTGCTGGCCTTGCATTTGGCAACTCTCCGGCTAATCTACTACGCACTCAGCTATGCACTCAGAGCACTGGAATTTGGACAACTGAATCTTCCTTCTCCTTCAAACCGGTCTTGTTGAAACAAGTGGAGGATCTACTTTCGCAGATGGATATCAAAAAAAGTGCAGGTGCAGACTCCCTTGATCCTTATTTTCTAAAGATTGCAACACAAGCACTTGCAGTTCCATTAACACACCTTTTTAATCTTTCATTAATATCTGGTTCTATTCCCACAACCTGGAAAACAGCACAAGTTATCCCACTATTGAAATCAGGGGACCCTATGGACCTTAACAACTATAGACCAATCTCTATCCTTCCAGTGCTATCCAAGCTGCTAGAAAAATTAATGAGCATTCAGCTAAGAGAATATCTTGAAGAGGCTAATCTTTTAAATCCAGCACAATCTGGGTTTAGAACCAAGCATAACACTATCTCTGCACTGGCTAAAGTAACAAACGACTGGCAAACTGAACTGGATAAAAAAATAGTGTTTGTGCTGTATTCCTAACCTAAGGCATGCTTGATACGGTGGACCACGAACTGCTCCTCTCTTCCTTGTATTCCATAGGTTTAGATCCATCCTCCCTTAGATGGTTCAGATGTTACCTCACGGGAAGGACACAACAAGTGAAAGCTGAAGGAGACCTATCTCCACTCAAACCACTGCAAAGAGGAGTTCCACAAGGATCCATCCTGGGCCCTATCCTCTTTGCCATTTACATCAATAACATTGACACTAACCTTACCAAAGCCACTGTACACTTGTTTGCAGATGACACTGTTTTATATGTCAGCAACCCTTCACCTGTAACAGCTTGTGAAGTTCTACAAGCGGAATTCCACATACTACAACATCAATTATTGGAAAAAAGCTTCTTCTAAATGCAAAAAAAACAAAAGCAATGTTTTTCTCCACCCAAAGTCAGACAAGTCCCTCCTCACTAAACAATCTCCCCCGGTTATCCACTATTCTTGGTGAAAACCTTGAATATGTAGAAAAACTCAAGTATCTGGGGGTTTGGATAGAAAGCAGACTCAACTACATAGATCACATTGAAGAACTTCTAAAAAAACTTCATCAGAGGCTTGGACTTTTTCACAGAATAAGGCACTTTTTAACCAGAGACTCTAAGAAGAGGTTGGTCCAGGCCACATTTCTCTCAGTGTTAGACTATGCAGATTTCCTTTACAGTCGCTGCCCTATTTTCTATCTAAACAAACTGGACACACTATACCACAGAGCTTTGAGGTTTATAACAGATCTACCATTTAGCACTCACCACTGTTCTCTCTATGCTGCAGTCGGATGGACATCACTTCAGTCTAGAAGAAACAGAAATGCCGCAGTATGGACGTACAGAGCACTAACTAAGATGCTCCCAAATTATATCTTAGACTGCTTCACTCAGGCCACAGCTAGTATCTATGCCCTAAGAAGCCATAATTTCATCATGCTCAAAGTGCCTAAATTCAACACCCGGCACGGGAGATCTGCTATCAGCTATGTACTAGCTACATCATGGAATACGATACAGAAGACCCTAAAGCTGAACAATTTTATATCATTAGCATCCTTTAAGCATCTATACCTAAGTCTCTTCCAAGAAAAATGCAATTGCTTCCACAAGTATTAGTATATTCATATTCCTAACCTTCCCCTCCTCAGGCAGCCAATACCAGGTGTCAATACACCTCCCAATAAATTCAACCCCACAGACTCCGTACATCCTGCCTATAGTCTTCTCCCATTACTTCCTGGCACATATCTTAGCCCTTATCCCAACCATCCATCTCCTAGTGCTGGCCCAGCCCCTGTTCAGGTCACTCTTACACTTTCCTACCAAGACACCTATCACAGTCTATGATCACCATCATCCAGTCATTCAATCACTGCATCTCCTTTGTCCACTATGACTTACCCTTGAACATTGAAATATTGGTTGCTTTAATTAGGAGATATACCAAGATAATTCTAATGTTGATATGTATATATTAGATTAGATGGTGTGCATTCATATGTACCTATTTGTCTTGTTATGTTTAGGCAATCTTGTTTTTGAATACTGTATTTAAGTGTCTTAGTATAACTGTATATGTACCAACTATTGAACCTTGACCTTATCAGGTCCATCTTGCAAATGAGCTGTGCTCAATGATGTTCGCCTGAATAAATAAAGATTTGATTGATTGCTTCCCTATTGAGCTTGCATGGATTAAAGGGGCACTTTGAATGTTCATGGATGAAAGAGGTGGTACTGCAGCACCCCCACACCCCATAGGTTCCGGCACCTATGCTCTCAAAAGTGGCAAATGTAATCACTTTAAGACAGTAAGTAGATCTTTTGATTCTCTAATTTTTCTAGGCATTTTCCTGGAACAGTGAGTGAATTTTTTATCAACTGATATTTCTTTTTCCTTGGGGGAATAACTGTATTTAAAATCCCATGCTGGCTCATAGCAAAGTTAAAAAGAAGTGAACATATTTTTGAAAATCAGTAGTGAATCCTGTCAATATAGCCTAGAGGTTAAAGTAATGAGCTGTGCACGAGCTTGGTACATTCAGCAGACCAGACCTGGGTTTGATTCTCACAACCTCCACTTGCATACTGTGTGACTCTGAGCAAGTCACCGAACTGCCCAGTGCTCCCAGGTCGACCCTGAAAACAGGCACTTGTGCCTAGTGGGCCTTACCTAGTTACCAAAGTCTAAAATAACTCCTGAAGATCAAACTATTTTTGGTGATGTCTGTATTGCAACCCTTGTTTGCTGCAGAGGTGTTAATAGAATGGCTTTCCTTAAACAAGACTTATAAAAAGGGATAATGACTGGTCCTACTCTCCCAGAAACCCCAATAACTCAGTTACATTTTTCGCTTTCTGAAATAGTGATTTTCTTTGTCTGTGGACAAATATATTTTCCTGTGTAGGGGCGTCTTACAGTAGACATACATGTATGTTTAAATACAGTACTATTTCCTGGCTTCAAGCATATAGATACATAGATACATAGACAGTGGCAGCAGATAAGGGCCTATGGCCCACCCAGTCTGCCTATTTGAGCTTGTAAGTTCAGTTTATGTTTTCCTAGAAGTCTGTTTCCCCTTACCTCCAGAATTCCTTTATGTCTATCCCATAGAATAATACATTTTCAAGCATTTATGCAATTAAAAGATTACAAAATGTGATAATTAAATGTAATCCCATCAAAGAACAAACACATTTAATTCAGATTAAATTCTCCATTACACGGCTCTGTGACAGACATAAAAAAGTGTGCCACAGTAATTATAGGATTGATCATATTTAACTACTCTCTCAGAAGCTGCAAGTCTCAACCTGAGACTTGGAGCGCTTACTACCATAGTTAACCTACCAGGCATTTACTTACATACTTACAAAACATGTAAAATACAGCATATCCAACCTCTGTGTTGGAACACTGACTGTGAGAAGAGTTATATTGGAAACCATTTAGAAAAATAACTTTTAAAGGAATAATATCCCCTGAAAATGGCAAAAGATTAAACTCTTAGATACATAAACAATCTGCTATCTTGACCTCAAAAGGCACTGCAAGTCTAGCAGTTTTCTGCTGTACTCTTGTTTCACGTCTAGCACCCTTCTGAATTTCCCTTCATTCCTTCCTACTCTGAGTACAGTATGTAGTATGATACATTCACACGGATGGGATTAGAATGGGAGATGTGTGCCAAGTTTCTGTAAATTCTAATGACAGCATGTGTACCACAAAATGGTTAATAATTTGCTTCTACTCAGGTCTGTCCTTTCTGCCTGCTTGCCAAAGGGCAGTAGAGCCAGTCATGGCTAGAGGGAGACAATGTTCCAGAGTTGTTCAGCTCTTGCAAGGAGTAACTGAAGAGAACAGGCTGCCTGCTTGTTGTACTAGACTCCTGGCAGACCCCGGTCCTATTTTTCCAAGTACTGAAGTGAAACTCCAGCAGGGTGGTTGCTGAAAGTAGAGAAACCTTGCTCAAGTGTCCACAGTGGCGCATAGATGTGTGAGTCAGTCAGTTTTACCAGACAGGAGGAGTGAGGACATGAGAGTGATGCATCCCACCCTGCAAGGGTACTGCTGCCAGGCCTCTAGGGAAAACAAGGTACAGACAACAGAGAGTTATAGTAGCCCTCAAACATGCCTCCATAAGACCACAGTGAGAGAAAGAAAGAGACAGAGAGGGGAAGTATAGAATACCATGGAAAATGAACTATGAATTATGCGAAGGACCCCCTTTGGGATTCTCTCAATTTACGACAGGATGGAGGTTGATTACATATGGGTGCAACAACAGTGTGAAGGTGGATTCAAGGAGAAATCCTTTTGCTGCCTGGTGTATACAAGTATGTTAGTGGGATGAGTGGGGGTTCCATGTGTGCTAAGCTCCACCAACTAATGCAGACTGTTTTTGTTGCCCTGGAATTTCTAAGAAAGAATTGGGAATGAGGGAAGGGTACAATAAAAAGTATCAGCATCAAAATGTCATGTGTACTGTCTACAGAGTCTGCCACAGCATAGTGTGAACTATGCATCTTCACAGGGCTCTGGGAGCAGAGGGGCCCTCAAAAAGCTTCAACTGTCCAGTTGGCCTCCTTTTTTTCCTGGTCCTCTGTGTCCCTGTCCAAATTTCTCCAGAACTTATCACAGATGTGTACATCTCCTCATTTTCTCAGTGATTACAATGTAATTCAAGGAAATCACAACACTACAGAAAAAAAAACAACTATCTGAACTGGAACACATAAGGAGACCTTCATAGGCATGAGGATGTTTCTTGGGGCTCCCTGACTTCTAATATAGGCCCCACCAAGGGAGTTTGCACAGGGCCCCAGAACTGCTAGAACCAGCACTGACTGCCTGCATCAGTAACATGTAACATGCTGTGCTGTCTCCCCCGTGAGAGCAGCAGAGAGGAGAAAAGGATGTTTACAAGCCTGTTGGGAAGCTGTAACATGCACTGCAGATTATTAAATCTCCCACTGCTGCAGCCAAGCTCTGACATCAGGTGCAGGGGATTCCTGGATTTCTGGTTAGAGCAAATGTCAGTTTGGGAATCTGCAAAATCAGCCTGATATAATCTATGGTACTGCAGTATACAGTAGTTAAAAAAAAAAGGTTTTTGCCCACAAACTGCAAATTGGGAGCAGCACCACCCCTGGAGTGGGGCAGATCATTCTGCGGCCTGCTGGCCTCCTGGCAGAAGCTGGGTGCAGCAGAGTGGGAGCATCAACTTGAGAAAGGCTGCTGTCATGGGATGGACATCTGGCCTCCACACATATGTGCAGTACAATCAGCAGCCCAGGGAGCAAATGGGTAGAAAACATTCTACTGGACAGGATGGCACTCCAGTCCTGCCAAGTTCCTGCACCACCACCAGCTGGGCTCCTCTTTCACGTCCTGGATTGTGCTCCAGAGAGGACTAGCTAGCCAAGATGGATCTGACATGGAGGGGGTAGTTTGTGGGCGACTCGCTGGAGGAAGAGGTAAGTCCCACAGAATGTGGGTGACAGGGTTACGAGGAGCAGGGTGAATGGGGACTGGTAGTCATTCAAGAGGAACAACACTTTGATACAAATTATAAATAAATGACCCTACATTAATGAAGAAAAAAAATTAAGATTTAAGTCTGTAATCTTCATTCTAAAGTGTTGGTGATGTCACAGTTGCAAAGAGTCCTTTGGGCCTATACATAAACATCTTATTTGCTGGGAAGGAGTCCCCTGGCAAATAGGTTGTAGAGCAAATGTGTGTTCAACAGATGTTAGTGGGCATATATGGAGTTTTCTCCTGCTAATATGCAGGAATGTGACCACACACAGCACTACATAGCACCAGTCACATGCTGCTAGTCATGCTGCAAAGCCAGGGGTACTGGCTCTCTCATGGAATGCTTCCTCACGAACATGACCAGCACCTTTAGGTCCATTTCTGGGACATACATAGCCCTGGCTTGGTGGTCCTGTGGCCCCCAACTTGTTTGCCATTTGCCCATGCCTCGTTTATATGCAGTAGAACCCTCCACCCTACCCCTGCCCCCCATCTCTCTATCCAGTCGCAATATAGCATCAGCCCCCAGGATTTGAGACTGGGTTTGTGAGTACTGCAATGCTTAGAACATGGCCCAGTGAGCTTTTTAAATAATGGCTTCCACCCCTTCCCTGCAAGGTCGCAATGTGTTCTGCATCTGTGCAGGGACATTTTGCAAACTCTGTTGTGCAAAGCACTGGGGCACAAGAGAAGTGTCTTTGTATAGGGCCCTTCATTTCAAATCCAGCAGTCAGTATCTCATGCCACATGGCTCCCAGATAGTATCCAGTGACATTGGTGACCACAATTGGGTGCTTTCAAAAAGCATGACTCAAACGTTGTGCCTGTCAACAGGGCTACCGACGAGGGAGGGTGACTGGATGGGGGGTCCGCAAATATAGCGACAGGATATCACTATATGCACATGCGTGCGGGGGGAGTGAGCATGCTGAGCAATGGGCAGAAGGGGAAGGAGGCTTTGTGTGGCGTGGTGAGGCAGTGGGCTGCTCAGCTGGCCCCGTGGCATGGTGGGCAGGTGGCAGGCTAGGTTTGCAAGGGTGCTGGGTTCAGGTCCGGGTGCACATACATTTTGTTGTGCTCAGCCTGAAATTGTTTTTTTTCACCTGTTTTGGACCCCCCGACATGCACGCCCCCGGAGTTGAGAATCCTTTAGTAGGAGGTGTGTGGGGGTGAAACCCCCCACGGTGGGGTGTGTGGCTGGTGCAGTTCCCCTTTATAAACAAAAAAAACTTAAGTCCCTGGCGCCATTTTGCTGTACACTGTGAGTGTACATCACCGAAATTGATTTTCGGGAGTACACTCGCCTAACGGCAGTCGCCTTTCCGTGATCACCGTTATGCCATGGAACCCCGCTAGATTAACAAGGTAAAACTAGAATTTTTTCTGGAGCAAAATGTTTTGTGATGCTACTTTGCTGGTTTGTTACTTTCTGTGCAGAATTCAGAACTGAGCACTTATTCATTCATTCATTCATTCATTCATTCATTCATTCATTCACCGGTCCACTTAGCATATATATGTGCAGTTTGACTCCTAATTTCTACTGTTCCGATGACTTTAATAGCTTAATATAGACTGGTGCTACATACCATCTGTGTTTCCAGTTCCAAATGTATTGAATGGGTTACTGGGCATAACAGACAAAGCTTTTTTTCTCCTGAAGATTAAGGGCTACTGCAGAATGATTCAGGGCTAAAGCCCTTGCAGTACTCTTCCCTAACAATGCCCACATGCTTTTCCTGTTTCTATTTTCATGGCACTTGAACAGCAGGGCCATCTGTGGCACTCCTCTAATTTTTTGTCTGATGTGACTCTGGTATTCACGGATAGCCTTTGTTTTACACTGTGCCATAGACTGCAGATTCATCACACAACAAATACACACAAAATTCAAGGCCACATTGGCCTCCATCAATTCTGCTTTTTATTGTCACCATAAAGCCGCCAGTTTATGGCTCCATTGATTTAAAACAGCACTCCAAATCAGGGTCGGACTGGCCCACCTGGATACCTGGAAATTTCCAGGTGGGCCCTCCCTCAGTTGGGTAAGTGGTTATCTTCTGAACTCTGAAAACTTTTGCATTTATCTTCTTTTTTCTAATTAAATGGGGTATCTGGGACACTGTTTACAAATGTAAGATGCAAACACAGAGCTAGTGTATCAGACTGAAGTGGAATATTGATATGAGTATGTCAACCTGGGCCCTAATGTACTGATTTTCCAGGTGGGCCCTTGTATCTTTTTTCCAGGTGGGCCCTGTGTACCCCAGTCCAACCCTGCTCCAAATTACACCTGACATTTTCTACCAGTACATTTTATTCCATCTTAGACTGTCCCTTTGGTCCTTATCTGTAAGATGCCTTTTTCATTTTATTTCTGTTTCAGACATTTTTGTTAGGTTTTAAATTATTAAGAGCAATTCTTTTTAAACCAGCAACTTCCAGCAGCATTGCAAGTTGTTTCACACTACTCATTGCTGGATGTCACTGTTCTTGTGACTGCACTAGAGTAGCAGGCAACATATGCTGCTGCCTGACCTTAAGTAACACTGTGGACACTGAGGCTATGTTCAGCCCATGGAACCCAAGCTCCAGCAAATCTATCTTGCAAGAGAAAGTGAAATGCAATGTAGCACCACATAAATGGATTTGGAATGGAAAATCAACAGCACACTGCAGCAAGGTTAGAGCTCGAATAATTGTTTTAACATGAACCACTGTCTTCGACAGGAAATAAGCATTATTACATAACAATGGGATTTTGTTTAAAGTCAGTTTGACCCTTTTGAGAAAAGTATGAAAAGCATAATATTTAGACACCATTCAACTGATAGTTTATATTTTGTCTTCATCTTTCCCCCTTTTTTGTTCATTAATCGGTTAATCTGCATGGAAATGGGATCCTTGCCCTAGAGTTCATCTGCTTCTGCTGCTCAGGCCTTTGCTGCAGTCAAAATCCTCTGTGACATCACGGTTTGTTGATTTGGCAGTACTGGTGATGATGATGTTGCAAACAGGTGATATGACCCCAGCAAAGGATTAAACAGAAGGATTAATTAGATCAGATGTAGTGTAGGGGACAAGGATCTGGGTTCCACGTAAATAAACCTCCTACTGAAGAATAAAAAGAACAGGAATGCAGAAAAGCTATAAAATCTAAGCTTAACTACGTTATAGTGTAGGGTCAAATGATGTTGCGTATGGAAAACCATACACTGCGAAAAGTTGTTCTGCGTTAGAAGTGATGTCCTCACTAATGCAGAACGACTTTTCCTTCTGCATTAATGAGGACGTCATAATGCAATTGCCCCCATCAGCACTGTTCATAGGATGAGCGTGGTTGAAGCATTGAGTGTGCTGTGCTGGCCGGCGATCATATGCCAGTGAAATGTGTGCCGTGGATGACAAATGCTGGCTCCCTCTACACAAAAAATGTAAGCTAATCTTTTTTTGTTGGGACCATACACTATAAAGAACAGTGTATGGTGTCCCATAAACTATTCAGCTACTCTTCCTCCTCATGTTTTCAATGCCGGCAGAGGGACCTCTCAGGTTTTTCTCATGAGGTCATCTGCCTTCACAGAAAACACTCGGGTGAAGAATAGTCTTGTAGTGTATGGGACGCCATACACCATCCTATATATGTTTTTCAAAGTTTTCCCAAAATTGCCAAACCAATGTTAACATCACTTAGTGATCCACGACCACGGTATGGTCGTTTTCACTAAATCAAAGACCTTTTGGCACAAAATGAAAGTGATCATGTGTATTATTTTAATTTTTCTATTTAAAATGCTACCAAGCAGGACAAATCCAGTGAGATTTATAAGAAAATAAAAAGTTGTTTCCTGGAGCCTGAAAGGTGGGGCATCAGATTGCTAACTAATGTCTAGAACAGTAGAGATGCCCAGCATTACTGCTGCATTAACAGTGATGTGACACCATTTATCAATCCACTCTAAAGCAAGGCTTTGACCCATACCTACACATTTAAGTGTGTGGGGTATGATGATGTTTTTATTTAACTGACATTACTCTCTTTCTTTCTCTCTCTTCGGTTAACTTTTGACAGTAAGTCAAGTAGCTCTTGCAAAAGTCAAGTGTTCCTTTTTGGCGGTGCAGACTCTCAAATGCATTTTTTTCCAGTATCCAGGAAAACTTTTTGAAATGCAATCTTCAGACACCATTCAGCTTTCTGTATACATTTCATTCTTTTTTGTACTGATGCCCCTTCAGTTTTTATTACTGAGGACATCTGCATGATAGACATTAACATTGTCCCCTAGACTTAATCTCATCCCCCCCACCCCTCCACCCCACCGCTGAAGTAATTTACTGATACCACTTCCCATCAAGCAGTACATGCTACAAGGATTATAGTTGTTCCTCATATTATTGACTGCTGCAACTGCCTGGACAAAGGAGGTGACGATGATGATGATGATGATGATGATGATGACGACGACTACCACATTATCTCACTTTGATATGCTCAGCAATGGCTATGCCAGAACATGACAGGATCAGTTTGTCAGGATCTCTTTCAAAGTCACACCAAAGTACAATACCTGATTTAGTTCTTCCACTGAATTGACTTCATAATAGAGGATTATGTCATCCATGTATAACTGTACTGGACTATGTTCACACATGTCTGGAAGCTGGTTTACATGCAATGAGAACAACAGGGAGCCTAGGACAGATCCCTGTGTGGGAACTCAGAGCCAATACACAAAGGAGGGAAAGTTGAAACCTGTACAACAACTAATTGTTCCTGCCTATTAAATACCTCTTGATCCACTTTATTGTATCCTCATGGAAATTCAATGTTTCCAGCCTAGACAACAGAAGCTGGTGGTCATGCAGGTCAAATGCCTCAGTGAAATCAATGCAAATGACAGCAGCAGTGTTGTCTTTGTCAGTACCTCCAGCTACGTCATATACTACTGCACTACAGGGCTGTTGTCACCTGAACTGGTGAAAACCTGACTGTTAATTAAGTAATAAGGAACTACCAGGCATTAGAGTAACAGTCTGTTAATCCCCCCAATAGGTGTAATGTTGCCCCTCAGCAGTGATTGTTAATCTGGGAGTGCCTTATTGCTATTCTTGAGAATTACTATAAAAGAAAATTGTAAGAAGTGTACCTTTTGAATATTTTCCTCATTGAGAGGGAGATTTTAAATAAAATAGCTCATCCTTCAACAGTTTAAGAATGCGGGATCAGAATGCATCATTTTAGTCATTCAGCATTAGCAGTGCTAGATGATGGAATTCTGATAGGATGAATTCATGCACCATGGTGATCAGGCTGTACATAACAGTGTTAACAGAGATTAAAGGAGAACTGCACTGAACCTGTACGTAATTTTCCCTAGTAGAAGCAAAGTTCTAACTATTGGTGCCAGTTATGTCACTGTTCCATCTTTACAGGCTTTTTAGTTACTCTAGTAGGCGTTTCTGATTTGCACACTGCTAGTAAGTATAATTTTAGAATGGTATGATGTAGTTTATGTCCCTTGTTCAGCTCTTCAGTTACTGGCACAATGCAGCCATGTTCTAATATAGAACTCTGTAGTTGAGAAGGACATAAGCTACATCATACAGTGCTAAAATGGTACTCAACACCAGAGGGTAAATCCAAAACATCAACTGAGATTACTAATAGGCCAGTAACGGTGGAACAATAACATAATTGGAAGCGATATCTAAAAAAAATGCTTCTACTGGCAAAAATGGATTTCAGGTTCAGCACAGTTCTCCTTTAAAGTAAGAGTCTCAGAATGTTGACAGCTAGTCAGATTGCAGCATTTCTGAGACACTTTTTATGTTTGCTTGTTCGCATGCTCAAAATGAACATATATGTGGTGCTCTGGCCATATACGGTGCTGTCTAGGTGTGTGCTGTGTAAGCCAATGGATGTAGAAATGCAGGAGGCTTGCTACTCAAAAGCCAGTGCTGAAAAGGCGGATGATAACAGTGTTCAGCTGGGTGATGGGTGTAAACCTCATGTAGTTCAAATGATTTAGCCCCACCAAGTCACGCTGGTTTTTGGCTTGTTAGCCAACTATCAGACATCATCATTAGGCTTTGAAGATGATGAACATCTAGCCTCAGTATATGTGCATGTGCGTGTGTGTGTGTGTGTGTGTGTGTGTGTGTGCATGAGCACGTGCACATGTGTGTGTCTATGTGTTTCCGGCTCTTAGTGGTTTCCCTTAGTTACAGACAGGAGTTGGAGAGCGCTTCGGTAAAAGCATTAAACAGAGTTGGAAAAACAATGAGCAATTGAATGCAAATATAAAAGTATCCAGTATGCTAACAGCATGTCAGTAATGAACAGAAGACACCAGAAACAGTTTATTTAAATTACATATTGTTTATGTTCCTTTTATAGAGCACCTGATACCAACTGGATAATATTGAAAAATATGAGATTTAGACACAATTCACTTTATAGTTCATTTAATTTTGCAGTTTTTTTTTTCACATGGACTTTATCCACCTGTCTCTCCCTGTTGGCCCCCTTCAGCTGTTTACCCTCAAACCCATTATCCCACTTCCAGGACTTACCCCAACTACTTCTTAATTCCTTGTGCAAGTGGGTGCCTAGGATGGTGGTGGTGTAGTGCTTGCAGTGTTGCAGCATCTTCTTGCTGAGAGAGGTTTATTATGTCCATGACTGCCTTTGAGCAAAAGCCAGTGGTGTGCAATGTAAACACACAGACTGTCAAGACACTGCATGCTCTCAATGCCCACCTCCAGCTTTCAGTTCTGGTGACCACTGCTGCTTCACATAGCTTCCACTAGGTGGCAACCAAGCAGCAGTACACCCTGTTCCCCCACCGTGAAGGAGGAGATTTGTTGATGGACACTCAATTCTCCTTTTCCCTGCCAACCCTGAGTAACCCTGGTCCATTCCCGTACCCTGGTCGCCGGTGTAGTGGGAGGTAAGGCACCCAGCACCTCAGCCCTCAGCTGACCTGGCTACAAGGTTACTGTAGCACAGATTTCCTTAGACAATATTCTTTGTGGCCCTGAGAAGAGCTAAATCTGAAACCCACTGTTTTACAGTTCTTTGGTTTAGCCCTCTGTACTATTCAGCCAGAACTATATTTGTGCAGTTCTTTCCCCCTGTTTTATTATTGAAGGAAGTGACATTAAAACAAGATGACTGTCCCTTGGATTTTATTAGCTCTGCCTGTTTGTCTACATATGACATCATAATGTCCTGTTTATGACATCATAATTATCTCACCAGTAACAAACTGGGACATCATAAACAAAATGGTGACTGCAGAAGCAGACAAGCTGACAGAGCAAATAGGGCAGGGATCCTGTTTTCCATGCAAATACCCATGGTAATAAAGAAAAAAGGGTGGTAATTACAGAAAAAGTATGAGATATAAGCTAAATCATGTCTAAAGTTTCTAATTTTTAAAGTTATCCCAACAACATCAGAGGCTCTTTAAAGCTCTATCACACTGCAAACAAACATTCACCATTGACAAATGCTTGTTATAATATGTGAGTATGTTAGCTTGCATGCTCATGTAGGCTCTCTCTGCTTGTCCCAACTCAGATAGACACATGGGGTCAGGTATGCAAGCAACTGGCCACAAGTGTTTATTCATGCCCTCAGACACATAAGGATGGTCAAAAGCCATGACAAGGGATGGATTTGTTTGTAAATACTGAAAAGAACTAGAGTACATGGGCACCATCATGTTGTTTCTCCTCTTGCCCCACAGGACTGAAGGAAAGGGCCAGCGGTCACAGGTTCACATGCATTGTGGAGAGTCAGTCAGCAGGCCATTACAGCCAGAGGCTCTCTTCCCCTCTCATCCACAGGTAGTGAGGAAGCAAGTGTCCTGCATGAAAGTGGCCACTGGACAGTAGAATGTAGTAAATAAGGGTTTGAGAATTAGTCCAATGAGATAGCTTCCTCTCACGTGACTGTGTTATCAAAAGATTCTGGAACTTTAGGAGTGGGACATCTGCAAAGCGCCTGGTAGCTAACCTACCATTTCAGATGTGCTTTTTGCAGCTCAACCATTTGGGTGTGCTCTTGTACAAAACCCATGCCTGCAATTTTCAGTGATAAATTCAGAGCCTAGAACACAAGTGTCTGCCCATGCCAACCCAGTGATGAAGAAGGCTGAGGCGCCATGCGTGCCTTACCTCTTTCCACGCCAGCTAACCTTATTTGGGAATGGACGCGGTCACTCGGAGGTTGGCTGGGAGAGGGAAGATTGAGCATCCATAGGACTGCACTCTTCCCTCAGGGATGGGGGATTCTGGGGCTCGCTGCTAGACTGCGGTGGTGGCGCATGCAAGTCACTTTTATGGGAACGACCAGCGTTCAGAGCACTTGGGGTGTTTCCATGGAGGTGAAGTTTGCACAATGTGCTCACTGCACGTCCACAGAGCCCAAGGGGAGAAAATTGGAGGAAACATGGAAGACGGGCTATATGAAGCCCTGCCCTTGCCAATCAGGCTGGTGGCCTGCCTGATCTCTCTGGTCTGGCGACAGTCTGAATTTGTGTCCTGGGAGGGGGAGGATGGCTCTCCCTTCCCAGCCCTGCTGTGGGTGGGGGGGTGTAATCCACAGGAAATAATGGTCTCTGACACTAGAGGAGATACGGGACACTGCGACTGTGGGGCAGGGCTGAAACAGCTGCCCGATCCTGCCAAGGAGAATAACAACCTATATATAAAAAGAAGTGCCTGCCCACGACTTCACTACTTGGAGTCTGGGTTGCCTTGCTTAAGTTCTATTTCTGTAAGGGAGGATAGCCATGTCTCTTGACAGATTCTGCTGCCGGGGTTCATTGTGCTATAGAGCCCTGTGATTAAGGCCCAGTGTGAGTGCCTACCTTCAGGTAGGTGGAGAAAAAGGCCCTTCTGGAGTGAAGAAGATCATCAAGGTATTTCTCCATTGGAAGCCTTTCTACATGGCTTGCACACCCTTCTCCGCCAGAGGAGCATTTGTTCTGCCTGCCAGTCCATTTAAATGATCACCCAGAAGGATGCTAATGATTGACTGCAAAAGCTACTTGAGCCAGTCATAAGTACTAAAGCTGACCCCAAAACCTGTAATAGTTAGATAGCTAGGGATAGTTAGATATGTACCAGGAAAAGCCTGCATTACCTTAGAAATTCATAAAGGGCGGGTTTCGTCTACTGAATCAGGGAGTTTTATTTGAAATATTATTTGCTTTTTTGCGACTGCTTATTGGGACCCATGGTCCCCCGTAATTCTCATCCAACAGTACCACACTGTTTGGTAATCCATTAGGCCTGCAACATGCACCAGCTGTGTGCCCACAAACTAGAGTGTACTCATAGGGGAGTTTGCGATTTGCCTGGTGCACTGGGGGAGGGATTGTTGGTTACTGCCTGCTGGAGGGTGACAAGAATATGCATTGGGGACTGCCTTCTCTTTATGGTTATTTATTTCCCTTACCTTATCCTTTCCTCCAACAGAACCTGTTCCTGCTCCCCAAATAAAGCCCTTCCTTTGTGTTTGTCCTACATTAGTGACACGATCGCAATTATTGAACTGCATTTATATCTATTGCACTGCATGCTATTGGTCATTGTTTGATGAGTATTTCATTGTATGCTGGTTAGGTCCCCTGTCACCATAGGTGGGAATTGTTCTTTTCCTAAGGTGCAGTACTCTGGCAGCTTCTGTCAAAAGGATCCCCACAGGTGGAGGCACTACACCACTGCTAAATCCCAATAATACTGTGAACCCAAGTGCCATCCACACCACAAAATGGGACACCGTTCACACCATGAACCCAGGTACTGTCTACCTGAAGGCCTAAAGACTCAACCACTCTCTTCCAACTCCCGTCACTGGTGGGGGTAACTATACTAAAATTTTACATATTTGTCATCTACAGATGTGATATTTACAGTTTGGTTTATTTTTTTTAACTTCATTTACACAGCATAGCCCAGCTGAGATGCAGGGTCTCCTTTCCAGTGGAATCCCACTTCTACCCATTTTTGCAGCTGGGTGGACTGGAGTACTGAGAGGTTAAATGACTTGCCCAAAGTCACACCATGAGTATTTGGCTTTAGTCAGATTTGAACCTGCAAACCCTCAGTTCCCAAGCCACTGCTCTAAACACTAGACCATGCTGCCTCTACAACTTTACTGACCTAATACAGACTCTACTAACATCTGGCCTATTTGAGGTGCCAATTTTGACCCCTGTGAATTGCAAATAAAAAATAAAAGTAGGAACGTAGATTTTATTTCAATCATCAAGCCACCTCATATAAAAGAGGGTAAAAAGTTGCATCAAACTAAAAACCTTGCAAGCCTAGTGGAAGTTACATTCATAATGCCAAACTCCATCCTACTGAACCTCTTGGACACACTGAGCAATATTGTCAGAAACTGTTGTCTGCATAATCCAAAAAACTGAAACACGATCAGAGTGCCATATATGAAGGGCTGCCATCTGGATCAAAACACAAAATAATCACCCCCTCTACAACAACATTAGACACGTGCACTTCAGACAGTACTCTTACAACATTCTCCACAGGGCTTTGAATATTTGACACGACTCTGTGACCTAATGGCCAACAATGACCACAGAGGGATGTGTTCATCTTGGCCCTTGCCCACTGAAAATGATTTCAGACCTCAGGATTGCTCTAATCCTAAACAAATAATGAACAAAACAACTCTCTCAGCCCACTATTGTTTTTTTAATATATTCTTCAAAACCCATTTACCCTGTTTCCTATCCATCCCCAACACCACCAAGTGTACTCCTGAACTCTGTAATTTCACAGGTCAGAATTTCCCTCTGGGATTCCAGTTAGTGGTAGTTGGATAGTGCTTTTGTATATCCAACCACCCTCCATCAGATTATGCTGATATCTGCTGCTGAATCCAAGAGTAATCTGGCCAAAGTCAGATTACAGAGCCAGAGTCAGATTGCTGTGTGTCCAATTGTGGATCCAGGTATCCGTGGTTGGATTGACTGGATCATGGTCAGATCCACAGGCATCTTCAGATACTTACCTTGAGTCCAGCAAGGTCAGATCTTTTGTCAGATGCCTATACCATCCAAAAGCATCTGAAATCCAGCCTATGTGATGGTATCTGATGGTATCCGACCTTGTAGGATACTACTGGAGCAACACTTTTTTGAATAATTTTAGGTTTAAGCAAAATGTTGGGGGGGACTGGTCTTCCTCATCTACCCCAGTGGTTGTGCCTCTGCATCAGTAGAGTGTATGGTAGTGACACGGGGCTTGGGAGTACTCTGTGTCAATTTCCCAGCCCTCAGGATAACAACACAAGGTGCCCCCAGCATGCTCTCACTGAGCATGTTGACACAGTCTCTCAGTGTGCCCCTGCTGCACTGCCACCTGGGGTGACAGAGACTGCTTAGACAGTGATGCGGCCTCCACAGAGATGGAGATCGCCCCTTAGAATGTTCATTCCTAGTCCTCCTGCTGGTCCTCTGAGCCTCCAGCTCAGGTCTCACCAGTGGCAATGCTGCTTCACTGACAGGCAGCTGGGCCGGCTATTTTGTAACTTGCTCCCTTAGTACAGCATTGAAATAGGGCACAATCATAGAAACATAGAGCATGAGGCCAGGAAAAGGCCCACTGGCCCATCCAGTCTGCCTGGCCCCGCCTAATAGTCTTGCAAAGACCCTAAAGACCATCTTCCTCTGTTTTCCCCTCCCCAATTCCACCACCTCCTGCCCTTAAAAGGCCTTTGTGCCTGTCCCACCCATGTTCGAATCCGTTCATGGTTTGGGCACAGACCACCTCCTCCGGAAGTTGATTCCATTTGTCTACCACTCTTTCTGTGAAAAATTACTTGCCAATGTCCCTTCTGAACAGGGGTTGACCTTAACTTTTTTTTGCACTAGCCAGCAGGACAAGTCAGCCCAAAAGTGCACTAGCCCGCAGTGGTTTGCACTAGTCCACACTCATGACACCAGGCGCTTTTGACACACAATAAAAAATTACAAAAATCAGTGCAGTTTAAACATTTTATTTATATTTTTATAATGAAAGCCAGAATGTGCTACAGCAAAATAGATAAACAACAGGGCAGATCACAACGGCACACTTTCAATCCCCCGATGCCCCCATACAACCTCAGAGGAGCAGCAACTACTGGCACTTGACTTACCTGAGTGCATTGGCATGTTCAAGCAGCAATCCAGTCCAAAAAGGAAAAGCCACAGACATGATTGCCCAGTCCCATAACAAGCCACAGACACCCCCGCAAGAGGCAACAGAACACAATATGAGCAGAGCAATGGCAGACACGACCAGCCATGCCCAGCCCGGCAGCCCAGCCCCACAACAAATCACCATTGGCAGTCAAACCAAGCAGAATAAGAATCCCTAATCGTCTTTCTCCAGAAGGATTGCCAGAGTACACAGCAAGCTCTCTAGTCTCTCAGCATTAACAATCCCATGCCATGACACTGTGACTCACCATGACACGACACTGCGACTCACCAAGGATGTGTGACTGTGAGTAAATCTCAGCCTCGCTTCCTGATAGTGAAGGCTATTCTGACTATGCTCACTTCAAAATCAAAATGCAGAGTTTTTCACAAGGGCAGACTCTTTCAATACTGCTCCTAGTAGTGGCCCCATTAAAATCCCTGTAGAACCAGCATTCACACATTCACATAATGCAGTGCACACGACAAAAAGAAAACCAAACTGCATTGTGGAGCTGCATCAGGCTCAGGCACCGACCTGTAGATTTTTGGCACTATTCAATGAGAGCTGCTAATGGAGCAAACAGCCTTAAATCACTAGCTCACTTACCGAACTAGTTTACTATAGAATACCACAGGTTCGAGCAGCAAAGCAAAGACAAGCCTAAACAGATGAGGCAAAATTAACTCACTCTGCTAGCAAGATACTCAGAAGACCCCCGCCCCACACAACTGGTGATCATAACTGGCATTTTCGTGAATAACGCCACATGGCACTGCCTCACCTGAGCTGCTGTTTTTGGTGTCTGGAATTCAAATGATCCAGCTCTGATTGCCTTGCTGTAGGTGTTGCAGTCTGCTCAACAAACACAAAGAAGACGTCTGACAGTCCTCAGGCTTTGATTTCTGCTAAGACTGCTGCAGTGCTGCCGAAATGAAACCATCCAAACCACTGAAACCCACCAAACTCCACCAGACTCCCAAGCTCCCAGTCTTAACATGCCCAACAGTTCCTCCAGCCTTTCAGCAACACACAGCTTCTACCAAATTTCAAATCGTCCACACATTTTTGAGTGAAAAACAGATCCCTAATGAAAAGTTAGGCACCCAAAGCCACACCCCCAAAGCACTAACCACCAATGGCTTGGTCTGCCTCCTTCTTACATGTTCATGCTAATTTATCCAATCAGTGCTGTGGTGATGTCAGTGCTGTTCCCACCTCTTGCTGCCCCCCTCCCTGCCGACTTGCTTCCTGGGCTGGCCAATAGGAAAAACAAGCAGTGAGTGACAGCCGGCATACCCACCCTCTAGTAGGAACTCCAAGCAACAAGGAAGCCAAAAGCGCTAGTTCGGTTCTCGAAGAGTACCCACCAGCTATGTCTGCTCTTTGCAGCTGCTCCAGAGTTCCAGGGGCTTGGTAGGATTTTGTTCTGATGACCGCTACCACTACTGGAAGTGCTGCCGACTCTGGTGACTGCACTAGTCCATGCGGACAGGTAGGGATGTATCTGCACTAGTCCGAGGCAATCTGCACTATGCCCTGGGCTAGTAAATGTATGTTAAGGTTGAACCGTGCTTCTGAATCTTTCCCAGTCAACGTTCCTGGATTTCCCCTTAGTGTTTGTTTTGAAATACATACATAAATGGATAGATACATACATAGTTGTCTACAGACAGAAAAAGACATGCTGTCCATCAAGTCTGCCAGCTTCCTACAGTACCTTGGCTCTTACCAGTCTAACATGAGTACGTCTTCTGTTTAATCAGTGAGTCCTAACTCAGATTACAAAATATCACCACCCCCTCACTCTTGTATTACTTGGGAAACTAAATACTGTCTTGACATTTACCAGATCTGGTAGATGATTTAATTTATCCACCAACCAAAAAATATTCCCGCATGTCCCTTCTTAGCATCTTCTACTAACCTACTAACTTCTATTTGTGTCCCCTAGTGATAGACCCCCTTGCTAAGCTTAAACATATCCTGTTTAGTTACCCTATAAATGCCCCTCAGGTACTGGAATGTTTCTTTTCTTCTCTTTAGTCTCCCGCTGCCTGACTGGCCCCATTTACAAGGGACCCCCTCAGACCCATCAACCAGCTTCCCATAGACTTACCTTGCCCTTTTTCCCATGGCATAGCCCCCCCCTTGGTGAGATCCAGAAGGGCAGCATCTAGATTGCCAGTGCAGGGTCTGTGAGGGTTCCATTATCATCCTGCTAGCCAGGGTGCTTTCACAGTTCTGTTTCCCTTGTCCCTCAGGACACTAGCTGATGAAGGTTTGCAAGCCCCAGCACACATTCGAGCATGTGTGGCACTAACCATCATCCTCCCACACTTGATGGAGTGCCAACTGCACTGCCACCTGTGGTCACTTAAGTGGCACTCTAGCAGCCAAGCTGTCACTCTTTCCTGACTCCTCCTCCTGGGAGACTATCCTCCAGGATGCTCAATCTTCTTCCATCGGCCAGCTGCCGTTGACTCTGGCTCGCTCTAGAACCCAGGTCACCAGCGTCACAAGCAGTAGTGCTACCACTGCACTGATGGGCCAGCCTTGAATGTTTCAGTCATGTCCACCTCTCCCTCCTGGCCTCTGCTAAATAAGTATTAAGGTCTAGTAATCTTTCCTAATAAGTCCTCCCTTGCTGGCCTTGAATTATTTTAATCACTCCTTTTTGTGCTAACTCTGGAATATCCTTATCCTATTTTAGGTAAGGATTCCAAAATAACATGCTGTATTCCAAATGAGGCCTTACCAAGGGAATCTTTACAGGGGTAATATCACCCCCCTCATTCTACTCAAGAAAGTTCTATCTATACAACCCAACATCCTGCTAGCTTTACTATAAACCCTATAACACTACGCAGCGAACCCTAAATCTTTTTTCTCTGTTGTCTATTTAGTTTAGTTTATTGTTTGATTATCTGGGTAAGTGCACTGGACCTAAGATGGACCTTTTTCAGGCACGACCCAGTGTACAAAGTACAACATACATACAGAATAGAAAATACATATTACACACAAAAACACATACAATTGTGCAGATATGTGCAAATATCTTATACATGTACAAACATTCACATTTACAATATGCTCTTTCAGTGATCTAGCGAAAACACATGGAGGGAGAGTTTTGGAAGGTTAGGGGAATAAAATTCCATGTAGTTGCTGTTTGATTACTAAATTACTGTTGTCCAATATTAGTTTGCATCAGGGGCACTTGTAATGGATTCTGAAAAGTAGATCAGGAAGCCAATGTCAGCAGGCTTGAGTAATTTAACCAGTTCTAAAAGAAGTGTTATGTTAAGTAGTCCAAAAAACAAAATTGACCAAAAAGCCTTTGGGTTTAAGTTTAGGGAGTTCAACAGTGCACAGTATTTCTGTGTGATGTGGCAAATTTTGCACTTTTCTTATACAGTACTGATTTCTTAACTAAAATAGTTGTAGTAGAGCAAACGATCAAAGCCCCATATTCTAAAATAGGTAATAGACTATGCTGGGGAAAAGCACTTGGGTCTCATTAGTCAAACATTTATTTAATCTGCATAGTCATCCTAGTTTCTGCTGCAATTGATTGGTTATGAAATGTGTATGCATTCTAAAAGTAAGACTGGGATCAATGTAAATCCCTAGATATTTAAAAATGTCTACATTATCTAGTGGTGTGTGTCCCATCAAGGGTACTAAATGAAAAATTTTGTTTAGTTTTTTTTAACCTTGGGGCTGATCTCTGTAAACATCGTTTGAATCTGGATTAAATTTAGGATTCATTTGTTTTAAAGTAATCCAATGTTGTACGTCATTAACATTTTGAGAAAGCACATTGTTAGTCTGATTTAAATCTTACAAATGCATGTATAAAACTGCATCATCTCTCTAAATGGACACAAAATCACACACAGCAAAAAACACTACACTAGAGGAATTGGATAAGGACAGAAAACACATAGGTAAACCTATAAATGATTGCAAAAGTGACCAAAACTTAAAACACCACTCTTATGCAATATCTGAAACAAACACTAGAGAAGGGCTGTGTACTCATGAAGTAATACCATCTCAGGGGCTAATGAGTTTCATGAATGCCAGAAGTTCATAAGCTCCCTTGACGGTAATAGTTCTTTGCACAAAATCCTTTACTAGCATTTAGTGTCTACATATAGTTTATGCAATGCAATGTAAATAAAAAGTCACACATACGAAGGTAATTTTTACTTTAAGGTACTTACAGAAGAATATCTTGATATTCTCACGCAAGATAGATGACAAAGCAAATATTCTCACTGAAGGTGCTTCATACAAGAAGATTGACATAATTTTATCTTGGTATATGGTTGTACTACCCCTGGCAACAGCCCAGCCTCTTCAAGCCTTACCTCCCACTTCTCCATGGTCCCCCTCCCAGGGGCCTTCGGGATTGCGGGTTTCTCCCTACCCTTTTAAGAACTACCTATTTAGTGGGTAAGCATGGCTGTGCAGGGCTCAAGTGTGCCAGCTCTAGCTGTCATACAACAGTCCACTGGGGGAATTTAATTGTCTGATTGAAAGAAGGTGTTAGTAGCCCTTAATGGGCTTGAGGCTCTAACTCTATGGCATGGCTCATACCGATCCACTTATGTAAGCCTCAGCAGAAGGACCATCCATTACTGCCAGTCAGCTGGCGGTGCTTATCAATATGGCAGTCTTTAAGCGCTGGCTTGAATGGCAAGCAGCCAAGGCCGTGGCAGAGAGATCCAGCAGCCTGTTTACACCAACAGCTACAGAGGAGCAGGACCAGGGCCACAGCAAGGTGAGAGATACCCAGTTTGTGGCTAAAGGACAGGATCCAGACAGTAATTCCCATCCAGACAGTGATTCCCCTCTAAGCCATTAGTCCTCAGATAGTGAGTTCATAAAAAGGGAACCGTGGCACAGGTACAGCATGGTTTCCCTCAGCAGATCCCGTCGAGAGCTGGAGAAGGCACTTGACAGCCATTCCTTTGTGGGAAGTAACGGAGGGGAGAAACACCTCCAGAAAAAGAAGAGATAGGGAAGATCCCCTCTGAACGCTCCAGATAGGGGCACAGGGGATATTCCCACCACACAGAAAAAATGGCGAAGTATTCCAGTTCACATCTATGAGTAGCCTTGTATGCCAAATATGTTTATAAGTACAGTTGTGTAGCTTAAAATACTGCATTTCTGAGTTATCTGAGTGAAAACAGAAAGGACTTGAGCAGAAACTCTACTAACCATAAGATACACAGCAGCTATACATATAAATATAACCCATACTGAAAATTTCAGTGTTTTTTTTTTAATGGAATCCGAATTTACATTGAAAGTGTTGTACTTTAAAGGAAATAGAGAAATCCTTTTGTGGGAAATGGACTATGCCAACTGAACATAGAACTTTAGAAATTATTGTCATAAGACACCCTCTTTGTATTACCTGTGTAATGTTATGAGATACAATGTTGTACATTGAAAAACCTCAATAAAATCTTTTATGATAAAAAAAATATGGTAATAAGTATACATGGAATGTTTAGAAATAAACAATCCTGATTGGTTAAGAATGATGTCATGATTTATAATGAGCTTTACAGGCAGCCAACCCATATTATGCAGCACTGAAGTAATGTGATCAGAATAACCACTACTTGAAAGTAACCAAGCTCCCGCAGCATATGGATGATGACCACTGTCCAGTCATTAAAAACGGGGTGGTAATTTCTGAGTTCTTTGGTAGATGTCCATAGCTCCCAAGAGCAACACTTGAGTGAATTATGACACCAGACAAAGAATAAGGAAGATTATCACTACCCGTTCGTCATAATAGGGTAGTCGTTGTTATACTGTATATAATTTTTTTTTTTTAAAGTCAGATGGCCAGCGACGCCTATCTTGCTGTCCCCCTCAGAGGGCAGAAATACTTTTTGGTTCTGCTCCTAGACAGGTGTGCCTTAGTGACTTGCACAGGCAGCCGGAACCACCAATCACAACAAGGTATGCCCAGGCAAGCAGAACAACCAGGTGATATATTCAGGTAAGTAAACACGGGATTAGAATCCTAGCAATACTAACCCATATCTATGGTCTAAATACATTACAGGCAATTAGTAGCTGCAAAACCAGCACAAGAATATGGCCAGCATAAAGCGTATTACAATAGTCCCGTGGGGAGTCTGTGAAGACATGAATCTGTGACTCTAGAGCAGAATGGGGAAAGAACAGCTGAAACTTGGCCTCATTACACAGAGGGTAAAATGATCCCTTGACAGTGGGTGCCACCTGAGGCTCCATATTCAAACTGCTGTCAAGGAGGA
The DNA here is from genome assembly GCA_016271365.2 of Neoceratodus forsteri. NCBI lineage: Eukaryota > Metazoa > Chordata > Ceratodontiformes > Ceratodontidae > Neoceratodus > Neoceratodus forsteri. Next base: position 1,037,877,536 of record CM057450.1, on the reverse strand, counting down.
CACCAAGACTGTAGAAAATACTAACCTTTTGAAGGGTTACACCAGTGGTTAAATTGAAAATGTTTAAATGGGGAAACTCTTAGCCCTATATCTAGATTTCTAAGTGGCGGAACTGCAGTTTCAAGCTGGTGGAACTCTGCTATAGTAATCAATAGAGAAAGGTGATGGAGGTTGTATTAACTGTGATAAAGTTTTCTAAGAGATGGTGGAACTGAGTTCCTGTGAGCTTCTGCCCAATTTAATCACTGGGTTACACCATCCAAACATGAGGGTCTCACAGACTGATTAAATTCTCTCACCCTTCTCCTTGAGCTCACAGCCATTGCAATACTTTTGATTTGTCCAGGTGCAGCCGCAGATGGCTACCAGCCATCCGTCTGAGGAAGCTGTGACAGTGCTTTCAGGGTAATTACTGTCAGCATAGCTGTGATAATCCATGCCATACTTCCATCACCCTAATGGCAATATGTACAGTAGACATCACTGAACAACATGGGAGCTGATACCATCCCCTGTTGAATGCCACAGTTAATCCCCCTACTGTAGGGGCCTGAAGTAGTAGATTATCTGCCCATCTGTAACACATTACTTTTACTGTGTCCTGGACATGTTACCGATCTCTGTATCTTAAACAGCATATGTGCTTCTTAGCAGGGTCCCTAATTCTTCCTGCAGCACTTCATTTCTGAGTTCTGCGACAGGGCCCCTAAACTCCTACTGCAGATTTGTTTTACACCTATGGCAGAAATTATATCCTTTTGAGGCAGATTTCTGGCCATGCATTGGCTAAATATACCATGTAATGTCATGACTGGAATCGGATATTGAGCAAGGGGAGAAGGGGCTTCAGGATAAACAAAGATGGGAATATAGCCTTGAATCAAGGAAATCAGAATACCAAATGTTTAACAAAGGAATTGTGGCAAATTAATATGGAATCAAAATCATCAAACATTGTGAATTCTGTGACTAAATGGAAGTTATGTGGCCACAGAACCTTAAAATTCCAGGGGCTGTGCTTAAAACGTGCTTTTCTCAACTAAAATGAAAACCTTACAACTATTCGATTTTCAAAAATTCATTTAACCTTAGGGTTTTCTCATTTTCTTTTATTTTCTCCTATTTTTGGTTTACTATATATGTCAGATAATACAGTACATATCTCACTGAGTCTTTCAAAAAAAGTATCTGACTGTTTCCAACTGACCTCGCAATTGCTGTTTGTGGCATCAGTTTGTTGTCATGGTAAGCATTGTGATGTCATAAACAAAGACACTATGCGGTCAGCTGGGTTTTGGCCAAGCTTTTTGTGCAATGTTTTTTGGGAAGAATACAGGGATGTATTATAAAGTCTGAAAACCTGAATTTTTTGGGGGATTCTCTAGTAAATTGTTATTGCTGAAACATCATGTTTATGAGAGTACATCCAGAAGTGCAGAGTTGCAATTTAATATCAAATTACTTTTTTCAGACAGCAAGTAGAAATGGTATCAGTAGTTAGAAAAAAAAAGGCTATCAGAGTAAGGGAGGCTTTTACAGTACAGTCATCAGAAATTCCCCGTTAGGTTCTTGAGAAATGAAAGTTCATCAGCAATCATTCTCTCTCTCTCCTGCACTGTCTTTCTCCCGCTCTCTTTTTTTCTCTATTGATTTTCTTTTTGTCAACAAGCTTGATTTTAAAAAAAGGAAAATAATATTTCTCAGACCCTTTTCAGCCAAAGCTGTCAATACTGCCAAATTATATACAGCTATTCTGTGTTTTGAGAATTGCTTTCTTCTTGGAGCTGACATCAAGACAACAAAACAAACATCGCTTGTGAATTGACTCAGAAGTTGAATACCAATCCTCACAAATGAAGAGTGGGTACTTTTCAACTGCTATGCATTTCATTTACAGCTATGTATTTTATACCCTTACACCACAACGATATACTGATGTCTCACATAATGTTATTGTGATTTCTGCATACATAGACTATAAAAAAATGAAACTAATTTTATGGAAACATTCCTTAAATGAGTGTACAGAAATTTGCGAAAACATATGTTATGCAGACTGTTTTGATTTCTATGTGTAGTCCTGGTGTGTCCTTCCCTTTGTTTGCTATTAAAAGTTTTCTCAAAAGTAGCCTGATAGTTATATGGCAATTTTATGACCCCGGGGTATCTCCATCTCAGCAAGGTTTAATGCACTTCTTTTTTCTACAATGCATCCTGTTCCATGTGATAGTTATGCATCCATGACCACTGATTTAGCAAGAACTGGAGATAGGAGCCTGATGTTCTGGCCTCCAATGAATAGCTCTGATTCAATATTTTTGTTTTCTATGTACATCAGGGGTAAATGTTTTGCTTTTAAAATTTTTCATTTCATGAAATTACACACAGCCATAAAGGCACACAAATCACCCTAGATCATCAGTGCTAGAATTAATAAAGACTGTAGCTGTTTTCTTACAGAACAGCCCACTCAATTAGCCCCCAAGTATTTGCTAATGCAATTAGTGCTCACTGGATAAGGAAAGTTATCTAATTCCACAGTTCTGCTGTAGTAAATTGACTCTAAATCAGTGCTTGCTGAATTCATGGTCCCAGATCTATTACTATCACATGGGACAGGAGGCACTATAGGAAAAAGAAGAGCAATAAATCTTACTGATATAGAGATCCCAGGTGCCATAAAACTACTATAAAACTAACAGGCGAATTTAGAAAAAAAACTCCTAATAGCAGAAAGAGGGAAGGACACACTAGGATTACACACACAAATTAAAACACTCTGCACAAAATACGTTTTTGCAAATTCTGACAGTTTTACTCCTTTAAATCAATTCCTCTGAGGCAGCCATTTTGTATCAAGGTTTAGCAATGGAATGTTCACATATCAAAAAGGGCTAATAGAAGCGACTATCAAAATATTGAATTAACTTCATATAGACATTTCTAAACACTAAACATAGGATATCCATCATTCTTTAAAATAAAAAGTGATACATATTTTGACCATTTGCTCCCTAATTTGAAGGCCATTACAAAACATTTTAATGCTGAGATGCTGAGAGTTATGGATGACCGGGAACACAATGTTCGACTCTTGATCTCCTTGATGGCCACAGTAAAGTTCCCAGCACCCTAGGAGATATTCAAATCAGTTGGACCACACCTCTCAGGCCATGCCTCTTAAATCAGGGGTAAGGTGTTTTTAAAACAAGCACCGGCCAATGCCAAATGTTCACTTGCTTGTATGTGCTGTGTAGTTGTTGGGCATAGACAGTGCAGAAGTTAAAATGAACAAATTAATAACATGAGCTACAATGGTACAACTGTCATGATTGCAAAATGAAGAGGTTAACACATGACATTGTTTTCTTAGATTGTGATTTGTGTGCTTGGTGAATGGGAAAAGACTTCAAAGTAAAAAGGAGGAGAACAGCAGAGAGTGGGCAGAATTAGGAAGGAATTTATTCACACACTTTAGAAGCAAACATATTTACTCGATTCTTGAAGTATATCTGTTGAGTCATGTTTACTTACTTTGCAATGACAGAAATGTTTTAATTTTAGTGTTCAAAACACAGGTAAGCAGAGTAACACATCTCCTTACCTAAAGTGATTAATGAGTGTATGAACATGTTACAACATCTGTTTTATTGCTTTTTAACATGGATGGGAACACATTAATTCCATGAGCTGCAAACATTGTATCATGGGTATGCAAATGAAATGGATTGTGCAACATCTCTGCCATTCCCAGCATAGGTGGAATGAAAAGCAGAGGTAACATTTTAAGCAGGAATTAGGAGCTGCACAAGAAAACCTTCTACTTCACATTTTCCAGTATTGTGATTGGGGAGGACTTCAAAGGGAAAAGGAGAAGAAAGGCAGAGAGTGGAATTAGGAAGGAGATACGGTATTCTGGAGATGTGATAGACTGAGAAGGGGCACACCCAAAAAAGCCATCTCACAGTTCAGACCAATACCAATATGTTTGCATTGCTTTCATGTAAATATTAAAATCAGGGACAAAGGACCAAAATCATGGACACATCTTAAAAATTTGTGATATCCTTTCACGAAGCTAGTAGAATGAGGGGATTAGTAAAAAATAAATTTTTTTGAAGAAGAAGCACAAGTTTGTAACTTTAATTTTTGACATTTATTTTGTGCTTACAATAACCACCGTTTGGTTACAGAAACAAAAATTGTAGGAAGGACAAAAGAAAATTTTGAGACAAAATCAGGGACGCTCAATCTGTTCCTCTCTGGAAGCTCTCTGAACTTACCATACCCCACTGGGTGGGGGATGATCATATGGCAGGGACGAGTCAAGAGTACTTCCAAGTACTAGTGGAGGTACCAGTGGGAGTCACCAGCTCCTTTGAATGCATCTTAGGTGAGGGTGTGGGGTGCAGGATACTTCTTGTATACCGTCCACTAGGTGACGAGAATGTTTTCCTGTGGGAAGTTGCAGACTTCATCGTCTACCTGACATTGGGGTCCCCCAGATGATTGGTTCTGGGGGACTTCAATGCCTGGGTCGATGATGAACTCTCACATTTTGGTCAAGACTTCCTCCAGCTGATGATTTCACTGGGCTTCACACAGGTAATTTCCTCCTCGACCCATATTGGTGGGCATTCATTGGATTTGGTGTTTCTTCTGGGGATGGAGATATCCGACTTGGTGGTGGAACCGGTCGGATGGTCGGACCATCACTCCATTCGGTTCAGTTTTGAGGCCACCCCTAATAGGTCAGCCCCTATGGAAATGGTCCGGTGCCACCCATTAAGGGGTGTTTCCCCCGTTGACCTGATGGCGTTGCTGGACCTATCGGGTCTACCGATAGATTGCATGGATCTGGGAGAGCTGGTGCGTGCCTATAATATGGCGGTGGCAGTGGCCCTGGATTCCATTGCTCCTGTTTGTGTTCGTCCTCTCACTCTTCATCCCAGGTCTTCTTGGTTTGATGAGACCTTGAGGGAGTTGAGGAGAGTTGGACAAAGGTTGGAGAGGTGCTGGCGGAGGTCCGGTCTGGATGATGACAAACTTAGTTTGATGAACCACTATGCGGTCTATCAATCTGCAATCTCTCGTAAGAAGACAGAATTCCTGTCCAGAGATATTGCAGCTGCACAGAATAGACCTGCTCAGCTCTTCCGGACCGTGGACAGACTGTGCAATCCAGTCTGTCTTCAGCCCGGAAGAGCCTTTTCTCAAGAACGGTGTGAGGAGTTTGCTCTCTTCTTTGCAGATAAGGTTGCCAAAATCAGATCGGATGTCCGCTCGACCCTCTCCAATGGGAGTTGTGATGGTCGGTAGGAGATGTCGGGCACCCAGTTTGCATGGTCTGGCTTCAGACTCCCCACAATCAATGACATTGTGATGATCATCCAATCACTGTGTCCGACCAACTGTGATTTGGACCCGGGCCCCATGCGTCTCTTAGTGGATTGTGTGGATAAAATCGGCCCAGTCCTTGCTGTGATAGTCTGGAGGTCCTTGGAGGGGGGGATCTTTCCAGATCCTCTTAAGGAGGCTGTAGTTAAGCCTCTTTTGAAGAAGCCTTCTTTGGACCAGGATTGTCTAGCAAATTACAGGCCTGTCTCTAACTTACCCTTTGTGGGTAAAGTTATTGAGAAGGTGGTTGCAGCACAGCTGGATGATCATCTGACCAACAACAATGTCTATGATTCTCTTCAGTCTGGATTTAGGAAAAGGCATAGTACAGAGACAGCACTGGTTCGGGTACTAAATGACCTCCTAATAGTGAGAGATTGAAGGACCTGTTCCATCTTGGTTCTTCTTGATCTCTCTGCAGCGTTTGACACTGTGGACCATGGGGTGCTACTGGAGCATTTGCAGTCTATCTGTGGACTGTCTGGTACAGTCCTCAGGTGGTTTCAATCTTACCTCGAGGGTAGGACTCAGAGGGTGGTGTCTGGAATTTTTTCCTCAGCATCATTCTCCCTATTCTGTGGGGTACCACAGGGTTCCATTTTGGCACCCATGTTGTTTGCAGTGTATATGCTGCCATTAGGAGTGATTGTTAGATGATACGGTCTGGGTTTTCATTGCTATGCAGATGATACCCAGCTGTATATGTCTTTTGTGCCCGGCCAGGAGGCTGCCATTTCGGTATTTAACAACTGTCTTGCTGAGATCCAAGACTGGATGAATGAGAGTTGGCTGCGGTTGAACCCTGAAAAAACTGAGGTGTTGGTTGTGGACAAGGGTTGCTGTGAGGCGGGTTTGTTAGTTGGATTGCCCTCGGGCTTATGGCTTGGGGGTGTCCAGCTGACGACCTCAGACCAGGTGCAGAACCTGGGCATTGTATTTGACGACTGTCTGACTTTTAAATCTCAGGTGTCAGCGGTGGTCAAAACCTCTTTTTATCATCTGAGGAACATCGCCCGGTTGAAACACCTGGTTCCTCCAGAGGATCTTCCAACGTTGGTCCATGCCTTCGTTACCTCCCACCTTGACTATTGCAATGCCCTTTACCTGGGGCTATTGGGGGTTGAACTTCACTGTCTGCAGCTAGTGCAGAACACGGCAGCCAGGCTGTTGACTGGATCTTCTAGGTCTAGTCATATAACACCTGTGCTCCGCGGACTGCACTGGCTGCCAGTTTGTTGGTGAATCACCTTCAAGGTCAGTTTGCTGACCTATAAAGCCCTACACAATCAGGGATCTGCTTACCTGAAAGAGCGCCTCTGTCCCTACTGTTCACCCCCGTTCTCTCCGATCCACTGATGAGGGATTGATAGAGATTCCCAGGGTCCGTTTAAAAACTTCAGGGGCAAGATCATTTAGTTTTATGGCCCCGACCCTGTGGAACTCTCTACCTCATCAGGTGCGAAACTCCCCGACTGTCCAAAGCTTTAGGGGAGCTTTGAAAACATATCTTTTTAGCAAAGCTTTTAATGATTTATGACTGTTTTAGTGTTGTTCTAATTATTTATTGTTTTATGTACTTGTACAGGCACCTTGGTTTTAAGAAAGGTGCCTTATATAAATAAAGAATGAATGAATGAATGAAGAGCTGGAGGGCACCAATCTTGAACCTGGTAGTCTATAGGCTGCAAAGATGTATGAAAGAGTGCAGCAACATCATCTAACACAGTTCCACCCACTTATACCTTATTGTCTCTGACCCTTCTCTTCCCTCACACATTGAGGTGCAACTTGTGGCTCCACATCTGAGACTAAGGTATTAATGGTGTTCATCCTCATCTACTAAAGATTACTGCTCAAATGATACAGTATGTTACCCTCTATCCTATGTCTCACAAATCCACTGCTGGGGGTCAGGCCCATTGAGCTCACAGTGCCCACCCTTAAGTGTAATCCATGACAGGAGGGAACAGGGATACTGTCCTCATCCTTTTTGAATGTTCACTGAGGTCACAACTGCACCTCTGCCACAAGGATCGAAGGTGTCCCCCTATCTCTGGATAAGGGCACAATACCAGTCTCGAGTCTTGTGGCCAAATATGAACCTTTCCTTGGCTATTATACAATGGAGGAAGATCCAGGCATCACACTCTCTTCGGGGTAGCAGCATAACACCTGATTTGGCCTTCTCCCTACAGGACATGCAACAGTCTGGTTAAAAATCTTTGTAGACTCTGGTATTCTCCCTATACTTCCAGATGTCCCTTACAGACTCTTTTCTCAATTTGGTTGCATACGGTGGCCCCTCTGGTAATAAAAGTTTTCACAAATTATTAATAAATCTTCTACAGTCACACATGCAATATAAGAACTCTCACACAGACAGAATTTCTTTAGGAAAACAAGAGTTTTTCTAAAACACTTAATAGAAGTACAACTAAAAAGAGAATATTTATCTGGTTTACAGTATCAGGAAAAGCAAATGGAAAATGAAATGAACTAAGTCTGTTAGCTGGCAGTATAGCACAGTGGGTTTAAGGCTCTGAGCTGCAAACCTGAAGACCTGGGTTTGAATCCCACAGCCCTGACTTGCATACTGTGTGACCCTGAGCAAGTCACTTAACTTTCTTGTGCTCCCAGGTCGCACCTATAAACACGCTTTCAGCTTAGTGTCTCTCTCTCCTGGTGAAAAAAAAGCTAATCTACCTGAAGTAAGAAGATTTAAAAGTCCAGAGAATCACTGGTTTGCAAAATATTGCAGGCTTTCTGTAGCACCTTTGACTCTTAGTGTCTATGCTGGCAGCTGCTCACTTGTAATAAGGAGAAGAGAGTCCAAACTGAAAGGCAAAATGGTGCCGAGTGTCTGTGCTGGAAAGTTTATATAGAAGACCCCCCCCCAGTCTGTGAATAAAGACTGGCCCTTCCAGGTCAGTGAATAGATGTTGGCCTTTCTCTTTTTAGGCCACTGGGTGTCACTATTGTGTTTCCCCAAAGTTTTATTTTCCTGATAATCTTTGATGTCAGATTCCCATAGTTAACACAGGGTTTATGATTTCACACAGGCCTGTTAGAAGGATGTTTCCTGGCACTTATAAAAAATGTCAATGTTCTATGGGAACCTTTTCTGTCAGTTTTTGTCTAAGATTATTTCCCATTTGATCTTAAGGGTTTACAACAGTGGAAACAGCTTCTCTCATCCTGGGATTTTGAACTGGTTTAATTTAATTAGTTATAAGGAAGATCATGTAAGTTATATGATTATACAAGCTGATTTTATTACTTCTGTTTCCCTTGGCCAGTTAGCATTAGAGGAATACTCTTTCATCTTGTATCCACAAGCTTTTTGACAAGAACTTGTCAGATTCTTGCAAGCAAGGCTGGCCTTGTAGGTCAGAGGAAGGTCAAACCCCTTTAAAAAAATCTAGTCGTTTCTCTATGTGCCTTTTCTGACAATGGCATGTACATATAATTACATAAAAAACTTATATACAGCAGAATAATATCTACAAATAAGGGCTAGTAGCCAGGCAGCTCACCACACTATGTCCTAAATGTTTCCTTCAAGACTGGAATTGTACCCAATTTATGGAACTTGACCACACTCATCCTGCAGGTGATGAGACTATTGCAAAAACTATTGGCCCACCTTCATCATATTTGTACTTGGTAAAATCAAGAATAATTTGTATTCAAACAGCCAAAAGACAAAATACACCAGCACACCACATTAAGCGACAATACAGTTTTTGTGTTGGCTTCCTTACCTCCCTTGCCTTAACCAACTTGCACATATGAAGGGCTCATGACTGTGAAAGGAAAGAAAGATGCCTTGAAGAGGTGTATGTCCTTCCAAACTATGTTTAGTTTCCCTGTTGACCTTTGCAGACATGCCTCTTGTTAAATAGGAAGCTGCAATTTCCCTTTGATTTAGATTCGAACATGTTTTAATACTGGTTCTCAATAGATCAGCTTTAACTAAATTAAGGACAAATCAAAAGGTATGACAAAGCAAACTCCATTTTCTGAGTTGCACTATAAAAATCACCTGTTATGGCACTTGCATCAAAAATGTGCCTTCCTACAAATATAGCACCGACCATGAAAAAGACTACAATTCAGTATTCATTTCAAAGTTCACAAACCATTTATTAGCAATAGTTGAAAACGGCACACAGAGCAAGGCCCCAGCAACCACCCAATGTTTTGCTCATATCATTTGCACTTTTTCAAGAGTACTCTGCCATCATGTGGTAAGGGAATTCATAGTAAAACCTTTAAAGAGACCATGTACAAAAAACATATTTGTTCAATCTTAAGAACCAGTAGTGCAAGATACAGGTGAAAAGAGCAAACATGTTATGGATATTTTTTTTTTACTTTTTTTTAAAACAATAAAAATCTTACTGAGAAAAAAAGAGAAAGGACAGACAAATGCAAACTAGTGGTACATTACACAAAATACACTAAAAAAAGCACTGAACAGCACTCAGTAAATGATGCTCTAAATACTATAAATATTTCAATTATGCCCTATGTAGTTGCGTATGCATATGCAGTTTACATAAAAGAATTCTTCAAATAGGAAGTGTGTCTTGGCAATTGATCAATGGGCTGTCTCTCTATTCAAAAAGATAAATAAGGGCCATTTATTAATTTGTTTAGTTTAGTTAGTTTATTTAAAACATAATTGCAACATGGTGCTGGAGGCCACGAGACAGATGGGACCACAGTCTGCAGAAGTCAGCTTACATATTTCTATCTTTCCAGATGTAAGTTTCATTACTCATGATCACCAGAAGTCCATTGATACCCTGCAAGCCATGCTACAGAAGTTGGGTGTCTCCCATGCACTGCAGTTTCTAGCGAAACTAAACATTATATATTTGGGGAAACATCTACATATCTGATTACCCGAAGAAAGCAAGCAACCTTGTGAACCAGATTCTGCAGGACTTTAGCACAAAAAAACACTGCAGAGGAGGCTGGCTCGGATTGATAGATCTATTGTTGCTGTATAATAGATGGGGTTGGTGGTAATGTTTGGGTAGAAAGGGTGCAGTCAAGGTACCCAGGCTCAAGACACTTGTGTGTGGGACTGTTCAATATAGTATGATGTTTTATGCAGCTCTGTTCTAGTTTGTGTTACTGCTCAGTAGCTGATGCAGCTATTGATAAAATGGTGCTGATCGCAGACCACACATTTCTTTACCCTCACCCCTACCCCGATCTGCATACAGACCTTCTTGGGACTGAGCAACTCAGGTTGTTGTGGTGCAAAAGCAGCCATGTGGACACTTACCAAATCATGGTAAGTCACTCACTTATCCTCTTAAGTAGCCATTTTAATCCTCGGAATGTGCTGCGGAGATAGTGGTGTAAGCAGCCACGTGGGCAGGCACACAGCACACTCTGGCATACACAGGGACACTCCCAGCATCCTGCAGTGGCTCCCAGCACTCTTGTCCCCTCTCCAGTGCATACTGCATGGGCACTGAGAGGGGCTGTGCAAACGCAAAAGGCTGTCACTTCAGGAGGTCAGGGCAGTGCCAACATGGACCACAGCAGAAAAGTGGCAATGTGAACATAGCTAATGCTGGACAGTTTTCTGTCATGTTTTTAATAGATTCAGCCATGTAAGGGCACAAGATGCAGTTATGTTCACATAATATAGTACTACAGGTATGCATTAAATGTTTAACTATTATAGTAGATAGATATATATATATATATATATATATATATATATATATATATACACACTATTCTTAATGTTTAGAGATTATTTATGGGATACAGGCTTGCCTATTTCTGCGTGCTTGTTGGGACTGTCTCACTAGGTTTGTAACAGGGCAGTAATTCTCTTTTTTGTGGGTTTCCAGGACTTTTGGGACCCTATATGTCATAATACTGACTCCATGCATTTATCTATTTTTTTGCCTTTCCTAATTTGGTCCACTGCCATGTGATAACTTACAGGCTAATGTGAACTTTGTTCCAATAGAATAATGTTAAATGCACGCAATGGAGTAACAATCAGAGCTGGAATATGAACTTTCCCTTCTGTGATATAATCTATACTTATTTTGGCTACGTATTTCTGCTATGGATCACGTTTGTAAGTATTACTTAGAATACCAATAAAATATCAATCAAAAAAGGGGTAAAATCGAACCAGCCATTCAAACCCATTTCCTTCAGAGATCCTAGATGGTACATCCAATGTGCTTCTCTCCTCAGAAGCAATCGACCTTTGGCTGAATACAAATCTTAATGCTCTACTAATAATATGCCCACAACACTAGACTGCAAACAAATAACAAAGGACTTTATTGGAGGATCAGGAATTATGTCCTAATAGTAGGACTTCTAGAAACCCTAGGTATTGAAAGAAAACACTGTACATCACATACAAGATCTCATAATATGAAATTAAAAGGAGTAAATTGTTGAGCAAAAAAAAGACATCAATGGTTCACTCAGAGAATAGTTAATTTATGGAATACACTGCCAGCCTCAATTGTAGAGAGTAAAACTATGGATATGTTCAAGGGTGCATTAGACAAATTTATGGGTAATACCAAATTTGATTACATGGATAATTAAAACCACCTTTGGGTGGCAAGTTCAATAATAGGCTTTGCCTCCTGAACTTGTAAGTAACTATGAAGGTAAATAAAATACTCTCCCTGAATGGTTATCTTATTGGCTATACTTCTGCTGCCCTTCTAGGCACAGTGTAAAAAAAAGAATGCATTCTGCCCTCAACCAATCATAATGTTCATCCCAGTTGTACTGTTGACACACTACCCTAATCCCCACTAACACAAATTTAATCTCCCCTAGTCCAAGGGAGCTCCCGAGAAAGCCTGTGTTCTCAGGTGTTGAATTGGTGTTGGCCCATCACAGTTGCACATGGCTGGCCAGCACTGGTGCACTTAAATCAAGTAATGTGCAGCAATCCCCCAATAAACCACTGGCCAGAAGGCCTAGTCCACTAAACTCTAGCCCCAATCTGTGGCTGTTACGTAACAAATGAACAATGCGTGTTGCGGGACCTGTGGGCTCTGTTTGATTACTCATGGTTACCCTGAAGCTGACAGCCTCAGTCTCCAACTTCAGTCCCTGTTGGATGTACCTGCCCACAATATCACCTCTTATGGCTCCCTCAACTCTCTACTGCTGGTTGCTGTCTCTCTCTGACATCTGTCATGGTGTCTTGATCCCAGGACTGCAGCTCACTGGTCTGGGGTGATTATCACAGTGGCTGTTGTCCCCAGCTGGTTCTGTTGCAGTTAATACCCCACAGGTCTGATAAGACAAAGTCTCTAAGGAATTTCATTGAGGCTCAGCTGCAAGGTAGCTTATCATTAAAAGTGAAAACCCTTAGCTACAGCTTCAGTCTCTCTCTCTCTCTCTGTACTGTAAATCACAGTCTCCTTCTTAGTGGCTCTATAAGCACACTTCTCTGTCCAAGGTCTCTGTGCAGCCCCTTCCTCATGCTTGCAGATGAAAGGTCTGCTTTTCTCCACTTTCCACAGCAGACTAATTATGTAGTCTCTGAGTCCATTAGAGAAGAAGTCTCTCCTTTACTTTCTCGTATAGATGGAGTACATGCAGAAAAAAATTCCTCAGTGAACACAGCAACAGACTGAGACTGCCTCCCGATTCACTAAGTCCCTCTGTCAGTTTCCTTGGAGGGTTTGTTTGGCTGTCACATGATGAACGATTGAGTGTTGGGTGAATTAATGCACCCTTATGTGTCCCAGGGACCCTCTGTGGCTCTCTGGTAGGTGCTGGAGCCTAACTGGTGGATCAGCTGTCCTCTGACCCTGCTGCCATGGTGAAGGGTCAGAGGCTAACAAGATGCTGTTCGTCTTGTAGTCTGATGGGCACTTAGCCTCCAACTCTTTATTTTAAAGAGCTTCTACCCTTAAACAATTTATTTGTGCCCCCTAATGTGTTGTAGCATTGCTGCACTGATGACTAGCAGTGATCGAGGTGCATCCACAATTGTCATGATTACTGATGTTCTTTTTTCTTGGCGGCAGCAGAGCCACCATTGATGAGCAGTAGGAGACATGGAAATGAATGCCGCAAGATGGGCCAAGATCTGTTGTACTCTTCATCTGCTTCTCTTCAGTCCACACTCAGTCTGGGTCCACGTCCTTGGGGGCCAGAGGGAATATGCTAGCTGGAGGTGGTAGTCTGGGCAGAGCTCTGCCAAGCCTCAAGGAAAGCTTCCACTTTGGAGGAGGTTACAGTAGCAGCACTGTGAATTGCAAGCATTTAATCCCTGGATGAGTGATTTCATTTCTCCTTCAACTGGACAGTCTGGGTTGCTTGTTAAATAAATGAGAGTGGGTGTTTCTGGAATTGTTTGGATGTGATTTTGCTGCTGATGAGTTACATAAAATGAAATGATCAGCTTCATTAACAATTAGCTTCCTTAATGGACAGCAACTAAAGTTTAATGCATCCTGTAGAAGGTAGCAATGAATATGTTAACAAGGTAGCAGTCTCATCCTTCGCACCTTGTACCGTATCAAATATCAAAATAGTCCTCAGAGTGTAAATGTGTAAGTTAAAGACATTAGACATGGCAGTACCACAAACAGCTGAAATGCCAACATCCGAACTGACTGCAGTAAATGTCTGGGCTGCAACTAGGATTCATAAAAAAAACAAAACTTCCATCTGATCATTGTGTTTCAAAACCTGTCAGTCCAAATCCTATCAACATTATACAGCACCACCACACCCAGCTGATGTTATTATGATGATAGCATTACTCATGATTGGCTGCAGATGGAAACATCGGGACTTCATTTTACTAACTCCTATCGGTCTCCAGTGATAGCTTTAATTACCTTGGACCATGACCAGGTTTGGCAATGTTAATTACATTCTGATGGCACCCCAGTTACTGTTGCTGTCATGACTGTCAGAAGCAGGGGTGTATATTATGGTTCTCTCAAGTGGTTTTTCTGCATGGCTGCTTGCCAGTAGCAGCTGTAGAGTCTTTGGACATAAATGCCAGAGACTAACACCAAGGTCAGGCATACTGTTTACAATTCTTCCAGTTTTAAAAAACAGAAAACACACAAGGACTTTTAACTTTTGAATGGTATTCTCAAAGCTAGAGAACTGATGCATGTCCATTGAAAATGTCTCACCTCTAAACCAGTCATTGATGAAGATAGCATGTTATAGGAAAACTTTTCAAGCATTTACTTCTTTTGATCTGGTTATAAATACACAAAAAGACTCAATGTCATGTATTGTATATTTGTTCAGGTCTCCTCAGGTGGCAGGGCCAAGATCCCAAAAATGCTATAAAGAATAATCCCACCCAATGGAAAGCCTGCACAGTGATCATACTCAGTTACTCTGCTGTATGGTTTCTGTATGTCTCTCCAAACCACACACATACACTCTAAGCCTCAAACTCAGTGCAAAGCATCATGGGTATGCAAATTGTTGGGTGAGGGACAGGCTGACAAAGTCACCCTTTAAACAGGTCTTTACATCTGTTTCAGCGTTTTCACATTGTTGGCTCATATACAAGATTATGTGATTTTAGCCAGTCAGCATGCAGTGGCTGTACCAGTTATCCTTTGCACAGCGTACTCTCATGCAGGAGTGTTATGAGGAGTGCTCCACTTCAGCACCCACATAATGAAAATCAAATTAAAATACTTAAAAATGTATTATAAATTACTCTAGCTAATATGAGCAATTTACAATAACACAATAGGGCCTCTGAGGGGTGTATCTTATGGTACAAGAGACTCCTCTTGTGAAGTTTAGACAGACAGAATTGCTTAGCTCTGTGGTTCTCTCATCCAAACCTCATGCACAGAGTCTCTTATACTATATAAGACATCTTGCAGAGGCCCTATTAACTTATAAAATATATAGTAAAAACATACATTTGGACAGGTAATGTATTTTCAAAGTGGTCTAAATGAATTACATACAATCGTATTTTTCCTTGAGTAAAATCCTTGAGTAAATCCCAAATCCTCCTGTGTTGTCACAGACCACAACTTATCAGAAGATATTAACAGAATTTCTCTTTGAATGAGAGGACAGCATCTTAAGCGGGGGGTTAGGAAACACTTCTTGCCAGACAGGGTGGTAGCCAGTTGGAGTGTGCTACTGTAAGAGGTGGTTTTGTTAAAGACAGTGGGCAGCTTCAAGAGTGGCTGGGATCGACATAATTGGAAGGTAAGGGTCATGGGTGGGATGGATGGAAAGGATGGGTGGAGTGGGGAGGGGGTAGCAGGGCCAGTAACTCAGGCTGTGAACCCTGCAATACGAGCAGACTAGATAAATCAAATGGCCTTATTCTGCTGGCTTCCTATATGTGCAAATGATTCAGTTCTATTTAGCAGAGACACCAAGTACCATGAAGCCAACTGGGGCCAAACACATTGCTGAGCGGATGCTCTTGGCTCCTAAGGCGATATGATGCATGCTGCCTAGCATTTGCACACCCCTTCCCCTGCTGGCCCACCAAACAGTTTCATTAGCCTTGGGTTTGAATGCAGCCACTCTCTCTCATCCTTCTGGTTAGAGGAGTGGTGCAGCCACAGAGGCCAGGATGGCTGGATGGGAGATGGGGTGGGGAGGTAGAGGGATAAAGATCAATAAACGATAAGACACTTACCAGATGTGCTAAAGTTACACAGTCAACACAAGAAGTGAAGTATTCCCCCCTACCTTAATAAACAGGCACTATTAGTCAAACAAATTAGTCTGCATCTACCTGAACCACACTTTACCTCTCAAAGTTTGCCACCTCCCCATGTACTGCACAATACAGAACTGTTAATCCAATGTATTCCACATGCTTTTCAATGGATTAATTTTGTGATTTTTGGGAACGGCAACAGTTAACAGCTTTGAATGGCTACTGATTTTACAAAGAAAGAAAGAAAGAAAGATTGATTCTGAGCTGCCGCCCGTCACTTTATTTAATTCATTCAAAACACCTGCAGTTTGCAGAAAATTCCCACTGTCTAGCACTGAGGGGTGCTGACTGCTGTGGAGCACGGAAAAAAACATGCTGCTTTAAAAATGTGGAAATGTAGTTACATGATGGCCCAGCTGTAGCACTGTGTGCTCCCTTGTGGTTGACACAGGTTTAGAAGTGAGCCAACGCAGACTTAAGTCTGCATTTGTCAGGAACTACTCGACCATCTATAAGATGACCAGACTGTGCCACCCATCTGTCCAAATTTCCGTTGCATAAAAAATGTTTCTGCAAACAGGCACAAATTGCAAACATTGCACAGCCAGATGCAGCGTGTAAAAATGGGGCATGCAGATTTCGATGTATGCAGTTGACTGCAGATAGAAGGGCAGAATGTCATCTGCCTGTTCCAAAAGTCTAGTCCCTTATTTTACTTAGTTCTGGTTACCAGGTAAGCTGAGCTAGGATAACTGCCCTGTTTGCAGTTACAAGCTGGAGCAGAAACAGTACATGCACTGCAGCAGTGAAAAATGATACATTACACAAAACATTTCACATAACACAACATTTAATCAATCAATAGATTATGTGTGTTAAATATATCATTCTATAGGCTAGAGTTTCGAAGCAGGGCACAAAGTTTGCGCAAAGCCCAGCACCACAACACTTAGGTTTTGGCTCTGTGCCAAACTCCGTCACCATGACTGTGCCTGATTTTACTATCTCGAGCACAGTTGCGACAGTCTTCACGATTTACAGCAGCTTGCACCAAATATCTGGTGCAAGTTCTGTAACGAAGGCCCCCGGGATTGCTGCATGTTAGACTAGATTAAACCAGAAAAAATTGGTCTAATTTGTGG
Source organism: Neoceratodus forsteri (assembly GCA_016271365.2). Lineage (NCBI taxonomy): Eukaryota > Metazoa > Chordata > Ceratodontiformes > Ceratodontidae > Neoceratodus > Neoceratodus forsteri. Next base: position 1,037,860,307 of record CM057450.1, on the reverse strand, counting down.
CAATTGTTGCACGGGATAGAAAATCCCATTAGATCACCACAAGCCCTATGCACCATATCATCAGCACACCCGGGGCCTGCAGTGATTTAAGCCATATTTTTTTTAGAGCTTTTTCTCAGTTTGAGTCATGCCAGGTGGCATCCCCCCAGCCACATCACTGATCTTCTAATGGACTTACTAGTTATCCACCACTTATCTAGAGCATAACTGAGTACTAGGCCAGCTGTATTGCCCATACAAGAGTCTGTGGGGATGCTGACTTGGGCGATGACATTTTCCTCCTTTCTACCAGTTTTCTGCCCGGGGTGCTGAAGTGCTATAACATGATCCTGCAGGTCTGCATTGGCACACATTCATGACAGGCGTTCAGTGGTGACACCTCATCTTCTGGTGTTCCCAGCTGTACTACTAACTGGTTTTCACCAGTCAGCCATCATGTAGTGGGAGCAGTGCCCCACCCCACTGAAGGAGAGCAGTTCCTGGGACATTCAATCCTTCCTCCCCCAGCCAGCTCCTGATGGCCTCTACTCATTGCCAATCATGGGTCGCTGATGTAGCATGCAGTACTACTACTGCTGTACTGCCGGAGTGACTTCACTCAGTTTCTTAATCATATAGTTTTGCAATAACCAATATGTTTTGCAATGTTCAGTATAGAACTTAAATATATTATGTTCAATATGGAACTTAAAATATAAAGTTTGTCCTCTACAGCGTACATAGATGTTTGTATAATTGTTACTGCAAGTTCGATTTTTAAATACCCTATGGTCAATGCCTACAGATGCACCTTGTTTTCATGCAAAGCTCTGCCTTTATTTCATTTTTAAATTCAGTTATGCTGACTGCAGTCTTGACAGTAGACAACAAACTATTCAGGTTACTACTGCATAATATGTAAAAGATGTTAGCCACCATTGGATTCCACCTTGGGAATAACTAAGTTATTTGATATTGATCTGAACTCATACATTAAGTTATGAGTTGAAAATAAGCTAAATAATGATATTGGTGTCTCCTTATGAGTGCCGCCATGGGAACTGAACTTGTTGATGCCCGTGCATCACTACCCTTCTTTGTCTGCCATGCATGATTTACACTCCATCTACTCAGAGTACTGTCTTTCCCATCTGTGTATGCCTGTAATTGTTGTTTGGGTGTATTATTTTTCTTTTGTCAATAAAAATTATTAACTACAAAAAAACTTTTAAAGATAAGTTTAAGTTTTATTTGAAGATAGTCAGACTGTACTTAAATGCTTGTCTGTGTGTTGAAACGAGTCTCCCCATTTGATCATACAAATAACAATGGTGTGTAGTACCAGGTAGGGCCAGCACAAATCTACAGATATTACTAAAAGCAATCTCTAATCTGTTTTGGCTGTGGTGTGATGAATTCTAGAACACTGTATTCCCCATACTCAGGTTTTGGAAAGACCACAAGCAAGCTTCAAGCATCGAACTATTGAAAGAGATTAATAGTCACAGTTTAAGACCCTATTGTCCATATATATTTGCACTTTCACCATTAGACAGACTTTATTAAGTGCTTTAATAAAAAAATGTAAAAAAGGAGTTGCCCCAAAACACATACTTGAGGTAATCCAACTTTTAAATGAGCTGACTTGGCTGTTGAGTTTTCCATTTTTTACTATTTGAGACTGGTCCTTCAGATAGTCATTAAACCTGGTTAGTGCAGCCCCTTCATGTCCAAATAATAATAAAAATAAACCTAATTTCTTGAGTGCCTTTCATGCACCAAGGTGCTATACAATACTAAACATATAAAAGCAATAAAATACGTAACAGTATAACCAAATGACAAAATAGATAAAATAGCTAAAATAATCAGTCTGGGTAGGCATTAAGACACAGATTTGTCTTCAGGGCCTTCTTATAGCTCTCCACAGTCGTGCACTCAGGTACAGGGAGTTGTAGTAGTCAAAGCGTGAGGTCACAAAGGTGTGGATCAATGTTGGAAGGTCACTGGACGGAACAAGGTGCTTAACACCGACGATGTTCCTCAGATGGTAAAAAGAGGACTTGATGACTGCCAACACTTGCGAATGCAGTGTCAGTCCCTTATCAAGGATCACCCCCAGATCATGCACCCATTCAGAGGAAGGAAGCTGGATATCCCCAAGACAAAGTCCGGCGAGTTGACCAGCCCCCAACCCCTGTGTCTGGTGACCCAGATCCACTACCATCACCTCAGTCTTTCCAGAATTCAAATTCAACCAGCTGGAGCTCATCCAGTTCTGGATTTCAGCGAGGCAGTTGTTAAATACCAAACACGCACTATCCTGGTCAGGTGCAAAAGACAGGTAGAGCTGGGTATCATCAGCATAGCAGTGAAACCTCAACCCATACTGTCTTACAATGTCTCAGAGGGGCAGCATGTACACCGTGAACAACACGGGGGACATCACCAAGCCCTGAGGGACCCCACATGGCAGAGAGAATGGGTCAGAGAAAAAATCTCCGACACCACCCTCTGAGTTCTGCCAGTGAGGAAGGACTTAAATCATCTGAGAACTGTACCAGACAGGCCACAGATGAACTTCAGGCACTTGAGAAGCACCTCATGATCCACAGTGTCAAAAGCTGAAGAGAGATCAAGGAGTACCAAGATAGAACGGCACTTCTGATCTCTCGCCATCAGGAGACCATTGAGCACCCAAACCAGAGCAGTTTTGGTACTATGCCTCTTACGAAAACTGGACTGGAGAGGTTCGTAGATGTCATGTATGGTCAGGTGGTTCTCCAGTTTTAGCGCTACAACTTTCTCAATTACTTTCCCAACAAAGGGGAAGTTTGAGATCGGTCTGTATTTTTTCAAAGCAGCTTGGGTCCAGAGCAGCTTCCTTTAGGAGAGGTGTCACCACCACCTCCTCCTTCAGGGAGCTAGAAAACTCAACAGACTCTAAGGAACACCACACTATCCTCGCTAGGACTGGGCCTATGATGTCACAACAACCCATTATCAGGGAAGTTGGGCCTGGGTCCAAACTACAGCATGTTGGGCACATACCCTGGGCAATTCGCATAACATCCATGATTTCCAGTCAGTCAAAGGAACTCCAGGTAAACCAAGGAGGAGTGACCATACATTGACCACTATCAGCTCCCATAGAGTGAGCCAGATGGATCTCCACCCTAATGCTGGCCACCTTTCTGCAAAGAAGCAAGCTCATCACACTCAATCTGTGAAAAGGTGCTTTGAACCTGAAGACAGGTTGGGTTGCACACCCTGTCCATGGTTCAAAAAAGCTGAGCCAGTCAATTCTGAGCTGCAGCAATCTTCCTGGAGAGGAACACTGCTTCTTATGGGTGATTGCCGATTGATAGACTTGATAATGTTCCATCAATCTAAGGTGGTCAGCAGCCAGGGCGGATTTTTGCCAGTGACACTCTAACCTTCGTCCAAGTTGCCACAACTCCTTCAAGGTCCCATCAAACCATGGGGACCGGAGATGAAGGGAGAGAGGGTGAACACGGACAGGAGCGATAGAGTTCAGGGCCACAGTATCAGCCTCAATATAGGCCTGAACCAGGGTCTCTGGGCTCCCACTTGCCACTGAAATCACCAATAGGTCTAACACCACCAACAGACCATCAGGGCTCACATCCCGCAAAGGGCAGTATCTGACCATCTCCACAGGGGCAGGCCTATATGGGGGGGGCATAGAAACTGAACCCCACAGTGTGATGATCCGACCATCCAACTGGTTCCACCACCAATTCAATGGTTTCAATCCCCAGGAGGAAATCCAGGTCAAGAGAGTGAGCGAACTTATGGGTAGCAGAGGCAACAACCTGTGTGAAGCCCAGTGATGTCATTAACTGGAGGAAGTCCTGTCCAAATCGTGAGAGTTCATAGTCAACCCAGGCATTGAAGTCGCTCAGGACCATCAACCTGGATGACTCAAAAACCATATCAACCATGAAGTCTGCTACTTTCTGGAGGAAGCGCTTCTCACCCCTGGGTGGACAGGAGATAAGAACGATCCTATAGCCTACACCTGCGACCATGGTACACTCAGATGAGTTGGCCTTCTCAACAGACACACTTGTAAAGTCCAGTTCCATCATGAAACAAATAGCTACCCCCCCATGGTCCGATCTCGAGCAGTGTATCACCAAGTACCCGGCCGGAACAGCAGCCTCCAATGTAGGGCCAGCATTATCGTCCAGCCAGGTCTCAGTGATGCAAACCAGATCTGCTGTCCCAACAAGATCTGCAATTATTGTAGTCTTGTTCTTAATAGATATACCACCTCTACTGATTACAGAGCAAAGAGTTCACAAACAGAGCTCCTGTCAGTCCCCCACCACCACCAATTCATGGCTGACAGGACCTGTCACTCATAAACATCACCAAGAACAATGCTGTGTCATGTCCAGAGTTGAAACCAAACTGGTCCCTACTGGTGATGTTTTAATTTTCAATATAAGCACTCAGTTGTTCTGAATCACATGTTCTAGAATCTTAGTAAGAGTATATACCATCATACATCATACATATTTCACCCTGTGTATGGAGTGGTAGGGGACATGATGGACCTTGGACCTTGAGTCTCTTCCTGCATTAAATTACTATGTTACTATGTCATACCGATATAGGCCTATCATTACCTTTATCCATTCTGGAATGTGCCCTAAATATATGGGATACAATAACCGCTTTTCATATATTTGGGACTATATACAGTAGGTAGATTATAACAAGTTAAAAAATATATTACTGGCACTGCAATTGCTGGGACAGCAACTTTTAAGAGCTTGGGGTACATACCATCTGATCCAGGGCCTTCATTCATTAACTTGTAATAGATGACATAGGACTTCAACTGTACTGAACTGACGGACGTAGACTGAATGACTTTGGAGCCCTGTTATTACTCGTCTCTATCAGCATCTCTAGTTATCACTTCTGGACTAGTGTCACTCAACCATATATGTATTATTCAATTGCTCCAATTACCTTTTTCTTCTCTCTCTCTCTCTCTCTCTGTCTCACTCTCTCTGTATGTTGGTGAGGTCAATATCTAGATCTGCCTTAACCTTCTGTAAATTAATGTTTCTAAGACAGAAGAACTGCTCTGCTCTTGGTAAAGAAGAGCATCTTCAAATGTAACTTTGCCCCATGTATGTCCATCCTTAGTCCTGATATCACAGCTTATTCCACTGTTTATAACTTTGGTACTCCCCTTAACACTGAACTCTCCTTCTCATTCCTTCTCTTCCAGGCCTGTAAATCATACTACCACCACCTCTGTAACACTACTCATGACTAACTTTTCCTTACCCCTCCTCTGCCCAAATCCTTGACACTCTGGTCTTCTCTAACAAAGACTCCTGTAATTCCATTCCTCATGGGCTGCCCTAAAATCCCAACTTTGCAAACTCCAATATATTTAGAATGTTGCTGTCCACCTCCTCACTGGCACCAACAAAGTGGGAAGACATCATTCTCAGAACCCACTACTGGCTTCACATTTCCTTCAGGATTGAATTTATGTTGCTCGCCTCTTCATTAATGTCCTCTTAAGACTTGTCCTTTCCTGCCTCACTGACCTTGTCTCACTGTACCCCCCCCCTTGTCTCCTCACTGTCTCGTTTCACAACCTAGCTTCTGCTGTTGGCAGAATTTACTCTATGGCAGGTGAAACAGGCTTCTGTTTCTCCCACCTCATTGCCTCTTCCTTTTTAAATTCAGTTTTAAGACATAATACATTTTCTTCCTCACATTTGGCCCCGAATTTCTGTATGCCACCATGAGTTCTAGGATCTGAATCTAGTTTTTAACCAAATGATCTGTTCTATTTTTGTATAATGTAGTATATTTCTTTTGCATCATTTGACACCAATAGTCACTGTGAACTTTTTTGTTTGTTTGTTTCAGTCAAGGTTTTTATTCTCAATGCCTGACTACCCCCCCACCACCCACCACCTCTGGGACTTACCTACACCATCCACCAAGACTTACCCTTTATGGCAGGGTCCTCAGGGCTGGCCACACCACTGGAAGCAGGATCCAGCTTGTGTGGTGCTCAGTAGGTGATGTGAAGTCGTCAGGAGATCCCTCATCATCCGTCTTTAGTCATGGATTTTCCTCTGGTCTTTCTCCCACTGTAACATCTGATGAGAAATTATGTATATGTGTGACCATGCCAGCGTCTGTCAATGTCCCACCACAGCTAGAGCCCCTGACTGCACTGACACCTAGCCACTGCTAGAGGTAGGCATCAGATGCACTGCAGGGGACACAACCCTCCCTGCCCAAGGAAGAAGAGCATTTCTCAAGATGCTTAATCCTCCCTCGTCCAAGCAGCCCCTGAGTGACTTGAGTCTACTCCTAAACCAGGTAACTGGCATCATGGGTGGTAACACTACCACTGTACTAATAGGCTACCTCACTTGGAGCTCTGTGATTGACTAGAGAGGTTTGGAGGACTCTCAGAATATAGCCTCAGCACATCATTATACTGTCTTGGCATAGTTCAATCCTTCCTCGGCGATCAATGGCAAACCATTGTATTGGGTGCTTCCAACTAATAGAATGGTATGCCCCAGGGCTGACTTTGATCCTATTGTTGTTCAAGGTATAAATGCTGCCACTGGGTAATGTAACCCATAGACACAGCGTAGGGTTTCATTGATATGCAGATGATACTCAGCTCTGTCTTTTGTTTGCCCTTCACCATGAGTTCTCCATGCCTGTGTTGGAAAAATGTCTAGTTGTGATCTGAGAATAGATGGCCATCAGCTGACTGAAGCTAAACCCAGAGGACACAGAAGTAACACTAGTGGGCTCAGTCTCATCTGATTATGCCATTAAATGATAGCCTACAACTACTGATCCTGAATAAAGTGCCCGGGGAAGTTGTATGGAACCTGGAAGTTTCACTCAATGATTGCCTGAGCTGGGAGCCCTAGGAGTTGACTGTTATCTGTGACAGCTGTTCTCATCTGAAGAACATCACCAGGCTGTGTCCTCTCCTGGAGCCCGCAAAATGGAGAACCCTAGTGCAGACATTTGTCACTTTGTGGATAGGCTATAGTAATGTGCTCTACAAATGCTTACCAGCACATCAGACCCACCATTTGCAGGTAGTGCAGAATGTGGCAGACTAACTACTGACCTCCACTCCAAAGTCGGAGCATACTACCTGGATGATGTGCATGCTGTACTGATTGCCTATAAAGTGGCAATATTGTTTTTACAATACTACTGTAGTGTTGACAAATAAGGCCCTAAATAGACCATATGGTTTCTATCACCGCTATCTCTTAGTTTCTCACAAGCAGATGTGTTCCAGGGGACAGGAATTGTCATAGGTTTCTCTAGCATGTTTAAAATCAGCAAGAGACCATTCTCTCTTTATTGTATCCTTTTCATTATGCAAGCGTGGCTAGTTGGGATTCTTCTGGCCCCATCTCTGATTAGACTAAAGGCTTTTTGTAGAATCATTTCCACATTATAGCATAGTACAGAGACTGCACTGGTTCGGGTGCTCAATGATCTGATGACAAGAGATTGAAAGAGCCATTCTATCTTGGTTCTTCTCAATCTCTCTTCAGCGTCTTACACTGTTGACCATGGGTTACTTCTCAAACGCCTGAGGTTTATCTGTGGACCATCTAGTACAGTCCTCGGGTGGTTTAAATAATTCCTCACTGGCAGAACTCAGAGGGTGGTGTCAGGGATAAATTTCTCTGGCCCAGTCTTGCTGTCACGTGGGGTGCCTCAGGGGTTGGTGTTGTCTCCCATGTTGTTCTCAGTGTACATGCTGCCCTTCAGAGACATTGTAAGAAGGTATGGGCTGAGGTTTCACTGCTATGCTGATGATACCCAGCTCTACCTATGTTTTGGACTCGACCAGGATAGAGCTGTCTCTGTATTTATTCATTTTTTTTTATTTAGTTGTCTAACCAGGTATAGTGCACTAAGCTGAAAGCTTTTTTACAGGAGCGACCTGGGAGCACAAGGAGGTTAAGTGACTTGCTCAGGGTCACACAGTATGCAAGTGAAGCTGTGGGATTCAAACCCAGGTCTGGTCTGCTGGATGTCACCAGATTTGCAGCTCAGAGCCTTAGACCACTTAAACCATTTAACAACCGCCTCACTGAAATCCAAGACTGGATGAATTCGAGTTGGCTGAGGTTGAACTCGGAGAAGACGGAGGTAATGGTTGTGGACCCAGGTCGAGGGATAGAGAGGGTTGGAGCTGGTTTGCCCACAGGATTATTTCTAGGTAGCTCCCAGCTCCTAACCTCTGAACAGGTGTGGAATCTGGGGGTGATTTTTGACAACAGGCTGATGTTAAGATCTCAGGTGTCAGTAGTCATCAAATCAGCCTTTTACCTTCTGAGGAACATCTCTAGGATTAAGCACCTAGTTCCGTCCAGTGACTTGCCTACATTGGTCCATGTCTTTGTGACCTCATGCCTTGACTATTGCAACTCCCTTTATCTAGGGCTACCAGGGGTTGATATCCGCCGCTTGCAGCTAGTGCAGAATGCTGCAGCCCGGCTATTGATGGGTACTTCTCATACCTGTCATATTTCTCCGGTGCTGCGTGAACTGCACTGGCTGCCAATACAGTGGTGGATCACCTTTAAAGTCGGTCTTCTGACTTATAAAGCCCTCCACAGACTGGGCCCAGTCTACTTGAAAGAGCTTCTGGTGCCCTACTGCCCTAAGCGATCGCTCCGCTCAGTTGCTAGAGGTTCCGAGGGATTCTTTGAAATCTTTGGGGGTCCATGCTTTTATGTACGTGGCTCCAACTCTCTGGAATTCTCTACCCCGTCTGCTTCGGGAGCGCACGTCTGTGGAGAAATTTAAGAGTGCCTTAAAATCCCATTTGTGGTTAGCAGCGTTTTCTTATTGATATTTTTTAATGATGATGTTCTAACATATTTTATGTATTAGTATCATGTATTTGTGTTTTAATTATTGTTTTAAAAAGTATACTGTTATTGTGCCTTGGTTTTAGAAAGGTGCAATATAAATAAAGTATTATTATTATTACAAGGTAGATATTGTTGAAATAATTTGATTTAAATTGTATTGTTTTGCAATACATATATTTGCTGTTGTACTGCACCTTGAGTATTAGGGAAAAGCTCTTCATAAATGAAAGTCTGTTTGTCTCCTCTCTGTCTCTTTCAGTTTGTCTATATCACGTCTTGTTGTTTTATGCACTGATGGCTACTGTTTTGTACCCTATAATATGTACACTGGAAAGCATGTGGGAATAGAAACACAGAATCTAATGGCAGAAGGAGATTGATGGCCTATCATGGCAGCCCACAGTTCTTACTACCTTACCCCCCCAACCTAGTGCCATGGTAGGTTATTCACCCCTACTCCCCTTCTGCCTTCTCCTCCTCCCTGGTTCCCCAAGTGGGATATAGAAACATAGAAACATAGAATTTGATGGCAGATAAGGACCGCTTGGCCCAACTAGTCTTCCCATTTCCCTACCTAACGGACAAGCTGCTGATCCTAGTTAACCAACAGCCTACTTCCTCCAACCCCCCACTTGAATTGCCTTATGTCTGTCCCATGCATTCTTGAATTCCCCCACTGTTTTTGACTCTACGACCTCCTCAGGAAGGCTGTTCCATTTATCCACAACCCTCTCTGTGAAGAAATACTTCCTCACATTACCTCTGAGCCGTCCCCCCTCTATCTTCAAATTGTGTCCCCTGTTTTTAAACATCTTTTTTTCTGAAAGATGCTACCCTCTTGGACTTTTTGTTGATTCTCTTGAGGTATTTGAAAGTTTCTATCATGAGTTCCTTGATCTTGTCCCATCCATGTATGAACCCATTTAGGGTCCTTACACCCATGCCCCCCATTGGCAATCTTTTCCAATGCTCCTCCACCCTTTTAGTGAAGAAGAACTTCCTCACATTCTTCTTGAATTTAAGCCCCCCCACACCAATCTCCACTCATGCCTCCCTCATCACTGTACCTCTATTTCTAATAAGCAAGTCCTTGTAATTTACCCTATTTATACACCTTAGGAACAGATACACATCTCTAATGTCACCCCTCTCCCAACGGGATCCAGTCTGTATGAAAGATGCTACATTCCAGTTTCCTTTTATTTAGTCAGGATAAAAACCCATTGAGCTGAGGCATGTTTCCAATTTGGTGCTGGACAGCACAATGGAAATACAGCAGCAAAACCAGTCAGTCACATATAAAACAATGCTTGGTAGTATACTGTCTAATTGTCATAGGCATTACTGCACCCCACCATTACAGTGAAAGTAAAGCCAAACCCAGCATCAAAAGATAAAATGCATGTAGGCATACATTGCAAAGGACTGTCTCCATGGTTTTAGTGGTGCTCACATACAAAAATTTAATATTTTTTGCTAGACTAAGAGGACTGACATGGTCAGTTCATATGGGGAGCAGTGCCTTATTTCTTACATTTGACGTCATGATGTTTGCCTGGTGCTGACTGTTTCAGGAAATGTCTCCATAAGCATCCCAGGACTTTCTTGCTGAAGGTGACTTCCTTGAGGCATGACTCTCCATCACTGAAATGCTTGCATCACAAGTGAATACAACTTAAGATTTTGACAGTATTAGTGAGTTAAATCATCCATTTTGAGATTTATGAGTATGAGCAGTTAATTAACATGTTGTGCCCTTGAAAATGAATTAGGAAGTTTGTTTCCTAAATATGAACCAGATCATATTGGATACCTGTGGATAAATCTATTACTATTCCCTTAGGACCACCTCCAGTGAAAAAGCTTCAGCAAAGTAGCAGAACAGTGAGATTTTCATAAGGTGGCCAGCTACTCTAGAAAATCAAAGGTCGAACTGTAATTAATCTGCTGGTCTGTTGTTGGTGCCCTTTCGTCTGCATGATGGAAATTTATGAAGTCCTCCTGGTTGTGACACAGGAAGCATTTTCTACCCATATGTACCATCTGGGGGATACACTTTGCAGTACGGTTGCATTTGTGAATGAACTATACACAGACCTTCAGAATGCCTGTGGTCTGCTAATGTCTAAGATACTGAGTAAGTTGTGACATCACAACTGACTGACTGTTTCTAGTTTAATAACCTTCTTATGCCTGAGCAGCATGACATCTGTAAAGAGCACAGCATGGCCACAGCCCTTACCAAAGTTACTTTGGAGATTAGGGCTGCCATAAATCAATGCAATCTAACCAGAACAGTATCCATAGACTTGTGAAAAGTCTTTGACTTGGTTGACCACAAACCTCTCTGTTCCAGGCTCTATGCCCTGGGTTTATCATCCCGTGCAGTGGCCTGGTTTGCCAATTATCTCCAGGACAGTCAACTGATCAGAATTGATTGGGCCATATCTGACCTGAATCCAGTCAAGTTTGATGTCCCCCAAGGATCCATCTTTGCCCCCATTCTATTCTAGCTCTTTATTAGTGACCTCTGTCGGGGTTCTGTCCAGTGCTACATAACCCTATATGCTGATGACTTTGTACTCCTAGACAGCTCCAAAAAACATGGAATTTATTAATTTCCAGCTTAATGCTGACTTTCACAATATGCAGTCCTGGTTTATTTATTTATTTTTTTTAATTTTTTCAACTCTTTTTCCCTCTGGTCACCTGTTTCTGCCTGCTTGAGGTCCCCTTGGCCCCAAGCCTCCTCTCCCCTCCCTCCCCACAACCAGCTTAACACCTCTGGGGTGGAGTCACCCCTCCTCTTTGGGTGCTCTTACAACATAGACTCTGGCTGTAGGTCAGGGCCCGGGTGGAGGAACTGGAAGCCTGGGCGAGGTGGATCCAGTGGTGGGCATGGGGGTCAGGTGCTGTCACCTACCCCGTAGAGCGGGGTTTTTTCCATGTTCTGGTGATCCTCCCCCTGGCGTGGTGCACCCCTGATGCAATGGCACATGGCAACCCTGCCTGTGTCAGCCACACTGAATGACATGCTGCTGCTGTACTACAGCACCCCCGATCTCCACCGAGAGCCGCTGGTCCACCAGACAAACCCCAGCCCTCCCCATGGGGAGGACAGCAGCCCTGCAAGTGTGATTCTCACCCTGTCCCTGCCGACCCCCAGCACCTGAGCTTGCTCCTGAACTTGGGTCACTGGCGTGACGTGAGGTGTGGCATCCAGTGCCCCAACCCTCAGCGCCACCAGGCCAGTCTAGTCCTGGCTTACTGACAACAGACTTGTCTTTAATGTGAATAAGACCCAGGCTATGCTTTTTGGATCCCCGGCCAAAATTAGAACCTGTCCAGAACCAACTAGTTACAGTATATTCTGTGCTGGCAGCTCTGTCCTCAGTATTGACCAATCCATCAAATACCTTAGGGTCACTCTGGACCGCCAAGTAAACCTTTCCCTACACATTCATAATGTGTGTAGGATAATAAATGATAACCTTGACATTTCTTACAAACACAATCTCATTTCAGCTGCATGATTTTCCCTAGTCAGAGGAGTATTCCTTCCTACTCCTAACTATGATCTTGTTCCTTTCACATTTGCTGGAACATCTCTTCTGGCTAAATGGTTTGCTGCTTACAATAATATCTGCAGATTTTCCCTGTCTGCAACCTGCCTTATACATCATGTTGTGCTTTACGATAAACTTGACTGGCTGTCCCTAGCAAACAGTCGACTGTTCACCCTGGGATGCTTTACCAACATGGTTATCAGACTAGACACCTCTACCACTCTAGCTGGGTTGATACAGTGTTCAAACCATGCATACCCACTCAGATCTAATGAGAGATCTCTGCTTATTGTACCCCAAACCCATACTGATATGGGCAACCAGGCATTCACTGTATGTGTGCGTGGGCTCTGGAATTTCCATTACAGGTTTGTAGGTCCCCCTCCCATTCATTGTTCAGAAGATCCCTCTGGGATTTCTTGAAGGCTTGCTGAACCTGTAACTACAATTAACCAAACTATTGTGTGTTTTTTTTTCACTCCTTCTGGATTTTTACTGCCTGGTTGAGCTTGTTAATCTTGTATAGTTGGTAACTTCCTACAGTTGAATGGTGTATAATTTCATGTCAGAAACTGAAAACTTTATTGTGAGCCATGTTTGGACATGTGTTTGGTGTTTGACATCTCCTGCTACTTATTTTACGCTTGACTGATGTTTATTTCACAGTTCCTTTGTAATTCTATTTTCACTATATTTTGTATGCTTACTTTTGTCTGATATTTGCCTTGCTTTCTCTACTTCATAATCTCCCAGGTAAATCCCCAACAGAAGGCCTGATTGTAGGGCCGAGGTGCTAGGGAAGCAGCTACGCTCCAGAATTAGATTGCAAAACTGAACCTTGGCTGCTGCTTACTTCTTTATTTTGTAACCAGGAGTGCTACAATATTTTGGTTCCTTCAAATACCTAAAAATAAGCACATGTTTGTCTAGTGTGCTTAGCTGGTCAATAAAAACTGAAGAAAACACATCCCATGCTGGGGCCAACTGGGGGCCCAAGTGGATCAAGGAGGTCTGCTACTTAGCTTGTAGGGAGGGAGGGTGTGGGCTGCAGCATCCTTGGTCCCCCTGCTGTCCAACCAAGGAGCAGCTGTGTTGCTGCAAAGGCTGCCACCTGCCTGCCCTTCCTGCTGGAAGAAAAGTGCAGTGATGGCAGCCACAATAGTGACACACATACATAGAAAGTGACAGTAGAAAAAGCCTAATTACCGATCATGTCTGCCCTGTACTGGCTTTCAATTCTGTAGTATGTTTAAACTACGCAATACTACATTAGCAATCCTCCTCTTGTACTGTGTCTCTAGTCCTTATTATCAAGTATAGTTGGGATGGAAGCATCATAAGGGGTAATAATAATTAAAAATATATAAACTTAAGAACATACTGCAGTCCGTCAAAATCCTGGGACAGCATCCCAGGTTCTGGAGTGAACTAAAGGAGACTGAATTGGAGTGGCCAGGACTGGTGAATGCTGCTGAGGGCAGTTTGATCCAGCATGGAGAATGTCTTGTGGGCTCTGCCAATGCAGGGCCCCCCCCCCCCACAGTGGGCAGGAAGCTTCCTCTTTCATGATGGGTGGTGCGTGATCATAGGTGCCCTGCACTGTGTGAGGCCACCAGAGTGATGGCCCAACACTGAAGAGGTACTGTAGATAGGAAGAATCAGAAAAACAATAGAAAACACCATCCACTGTTGGCATGATAGCTGCCTGCACAATTGGAGCATCCAAGCACCCTCCATGTAGCCCCACTGTCTAGATAAATCTTAGATCAGGAGGGGGGATGCCTTCTCCCCAGGGCCTGCTGCAGGGAAGGGGGGGAAGTAGAGAAAGCCTTAGCAGAGGTGGGGTTATGGGCAGACAGGACTGGGTGGTAGACTGACCTAAGAAGGAGCCCAAACATGTGGATCATTTGGATACTAGGCTACGCAGATGAAGTAAAGAGAATGATATGTCAGACTATGTACTGCTCAAATTCAGCAGGTTACAATATTAGGACTCATCTTGCCACACCTCGACTGACATCCACCAAGTTCTCACAATTTTTTTTCCAGCAATTTTTTGTTTCTGGTGCTGCTCAGCTGATAACAGCAGAAAGTCCTGTTGTAATGCAGCTTTGCACTGATATATTACAGTTAGGGTATGTGAGATGTGCTTTGCTGCAGGCTAAAGGGTTCAACAGCCCTGTGAGCACAGCAACACAGAGCTCAATGCCTAATTATTTGTCATTTATTTACAACCATGCATAACTTACAACACGAAACATGGCACACTACACTGTAAAATTGTGACAACACTGTGTATGTGTCCCTAATTTAGACCAATTTAGGTGCTGTTCCAAAAATATCATCCAAACTGCTACTTAGCCCTGTATTACTAGAGTAATTACAAGCCTTGATTCTTAATTTACATGTAAGGGTCCTGAACAATGAAGGTTACCTGAAAGATCAAGCCCTGTTTCTACCAAGCTGCAGTACCAGCATTCACTGTTTCAAAGCATGCTTACTCACTGCTCCAGGTGGAATCCTTAGGAGGTGCCGAGATAAAAGGAACAGAGTGTCATACTGCTAACAATTGTGTTAGTGACTAACCGACCCTCAGAGGATTTAATTTGGCATATGAACTAAATGTCATACTGTTTATCTAACTGTTGCACGAAAGACAGGCATTTTTTGGCAGTAAGGTTTAGGAAAGCTCTCCAATGATTACAGTATGCAGTTTTGCACTTGTTGATTTTCAGTATGGCAGCATTGCTGAGAAACCAGTGTGAGATTCATTTACAGCTACAAATTCTGTAAGTTTAAACTTCCCAGATGAGCAATGAATACTGCCTGAAATTATTATTAACTTTTAAAGGTAGTCTGCTATTACTTCTTACAGCTGAAGTAATTTCTTCTTTTTCCTTTTGCTAATTAGACAATTTTCTACATGACAATACTAGGTGAGATGAGTGGAACAATACTCTGCCTGGAGGGTGGCATATATTGTTCTATTCCTCTGCATGTCTCATCAGCTCGGTAACCTCACAACTGGTCAAGAAGAGCCAATTAACTACTGCCAGATTGGTAACTTGTGATATCACAGTCAATGAGGTCACGGTACTGATGAGTTATGAAGAGAAATAAAACTTGATATGTCAGTCTTTCAGGTAAAGAATGGCTAGGCAAATGGAAAAAAAACCTTCCGCAGAAATAAAATGTAGCAACCGGCTACTTTTTAACATTCCTAACATTTCCTGATTGCTATTTTGGTGCCTCTAGCCTTTTAAGTATATTACATTAGTATAACAGATTGTGACAAAGAATTAAAGGGTTGTCTTCCCTTTTTTAATAGACAGAACTGTTTTTTTAATATTTTAATACATGATTCTGTTTTTTTAGCCTCAAGTTTGCAGCTGCCACTGTCAAGTATGGCTAATTTAAGAACTGATATTACAAAGGTGCAGACATGAGCAGGTTTTAAATCACATCCACACACCTGCCAGGAATCCAAATTAGTAACATCTTTTCATTAAAACAGGCATGTAGCCCTGGAAGAAACAAGCAAGGGTTTTGTGTACCGTACATGCCAATTTGGTCACAGGTGCCTACATTAAAAGTTATGAACACAATATTCATAGCAAATACAGTAGATGTTGCCTACCAGCGAGAGCTGTATGGCCTTACTAAGAATCGGTTGCCTGGTCACAGTGAATACAGTAATGAGTCCCAGTGGGGAAAAAAAACATCAGACATCTTTGTTGAATATATTGATCAGTGCTAGAATTCTTAGAGATTTAGATACAAGAGGCAGAGATAATGACATTGATTGTTCAGTTTAGGACCCAGACAGAGCCCCAGTACACAACACAGATAGGTAAGTAATTGCTATTCTTTGCTTCTGCCAGGAATCCACCCAGGTCAATCTAGATATGGTACCTTTTAAGCAATAAGACATGATCAGGGGTTAGATTAACAGTCTGTTAATCATCCCCTTGGGTGTAATGTGGCATGAGGCGTAGCCAAGTGCCATAGTACTAGGGTGATTAACTGACTGTTAATCTAACTCCTGGAGTGCTTTTATTGCTATATACAAAAAAATATTCCAAAAGTAAAGTGTTAAAAGTATACTTTGTGAATGTTTTCCTCATTTAGAGGGAGGTTTTTAATAAAATAGTTCCTCCACCAACAGTTTAAGAATGCTGGTTCAAAATCAGAATGCAGCATTCCAGGCATTCAGCAGTGCTAGAGGATAGAATGCTGACAGGAAGAATTAATGTGCCATTGTGATCAGGCTGCACATGACAGTTTAACAGGGATTATTGTAAGGCTGTCAGAATCCTTACAGCCAATCTGACTGCAGCATTTCTGAGACCCTTTTTATAATAGTGCACGTGTTGATAAACATGTGATAGGTGTGAAGCTAAGTCAGAAAGTGTCTACTAGTGTGCATGTTTATAAACTGCTTTTCATGTGTTTATTTTTATTTTTTGACCTCCACTCCCCCTCATCAGATTTTCCCCTGTGCTCCACCCTGTTATCTGGCCACCACAGATGCTGCTTCTCTGGCGACTATGGAGACATCTGCATTTGCAGTCAATATGGATGCCCTTCTGGTTGGCTGGTAGAGGATGCATGGTGGTCCACGTCTTCCCAAACTGGGAGATGAGCACTTAACCGCCACACCCTGCCCTGCCACCCTCCCACCTCACCCATCTCTGCTCCACCCACCATCCATACTGCTACTCATTCTGCTACTTCTCCTACAACTCTTAAAACCCTCCTATGTGACCTCAGCACCCATGCTTGAAACTGCAAACAACATCTCCAGTATCTTAACCCTCATAAATATCCAAGTTAGATGAACTTTCTCTATCCTGATTCAACCACAGCATAACCAAGCTACCCAGTATTGCACATGTTTACACTCTACACCTGTAAACAAAGCTTTCAGCTTAGTGTCTCTCTCCTGTAAAAAAAACAAATAGGGGGCTAACTTGCATAGATAATTTAATGTTTGTGCACTGTTGCTCCAGCCCCTGTATTTGATTATTTTCTGAGTGTTACCTCTGCATTTATCTTTCAAGGGCCACACTCTGTACCTTGTTTTTTATATGTCATTATACAGCAATGCCTTATTTATTTCTACTTATGTGATACTGTACTGTTTCCCCTTCCTCCCAAGATGCATCTAGTAATGAGCTGCTACCAGCTCATCATGCTTTTCCTGGCAAAACATTTGAAATAAATGAAAAAAAAAAATAAAGGTAGTACCTGAAGATTTAACTGTTTCTATTTTACTTCAACTGCTGCATCAGGCAATTATGATGTCATCAGTATTGTGAAAGCTGCTCTCTGACTGGTTCAGTATGCATTGTGATGATATAGCAGTATAGTGCAGTGGTTTAAGGCTCTGAGCTGCAAACCTGGAGACCTGGGTTTGAATCCCACAGCCCTCACTTGCATGCTGTGTGACCCTGAGCAAGTCACTTAACTTTCTTGTGCTCCCAGGTCACATCTGTAAACATTCTTTCAGCCTAGTGTGTCTCTCCTGGTTAAAAAAAAAAAAACAACAACAAAAAGCAGCATTTGTGATAGTGCTAACAAGATATGGGATCTTAAAGTTAGCTAAAAAGATATCATTCATTAGCTTACCATTTAATCTCCACAGGTGTTGTATAAATGTAAATATATATGTATATACTGTCTGCAGTCCATTAGAGCCCTTTCAGTAGATAAGTGCGAGGAGTTAGGTAAGTTCTTCTCTGACAGGGTGTCCTCCATTAGATCTGGTGTCTCTACAAGTGGCCTATCACGGGATGGTGGTGGTCCACTTTCTAGTAATGTAGATCTGTCTACCTGGAATGAATTTTGGCCAGTTTTGGAGGATGAGGTGTTTCACATGATGTCTAATTTGCATCCCACCTGCTGTATACTGGACCCGGGACCAACCTGGCTGCTTTGGGGCTGCAGAAAATTCCTGGGCCCAGTGATTGCCAAGATCATCAGTGGCTCCTTCGACCTGCTTCAAACCTTGTCTTTTTGGGGAAGGTTATCAAGAAGGTGGTAACTGACCAGCTTGTGGACTGCCTGGAGAATTATAACATCTATGAACCTCTCCAAGGGTTTTTGGCCCCACCATAGCACTAAGACTGCACTTGTCCAGTGACTCATGATCTCCTCCTGGTGAAGAATTGAGGACTTTGTTCCATCCTGGTCCTTCTTGATCTCCTGCTGGCATTTCACACAGTCAGCCACGGGGTGCTGCTGGATTGCATGAGAACCTATGTGGATCTCACCAGCATGGTTTTGTGCTGGTTAGATCCTACGTAACTAGGAGAATGTAGCAGGTTGCCCTAGATAATTTAATCTCTGGGGCTTCTGTGCTCTCCTGTTGGGCTCCTCAAGGTTGTATCCTTGCTCTTGTGTTGTTTTCTGTGTACATGTTGCCCTTGGAGGGAGATCATTAGATGATACAGGGTTTAGTTTCACTGCTATGCAGAAGATACTCAGGTGTATCTCTCTTGTTCTCCCATGAGGATCACGTGGCTTCGGTGCAGGGGAGATGTCCTTCCCCCGATGAATGACTGGATGGCCTCAGATTGGTTGCATCTCAACACAGGGAAGACAGAGGTCATGTTGACTTGAACAAAGTTGACAGGGTACAGCAGTAATGGGAGTTGTGGTAGTCCCTCCTGTGTTGGGTGGCCAACCTCTTGTTGTGGTTGATGCACTTAAGAATCTTGGGGTAATTTAGGACAGTAGACTAACACTAGATCAGCTGATGTCAGCAGTGGTCCAATCTGGTTTTTATCATCTGTGAAACATAACCAGGATCAAACTCATTCTGGCTCCTGCTGACCTGGTGCTAACTGTTCACGTTTTCATTATCTGTAGGTTGAACTACTGCTACACTCTGTACTTAGGGCTATCTGGAAGTTTAATACAACACCTGCAACTGGTCCAGAATGCTGCAGCTCGGCTGGTAATGGGAACTTCTCAAAGAGACAACATCATACTGGTTCTTTGTGTGCTGCACTTGTTGCCTTTGCAGTGGTACATAGCCTTCAAGATATCCTTGTTAACGTACAAGACTGTGTGTGATTTGGGGCTTGACTACTTGAAAGATCTGCTGGTTTCTTACCTCCTGACCTGACCCCTCCGCTCCACTGATGCTGGCCTACCTGTCATTCCTTCCACTCAGTTGAGACAATCTGGGGATACAGCTTTCAGTTTAGCAGCTCCAGTGTTGTGGAACTCACTTCCGGGGAGTATCTGCTCTGCTGTCATGGTGGAGGCCTTCAGAAGATCACTTAAAACGTATGTGGTCTGTGTTGATAAGTGCTCCGGCATTGACTGTATTGATGTACTGTGCTACATCCTACAAAATGCCTGTATGTCGTGTACATGGAAAAATTAAAAACTTAAACAACGAAACGTATGTAGTTGAACAGGCCTTCCCCCACTAATGGGTTTTTAGATGTATGGTAGTCTAGCTATTGTAATTGCTGCGATGTATTTATTTTATTATGTTTTTATCTTTATGAGATATGTTTGTTTAATAATTTTAAACTACGTACAGCACCTTGAGCCCTAGGGAATGGGCACTTTATAAATAAAACTGCTGTGCTTATATATACATAGATACATATTTTTTTGTATTTTATTTCCTTATTTGAAAGTTTAGATTCCTTGCAAAATGGCAGAATTAAATGGACTGTGATAGAATTATTCTTGGTTGTGTCAAAATGCCCAGTTATATGAAATACAATACTGACGAAAAAAATACTTGTCTGCCAGGTGGGCCCAGAGTGTTGGCCCTAGAACAACAAGTCCTGATCACAGTTAGCTTGTAGCTTCCTGCCTACCACATGGGAGCCCAAACTGGATGGTAGCAAGCCCGTCTCCCACTGTCACCAGTTCTGGTCCCCCTGAGATTGCTGTCTGCTTCCACCTTGAAAAATCTAGTACATTATGTGAAAATGCCAAAAGCAACAGACTTGCTGCCAGTTTCAAGCATAAGCAGCAGCATGAAAAAGCATAGCCAGAAGACAATGCTGCTGTCACCTTCGGTCCATCTTCATTGGTATCTTTTCTGTGTTTGAACTGTGGGGTCTGGGTTCCATACAAGTGCAAGGCTCCTGCCAGTTTGTGACCGTAATCTCACAGAGCAAAAATAAAATTCAAACAACACACTGCAGCAAACTTCATGTTTGTTTTTCATTTTAGGTGTCAAAGTAAACTGTTAACTAATACATGGTTACTTATGCCATGTAAGTGTAGTCTATTCATCTTCCAAAAAAAATAGGCTTCATTGGAAGAAACTATAGTCACATACAGGCTGAATCTTGCACCTTGCCTTGGGAAAAGCCACAAAAAAATGTATCTTTTTCTTCTGAAAGTGAGTCATCAACACACCCACACACCCACAGGTTTGATTACACTAGTTTCAAAAAACCAAAAAAAATGGATTGCTTTAAGCTATACAGGTATAATTACTTTAAATTAGAAAAAATATAAAACTAACACAATAATACATGCTACCTGTTTTTATTCCCAGAATGACACTGTGTCTAGTCTTAGTTGTTGCTGGAAGAAAGGCAATGGGGCTACTGACTTGTATCCCACAAGCCCCCATGTCTGACATTATTGCCGGTAACAGCTGTGGAAACTTCAGTGATAGTTTCAGCGCTATTTAGAGAAACAGGGCATTGGGCATCAGGGCCTTGCTAGATCTGCTGCCCTCTGCCATGGCAAGGGAACAGTTGTGCTGTAGCTTGAATGTCTAACCAGGATTTGCCACCGTCGCTGCAAATTTACCTTGCAAATTAACTTTGCAATATATATATATATATATATATATATATATATACTGTGGGCCAGATATTCAAACTGTGCTATTTTGTGGAGCAAGCCCTTGCGCTGCACAAAATAGTTGTGTGAGGGTGTGTCAGAGTGATATTCAAAGGAGTTGTGCCTTGAGCAACTCCTTTGAATATCACCATAGCCACTGTGCATGGTGCAGTGGAACTAATGCACCGTGAGTTGTCAGAGGGAGCATTCAACTTGCGGTTGCGCAAGTACTATTGTGCCATGCGCAAAATCCCGATATTCAAAAGGTGACATGCAAATGGGGCCATAATTCATGCAAGGCACAGGAGGGGCCATTTGCATCTGATTATGGCCCCATTTGCATGCCATTAGCATGCAGGTGCACCAATCCCAGAGGACTTGTGCCTGGCGCCCTGCCAGGCAGCAGCCATCGGGGACCGACGCCCCCTGCAGCCCGATCGCGGGCAAAACAGTGTAGAATCCCTCCACCACCCCCCACCAGCCCGATCACGGGCATAGTTTAACCCCACCAGCCCGATCGCGGTCAGCAATGTGTTCCCCGAGCGTATCCCTGGTGGTCCATGGTACCGTAACTCCCGATCGTGAGATGGTATACAGAAAACACCCCCGAACACATCCCTGGTGCCTAAGTATCCCCACCACCCACCCAAAGCCTCACCACCCGCCCCGGCGGCGGTGGCGGCAGCATCCACCCACCTGCCGCATTCATTCACAAAACTGGACTGTCTTATACGGTATGGGCTGCATGCCCATTGGCTCTGCTCTGCACCAATGGGTGCCAGCCCTAACTGGCAGTCAGTTGGCGGCGTGTGCGGCAGGCGGTGGATGCTGCCACCCGCCGCCGCCGGGGAGCGGGTGGTGAGGCTTATGGTGGGTGGGTGGGGACACTAGGACCAGGGATGTGTTCGGGGTGTTTTCTTGTATACCATCCCGCGATCGGGAGTTACGGGTCCACTGACCACCAGGGATGTGTTGGGGGTGTTCTGTATACCATCCCGCGATTAGAGTACGGTCCACTGGACCACCAGAGGATAGCGTTGGGGGACACATTGCTGCCCATGATCGGGCTGGTGGGGAGGAATTAAACTATGCCACTAATCCCGGGCCAGTGGGAGGCTGGTGGGGGTTTACACTGTTTTTGCGTGATCGGGCTGCAGGAGCACAGGGAGGTGGGTTGGGAGCCCAGCCACAGGTGGCAGCTGCTATGTTCGCCCTGCAATGCAGCAGCTCACATGTGGGTGGCCTCGACTCTAAGCCTTTTTTTTTTTGGCTCAAAGTTGTGCAGGCACAGGTTGGGGGTTGCGCCTGCACAACACTGCACAGCCCGGCTGAATATCGGGCTGTGCAGTTTATGCATGGTTCCTCCCCCTCCAGTTCAGCATGCATTCATTTGCATTGCGCTGTTGCTCAGCCTGTTTTCAGTGGCGCAACTGCCTCCTGCTGAATATCGCAAAATGGAGCAAGTTCAGACTTGCGCAGGTGCAACCCTATTGCGCATGGCGTAACCCTATTGCGCATGGTGCAACCCTTTTGAATATCTGGCCCTGTATATATATATATATATTTATATATATAAAAGACATTGCAATATAATGTTATCTGTCTATCTGTCTATCTATCTGTCTAGCTATTGGATATGCCGTGGGCTGTATGAAAACAATACATTTATTTTGAATGGCTGGTTATGACCTCAGGAGTTGCAAAGTTACAAGTGAGGTCTATACTGGTCATACCCAGCCGTTCAAAATCAATCACTTATTTCTATGTAGCCCATAGCATGTGCCATTTATACAATGCCAACTAGACTGAGAGGTGGCAGGGTTCTAACATAGCTTCAGCAGGCTTGGACAGAATGTTAGGTACAATGGATGATTCTGCACAGAACATTAGGGAGCTGGAGTGGAAATATCCATTATTCTCAGAGCTGGAATGGAAATAAATGAAGTATTTTCACTCCAGATCCCCTGCCCATGAAAATAAATGCATTTATTTGTGATTTTTTTTTATACTCACCAGTATTGCATACATAAGGTATGTGCAATGGGGACCTGTGGAATAAATTATTTAGCTGCTCAAGTGCAGTTTGACCTCAGGTAACCTCATGAGTGGCATAAGCCACGAGTGAGGTATCTGAAGGAAAATTGCTCAAGTACAGATAAAGCATTTATTTCACAATTTCCACATTGCATATTCCATGTATGTAATAGGGACCTATCAGAAGGTGGAAGTGGATTTTGTTTTAATTAATATTTTTAATAGAAATAATAGAGAACTTTTGGGTGCTGTTACTTGTGTTGCCACATATTTTGTGCTGGTTTCCAGGTGGTTGCTATGGACACTGCAGACACCACAACATCCAGACACCTCTGACATGCCCAGCATATCTTTCTATTGGTGGTTAGAGTGTCTTTTGAATAATTATCTCAAAAAAATGATGAGGCCCATATTCGAGCAGTCAGGAAGGATGACCATGATTCTGATTGTGCTGTAGCTTTTATTTTTTTTACTTGAGTTAATAAAAAAAATCCTTTTGTTTTTTAGTTCAAGTGCAAGTACCAGCCATTTAAGAATAAGGAGTAAGCAACTACCCATTGCACCATTGTTGGTGCGTTAGCAAGCAACTGAGCGATCAGGCAGTCGGGCAGGCGGGAACCTGAGTGGGGGTTTCAAAAATAAAAAGAAGAAGATTCAGGTGACTGAGATAATCAGGAGAGAAGTTACTGAAAGAAAAGGTACAGTGCTGGAAAACAGGTTATTCAGGGAGTGTTACTGGTGGATAGGTTGGTGGGTAGATTGGCTGACAGGCGGGGGGGGGCTCTGTGTGAGAGTGGGTGCCAGAGAAAGATGAAGTGCCAGCATGATTGGGGATGATTGACAGAGGGAATGTGATAAATATAAGGTTCCATGACTTACCACACACAATCGGAAATAAATGGATTTATCACACACGCTCTGGGTCCATGCCTCAGTACATGGATGTGACCCAAATCACATTATGAAAACCATCATTTATTTCCCCATGTACAACACCACTCAAAGTAACATATATTGGCAATTAAACTCAAATATCACAGCAATGAAACTTGTGTACTACAACTAAAAACCTCACCAAACACACAAAAATTCCACACACAAAATGTAAAACACCTACTTCCAATCAACACCAATTAACCCAAACCATTAACCAGTCAATCCCCATAAAAGACCCACAACACCCAAAAAAACTTAGATTAGTTACAAACTGGAAGCAAAATGCCTAAATGTTACACTGATCAGGAATGCTTGAAATTTATAAAACAGCAAGAAAACAAAAATACAATTAAAAAAAAAACCTTGACATCAAAATAAACAAAACCTATCTTGCAAACCATGAAGAAAGAACAACAACTTGAAAAGACAACAAGGCAGATTTCCTTCTTACTTGTAATGTCTGTTTGGCTCTTTAAGGCTAAGAACCTTTTCCTTTGTTGCTGTATACTCTCCTCTTGGTGAGATTCACTCACTTTCCCTCCTCCAGTTAAGCATTTAAAATCCTTCTGCTACACACAGCAGCTTCACACCATCTCTCACTTTCTCTGACTTATCTGAGACTGATCTGATCTAATCTAACCAACTCTCCAGGGCTCTTTTTTTATTCCATCCCCATGGGTCAGGTGATCTGATTTATTGTACCTAATTAACATCATTAGTAAATGTTGTTACTTTTAAAAAGGTATTCTCTTAAGAAAGCATATGAAACTTAAATACATAAACAACAGTAAAATCACACATGTCCACACCTAAAAACATCTTCCCTATCACCAGTGTTAAGATTACTATTTACAAATATGTCTCTATAAGCATCTCACATTTTTGCACACTCCTTAAATCAGTCTTTGATTTCAAGTCTGTGGCTGACGATCGCCATGGCAACAGCACCAGCTGCAGGTGAGTGAGCTGATATTGCAGAAGTCATGCACTGAAACAGTCTCACATCTCATTTGCCTTTAGTTACCCCTTCTCTTCTGAAAGTGTCTCAGGGGAACCAGACCATTAATTTGGTTCAAAATGTGAGCTAACAGTGTAACCTACAAAATTGTAACTGTTCTTTTGTAGCTGTTTCCATTTAATTCAGGCTAAAACTAAACCTGCAGGTGTACTGAAATGATGCACCTTCATTTGTAAAAGCAGGGTTCAGACTTTAGTGCATTCAAATTAGACTATCATGCTTTTTAAATCTCTTTATTTCTGATTCTCTTTTTGTATTCTCATATGGTCAAGGTGAAGTATGGAAAAAAAAGTGTATTAAAGGTACAAGGAAGGAAAATAAAAGGAGGGCAGATAGATGGAGGGGGGCACAGTCTGACCTTCAGGGTGCTCAAATCCTGGGTCATAGAAAATACTGTTGAAATAGCCTGGATAGAAAAGTAAAAGGATAAATAGATAAGAAAGATATTTATAGTTATTTCTTAGAGCATACTTTTCCTATCATTCCTGTGGCCAGCATCATGACAGGGCTCACCCTGTCACGTACATATCAAACATCCTTATGTATTATATAAAACAAATGCTAGGAAAGTGTGGTATATGAGGATATAATGCCATCTCAGGGGCTAATTAGCTCAATAAACCCACTCGCCCCTCAGGATCATGAGTTATTGGCTAATTAGCCCCCTCGATGGCATTATATCCTCATATACCACACTTTTCTAGCATTTATTCTTTCTATAGATAGATAGATAGATAGATGACATGTTATGGGCTGACTAAAAAGAGCACATTTATGTTTATCTGCAGGTTTTGACCTCTGTGACCTTATGAGTGGCAGAGGCAAGAGTGAGGTCTGTAGCTGTCAAACCCAGCAGATAAAAATAAATGTGATATTTGGTTCCATGTCATAACGGCGATCGTGGAATAGCGATCACCATTATGGCAAGTACACATCACTGAAAGAAAAAAGGTGATGTGCACTCTAGCAAAGAAACATCGGTGAACCTAAAGAGGTTTTTCTGTGGGGGGGGCTGTGCCCTCCATACCTCCCTACATAAGGATTACTAACTCCAGGGGGGTGCATGTCAGGGAGGGGGGAAAAAACCTTAGAACAATTTAAATTTTCTTTATGGAGCACGCATGGCAATAAAACATTGTATCCTCCCCAGCCCCAAACCCTGCACCCTTCCCACTGTAGCTTGCCACCCTCACCACTCCTCCACTATGCCAGCTTGGCAGCCTCCTGCTGCACAACCCCCTACATACCCTCCCTCCTCTTCAACCCTCCTGTCCTTCCTGTTGCATTCCCCTTCTTCCTGTCACCCTGATTGCTAACCTTGCTCTGTAGCCTACATAACAGGTGCTGTAATTGAGTCACTCATATTTGAGTCACTCAATTGTAGTCACCGTTAGGATGGTATACCATGACATTCCTAGTCAGCCCATGACATATATCATTTATACAATGACAGTGCCGCTCTGGCAAGACTAGTTTTTCTAATGAAGATTTAGCTGTTTCTGTGTAATTTCATTGCTCTGTTTTCTCTGCAGCAGAAGCCATTGTGATGTCATCAAGCATGGTTAAAGCTGTTCTTCCATTGGTTAAGAGCTCCTATGTGACAACTTAAAATGGAAATAAATGGTGATGACCCACCTAACATTGAAACAAATGATTTATTTCCATTTTAGGTTAGTCATACATGAAAATAAATATGGATTTTAATGCACTCCCCAGAGGTGTAGTATGGCACAAGGCTGAAGGCCCAGTGTCCTTATGCCATTGGGATGTGCATTAAAAGTCTACGATGCACACCCTGCAGGGGATTATTACACTTATAAAATAGCTCTAAGTAGTTTTTTTGTAGGGGAAGAGATTCAGCTCCTGACTGTGCATTTATACAGATTTAATGCATGGTCAGGTGACATCTCTCAGCCAATTAAATTTCTGTATTTTTCCTTGCCATTTTATAAGTGAAAATGACATACCCAAGAAAAAAATAAACATTTATTTTTCACTTGGGTACCCAACAGTAAAAATAACATGTTTATTTGAATGACTTTAGAGTTACACAAGTTGTGAAAATGCAAAATATATATCTACAGTGAGAGAGAGAAAGAGTGTCCTGGCAAGGTGTGATCTACAAGAAAATAATGCGATTGAAGAGCTAGCAAGATCATGAAGCCATGAGCCCAAAGGTCAAGTGGCCTTTACAAGCTCATCAGATCTTAAGATATTTAAATGGTTGATTTTAGGTATTTTGGTGTTGTGCCCAGTGGACAGGGGTCAGGTATTGGACATTCTCCACCTGGAATTCAGCAAGGTCTTTGATTCTGTTTTGCAAAGAAGGCTGGTAAGCAAATAGGAGACCTGGGGCTAGGGAAGAACTGAATAGATGGACAAGGAGCTGGTTGATGTGTAGGACTCAGAGGGTGGTACTTAATGGTACATTCTCAGGAGTAAGGGTAGCAACCAGTTGGATTCCACAGGGACTGGTACTAGGTCCAATCCCATTCAATATGTACATCAGTGACATAGGTGAATGCTACAAGGGAAGGTGAGTCTTTTTTGCAGATGACACCAAAACCTGCAGGAGGGTGGACAGTACTGATGGAGTTACAGCAATGAAAAAGATGTGGAAAATCTAGAAAAGTGGTCTAGCAACTGGCAGCTGAAGGTCAATGCCAAGAAGTTCAAGATCATGCACATAGGCATTAAGAACCCACAAACTCAGTACTATATAATATTGATGGGATAAACGTTTCCAGAGATAACATGAAGTCCACTTCCCAATACCATGAAGTGTACGGGAAGGCAGTTAGGATGCTGGGCTGTATTAAGTGATGATTTACCAGTCGCAGAAAGGGGGTGAATATGTGGTTGTATGCTGCAGGTTTTGGTGAGTCCACACCTTGACAACTGTGTGAAATTTTGGAGTCCACATTTAATACAGGACAGGGACAGACTGGGGATGGTATAGCGGACAGTAAACATGATGATACAGGGGCAACAGGACAAGACTTACGAGGACAGATTAGACAGCTTCAATATGTACTCCCTGGAGGACAGGGGTGGGGGCGGCAAGAAAGAGACAGACAAATACCTGCAAGGTACAACAAGGTGAGGCACACAGAGCTGTTTTGACTGACTGAATGGTAAAATCCATCAGAAGGCAAACTTTCAAGTATGTTGGGGGTGGGGAGGAGTTCAGAAAAGATGTTAGTAAGTACTTTTTCAAACAGCATGTATTGGATAAGTCAAATAGCCTACCCAGTGCAGTATTCTATGCAAAAAAAAATCTCTTGGTTTAAAAATGACTGGGATGGCTACAAAGGGAATAGTAACTAGCAGAATGTTACAAGGACCAGCAGGGAGGTAAAGGGTAGAGTGAGGTACCATCCCTGAGTAGGGTTTCAAGGCAGACTGGATAGACTCCAAGGGCTTGATTTTCAAAACTCTTAGATTGCCTCAAGCCCTGGTGCTCCAACAATACAGCGCACGGGGCTTGCAGCACTTTAATGGGATTTCCCATCCCTTGTAGCACTTGCTGCAAGTTAGACCAACTTTTCCTGGTCCAACTTGCGGCACACTGGGGGCCTGAGTTATGGAGCTTGTGCCAGATATGAGGCACAAGCTGCCGTAACTCATGAAAACTGTCTGAACTGCATCCGAGATTGCACAGTTGTGTGCAGTTGCGGTGACGGGGTTGGCGCACTGCTAAAACCAAAATGTTGAAAATCTGGCCCCAAGTCTTTTTCCGCCTTACCTTTTTTGTTTCAAAGTTTCACTTGGTGCAATTTTAGTTTGTGTAAGGCTTAATTGATGGGTGTGGTGGCAGTAGTAGGTGCAATACTCACTAACTCAGTCATCCCCATCCCCTTCCACATGCCAACTGCATTCAGATTATTGGAACACACTGGAGCAAGCTTAGCAAGCATACAGTTTTTGGGCAGGAGGAGATCAGTCTGCATCAGTGATGATGCTAGATAGACTGACGTCTGTAGGCAGAATGACCAGTGAAGACTTCTTTGGCCCCCTCCTTGCCACTCCTGAGTCTGCTAGCTACAGTGTCTACCAACCTTTTAAATGAAGTGAGCATGTTACGGGTGGGTTTGGTGACTAAGTAAGTCAGTATTTTAACTACAACTGTCTCCCTACATTGAATTTATGGATCAGGGATTGGGGGGACCAGCTGCTAAAGAAAAGTATTTGGGGGTATGGGTTGGGGAGGGTTTCATCAATTAAAAATATGTTTTTGACTCCTAGCACAGTTCCAAGAGCTGGCAAAAGGTAGTCAGTTTTTTCATTCTACAACAATTAGGAACAATGGTGAAAAGAGGTCAGAGGGCAGGACAAGACAATGGTGGGGAGGGGGTGGCCCAGGGACTAGCTTTGATCATCTGGGGAGGGCTAGTAGGTTTCATTATTTATTTTTTGTTCTGTTTTTCTGAGTAATTTTATACCAAATACCACAAACCGTGAAATATATTTGCCACTCTGTTCTGCGTACCAAGTATCCCATCATTGGTGGTATCAGGGATTAAATATTTGAGGAGTGATCTGCTAGGACTACTACTGATACTACATTTCATAAGTGACATTTGGCAGTGATGCACTAGTCAAATGCTGCTAAATGTTATGTACTGTTTACCCCATTTTTCTCCTTTCCCTCTGTCACCCACCTCAACAATCAATGTTGCCATTGTCATACCCTTCCTCCAGCTAGGAAAGTAGGGAAGCAGATGGTTCACAGTGGACATCAATGTCATTCTCTGGTCAGCCCATGGCCTCAAAAAATGCTTCCTTGATGTGGCCATTCCAAAGGCATTGTGCTGCCATGCAGGCCTCACAGGTCTGGGAGTGAACTTGAATCTTAGCATTGAGAGGCAGGCTAGACTGCAGCAACTGCTGCTTGGTGGTGTGCTACAGTCATGCGGGAGAATGTGGGACACCTGATGCCATAGCAACTCCTTTGTTGGGCATGGGGAGCTTGCTTCTTCCACAGGTGTCGCAGCAAAACAGGATAAAATCCTAGGACCGTCTATATGACTGCTGATGTTCCTGGTTCCCCTGGATCCTAGTGCCCCCAACTCTGGATCCTGTCCACCTGATGGACTGCCTTGAGGGGAAGAATGGCCCCACTCTACAGAGCCCCAACCCACGGAGAGGAAGCTGTGGGAGCCACTGGCTGGCAGTTGAGTCTAGTGGACAGGCAAACACTATGGCCTGAACAGGGAATATTCCTGAAAGATGACATGACTGAGGGTGAAAAAGCTCTATGGGGGGGAAATGCACCCCCCCAGTGAAGAGACTGTGTGACTTTGAATTGCTGGGGTTTCTGGATTACCATTATCTGGGAGTTCTGTGTGGCTGTGTGTACGAAAGTGTTTACTTTCATTCTGAAGCTGGCATTTTGTACTTTACACATCAAGCATTATTGGATTACAACTACCAGCACCCAGCTCTCTTTGCAGTCACATGGTAAGTGCGTTACCATTCTGTTTTTTGTGTGGTGCAGGCTACTGTTCCTTGGCATCACACCAGATTTACCTTCTCTCTCATGTGACTGCACTATGACTATTTGGTCAGTCTGTGCACTCCCCACCTGGGAGCTGGGAGTCTGTCCTATAGTAATAATAATAATTTTATTTATATAGCGCCTTTCACGATATCAAAGCGCTGAACAAGTAACTATGCTATATGCTCCCCACCCAACTGACCTCCAAATGGGATTCTGGTTGGTGCATCATGTAAAATTGCAACCCCTGTCTTCTAATACATGTCTGCAGTAGCAGGACTGAGAGTCAAGGCATTAGAGATAGACAGTATTCTGTCCAGCTTTAGATGATGGTAAAAATTAAAAAAAAGCCAGGGCAGTGTCTTCCAGGTATTAGAATACATAACTGAGAAGCAGCAGAATCCTTATAACTAACCAGGACAGCCCTTTACTTTGGTGCCTGTTATTGTTGTCATGTACCGTTTTTCTCTCTATCCTAAAAAATGCAGGTTTGCATATGCTGTGTCTCAATCAATCAATCAATCAATCAATCAAAATCTTTATTTAATCAGGCGAACATCATTGAGCATAGCTCATTTACAAGATGAACCTGAGTGGTCAAGAAGTGCAAGTGTTATTACATTGACAAGGGTATCATAAACAGTAATACAATGACAGGGTAACAAAAAACAGTAATACAATGACATAAGTGCTAGTATATAACAATATACATATGTACAAGGCATTAACACTTTTAATCTGGGAGACAGTAGGCAGTTGGCACATCAGAGTTAATATGTAGATTATAGGACCTAGCAGGCATTTTGAGGGTGAATCTTGAGACTGAGCAGGAGTTTTTCAGCATATAGAAACACGAGCAGAAAAAGGGGGGTAGGGCCGTGAATTAGGCCTTGTGGAAGCAGTTGCAGAGTTCTGGGAATAGGTGGTGAATAATCTTTGAAGGATATTAAGGGTGGGAGGTTATTTAGCTTCATGGTTTTTGGAGTGAGTTCCAAACAATTGCTAGTGAGTAGCTGATAGCAGCCCCCAAGCTGGGTGCAGGCATTGGGGACCTTAAGAATGATAATTTTGCTGATCCTTAGGTTGTATGGCCTAGAAGTGATTTGAGTAAAACAGTCCGAGATGTAGGTAGGTAGCTTGCCTGATAAGGCTTTGAATATCAAATTGCAGCATTCCTATTTCTTCTGTGTTGTAATGATGACCAGTTAACTGCCTTATAAAGGGAACAATGGTGGGTGCTGAAGGAAGGTCAGTAATGAATCTGATGGACCTGTGGTATAGGGTGTCCAGTTTATTTAAGAGGGTGAACAGTGTCCATACAGAAAGTCAGCATAGTCAATGAGGATAGGAATGAAGCCTGGATTAATCTTTTTGGAGTCTCTGTTGAGGTAGTGCTTTATTCTAAAAATAAACCAAGCCTTTGTCTCAGTTTCTTTAGTAGCTCCTCAATATGGACAGAAAAGTCAAGTTTGTTATCAATCCAGACACCAAGATATTTGAAGTTATCAACGTATTCCAGCTTCTCTCTAAGTAGGTGGTTAGTTGTGAGTGGTAGATGATGGGGTAGTGGCAGAGCAACTTTGTGAGGAAAAGAGCATAGCTTTTGTTTTTTGGCATTTAGAAGTAGTTTTTATCCAGTAAGTTGTGTTGTAGGATGGAGAATTCAGATTGTAGCAGTTCACAGGCTTTAGACAATGAAGGATTGCTAACATATAGCACAGTATCATCAGCAAACAGATGGATGTTTGATTGAGTGAGGTTAGCATCAATATTATTAATATAGATGGCAAAGAGGATGGGGCCAAGAATAGAGCCTGCGGTACACCTCTTAGCAGTGGTTTTAAAGTGGATAGGTAGTTTCCATTTTTACCAGTTGTGATCTGTCTGATAGATAGCACTTGAACCAATTGGTGAAGGGAATCCAACCCTATTGAGCCAAGGGAGGTGATCAGTGATTCATGATCCACTGTGTCAAATGCTTTGCTCAAATCCAGGAACACAGCACAGGTACTATTCTTCTTATCCACAGCAGTCTGCCAGTCGTTGGTTACTTTGGCTAGGGCTGAAATGGTGCTGTGCCTTGATCTAAATCCTGATTGTGCTGTGTTTAGGAGGTTATTGTTATCCAGGTAGACCCTTAATTGTGAGTTTACTAACTTTTCGAGTATCTTGGACAGAACTGATAGGATGGAAATGGGCCTGTAATTATTGAGATCCTTGGGATCACCAGATTTGAGTAAAGGAACTACTTGAGCTGTTTTCCAAATGGAGGAATGGATCCAGTGGTGAGGAAAGATTGAAGAGATGAGTGAGGGGGCAGATAAGACTTGAGATGCAATCTTGAGGAAGTAGGGGTCCAGGAGTCTGTACCTGCACTTTTGAAGTATCCAAATTGAAGAGGAGATCTTCCACTTCTTTCAATGATATTGGGTTGAAGGAGAAGGTTGATGTAGCCTTTTGGCCCACGGTGGATTGAAGATTCAAGGAAGATCTCAGGAGATTTGCAGGTGAAGAGTCAAATGCTAGTCCAGCTGTGGTGAAGTGGTCATTGAAGGTATTTAGAATTTCTTGTTTATCCGTAATTTCTATGTTATTTAGTAGCAGTTTGCAGGTTAAGGCAGGAGTAGAGTCTTGGCCCAAGATACCCTTTATAGTTCCCCAGAGCCTGGTTGGGTTATTATAGGAGGTATCCATTTCAGCTCTATAATAGGCCGCTTTGGCAGATCTTATTTGTGTTGTACATGAATTTCTTGCTTTTCTGAAATTTAGCCAGTCTATGGAGTCCTTAGTTTTTCTTGCCTTTTTCCACAGTTTGTCTCTGGCTAGCAAGGCTGTTTTAAGATCAGTGGTGAACCAGGGGCAGGACCTTGCTTTAGTTCTGATATTGGTGAATGGTGCATGAATATTTAGAGCATTAGTGATAATGTCCTTTAAGATCTGGAGAGCTATTTCCACTGAGGTTGTAAGGTAGAAATCTTGTCAATATATTGTGTTACTCAGGTCATGGGGGTAACCTGGTATGTTGAACTTCTTTTTTGACCTTTTGGGGACAAATTCAGCAGGGTTGGATGGTTTGGGTGAAGATCTTATGCCAGCTATGGGACAATGGTCACTTACATCATTCGGTAGTACTCCTGCATGAGTATATAAGTGAGGCTTATTTACCAACATAATATCCAGGAGTGAGCTGTTGCTAGAATTTTTTAGGTTAACCCTGGTTGGGTCTTTTATTAGCTGTGTAAAGCCATAGGTGTCACAGAAGGTTACCAATGGAGCAGATGCATTAGATAGCCAGTTTAAATTCAAATCACCAAGGATGATGGTATCTTCAGGGCCTAGATTGGTTATTGACCCCAGGTGAGATAATAATTTGAGGCCTGCTGAGGAGGCCTATAGCAGCCAATCAATTTAAATGGAGACAAGTTTGGAAGGATATTTTGATTGATAAACATTCAAATTCCTTTGGTTCGGATGTGATGATGAGGCAGGTAGCAGAGATGGTGTCCTTAATGTATATGCCACCCCACCACCCCTGGAAGGCGATCTGCTCTGAAGAGCTGATAGTTGGTAAGGTTTACAACACTGTCTTTGGTCGATGGTCTGAGCCAAGATTCAGAGATGACCAGAAAGTCAGGCAGGGTATGTGCCACCCAGGCCTGTATTAGGAGAATTTTTAAAAGGCTGCAGGCATTGATATGTAGGAAGCTTAGGCCATTTATAGGATAAATCAGCAGGGAAAAAATACTTTCAATTGGGCAGGATTTATTTCAATGGTACCAAAACAGATCAGAAGGTAGAAGATTAATTTGAGGAGGGCACCAAGGGACAAGGATAGTGAGTGGTCAGAGCTTTCCTCCTAATCCTGGGTGCCTGCTGTGAGCTGAGTGATGGTCCTGATATATGGATGCAAAATTTTTCATAGCATAATATTTTAATGGACAGGCATAGTGGGTTAATAAAAAGCCATGATACAAGTAGGGTGCCAGGGCTGTGCTGAATTGTTAGGGTGGCCTTATGTGGGATATCCCAGAGGTTGCATTGCAAACGTGGTTCAGGGTGAATAAGGAATCCGTGGTTGGCCCTTGTGGATGGTAGAAATGGGCAGGTCGTATTAACTGAGTTATTTATCTTGACACTGGGTATAGCATTGATATCATAAGGGATTGGGTGAGATACAAGGCTCAGGAGCAAAGGAGCAAAAGTAGCATTGTGGAGGTTAGGTATGGGTTAAGGGAGGAAGGGAAGGGATGTGGGTGTGGATTAAGAAATGGCGGAGAAAGTGTATAAAGGAATCAACCAAGAGGGGGAGGGGGCGGGCAAAATGTTGCGGCTTTGCCGTACCTTCTGCCTGCTTCTCCCGGCCTCCTGGAACCCTCTTTTGCACGGCTGCACAGGTACCGCCGACCCGCTGGCATCTCGGAGCCCCTCCGCTCTTTGGATCTCAAGGGCTGCGCCTTCTACAAGGTGGGGGACAGAGGAGAAGGCAGTCAGTAAAGTACCTTTATTGCAGTAATCTGCAACAAGGTGCTAAAACTTGAGATCTGCACAACAATAGACTGGGAGGGTATGGGGGTTAGGCGCCTAAGCGTCTAGCCCACACAACAATTCAAAAGACTGTAACACTTAATTTTAACATAGGGAAAAACAGCCCATAAACCAGGCACAAAGTAAGAGAAAACAGCACTTTTTATGAGAAATTCAAAATAAATTACAGAAAAGCAGAAATCCCAGCCAGAATAGTGCAGCAAACCCCAGTTTAAGTCTATGGGGAAGGCACTGATCCGGAAGCAGGCACAGTTCGCGGTCGCCTGGGTCTTCACCAGTGAAGCTCCACTCATGCAGTACATATTTGGGCATGTATTATGTTGTATTGATTGGATTGATTTATTGAGTGATTTATTTAGTACTTTATTCTTTATTACACAGCACAGACAAAAATTACAGTAAATTGCAAATAGATTCTTATCATACGATACTGCATTTTTTTTGGCCTAGTTTAGGCTGCATTTGGGGTTTACACCATTTATCTGGAGTAGATACAGCCAGTGATAGAAACTGTACTTGTCACATAGACTAGCAAACAGGCCATAGCAGAAGTGGACCCTAAAATAACAGTAAGAAATATAAAGCATGGCATATGGCACTCTATCTGTTACAGTGCTGTAACACCATCAAGGTCTTCCAATGACATCATAAACCTTGAGAGTGAAGCTCCAGAGGTTTATGGTGTCATTGGAATTTTGAGATGGTGTTACAGCAACCATAACACAGTGCCATATGCTGTTTTTTGTAATACATGGCACTCTGGGCTGTTCAAAATTATCTTCACTCACCACCCAGTGCTGCAGCAATTTCAGCGCTATCACTTGCAGACAAGTTCATCCCCCTACCTTCAACCCGTATCAGAAAATTTCATTTCAGTCTCAGGCTCCACGTAGGTCACTGCACTCAGGGAAACCAACCCTCACCCCCACTCACCATGGCAATGGCAGCCCTGTGGAAACATGCCCCTCTCACTGTAGCAGCAGTAGTCATCAGGGACGCCCCTCCCTCTAAGGGGAAGTCAGTGTCAGGTGACAAGTAGAGGGGGAGATTGGAGCTTCTGAGCATAGTTTCAAATATACTGACTGTTTGCTAAACTTTGATTCAAGACTGCATTTAACAAGTCTAACTGTTCAGTATAATCACAGGTTTGAGGTAGGACCATGAGTGCAACTCAAACAAGGGTTCAAAGTCTAGGTTCTACAATGTCAGATCAATGTTATTATGTCTTTTTGACACAAGATCAATATTATTATGAATCTTGAGGACTGCTGAGTTTGTACTGAAAAAAAAGGCAAACCATGTATTAAAATTTTAAAGCTATACAGGCCTTACTACAACCTACTGGCTCCCATACATTTTCAAACTTGAACCACCATTTAACTTGTGTCCTCTGCTCATGCCTCCCCCCCCCCCCAAGAAACCTCAAATTGTAAAGGGGTGTGAAAACTCATTGAGTAGAACAGTATTTGCACACTATGGACTAGAAGGCAAACTAGTAACACCCCCTATAACATGCTTTTAAAATACGTCAGTAAATAACTATCAAAAAATGTCCCTCAGTATATTATGAGTAAACGTTCATTTCTTAAAGCATCCTGTTTCACTTGTGGTCATAGGTTGTGAAAGGAAAACTGTTGTGACATGCACAGTGGGGACTAACAGAGTGTCGCCATGAGGCCCGCACCATCTTGTTAAACTGTATTCATATTAGTGCCATCTTGTTATATTGTATTCATAGTAGTGACATCTTGTTATACTGTATTCATATTAGTGACATCTTGTTATACTGTATAGTAGTGCCATCTTGCTATACTGTATTGATATTAGTGCCATCTTGTTATACTGTATTTATAGTACTGCCATCTTGTTATATTATATTTACAGTAGTGTCATCTTGTTACACTGTATTCATATTAGTGCCATCTTGTTATACTATATTTATAGTAGTGCCATCTTGCTATACTGTATTCATATTAGTGCCATCTTGTTATACTGTATTTATAGTAATTTATCGTAGTGCCATCTTGCTATACTGTATTTATAGTAGTGCCATCTTGTTATGCTGTATTCATAGTAGTGCCATCTTGTTATACTGTATTAATAGTAGTGCCATCATGCTATACTGTATTCATAGTAGTGCCACCTTGTTATACTGTATTAATAGTAGTGCCATCTTGCTGTGCTGTATTTATAGTAATACCATCTTGTTATGCAGTATTCATAGGAGTGCCATCTTGCTATACTGTATTCATAGTAGTGCCATCTTGTTATGCCGTATTCATAGTAGTGCCATCTTATTATACTGTATTAATAGTAGTGCCATCTTGTTATACTGTATTAATAGTAGTGCCATATTGCTATACTGTATTCATAGTAGTGCCATCTTGTTATACTGTATTAATAGTAGTGCCATCTTGCTATACTGTATTCATAGTAGTGCCATCTTGCTATACTGTATCGATATTAGTGCCATCTTGCTATACTGTATTCATAGTAGTGCCATCTTGTTATGCTGTATTAATAGTAGTGCCATCTTGCTATACTGTATTCATAGTAGTGCCATTTTGCTATACTGTATTTATATTAGTGCCATCTTGTTATGCTGTATTCATAGTAGTGCCATCTTGTTATACTGTATTCATAGGAGTGCCATCTTGTTATGCTGTATTTATATTAGTGCCATCTTGTTATGCTGTATTCATAGTAGTGCCATCTTGCTATACTGTATTCATAGTAGTGCCATCTTGTGATACTGTATTCATTGTAGTGCCATGTGGCTGTACTATATTTATATTAGTGCCATCTTGTTATACTGTATTTATATTAGTGCCATATTGTTATACTGTATTCATAGTAGTATCTTGTTATACTGTATTTATAGTAGTGCCATCTTGCTATACTGTATATATATTAGTGTCATCTTGTTATACTGTATTTACAGTACTGCCTTCTTGTTATACTGTGTTCATAAGATTTATTTACACTTGCACTGTACTCGTTTTATTCATATGTGTCATAATTGTTTGCACTCTCTTGACAGCTTGTTATTACATGAATGTACTGTTTGGATTGTACTGCCCCCCACACACACAGACATATCTGAAAGAAGCTGTTACTAGCTCAGTACGCTCTTCCTGGTAAAACATTTTAAATAACTAAATATAGTTTACATATATTTACAGCAGATAAAGGCCTAATGATCCATCAAGTCTGCCAGATTCCATCTAATTTGTGAATTGTGCCCTATTAGACATAAACCCAGTTTTAGATCCCAAAACAGATCTTTGCTGTGTGACCTTGATCAAGTCACTTGACCTCCCTGTGCATCAGTCCTCACAGCTGTAAAATTAGTTTGAAGCATTCCCCCCATGGAAAATGGGATGTTCCGAGTCAGTGGGGATTTCTAGGCTCACGAAATTGTCACAAAAAAAAGGAAATGAAAATTTGAGACTCTGTCTAAGTGATTTCCTGCTGGGCCTGACCTTGCATTTAGTGTGACACTGTAACAAAAAGAAAATGTTCAGTAAAATGTCAGTGCATTTTATAGCCAAAAAGAGTACGGGTGTGAAATGTTATTTGGTATGTACAGGAAAAACCACCTCACCTCCCTCCCACTCCGCATGTAGAGTATAACAACGAAGGCAGCATCTTATGATTGTTTTAAGTCTAATAGCCTATTTAATATTGCCTTTCAATTTCATGCTCAGTAAAGCAAGAAGAACGAACCTTTCAGGCTCGTTGGCTTGGGCTGTGAAGCTTTTGTTCTCAGACCTTGGCTGACTAGGACTTATCACTGGCAACCATTAAGGTTCACTTTGTAGCTCACCGAGTGTCCTTCGGTGATACAGCTTTGAGGCCAAGCCATATGAATTCCTGTAATAATTTTACAGCAGGCATGTTCTTCAGTTTTCTTTTTTTTTTTGTTACTAGGAAGGGGGGAGTTGTTGAGCCTCTATTTGTATACCATAAGAACTGCAGCTCCACTCAAAAGAAATGAGCTCTGGGTTTGGGGTCTTAGTTTAATTATTGGCTTGAAAAATGTAACACGCTACAGATATTTGGGGTATGACACTTGATGCAGGACTTACTTTTATGGAACACCAACATGATGTCCTAAAAACTACTGAATCAACTGTAAATCAGGGGCCTTAGATCATCTTAAAAATGCCCTTATGTTTGAAGCAAGAAAAAGAACTGCTCTGCCAATGCTGCTGCTAATTCTTGAATATGGCTGTGCTATAGCCATCAAGGAAGAGCTGAAACTGTTCTTGCATATTCATAAGCAGCCCTAGTGCCTGATACATGGCCCAACAACCATTGTCTGCTACCACCAGTGTCTGGAAGCCTGCTTACCATGGTAGGTGTGCAGGGCCCAGGTTTGAAGCATAGGCTGTGGTAAGACAGCCAATCCTGAAACCAGCCATTTTGTATCACAACTTTACAAGGCAGTAAGACAAAGACAGCAGAATAGAAATGAGCATTGATGAAATCAACAAGCAAATGGGTGGACTTGCAAATCATGTTTGTGCTCAGGCTAGGCTGGCATTGGAAGGTCAGCAGTCGAAGGCTAGTGAAGAAAGGTGGGATATAGGTTGACACTGTCAGGCCACACCTGTGGGCAGGATTCAACAATATGCTGCACTATTTGACCAGAGACAGCCTGATAGTACTGTATATTCAAACAAGACCCAGGTTATGTTTAGCTTAGAGCCAAAATATCGGAAACTATAAGACCAATCTGAACATTGATGCATTGGATGGTATAATTATTGAGCAAGTTTACAGTTATAAATACTTGGGGATCTGGTTAGACATAAGACATTTTAATTTGGTGCCATACAGGAGGTGTATCCAGAAGGTAAGGGAAATAGGACTAGGGGAAGGCCTAACCAGGTGGATTGGTAACTGGCTGTCAGATACAACAAAGAGATTGGTCCAAAATGATATATTCTCTAAGAAGCATAAAAAACAACAACAAAATGGTACATTCTCTAAGTTCCAGAAAGTCACAGGTGGAGCATCACAGGGGTCTTTCCTGGAGTCAGTACTCTTTAACATGCATATCAGTGACATTGGGGTGGGATTACAAGATAAAGTGAGTCTGTTCACTGACAAAACTAAACTCTGTAGAAGGATGGATAATGAAGAAGGGATTAGTAACATGAAAAGGGAAGTAGAGAAGCTGAAGCCGTGGTCTAACTTATGGCAACTAAAATTCAGTGCTAAAAATTGTAAAGTGGGAGCCACCTAAGGGCCCAGTGGACAGCAGGTTAAGCCCTCATGCTGGCCACTGGAGTTTGACAGTGGCCTCTGGATCTGGCTTAGCAGTCTAGGATGGCTCGGGAGACACTGCCGCACGGCAGTGCTCCCAGCTGGGGAGGGAAGATGCCAAGTTCTGTTGCACTAGTGATCCCTTCAGTGGACCAGGGAGTTTGCCTGCTCCTTAGGGATATGCTATGTGTGGCTTGCAGGCTGCTCTCTGGTGCTGTGTGGGTGGACAGTGAAATGAGTGGTGGAAACAAACAAAAAAATTTTTTTATGTGCACCAGCCGCCATATATTACTGCACCGGTACTCTCAGATACCACCCTATGTGAATCCCCACTTCTGTGATGAGGCGGGAGTGGTGGTTGGGACTGTGAAGCCAGATGAAACCAAACTGTGGTGCAAGCTGGTGGCTGAGGCTCAAAGAGCTGAAGGAAAATAAAACTGCTTAAGTGACACACAACGGAAACAAAAATCTACCAACAGAAAATTGCATAAATAGGATTAAAGTAGATCACTGAAAGGAGGAAAAGGCCCTAGGGGTATAATGAACAACAATCTGAAAGCCTCTTCCCATTCCCTAATGCAATACAGCATATCAGAAAGACTGTCCACAATTGAAGGTGAGTACTGGGACGGTGGTGCTTCTCTCACATACAGTTACTCGTGTCAGTTAAAAGAAAATACTCGCCCCTCACTTCAACGAACTTATCACACAAAATTGATAGCGGTAAAAGCTTTTTTGTTTATCTCATGGCCATGATACGAAGGTGCAGCACACAGGTGAGTTAGGTGTCGGTGCCTCAGCAACCGGCCTCCTAACGTTTCACCCCAGCTAATCAGGGGCCTCGTCAGAGGATTCTCCTGATTGGCTGAGGGAAAACGTTAGGCAGTTGGTTGTTGAGGCACCGACATCTAGTTCACCTGTGTGCTGCACCTTCGTAGCGTGGCCATGAAATAAACAAAAACATTTTTACTGCTATCAGTTTTTTGAGCTAAGTTCTTTGAAGCAAGGGGTGAGTGCAAAGTTGTGTGCTAAACAAGAAGCAGCACCAGAGCTCTGATGATGATGATTGAGTTTGTCGATACATAAGCGGCCAGCATGACCACTGTGGCAGGAGCCAGCATGTACAATGAGCGAGGGTTTTCATCTTGTTTTATTTGGTTCTGTATGGACAGTCTTAGTCTTTAACCACTGAAACCGACTATATTTAGGTGATGCTTCACAGTGGATGAGGGAAGAAGTCCGTTCCTGCTGAGCATCACCTGGCGTACCACAGGTGGAACAGCAATGTGGGATGGAGGCAAGCGATAGAGACAGCTGGTTCAGCAATGCGAGTGCCCATTGTGTGCAAGAGGATGCATGTTTACACTATGGGCTCTGGGGATGGGAGAAACATGGAGGGAAACAGTCTACTCAGGCAAGATGATGCCTGCCTTCTCGCACACCCTGCACCATCAACTGGGCTCCAGGTCTCTGTGCTGATTTGGCCTCTGGAGGGGGACCTCTGCCACCCCTGATGGACCCACCATAGGGGGCAGTGTAAGCCGTGAATGATGGCCCCACCATGGGGGGCAATGTAAGCCATCAGGGTTAAAAGAGATATGGGTAGGTCCCAGAGATGACAAGTTATGGGGCTGGAGGGTAGAGACAGAAGGGGGCATTGACTGGAAATTGGTGAGAAAAACAGTAAACAAAAAAGAGGAGTATACCAATTGTTTCTGATACAAGATGCAGAGGACAAGTCCAAGTCAAGGAGAGTAATGGAGTTAGTGGAGCTGCAGCCAAGGACACCTTTTTTGCCAAAAAGGATCATTTTTGTATCAGAGACTTTTAATTAACTAGCTTATGTTAATGTGACATTGAAGCTGTTTTGTACTGCGTGCCAACTGTAACCTCTTGTGTGTTTGGGCATCGTCAAAAACAAAAATATCAGTCTTATCAATGGTTCAAAATTAACAAAACTAAATACAACTACAAATGTTCACAGACTTTAGAAAATGGTTCCTATTTTCTGTGCTTAACAGTATTATGTGATCATTAGTGCTGTTGTAGTGCTGTTATCAGGACAGCATCTTAATACTGTTAGTGTTTAAAAGTTCTTGCCTATGTAGAGTATCAGTCATACACTTCAGTAATGCAAAATAGCACTACAACAGTAAATAAAAATACACTTTTCTGCAGTTTCCAGGGTGGTTTTCGTCTATGCACAGGGGACAAACAAAGGCAGAGGAAGTACTATGTCTATATGCACACTTCACTACAGTTCTAGCCTGAATGAAAACCCATTTGTACCTTGTCCCAATTCCTCTGTTTGCCCCATTTCAACAACATGAGAAGCACTTGCAATAATTAACAATATGCACAAAAAGAGAAATTCCTTCATACTTACCATAATTTCCTTTTCTGTTAGCTCCAACATTGTCAATGGGCAGTTAAAAAATATTGGTTAATGAACACCCCTACCAGGGTAGTGGCGTAGCCCAAAGCTGTCAATCAGCATAGAACCCAAGGCATATGAACATTCCAAAAGTTGAGATTCTCCAGTCACCTTTTGTCCGTGCAGT
This sequence comes from Neoceratodus forsteri, assembly GCA_016271365.2. Taxonomy (NCBI): domain Eukaryota; kingdom Metazoa; phylum Chordata; order Ceratodontiformes; family Ceratodontidae; genus Neoceratodus; species Neoceratodus forsteri. Next base: position 1,037,817,138 of record CM057450.1, on the reverse strand, counting down.
ACCTATACACTCCTGCATAGCCAATAATCTGCAAAATGCCCATGTCAACGAACTCTCTCCTGAACCTAACACCAACAATGCACATGTAAAATGATCTGACATTAAAGGAAGGATAACTTGATGCTCCACTTTATTCTAGCGTGTTGGCTGGTGGAGCACTGCTGATCAAAGCCATTGTCCTTCTAAGGCTTCTGACCACTGGTCCCTTAACAAGGTTGGCCTTTTGTTGATTAACACTGGTACCATAGAGATGTATAAACAGTAATAACAGTAATAACATTAAGCATGACTGCAAAAAGCAGGATGAGTGTGAACCAGTAACAGGGAAAACACCACACAATGTCCCAAAATCTTCATCTGTTAATCTGCGTGCCTGTAATTGACTAACCTGCAGATATTTTCAGGGCTTGCAGATAAATCTGGACAAACAGCAAAAAATTGCCATCCTTGCTGAAATGCAAAATCCTGATATATCGGACAATATTGTCCGATAGGAGCCATGGGCTCCCAGGAGAGGCCTAACTGACAAAGTTGGAGCTAACAGAAAGGGACAATATGGTAAGTATGAAGGAATTTCTCCTTTCTGTATCGTTCCACGCTGTCGATAGGGAGTTAATACATATAAGTTCTAAGAAGCAGTACCCATTTTCCAGCTGGGTGGGGGACAATATTGTCCCTTATATAATCCATACTTATATAACCCATACGGGCAAAAAATAATGATCTGCTAACCACTGCCTGCAAAACTCAGTGATCAAAGGCCACATTGGTGCAACTTTAAACATTCAATCTGTAATGCTTAGTGAATGTGTGAACAGAAGCCCATGTTGCCGCTTTGCACAATTATAACAGCGATGCCTCCCCTCTCTCCACCCAAAAAGTAGCCAGAGCCCTGGTGGAAAAAGCTTTGATGAGGGCTGGAGCTTTCTTCTTTTCTGACTATATAGGCCTTGGCAATGCAAGCTCTCACCCACCTAGCCAAGGTGGTCCTGGAAGCTTTCTGACCCTTTTTTGCAGCTCCAAAAAAACAAATAGATTTTTGGACTTCCTGAGCTCTGCTGTCCTTTTAAGGTACATCCTGACTGCCCAGAGCAAATCCAACTTTATTTATTTTTATTTTATTTAAAATTTGATGACCAGGAAAGGCACACTGAGCTGAGGCTCGTGTCCGGGTGTGACCTGGGTACAGAGTGTACAGTGAAGAAAAAGAGTGACAAATGGCGAGGAGTACAAACAGTATATACAGACATTTTTACAAAGAATATAATACTTTTTCAATAAAATATAATGAGTTAACGTGCAGAGTAAACAAATGGAGTGAGGCAAGAGTACAGTTGAAGGCTAGGGTAGGTAAGTAGAGACTGTGAGGGGCCTCTGCTGCATGCTGTGCCCATTGGAGCATTTAGGGCAGTCTGAGGTGGGGAGGAGCCTAAGGAGTTGCATAAAGGCAGAACGAGAAGGGGACAGACAAAGGTTGGAGGGAAGGTTGTTCCAGAGAAGGGGGAGATGATATGAGAAGGTAGCTTGGCCAGTGAGAGTGCAACTCATGCTCCTATGAATTTGTTGACTTAGGAGAGAAGGACTGTAGACAGATTTCTTGATCGAACTGAAAGGCTGCAGGTATTTTAGGAACAAAAAGCGGAACCATCCTAATACCTTTGTGGAACAGTGCCTGAAGTTCACCAATCCATCTGGCAGAGCAGATTGCAATAAGAAAATACACCTGGTACAACAGGATACCCAACTGCACTGACAAAAGAGCCTTGAAAGGTGCCTTACAAAGAGAATTCAACACAAAATTCAGGTCCCATGGGGTACCGGAGATTGAAACAATGGTCTGCTTCTGCTGACTCCTCTTTAAAAAATGGATAACCTCCCGATTGGTCCCCAGCAAACTTCCCAGGACTGCTCCTAGCGTGGACACCTGACCTCTTAGGGTGCTCAATGCAAGCCTTTGTCTACCCGCACCTGCAAAAAATCCAAAATCTGCAGAACCATAGCTTTGGAGGGTCTCATAACTCTCTCTCTCTCTCTCTCTCTCTCTATATCTCTGGCCCAAACTGAGAAGGTATTCAACACACAGTCATAGGCTGCAGACGTGGCCATTAGGGTATCCACCACCTTTTTGGAAAAACCCTGTCATAGCAATCTCTACCTCTCAGGAGCCAGGCCACCAGCTGCATCACCTCTGGGTTTGGATGCAGAATGGTCCCTTGAAACAGAAGGTAGAGTCACAATATCTGAGAACCATGACCTTATTGACCATTCTGGGACTATCAGAAGGAAGCTTCCTTTTGAGTACTTTATCTTGCGAAGAACCTTGGGAAGAAGCGGTAGAGGAGGGAATAAGTATGCTCTGAAAAAATTCCACATCTGGGACATAACATCTACTGCCTCTGCCTCAGTACACCAGTACCAGCTGAAGAACCCTGGTACCTGAGCATTTTCCTTTGATGCAAAGAGGTTGATCTGAGGGTGACCAAACCTTCTGAACAAGAGTTTGAACACCTCTGGGTTCAAAATCCATTCCCCAGGATGAACTGTCTCACAACTCAGCCATTTGGCCTGATGTTCTCTTCTCCTTGCTAGATGAAACATTGAGATAAACAGGAGGTTTTTCTCTGCCCACAGTAGGACTTTGGTGGTTTCTGCCAGTATCTTGTTGCTTCCTGTGCCTCCATGGTTTTTCATGTACACCACGGTGGTGGCATTCTCTGACCTTACCTTCACTGCCTTGGACCACACTCGATTGTGGAAATGAAGTAGTGAGTGCAAGGCATACTGCCCTCATTTCCAACACATTTATCTGTAGCTGCTGCTCTTGAGGGGTCCAAATTCCCTGGACTGGGACATGGTCCAGGACTGCACTCCAGCCCAATAGGCTAGCATTGGTCATCCATATCAGCTCTGGTGTGGCTTTCAGGAGAGACCCCCTGCTGATGTTCTTGGGACTTTTCCATCAAGCCAGTGATTGTCAGACTGACCAAGAAAGTGCGATCTGGTCTTGGTAGTCTTCTAAAGCCAGATTACAGGCCTCCAGCATCCCGTTCTGGAGGGGTCAAATATACAATTGGGCCCACTGAACTAGTTTTATCACTGCATCCATCAGGCCCAGAATCTAGAGGATCTTGTGAACAGAGACCGATGGCTGGCTGCTCACCCACCGAATCTCTCACCTCAAGGTCTCTTTCCTAGATGAAGAAAGAAACTTTCCCACTGTCTGTTCTTAACACCACGCCTAAGCATTCCAAGCCCTGACATGGAATGAGGGAGCTCTCTCCCAATTGACAACCCAACCATGTGTATTCAGCACATCCAGGGTCCTTGACACCGACCTTCTCACCAACTGAACTGAGAATGCTTGGATGAGCAGGTTGTCTAGGTAGGGATAAACACAATATCCCTCCTGTCTCAGCTGTGCCACTAGTATGACCAGGACCTTCGAGAACACCCAGGGCTCTGTCACCAGCCCAAAGGGAAACGCCCGGAGCTGGAAATGCTTCCCCTGAGTTGAAAATCTCAGAAACCTCTAGTGCAACCATGCAACTGGCAAATGAGGATGTGGAGATAGGCATCTTTCAGATCTATAGACGCTAGCTAGTCCCCTGGTTGGACGGTCCCGATAATCGACTGCAAGGACTCCATCTTGAAAGTCAATTGGCGAACAAACTTGTGTAGGTACTTCAGGTCCAGAATTGTCTGGAACCCCCCAACTTCTTGGGAACCACAAAGTAAATTGAGTAGTACCACAGACCCACCTCTCTGGGGGGTACCAGGACAAATGCCCAAATCTGTAACAAGTGATCCAAGGTCTGGGCTACCGCCTGCCTCTTCACTGGGCTTTGGGGCACAGGGAACTGCGGGAACTGACTTCTTGTGGGTACTGTTGCAAACTCTAATGCATAACCTAGAGCCAGGATTTCCAGTACCCGTGCATCTGACATCATATTTGCCAAACACTGGTAAATGTTCTGCAGTCTTCACCGAGAGAAGAGGGGCAGAGATGGGCCTGCGTACTTTCATTGTAAGTTACCTCCTCGTCATCCTGTACCTCCATTACACCTGTGGGTGAATGATCCTCCATTACAATTGCAATTAAATCTGGAATAGGCTGCCTTATTGCACTGGCTTCTGAAATTCCAAAAGGGATGTAATCCGCCTTGGTACTGTCGCTGCTGCTCACTTCCTCACCCTCTTGATGTTGAGTTTGTTTTCTGTTGCTGTTTTCACACTGGGTGTTGCCCCTTCTTATCCTGGATGTCTTTCAGAATGTCATCCAAACCAGAAGTGAATAAAAGTTCACCTTCAAAGGCCAGATTAAACAGCCTTGCCTTCAACACCTGATCTGCGACCCAATGCCTGAGGCAAGAAACCCGCATGGTTGCCACAATGTGATAAGCGGAATGAGCTGACATTTGAAAATTTTCCACTGTGGCATCCCCCAGAAAAGCAGATGCCTTGGATATCTGCTGAAAAATGTTCGCCCCTTCTGAAATGGGGGGAATGAAACTACCCAGGGCTGTGACCCATGAGTTCAAGGCTCTGGAAACAATAAAGGATGCATTTAAGGTGTGAAAATGTACCCTCATTTGAGACAATGGCTCTTCTGCATGAGGCATCCACCCTCTTTTTGTGGGTGTCAGTTAGGGACAATAAACCCTGAACAGGAATGGTTGTGTGCTTAACAGAATTATTGCCAAAGGGGGAACCTCCCACTTTTGGGAGCTCTCCTCCACAAAGGGATAACAGCTCATCCTCGGTCTAGGGAGATGCTTGCGCCTATCTGTGCCAGTAAATTCCTGCTCAATGATCTGGTCACAGTGCACAAAGTTTGGAAAACACTTCAGGGCTGAGGAGGAAGCAGACAGGACTGGATCTACATCCAAGGAAAACATGACTTGCACCTCCTCCAGTTGCAGAGTCTGACAAGCCTCCATTATAAGACAAGAGAGAGACTCTGTATAAAATGGGGGGATTTAAATAATTTTCTTAGGCTCTGTCCACTCCTTCTCCTCCTCATCTTCCTTGGAAAGTTCCTCCTTCTCATCAAATAGCATGGATGGGTCAGGCTTTCCCTTTGGCTCCCTGTATCCTCATCTCGACCCTCAACATTGTCAGGGTCTGGTGGGTTGCCTGTGGATCTGGCTGAGCATTATCGTTCTGCTTTGGCACACCTGGACATGCCTGTATGGGTTCCCCCTAACTTGGGAGGGGGTGTCTTGGGTTTGGGTATGTTGGTAGGGGTGTCCTGTGGAACATCAGAACCTAGAAGCTCATTTAAGATAATGTAAACAAAAAGAGGCTAAGGGAGTCCACGCCTGAAGCACACTCAAAGAAAAAAAAGTGAGAAATAAGCAGAGTGGCTAACAAGCACTAGTGTGAATATTGGCAAAAAAAAGAACCCATAGTTTGGCTCTCAGCTAAAACATATTCTGTTGTGTAAAAAACTCTAGAAACTCACCCCACCAGCATCTGCTCATTTAAGAGCAGCAAAAAGGATTTGCGCAACTCAGCCTTGCCACTGCCAGTCAGTACCCCAGGTGCACCCCCCTCAGCTCGGGGATTCAGCTGGGGGGAACCAATATAGACATGTTAGACTGTGTTACACAATTAGGGCAATAAGACCCTAGGAGAGAAAGAGTGTCTCAGCATTCTCCTACAGGACATACATCTCATAAAACACATAGGTCTTCGATAAGCCATGGTGCCAGGATCTATCAGTTAATGCAGAACTACAAAGAAAAGAACAGAATATAAAATAAACCTCAGGAAGCTGAACTACTAACTCACCACACAGTCCCTACAGCTCTCTGCTGCCCTGTGGCTGAACACTATCTTTGGAGCAGGCTCTTGGTTAACTAGGATCTGCAGCTTATTCGTTAGGTAGGGAAATGGGCAGACTAGGTGGGCCAAGCGGTCCTTATCTGCCATCAGATTCTATGTTTCTATGCTCTGAGGTAGTGTCACATAGGGGAAACAAGCTTTTGTCAATGCCGAATGTTTGCTTGCTGGCATTGGCACTGCTAGTGCAGGAGTTAGAGAGATGTATAATAGGAATGGCAGTATTGAACTAATGCCAACCCCCATCTCCACCATGCAGAGACTGAAAGGCATTAGGGGTGTGCCTTTGGGTCATTGGCCATAACGTTTATGCCATTCCACCTCAACCCACCCTGCAGACACCGACAGGTGTCACGGTGTGCTTTGGGGTCTTTGACCCTTATGCTCAACCCATTTCATAAGGAAATAAGCTGAGATGGGTTCAGTATAAGAGAATGGGGTGAACTTTAGGGTCAAAGACCCCAAGGCACACCTTGATGCCTGTCAGTGGCTGTATGGTGGGGGTAGAATGCTGTGAGCATTACAGCCAATGAACCCAAGTCACACCCCTGACACCAGTCAGTCTCTACAGGGTGGGCGTTATGGTTGGAAACCTTAACACCCGGGCATTTGTTGGTATTTTCACTTCAAATGTTCAAAACGGGCTTTTTGGGACCTCACCTCATGAACAGTGGCATTATCATTTCATTACTCAATCCTGAAAGATGATTTCGCACAGTAACTACGCCATTTGGTGCCACAGGTGTGGAAACACATTTTGGGCAGGATGTGAAAAATTACAGCTGTACAAACAGGAGGAGGTGTGAAAAAATGGCAATGTTGAAAATCTGGATTGAAAATATGAAAAATTCATGAAGTTACAAGCATGCATAGAAAATGCGCAATGCACGCCTGTAACGTGGTCATTTTTGGGAATTTTTTCACCAGATTTTCAACATAGGCATTTTAGGACCTCTGCTCATGAACAGTGTCACTGTGATTTTCTTAATCTGTCCCAAACACTGATTTCCCACAGCAACCGCACTATTCTGCGCTGGACATGCAAAAACACATTACGGCCAGGATGTGAAAAATGACAGCTGTACTGTTCATAAGGAGGTGTGAAAAAATGCCAATGTTGAAAATCTGGAGTGAAAATATTACAGATTTGCTAAGTTACAAGTGTGCATGGAAACTGCGCAACGCACACTCGTAACACAGTCATTTTTTTGGAATTTTTTCACCAAATTCACAACATAAGCTTTTTGAGATCCCACCTCATGGACAGTGATAGTTTAGTTTCATTAATCAGTCCCAATAGGTGATTACACACAATGACTGTGAAATCACCTTTCGGGACCTAATAATGCCATGACAGTGACTGATTTCATGGGGGGGGGGGTCCCAAGAACCCCATGTCGAAAATTTGGTGCCAAAAGTCAAAAAAATGGCCAAGACATCCACATAAGTTGAAAAAAATACATTTATACCATTATACAGCTTACCGGCATTTCTTCAGTTCGCGGTCGGCTTTGAAGAGTGCAGACGTGTTTCCGGTCCACCAAAGATCATCGTGCTGGGCTCTGGAGGTAAGTATGGGGTGGGGGTGTGTGGGGAGGTGGGGTACGCAGAGGGTGGGTGCTGGTTGATGGAGGGGGCAAGAGACTCAACGAGGGACAGGTTTTTTTTGTTTTACAGTTTTTTTTTTTTTTTTTTTAAAGACGACGCGGGACTTTTTGGCCTGCTGGGATGGGCTCCCAGCATGCCACCTGGAAGTCTGTTTAGGGGGGAGTGGAGCTGATGGGATTGGACACCCCCCCATCGACCATACGGTGTGTTTGGGGGGGAGTTCATCAGCCGAGGGGGGATTGGGCGCCCCCATGGTACACAACAAATGGGGGGAGGGGTGCATCATGCCAACGGAGATTGGGCTACCCCATCGGCAAATGAACTGGAGGGGGGGCATGATGACAGAGGGATTGAGCACCCTCATCGGCTTCACCAGGGACTGTGAGAAACAGCAGCTGTCCATCGGCTTCCTAGGGACTGTGAGAGACCAACGGAGAAGCTGTCACCATGTCTATTGAAAGGGGACACCAGACAATGCAGCTGTAATTGACTGCTGCAGCCAGGGACTGCCCTGCAAACACAGCTGATTGTGTAGTGACTGGGCGCTCCCTGATTCTGCGGTCAATTTCTTTGAGCATAGTGGCATGCTCATTAACTGCCATTATCGACATCATGCACCTCTATTTGCCGTGGCAGAGACTAGCCCCAAAACAGACTGCTGCCATTTGCCGCAACACTGCCGCATCTCCACCACCTGCTACTTAAGCAAGGTGTTTCTTGTGCACGAGCAATCAAATACAAAAAAGCAGAGCTGTTAGACCACTATAAGAATGAAAATGAAAGCTGTAGCACACCATTCCACTGGCCATGCTGCTGCCAAGAAATCTGCCCCCTTCCCAAGTAGGTTTTCTCTTTGTCCTGGAGAGAAAACACAGCTGCACCTGATAAAATGATGGAGGCAGTATTGTGCAGTGGTTTAAGGCTCTGAGCTGCAAATCTGGAGACCTGGGTTTGAATCCCACATCCCCCAGTTGCATACTTTGTGACCCAGAGCAAGTCACTTAACTTCCCCGTGCTCCCAGGTCGCAACTATAAACAAGCTTAGAAAATGGGTTGGAGAAATCCTGAAGCCTGATTGGCTCAGGTCACCAAACAGCCAGTCCGGTATCAGGCAACAAAGACTGGGAAAAAATGAGTCCCCGTCTCTGCTGCCTGATTATGTTCCAAATTCTTTGTCAAACAGAATGTTCAGTTTGAAATTGGCAGCATGTTGTTCTCTCACTGAGACATAACCCCACCCCACACCTCCTTGTCAGGGCATTTGCCACACAGATGGTACAATTTTGGGACTGTAACTTGTTTCCACAGCTTGCCCTCACTTTTAAACTTGGCTGTCAATCAAACAAATGTAAATATCAGCCCCATCACCTTTCACCACACTGCTGAGCTCTGAGTCCACTGCGCCGCAAGTCTCCCATCATCTCGATCCCTAATGCTGTCAGCCAACAAAAAAAACCAAAGGGATGCCACTTACCAGCTTTAAAAATACAAAACAGTCTTAACAGAAATCACTTTTCATGTTCTTTCATGACTGACAGTGCTAGCCTTCTGTCTCCTCACACTCGCAACCTTCTAACAGCGATAGCATGCCATGTGCTCACCGCTACTGCAGACGAATTTCTCGCTCAGTCATTCTCTGCCTCTGATCCGCTCCCCATCACTCATCGCAAAAGAAATGTAAAAAATTATAAGCACACATTAAAGCAATGAAGAAACAAAATACAAGTAACTCCAATTGCCTTCTTTGCTGAAAACACCTGAATCAGCCGAGAGAGAGAAAGAAAGAGAGACGGGGCTATCTCCGGCACCGCTACTATGTATGAGAGCAGCGGTACTTTCTTAGTTTTTCATACCGCGGATGGATGTCCATCTGCAGGATGAAAAGTGAAGAGTTAGCGATCTCTCTCTTCCTCTGCCACTGCTCCTCAGCTTGACGGTCCCAATGTCAGCACCCAAAAAAAAATGGGGGGGGGGGGCCACAAACCACAGCAAGCAGAGAAATGTACTTTCTGTTTTTTTTGCTGCCACACATCACCTCTCAGTTCCCGTAAGTTTCTCTGTAGTCCCATAGTGCTGCCCCTACCTGCCACGTTTCCAGTTCAATCTCAGAAGCTACAATACCATAAAATAAAACTAAGACAGTGAATGAAAAAATAAAGTGTTTTAACCATTTTAACCGTGTGTGTGTGTGTGTGTAACCATAGCAATCACCTCCAGAGTCACAACTAAACATAATTTTAATATAGGCGGAGGAACTATTTTATTACAAAACTTAATTTAAACTATTTTTATTAACATTTTTTATTAAACTTTTTTCTTTTTTTTTTTAGTACCCATTTTCTAAGTGCAATAATACCCTCCAGGGTGGGCAGTATTGTGATATACTGGACCTTCCAGGGGCTATAAGGCCCTCCACCTGCGGCGTCGGGGCTCATTACGCCCCTGGGTGGTCCAGTATAGCACGATACCGCCCACCCTGTCTGGTATTATTGCTTACTTTCAGCTTAGTGTGCCACTCCTAGTTAGACAATTGAAAAAAAAAAGGAAACGACAAACAAATGCTCCATCTTGACACAGCACTGGACAAGCAAGGAGCATGCATGACTACATGCTAGCATGATAATGTCATGAGAATACACATGATGTCACCATGATGGGAGACAGCATGTCCAACCACCAAAAAAGCAAGGACTCATAACCAAAAAGGCACCAAGGGAAGAGAGGCATGAAAATGGTGGGGGAGCACATGATACATTCCCACCTGCAGAGATGCGCTAAACAGTATGATCAGCAGCAGAAAAAACACCTCTGAGCTGCCATAGGGTTCAAAGGGGAGGAAACTCCCCCAACAGAATTCAGCAGGGCAAGAACCGCTCTGAAAAGTTAAGCCGGAGCCCCCAAACAAGAAACACAGGACAAACAAATGCTCTGTCCAGCCTGCAGCACTAGAAGTCCCACATAGTAAAATTCAGATACACAGCTAGCTGTCAGAAATACAGAAAACTCCCTCAGGGAGAAGAGGGGAGGAAGGGAGGGACTATCTGCCAGAGAACACAAGAAGAGGGAAAAAGACAAATAACAGGTTAGAACAGAACCCCACTGCTCTGGGCTAACTGTCCCCCCACCACACACACACACACAATCACTTAGCTGAAAAGGCACTAGGCAGAAAAAAAAAAAGGAGACCTACAAAAACATCCTAATGGCATGTGACCCCCAATTCATGTATAGAAGCAGTGAAAATGAGGTAAAAGGAAAAGAAGCTTAGCCACTCTGAAAGCCACAGCTTTGTAGGCAAGATTTCTAAATTAAAGGGTGCTCCACGAAAACAGGTAGCCCCAATCTGCTTCACAATTGCACAAATCTGATTACAAAAAACAACAAGCCAAGTGTAGATTAAGGACATTCTGAGAGAGCTCTCCTATGCTGCCTACCCCTTCAGTGACACAGCAATGCCTAGAGAATCTCGGCTCTCAAATTGTTCATATGCCCAGGGTTCTATGCTGATTGACAGCTTTGAGCTGTGCCACTACCCCAATAGGGTGTTCATTACCCCATAAGTATTAACTCCACATTGACAACATGGAGCGATACAGAATAACAATTTCTAATGGCTATTTGTGCAAATCCAAGGAATCTGGCTCTAGACAGTCCGCAGTTTTCTTTGCCAAATACAGGAAAAGCAGGCATATCTATCAAAATGCAATTAGCAAGAATGCTGGGACATTCACGCTGCTTACAGCGATGCTGAGGTCTTACAAAATAATGATTCATTTGCAAATGAAGAAAGCAGCCATTAAACCACAGACTTGTTTAAACATGCAAACAGATTATATTCCCATAACATAAATAGCATTGCAGAAATGCCGATGGGAAACATTATGAAATAAAGGATAACTAATTTTCACAGGTTTGAAATTGCATTGCTGGGAGAGCATTAAAATTTAATGTTGCTTGGTGAAGTAGAAAATTACAGATGCAGAGTTGAAGAACAGCATTGCCCCACTCCTACCCTTCTACCTGACAGCATTAAATGTGTGCCACTGACCTTCTAAATGTGGAACAAATGGCCAATATGTGATGCACATTATCAATTTCAAGAGCAAAATTACATGAACGGACTTGATACTGTTGGTTAACTGCTAAAGTGTCAGTATCCACTAAAAATCAAAAGTTTAAAATCCATTATATGTGCAACCATTTCATGTAACTTTAATGTGCTCTAGGTAACCAGACATTCAGTGTACTCAAAAGGTGAATGAAGCAGATGGATTTTGCAACACAACCAGTTTGTAGGATCTTTAAAAAGGTTACAGGGGGGTGGCCTGTTGAGGCAGCAGCAGGTCTATGATTTGTGATGCTGGAAACCCAGGTTCAGAGGTGAGCCTGAGACATCGAGAACTGGCCAGCAAGAGGAAGATTGAGCATCACAGAGGATGCTCTTCTACTACAGGAAGAAGGGCTGCATCACTCAACTCTGTCATTGCTGCCTGTAGGAATACGGGCAGTGATACAGCCATCAGGAGCAATAGGGAGAGGGAGATACTGCCAAGCTCATGGTGCGTTGCACACATATGCATGCTTCCACTGGGGCAACTGTCCTTAAGCCAGCATCTCCTGTGGTTGGGTTCAGCAACCGGGTGCAAAAAGGGGTAAATCCCCTCTGTCCAGCTCCATGATGGCCAATATGGATAGAAAGGGTTGGCCTGGTGGTGCTGAGGGTTGAGGTACTGGATGCCACACCTCGCACCACACCAGCGACCCAGGTTCAGGAATGACCTTGGGTTGTCGGGGATCGGCAGGGGCAGGAGAGGATTGAGCATTCAGATGACTGCTCTCCTCTCCTGGTGGTGGGTGAGTTGCACCTCCTGCTGTGACAGCAGCTCCCAGTGGAGACTGGTGGCAGCATGACAGATGGGAGACAAGTAAGCGGGTTGAAGGTGGCAGAGGACAGCTTGCGGATAGGTGTGGGAGCGTGCCCATCGCACGTTGTCCACCATAGCACATCTATGTCTCCTGGACATGCACGGAAAAGCCCTGGCACCTAGACAGGTGAAGGTGGGGCTAAGGATGTCCCCCATGCCCACAGTCGGGTCTTACTTGGCCAGTCGCTGTCTCACTTCTCTACTCCCCAGTCATTCTTCTAGAGTGTAGATAGAGCACCAGGGGAGTAAATGGTGGTCCCACCCCGTGGGGCTCAGAGCCGCAGGGTGGGGTGATCAGTGGAGATGGGGGAGAGTTCCCAGGAGCAGCAGACCAATCCAGGTGGACCTCAGGCTGGGCAGACACAGACTCCCCAATACCCCCACTGGAGAGAGGTCTATGGGACCAGTGAGGAGGAGTAAAAAGAATTGACAAAAAAAATATATATGGACAGAAAGGCAGTGCATCCACCAAGTCAGATGAAGGAGCAAAAACAAAATGGAAAAAAATAAAACCGGATACAGGGAGAGCACAAATATCCAAACTGTTAGGTGTCTGTATCTACTTCCCAATCACATACGCACTCCAAATACCTAAACACACTACAAAGCACCATGGGTAGCAATATGCAAATACTTGACTAGGGCAGGCTGCAAGGCTTTACAAAAATAAAAGTTGCCACAAAGCAGGCTTTCACATTTTCTCCAGGTTAGATTGTGATAGACTCCTTGACAAAGCATGCACCTGCGCAAAACATTTGGGTTTGTTACTGCTACTCTAAGTTTATTTCTTCATGCTTACAATACTAAAAAATTCATACATAGCTATGTGCTTTTTTTTGCCTAATTTAGGTGGGCATTTGAGCTGAGATTTTTATCTGCAAAGTATGCAAGTTTTCTCGCTAGTACTGCCGTACTCAGAGTGGTGATATTTAAGTGCAGTAGGCCACTATAGACATGATTTTGTTATCCATTTGGGACTCCTCGGTGCAGTGCCATCGCTATCTCAGTCAGGATAGTGATGCAGGTCTTTGAAATGCCTTCACAAACAATATGCTGGTACTGGTTTTGCTGCCTGTCTAAAACAAATCTGGTTACATAGAAACATAGAAACATAGAAACATAGAATTTGACGGCAGAAAAGGACTGCTTGGCCCACCCAGTCTGCCCATTTCCCTACCTACTGGATAAGCTGCAGATCCTAGTTAACCAGCAGCCTACTTCTTTCTACCCCCAACCCCCAGAATTGCCTTATGACTATCCCATGCATGCTTGAATTCCACCACTGATTTTGACTCCACAACCTCCTCCGGAAGGCCATTCCATGCATCCACAACCCTCTCTGTGAAAAAAATACTTCCTTAAATTACCTCTGAGCCGCCCTATATCTTCAAATTGTGCCTCTTGTTCTTGCACACCTTTTTTTTGAAAGATGCTACCCTCTTGGACTTTGTTGATTCCCTTGAGGTACTTGAAAGTTTCTATCATGTCCCCCTCTCCCTCCTTTCCTCGAGGCTATACATATTAAGCTCCTTAGTCTCTCTTCATGTCCTCCGTGCAGACCCTGCACCATTTTAGTTGCTCTCTCTGGACAGCTTCCATCCTGTCTATGTCTTTGCAGAGATTGGGTCTCCAGAACTGCACACAGTACTCCAGATGGGTCTCACCAGCTGTCTGTACAGAGGATAATAACTTCCTGTTTTCTACTGGTGATGCCTCCCTATGCATCCCAGTATCCCCCAGCCCTCCTTGCTGCCTTCTCACATTGCTTGCCCACCTTTAGGTCATCTGATATGACTACCCCCAGGTCCCTTTCCATTTTGTTGTTGTTAGTATCTCACCCCCCATTGTGTACTCTTCCCCTGGGTTTTTGTTTCCTAGGTGCATTACCTTGCACTTCTTAGCATTGAATCTAAGCTGCCATACATTTGACCATTCCTCTAACCTTGCCAAGTCCCTTCTCATCCTTTCCACCCCACCCTGTGCATCAACTCTGTTGCAGATCTTAGTGTCATCTGCAAAGAGACATACTTTCCTTCAGTCCTTCTGCAATGTCGCTTATAAAGACATTGAAGAGGACTGGTCCTAATACTGAACCCTCAGTGCCAGCTAGTAACCCTCCTTTCTTCTGAGTGGACTCCATTTACTATTACTCTCTGTGTCCTATTCTCCAGCCAATCTTTACCCAGGCTGTCATCTTGGGACCCACTCCCAGGCTGGCTAACTTATATATTAATCTTTGTGTGGACTGTCAAATGCCTTGCTAAAGTCTAGGTAGGCCATGTCCACAGCCCCTCCCTGATCTACTACTTTGGTCACCCAGTCAAAGAAATCTATCAGATTCGTCTGGCATGACCTTCCCGCTGTGAATCCATGCTGCCTAGGGTCTTGTGCCCCTCTGGCCTCTAGATACTCGACAATTCTTTCCTTTAGAAGTGATTCCATCATTTTCCCTATCACTGAGGTTAAACTAACAGGTCTATAGTTTCCTGCTTCTGCCTTGCTCCCACTTTTGTGAAGGGGAATCACATCTGCCCTCCTCCAGTCCTCGGGTACCACCCCATCCTCCCATGATTTGTTAAAGAGGGTAGTCAGTGGTGTCACTAGTTCTACCCTTAGTTCTTTTAGAATTCTGGGATGAATCCCATCAGGCCCCATTGCTTTGTCCACCTTCAGTTTTAAGAGTTCTTTCAGAACCCTTTCTTCTGTAAATGGGCTGGTATCAACTTCTGTATCCAGAGTGTTACTACTGTTTGTTTTATGTACCTCCTCTTCCTTTGTAAATACTGAGCAAAATATTTGTTTAGTATCTCTGCCTTTTCACATTCTCCCTCTGCCCACCCTCCCTCCCCTTTATTAAGCTCTCACTATCCCTCCTTGGTCTTCCTTTGCTCCCTGATGTACCTATAAAAGGTTTTATTCCCTTCTTAACTGAGTTGGCTATCTTTTCCTCAGTTTGGGCCTTTGCTGTTCTGACTGCCTTCCCAGCCTCCTTTGCTTTAACTGATACAGTTCTCTGTCCTGCTTCTGCTGCGATTCCTTGTACTTCCTTGAATGCTTTCTTTTTCTCTTGAACCTTCACTGCCACTTCCTTTGAGAACCATAGTGGTTTCTTACATCGTCTTGTTTTGTTTATTTGCTTCACACAAAGGCTCGTTACCTCTGTGATGGCAGTTTTTATTATTCCCCATTGTTCTTCCACCCCTCCTTCCTGCCCATTTGCTAGTGCATTCCTTAGGCACTCACCCATTTTGGCAAAGTCAGCCCTCCTAAAGTCCAGTACTTTTGTCTTTGTATGGCTTGACTCTATTGCTGTGTTTATTGTGAACCATACTGTTCGATGGTCGCTAGTTCCCAGATGGCTACCCACTTCACATCTGTGATCCTCTCTCCATCTCCATTCGAGAGTATCAAGTCTAATATTGTCTCCTCGAAGTGGCTCCAGTACTAGTTGTCTAGGCATGCCCCTGTAGGGCATCTAGAATAACTGCACTCTCAAGTGGCAGCTGCAACTGCGCTCCAGTTAACATCTGGCATATTCAGATCACCCATCAGCAATATCTCCCCTTTTTCTGCCATTCTAAGTATGCTTTCTGTCATTTTCGCGTCCATTTCCTCCCCTGAGAGGGAGATCTGTATCAACCCCTGTGCGGATTGTGGTGCCATTGCCTGTCTCCAAATTTACCCACAGTGCTTCTTCTCCTCCCTGTTTACCCTTTGTTCTGTTGCTTTTATTCCTTCCCTTATGTAAAGAACTACTCCTCCCCTCTTTACCCTCCTGTCCCTCCTGTAGATAGTGTATCCTGGTATGTTTACGTCCCAGTCATGGTTTTGTGTGTACCATGTTTCTGTGACTGCCATGATATCCAGATGTTCCTCCTCCATCAAGGCCACTAATTCAGGAAGCTTGTTACCTAGACTACGGGCATTGGTACTCATTGCTCCATTTTTGATGGCCTTACCTTCTGTTGCAGCATCCCCACTGACCATTCTACCTTGGTCTTTTCTCATTTAGTACCCTGTTTTGTAGGAGGCTGATTTTCTGCTGCTTGTCAGTGCCTCCCCATTGACTAGTTTAAAAGCTTGCCAATGAAGCATTTAAACCGATTGCTCAAAAGACTTGTTCCCTTCCTGGACAGATGCAGACCATCCTGCCAGTATAGGCTGGTGTCCCTCCAGGTGGAACCCCAGTCCCCAATGAAGCCAAACCCCTGTGCTCCGCACCATTTTTTCAACCATTCATTAAACTGCATGGTACACATGTAGTACACTTGGAGACAGCATTCCAGAGAGGCAGTTTGCAACAGGAGCAGTGTGTAGAATCCAGGAGCAGTGTGTAGGAACCACAAAAGGATCAAAAGAGAGAAGACATAACCAATTTGTATTGTTTGTGTGCATATCTCTAAACCACACACATACACATTAATGCCACAAACCCCATGCAAGGCATCATGGGTATGTGTGTGGTTTGGAGAGATGCAAACCACACACATATACTCTAAATAGTCAAACCCCATGCATGGCATCATGGGTGTGTGTGTGGTTTTGATCAGTCAATCAAACTTTATTTAACCAGGCTTTTCCCCTTTGAGCAAGCTCATTTGCAAAGTGGTCCTGGACAACAATTACAATGGACAACAATACAATTGTATATATACTGGTACACAACATATACAACATTTGAATACAGTCGATGATGCATTTTGTGCATTTTACAGTATATACAGATTACAGACACAAAGGATAACATGGGAATACTGCTACAAAACTATAGTAACCTGTAATAATACAACACGACAGAAGATATTAAGTATGTGCTAAAGAGGAAACACGGAGTGGAGAGATGAGAAGGGGAGGAACGGGGCCGTTGAGGAGAATGGGTAGGGTAAGGGGGAGAGGAGTAGAAGTGCTAGAATGACCTGACAAACAAAACTGGGATTAGGAAAGCAAGGTCTTGAGCAATTATCTATGACATGAGCAAGTTTCTTGCACTGCAGCTGTGAGAAGAGACTCAAAGATGGATATCCCAGGTACCGTAACAATCTTAAGTGCCTTCTACAGGGAGTTCTAAAGCGAGGGAAGAGCAAAGCTAATAGCGGCAGCGCCAGATTGTGTTTGGATCTTGGGGTCATCGAACATAACAAATGTGTAGCGTCTCAAACAGTAGGTCCCTGAGTTTCAATTAAATAGACTGGCGATATAAGAAGGAAGTTTATTTGTAATTGCCCTGTGAAACCAAAGGGCTGCATTCCTCTTCCTTCTGATAGTAAGAACGGACCAGCCAAGCATCTTGTAGCATTGACAGTGGTGGGTGTTTAAAGGAGCGCTAGATATGAATCTCAGGGCATGGTGGTATAGGTTGTCTAATTTATTTATATTTAAAGTTGTCAGCAATTTCAATTGGTTCATCAAATAAGGTGAGTATCCTATGATGGTGTACGGGTGTTGTTGGAGTGTGGGATTTAGGGGAGATGACCATAGCTTTTGTTTTGCTTGCATTAAGGAGGAGCTTCAGCTGTAGAAAATTTTTTTGCAGGATGACAAATTCATGTTGCAGCTCGGTGTAAGAGCACACTGTGTATGTGTATGTGGAGAGATGCAGACCACACACATACACTCTAAATAATCAAACCCCATGCAAGCCATCATGGGTATGTGTGTGGGTTGGAGAGATGCAAACCACACACATACACTCTAAATAGTCAAACCCCATGCAGGGTATCATGGGTGTGTGTGTGGTTTGGATAGATGCAAACCACACACATACCCTCTAAATAATCAAACCCCATGCAAGGTATCATGGGTGTGTGTGTGGTTTGGATAGATGCAAACCACACACATATACTCTAAATAGTCAAACCCCATCCAAGGCATCATTGGTATGTGTGTGGTTTGGAGAGATGTAAACCACACACATACACTCTAAATAGTCAATCCCCATGCAAGGCATCATGGGTATGTGTGTAGTTTGGAGAGACGCAAATCACAAACCACGCACATACCCTCTAAAGTCTCAAACTCCATGTAAGGCATCATGGATGTGTGTGTGTGTGTGTGTGTGTGCGTGTGGTTTGGAGAGATGTAAACCACACACATACCCTCTAAATAATCAAATCCTATGCAAGGCATCATGTGTGTGTGTGTGGTTTGGAGAGATGTAAACCACACACATACACTCTAAATAGTTAAACTCCATGCAAGGCATCATGGGTGTGTATATGCGGTTTGGAGAGATGCAAACCACACACATACTCTAAATAGTCAAACCCCATGCAGGGCATCATGAGTGTGCGTGGTTTGTAGAGATGCAAACCACACACATATACTCTAAATAGTCAAATCCCATACAGGGCATCATGGGTGTGTGTGGTTTGTAGAGATGCAAACCCACACACATACCCTCTAAACAGTCAAACCCCATGCAAGGCATCATGGGTATGCATGTAGTTTAGAGAGACGCAAACCACAAACTACACACATACCCTCTAAAGTCTCAAACTCCATATAAGGCATCATGGGTATGTGTGTAGTTTGGAGAGATGCACACACATTTTCTTTTCAAATTAAGCTTATTCAACTATTTCAGATACACAATTATTTTTCATAATACATGCATTCTCCCCATGGATATAGCGAGAAGACAACAGTATAATATTGACCTAAGTAACAGTAAAGAAAAAGGAAAAAGAGAAAAAATAAACAATCAACTATGGTGCATCTTAACTGGTCATTTCATCAGTATCCACACTACTCTCCAGAGTATAGCTCAGTTCATACACCAAATTAATTTAAGCTACAGTCTTGATCCTTACGTTAGTATCCTCCCCCACCCTGTGACCACAATAGTTGTGACCACAATAGTGTGGCACTAAAACTTGGACCTCCACTGCGTCCGTATCATCTCAAGAATAGTTAGGGTACATTTCCTATTTGATCCAGGGTCATTTGATTGGCAGTAATTTCCAAGTAGGAGAAATATTTAAATTTATTTGTTTGGATTTTGGTAACCGGGTAAACCCACTGAGACCAGAGATCCCTTTTTCAGGGGCGACCCAGAATTAGTTACAGAAAAAGACATTTAGAAGCAATTATTTACAGCAGTTACATTAGTTACACAAATATACATTAGCAACAGTATACAGGGGTAGAAGTCAGGTGCACATTCAGGCTCAAGCATTATTTACAGTAGTTACATTAGTTACACAAATATACATTAGCAACAGTATACAGGGGTAGAAATCAGGTTCACATTCAGGCTCTTATTAGCAATGCATGACATCGAGTTACACACCAATTAGTAGGGAATGTAGACAACAACAGAAAATTGACATCGTAGTTTTGGAGATACATCCAAGATGAAGGGAGGTTCAAGGCAGTGCAGCAGAAATTAGACCTGGACTAGGGAGCTAATGGTTGCAGCCACAGAGACTGAGATTGAGAAGATATAATTTGAGTCCAGACTTGAACTGGTTAAGGGTGGGTGAATCAGTCAAACTAGCTGGTAGAGAGTTCCATAGGTGGGAGGCAGCAAATCTGAAGGCACATTTGCCTTGGATGGAGCGTATCCTAGGGATGTCCAGGGCGTGATTTGCAGAAGATCGAAGGGTTCGGATTTGTTCTTTGGGGAAGAGTAGTCCACTAAGATGGGATGGGAACCTAGGGTAGAGAACTTGAAGGCAAGGCAAGCAATGGAGTAGGCTAGTTTGTGCCGAAGTGTGGGCCAGTTTAGTTCCTTAAGTGCCTCACAATGATGCCTTCTAGGAGAGGAGCTTGTGGAGAAGCGAGCCACTGGTTATAAATGCAGGAAAGTTTATTGAATTCCATCTCACGGAGGAACTGCATAGAGGAGCTCCATATAGGATGGAGGGGAGAAGATTGCAGCAGGCAATTGCTCGGTGTGCAAACCGAGGATAGAGAGTTCCCCAGACGGTAGAGGAGGCCAAGCTTTTGGTGGGTGGACCAGGTTATGGAGTCGATATGGGGTCTGTAGGTCATTTCTTGGTCAAGATGGATCCCAAGGTATTTGAAACTGGCCATGACCTCAACTCTTTTTCCTTGGTTTGTGCTGATCTGGAGCAGCTGACTTCTTTTTTCAATTCAAACTTTATTCACAAAATTTTTCACAATACAGGAGGCAGTGATACAGACATAAACAACCAGTTTATATTACAATACCAATGCTGCCCCCAACCCCCCTACCCCCCCAGTACAGCAGTTCTCTTGTATGTTGTAGTAACAAGCCTTTTACAGTAACCGTACATATGTTAAGATAACAGATAGCCTACTGCACTTTAAACCCTAGCAGTGATAATTAAGATGTGAAGGGGATCCCAGATACGCTTGTACCTTTGTAACCTGTTATGGAGGCTTGCTATAGCTTTTCTCTGTGCGAAGGTTCGCAAGGATTTCATGTATCCATTCCTGCTATGATGGGCAAATCCCATCTTTCCAATGCCTAAGTATCATTTTTTTAACAGAGAGTGCAATCACAGATATATGAAATCTCCGAGTTTTGTCCTTCATGGAAGACAAATCTCCCAGGAGGCAAATATCCAGCGTGAAACAATCCTGTAATCCCAATAAGGGA
This sequence comes from Neoceratodus forsteri, assembly GCA_016271365.2. Lineage (NCBI taxonomy): Eukaryota > Metazoa > Chordata > Ceratodontiformes > Ceratodontidae > Neoceratodus > Neoceratodus forsteri. The sequence continues at coordinate 1,037,796,180 of CM057450.1, read as the reverse complement.
TCCAGATTAGCTTTAATTAAGTCCAATAATGGAGCTATCCTGGGAATATGTGAAAAAGCGTCCCAGCTTCCTGGGAACATCTAGTGCACCTATCTGTTTCGAGAAGGCCCCATTTTGCCAATTTGACTGGAGTGTAATACATGTTGTGCAAAATGTGGAATTGCATAAGACGTAATCTATCTTGGGACACAAATTTATGACAAAACATCCAGAGAGCCGGCCAGTTGAAAGTGGATTGAGGAAAAAATGAGTTCCAAAACCTAGTAAGGCCATTGGCACTCCCAAACCGCCAATGGTACGATACTTGATATATCTTAGAGATAACACCCAAGGATTCAAGAAGAGAGGAAAGCTCAGGTACCAATGCAAAAGCCATTGTGTGGGGAGGGATGTTACCAAAAACTGTAGTTAACAGGTGCTTTAATTGAAAAACCCTAAATAACTGGGAGTCTGGAATATCGAATTTTCGGATAATTTCGGTAACCGGGAGCCAAGCCCCTGTATCATCAAGAAACGAGAATGCTATTCCCCTCTTCTAACTGGGGCAACCATGTATGAGGAACCTTTTGCTTATTTATGGTAAAGGCCGGAGAATTCCAGATAGACTGAGACAGGTCTAACCTCGGATTGTATCTCAGAAAAGAACAAAGCTGTGAATGCACTTTTAATGATGTCATGTGAGTGGGACATTTACTAACATTCTGTAGAAGGGATAATTTAACATAGAGCATGGTCAAGGGGTCTATGTTCATAGCCTGGATAAAGTCTAGTTCAATGTTGAGCCAAGCCGGTCTCAAGTTCTCGGGACCCGGCCTTACCCATTTCAGGTACTTAGCAAGATGGCTAGCCCAGTGATAAATTGCCAAATGAGGAATCCGCAGTTCCCCCTCATGTTTAGGGGCGGCTAACTTGTGGTAGGCCAATCGGGAGTGTTTATTAGACCAAATAAAATTGGTGAAGATTTTGTGCATTTTCTGAAACCAGGATAGAGGAACAAATGAGTTAAGATGTGACAGGGGGTAAAAAAGGCAGGGAAATACATTCATCTTAATTATGTTAATACGGCCCCATAATGAAATCAGAAGCTTAGCCCATCTCTCTAGGTCCTGCACAATTGACTGAGAAAGAGGGTCTAAATTTTCTTTAAACCATAAGGAAGTATTGTATGTTAACTTAATACCTAAGTATTTAAGGACACGGGGTGACCAACACAATCCCAAAGGGACAATGTCTATCTTGAAAACCTTGTGATTAAGAGGGAAAAAAGGAAGTCTTGTTTGCATTCAATTTATAATTCGAGAAAAGGCTAAATTTCGCAATCTCTCCTAACATAATCGGAATTGATGTTACCGGATGGGCCAGATGAAGGAGAAGATCGTCCGCATATGTTGTTATCTTCACCACATTATTCCTGATTGGAATACCTTATATTCCCGTGTTATTAAGAATATTTTGAATAAGGGGCTCCAAATATAAATTAAGTAATAAGGGGGAAAGGGAAAGCCCTGTCTCATGCCTGAATATAAAAGGAAGGTTTGGAAAATGCACCATTGCCTGAGATCCTCACAGAAGGAGACCGATATAGTGCCCTGATCCAGTCTATGAACATGGAGGGAAACTCAAATGCTCTGAGAACTTGGAATAAAAAATTCCAGTTCACCCGGTCAATAGGTTGTCAAGGCCCAGGAGACCAACCCTGTGGGAAAGGTGGCATCCCTGGACACCGAGAAGACATGCGAAAGGGTACGCAAATGGTATGAGGATGAGGCCCTCCCACCCCCATGAACCTGGCTTGAGACATGCCAATCAGATCCGGGAGGACCAGAGTTAGCCTGTCAGCCAATATCTTCAAAATAATTTTGATATCCTGATTCAACAGGGATATTGGCCTGTAGCTCTGAACCAATTCAGGATCCTTAGCCGGTTTAGGTAAAAGGACTATCAGGGCTTCAAACAAATGGGCATCTACAGCCGCCCCGGAGAGAATATGGAGGTACAGCCGGTGAAGCACAGGCAATAACTGTTCTCAAAAAGCTTTATAAAATAGAGAGGAAACCCATCTGGTCCCGGTACTTTATCCGAGGGCAAGGCCTTTATAACTACCGAAATTTCCTCCAGAGATAAAGGAGAGGATAAGAAATTCCTTTGGGAATTTGACAAGGAAGGAAGGCGAGAATCCCTGAGGTACGCCTCCAACTTCTCCAAGGGAGGAGGACTATCCATGTCCCTATATAGCTGCTCGTAATATGTAGCGAACTCCTGTACTATCTCTGAGGGGGATACCCTCAGACATAATCTCTGCCAACAGTATACGGCCCAGGCAGGAGACGAGGATCCAGTCAATGAGAGAGTGGTTTCCAGTCTTGGGGTTATGTCTTGTGGGGAGATTGATGACCTGTGTAAATGGAGAGCCAAGTAGTAGGTTTTTAGTAGGGGAGGTGAGCAGGGAAGGCCAGTGGAGACTGAAATCCCCAAGGAGTATGGTCTCCCCCATGGAGTAGTCCTCAAGGTGATTTGTTAGGGATTCCAAGGAGGAGGCGGCAGACTGAGGTGGGAGGTAGACACCCCCTATGGTAAGGGGTTTGGTGTTACCGAGGAGTATTTTTACAAACAGCATTTCAGCTAGGAAACCACTATGAGAGGGGAAATCCAGCTCCGAAGCTTGAAGGTCAGTGCTGACGTAAATAATAACCCCTCCTCCCTTTTTCTCTACCCTGTCTTTTCTGAAAATAAGGTAGCCCACTAGGTCCACTTCGTGGGGGAGGATCTGAGGTTTGAGCCAGGTTTCTGTCAAGGCTAGTACGTCGGGCTTATAGAGTGCCGCCCATGCCTTGAGGTCATGGAATTTGTGCCTTAGACTGCCAATGTTCATATAAGTAAGTTTGAGCCCTTTGGAATCAGCCCACAAGGGTCATGAAGGGTTGTTGAGAGTGAGATTTGGGGAGAAGGGACCTGGATTAGGTTCTATATCCCCTCCTCAAGGGCTAGGAGGGTACTGCCCAGGTGACCGGGAGGTAAGTAAGGAGGGGGAAGGGTCAGCCGCCCATCACTCCCCCTTGGGTGAGAAGTCTGGGCACCGCCTTGTGCATCTAGCAAGGGTCCAGGCAGATTTAGGTTTAAATGAGACCCATATGGAGTGATGATTTTGACCTCGATGGCTGGAAGGAGTTTCCTTGGAGAAAAAGCACAATTACAAGCTGATGCTGGCATATAGCTTGGTTCAGGATTATATATTCGGTAGTTATGCCAGGGATAGAGGGAAGGTATTAGGCAGCGACTGTAAATATTTGAGAGGAGAGGCTTCTCTTATGATAGTTAAGTATCACAAAAGCAACAGGGGAGCCTCTAGTGGGGAAGCTGTAAAACTTACTGATGAACAATAGTGGGCTGATCAGTATATGTTTGTGAAATGGAGGCTTCTCTGGGAGTAGTTAGTTATCCCAGAAACGACCAGGGAGCCCCTTGTGGAGAAACTGTATAACTTGCAGATGGCAAAGTGAGCTGATAGGTATTTTCAGCTCACGTGACCATCCCAGCACGTATAAGTTAGAGTGAAGACCAAGGGTGGTGGTGGGGGTGGTGGGGCAGAGCCAAGCCTCCAAATAAGAAAGCTATCTCTTTGAGTTTGTCTGTGGTGATTCTCAGGTTGGCCGTCATCCATTCCATAAGGAGAACAGATTTGCAGTTTTCGATCCAACATTGTCTTGTGGGTGTGAGTGCTACTAACCACTTCTGAATATCTTCTTTGGTGGTCGCTGCTACTAGCATTGAGAACAGGTATCTGTGGCTTTTATCATGAAGGTTTTGTGGTGGAAGGCCCCATACCAAATGGTCTATTTTCTTTGGGGGCTCTATCTGGAAGACCTCTCCTATGGCATTAGCCACCTCTTCCCAATAATAGGCTAATTTGGGCAGTTCCAGAAGACATGTGTAATGTGCCCTCTGGTGGCAGTCCCTCCAAAATGTATCCAAATAAGATGGGCAAAAGTGTGCCGTTACTGAGGGAGTATGGAAATACCTGCTGAGCACCTTCCATCGGTGCTCCTTCCAGCCATTAGATGCAGTGGATTTTTGTGCCTGTGACCAACAAGCTTGCCACTCCTCCTCTCACTGTGATCCCTGCCTCCGGCTCCCATTTTTGCTGTGTCTTGTCTTTACTTATGTCTGTCTCTCTGGGACAGACCTGCTGTGTGGTGTTGATATTGGGTGTTCCTTTGCAGTGGAGGATTGGAAACTGCCTACCAGCTGCCTAAGTGGTCCCAGCTGGTCTTTGAGTCCATGTTTCACTGCGCTGTTATTAATGCAGTGCCTAACTTGTAAGTAACAATAAAAGTCCCTAGTCGGTAAATTAAATTCCGGTTTAATCATATTGAATCATTTTACCATGCCTTCCCTGAGTAACTGCCCTATGTGAGATAATGTGTATTGTTCCCATCGTTTATATGTGGGGTCCACGTACACACATTTATTTATTTATTTGTTTGCTTGCTTGTTTATTAACCAGGTGAGTACATTGATCCCAGGGACCATTTTCAGGCATGACCCAGGCCATCAAGATGGCACATATCAGCATGGGTACACAATTACAGGGAGCAGGGAAAAAAAAATACAAAAACATGACGAGTTATGCAGAGTGCTAAAAGGTTACACAGCTACACAGCCCCCAAAATTGCAATACAAAAAAGAAATGTATACAAAACAAGACGTGTCAATAAAGAATGCCACAAGTTCCAGTGATACAGAGCATAACATAAAGCGACAGAAGTAATAACACTGGAATAAACTCATCTTATTAAATAATATGTGCAGACTACACTCTAAAGCCATAAATCCTATGCAAGGCATCATGTGTATACAAATCCTTGTATGGTGCAGGCTGACAAGGCTTCCCTACAGCAGATACTGCCTTTTGAACAGGCTTCTACAGCTGATGCAGTATAGGCTGATAACTAAAAACTACACACATGGGTTACTTCCAGCTGGGACTCCTCAGTGTAGTGCAGTTATTGTCTTTGCAAAGCACCAGGCCAGCCCCAGAGGATATAAGGCAATTAGTACACTTGGCTTCTATACATCTTTCCAAACCGACTTCACAGTTGCTCTGTACATCACAGTCTGCAGAGTGCACAGTGATGTCATGAATAAATGGCAAATGCAGTCAGAAAATCTGCAAAGATTTTTAAATATATTTCAGAGCTACATTGGCAAAACATATTGTATACCATTGGAAAGACAAATGAAAAATACAGAAACTAAAGTATTGTCATATAAGCTGTAATGGTTGAACATTTCTGAAAATACACACTGAAGTAGTTACCTGCATATAAAGCAGCAAGCCAGGGTAGCTTTAATCATTTATGTGCTCACTTTTATTGAGCGGGAAGGGAAGGCTAGCAAATATTTTCAGCCTTATACGGGGCGGGAGTGTACAGATACAAACCAATAGATATTAATGGGAGTTAATGAATGGGGGACATTGGCCAGAGCATCAGGGAATGTCCCCTACTCTTTTTAAGAGATGCCATAGGATCTCTAATATCAACCAGAACAACCACCACGACAGACAGATGAGACCTCGGTTAAACATCTCATTAAAAATTGAGAGATACTTGTATATTCTGGAGGTTGCCAACTTCCACTAACTTTCTCTGTTTCTTCAATGAAATCTCATTTAGTCTGTGATTTAAAATTTATAACTTCTGAATGCACCAGTAAATAAATGGCATACATCAAATACTGCTGCTTGCTGCTACCCCATGTTCTGCCAATTTCCTGTGCCTAAAGACCAACTGTGCTAGTTTTAGCATCTCCCATGATTTTATAATAAGCTGAGGTTATACTCCTCTGCATGTGACATTCACACGTGTTACTTTCAACTCACGATGTCACAAGCAGTGGATTATGATCACGGCCCTGAATGGCATCAAGACGAACAGAACTGTAAAGGGCAAGACTCAGTAAGAGTAAGTGAGCTCAAAATTTGGAAAAACCCTGAGTTTCGGGGGTTCTACAACTTGTTTGAATTTTAGGATAGTTAGGGGGCTAGTGAGATAGCGTTAGGAGTTAGTCTGTTATTTTTAAGTTAGGTCCAGCGAGGTGCATGGGGTATAATTTTCTTACTTCTCAGAAGCTAGCTGCTAAAGCCTCCTGCATTTACAGCAGTAAGGAAAACTATTTTGGGAACTGCTGCAGAAGAAGCACTTACCACTAGTTGTTTGATTCAAGAAGACTTGGTGATGCTGGGGCGTCTGTTGTGGCCTTAAGGTGGGGGGAGGTGGGTATATAGTGTTCACCCGTTCGTGTCTGCTGACTGCATCTTTAAGAAGATTGTGTTGCTATCAGCAGGTGGCCGGTCTGAGATCGGATAAGTGAGGTTCATGCTGCAGCAAGACAAGAGGACTGGTGGTCCTGAAGAAAGAATGACCAGCATTCTGCTATGGTGGCTAGAAGAGAGGTGCCCGGCCAGGTCTGATGGTTGCCAGGAGTGTGAAGAAAAGCTGTAGAGGATGCGAGCACTGACCTGGACTAGTGGACAGTAGGTAGTATACCAGGAAAAGAACTGTATATAGCATGCTGAACAGTGGACCGGAGGTGGTGAGAGGGCCAACTGGCTCAAGTTATTTATTAAAATTTGAAAGTTAACAGATTCCAGGCAGATCCTGGAAGGGATGCCATTGGCAGAGCAATGCTGGAGAAGAGGAACAGTAGAGCTTAGTGGCTCTTGCCAGACTGGAATCGCTCTTCTTAGCAATACACAGAGCAATAGAGAAGGCATGGCATCAGTGTGATCCAGAAACTCATCAAGGCTGCATATTCAAATCCCAACCCAAAATGGCAGTTCTGGGAGTTTAACCCATGTCACCAAGGCACACTGGGTGCCTGCAACAAAGCAGTAGGATGTTCACATACCAACTGTATTACTGATGCTAGCATCCTTTATTATAAATCACCTCAAGGAGTACACTTCTGCACTTGGGGGAATGGAGCAGTAAAACAAATGAATAATGCAGCTATCACACAGTGGTTAATGTTTATGTGCTCTCCTTGAGAAACTGACAGCACATTTGCAGTTTCCCTCTAAAGCTGGTTAAGAGGAGTCTAGCTTGAAAAAACTAAGGAAAGCTTAGTACTATAGTTCAGGGATGGCACTACTCCTCCCTATGCCAGTGCCTGGCTTTTGGAACAGATGTGGGTCCCACGAGGGCTAGTCAGGGGATGGAGCATCGAGCACCCCCAGGACATCATGCTGCACTGCTGGTCTGCCACCTGACTGAAGCGGAGTGGTAGCACAGATAGAGGTGCTGAGCAGGGGTAGGGATGCCACCAGATACCAGCACGAAAATGCACATGTGTCATTGTATGCGGCACCCCTGGGGAGAAAAGTGATGGACAGGCAGGAGGATGCTGACAACCTGTGGGCTCCACACTAGAGATGGGCAAGCCAGACCTGGCTCGATCCTAGTCCCTGGCTCGACTCAAACTCTATAAGCAGTTGAGAGCCAAGGGCAAGCCTAGCGTAATATGGTGAAAGAATGCATTTCTGCCTGCCTGAGCTGTTAGTGGTTTAGTGTAGTGGCTGAAACTCATGAGGGACACTGTCAGTAAACTAGAGGACAGCCTGCAGTGGCTATGGCTTAGCTCATGCTTTGGCTACTAGAGTCAAGCCAAGCTCCTGGCTTGGCTCTGGCTTGGCTGTAGGTAAAAAAATTCATGGTTTGCCCACCTGTATTCCGCACTACCAACCGATGCACTGATACACTCACCCACAAAAGCAAGTCCCGGAGAAGGTAGCTGTTAGAGCGGGGGGGGGGGCGGTATGCAGAAAAAAAGAAAAAAGCTAAGCTGCATTAGATGACCTCCTGTGTTGCAACCTACTTTCAAACAAACATGAAAAAAGTAGAAACTGCAGTAGATGGCACTTGCATAGTCAATAACGCCTGGGCTACTCCAATATAATACCGATGGCGATTAGGAGATTTCCTGACATTTGAAAGGCATTACAATACATTACTTCTCTTTTCCTATCCTTCACTGGCATTACCTCGTAGATTACATGCACATGGATAATTATTCATAAACAGACCCGCAGCAGTGCAAATCAACCAATGAAATGATCCTCTGACATATACCTACAATTGCATGTAGAAATCTTGGTTGGTTATCTTGAAAGTGACTGGAGTGAACCTGAATACAGTATACACCTAGAAGGATAAGGCACGCTTACACATACCTGTCTGCACTGCTTGAGCAGTGCAGTATTACTGCACTGATCTGCTGCCAGTAGAACAGTCTGGATATGACGAGGCAGCAATGTGAGGTGATCCAATTCCAGTTCTTTGAGCCACCACAATGGCTGGAGAACCAAAATGCTGCAGCAGTTTTGACGCTCCCTATGATTTGCAAAGCACATAGTAATGTATTTCCTGTGTGCCTCCTTACACCCCATGAAGTGGAAGTGATGTCGGAGGGTAGGCGCAACACTGCTACATCAGATGTCCATTTCTTCTAGTGTCCTGCCCTCTGTGTATGGTAGAACTGCTGAAAGGTGCCCACGCATGAGCAAACTAAAACTGCTGCAGCAGTTTACACCACAAACAGAACACAGAATGTTGCACAACACAGCAGTAATGTAAACACACCTTTAAACAAATTCAATCATAACGAGAGGATTTATATAGGACACAATATTTATGTTATGCTTTAACTGTGGACAGGGCAAAAAATGTGTCTGGTTTGTTGTTTTCAGATTCACTGCACCAAGTACAAAAGCCTTTTTTCAGTTGACATTTTGGTCTTGTGGAAACCTTGTCAGTCCACCCTTCACATAGATTTGAATACTGCTACCCATAATCCTTTGAACTGCATTCAGGGCGTGAATGTGTGCATGTGATTAGGAGAGAAACACACACACACACACACACACACACACACACACACACACACACACACACCAAACATTTTAGGGATCATCAAAGTCAGTTTTTATGATCACTCAAAGCATTTTTGTAGACACTAATACTGCTGTGCATTATCTTTCTGTGTGTGTGTGTGTCTCACAGTATAGCATCATTTTTGTCTGTTCAGCCGTTGAAACCCCCTATGAAACTTAGTAGACAAAATGTTATGCCTCATAAGGCTAATCCACTGGAAAATATTAATATAAAGCATACTAAACATGTTTTGGGGGAATTTACCAGATTTAATTTCTAAAAGCTAAGATACATTTCGGGTAAAGATAATTACTTTTTAGGCTGAATAGTACTTGTAAATTCAGCTGCAACACATATGAGTCTACACCTCCACAAACCAGTTCAAAATGGATTTAGAAACAAGGAACCAATTCAATCTTGATCGACCTGCTGCTCAGCTAAAGTCCACTGCCCACTGTACCCTCCCCCCATTAACAACTTCATTAGACCTCAGAGCTTTACTTAATGAAAATGTGAGGAGTCATTAAAATATTACTACAACTACTAACACTCACCAACTTTGTCTATTTGTTTCCTGATAGATAATTCCTGAATGAGACCTTTGGTTAAAATATTGATTCTAGCTCTCTTTCTTATCTTCAACATGTATTTAATCAAACTATTTTGGTTTATTTGCAGTCCATACTCTGACACAGGAGAGTCCAAAGATCAGCCGCACTTGAGGGGAGTGTTTGTATATAATCAAACACAGAAACATAGAAACATGGATGTTGACGGCAGATAAGGACTGCTTGGCCCACCTAGTCCACCTATTTTCCTTACCCACTATAACACCACAGACCCTACTTAATCTTCAGCTTTACCCCCCTTCCCTACATGTAAGGTTCCCTTATGCATATCCCATGCATTCTTGAAGCCTGTTGCTGTTTTTGCCCCATCACCTCAGCTGGGAGGCTGTTCCAGGCATCCGCCACTCTTCCTGTGTAGAAGTACTGTCTCACATCTCCCCTGAGTCTCTCACCTTCAGCTTCATAGCATGACCCCTTGTTCTAGAGCATCTTTTTTTTCTGAGAAATGCTTCCCTCTTGAACATTTATTTATACCCTTGAGGTATTTGAATGCTTTTATCAGGCCCCCCTCTCCCTCCTTTCCTCCAGGGTGTACATATTGAGGTTCTTCAGGCATGACAATTTAGCTGTTTAAATCATTTAATGCATCTCGCAATGTTGCAGCTCATATAGGTACCTAAGAAACACACACACAGCCAGCAGTGGAGGACAATACTCCTGTGCTTCACCATATGGCTTTGTCAGGGGGCGGGGACAAAAGATACAGGTACCACTTATCATGACACAGTGACAGCCCACAAATAATTTGATACACCTGTGTGTAATTTAAAATGAAACAATGACAGAGAAAAATAGCACTACAGTAACAAAGAGTCAGACAGGGTACAAGTATGAAAAAATAAGAGAAAATAAATACTGTATTTAAAAAAAAATGCCATTTTAGGAAATTCTAAAAACATACTTGTAAAAATCAGTAATGACCAACATTAATAATTCCTTATTACTTTTTTTACATCTCCGTTGCACATGTGTGTGTTCTCTTTCATGGCTAATGATTGCTTTGTTTTTGTTTTTTCATTTTTGTTTTAAGATTTATTTCACTTGGACAGCATAGTTGATATGCAACATTTTTGGTTGGGTTATTCTGCATACAATTTTTTTCCGCTGATAGGACTAAAATACACATTAGTTAAGTGAATTTCTCAGGAATACATAGTAAGTCACTAGATTTGAACCTAGGTCTCCTGATTTCAAATCTTGTGCTCTAACCACTACCCCATAGTGCTTTGTGTAGGCTGTGTGTGAGTGTTTGCATATTAGCTAAAGACATTAAAGGGACACTGTCAACCCTTTCTGCATTATATTATTTCTAGTTGAAAACCCACGTTTTATGATTGCTTACCTTCTCTAAAGGTCATTGAAGTTGTTAATTGGTTGATCTGCTTCCTTTCTTAATAGAACTGAAATGCATGGGAATGGATCATTTACACCCAACCTTGTTTTGTTTAGATTCTTGATCTACTCTTATTACACCCATCCCACACATTAGGATTGCCCCCAACAGGGCAGCCACCCATAACGTAATAAGAAGGTTGGGTATAAAGGATTCATTCCCATGCATTTCAGTTCGATCAAGAAAGGAAACAGATCAACCAATTAACCTGCCCTTTGATACTTACTAAAAGATTAAGAAGTGATCCTATGTTTTAGCAGTTTGTAAAATGCTCAAATGTTCCTAAGATTAGAAACACTAGCATTTACCAGTGGGACAATGATGAGCAGTTCTGGAATCTATCATATGTGAGATATATAATACTCTGTTCTCCATCACTGTCTTTTTTCTGTACTCAACTGCATTTTCCAGACTTTGGGAGACTATGAACCTACTGTTAATGAGGTTACCCAACCCTTTTTAAAATATTTTGAGAGTCCGCATCAAGGAGCTTCAAGAATGCCTGACCCAGACAGGAAATTTTTTTTTTTTTTATCTTCCTACTGCTCTATTCAGAGAGTCGGGGTAACATTTCATATCTGAATTTCTGAGTAATCTGAACAACCATTATCTTATGAACACTAGCCTCATGTTAGTGTCTAGGTCTTGGATCAAAACTGGGGACTGGACAAGCACTGCATCTACTTTGGCATGCCATACAATTTTCTGTTTTTTTTTGTTGTTCTCACTTCTTCTTCTCTTGATTCTGTTCCAGTTCTCTTAATTGAATTTCATATTTGATATTTATGTTTTTATTTTGTCATTATGCATACCAGTATAGCCTCATTTTAAGTGTAACATCTGTTTCTCAAGCATGTCCGGGGGGGGGGGATTAATGATTGCAGCAAACAAGATACATAGCAGTTACCGATTTGGGTAATTAAAAATTAAAAATGCAGTAAAAATACAAACAAGCTGAAAAAGAAAAGAATATAAAATAAATCATTTGTTAATAATAATGTACACAATAACAAGCTAGACTGAGTAGGAGGTAACAAAGAGAAAGAAAGGGGAAATAACCAATTTACTAGCAAAGAGTCAAGTGAGTATGCTATATGTGAGCAATAACTCATGACAGAGTATGGAGTTATAGGGATCTAATCCACGCCCCAGCTGTGGTGTGATGCATAAGGCTGCAGGCTGAGTGCCCTCACAGCACCCAGAGTGTGGATTAAATCCCAATAACCCCATACTCTGGAGTGGGTTATTGCATTTATAACATGGGCTAACATTGTGTGTAATAGAATAATGAGAAATGTGTTTTTAAGGCTGAAAAGTATAATATTTATTTTATGTCTCTTTCCATGACATAAAGTAGTTTTGATTCAAACATTGCACATAAACGTAGATTCTATGGAACGATCTTAGAGAACTGCACTTCTTCCCTGACTTGCTCCATGAACATGTGGATTAAATAGGAGATGTAATCCACAAGTATGCACTGCTCCTAGACCAACTGAGTTTCTTGTTTTCGCCAACCCATGTTATAACAGTGTTTAAGGCCCTGTACACACTAGGGCTTTAAACAGTTTAAATGTTTTGCATCTGGATTGTAGCACAGTAAAAACCATACAACAGCTGTATTCTAAAACCATGCTCAAACCCTGTTGGGGGTAGGCTTGAGCACAGTTTTAGATGAGAACGGTTGCCTCAACCCGTTTTAACAGCAGTGTGGATGTGATCAGTGCTGTAACATAAGTTAAGACAACCACCCATGGCATAAAGTCTGTTTTTGGAGCTTTTAGAAACTTTCTAAAAAAACATGCATACATTGACATTACTGCACTCATAATGAGCTACTCAACCCAAAGTGCAACATTTGCCGAAATCCGCTCCAGTGTCTGATTGCAAGTATCCAGGAATGCATTGCAGTACCCACAGTGCTTTGTGCGGCTGCAGCAATCATGCTTCAGAATTCGCAGTCTAGTGCAGTGTCACAGTGTTGATGAACTGACAACCTATGCTATAACATTAAAAAAAAAAAAAAAACGTTTTTGGAAGTGCTTGATCAGTGTGTACAGGGCCTAAACGTTTTTTGGCTGAGACATTCATGCAAAGTCCTGTCTGCCTGTTCTAGTAGTTGCTCAGGTGGAAGTTAAAGATCCCATGGCACTTCTAGAGAAGAGCAAGGGGAATTTTCCCTGTGTCCTGGCAAAATGTCCCCATTCAGTACAAAATAACAGCAACAGCTAAATCTGGTCCAATTTCAGTGGGTTTGCACATCTATTCTCCCCTCCCCTTCCCCTGGGACAAGCCTTAAAATAGACAGCACTGTCTAGCACTCTTTTCCCGGTCAACAAAAACTAAAATAAAAATATAAAAGTAAGGAGAGAAAGACAGTAAATGGAAAGGGACCTGGGAGTAGTCATATCAGATGACCTAAAGGTAGGCAAGCAATGTGAGACGGCAGTAGGGAGGGCTGGGGGATACTGGTGTAACCCCTAGATGGCGCTATCCCAGGGGCTACTACCCCTGCCTGATTTGCCACTAACAGGTTGAGGGGCCTGGATCCAATGGCGGGTGCCTCCACCCAGAGGTCAGGGTTTGCAATAGTTAAACTTACTTGGTCACAGCTCTGGGACATCTGCAACCCCTTTCTTCCCACTAGTGGCCCACACAATATAGCAGAATTACCTTCACAGTATACACTTACCCCAAGGCTGGTTCAGGCACCGGACATCCTGTAAAATAAGATACAGTGCAACAATCACAGTACAGTACTTTAACATAGACAAATACTCAGGCAGTATAACTTTGTTGAAACAAACAGCTCTGATTTATTTAGGGGATATAACAGGACAGGGGAAATCAGGTTAATTAGCTTATCACTTTACTATCTACCTATGGCTCTGTCACAGGCCTATCCCTACCAGTTACTGTCCCTGGTACCCAGGCCCTAGTGGCTAGTCCAAACCGTGGCAGCTGGTAGGGGCCCTTTCACACAGAGAAAGGGAAAATTAAACAGTCAGCAGTACAGTAATTCCATTTGGATTTAATGTGGCAATTCAACAGGAGCGACCCGAATTAGTACTCACGACCTCCAAAGAAGATATGGTCCTTCAATGTCAGCAGGGCTACTTTGATCTCCAGAGACTCCTCACACATTTATATGGTAAAAAGAAAGCACTCATACCAGGCAGGCTGCATCTGTATCCCAATCGCAATTACTGCACACAATAACCAGGGAGAACACACAGCAGATTCAGTTCCTGACAGACCGAGTGTAATTCAACAATTTCTTCAGTCTTCTACAGGGTGAGCCTGGTTTCTACTCTTCAGAGATCCTTTGATTCTTTCACAGGACGGATTCAGTCCTAACAAGCAGTTACACAAGTTGTAGACCGAACCTGGGCCTTGCACACGTTTTTGACTGAAACTGTGCACTGAAGGAGCACAGGGTTTCTTTCCTTCACTTTCAGATCTCACAAATGAAACTCAACAGACAAAAACCGGCACTTCCTTGAGTTCCTCCCAGTTCTTGACTGGATTGGCTGTCACTCACAATAGACTGCTGCTGTTGGTCCAAAAAGGCACGAAGTCTAAACCACATCTCCAGAGTCACTGCCCATACAATCCTCTGTGGCTGGCTCAGATTATGAGTCCCAAGTTCTGATTCGTCCAAGGCATCATTTTAGAGCTAGTTTACCCCACACTGATTGGTCCAGTTCAGCAGTTCAAAACCAGAATGGGGAACTAGGCAGACAGTTCTGACTGCAAAGAAAGCAGGTTAGACAAACTGTAATTTTATTATTACTGTAAATGATTTCTGGCAATCAGTTACATCTTTCAGACAGGTTCCCTTTGCACTCCTAGTGACTGCAAAATGGGGTGAATTGGCAGCAGCTTGAGTGGTACTCAATCAAAGAAACACACAGTCCCCATACAACTAATTATGTCTGCAAGCAGACAGCTCTTAAGAGACAGTACCAGAGGTTCTAAAACACTCACTGATAAATGGCTTAACGCCAAACACCATTCAGGCTTGGAGCATTCAAGCAAGCTCCTGAAGTCTTTGGGAACCCCATTTGCAAGGCTACACCTTCCTGGTTTGGGAAAAGCTTGACGTCCGCGCTGCTGGGCAATTTTACAAGTTTCAACTGCAACCATATACATTTGCATTAGGCTCACATGTAATCATCAGTCAATACATCATTTTACCAAGAACCATTTCTGAAACATTGCAGTCCGTCACTTTTACACAGTATAACACACACATTGTACCATAACCTCAAGTTATTACCTCTTGTACATGAAACCTGAAGAGGGGACCCTTCCCTATCAGTTACCTTGGGGCTGGACGGGCAAGGGCACCATACTTAGAGGGCAACACAGTAACTTGGAGTTAGCACTGATGCTCAGTTTGGGCAGTGAGCTCGGGACACATACACTCCTTTATGGACAACATTGAGAGGCAAATCCACAGGCCTCCCAAGGAATCATAACTGAGGTGCACCACAGGCTTTACAGCTCGACCAGTCTTTCTAGGGGAACTGTTACAGTCTCTGCACTTGAGCCTCATTTTCAGCATTGTCCACACTTGTCAGGGGAGTCTCCATGGGGGTAGAGAGGCTAGAACTTGGGCACTTTCAGCTCCAGGAGTTACAGTTTCTGGAGTCCACAACATTTGGCTCGCATGGAGAGCTTTGACACTGCAGTGGACCGTCAGGGCACTCAAAATACTCTTCTTGTTCGGTGTATCACCAGTCTGCCCCAATCTATCATTTTCTCCCTGAAAGCTCAAACAGTTCAACCATGCACAATGATTCCATTTCATCTGATCTGATGCTTTGCACTTCACTTTCTGGGAGCATTGGCTCCAGGGATGAAGCTGGGGCATAGACAGTCCAGAAGGCCCAGCTTTGTCTCCAGTATTGACTAGGGATTGCCTCAAACAATTGACTCAGTTCAGTAAGAAGGATAGTATTCAAAGTCACTCTCACTTCTTCTGATATGGACTGACAGTCATGCTCAACTGGGACTTGTGCAGGGAACACTTTAACTCTGCTTCTGTAGGTGCAGACTTCCTTGATCTTTTCTAGCAGCAGCTCTAGTCACTGGTCCAGAGGGGGCATCTTCTAGGGCTCAGACTCAATCAGGATTTGTCCAATGGGTGGTAAATGATTTCTATGCATTGTTTTACATCTTTGAATTGTTCTCAGGCCTTACTTTGTACACTGGCAGATCATCTAGTTTGCCCACTACAATGTGAGGAGATGGTGCCATCTGTCAGCAATCTTGTGTTGCCATGCAGTCCCAGATTTCTTAGCATACCGATCTCCCTCTGGGTTCTGTGCTTTCACCTTTTTATCATACCTTTCTTTGTTGGCCAATTTCTTTTTGGCAGCCATGGTTTTAGCCAGTTAGTGAGCATGAGTTAGCTGGGCCTTTAATCTTGCACATACTGTAAATAGTTGTCAGCTTGAACCCCATCAGGAGACCCCAAAACACACATCTACCGGTAGTCGAGCTTCCCTTCCAAACATCAGGCGTAGGGAGAACCCAGTGGCATCACTTTTGTGCAGTTATAAGCATGTACCAGGGTGCTAATTTGTTGGCTCCATCTAGGCTTGTCTTTTGGGTGCAGGGTGCCTAGCATATCTAGCAAAGTGCGGTTGAAACGCTCAGGCTGTGGGCCCTCTGGGGTGGTAAGGAGTGGTTCTGGACTTTCTCACTCCCCACAGAGAAAGCATCTCTTTGATCAGACGACTCTCAAAGTCTCTCCCTTGATCAGAATGGATTCTTTGTGGAGCCCCATAGTGAACAAAAAAGTTTTCACGAGTACTTTGGCTACAGTGGATGCTTTTCTGGTCTTTGGTGGGGAAAGCTTGGGCATATCTCGAGAAATGGTCAGTGACCACCAGCACATTACTGATATTTCTTGATCTGACTCCAAACTCGAAAATCAATACAGACCAGCTCCATGGGTGCACTGGTGGTTATGTTAACAAGGGGCAGCCCTCTGGGCAAAGCTTTCCTCTGTGGGCAGCGATTACAAGTTCAGTATGTGTTGCTCCACATCAGCCCCCATCTTAGGCCAATAGAATCTGGATCTCACCAAGTCAAGTGTTCTGTCTATACCAAGGTGCCCCATGTGGTTGTGCAAGGACCTCAATACTGAGTCTCGAAAGGCAGTGGGCAGCACCAGTTGTTGTTTGTCTATTTGTCCCCCTGTCTACTGTTTCTCTATATAACAGTTTATTGATCAGTTTCAACTTAGGACCTTCTTTGTATAACAGTGCAGTTCTCAAATCAGTGGAGCGTAATTTGGACACATCTTTTCCTGCATAGAGGGCTTCTAAAGCTGATTTGATCATAGGATCGTGGATTGAGCCGCCGAATACTGTCATTGTCCAGCTGAGGCAGTGCACCAATGTCTATTGCAGAAAAGTGGCAATAAGCATGAGTATGCAATTCTCAGAGGGTCCCAAGCAATCACCATGCAGTCCACTGCGTCCGTGGGACATTTGTTCCTCCCTGTCAAACTTCCGGCAGAGTGCCCGAATGTCAGGTTCTGCCAATCGGACCCAATCATTCTGGGGAACAGGCCTCCGGGAGAGAGTATCAGCATCTATGTGGTTCAGACCTGCTCGTATTCGAGACATAGTCATGTAGATAATGCAGAAAGCCACCTGTGCCAGTGGCATCCAACTTAGCTGAGGTCTGCACATAGGTCAAGGATTATTGTCAGTTTTTTACTAGTATTTTAGCCCCATACAAGTACTCATGGGATTGGTCAACAATAGCCACTTCAAAGCTAGGAACTCTAACTTATGTACAGGATAGTTCTTTTCGGATGGGGTCAGGCTTCACTGGCAAAGGCCACTGGTCTCAGGCCATTCTCGTGCTTGGTACAACACAGCCCCCAACCCTTGCAAGCTAGCATCAGTGTGCAGGACGTAAGTTTTTGGATCGGCATAGGCCAGCACTGGAGCATGGGTAAGTTGATATATGATCTCATGAAAAGCAGTCTCACAATCAGGAGTCCAGCAGGCCCCAAATACTTCACTCGGATGAAAATACACTTCTTTCAGTCTTGAGGGACGCTGACTTTGGTATTTTTGTGGGTTGGGGATACCCTTGAGTAAGGTTAAGTAAAGGTCGATCACTCTGAATAGTCCTTGATGAAACGCCGATAATAACCACAGAGTCCCAGGAATCTTTGCAGTTCTTTAGATTTTTTGGCTGTGGCCAGGTGGTCAAGGCCTCAACTTTACTTGGGTGGGTCTCTATTCCTCGGTGGATACTATGTGTCCCACATACTTTACTGATGTTTGAAAATTGACACTCTATCAATGGACAGTTTAAGGCCAAAGTCCTCCAGTCGATCCAATACCTTAAATAATCTGCTCTCATGTTCCTCCAGTGAGCTGCCAAACACACTAACATCATCTAGGTATACCAGGCACTCTAGTAAGTTCATGTCCCCACTGCACGCTCCATCAATCGCTGAAAAGTGGCTGGGGCACCTGAAACCCTTGAGGCATCCTCATGAATTCATGAAGCCAAGCGGACAGATAAAGGCTGTCTTCACGGTCCTCTGGGGCCATCGGGATCTGGTAGTACCCACTGCGGAGATCCAGCACAGAGAACCACTTGCTCCTCGCTTAGGCAGTCCAAAGCATCCTGAATCGCGGGCATTGTGTACTGATCAGGGATAGTCCGCGTTTAAGGTGCGATAATCCACGCACATCCTTACTGTCCCATTCTTTTTCCTCACTACCACAATGGGGGAAGCATAAGGGCT
Organism: Neoceratodus forsteri; assembly: GCA_016271365.2. Classification (NCBI taxonomy): domain Eukaryota; kingdom Metazoa; phylum Chordata; order Ceratodontiformes; family Ceratodontidae; genus Neoceratodus; species Neoceratodus forsteri. The sequence continues at coordinate 1,037,777,445 of CM057450.1, read as the reverse complement.
TCTGGATTCTTGTATTACACCAGCCGCTAACATCTCTTGCAGATGCCGTCTCACATCATCTATATCAGCAGGTGCCAGGCGTCGAGACCTCTCACGAAATGGTCTTTCGTCATGCAGCCGGATATTGTGCTCAGCTCCTTGCACGCATCCTACGTCCCATTCCTTTAAAGAAAACACCTGGTCTCTCTGGGCAAGCTCTCACTGATCCTCACTTTCCATTCAGCTGGCAGCGGGAGTTGTCGAAATCAAACAAGTCAGGCGTTACTCTGTCATTCTTCCTTGAACTCTTGTTGCTGGGTAGCACTGCAGTGTCTGCACAATGCACATTAGCCAGGATGCAACCTCTATTTACTCGAATGTCTCTTTCAGACACATTATGAACTTGGACCATTACCCTTCTGGCATAAGCATGGGCTCTAGCGGGCAAAATACTAGGCTTGACCAGCAGTCCCTCTGGCAATTTTCCATCGCCTGGTGCATCCAACATTAATATTTTATTCTTAACATCCTTTCTGATCACGGACCTCTCCTGTAAGGTACACTGGGCATTTGGTGCCAGGATCAGAGACTCAGGATCCTTCTTCCATACAATTCGACCGGTTCCTCTGGTTCATATTTTCAGCATCTCTCTGTGCCTCATAGGCCTTCTTAATTAAAGCCGGAACTCTTAAAGCTCTACTAGTCTTTGACCCTGTTTTTCATAACACAATGTGCCAGCCTTCTGAACATATGAGCATTTGTTCCAATCAACAAAGGGACACCATCATACAGTCCAGGTGGGGACACACTAAGGCTAGGGTCTCTACTTGTTCGGCCACCCAGCCACTGGAGGTGGGGAAAGACAGCCAAATTCGGATATACCCAGGAATAGGGGTAGGCCTTCTCCTTAACCCCCATACATGCAGTCCTTCTAATGGTTGTAAGGGTACGCCTGACAAATGCTTCTGATACCAATCTTGAAACATAATTGTCACTTGGGAGCCACTGTCTAATACAGCTCTTGTAGACACCATTTACCTTTACAGTGGTCTCCATGGAGGGACCCACTATTCTGGACCAGTCTGGAGAGGCGGTAGTGGGGGCCTGGGCAACTGACCTTGCCACAAAAGGACGTGAATTAGCATTTTGGTGCCCTCACTGGGATCATTTCGTGCACCTCTTAACCACTGATTGTTCTCCGAAGCTCTCCTTGTAGCCCATATGCAACTTTGTCAGTGTCTTTTGGGATTGGCATTCCTTTCATGTGCCCATCCTTCCCACAATTATAGCAAAACATACTTTTGAGTTTGAGCTGGCGAGGTGCCACACTGGGAGCCAGGGCGGGGTATTACTAACTGGAAACCTTGGTGCCATCTCTGTTCTGGCGCGTGATAAGCATTTGGAGACATCTGTCAGTTTCTCCACTTCCATGGTCAGAATCGAGTTCGGAGCTGTTATCAGTAGGAGATACATGGTGGGTATCCCACCCCATAGCAGATGCAGTCGGATATAGGTCGGGGCCCGTACTTGCAGGCTGGCCTTCATCAAAGGGACTGTTTTTGAATTCCCGGATCTCTCAACAGTTCGCCCCATTGTGGCATATCTTTTTCCTTATCAGAGCACTCATTGACTGCCAACCTCTGCCCCTGAACTTCACTTGATGGGCCACCCTCAGTCACTCGGGTCATAGCCACAGCTATTGGTGCAGGTCCCTCCGAGGTCGCCTTTTTCTCAACTCTCCATTTCTCTCATTAACTCATCATAGAGGGTGGGATTCCAGTCGATTTGCCAGGGCGTAACTGAAGCAACAGCAGTTCTGAGAAGGGGCAGACTTAAGGATTCTGTCCAGTCTGGTTCGGTCCAGTTCAATCCTGGCAACCACCCTTTCTGAGGCATTCTTGCAACAATTTTTCCCAGCCGAGACATACACAGACAACTCCTCCCTTGGTACTGTTGTGCATTTCTACTCTCCACCATAGGTCCTCATCAGAATCTGGGCTCCCATACACATTCTCCAAGGCCTCAAGATAGGCTTGTGCAGTCGCTTCAGGGTTACTGGCCCGCTTAGCACGGATGGTAGCCAGGGCAGGACCTCGAGGCTCTCACTAACCCTCTTCGCTGGTTGCTTCGCATTGCCATTCTAGCACTTGGGGGCAACATAGTTCATCCAGGTCTCCCAGTCATCCTCCCCTTGGGGTGGGAGGGTGCCAGAGAAGATCCTCAACCTTCGGTAAGAGTCGTGACTAATGGCAGGTGCAGAAATAGGAGTCTGCATTGGTTCAGCCACCATTACGGGTACTGGAGCAGGAGAGTGTTGGGGAGGAACACCCAGGTGGAGAATAGTTTCTTCAAGTCCTCCACAGTTTTCCTTCTCCCAGCAACCATTTAGCAAATTTCTCCTCAAAAGTTTCAGATAGTGGTGGGGGCTCATTCCCCGGTCTTTACTGTCCTTAGTTATCACTCTCCAAGCAGTGAGGGCTCCTCTGGGGTAATGGTCTGTGGTACTTTGGAGCTATCTATGGGATCCTTAAACTCTACTAGGGCCAGGAAAGTGTGGGTGAGCAGATTAGCGTGCCGACCCACCACCACAGGATTTGTAAACCTTCCACCTTGGAAAGTACTCCCTGCACAGTGTCCGTGATTGATACCCAGGGGATGTCCAGGATAAGCATAGCATTTTGGGGTCGATCTCTCCCAGTACACCACTCCACCAGCCGGTGCACAGCCACTTCTGTCGGGTACCCATTTATTTATTTATTTATTTTTTTCCCTTAACAGTGGTTTGTAAATATGGCCACTAGAGGACACACAATCCCAGCGGTGAGCCTCCAAATGTAACCCCTAGATGGCGCTATCCCAGGGCTACTACCCTGCCTGATTTGCCACTAACAGGTTGAGGGGCTGGATCCAATGGCTGGTGCCTCCACCCAGAGGTCAGGGTTTGCAATAGTTAAACTTACTTGGTCACAGCCCTCTGGGACACTGCAACCCCCTTCTTCCCACTAGTGGCCCACACAATATAGCAGAATTACCTTCACAGTATACACTTACCCCTGCTGTTTCAGGCACCGGACATCCTGTAAAATAAGATACAGTGCAACAATCACAGTACAGTACTTTAACATAGACAAATACCTCAGGCAGTATAACTTTGTTGAAACAAACAGCTCTGATTTATTTAGGGGATATAACAAGGACAGGGGAAATCAGGTTAATTAGCTTATCACTTTACTATCTATCTATGGCTCTGTGCACAGGCCTATCCCTTACCAGTTACTGTCCCTGGGCACCCAGGCCCTAGTGGCTAGTCCAAACCGTGGCAGCTGGTAGGGCCCTTTCACACAGAGAAAAGGAAAATTAAACAGTCAGCAGTACAGTAATTCCATTTGGATTTAATGTGGCAATTCAACAGGGAGGCGACTCCAATTAGTACTCACGACCTCCAAAGAAGATATGGTCCTTCAATGTCAGCAGGGCTACTTTTGATCTCCAAGAGACTCCTCACACATTTATATGGTAAAAAAAGAAAGCACTATACCAGGCAGGCTGCATCTGTATCCCAATCGCAATTACTGCACAATAACCAGGAGAACACACAGCAGATTCAGTTCCTGACAGACCGTGTAATTCAACAATTTCTTCAGTCTTCTACAGGGTGAGCCTGGTTTCTACTCTTCAGAGAATCCTTTGATTCTTTTCACAGGGCGGATTCAGTCCCTAACAAGCAGTTACACAAGTTGTGGACCGGAACTCTGGGCCTTGCACACGTTTTTGACTGAAACTGTGCACTGAAGGAGCACAGGGTTTCTTTCCTCTCACTTTCAGATCTCAAAATAGAAACTCCCAACAGACAAAAACCGGCACTTCCTTTGAGTTCCTCCCAGTTCTTGACTGGATTGGCTGTCACTCACAATAGACTGCTGTTGTGGTCCAAAAGGCAATCAAGTCTAAACTACATCTCCCAGAGTCACTGCCCATACAATCCTCTTGTGGCTGGCTCAGATTATGAGTCCCAAGTTCTGATTCGTCCAAGGCATCATTTTAGAGCTAGTTTACCCCACACTGATTGGTCCAGTTCAGCAGTTCAAAACCAGAATGGGGACTAGGAGACAGTTCTGACTGCAAAGAAAGCAGGTTAGACAAACTGTAATTTTATTATTACTGTAAATGATTTCTGGCAATCAGTTACATCTTTCAGACAGGTTTCCTTGCACTCTAGTGACTGCAAAAAATGGGGTGAATTAGCGGCAGCTGAGTGGTACTCAAATAGAAACACACAGTCCCATACAAACTAATTATGTCTGCAAGCAGACAGCTCTTAAAGAGACAGTACCAGAGGTTCTAAAACACTCACTGATAAATGGCTTAAATGCCTGAAACACCATTCAGGCTTGGAGCATTCAAGCAAGCTCCTGGAAGTCTTTGGGAACCCCATTTGGGGGTTACACTGGGATGTACAGAGAGGCATCACCAGTAGAAAACAGGAAGTTGTTATCCCTCTGTACAGAGAGTTGGTGAGACCCCATCTGGAGTACTGCGTCCAGTTCTGGAGACCCCATCTCCGCAAGGACATAGACAAGATGGAGGTAGTCCAGAGGAGGACAACTAAAATGGTGCAGGTGGGTAGCATCTTTCAAAAAAAGAGACGTGCAAGAACAAGGGGGCACCATTTGAAGATGGGGGGGACAGCTTGAGGCAACGTGAGGAAGCATTTTTTCACAGACAGGGTGGTGGACTTATGGAACAGCCTTCCTGAGGAGGTCATGGGGTGAAAAACAGTGGGGGAATTCAAGAATGCATGGGACAGACATAAGGTAATTCTAGTGTGGGTAGGAGGAAGTAGGTTGTTGGTTAACTAGGATCTGCAGCTTATCCAATAGGTAGGGAAATGGGCAGACTGGGTGGGCCAGGTGGTCCTTATCTGCCATCAAAGTCTATGTTCCTATAAGTAAGATTGTGTAAATGAGTTGGGTGTCTGCTAGATAAGTTAGCTATATTAATATATACATGGGCTGAAGAGAACCTGGAACAGAGCTCTCTTAAAGGCACGTATGTTAAGAAGTTCTTTGAGAAACTGGCCCGGTGGCACAGAGGGATGAAGCACTGGGTGCATCGCTTCCTGCTACACGGGTGACCAGGGTTTTGAAATGGACCAGGGGTGCTTGGGGGATGGCTGAGGGAAGGAGGACTGAACTCCAGAGACCGCTCTCCTTTGGGGAGGGGAACAATGCAAATCACTGCTTGATTGCCACCTCACGGAGGCAGGGTGGTGCAGCAGCGACCACCTCCTGATTAGCTGAGGACAAGCATGGAGTGTGTGGGTTGTCTTTACAGTGCATGCCGGCACCATGGCATGTCATCAACCAGGGAAGAGGAGAAAAGTGGTCACTGGGAATGGAGAGGATGAACCTCCCTCCCATAGCCCCGATGCGGGGGTAATCTAGGGTGGATAACTGGATGCCAGGTAAGTCCCAGAGATGGTGATTGATGGGACTAGGTGGGCAGGATGCTGAATGGGGCTAGAAGAGAAAGGGGCATAAATACATAGTGAAAAAAAATTTTTTTAAAACAGTTGGCAGGAAGTTCTAGGTGGCAGAAGCATCTATACGGAAGTGCATGTAACACATGTTTCCCATCCACTAGAAGGAGGCAGGGAGTATTACTGTGCCATTCTGCTCTCCCCTGTGATTGTGCCAGCCTGAAGCAGCAGGAGTTTTGGCTGCCAGGCCCAGGGGAGTTTCCCATTGGGGAGGTAGTCTGATTATCTTTGAGCCTAGAATGTGGTCCAGGGGTCTCAGGCCCAGCAAATATGATCACCAGTTGTTATAAGATGAGCTCTGGTCAGTTCTGGCTCCTCACTGGTCGGGACCCTATCACATGGTACTGCATTAATCTAGCATATAGCCCTGCTCAGAAGATATGATAAGGGTGCATTAATTGAGAGCGCAATCTGTCAGGGTCAAAAAGATCAACAGACTAATTCATTTATTTTATTTATTTATTGCAATTGTTTCACCAGGAAAGGCACGCTGAGCAGCAAGATGCTCGTCTCCCGGTGCGACCTGGGGGGGGGGGGGATACACATGGATATGGTAACACGCAGGTTATCAAGTGAACAGTTAACAGAAGCAAATAAAAAGCAGCATAAGGATACACTATTGCATGAATATACAAGCAGCACACATTGAATGCTTAGGATATTATAGTATCAAATAACAATTTTTGTGATAAGAAGCAGCAGACAAGGTAAATTAGCACAGTAGTATCAGCTGTAAACAACAGAGGACGTATATCACAGTTATACAGTTATACACAGTACATAGGGCAAAATAGGCCCAGGACATAAGTGCAAGGTTGGGGTTATATGCCAGCTAATTCAGTATCCTCAGGATCTAAAGAGTCACAAGTAAATCAAACAACCCAGCAACATCAAAATAAATTATGTAAATAAAAAAAGCACATGAACCCCCACCCCCACCCCATTACACACAGCAGCAGCACTGCTCAAGAATCACAAACTGCAAAGGAAATCCATCCAAAAAGTTTAAACATACTCCTTACTCAAAAATCCAGATGCAGACATCCTCTGTGCCTCTCACACATCAAAAACATCTTAGACAGCTAATAAATACACAAAATATATTTTAAAACTCCAAAGCTACACAACAATAAAAACACATACACAAATCATTGAACCATCAGCAAAACTTCTACACGCATTGCTCTGACAGCTAACAAAACATCCACTTTCCTATCTTGCAAGCAGAAACACAGGATAGTTCACACTCCCTTCTTCAACCTCATCATCAACTGTACTGCTGCAATGCATCTGAGTTACATACAAACATACGAAGAAGCCAACAGACAAAGGCCGTTTGATCTATCCAGTCTGCTCGTATTGCAGGGTCCACAGCTTAAGCTACTGTCCCTGCCCTCCCTTCCCACTCCTCCCATCCTCCCTACCCATGATCTTTACTTTACCCCATGGCTATCCCAGCCTCTCTTAAAGCTGCCCATTGTCTTCAATGAGATGACCTCTTCCAGCAGTGCATTCCAAGTGTCCACCACCCTCTGTGAAGAAGTACTTCCTGACCTCCCTCCTAAACCTCCCACCCTCCAGCTTAAGACTGTGCCACCTAGTGTTATGGTTGCCACTCAGCTTAAAGAGACTCTCCTTATCAACCTTATTTATCCCTTTCAAGTACTTGAAGGTCCCAATCACGTCCCCCTTCTCTCTCCTGTCTTCCAGGGAGTACATGTTCAGTGCCCTCAACCTCTCCTCATGTGCCTTACCCTGCTGACCCACTATAATCTTTGTAGCCCTCCTCTGGACCTTCTCCAGCAGGTTAATGTCCTTTTTGAGGTGTGGGCACCAGTACTGAACTCCATACTCTAGATGCGGCCTTACCAGTGACCTGTACAAGGACAGTATAACCTCTTTTCTCCTACTACTGATCCCCCTAGATATGCATCCCAGCATCTTGTTTGCCTTGGCTGCTGCTTTCTCGGACTGCATGGAGTTCTTCAGGTCACTAGTGATCATCATTCCCAGGTCCTTCTCCTCCTCTGATGCAGATACTCAGACTCCACCCAGGTAGTACTCTGTCATGGGATTCTTGGCTTCAATATGCATAACTTTGCATGTCTTGGCATTGAAGCCAAGCTTCCAGATCCTTGACCACCTCCCCAGCTTTTCCAGATCTTCCTCTTGGTCCTGTATCCCTTCAGCTGTGTCCACTTTCCCTCAGAGCTTGGTGTCATCCATGAATAGGCACATTTTGCCCTTAATGTCATCCCCAATGTCGTTGATGAAGACATTGAACAACACCAGCCCTAGCACAGAGCTCTGTGGGACCACACTGGTTACCTCTCTGGTACCAGATAAACTCTCCTCCTACAACCACCCTCTGGGTTCTGTCCCTCAGCCAGTTTTCCACCCATCTGGCCATCTTTTTCCCAACCCCAAGATCCACCAACTTCCTGATCAACCTTTTGTGGGGCATAGAGTCAAATGCCTTGCTGAAATCAAGACAGAGGATGTGTACCGCTTGGCCCCTGTCTACTGTCTTAGTGACACAGTCAAAGAAGTCAATCAGATTCGTTTGATACAATCTCCTCCCCATGAACCCATGCTGCCTCGCATCCTGGAGACCATGCTTCTCTAGATATTCCACCAATCTTTCCTTTAGTATGGTCTCCATGAGCTTGCCTACAATGGAGGGCAGACTGACTGGTCTGTAATTCCCTGGGTCATCCTTATGACCGATTTTGTGGAGGGGCACTACATGTGCTGTTCTCCAGTCCTGCGGTTGCATGCCTGACTCCAGTGAACTATTAAATAGGTTTGCCAGTGGCTCTGCCAGCTCCTCAGCCAGTTTCTTTAGTACCCTTGGATGTACTCTGTCCGGGCCTGGTGATGTGTCCACCTTCAATGCCAGCAGCCCCTCCCTCCCTCACTCTATCCTTCTCTATCACTACATCTGTGTTCCCCTCCCTTCCTGCTCCTCTTTTCCCTTCTGAAGGCACTGGTCCGTCCTTCTCCCTGGTGATGATGGAACAGAAGTATTCATTTAGCATCTCTGCTTTTCCCCCATTATCCTCTGCCCATTCCAACCCTTTTTTAAGCCTAACAGTCCCTTCCTTCTTGTCCCTTTTCTCACTTATATAGTGAAAGAAAGCCTTCCCCCTCTTCTTAATTCCTTCAACTATCTGCAGCTTCTTCTGCGCCTTTGCTCGACGGACTTCCTTACTTGTCTCACTAGCCAACCGTAGGTAATTTTCCCTATCCACCTCTCTTTTGGTCTTCCTGAATTTTCTATAGGCCAACCTCTTTTCCCTTACTGCCTGGGCAACCCCAGAACTGAACCAGCTGGGCACTTTGACCCTTGTGTTCTTACCCCTGAGCCTAACACACTCATCTGTGACAACCAGTATTCCTTCCTTAATGATGGACCACCTTTGGTCCACCCACATATCTGCTTTGATGCCCTCAGATGGCTCCTTAGCATTTCACCCATTTTCCTGAAGTCCGCCGGCTTAAAATCCAAGATTTTGGTCTTAGTCAGGATGCTTTCTCTGCCCTTTTCCAACTGGAACCACACTGTGCAATGGTCACTTCCACCCAGTGGCTTCCTGACCATTATTTCCCGTACATGCTCCCCCATTTGAGAGCACCAGATCAAGAATTGTCTGTTAGGTCACATGACATCTAATCAGCAGTCTAGACCTCCAAGACTGACTCAGGTCACATAGAAAGTACAGGAACCACATGTCAGGCTTCTAGCTCAGCCTCACAGATCTTATGGAAAGTGCAGGAACTTAAAAGTCAGGAATACCTATTTAAAGCAACTAGATCAGCTATAACCATCCCTGTAGTGTACCCTTACTCACCTAGTGCAGTTTACCAGCTGCTACCTAATCCCTGATGCATACCTTATTTATGATAATGCCCTAAAGCCAACTATTTAAAGGTACTGCACCAAAAACACTTCTACGCTGCAAAAAGAATACTCTAGTCAGGTGGGACTGTAACATGAAATGTGATTTTTTTTCTGTAGAACAAAATGTGTTTTCTTACTCTGTATTCAATGCAAGTTTGAATTCCTCTTATGATGTCATATGTATTGCCATGAAATAGTCAATAAACAAATTAAACAAAAAACCTAACATTACTAAACATTTTATAAGTCGAATAAGGTATTTCCATTGATGGGATTATGAGATGTCAATGTAGCTTGTGGTGATTGAAGTCCCTCCCCCATCAGGTTCGGGACTCCAAGCCACCACTCATTATATTAACATAGCATAATCCCACTATGTCGTGCCTTATTCTTTATGATACCATATTAATTAATAGGGCAGCAGAAACATCAGTAGAAAAGTCAATGTATTTATTTCATGTATTTAAGTCATTTTTCCTCTCAGGGACAGGAGTGCTAGAAAATATTTCCTATTATTAGTCTTGTCCATGGGAAGGGGGCTACAGATGAAAACCAACTGATATTGAATCTGGTTAAGCTTTAGTTGCAACAGCTATCATTTTCCGCATTCGTTTGGTGTTTCTGTGGTGTTGAAATGCCTTGTTAGCCCCTGGTGACCCCTATCCCCGAAATATAGTTCAAGCCAGCCCCCTTGCATGTGTGGTACTGGTAAGTAACCCTGAGGATACCATGGTGTTGCTCCAGAAGATTTCTGAGCCAACTGATTTGCTTGCTGTAATAGTATAGAAGTGGTTTCTGAAGTTGGATCCCAAGTGATAGTATTGTAGTGCTATTCAAGATTGAGTCCTTGCATGCATTTGTGTTCTAAGGAAGTTCATTTCAGCTCTTGTCTACTGGCAGGTGAAAAAAGACAAAGACTGTTACAAAGGTTGTAGTCTCTTTGTATGTTGAATAGGAAGGAAAATCAATCTAGCTCCGGTTTTGCAAACAAATATATTGCCCTATGTTTGAGAATGGATGCGTTTGTTTCAAGTCCTTGAAAAGATTCATCGATGCTCAAAAGTAGAGAAATATGTTTATTTGCAAAACTGGAGCTAGATTGCCTTTTATCCCTATTCAACATATAGGAAGACTGGGACGACAGCACACCATCAGTTCTGCCCTGCAGCAACCGGCAATGCCTTGAGCCATATACACAACCTGCTAGAGCTAGGTGACAATGGTATACCTGTATGCTATCAGTAAAGGCTCCTTGAAGCAATTTTTTGGAAAAGTAGAATATGCAAACCACTACTGTTAGCACTTTCTCATAACTCTGCCTCCTATTTCAAAGAGAGGTAGGGCCGGGAGAGTATTCTTTGAAAGCTATGCCTGTCGTCCCCCTGTCAAAATGATTATTCCAGTTCTCAAATGACTGCAACAGTCAAATAATCCATTCTGGTTCTTAGTAAATGTTTTAAACTCTGACATGGAACCTATGTAATGACCTTGTTCTCAAAACATGTTAATCCAAGATCACAATAAATAAATAAATAAATAATAAATTGTATACTTCATAATAGCCTAGGACTTTCTCCTCTTTGTTATTTTCTACACAGCTTTTTAATTTTGATGTTCTAAAACTCTGGTTCTTCTGATATATCTGAGTCATACTACCTTGTGCCTTGCAGTGGTGACTTATCTGCTGTTACCCGTAGCAGCAACTTGGCAGCAGAGCGATTTATTAATTTATTAAAAAATTGTTGAACGGGAAAGACAAACAGAGCTGGGATTAGTTTTGAGCTGCAATCTGGAGGTGCGGCTACGGAGGGGATGAGGGGGAAATTATACAAAAATACAAAATTCAATGTATCAATGTCATTAAAAAATAGCAATGTACAAAACTGCACTACAAATTTGAGCAAAAATATAAATAATGTGTATTTGTAAACTGAAAACAGAATCGTATCAAAACTACATTAAGATTGGTAAGTTAAAACAGGGCAAGTTAGCTGAAATATGGCAGTACCAGATTCAGCAGCTATTACAAGGGTTTTGAAGCTCTTGCACAAGTGAAGCATAATGTCAGAGAAAGATAATTTGATGGCCACCTTTTTGTTGTACTGCAGCCATAAGGTGTTACAGTAAGTGGTGACCTGGGTGACTCCAGTGAAAGAAACCATGGCCATTACATTGAATCAGCAGTAGTGCATTATGGGACCTCAGTGCTTAGCAAGCAAGCCAAGGCTGTCCGCTACTGTAGATGTGCATAGTTTCAACCATGGTTTAGAAACATACTGCATAGTCATATATACCAAATAAATGAGACCTCAACTAGGAACTAGCCCCCCACTTGGATTCTAGTGTGCTGAATCTCAAACAGAAACTAAGACCAGAGTTTGATGATAGAAAGTAGAGGTACTGAGAAAGCATTTTCGCCTCCTGTTGAGATTCTAGGAAAAGAATGAAGCATGCAAAAACAGTGCATTTTCATTGACTCCACAAATTAGTTAATGTCTACTGAAGAAAAAAAAAACTAAATATATTCAGCAAAATAATCTATGTTTTCTCCTTCATTTGATCCTAACTGTAGCTCTGTTATATTTAAACTTTTATTTTTATGTAATCTTTGACCAGGAAAGGCACACAAAGCTCATTTACAAGTGTGTCCTGAGGGGTGGGTTACATGAACCTGTTTTATTGGCAGGGGGTATTGAAAACTCACCCACTTTTCTTCAGTACGTGGCATGGGATCTTTAACTTGTACCCGAACAGTTACCATAGATGGGCAGAACGGATCTCAGTTTAACATCCAGTCCAAATGATGGCACCTCAAAAGTGCAGCACCTCCCTCTCACTACAATACAGTTTCAGTTATGCACTTTACCCCAAGTACCTGGTGTGGGGCTAAAGCTCATGGTCTATCATCTTCCGGCCCAGAGGTGATAGTGCTACCTTCTTATCTGACAAGACTATGTCACTTATTTTGTGTGTGAGGGGGCAGGACCATACTCTAGTTATAAAAGTCCTGCCCCTCTCATAAATGAAAATAAATGGCATATTCTGAGTCAAGGCTAGAAGCATAAATCATAGTAGACAGAACAGTTATTAATAATATGACATTATTTGATATTTTTAAGCTTGCCCTGATGAACTGACATGAGAATCACAAGACATTGCCTTGATCTTTCTCTGACATAATATTTCTAAAATTCCTCTCAAGTGAGTGGGTCCATTATTCCATAACTGTCACTTATCTGTATTTGCAAGAGGCATAGATCCCTACAGACTTCTCATTTGTCTTTTAGGAGTGGAGGGCTAACCTGGCAAATTTTGTCAGACATGGAGTTTAAGCCATTGTGTGTCTAGTTTGTACCAAACATTTACAAATGTAAACCTTTCAAATTAGCGCTGTTTTGTGATAACTCTTTATTCTGACTTTACTGCTCTGGTTAAAATGCAGCATAGCTCCCCTGTGATGTCAGCAAGCATTGTTCCAGCTGCTCTACCATTGGTTAAGTACAGCATTATGACATATCTGAGATATGTTACCATATATGTGACTGGTCTATCAAAAAGCAGAAATATTTAATGTGATTTATAATATGCTTATACAGCATGTACCGCTATAGCACCTCTGTATCCAGAACTGCTTCCTTTACTTCACTTCATAGGTTTTGTACCCAAAAAACTCAAGAATGCACTCTCTCCTTAAATGTTTTCTTTTGGAAATGGCTCCACAATCCGCTCAGGGGTTGTATACAGACCCCCGTCTCAGGTGGAGGAAATGGACAAGGAAATGATAGAAGGCATCCTTGGGATGGCAGAGAAAGGTGAGATATTGCTGATGGGGGACCTGAATATGCCAGATGTTAACTGGAGCACCTTTGCTGCAGCCACATCCAAGAGCAGGGCCATTCTCGATCCCTACAGGGGGGCATGCCTCAGACAGCTAGTTTTGGAACCCACTCGGGAGGGAGCAATCTTAGACCTGGTACTCTCAAATGGGGAAGGAGAGAAGATCTCTGATCTTGAACTGGTTAGCCATCTGAGAACAAGCGACCACCAAACAGTGTGGTTCACGATAAACTTAGCTGTAGAGTCAAGCCACACAAAAGTGAAGGTACTGGACTTCAGGAGGGCTGATTTGGTCAAAATGGGAGAGTAACTCAGAAAAGCACTAGCAAACAGGCAAGAAGGTGGGGGTGGAGCAACAATGGGGAAGCATCAAAACTGCCATCACAGAGGCAACAAGCCTTTGTGTGAAGCAAATAAACAAATCAAAATGAAAGAAAAAAACACTGGTTCTCAAAAGAAGTGGCGGGGAAGGTAAGGGAGAAAAAGATAGCATTCAAGAAGTATAAAGAAACACAGAAGTAGCAGGACAGAGAACTGTACCAGTTAAAGCAGAAGGAAGCGAGGAAGGCAGTCAGAATAGCAAAGGTCCAAACTGAGGAAAAGATAGCCAACTCGGTTAAGAAGGGTAATAAAACCTTTTATAGGTACATTAGGGAGCATAGAAAGACGAAGGCAGGGATACTGAGGCTGAATAAAGAGGAAGGTGGTTGGGCAGAGAGTGACAGTGAAAAAGCAGGGATACTGAATGAATATTTCTGCTCAGTAGTCACAATGGAAAAGCAGGGGGGGGGAGACCTAATCCAGTCAATAGAAGCACTCTGGATAGGAGGGTTGATGTTAGTCCTTTCACAGAAGAAAGGGTTCTGAAAGAAGTCTTAAAACTGAAGGTGGATAAAGCAATGGATCCTGATGGGATTCACCCCACAATTCTAAAAGAACTAAGGGAAGAACTAGTAACACCACTAACTACCCTTTTTAATAAATCATGGGAGGATTGTGTGGTAACTGAGGACTGGAGAAGGGCGGATGTGATTCCCCTTCACAAAAGTGGGAGCAAGACAGAGACAGGAAACTACAGACCTGTCAGTTTGACCTCAGTGGTAGGGAAAATGATGGAATCACTTCTGAAGGAAAGAATTGTTCAGTACCTAAAGGCCAGTTGGGCACAGGACCCAAGGCAGCATGGATTCACCGAAGGAAGGTCATGTCAAACAAATCTAATTGATTTCTTTGACTGGGTGACCAAAGTAGTAGACCAAAGAGTAGCTGTGGACATGGCCTATCTAGATTTTAGCAAGGCATTTGACAAAGTCCAGCACAAAAGATTAATAAACAAATTAGCCAGCCTGGGAGTGGGTCCTAGGGTGGTAGCCTGGGTAAAACACTGGTTGGACAACAGGACACAGCGGGTAACAGTAAATGCAGTCCACAGTGAAGAAAGGAGGGTTACTAGTGGCGTACCGCAGGGTTTAGTACTGGGGCTGGTCCTTTTTAATGTCTTTATAAGTGACATTGTGGAGGGACTGGAGGGGAAGGTATGTCTCTTTGCAGATGACACAAAGATCTGCAACAGGGTTGATACGCAAGGTGGGCTGGAAAGGATGAAAAGGGACTTGGCAAGGTTGGAGGAATGGTCAAATATATGGCAGCTTCGATTCAATGTAAAGAAGTGCAAAGTAATGCACTTGGGAAACAAAAACCCAGGGCAAGAGTACACAATGGGGGATGAGATACTGATAACAACAAAAATGGAAAGGGACCTGGGGGTAGTCATATCAGATGGCCTAAAGGTGGGCCAGCAATGTGAGACGGCAGTAATGAGGGCTGGGGGAATACTGGGATGCATAGGGAGAGGCATCACCAGTAGAAACAGGAAGTTGTTGGCCCTCTGTACAGACAGTGGGTAAGACCACACCTGGAGTACTGTGTACAGTTCTGGAGACCCCATCTCCGCAAAGACATAGACAGGGTGGAGGCTGTCCAGAGGAGGGCAACCAAAATGGTGCAGGGTCTGTACCAGAAGACATATGAAGAAAGACTAAAGGAGCTTAAGATGTATAGCCTTGAGGAAAGGAGGGAGAGGGAGGACATGACAGAAACTTTCAGATACCTCAAGGGAATCAACAAAGTCCAAGAGGGTAGCATCTTTCAAAAAAGCGATGTGCAAGAACAGGGAGGCACAGTTTGAAGATAGAGGGGGGGGTGGCTCAGAGGTAATGTGAGGAAGCATTTCTTCACTGAGAGGGTTGTAGATGCATGGAACGGCCTTCCTGAGGAGGTCATAGAGTCAAAAACAGTGAGGGAATTCAAGAATGCATGAGACAGACATAAGGCAATTCTAGTGGGGGGTAGGAGGAAGTAGGCTGTTGGTTAACAAGGATCTTCAGCTTATCTGTTAGGTAGGGAAATGGGCAGACTACGTGGGCCAAGCAATCCTTATCTGCCATCAAATTCTATGTTTCTATGATTTTAATTGCTGGTTTCAGTGTTACACTAGGCACTGTGATGTCATCAGCATTGTGAGAGTGGCTCTCTCTTTCAATATAGATATAGATACATACATATATATAGATATAGATATAGATATAGATATAGATATAAAAGTTATTTCCATGAGTGGGGGGATCATCATACCTCATGAGTAGCAAAAGTCCCCACACCCCCAATAAATAGAAATAAATGGTTTATTTTCACCCCACTTACATGCACTGTATACTGTTAGTCATTAAATATAGATAGTATGGGTGCAGTAGGTTGATGAGAATTTAACACACTGAAGGCTGATGGCACATAAACCCCAGGGGAAGCCGAGGAGTTATGATAGCTATCCAACAACAAGGGTGTGTGTTAAATTCGAAGTTAACACACTGCACCCCATATTTTATTTTATATAATTCAAGGGTTTTGTTTTTCTTGTCACTGAGAGATCTGATAAATAAAATATAGACAGTCGTATTCGCGCTATAGATTTTCTTTATTCGGTAGGCAGAGTACTTTGTAATGAGTAGCCATATTAAATTAACTGTTAGAACTGCAATTTCATTAGCTTAACTGCAAAGAGAAAGAAAAAATGTCCGTTTGAATCTTCCGCCTGGCTGTTTCTTTTTTTACATTGCTACGGCCGTTGCTACGTGTTGCCTGGCAGTGGAGTCTTGTGATCTGCAGAGGGAGGGAGACAGTTGAAAGATTTGGGAGAAAGCTATGTAGTCAGCGGGAAGAAGAAAATGTGCTTCAGTTTTACAGTGGCTGATGAGGTGAGTGTTTGTCATTAAGTGTATTTTTTGAGAGACAGCATGTTCTTGAAAGTCTCGAGCCGCACTGTACTTTCGATTTGAAGTGGGCGTGTGAATGCCGTAACACCTACTCAGGTGTTATGGTATTTAATACATGGTTTTGTCAATGTAAAAAAATGGAACCCATTAATTATATTATGGTAACATTGGTCTCAAAATTGTTTGTTGTCTCCTCTGCCCTCCATGCATGTTACTTTTTTTTTAACTGCATTTTCAAAAATTGTAGTAGATGTTTGTTTCTGGGTTCTCCCATTGTGATTTTCTTAAAATACTTTTAGAGAGGTATATTTTATTTTTTTCTATCTTTGTTTTGCTTTGCTGTGGTAAGGGAGAGAGCTAGACAGAGTGTTTGGAGTGGGACAAGGCAGAGAAAGGGGGAGGAGTTGTGTGCAAACATTTATCAGTAGAAAGAGAGAGAGAGAGAGAGAGAGAGAGAGAGAGCGCTGGTAGCATCAAGGAGAGTGTGGCTTACAGTGAAAGTGGAGCCTGTCCTCAGATCTTGCTGTTTTGTGTTATCTGGAAACAGTTGTATGTTGTTTGTCTTACCTGAGGATGGCTGCTGTATTTGCTTGTGTGGACTTGTCCTTTTTGCTTCTTGGGAGGTTGGAACGTTAATTCAGACATTAGGGTTGAAGAATGCAAAGTGCATGAAGTAGGGAAATGAAAAACATTAGGGTTTTAGGTCTCCAGAGAACTAGCATATCAGTGGTGGGGTCTTCCCTGAGGTTGTTAACCATAATGCCTACCCCCTCACCCCTTGCCTGTAGCCTCCTGTCTGAATCACAAGATACCACTCCAAGCTAGTGCCTCATAGTGCTACACTTTTCAAAGATAGAGAATTTCGTCTTGCCACATGTTCCCAACAGAATCGCTCATTGCTTTTTGCTTTCTTAATATAGAGTCCTACGGGAAGAAAAGGAATGAAGTCTCATTTTGTTTGCTCAACGGGAGGGGGTGTGCATCAGGGGTTGACAACCCCAAGAAAGACCCTACCACTGATTCGCCAATACTCCGGAGACCCAAACCCTAAAGTTTTATAATTTCCCTACTTTGTGCGCTTTGCGTTCTTCACCCCTAATGTCTGCATTAACATAATTTTTTGTAATTAATATACATAACTACGTATATACAAAACAGGCATGAAAGTTATATGAGTGGAATGCTATCTGCTGTTACTTGTTTAGCAACTTGTAGTCTAGTAATGGTAGATACTATAAAAGCATATTATAAACCACATTAAACATTTCTGTTTTTAAAAAAAACTAGAACTTGAATTTAAAATTAAAATGTTTCACTTTGTAGAAAATTAGAGAAACCTCTGTGTGGGAAATGAACTATGCTAACTGAACACAGAAATTCAGAATTTTGGAACTGTTAGCTTAAGAGACCCTTGTATGGTTGTAAGAGTGGTTGGAACGTTTAGAAATAAACAGTCTGTACAGGCTATAAATGGTGTAATGAGTTATCATTTTTTTTTTCATAAAATAGGTATGAAAATGAGCTAACAGGCCTGCCAAGATGTGCAAATCTGTCACCAATGTATAATGCATGGAGAAGGCAAATGCCATGGTTGCAAATTAAGCAATAAGGCATGACAGGGTGTGTGTCGTGGTGGGATAATGGCACACCTAGCTAGGGTGAGTTGAAGCATAAGGCCGAATGCCGAGTGCTTCCACCATCCTAGGTGTGCTGTCATCCCACCACAATGCACACCCAGGAGTGCCTTATTGCAATTATAATATGGCTATAAAAAAATCAACATGACTTTAATGATTAAGCAATAAACAGATGCAAAATGTATGAAGGTTTAACTTTATTGCAATTAAATTTGCCTATGACATGGAGATAAAGTAGTTCCTTGGAAAACTAGTCTGCATCATTTAACAATATTTGCATTTCCTTGTTTTTTGCGTAAAAAAAAAAAAACATGTAACAGAAGCAAAAAATCTGAAGACTTAACTGTATTGCAATTAAATTTAGCCATAACCTACAGAGATACTGTAGTCCCTTGTCATGTCTTGGACTGCCTTTTTTATTTATTTATTTATTTATTTTATAAATTAAAAAGAAGCAAAAAAACTGAATGTCTAACTGCAATGTAACAATATTTAAACACATTTAACCTCATTTACTGTACTCCTTTGCAGAGCTACGCTGCATCATTTGTTTATTTATTACATTTTACTGTTAGGTGTAACAAACATGATTTTAGTTGCTTTATGGTACTTATGCTGGTGACCGGTTGAAGGAAAATAACGCCAAGCTCCTGGACACAAGCCTGTCTTTTTCCTGTTGGAATGGATTAATGTTTTTTCACCAAACCAATCAAAGGCACATGTGTGGGCCAAGCCCTTTCTACACTGAACATTTCAGACCAAAATTCCAAACCATCTGGGTGCTAGGTAATGACAGAAAAAAAGGGGGCCCCTATGTTCAAAAGTCCCTTGCAAAATCGCGAAAGCTCCTATGTCGTGCATCTTAGATGCGCTGGCCCAAACAAATGAGATATTCAGAAAATGCACTGTGTGATGTGCTCACACATGCCTGGCTGAATATACCAAAGATGTGCAATCACACAGTGGGAGATGCACAGTGCAGCAGGTGACCTGAGCCCTATGTGGAGCATGGGAAAATGCGCAATGCAAAGCCACTTGCGCGGTGCTCAAAGTTGCAGTATTCAGATGGGATATACAATTTACCTCATTGCACACTCCAAGCCAATCTCCTACATTTGCATCTCATTACTAGAATGTATTCAGGCCATTTGCATACCCTGCACATGCTCAGTTCTAGCTTTGCAGGGCTGCCCCTCCACTTCACAAAGGTGAACAGGAGAAACTGCAGCCTAGCAGGCAGGTGTGATGGAATGTTTGTGTGTGGGAGGGTGGACTGCATTGGCCTGGGTACAGTGCTACACCCTATAGCCATGTACAGGGTCAGACAGGGGTACAATGGGCCCACATGGACAGTGGCCACAAGGGCCACCTGGACATGCTACATGAGTGGGCACAGGGTGACACAGGCTGCTTGGGCTACCACATGCATGTGATACATCAGCTCCATATGCTACATACAGTCACCTGCAGTGCCCCACACACCCCAGTATGGGAGGTACCTGGTGGGCACTGCAAGGGATTGCAGTGTGCAAACAGAGACCGGGTACCTGGGTGGGAGGGTCCCACCTATGTGCACCCATGGGATACCACTGTGGTTGTGTGCCACTGGATGGTCTCTGGCCCATACCATGTGGCCACTAGTACCACGGGACAACGTGGGCACCATTACCACAGATGCCATTCTAGGTGCATGCCACCACTGGGTGGCACCCTGCAGACCACATGGGTGCTGGCCATGGCCCCTGGTACATGTGCTGTAATGTGGATGTCCACCCTGCTGCTGTACCTGGAGGTCACATGACAACACTGGCATGTGGTTGCTGGGTGTCTACGTCCAAGGTGCGGTGTGGGGTGTTGCATCCTGGATGGTGCCAGTGGTGACACAGCACCTGTGCCTCAGGGTTCATCCATCCTGGCATGACTACTGTGTGTGGGTGCCTGGAACATGTCTTGGTGCACCTCCAAGGGCTGTCTTCAGATGGCTTGCCTGCAGTTCTGTAGCCTGCATGTGGGTGGTTGGCCATTTAGGCATGCTTTTTCCATGCCTAACTTTGGGCGGCTCATCTTTGAGATGCACAGCAGATGCACCGCACATTTTGGCCGAATATAGGGATGTGCAGCACATTCATGGGAACATCCCCTCTACAAGTGCTGCATACATTATAGATGCACGCTGGTGCATCCAGAGATGCACGACACATCTCTCTGGTTTGAATATCGCGGTTCTGCTCATTTTCTGGGATGTGCAGTGCATCTCCACTTTGTGCCACACATCTCGTTTGAAAATGTGGGCCAAGGTGATTTTTATAAACTTTTTTCACTATCCGGATCTCAGAATCCACACATCCAACTGGACCGGAACTTGGCATGTCAAGAGATTCACCCCTCGAAACTGTGCATGCAAAATTTTATGCAAATCCATTGAACAGTTGAAAAGACATTAAAGTGCATAGTATCCAAGAAGGTGGTTTAAACGGGACAGGAAATGTGTGCTAACTGGCAGCAGTTAGTAATGTTCCTAGTCTGAAACTTGATATACTTGCCTCCAAATGAGTTATATTTAACTTTCATAAACACGGATGTGAAAAACTGTTTTTTTAACTGTTTTCTTTTTATGGACAAGATTCTGCACAGTTCTTTTCATGACACCAGTCATTTGGAGTGTTTACTATGTCACGGTTTAAGTACAGAATGCTAAACATGAGCTATTGTCCTATCAGAACTGTGCCTCGAGTTCTTTGCTCAAACCGTGACATAGTTAAAACTCCAGGTCACTGGGTCTGTGAAGAGAACTGTAACAGAATGCTGCCCATGAAAACATACAAAATACAATTTTTCACATCGTTTTTTATTCAGGTACAGTTACCTATGGATCATTTAGGCTTATGGATATCATTTATGTTAATGAGAACATTATAAACAGTTGCCTATTTGACATCTTTTCCTGTCCTCTTTAAAAGACTTGTCTTGGGTTTCAGTTCAAGAAATGGAATGTTTACTATGTATGGAATACAAGAATTCAAATCTCTGCTCAGTTCTACTGGAAGAATGTTTACCATTATTATCACACAACAGAAGAAGGCTTTAAATGGAATCAGGGCTTTTGTTTTATCTGTAGCAGGTTAAACAACACAGACTTCCCCAGTAAGCAGGAGAGGATAGGAGGGGGATTTTTCATTGTCAATAAATAAACATCACAAATTAAAATTGTAAGTACTGTAGTACTTCATTTTAAAGTGTGTGTGTGTGTGTGTGTGTGTGTGTGTGTGTGTGTGTAGAGGATTATGAGGGCAAATAACATTTAATTATCATATAATAACTGGCAAGGAATTTTTTCGATGGGCAGAAAAGGTTGATGTTCACCGTAACAACCAGCTGGTTGTTACGACAAACATGTGCTCAGTTAAACAGAGTGCAGCGCGAGCCCCACATCTGCTCTTCTCTCAACCGCTCGAACAACCGCCACCACCGAGAAGAAAACACTTTCATCTGGACCTCCTGACATAAATCTTGCTTACCTTAAACCACTTCTATGAGCAGGCAATCCCAGCAAACTTCGTCTTGTCAAAAAAAAAAAAAACATGTTCCGACATAAAAAAGAAAAAAAAAAAAAAGACACCTGAACTCTGATGGGGAAAAAATTCCTTGCCGGTTTATTATACAAAATAAAAGATTGTGGAGTGTGTGAATGAAAATTTAATGTACACCTTCTGGGTGGGATGCTTTCATAAACCCCTCAGGCTTCGTCCTCGGGGTTTACATAGCATCCCACCCCCTCGGGTGTGCATTAAATTCTCTTAGATAGTGGCTACAACAAAACTAGCATCCTGATTGGCTAAAACAGCCTGCCACCCGGGCCATTATTTCTCAATAACGGCTCGCTGAAAAACAAGTTCCGCTTGGCACTGCCCTATAACTAACACTATCCTTGGGCACCCCAAAATCGAAACTTGCCACCTGCCATTTTTCCCTCGCTTGCTTAGCCAAACTGAGTTCTCTACACACTGTTGCACTGCACTCCAAAATAAATGCACGACAAAATTAAACTTTTTTTTTTCCGTCTTAAGTTAAATCTCCTTACTCAGCACGGTCGCACTCCCTCTTAACATACTTCTACACAGAGTTCCAGAGTCGTGCGGCACCACATTTCAGACCTCAAGAAAATGAAAAATAAACAGGTACATCTTCAAATACCTATAAACATGCAGTACAAAGTAAAATGAATACCTATCATCTCGGTTTCTGTGTCTGTCTGAGGAACAGGGGAAACACAAATCAAGGCAACAAGCTAAAGAAACAGCTCTCCTGTTTCACTGTGTGCAAACTGAAAGCAAGAGCACAAGCTCATGGCACACATACAAACATGGCAGTGCCCTCCTGTGGTAATTCCAGTACTGCAGGAATTACTTTACTAGAAAAGTAACTTTTTTTGTCTTTTATGTAGTTTTCATAAAGAAATGTTTATTGTTCTATAGTTTTTCAAAACATTACAGTTATATTACATTATCTAAGTGTAATAATACCCTCCAGTGTGGGCGTTATGAGATATAACGGACCTTCCAGGGGCTATAAGGCCCTCCGCCTGCAGCGTCGAGCCTCATTATGCCCTGGGCGGTCCATTATATCCCAATAATGCCCACCCTGTCAGGTATTATTACTTACATATCACTCGCTCCCCCATCCATTATTCTCTATTTAGTGTATGGTGGAACGTTGTTCTTGCTAGAAATCCCACCTCACTGAAAAGCTATTCATCCACACTTAGCAAAATGAATGGAATGCTGTTCTGACCATATGTGCAGAACAGCGTTCCATTCATTTAGAGTTGAAAGCTCAAGCCCTGCTTTCAAAGCATGAACTGAAAACCGCCGCGTGGCAAGGGTATTTCAAACATCACCAAAAATTGCTGTGGCGGTTTTCTGACAGCATCGCCAAAAATTCACTTCAAGGGAAAATGCAGGATCATATTCACAGCCCCTGTAAATGTATTAACTCACAAGTTTCTGCCTCCGTGCTCTCCTTTCTACTTGCTAAGCGAGTCGTCCATCCGCCATGTTTTTTTTGTACATCCCGCCCACAGCACAGCGGCAACCAATGGGAGTGTGCGATGCTAACGTAGGGACACCCAGTCCCTAGCAACCACACAACTCACCATACCAGCAAGCCTTATCTCTGGGAGATGTGCACTGGAAAAAATTACATTTAGCAAGGTGAAAATCACTCGTGAAATACTTTTAAAAATAATTAGAAGGGTACCATACACTATAAAAAATACTGGATGGGTAACCCAATGCAGAACCAGTGTGTTCTGCCACCTCGGCCTCTGTGGCAGAACACACTGGTTCTGCATAGGTACCCATCCAGTATTCTCTATGTTTTTAATTTTAAGGCAGTTTTATTTTTAGGGTCTAGTTGAAGGTTTTTAGTGAGTAAAGGTGAAAGCCACATTTGTGATGGCAGTCAGGTATGTACTTGGTACAATTGATTTCATATGTGAAGAGGCTACTGGTCCTTCTTCCAGTGCTGTCGTGGTGGGACAACAGTACTGGGTTCCAAGCTCCTCAACCAATCACATTACTGAATTTTTTATAGCCACATTATAATGTTTTTATACAGCTCAGTATCACTTCTCTTGCTAGAGTCATCATGCTGTTGCAGTTCCCATGTCACAATCATGCTACAGGCAACCTCTAGTGTCATACTGCTCCAATGTAGAACTCATCAGCTGTTTAAGAGGAAGTAGAATGTTTTGTGAGAAAAGAACATCTGGAACCACAGCATTCTTCTCCATACATTATGCTGTATGTAACATCAGAGAGTGGGGAGCACACAATGGTTTTGTCTGTGGGTTATCATGAAATGGTTGCCAGTACTGTGGCAAACATTCCTCTTGAACTGACAATAGTTCCATTCTGCACTCCTAGTGATCTATTATCATATTTTAAATTTACATTCTTGTTTAATCATGTGTATGTCTCTTATGTATTCTCTTAATGTTGTGTCCAACTCCTCTTCCCCAAGCAAGCACCTAGAAAGGAGCTTTTTACAGCTCAGTGTACCCTCCAGGCTAAACACTATCTAAATAAATAATTCAATAAATCAATCAATATGCTGCTGCAGCCAAGTGAGTCAATGCAGTCTTGAGATGGACGGGAGGGGGAAGGGAAGATCATGGAAGCTGATCCTCCACCTGTACAAGGCCTTGGTTACACCACATCAGGAGCACTGCATCCAGTTCTGATCACTGCAGTACTGAAAGCACACTAATGAGATCAAGACAGCTTAGTGCACAGCCATCGAGCTGATTTTTGGCTTTGGGGGTAAGAACTACAAAGTGAGATTCCGCTTACTCAGATTATTTAGCCTCAGGAAGAGAATGCAGAGAGGGGACATGATCATGATATTACACCAAAGGAGACAGACAGGGTGGAGCATGCACTGTTAGATCTTAGGAGTGTAAGCAGAACTAGAGGGCAGCACTCAAAACTAAAAACTGATGGGGAGGCAGGATAAGGGAAAACACAAGAAAGCATTGCTTCACACAAATGACTGCTACCATGTGGAACAGCCTACCCAGTAGGGCAGTTGTGAAGTTTAATTTCACTGGTGAATTGTTGGCAATGTATCAAACTTTGTGCTACGTGCAGCTTTGCAATGTTTGGTACGTGGCCAATTTGCAGTTCACAGTAGTGTGAGGTTTCCTTTTTTTTTGTGTGTGTTTGCTTCTCAGCCTGCATCTCCGGTCCCAGTGGCATGCCCCTAGCTCTGTCATTGACCCATCTCATGGACTTATGGGTTAACCACCACTTACACAGAGACGTGTTGCCAGGTGGCGAGCCACATAGGATCGTGCTGCACCTGCGGGGGATGCTGGGTGAGCCAAGGCATTTTCTTTTTGTTTTCTCCCTTGGTACATCTGTGAGTGATGCATGTGTGTGTGTACTGATGCACATGTGTTCTGCGCCAGCACCCTCCCATGTCTGCTGGTCCCACTGGTACTGCCACATAGCTTCTGCAACATGGCAGGCAAGTCCTGGGATTTGAAGTCCCCCTCCCAGAGGGAGGAGAGCTGTCTTGGGATGTTCAATCCACCCGCACCTGGCCAGCCACTGAGCAGCCCTGGGTCATTCCCAAACCTAGGTCACCTGTGTGGCTGGAGTTAAGCTGCCAGCACCGTAGCCCTCTACATTACTCTACCATCAATTTTTTTTTTTTGAAAAGTAAGACACATGTTCCCCCATTCTTATAGAACCCTTTCTCACCCTGCTTCTTGCAACCAAACCACTAAACACAATAACAATCCACTTCCTCCAGCCCACTTAGCAATCCACCCCACCCTCTTCCCTAGCCAGACAATTTCATAAGTTAAAGCACCCCCTTGCTGTCAGCCCACATAGCACCCTGTTGCTTCCTCCCCACCTCTGGCATCCATTTCAATATAACAAGGAAAGAAACTGATGGTGACTGGCCCTGATGCTCTGGCCACCATCTGACTGAATGAGAGAGTATGCTGAAGTAGGAGTTCTTGTCTAGTTTTTCCTTGCATGGTATCAGCTTCATTTCACAGTGGACTAATTGAAATTCTCCATGAAGTGCACAGAACTTTACGAATTACTCCACTAAGTTAATTCTGGGCATGTCACCCACATCTGCTATCTGATGAGGTTGTGGAAGTTATCGCTGTTCAGGCTTTCATAGTAGGACTAGGCAGATTCCTGAGGGAAAATGGTATTTAGGGTTAAACAGCATGAGTAGGAGCAGCATTCCAGCTGATAAGCTTGGATGTGTGAAAAATGGCAATGAAAAGAATATTGCCAGAAAAAACGGCACATGGAAAAAACAGCTTCCCTCGAATTGCACTGGAGTGGTGTTCCATGGTGCGTGGTGCTGTGATAGTAAATCTATGCAAGTAGAGGGAAGTTGAACTACTGTAATGCACTCTATCTCGGGGTCTCTGTGGGTACCCTGCGCCGACTGTAGCTGGTGCAGAACGCAGTGGCGAGGTTGTTGATAGGACAGTCTAAGTACTGTCATATCACTCTGGTCCTGCGTCAACTGCACTGGCTGCCAGTTAGGTGGAGGGTCCTCTTTAAGGTGGGTTTACTCATCCTTAAGGCCCTACATGGCCTGGGCCCTGGTTACCTGAAGGACCTTCTCATTCCTGCTGTCTTGGCCTGCCCCCCTCCGCTCCTCCTCTAGGGGCCTTCTTGTGATTCCCAGGACAAGGTTTAAAACAGCAGGCGACAAAGCATTTAGTATCGCCGCTCCCGTCCTGTGGAATTCTCTTACTCCAGCTGTTAGGGAGGCCCCTTCTGTGTAGGTATTTAAGGCCCGCCTCAAGGCCTTCTTGTATAATCAGGCCTTCCCAGACTGTGTCTTACAGTCCTTGTTGTTTTAGGACCTATGTTTAGGTTAGCCCTGGCTTTTTAGGCATTGGCTCTTATTGCCTAAGCTACTGTATATATAAATTTTGTTTTTTGTATTGTGTTATATCTGAGATATTGTTATGTATTTTGTTTTATAATGTATAGTATTTATTTTTAAAATGTTCGGCGCCCAGAGCCTCCGGGATGGGTGTCTCTTATATAAAACTTGCCTTGCCTTGCCAAGTGCAGATTTACTATTACAGCACCACACCACCAGGTAACACCACTCCAGTGCAATTCGAGGGAAGTCTTATTTTCTATGTGCCATTTTTGCTGGTGACATTCTTTCCTAAGCCTTTTTTTCCAGAGACCACCTTTTCAGGTACCTAAAATTGGGTATAGTCAGCATTGTGCAGAGTGATGGGGGTGGGGTAAAAGACAAGATGGACCCTAAGATGCCTCTGTTACACACTTTACTATATAAAAGGCAATGGCTGCCCCTGAGTCAGTGGCCGAGTCCTTAAAAGATTGCAATTTTTTTTTTTTTAATAAAGGTTTTGATCCTCTCCTTCTGCCATCAGCCTGGGACATACCCTGTTCAGGCAGATGTGCTATTATTCAGATGGCAGTAAAGTGTTTGTCCTTCCCCATTTTCTCCCTAGTCCCTCTCTCCACCCCATGGCTTGAGAAGTGCCTTGTTGGCCTCATACACATGAGGCACCCTGTGCCAAGAGCAAGCTCCCTGGCCCAGCCACAGGGGTCACTGCAGCACCAGAACCTACAACCAGATCTCCCTGACTGAGGCTTGCTACCACCTAGTAGCTACATCGGCTCAGCACACCTCTCAGCACAGTAACTGAGTTCAATCCTGAATCCAGCAACCAGATCTCCCTGACTGAGGTTTGCTGCCACCTGGCAGCTACATCGGCTCAGCACACCTCTCAGCACAGTAACTGAGTTCAATCCTGAATCCAGCAACCAGATCTCCCTGACTGAAGCTTGCTGCCACCTGGCAGCTACATCGGCTCAGCACACCTCTCAGCACAGTAACTGAGTTCAAACCTGAATCCAGCAACCAGATCTCCCTGACTGAGGCTTGCTGTCACCTGGCAGCTACATCGGCTCAGCACACCTCTCAGCACAGTAACTGAGTTCAATCCTGAATCCAGCAACCAGATCTCCCTGACTGAGGCTTGCTGCCACCTGGCAGCTACATCGGCTCAGCATGCCCCCCAATACAGTAGCTGAGCACACTCCTGAATCCAAGTCACCTACACGGCACTGCAGTGCACTGCCACTGGGCCAGAGGGGCAGCCATCAAAGTGTGTTATAAGAAATATCCACCAATGTGAACTATGTGGGGAACAAAGCTGTGTGTCAACCAGCTGAGAGAGACAGTGGAGTAGAAAAAGGAAAATAAACACAGTGGAGAACAGCAGCAGCAATCTTTTTTTTTTTTTTTACAGCGCCACATCTTTTTTTTTTAGAAGGCCAATCATTGTTTTTTCCTGAGGAAAAAATAATTTAAAACATTTGAAATAGTTTAATGCTTGTATAGCTGGAGGATGACATGAATAAATGAAACCAGAAGATGTTTCAAATTATTTACAGAAAAAAAATGTAGGCTTATTGCAGGTCACATTTTTGTGCTGCTGCTGCTGCTTTAAGGCACATTTGCAATTTGGAGAGCGAGGTATCATGTGACTCTCACTATTTTTATCCATTTTGATTGCTTTGTAATTTTGTGACTTGTAAGTGATCCAATGGCTGTTATCCCTACTTGTTTTCTTTTACATCAGTAATCTCGTTAATCTCTACAATGGGTTTTCAAGGAGGACTAGATTTTTAGATGATCCTGTTTGCTGCACAAACGAGTGGCCTTTAGACTAATCTGATGTGTTGTGAGGGAGGCGGTTAGAAAAGGTTTGACTAATTAAGCAGTCATGGTTTTTTTCACCAGTAAGACTTCACACTCTCACATATCGTGGATGTACTGCGAAGGGCAGCTCACAGCTGTTCCTGAAATGAGATGACCAGCCTTCATCCCTTTGAAACCCTTCTCACCTATGAATGATAACAGCCCAGTGGAAGATTCCCAAGAGATACACCCTGCACAAAACTCTCAGAGATTAGCCACAGCTCTGCATTCATACACACTCCCCTTTTCCTTTACTGCTTTCAAGTCTTGGAAAAGAAAGAGCTGCTTACAAATGGGAAACATAGCTGTCTCGAGTATTTGTTTTTAATTTCAATGTGTCTGTACCTCATTAAGTTGCTATTATTATTAATTAAACTCAGTTTGTAGTTTTTCCTACTGCTTTGATTTTATTTATAGCACAGACTAACACAATATATAAAGTTCCTTATGGTGTGAGTGTGTGTCTGTGTGTGTGTGTTTGCATCTCAATATGTGATTATTTCCTCCCTAGGGTGAAGAAGGATGCTGCATTGCTGACATAAATCTTCTACATGTAGGGTCAAACCTTTCTGCCCAATATAACTTCTATTGCTGCCTTTTTTTGTTTTTGTTACACTCAGCTGCTTTCTATTTTGCTGAAGGATCTCTAGTACGTGTTACTGTTCTACACATTCTTTAAGCAAGCTTACCTGCTGTTTCTCAGTTATGCAACATTTTGGGGATAATTGAGCATAATTAATAGCCTGAGTTAGTACTGATTGATCGTAAAATAATATTCAGGGAAATGTCACCTACATCATGTGTTGATGGATCATTGGAGGAAACTGGAAGTAATTACCATCATTATAATATTCCTATTTAAATGCATGAAAAAACTGATTAGCTGAAGGCAGAGCTATACATGTACAGTAGGAGTGGTGTAAGTTTAATATTTATGCAAATGGGCAAGACATTTTATCCAAAAGGTTAAAGCACTGTGCTAGCAGGAAATGGCCTTCAGTTTGCAACTTTCTTGGGTAATAATAACCTTATAAACCCAAGACTGAAATGTTGCATTCTGTACTATACTGTAATGTTAAAGGCACTGCTGTAGTATGATGCTAGCTTTAACTCTAAACTACTTGAGATTACAGAGGCAATTTGAGCCAGTCTTCTTCTTAACTCTTCTGCTTATAATTTAGCAATAAGGGTTTATAGAAGCAGCCCTACTGAAAGGAAATGAAGTACTTACAGTCACAATTTAGATCAGTCCCCTCAGAAGACTCTATTGTTTCTGTTTGATCATTTCTTTAGGCAAGGAACAGTTCTTTAGTGATACTGTATGTATCCAGTTTCAAAATGCATAGACGTAGTGTCATTCTGCTTCTAATATAGCTTAAAAAAAGAGGAACATCCCTTTAATAGTTGACCACAGTTTCACACGAGAACTAGCAAACATGGGAAGTAAGACATCTGGTAGTTTGGTTACTCCAGAGGAGCCAGCAGAAAAGGAATGGCGTAGGCAAAACCTGGACTCTGCTGTGCTAACATTCTGCTCTTCAACGCCACAGCCAGCCACCAGCTGCCACCCTGTTGCTTTCCTCTGGCCCAATGGATCTGGATTGCTGGGTGGGGGTTAGAGTGAGGGAGGAGGAAGTCTTCGGCGCTGACTGTGCTGTCGAGAACTGCAGCTCCATTGCCGCTTATGAGACCATAACCATGCTTGAAACCAGGGATTTCCCTAATGACACCCAGGCAGTCACAGACAACTGCCCGACTACACTGGACATCAGCGCAGATTTGCACACACACCAATAGGGGCATATCATTGTTTTAGGGTAGAAGCCCTTTCAAAATATGAACTTTGGGTCAATGCCCCTTGTCAGCATGGCTGCTATGATCTTAGCAATCTTTGACCCCCATCCGCATCACAATGGGGTCCAACAGCAGCTCAGTACCAATTAGGTTCTGATGAGCTTGTAACAGAGCAAGAAGGGCTCATGGGCTTAAGGAGGACATCATTATTTTGCCTGCAAGTTGACAGCCAATCAGCAAGTCAACTGAAGCCAGACGGACACTGTCCAGTAATTGACAGAGGGACTTGAACAATGGAAGGGCTGAAATCATAATGAAATGCAGAGGTTGTTCTAGAACTTTTGCAGTCTGTGTGAGAGACGACTTGGAGGCAGAGCTGCCATCTGCCTGACACTGCCAGTGTCTAGAGACTTAACTGGTCTTCAACAACCCAAAAAGAGGTGGTAGCTGAACACTAGACAGTGCCGGTATTGACTGGAGAGACACATTCAGAGAGAGGGATGCAGAGAGTGTGAGATTACTGAACACATTGAACCCAATCTCTGCAATCTAAGTAAAGAGGTCTACCCTCCCGAAGCAGCATCATCACCAGTCAGTACTGATCAGTCACTTGTCAGCAATGCTGAAGGAGCTGCTGGTATGCTGCACTTGTCAGGTGGGGGGGGGGCACTCTTGGGGATGAAGCTGTATCCAGCTGAACTGATCTGTGAGAGGTCCCAGAGAGCAACCAGCAGAGAGACAGTGAAAGAACCGAGAGAGCTCAGTCAGCTCAGCCAAGATGTGGTCATCTGAGAGAGAGACAGAGAGAGAGAGAGAGAAACATCTGCACTGACAGAGAGAAGCTACAGCCATGTTGATCAGACTGAGAGTGAATCGACTGCCAGAGTGTAGCTCAGAGAACTCATCCAGGACCAAAGAATAAGGAGAACCAGCATCTGGAGGTCCTCTGGGTCAAGGAGCTTGAGTATAACCAGGGCTTTGTTCTACAGTAACTTTTGTAGTTAGATAGATATTTATTTATTTATATGATCGGAAGTAACCTTTGAGCTATGACCTCTTTCACAAAGGTTCCACATCGAGAGACAGTACAACAGTAACAATGGCACAACACACACAGATAGAAATACAGGTATTTGACATAGAAATACTAGCTGGACAAGACAGTAGCTATGTAGTTGATTGCAGGCAATCACAATTGCAAGTTTGAGAGTAATAACCAGCTGCCTTGGGAACAGGCATTGTCACAAGTTTCAGGTCCTAATTCATCAAAATAGCTGCAGGTAAAGGGAGAAGGGAGAGGGGTGAGGGGCAGGAGATCAACAGTCCCAGTCCTGGAGATGGGCTTGAAAAAATGGAGCTTAGAGAACAACAGGTGATAGGCAAAACAAAGTGAGGGTGAGTAAAAGGTTAGGGGCAGGTTAGGGTTGAGAGACATTAGGGAGAAGAGGAGGACATGGGGGGAGTAACAGCAGGAAGAGGGTCACAGGGATGTGATTTAATTAATGGAGCTATGGAATGCAGAGAGGGGGCAGGGATGAACAAGGAAGGAGCATGTGCTAGTCTGCGGTGGGTTAATATCCTATTGGGTGGAGTTTGGGAGTCTGATTTCCCATAGTGGAATACTTATGCACAGTTTTTGTTTAGTTTTTGTTTACCAGGTAGGTACACTAGACAAATTGATTGCCTATTTTCAGGTATGACCTGGAAGAATACAAATGAGCAATAGAACTTGAGTAGTAACAAAGAAAGCAGAAGCAGCTTACATGTGACAATAAGCAAGTGAGCATTAGACACCATACAGGTAATTAGACTGTAACTGATTTAGCACATGATAAATAGGTTAACTAATACAAAACAGTATAAACAGTCTATAGAGAATAATGCATAGGCGACAGTGTATTATGGGGTTTTTTTTACACACCTGAGGTGTGTGATGCCTCGAGAGTGAAGATTGAGAGGTTTAGAAGGTCATCACATCCAGAGGGGGTGTGAGAAAAAATCCATAGACACACAGTTGCATATGTTTTATTTTTTATTATTACTGGTGCAGGGAGTTTATAGTTGGACAACATTCACAGATGAAACTGCAGCTTCTTTGCCTGGATGGAACTGTCACAAGTTAGCTATAACTGCCACAACTCCCCCCACCCTCCTCCTCAGACGAGCTCCAAAAGAAGAAAAGAAACAAAAAAAATATCATTTTAATTACTATAAAAAGAAAACCAAAGGCAGCTTGAATAAATCAGTGCTCCTAGACAGTCTTGTGCTCCAACTGCTGCCACTCCCTCTTGCTGCATACAACTGCCATACTCCCGCAGCACTGGGACTAGCTTCTCCACTAAATAATTATTTAAAAATGTTTTTAAAACAGAATGGTGTAGGAGTGGTTTATGAAGGGTGAGAGCGCTCTGAGACTAGTGTGTTGTGCTGATAGTGAATCAGTTTTCACTGTCTCGAAACTGTACATTCGCTCTCCATATAGGATTGAAACAAAAGTGGTCAGAAAAAGCCGTATTAACTAGGTAATCCAGTTATTACAGCATTTGAAACACAGATCGAGTCCATGCATTAAAGGTGGTAACCAGTCATTATAAATAAGACTATATAGCTAGGAATATGCACATTATCATCTAAGTAGTATAATACATTGTAAACTGCATATGGACTAAGTGGGACATAGGGCCCTAGATGCAACAAGTTATTTGTTATTGGTTTAAGTGTTTCTTTCACCCACAAGTAACATGTAATACAGTATCTGACTTGATGGCTTACACCAATCTAATGATGCAGTATCCAATTAAGTACCAGGAGCTCCCTTAGAGGTCAGGGGTAATGAGTACTGGTACCAGTAGGGTGGTGGGACCTGCACAGTACAGTCAGGCAATGTTAAAAGGTTGAAGGTGGGGTGGGCATTGGTAAGAACTACTACCATAACCAGATATTATTTGCTGTACATTAGCCCCTTTTCTTCCCTTTAGTCCCATTTAAAAACCCCTGTTGCCACTGAATATTCTAATCTCAGTCTCTGCTTGTTTATTTACGTTGAATGTTAAAGTTGTGTTAATTGTTATTGCACTAATTGGGAGCTGGGTGGGTTTAACCTGTTGGGCCACAGTGGGTTGGTATTGTTTCCTGGGAATCAACAATTGCTGGTTATCTAGCCCACTTAATTTTTTCCTGGGTGGGGGCACCATGCAGTTTTTTACATCTTTGGGTAACAAATCTCAGCAGGTGTTCAGTAATTCAGAATCCTCAGCCTTATGTGAGGTCACGAGGCAGGTGTATTACTGACACCAACGGCAACCTGGTACATTTACAAAAGAACTAAAACTTTGAAAAGCCATTTCCAGTCAGTCATCTTTGTTTTTTTCAGTCTCATCTTGTATCACTGATGGGGTCCCCCAGGGATCAATCACTGGGACTCTACTATTCTCTATCTTTATCAATGAACTACCGCTGAATTGTGGAGGAGCATTGATTCAGCTCTATGCGGACAAGGGCATACTCTATAGATCCTCCAGAGATGTCTCCTCTAGTAAATCTGACTTGGAGAATGACTTCCAGCTGTTGGAAACCTGGTTCAAGGAAAACCTGATAGTACTGAACACTAAGAAAAAAAAAACATGTTGTTCCACCACACCTCCTTTGATATGGTTCCCCAGCCACCCCTGGTAGTCAGAACCTCCTCCGGTGTGCCACTAGAAGGGGTGGACTCTTTTAAATATTTGGGTCTGACCCTTGATGAACATCTCTCCTTTGAAACGCATACAGCTAATGTCATTAAGGCATCAAACCAAAAACGTGGCCTCATATACCATACTGCCCCCTACCAAACACCCAGTGAAAGAAAGACTATTGAATCGGCAACCCTTCTCCCAGGCCTGTTTTATGGGACTCCAACAATTCACTCTGCCTAGACCCCTACTCTGGCCAAGCTTAAACAGCCCTATCACAGAATCGCACACATTGTAGCCAAAGCTCCAGCTTGGGCCCACCACTGCAACATCCCCAACACCCTTGGATGGCTGTCATTTGAGGCCAAATTGAACTCCTCAGTGCTCTGCACTGTTTTCAAACTCATCAACCTTCCTTCCCCACTCATTCTCACCAACCTGCTCACGCTGAAATCCTTCCCGAGGACCCTTAGATCCTCCCACCTCCCTATCCTAAGTCTACCCAAAATACGCTTAGCCATAGGCGAGATCTTTCTCTTCAGCAGCACCTCAAAAATGGAATAACCTCCTACACACAGTGATCTCGTGTACATCTTTTCCACAGTTCAGAAGACTTTTCAAAAGAAATTTTCTTTCCTCCTACAATTCCCTTTCCTATCAACCTGCATCTCCTCTCCCCCTCCTCCCTCTCTCTCTCTCTCCCTACCCAATCTATGACCTTTTCCTCAACTCCCCCTCTCTTGACTCCACCTATCTCTGCCTCTCTGTCTTGTACATATGTAATATATATGTATTTTTATGTATTTATTATTGCTACATGGTTAATTCTTGCTACACATCTCCACCTCATATTACTATCCACATTGGGATGCAATGGAAATGTTTGAAATACTGCTTGTAATTCACTGTCCTCACTCGACTTGTTTAATTGCCACCCATTGTATCTGTACAGTTGATCCTGGCTACCTATTGTATAATGCTTTATTTTTCTATGTATGGAATGTGTCTGTTCTCCAGGTCGCCCCTGAAAAAGTGACATGTTTGTCTCAGTGGGCCCACCCAGTCATCAAAATTCAAATAAATAAATAAATCTTAATTTGTAATTCTGCCTGTTTTTAAAAATGGTCTGAAGAAACACTGTCTTGTTTGCTCAACTTGCACTTGTTACAATTTATTGTTCTTTTGTATTGTACACTGATTTAGTATCCAGCTCACCCATGAAAATGGGCATTTGATTCTCTTAGGTTATCCACCCAGTAAACAAATACAAAATAAATAAATAAAATTTAAAATAAAACTTCAACAATTTTTATTCAATTGTTCTGACTGCAAATACAGATGGTAATTTTTTATTGTATTTAATTGTTCCTTTTTATGTTTGCTTGCACGCATATGCAAGAAACATAGTGCCACCATACGAATTTTCGTAGGTGTGCCACTCAGCTTCCAATGCCCTGCTCCTTCTTGCAGGCGCTGTCTCACTGCACCAA
Organism: Neoceratodus forsteri; assembly: GCA_016271365.2. Taxonomy (NCBI): domain Eukaryota; kingdom Metazoa; phylum Chordata; order Ceratodontiformes; family Ceratodontidae; genus Neoceratodus; species Neoceratodus forsteri. The sequence goes on along the minus strand of CM057450.1, from coordinate 1,037,742,038 downwards.
TAAATGTTGGAGCTGTCTATGACAGCAGTTCAGATGCAGTGGCATACAGCTGAAAGCAAAAGACTGCTACAATCAGCGGTAGTAACGTGTAGACAATTTGCATACTGCCATCGGCAGTATGCAAAGTGCTTACACTTAGCACTGCATCTGCACTCTGCTGTCATAGACAGCTCCCTTGTTTTCTAGTTCCCCCCTCCCCAAATGCTCAAGTAGCATGCTGGGAGCCCACCCCAGCATGCTCATGTGCTCCCCCCCACCATACACCATATGGCCGACGGGGATGCCCAATCCCCCATCGGCTCTGCTGCCCAAACAAACTTCCAAGTGCCATGCGCTGGGAGCACACCCCAGCATGGGCAAAGTCAGTATGGTGACGGGGGTGCCCAATCCCCATTGGCTCCACTGTACCCCCAAAAACAGACTTCCAGTTACCATGCTGGGAGCCCACCCCAGCATGGCAAATGTCTGTATGGCCAACTGGGGTGCCCAATCCCCGTCAGCCCCACTGGGCCCTCCCAAAAACTTCCAGCTGCCACGCTGGGAGCCCACCCCAGTGTGGCAAAAAGTCCCAAGGCCGATTTCTAAAGAGAAAAATACCTGAAAACAAAAACGGTCCCTCGCTGATTGTCTTGCCCCTCCCCAACCCACGCCCACCCTCTGCGTACCTACCTCCCACACCTCCCTCACCCCATACTTACCTCCAGAGCCCAGCACGACGATCTTCAGTGGGTCAGGAACACGTCTGCACTTTTCAAAGCCGACTGCGAACTGAAGAAACGCCGGTAAACTGTATAATGGCATAAATGTTTTTTTTTCAACTTTAGTGCATATCTCGGTCATTTTTGGGATTTTTTTCACCAGATTTTCAACATGGGGTTCTTGGGGCCCCACCTCATGAACTCAGTCACTGTCATTTTGTTATTCGGTCCCGAAAGGTGATTTTGCAGTCACTGCACGAAACCACCTTTCAGGACTGAGTAATGAAACAACAATGTCAAAGTTCATGAGGTAGGCCCCCAAAAATCTATGTTGAAAATTTGGTGAAAAAATTCCCAAAAATGACAGTTTTACGAGCGTGCATTGCGCAGTTCCTACGCATGCTCATAACTTTGAGAATGTTTAATATTTTCACTCCAGATTTTCAACATTGCCATTTTACCACACCTCCTCATGAACAGTACAGCTGTCATTTTTCATATCTCACCCAAAATTTGTTTTCGCACATGTAGCGTACATTGGCGCAGTCAGTGTGCAAAAACAATGTTCGGGACACATTAAGAAAATCATAGTGACACTGTTCATGAGCAGAGGTGTTAAAATGACTATGTTGAAAATTTGGTGACAAAAGTACATAAAATGACTGTTACGAGCATGCATTGCGCAATTTCCACGCACTCTCGTAAGTTCACAAATGTTTAATATTTGCAGTCCAGATTTTCAACACTGTCATTTCTCACACCCAGGCTGAAATGTGTTTTCGCACTTCCGGCGCAGACTAGTGATCACTTTGGGAAATTAGTGTTCGGGACAGATTACAAAAATCACAGTGACACTGTTCATGAGCGGAGGTCCCAAAATGCCTATGTTGAAAATCTCCTGTAAAAAAATCGCCAAACTAATTACATTACGGGTGTACGTTGCGCAGTTTTAAGTATGCCCTTGACCACCAGTTTTTGTATATTTTCACCCCAGATTTTCAATAATGCCATTATTTACAACTCCTCATGAACAGTACACCTGTCACTTTTCACATCCTGTTCGAAATGTGTTTTCACACCTGTGGCGCCAAATAGCGCAGTCGCTGTGCAATATCACCTCTCACCTAACGAACTGATAGTGTCACTGTTCATGTGGTGGGGGTCACAAACAGCCCATGTGGAAAACTTGGAGTAAAACTACCAAGAAATGCCCTGGGCATTAGGGTTTTTGACGATACCGCCCTACCCTGTAGGGACTGACAGGCGTCAGGGGTGTGACTTGGGATTGTTGACAGTAATGCTCATGCCATTCCACCCCCACCCCCACCCTGCAGCCAGTGACAGGAACCAAGGTGCGTCTTGGACCCTTTTCCCCCAGAGTTCACCCCATTCTCCTATACTGTGCCCATTTCAGCGTATTTCCTTATAGAATTAGGTGAATGTAAAGCCCAAACACCCCCAAGGCACACCTTGACACTTGTCAGTGTCGGAAGGGTAGGGTGAGGTGAAATGTCGCGACCGCCATGGGCGATGACCCAAAGGCACACCCCAATGCCTGTTCAGCTCTGCAGAGTGAGGGTGGAGTTGGCATCAGTTCAGTACTTCAGTGCCATTCCTATACTGCATCTGGCTAACTTCTGCACTTCCACTGCTAATGCCAGCAAGCAAACATTTGGCATCAACAAATGCTTGTTTGTATTAGGTGTGTATTTTGTAAAGCTGCCTAATTTGACTGGAGCCTTGCCTGAAAACAGACCTTGGTCTATTGTACCAAACCAGGTTAACAAATACGAAGTTCTCTGAAATTTACGTAGAATTTTAAAATAGAGCCTTTTTTAAAGTCGGGCACTGGTCACCTCCAAAATAAATCACACTTCACGGTGGCAGAGCTAACTTACACAAATACCCCCACACAATACCCCCCCCAAAAAAAAAGATTGGATTTCAAAACACTACATACTTTATTACTGAAAGGGCATTTGCCCAAAAATAAGATCTTTGTCAGTTAAACTTCATCTGCTTTTGCTACATTGCCACCCCACTGGTCCCGTGGCAGTGCATCACACTGCCATGCTGGTGACCCGGGTTCATGCGTGGATGTGGGGAACCATGCTGGGTAGTGGTGGTAGGCTACAGCAATTGTCTCGTGACAGTGTGCTCCACTGGGGCGGGATGATAACGGGTTCCAGCACCACAGTGGCAACTACAGGAGGGCCAAGGAGATTTCATCAGAGGAAGGGAGGTGCGAGTGAAAGTTGGGAGAAAATAACAGCTGCTGTTTGAATGAAAGCTACAGCCTACTACAGTTACAGCTCTTGTTCATGATGTGTTCTTACAAACTGGCCAGCTGGCCAGAGGGAAAACCCTACAATAAAACAAAATTAAAAAAAAATGTTAATCTGCTCCCATTGCATATTTCCAAGTCATAATCCATATTTTATGACATCAAAATCGTTATAGCAACAACAAACTGATGTAACTAGATGGTGGCCGTTGTGGTACTTGACAGAAGTAGGAGAGGCAGGGAGGGGGGGAAAGAAAGGCATTTCAAAAGTATTAGGCCAGACAGAGAGGGGAAACAGGGACCTGTGTCTAAGAAGGAAAAGGGGGGCAAACAGGATAGTGAGACAGACAAAGCTGAACACAATGTTAAGGAAAGCAAAGGGAGTAAAGAGGGGCAATAAGGTGTTCTTCTTCTACAGTAGGGAGAAATGCAAATCAAAAGGGGGATCATTTGATAGAAGGAGGGGAAGGTGGGGTGGAAGGGGAAAAGGAGAAGGCAGACATAACCACTGAGTATTTCTGCTCAGTATCCATGGCAGAGGACAAGGGTCAATTACCACAATGTAGCCTCGAGGCCAAAAGGGAAGGTGGGGGGATCGACATAGAACAAATCACTGAGGATAGGGTTCTGAAAGGCATTGAAGTTCTAAAGGTTGATAAAATCTATGGGTCTGGATGGGCTGCACTCTAAAGTGTTAAAGGCAATGGAGCAGGAGCTGACCGCACCCTTGGTGAGCCTCTCACATGAATCAAGGGGGTACCAGGGAACTGGAGAATGGCAAATGCAGTACTTCAGCATAAGAATGGGAGCAGGGATGTGCCAGGGAACTATAGACTAGTACATCTGATGTCCATCATTTGGAAGATGCAAGTTATTTCAGCAAGGCAATTTACCAGGTCCCACATAAAAGGGTGGTAAAAAACTGAAGGACTTGGGGGTGGTGGACAAAAGTACAGGGTGAGTAAGAAACTGGTTTGGATGGGTGAGACTACAGAGGGTAGTCTTCGATGGGGAATTCTCAGAGGTTAAGGAAGTCACCAGTGGGGTTTTCCAGGGATGTTAATAGCATCTTATTTGCCCTACAACCCAGGTAATTTTCCATGTAGCTGTCAATCATGTCCATTCTCTGCCTAGTACACTCCCATGTATAAACAGGGCAATCCATAAGAAGTGCTGGAATAAGAAGAAGCAGAATCAGCTTCTATATAGTGCTTTTCGGACACATTGTATTCCAATGTGCTTTACAAGCAATGCTAGACTGGTAGTGAAGTGACCGAATGTGTAGTGGCAGCCATTTCTCACATCAACACCCACACACAGCTTTGGACAATTGCATGAACCGGTTTTATGGGAAAGCGAATGTTGGTCCAGGACACCAGGGAAAGTCCAAACTCTTGTGAAAAGTGCCATGGTTTCTTTTTCTTCTATGTGGACACCCACCAAGACAGCACCAAAAATGGGTAGAAGAGACCTCAATTTAACATCTCATCTGAAGGACAGCACACCCTGACAGTACAGCACCCACCTAGTACTGCACAGGTACCAGCATTCAGGTATAAGCCCAGTCCCAGTGTGGGACTAGAACCCATGACCTTCTGGCTCAGAGGTGGATGTGCTACCAGCTGAGCCGTAAAGTTGTTTATCTCCTCAGGAATGATGCCATCACTGCTGTCAGGCACTCGTGGCTATGCTTCACTTCCATTCGCGTGGCACCAGTGATGCCAACACTCCAAAGGCAATAAAAATCTTATTCTGGCACTCCTTATGTATCTCCCCTATACTGTATATCATATAGTAGTGATACTATGTACTATTTTGCACACCATTCCGCTCAGTGTTTAGATCTATAAAACTGCTAGGAAAACCATTTTGCAAAAACAACTCCAACTCAAAATACACACCACAACATGCTAAACTATTTCATAGGTTTTATAGGGTAATTACAAGCCCAATAGGCAATTTGCCCTTTATGGTTTTGAGATAAAATGTTGTGTAAACTACCATAAAGCACTTCACTAGGTCAAGCGTATGCAGAACTCCATATGTGCAGAAGTAGCTGTTTCTAGGAAAGTGATTGATTTTATTTATTGGTTATTTTTGACCAGGAAAGGTATACTGAACTATGACAACTCATTCCCAGATGCGCCCATTTGTGTCCTGTGGGTGAGTTGCATGGACGTGGTTAATTGACAGGGAATGTTGGCCAAAACACAAGGGAAAATCCCCTACTCTTACATTTAATGTCATGGGATCATTAACTTTCACGTGGACAGACACCAGAGATACGCAGAAGGAACTTTGTTTTAACATCTCATGTGAAGAATGGAAAGGGAAAGGGGAAATTGTTTAACCAGGAAAGGCGCACTAAGCTGAAACTTGTTTCCAGGTGCGACCTGGAAACACAAGAAAGTTAAGTGACTTGCTCAGGGTCACACAGTATGCAGGTGGGGGCTGTGGGATTCAAACCCAGGTCTCCAGGTTTACAGATCAGACCCCTAAACCAGTGCTATACTGCCTCCTCCTAACATGCAGCTCTCCCTTCTGCTATACTACAGAATCAGTATTGGGTATTATACCATGGACATAAGTGAACAGCCAATGAAATCATCAGACTGGCAGTTTACCACTGGTGTAAATCCTCTGATAATCAATGCTGTTGATGAGTACCTACTCCTACTCCTAATCCAAATCATCTGCAGCCCAGGAATAAATACAATAAAAATAAACAAACAAAGCAACCTCTTTAAAAGTTGCATTTTATTATAGTAAAAAAATGAACCTTGATATAATCGCAATAAGCCACTTGGAGGATGTGGGTTATCGGGCGATTTACCACAGCTGGCGAGGATTTACCCACTCGGCTGCACCTCGTGGGCAAACCACTCCAGCCATGGTAAATCCCCCTGATAACCCACACCCCCTCATGGCTTACTGCTTAAATATACACTGGGTCTTAAAATACTGCTCCCTGATTGGCTAGCTGGCACGATTTACAACATGTAAATCCTGCCATCGCCCCATGGGAAGAAGTGCCAGCCAGCCACATCTGCCATCCCCACTGTAAAATCATCACAACCCCTGAAACACAAACAGAAAAGACACCAGGTTCAGTCACCCATAAACAGTAGTTAAACACAGTTTTTCCTTATTTTTTCTCAGGGAAAAAACAAGCGGACCGGTATATAATCGCAATATCCCACTCGAGGGTGTGGTTGATGCCAGGATTTAGCCACTTCTGGTGTGGTTTCCTCACTCAGCCAGCAGCCTCATGAGAAAACCACACCAGGAATGGGTAAATCCTGGCATCACCCACACCCCTCTCCAGATATATTGTTTAATTAGTCCAAGTTCCAGTGTGAGATTAGAACTCATGACCCTCCACATGCAACCTATTGAGCCACTGACACTGTGTGTGACAGTGTTTAGTGCAGATACATTCTGCTATTTTGTATGATAGGATCTGCACTGATGAGTCTTTACAACACAGATACTGATGCATTACATTTGGGGAGTGGGATGTCTAAATGAGGAGTGCTTGCGTGATCTCAGTGCTATCCCTCTTCTACCAGATGACCTCTTTTTTCATGCTGCAGTGATTTTAGGTCATACATTTGACAGTCAAGCCTTACAGATTGTCTCTGATAACAGGTAGTTGTTCCTGAGGAGGCATCTGAAATTAAATGTCTACTTGAATCAGTCTCAGTATAGTTAAAAAGCCCTTAACTAAGAAGCTATAGATATTTCCTGGCAACATGCCCATTAAAAGGTGATTATGACTCTGAGCCCAGGACATCTGGTGCCGACTTTTAAAATGAGATTCTGGTGGCAATCTCAGATGCATCCTTCCTTGGAGAGGAAGGGCACCCCTTCCGCTGCAAAACTGCCCCATGGTGGCCCAGACATGTTGTGTGGGAAGGAGTAAGTATTCCCTGTGGAGTGCCCTAATGTTGCAGTGCACCTGCTCAGCTAGTGACTGAGGTAGAGGAGTCACACACCCACTTAGGGGCTGGCAGAGGAGTTACAAAGGTAGAGTGGGGCTCACCCTTGTGACAGGTCTGACATGCATTCTGTCAGGGCTCTTCTCAGGACCATGTCCTGGGGAATGACAAAGGGAGGGCTTAGTGGGGAGAAATATCCCTAAGCAGATGATGCCACTCCCATCCCCACGCCACAGTAGGGCCCCAGCAACTCCTCCCATGTTTTGCTGGCACCTCCTCCCAGACTTTGACCATTGAGTGAAGTATCCTCCCCCCAGTTTGGGGAACCAGGCTGTCTCATCCACAGAAGACAAGCTCTGGGTTGCTGTCAGGACTCTGGAAAGGATGTTAAACAAAGGCTTGTGGTGAGCTCGAACAGGGGTGGACTCCTACAGTGAGCTGCTGATGGGCTTGGGCAAGTGGAAGGAGGACCTTGCAGCTAGAGAGAAGAAATGGGGGGCATAAATACACATATAAACCAAGGTGACCATGAAAGGATGCTGGGTCTTGGTGTCTGTGACACACATAAATGTGCATTTTCAATACCTAAATGAGGACCTTGTGACTGTATACTAAGTCACTATGGAAGTGAGAGAAGCAATATGGGCAAATAGGGCTACACTCAAGAGGTACGGGGGGGTCAATCTGAAAATAAAGGAGTTATACTAAGTGAAAATGAAAGAGGCTAGCAGAGTCCTAAGGAGGGCAAAATCAGACACAGAACTGAAGCTAGCTAATGGTGTACAAGAAAACGCAAGACCTTCTTTAGGTATATCAGAGAAAGAAAACTAAAGAGGGACTGTGCAGCTAATTTCAGGAAATATTTTTTTAACTTTACTTTTAAAAGGTTTACTGCAGTACAAAACAGCATAAAAGATTGTAGGTAGGCAGAATCACATTTGAGAAACTCTTGGACAATACATTAGAGCATACTACATTTTAACATTAAGAAAAATTGCTGTGTCTCAGACTCTGTTACATCACTGAGGGGGATTCAGAAATGCATGTCTCCTATAATATGTACTAAATAGCCTAGTCTGTCATAGGCGGGGATAGTTCATACAAGTAACATAAAAACATTGTTATCCCATTACTCCCCTTTACCCAGCATTCATTGAGAGAAATAATAGGAGTCCCCTTAACACAACTCCTGCACACCCAAGAGCAGTATTAGAAAGTCTAAACTAGAATAACCCTTTATATTTAATGTACACAGTCAGCTCATTAGTAAGATTAGACATGCTATAGCCTCCAAGGTTAAACAGTAGCTAGGTCGCACAAACACTGAAAAGTGAAACAACCATTAGATACACAATCCTCCCTATTCTTAAATTCACAAAGGGGTTATGCATCTGTAAATTATTAATTTAAGAATTAGGGGAATTTTTAAGTGTTTTAGGTTATGTTTCCGATCTTGTGTAAATGTGTCATTTTAACCAACCCAACTAAGAGGACTTATTAACTACAATGGAATAACTTAAAAACCGAAGGTTTATAATATTCAGTGCAGGATGAAAATATCACTGGACGTGGAACCTTTGCAAATGAGCAACTAGCTCAAAGGTTGTTGTAATCCGAGACATTAAATAAATAAATAATGTATAAATCAACATCTGTCTATTCTAAGTTAGTCATTACTGCAGTATCCTTTCTTTTTTACTCTAACCTAAGAATATGAAATAACTATACTATATAGATACAGACAATAATGAATGGGGTATTGTACATTATGAGTTTCTTTTGCACACCTGAGGTATGTAATACACTATAAACCATGAGTAAAAATCATGAGTGGTTTATGATGATATTACACACCAAGGGTGTGTAAAAAAAATGAATAATATAACATCCCATAGTTTCTTTTATGTAATTGCTGGTTGGTTTAGTGTTGTGTACTACAAAATCAGCAGTGTTCCTTTCCTGTGGCATTTTGTTTCTGTGAGTGTGAGACAGCAGCAGCTTTCACTATGACTGTCTGACACCCATTCTGTCATAACCGTGTTCCATTCCATAATAACCAGATGCTTATTACGCCCTCAGAAAATGTCAGTCTAGTTAATAAATGGGCTCACCAGTAGTTATATAGATACATATTTACATTTTCATGTATTATTCTATATGGATACATATTTACAATTTCATGTATTATTTCTATATAGTGTGACACTCTGCCCCTGCTTCTGGTTACCTGTATGATATTATTATTATAAATAAATGCTCTGTGTATGAAATGCCAGTGTGTGAGAGAATTGGCCTTCAGATTACAAGGTCAGCAGCTAAAAATCACAGGATGCATTACGCTAACCAGGAGATCCCTGTAATTTAAGACTTCCTTAAAAAAATAGCATTTTATTACCTTTTTATGACCTGCCTAGGCTTTTGAAGTGAAACTAAATCTAATGTTTATGATGTCAGGAAAGAAAAGGTAATTTGGCTGTTTCTATCAAATTTAACGCCTAAATGACAAATGCTGGGATTGCTAAGATCAAAGTGAAATGTTTAATTAAAGGATGTCATATTTAGGAAATGTTTTTTTTCTTCTGATGTTCCATTAATTGAAGATACCTCCTGGTAGAAAGTATGTTAGAATTAATTCTGAGGGAGGGTCTAGCTGACCTCATCCAAAAGGGGGTGGGGAAGACAGGGAAAAGACATGTAACATTGTACATGAGGAGATATCATCTTTGGCTCTAAAAGCAGAAACTTCTAACTTTAAAAGCATTTACAGAGGTACTACATTAGATAGAAAAGATCTAAGAGTATTGTGGTAGGAGTTTGTTCTGTAACTTTCCCATTTTCTTTTGAGATGGTAAGCTCTTTGTTCTGTATTTCATCTTACCTATTTTACAATTTTTAGTAAACTACCCTTTCTTAAGATACTGCCTGTGTACACTTCCCAGTTTTCTTTTTGCATGTGAAGTACCTGTATTTTTAAGTCTGACAACAGTTTAAAAAGGCTTGATGGTGCTACTAAGCTTGTAAAAGGTAAGAATATAGCCAAGGTATCTTATAGAGTTTTAAGGGTTCATTTTGGATATCTGGTTAGGTGCCCCTTGGCGAAGGACTGTACTACATTCCCTGAAAAGAATATGTATCCGAGCCTGTTAATTGGGTATGCTAGCATAAGGTTCACAGTTTGAATCCCCCCAGAACTTGAGACTATAGGTGATTTAGACCCAAAGCAGACTGGAGGGTTACCCTGTCTGTTACCTGTTCACACTATTGCACTCTGAGGTTGGCACTGTGGGAGCCGAGGGCCTGACTTGTGGACTGTGTTTGTGACAGATACATATTTACATTTTCATGTATCGTTGTTGTTTAGACACAGACCACTAAAACTCTAAAGGAGTTTTACTACAAAATGTTGGTGTTGTTAGCTTAGTTTTGTGGTGTATAGCAAACACATGCTTCTTGTGCGTATGTTAATAAAACGAGACAGTGATACTTCTATAACTTTGGTGAGTGGACTTATCATTCCAATCAGTTGTTTAAATCAGTAGTATTGCCATTGCTGAGTCTTCGCACATTTTGTGCTTTTTATACAGGGAAAACAAGTGAACACATTTACCACATTCTTGTTCCGTTGTTGGAATACAGTGTAAATCAAAGCAAATTGTATGACTAGAAGGTTACTTGTAGAGGCTGGTATAAACCTGGGAATGCACCTTGTTTCAACTCTGAAGCCCTTGGGCAAGATTTGTAAGGCATTTTACTTTGACAAATTTAATATGTTTCTATTTAATGGGTTCCTTCAATGGTTGATAGCTGAGAGCACAGCTCTCAAAGCAGGCTGCATTCTTCGGTGTTCAAGGTGTGGGCAGTGATGACCTAACGTCTTTTGGGAGCACCCAACAAAATTTGTCAAGGGGAGGCTCCCTACCAATCAGACCATCTGTCTATGTGATTGGCTGTACAGTTTAATGTAATTTAATGGCATTATGATGCCATTTTGTGCATTTCTGCCCACACTACCGATGCCTATCGTGCTATGTTTCAACAGGTCAGAGTTCATAATGGTTCTGTGTTTATTATGTATGTTGTTGCCTGTTGTTTACTACTTATTAAGTTATGTTGTACACTTAGTATTTTCTAAAACTCATCCTAACTGTAATTTAGTGTTCTCTCAAACAGGAAATGTGGTGTTTCTTGCTGCCTCAGATTGTTGCAACACCAAAGGTAAAAACAGCTAAACAAACAACCCTTGCAAAAAAAAAACAAAACAAAAAAAAAAACAGGGAGACCAATGATGCATTAGGAAAGGCAAGTTGAGCTGACTGGTGACAAATGGCCTGGCACGGAACAGGGCAGGGATAGTGAAGTGAAGTTCCAGGGAACTGGGGAGGGGTCTTAAGCAGGTGGCGCGGACAGTGGCTTTTGCCATGGTGTTACCTGTGTATGGCTGGGGAAAGGAAAGAGCACTCCACCCTAGGGTTTACAATTGGTTGAAGATATGGTACTTGAAGGGAGGGCTCTGGCTACAGTGGGGATGGGGGGGCCAACCTGGGAGGATATGGGCCTCTATAAGGGAGACAGCCTGCATCCTTTCAGGAAGAGGACCATGGTCCTTAGTGGAAGGTTTACAGTAAATGCTACTTGGATGAGCATTTAAAATAGCCAGAGGAAGGCAGTAAAACCAAGGGAGGTAACAACTTCCCTCTCCCCCAGATTATGAAGCAGCATGGAGGGAGGGAGGGAGAGCAAGGAGAGTATGCTCCCCCGGGGCAGGGACAGAAGATCAATCAATCAATCAAATTCTTTATTTATCCAGGTGAACACCATTGAGCAAGCTCATTTATAAGGTGAACCTGCATTACACCAGTCAAGTAACAATGCATTTATATACAGATGAATAGACAGTAGGCGCAAGAGTACAACAGTACAGGTAGGCCTGCAATAGACAGGATAAGTAAAAATACATTTGGGTTCAGGTAAAAGACAGTCGGTAAGGGTATACATAAAAATAGGGTAGCAAGTCAGTAAAAATGTATACCAGATACAACAACATACATGGTTTAGTATTCCTGTAAGGTAAAGGCATTATAGTCCAGTGAAGAGATTAGTTGAAGTGGATGCTACAAGCAAAGAGACATACATAGTCAGTTTAAAAAGACCCAGGCATATCAAGGGGGAGGCATGTGTCGGGAGAAGTAGGCTGCCAGTGGGGAGGGGGGTCTGGAACTGGGATAATACTAGGAGCGAAGGAATGAGATGCTGTGGGTATACAAGGAATAGGTGGGTGATTGAGGGTGAGATTTAGGGTGGTAGATAAGTAGGTGGCTCAGGGACAAGTTATGCACTGATACAAGAAGGAAGGAGCATGGGAAAAGCATGGAGGATGTGGAAGGGGGTGTAAGTAAGCTAGGATCATTGGAAGCAGTTGACAGGGATATGAAGAAGGCAGAGGACAAGGGAGTATAAATCAGGAGAAGTATGAACGAGATGACAAGAGGGGGATTGCATTATATGTGAGTGAGCGAATCAAGGCCACAGACGTCCATGGGCATCAGGAGGAAGAGGAAGTGCTGGCAGTGCTGTGGGTCATCCTAAAGACAGATACTGTGATCACTGTCCAGACAGGGGTAACATACAAAGCTCCAGCCTAGGTAAAGGAGTTTGATAAGGCACTCGGAGAAGCCATCATCAGGATTATAAGCAAGCGGGAAGTACTGCTAGTTGGAGACTTCAATCTGCCAGATGTGGATGGGAGCCTTCTAGCTGCAGCTTCTGCAAGATGCAGTGACATTCTTGACTCCCTACAAGAGGCTTTTCTCAGGCAACTAGTCAATGAACCCACTAGGGACAGGGCAGTGTGGGACCTGATGCTTAAAAACAGGGACTGCATTGCAGATGCCAGTGTGGGCAGTCCCTTGGATACCAGTGATTACTGTACAGTGTGGTTTAACATTAAGACTGGAACAAAGGCAAACTACATGAGGACAAGGGTCCTGGACTTTAGAAGGGTAGATTTTAAAGAAATGGGAGAATGCCTCCGAAACTGCATAGTGGGGAGGGGGGACGGAATGGTAAGGAGAAGTAGAGGCACAGTGGGGTAAAATAAAAGAGGGCATAATTAAGGCAACCAGCCTCTGTGTGGAGGAAATTAGTAAAAGCACAAGAAAAAAAGAGACCATTGTGGTTCTCTAGGGAAGGAGCCAAGGTGGTGAAGAAAAAAAAGGGTGATATTCAAGGGCATAACAATACACAGAGGAACGAAGACAGGCCGGTGTTCCAACTTAAACAGAGGAAAGCAGGGAAAGTGATGAAAGAAGCAAAGGCACAAAGGAAAGTATAGCAAAAGGGGTAGCTAATGGGGATAAAACCTTCTTCAGATACATAAGTGAGAAGAAGAACTCAAGGGGTGGGATAGTGAGGGATAAGGAAGGTGGCAGGGGGAGACTGCGTAGAAAAGGAACATGAAAAAGAAGACATCCTGAACAGGTACTTCTGCTCAGTCTACATGGTGGGGGGATGGACAACCAGAGAGCAGCAGGAACAAGAGGGCTGGGATGGGGGGAGAGGTGAAAACAAATTATATTTTAAGTGGAAAGAGTCCTGAAGGGACTTGCAGCTCTGAAGGTGAACAAGTCTATAGGACCGGATGAGGTACACTCAAGACTACTAAAGGAACTCAGGAAGGTGCTAGCTGTCTCACTGATGGCCTTATTCAAAAGCTCACTGGAAACAGGCATGGTTCCAGACAACTGGAGGAGCGCAGACATGGTCTCTCTGCATAAGAGCAGCAGCAGGGAGGAGGCTAGCAACTATAAACTGGGCAGTCTCATCTCAGTAGTGGGGAAATTAATGGAAATTCAAAGGCAACATTTTGAAGAGACCAAGACCCACTCACTGGATATGGATTTAATATTTCATATTTATTAAATACCACTTTTTAGAAAATCAGTGTTTCGCAGTGAACTCAATACTTCTTCAGGACCTATAATTAATTAAATCATAGATTTATACATTTTCATTTGACAGCCTTTAACTTAACAATTGCATCCACTATATTTGGTGATTTATAGGTAAAGGGTATATGATTTTTTTATATACAAATAGAATAATAGATAAGTGTATATTACTAGGCAGTAATACCATTGAGAGGTTTTAGGGACATGGAACCTCAAGAGGGATGCTCGAGAGGTCCTTAAGTCCCCAAAACCTCTTGATGGTATTACTGCCTTGTAAAACACTTATCTTTCTGTTATTTTTTGTAATATATGGATCCATTGATAATACTACAGTTAGAGATGACCTCTGAACTGTAGTATTATCAGCGAAAATGATAGTATTATCACTTTTCAGGGTAGTATTATTAAGAGTAGTGATGTATTACTTGGAATTTTTTGTATAACTAGTATAGTATTATTGAGGCTTATCCATATATTCCAGTTCTACAAACACTTGTATCATTTATATTTCATATATATAATGATCTATGCTTTTAAGTTCTATAAAGAAAAAATAATTCCTAACATTCTACTGTGCATCCATTCGTTAACACACATTTTATATATTTAAATTTTTGTCATATAGTTCCCCACCTTGTTTCTTGTGATAAAGAATCAGAAAATCAATTTGCAGATGTTTTTGTTTTGTTATGCTGTGCAGATATAAATAAATAAAACAGTTTTAGATTACTTTATTTTAAAAACAGGTAGTTATATTATTTTGTTTTATCAAAGTATGTAAAGAGGTTCTCTTTGGATATACCTCTATTGGTTTTAAATATCTCTTGAGTTGTTACAAATTTCTCCTCTTTATTGTTTAGGCCTTTATTTTATTCATTTTTCTCACTGTCAGAGGTGAAATGAATGGGTTATTTGTTCTCCTTATGTTCAATATTTCTAAACACATTGTGTGTATACCAGTATTACGATACTTTACTGAATCAGTATGGTAGTTTCAACTTCTTTTTTTATATTCGGGAAGCACACTTGCTTCTTCTGTTTACTACACCTAAAAGTAGTTTAAGATTCAAGAAGTTTATTCATGTATACACTTTTTTTTATAAACACTTTTTAGCATCTTTTTTAAGTTCTCAGTCCCAAACTGAATTTGGCTTAAATATTTACTTCATCTTTCTGTATTGTAAGTACTTAGCACCCATTCTCATATATTTTTTTTAGTTTGAAACTCACTTATATTGTATATTGCGTTGCTATCATGAATGCACCTTACTTATATTGTACTCAGGCAACCCATTTCTCAGGTTGCAACGTTACTCTGACTCGAGCCACTTGTTTATATAATCTTTTTTAATTTTTAAACACGGCTTGCTGGTATGTTATAAATAATTTTAAAACCACACCTTGCTTAGTGCTGTAATAAACTTCAATCTTTTCACAGTTTTACACTGTTTTGTAACATATGTTTTTCTAGCTGTGCACTTCCATTTCTGCTTCGGTTTTCATTTTAATATACTTGCAGTTCATTTTGCAAATTCTGAGGTACTATATACCCTTTATTTTAACAACAATATTTTAGTGTGGCACGCCGGCAGTAACGTTTTTCTTTGGCTTACCCTGTTTCTGTAGTCTTAAAATGTTTCTTCCATGTAGCCACCAATACTGCTTCCTCTATGCCTTTTTTATACAAACTGGTTACCCTGGTAACTTGCAATGTCATACTCGACATTTTAGGACATGCACAATTTGTTAAAACACACTCTTAGTTTCTATTGTTACTATTACTCATTTTGTATCCAAGAGTCAATATGAAGCACATTTGCATTTTCTAGTTCTTTATTTAAAACAGGCATTTCCAAGTGTCTAATTAGTGTGATATGTTTCTTAAAGGCTAGTGCCCAAATTTCCCCTTTGTTTATCTTTTATCTGCATTTTTATTTACTTCTCATGGAATAACACAGATAGGTTAGCCAGAAAATTATTTAAATACAGCTCTTTTTTAATTTTCCCATATGGATCACAGTAACTTGTCTGATTATATCACAATATGATCTTAGTGAATCAGTGGACTGAATCAGGACATGAGGGTTGCATCCATAAATGTGGAGCCCCACGTCCTGACTCCCCCGTCAAAGAATCTTCATAATCTGGTGGCCACTGGCAACCAACTCACTGTACGGCAAATATGTGCCAGTGATCAGTCCATAAACTGGGGCTCTGGTGGGACTACATTACATATTGCTGCATATCTACTGTATATACTTTTTGTTTTTAAGGATTCCATTTTAGTCAACAAATTCTGACCATACAATATCTTCATTTATTCTATATCTTTTATCTAAGGTATCAAATCCATCCATCCATCCATCCATCCATCCATCCATCCATCCATCCATCCATCTATCTATCTATCTATCTATCTATCTATCTATCTATCTATCTATCTATCTATCTCTCTTCTCTCTCTCTCTCTATCTACATCTCTCTCTCTCTCTCTCTCTCATCTACCCAAAAAGCCTCTTTTCTTAAGAAGCGTTGCTGTAGACTGCCTCCCCTTAAAGGGGTATCAACCTTTTCTAAGCCTACAAATCTTAAAGATGAGACATTATGTCTGTTCTCATGAAAATGTGCCAATACAGAATCTAAACCATCCCTCCTTATGTCGCTCCTATGCTCATTTAGGTGAAGTTTTAAACTTCTGGAGGTCTGACCCATATAGTGCAGATCACATGGACATATCAATAGGCATACAGCTTGCTCTGTTTGGCATGTTATAAACTGTTTGATCTCAGTGTGTTCATCTCTGTACAGGTTGTATACTGTCTTTGTTTTTCCTTGTACTGTTGCAATTCTGGCATCTACCACAAGGGTAGTTTGCAATTATTCTTGTTCTGCCTTCAAAAACTTCAGATTTATTTTTAGGTGTTTAATATGTGGCATGACATAGCCTGTCTTTTAAAGATCTGGGGCAGGATTCACAAAGCTTTGCCCGGGTACAAAACCAGTTTGCCCCGCTTTGTGAATAGCTGGTAGTCGCAAAGCCCAGTTAGCCCCTGCAAACTGGGATTGTGCCTGGGCAAAGTGGGGAGGGTGGCAGCAATGCAAATGAGTTGGAGGGGACCTACATATCCCTGCAATCTCATTCACAAACATTTGCTTCACGCAATGGACATTCACAAAGGCCATTGCATGGAGCAAATTATCACTTGGAAAAACCTGACTGTACTCCCCGCAAACCCTAGAGAGTTGGGGAGGTACTGCAGTCTCCTCGTCCCCGTCAGAAGAAAACTGAAGTTCACCCTCCTCCCTGGTCCCACTCCCAGTATCGGTAGATAAAAAGAAAATGATCTCTGGTTTCCGTAGCATAATGGTCCCTTCCCCCTCCCCTTCCGATCCCAGGTAGCATGTACAGAGTAGATTTCCTGGTTTCCAATAGTGCTCCGAACCCCTTCCCGTTCCAATCCCCATAAGAGTTCACAACACAGAAATCCCCATTTTCCAGAGTGTAGTTGTCCCCCAACCCACTCCAGTAAATACATCCCATCCCTCTACCCCCAGCCCAGCAGGGCCCCCAGGTCAGCAAGCAGCACAGCCCTCCTCTCACCTGTACAGCTGCCCACCAACTGAACTGTTAATGAATGACAACTTATAGTATTCCCTAAAAGACCATTGATTAACACTGTCAACCAATGGGCTTACAGTGTGTACTGTAAGCTGTCATTCACAAAGTTGTACACCTTTGAGAATGACAGCTTACAGTATACACTGCAAGCCCATTGGCCAACAGTGTTAACCAATGGCCTTTTAGGGAGTACTGTAAGCTGTCATTCTTTGACAGTTCAGTCAGTGGGCAACCATGGAGGTGAGAGGAGGGCTGTGATACTCGCTGAACCGGAGGCCCTGCTGAGACAGGGGGAACAGGGTGGGATGTAGTTACTGGAGTGGGTGGGGTGTAGGGGGACCACTACACCATGGAAAATCGGGATTTCTGTATTGTGAACTCTTGTGGGGATTGGACCAGAGATGGGTTCCGAGCACTATTGGAAACCAGGGAATCTTTTCTGTACATGCTACCCGGGATCAGAAGAGGAGGAGGGATGGGTATCCATTGCATTTATTTTTATGCTATCGGGGATTGGACTGGGGAGGGGGTAGGGTGCTATTTCATTTATTTTTATGCTACCGGGGATCGGACCGGGAGGGGGCGCGGTGTTATTACATTTATTTTTATACTACCGATGATCGGACCAGGGAGGGAGAGGGGTGCTGTTACATTTATTTTTATGCTACCGGGAATCAAACTGGGGAAGGGGCAGGGTGCTATTACATTTATTTTTATGCTACCAGGGATCAGACTGGGGAGGGGGAAGGACAACTACATTGTGGGGACTGCGGCTGTGTGGAGCTTGGGCTGTTGGGGGGGCACATACCACACACCATTGCCATGCAAATGGGCCCATAATGGGCATGCTAATGGCCTCTAGTGCCTTGCATGCCCAATGGGCTCATTTGCATAACTATCTTTGTGAATGGCACTTTTGCGACAGAGCACTATCAGCTTCGGGGCCATGTACTGGCTTGCTGTGGGGGCAACACTGCTATGTCTTCCCCTGCTTTTCCACGGAAAGCACTGCCACCACTGGCCCCCTATTCACAGTCAAATAACCCACCGGGCTATCTGACTGTGAATAGCACAGTTGTCCACCAGCGCACCCAGAGGAGCACAGCGCAAACTTTTGCGCTCGCTTTGCGCAATCTTTGTGAATCTTGCCCCTGACTTTTTTGCAATTACAAGGGGCTTTTCACTAAACGTCTTTTCCCCAATGGCGTCTGACTTCAAAATGTCCCAATATTTGTTAATATATGATTTCATGATTCCAAAATTATCTGAGTACTCAACCAATACAGTGATTTTGTTTTTAGTCTTGTCTTCTTAAGGTACTGATTTTAATAAATCTTCCCTGTTAATAGCATCACTTCTCCTCCTGGCATCATCAAAAGTTCCCTCTCTACATCCTCTGTCCTTAAAACATTCTCCCAGTTCATCTGCAGCTTCAGAATAGTCTTTCTCAGTAGTACAGTTACGTTTTATTCTTATTAGCTGGCCGTAGGGTATGTTTTCAATAACGCTAGGTTTATGGAAACTTTTAGCATGTAGAAGCACATTTCTATCTGTGGGTTTTTTGTAAACCTTTGTTTCCAATTTATTGCTTCTTTTCTGCAAGTTAAGATCGAGAAAGTTCTCTGATTTAGTGTCATACATCATAACATATTTCCAATAATCAGTTTGTGTTTAGATATTCAAAAAAAGGTTTTTAGCTCTGTTTCTGTGCCTTGCCAATGCAAAGGCAGTCATCTATATATCTTTTCCAGCAGATAATTTTGCTGCTGTATATGTTGGTTTCACTGAAAACATATTTTATTTCAGATTAGTCCATGAAAATATTTGCGTAACTTAGGGCCAATAATGACCCCATTGCTGTTCCTTTACAGTGCCAATAATGGATATTTTCAAATCTAAAATACTTTTTGTTGTCAGTACCAGCTCCGCTAGTTGCAAAATGTATGCATTTGGGGGATTTTCAGTTTCCCCTTTGTCTTGTAGTTTTTCTTTAAGGGCTTATAGTCCTTCCTGATGAGGAATACTAGTGTAGAGGTCCTTTACATCTAGTGTGACAAGAATGGTGTTTTCTGTTATTATTTGTTCCTCATTAATCTTGTTGAGTAGTTTGACTTTTTCTTTACTGTCTTTTAGATATGCTTTAGAGCCAGCCCACTGGTGCAGTGGTTGGATTTCTGCTCGCGACGCCAGTGAACTGAGTTCGGGAATGAGCCCGGGTCGTCAGAGGACTGGCCAGGGGGAGAAGGATCGACCATCCTCAGGACAGCTCTCCTTCTCCTTCTCCTTCTCCGGTTGGTAGGGGGCTCTGCGCTCAGTGCAGAAGCGACACCTAGTGGAAGCTAGGTGCATTGCCCTGTGCACTGATGCATGTGCAATGACGCCTGCATCTGTCCCGCCCCAGCCAATAGGGATAAAATCCCTCCATGCCGCCCATCTCTATGACACCCTGCCCCCGGACTTCAATTAGCTGTCTGGCCGCGGACTCTCCCAATCAGATATGGTTACACGGCACCAGTGCCTGCCATGGTGCTGTGCCCCACCTCCTGGTGGGGCAAACCAGGAGTGACCAGGAGAGCGAGGGGCTTAGCAGGCGGTGGAAGCCACAGGGCACCATGACCAGGGCGGAGCTCTGACGGTTCGACAGGAGGACAAAAAGAAAGATAAATATTACAAAAAAAAAAAAAAAAGATATGCTTTTGTTGTTGTGACCGGAGGTTGCAAATAGTAGTCTATGTAGACCGATAGGGATTCACGGGTAGGAAAAATCCCTGCTATGATAGGTCTGCCTGGGGGGTTGGACAGGTCTTTATGGATCTTAGGGAGAGTGTAGAAGAATGGAATAATGGGGTATTGCCTAAATAATGCTCTATATTCTCAGCCTGTTAGATATGTTCTTTCTACTCTTTCTTTCAA
The DNA here is from genome assembly GCA_016271365.2 of Neoceratodus forsteri. Lineage (NCBI taxonomy): Eukaryota > Metazoa > Chordata > Ceratodontiformes > Ceratodontidae > Neoceratodus > Neoceratodus forsteri. The sequence goes on along the minus strand of CM057450.1, from coordinate 1,037,721,639 downwards.
GATGTCTGACTAAACTTTTTACTGTCTGTGTTGGATTTAGTTCACATTTTTGCCAGAATTCCCAATCCTGTAATTGTCTTAAGCATTCATTTCTGTATTTCTCACTGTGCATTCTCACTATACTGTCCTCTTTGTCTGCCTTTTTAATAACTATTATGATGTCATTTCCTAACTTTGAAGACTGTCCGCCTTTGGACAGGCACAGGCACCGCTAATCAATAAGGAATTAGAATTGGGGTTCAACATGGACTACAGGAACAGTGAAACTAATAAAATACTGTAACATTTTGATAAATAAGTATCCCAGCAAGCTATGACTTCCCTGCTCTGGCAAACGCTATAAATTTGAGAGGGTGGAGAAAATACATATGGATCTTGGAAACTTGAGGAGTGGTCAGGAGCATGGCAGTTGGCATTCAAAGCCAGAGAGTGCAGAATCATGCACACAGGGCACAGGAACCCAGGAGCAGAGTATAGGATGGGGTGGAGGTATTGACTGTCCCCAATTAGGAAATAGACCTTGGAGTTATCATATCTGATGACTTCAAAATGGCAGGACAGTGTGACAAAGCAGTGGACAGGACCAGTGGGATTCTGGTTTGCATAAGAAGGGATATCTCCAGCATTAGGAGACAATATCACTCACTGGTGAGACCCCACCTGGAGTATTGAGTCCAGTTCTAGAGGCCCCACCTCAGAAAGGATATGAACAGGGTGGAGGCAGTAAAGAGAAGGGCAACCAAAATGGTGCAGGGGTTGCACCAAAAGCCCTATGAGGAGAGACCAAGGGATCTCAATGTGTACACCCTGAAAGAGAGCACAGACAGAGGGGACATGATAGAGACCTACAAATACCTCACAGGGTTGAAGGGGGTGCAGGAAGGGAGTTTCTTTCAACTGAAAAAGAGCATGAGGACCAGAGGGCATGCAATGAAGTTGGACGGGGTTAAGAGAGATGTGAGGAAGTACTACTTCCCTGAAAGAATGGCCGAGAGCTGTAACAGACTGCCAGCAGAAGCAGTGGAGGTGAAAACAGTAGAGGGCTTCAAGTATGAATGGGATAGACATAGGAGAATATTCTTAAATAGGCAGGAAGGAGGGAGGGTCGCTTGAGACCAGTTAGTGTCTGCAGAGGCAAACTAGGCAGTGACCATTTGGGCAGATTATGTAGGCCAAGCAGTCCTTTTCTGCCAACAGATTCTATGTTTCTGTGTAACTGCTCATGGTGGACCATAGTATCCTTATTTCTTTTCTGTTTACTGGGTTGACAGAATATTTTGAAATAAAAAAACTGCAGACTATATGCCTGAGTTCTTTCCAGATGGTGCTGCATTCATGACTTATGAATGTAATTTAGCAGAGGCTGTGTTTCATCTGTAATTCTATGTTCTTTGCTGCTGCTCTTCTGCTCAAAACCTCCATGAAAACAAGATGTTTTATTTCTTGTGCTATCCTAGCTGAAGTGATATCAAATAAATGCTGTGAATAAATATATTACAAAGCACTTATTCTGCAGTAGTCAGAAGGCTTGCATTAGCTCATGCCAGGACCTCCTAAGATCAGGCTGTCAAAGGCCATCTCTGTGTAGGTGGTTTCTTAATTCATCAAAGATAATTTTACACTTCTGAACCTGGAATGAACTGGGAACTGAGAACTGTGGGAGACCTGCTTCCACACCTGTATCAAATGCTGTAATACTGTAATTATCTTTCATGTAAATCTTATTCTATGGCATTTCTAGCCTATCACTGCAACTCCTTAGTTGAAAACTCCTAAAAACAGGGAAACCCATCCCCCAAAGGCTAACCTCCCAGGTAGCCTTTTCTCACAAAAAAAACCTTTTTCACATACCTAATAGCCCTGCATTTGACCTGCACCATATACGCATACTAGCCTGCACTTCTCGCAGCCATTTCACAGTAACCCAGGCAAATGCACTTCTCACTCGTGCTCTGTTTGCTCTGCGATTGGTTAGTAGAGCACAAGTGAGTGGTGGAACCTATCGATTCGCTCTGTAATGGCTGCACACAGTGTCTGTTTTGCTCATATCTGCAGAGCATTAGACTAAGTTCAAATACCTGACTATTACTTATGTGAAAAAATGTTCTGTTTGTGCGAAAAGGCCAATCCAGAGGTTAGCCTTGGGGAAGAGGTTTCTCTAAGAAGCTAATTTTCTATACACCTTTGTCCTCCTCTGACAAAAAAAAACACACTATTTTACATGCTGTGTGAGTTGCCCCGTTGCACACACTGCATCTCAGAATTACATCCACTTATTGTGTTTGAATAAAAAGACAGGAACCAAATTTTCCGGACTCAACACAATCCCAGGGATCAGGAGGAAACTCCCAAACCTTCCCCCTAACAGAAAATGACACATGAAAATCAGGGGCACGATTTAATAAAGAGATACATACAGAGGCGTAAATTGCATTGGTGTGCCAGGAGACTAAGCTACCCACTCACTAGTGATATACAAACCAAAATTCAATTATTTTAAAAAGTGCTGGCATCATATCCCAGTCACATACTGGATATTATAAAGAACATGCTGCGGTTGTGCAGAGGCATGATCATAACTTAGAAAAGTTGCACTTTGTAAAATAATTGGAACACTAAGATTCTCAGTATTCAATAAAATATGGCCATCTCCTTCCCTTTTAAATTCTAGCAATATTTAATTCTACCTATACCTTTTCTCTATTACTAAAGTATTGTTTTCCTCTTGCCTTCTAAGATCCCCCCATTTTAGGCTGCTAGTATTTTTAGTGCTGAAATAGTAATGGCATGCTGAGAGAGAGAAACAGAAAAAACAGTTTTTTCTGCTGAGCTAACCCCATGTCAGCCCTCTTTTGGGACCAGCCACCACTACTCAGCCTCATCGTCCACTGATCTGCTGGTTCTCTCTGATGTGTTCCCATGGATTCACCCCACAGCAGATCTCTGGGGGTGGGCCAGCCTTCCCCCAGTAAGTGCAGGATCCAGTGGCAGGCTGGCAACAGGCTGCGTGGTGTGGGACCCAAGTGTATAGGGGTCATCATTTACACAGAGGCTAGAGTCTCCCCCCTCCCCCCACCTTTTCTATTGTCTGCGCTCCCTTCACCACCCATCCATTAGAGGGTGCCAACAGTCTAGCATTGGCCTCTCACACTGGAGTCAACTGCCTGGGGGAAAACAGAGCTCTCTTGGCCCTTCACAGGAGTCGTTGCACTGCTGGATAGACACCCTCTCCATCCCTGGGCTGGATACTCTGCCACTGGCAGCACCAGCTTCCAGCCCTGGCCACCTTTCTGCACAACCACAGCCTGCTCCCAAAACCAGGTTGCCAGAACTTTGTGCAGCCACTGGGCCAATGCGTGGCCCACACTCTGCTGTTTTTGAACATGCTTGGCATGTGACTAAGGTGAACAAACATGCAACAACAGACACTGCTCCCTGGAGTTATGGGAAACTTAGGGTATTCAAAAACAATTGAGACTAATGAGGAAAACCTGGAGGATAGCTGTATTAAAAGGAGTTCTACTTTAATAATGTTAAGTCTACAAAAATAAGACAAACCAGACCTAAAACCATGAAAAGGGCATCATATAAGACAGGAGAAAAGGGTAAATCTAAAATAGAATAAAATGCTATAGGTACATAATGTTCACTCTAACATGCACTGTCACTTTAAGGCACATTGGGAAATGCTGTGGATATATTTGTTAAATACAGGTATCAGATTATTTTCCCCATTGTACCTCTAATCCTAGCTAGCCGTCCCCCCACCCCCAGCCATGCAGTTTCTTAGGCACTGTCCCATCTCCTAATGTCTAGGACCCTTGTTCTGTTGTGGTTTGCCTCTATTCCCATCTTAATGTTAAACCACACTGTACGGTGATCACTGGCACCATAAGGACTACCCACTGTGACGTCTGCAATGATGTCTCTGTTTGTAAGCACTAGGTCCAGCACTGCCCCATCTCTACTGGGATCATTGACTAGCTGCCTGAGAAAAGCCTCTGGAAGGGAGTCAAGGACAGCCTTGTTCCTTGCTAAAGCTGTAGTTGGAAGGCTCCACTCCACATCTGGCAGACTGAAGTCACCAACTAGCAGCACCTCCCTTTACTTGCCATCTTGATGAAGGTTTTCTTAAGTGCCTTATCCAACTCCTCTCACTCTGGTAGCAGTCTGTATACCACCCTTTTACAGATAGCAGACCTAGGGCCTGTCTACAGGATAGCCCAAAGCACCTCCAGCCCTTAGGTTTTTCTCCAGGTTATCCTGCACTTCCACGGCCTTGATTCACTCCCTTACATATGGTACAACCTCCCCTCCCTTCTGTTTCTCCTGAACAGGGAGTAGCCCAGTATGGACATGTCCAAGTTGTGGTTGTCAGTGCACCATGATTCTATCATGGCCACCAAATTCAGGCTAGCCTCTTCCATGATGGCCTATAGTTCCAGAATTTTAGTTCCCAGATTTCTTGCACTGGCGCACCACACATAACTCTTCATATCTTACTCCCCCCCCGCCTCCCTCCATCTGTGTTGTTCCCTGACAGGCCCCCAACCCATCATTTCCCTTTTTGCCTTCTCTGTTACCTGTCTCCTTTACTGCTTACTTCTTACTTCTCTGATTTATACCCACCTTTTCCTTTGCCTTGTCCCCACCACTATCTTCGTGCACCACTGCACAAGGGGAGTTCACTCCCCTAGGCCCCTGCCTCCCTGCTGCTTCATTATCTGGGGGGCACTTGTTGCCTCCCTTAGCTCTACAACATCCCCCACAACTAGTTTAAATGCTTATTCAAGTAACATTTAAACCTCAAACTAAAGACTGTGGTCCCTTTCCTGGAAGAATGTAGGCTGTCTCCACCATGGAGGTCCATATCTTCTCAGGTTGACCCCAGTTCCCAATGTAGCTGAAGCCCACCACCATATACTATGCCTTTAACCAATTTTTAAAAGCCATAGTGCAGAGCATTCTTTTCTCTTCCCAACCATGTACAGATAAGGCCGCAGCAAAAACCACTGCGCATGCCACCTGCTTGAGGTCCCACCCCAGCTCCCAGAAATTTCCTCGCACAACCCCAACCTTGTCCCTTACCAGGTCATTTGTCCATGGGTGGACAATGCTGTCTAGCTCTCTCCCATCTCCTACTGCCCTAATGATCCTCTGGATCCACTCTCCATCCGTCTGTGCCGAAGCACCTCTCAGGCCCTTTACCTTCCTCCCTCTCTCTTCCTCCCCCCACTCCAAAGTCTGTCTCTCTAACAACAGATTCCCTCACCAGCAGCTGCTTCCTCCTTGGCTGTGGGGCCTCTTCCTTCCTTCCTTCCTCCTGGGGCCTCCTCTCTGAGAAATCCCAGTTCCTCCCTTTCCACTGCTATAGGTGCCGCCATCCGGTTGCCCCATCCTGCCACTAGGGTGAAGGGATTCTGCAGTGATACAGGCTGAGGAGTGCATACCCTTACCTCCACCTCTGCTCTTCTGGGACCCACAAAGGTCCAATTGCTCTGCTTCTGCCCAGTCATCCTCTGAGGAGCAGTGATAGATTTGGTGGCCCCTGGGTGGGGAAGAAGGTTCTCTGCACTTTGTCATTGTGGCCTGGAGTCCAGCAACCTCTGCCCTCAACCCAGAGAGGTGAGTATAAATGGAGCAGCACCTCAGTCTCCAGAAAGTGTCCTGAAAGACTGCAGCTCCACACCCATTGCACTGCACCACTCCTGTGTTCTTGTCTTCTTTTATCTTAGCGCTTGTTGAAACTTCCATGTACCTTACTGCCCCCTTTCTATACCCATTGAATTCCTACCTCTCCCTTTGATTGTTTGATATTTATTTGGTACCCTATGCTAGCTAGGGTGTCTCTTGTATTCCCTATGTAACCCCTCTACCCCTCTACAAATGGAGGTTCCCAAAAAGTCTTCCATGAGCTTGCCTAAATGCTCACTGCCAGGCTGGTGTCTTGTGTTTTAGCAGTCTAAATGTGATTACCAGAGCCTGTATAGCCTCTGTGTACTGTCTCTTTAAGAACTGCCTAATTGCAGCTTAAAGTAATCTGAGAGGGAGCTCTGTTGAAAGATATAATTATTTACTGAAAATCATTTAGAGTGATAATGATAATGTAGTTTGTCTAACCTGCTTTCTTTGTAGCAAGGACTGTTTTGTTTGTCTCCACTATCTTGGTCCTGGACTGCAAATTGGACCAAACAGTACTGGTGGGACATAAAATGTAGCCGGACTACAGGAGCTGTCTGAATTCAAAATCTGTAGGAACTATAGTTTGGAGCTTTTTTGCGCCTTTTTTGCAACTGAAGGGGGAGCTCTTGCTTCGACTGACAGCCAAATCAGCCAACCAAATCTTTTGGATCTTGGGGTAGTCCCGGGCTGCTTGCAGTTTTCAGTTAGATCTAAGCTGGAAGCTGAACAAGAAGGAGGAGCTGAAGTATATTTTGAGCAGCAATCCTGAATGGATTCGCATGGGAAAACTGTGAAAGGGCTGAGTTTTTGGCTTGCAGTTCTGCCTGCTGCTCCTGGGAGGGAGAGAAGAAAATTATAGTGTATGGTGGAACGTCGTTCTCCACTGAAATCGATCGTTTTCGAAACCTTGTAGTCACACACTAGTGACGTTCGCAGTACAACAGAATGATGTTTTCTACTGTACTGCGAACGCCACACTGTGTCCTCGCGCAGCATTTTGACAGTTAGGCTCACCCATAGACAGGACACACGGCAGAAGCAGCAATATCGGGGCAGTATTAATGGTTAGTGTGAAACGTTCACAATGTAAATTTTTTCCTTCTAGTAACTGTTTTATTTTTCCCCAAAAGCGGCGTTCCACCATACACTATAAAAGAAAGTGCATGGGAACAGTTGACAACAGGCATCTTTCACCTCGTTGGCACTGTGACAGCGGATTACCTCTCGAGCTGCGCTCTCCAAGGTAATCCGTTGTCATAGTGCCAACTTGCGAAAGAATAGCCCTGTTGTCAACGTTTCATGCACTATCCTATATATTTTGGACTAAATCCAAGTTTGTGTTACTAAAGTAAGCTACTGAAGTGGGCCAGGCTTAACCTGAAGAAGACCGAAGATTTTGCTGAATGAGATTGGCCTGTCAGGAGTTCCAGCTACCCCTAAGCTCCCAGTGTGTGCAGAGACGTTGTGATTCTTACTGAGGAGCGCTTTGCCTGGTACAGTAGAATTCCCGTACGTGTAAAGGTGCTATGAGCTGCTAGTGGGTTGTGAGTTAGTCCTCCACTGTGTGAACTGTGTTCTGCTTACTGGAAGCTGTATCCAGCCCAAAATGGACTGCATCCGAATTTGTCTCCATGCGGTCTGGGCCTTGCCAGATTGGCCCAGCCAGACTACCCACTGCACAGAGAAGCCATCGACGAAAGACATGCCTGGGGAACAGCCCCTGCTCCATGCTTGAACAGGAATGACGGCTCTGCGACTCGTGTGGGCCCTGCTTCTCCTGGCATTCCAGATCAACCACCTGCAGTCTTGATTTTCATCCAGCCTGTGTCCAGTCTTGGGTATCGTGAGTAAATACCAGGGTAGCTCCCTGCAACAACAGCTTAATCTGAGTGTGTCATCTGATTGTCTTGTTGTTTCATTTCCTTTATGAACTGAGTCATCTGGCTCCGGATTACAAATATTGTGTACTGTGCATGTTGTGTTTTCCATCACAGGGCCCCAACCAGCTGCGATGCCGGCCAACCCTGGGCATCAGTCCTGGCTAGCCCATCTCTTCTTCACCTGGGTACCCAGAGGTGTGACTGTGTGGGGGACTCAAAGCGCATGCATAACTGCTTGATTGATATAACCTTTAAGCTAATTAACCTGATTTTGCCCCTCCCTTGTTCAAGTCCCCTGAATAAATCAGATTTAACTTTTTCTGCATGTAACCTGACTGTGGTTCCTATTTGTTCTCAAAGTACTGTACTGTTGCTATTTGCTGTTCATAACCTTGTTTTTCAGGGGGTCCTCAGGGTCGAGCCAGAGGAACCAGCCCTGGTGGTAAGTACAAATAGTGTGGGTACTTGTGTGGTGTACCAGGGGTATTGTGAAAGTGATTATTGTACAGTGTTCAGGCCACTAGAGGGGAAAGAGGGAGGTTACAGTGCCCTAGAGGGCTGTGCCCAGGTTAGCTTGACCACTACCGACCCTGACCTCTGGATGGAGGCACCCGTTTCAGAACTTAGGCCCCTTAACCTACTACTAGCCAAGCAGGCAGGGGTAGTAGCCCTTGGGATAGCGCCACCTAGGGGTTACACCTATTTTAACCTACCTACCTGTGGTTAACTTGCTCTGGGTGTCTACTACTTCTTACTTCCTAACCTGAGCCTTATTCATTACCCTACCCTAGAAAGGCTATTGACTCTAGAACCCAGAGGGTGGTTGTGGGGGGAGAGTTATCTGGTACCAGAGAGGTAATCAGTGGGTCCCACAGGGCTCTGTGCTGAGGCCGGTGTTGTTCAATGTCTTCATCAATGACATTGGGGATGGCATTAAGGGCAAAATGTGCTTATTCGTGGTTGACCCCAAGCTCTGCAGGAGGGTGGACACAGATGAAGGGATACAGGACCTACAGGAAGATCTGGAAAAGCTGGGGAGGTAGTCCAGGATCTGGCAGCTTGGTTTCGATGACATGAAATGCAAAGTTATGCATATTGGAGCCAAGAATCCCAGGCCACAGAACTACCTGGGTGAAGTCCAAGTATCTGCATCAAAGGAGGAGAAGGACCTGGCAGTGATGATCACTAGTGACCCGAAGCACCTCCACGCAGTGCAAGAAAGCAGCAGAAAAGGCAAACCAGATGCTGGGATGCATATCTAGGGGGATCAGCAGTAGGAGAGAGGATGTTATACTGCCCATGTACTGGTCGCTGGTAAGGTCGCATCTAGAGTATGGAGTTCAGTACTTGTGCACACACCTCAAAAAGGACATTAAGCTGCTGGAGAAGGTCCAGAGGAGGACTACAAAGATGATAGTGGGTCAGCAGAGTAAGGCATATGAGGAGAGGTTGAGGGCACTGAACAAGTACTTCCTGAAAGATAGGCGAGAGAGAGGGGACATGACTGGGACCTTCAAGTACTTGAAAGGGATAAATAAGGCTGATAAGGAGACTCTCTTTGAGCTGAGTGGCAACCATAACAATAGGGGGCACAGTCTTAAGCTGGAGGGTGGGAGGTTTAGAAGGGAGGTCAGGAAGCACTTCTTCACAGAGAGGGTGGTGGATACTTGGAATGCACTGCTGGAAGATGTCATTTCATTAAAGACAGTGGGCAGCTTTAAGAGAGGCTGGAATAGGCAAGGGGAAGTAAGGATCATGGGTAGGGAGGATGGGAAGAGAGGGCAGGGACAATAGCTCAAGTTGTGAACCTTGCAATACGAGCAGACTTGATAGACCAAATGGCCTGCTTCCATGGCTTCTTCGTATGTTCGTATGACTAATTCCCTTTCCAACCCTCATACCTGTACCTGCTTTATCCTAGGGCCTACTACTCCTAACGTCTAGATGTGAACACATTGCTATATCTACCTACCCTGAAGCTGATTGTTTCTGTATACCAGAACACAGTACTGTGCTGCTCCTGCTCCTGCAGAGCCTCCTGGGACCGTGGATGCCTACAGACCCCTAAGGCGGATGTCCCATTCCTGGGCCATTCCATTAACATGAAGGGATACGAATGTGATGCGACACACTGGGCAAGGGCGTCCTTTATAGTGCTCCTGTTAGAAGGCACTAAGACTGTAGCATCTCCACCTCCCCCTCCCAATCCCACACCTGATTCACAGGGATTCCTAAATCTTCTCACCCCAACATTCATTTCTTGAGCTAGGTTCCCCACATTATCCATTTCAAATTTAAAGACAAGCCTCAAAGTTCCCCACACACTGACTAAAATCTCTTCTCCACCTACTAACTTATACTCTTACGCTGCTACTTTAAGTATAGCAAGAAAACATATAAATATATAGATATGTATCTATAGATATCTATATTACCTCTAGGTTAAAGCTGGGTGCTTATTCTCCTCCTCTCTGCCAGTAATTCCTGCACTTCCAGTACAGGACCCCAACTAACTGTCCCTTAATTCTGTTGTCTCTTGTTAGAAGACTCCACCCACCCATCACACACCTGATTCACAGGGCTTTCTTAATCTACTCACCCCAAAATTAATTTCTTGAGTGAGGTTTCCCAAACTACCCATTACAAATCTAAAGACAAGTCTTAAAGTGCCCAAAACACTAACTAACCTAAAATCACTCTCCTCCACCTACCCACTTACACTGCTACTTTAATTATGGAGAGAAAGATATACGCTTACTCTCTTGTCTGTCATCTAAGTGATTATCCTCTTCACTTAGCTGTGACTGAAATTGTTTAGGTGGTCAAAATATTCTACTACAATTTCTGACAGAACACAGATTCCTATAAATACAGTTGTTATAATTTTACTGGTTCGGCAGGCAACTAAGTAGAGAGTGCTTGTGCAACGTAGGTTAAATGATTGTTAAATAAGAAGCATGGCACTGTAGATTAATTTGTGGTAGGATACTTAATACTGGTAGTTTTAAGTTGAACTGTAGGTCGTTTCAATGCTTTTGCAACACAGATGTGGCTGTTCACACTCTCTGTCCCTATTACAGAGATTATCACCCTTTCAGGGTACCATGATGATACAGGAACCCTCTTGAGGAGGGTTCTACCCCTAGAATAGCCACAGGAATGAAGTTCATCCATGCTAAAGATGCTTAGGGAAGGTGGTGCAAAGAAACATGCATCTGAAGGATGCTTGGAGAATATACTTTTAAGTAGCACTTTGTGGGGGAAGTGGTAAGAGTCACTCTCTGCCCCACTGACCTGCAAGCTTAGCCTTGAAAATCACTGGTTCAGCAGACAGCTAAGTATAGGGTGCTTGTGCATTATTGGTTGAATAACTGATAAATTAGCTTGTTATTGCAGGTTAGTTTGCAGAAGAAGAATCAGCATTAATATAGTGCTTTTTTCATATGCGCTATATCCCAGAGCACTTTACAAGCAACGCTAGACTGATAGTCAAGTAAATGAATGTGTAGTGGCAGTTTATACCTAAGTTTGAATGTTTGTGAAATCCCTCCTAACTGTGATACTTTGTGCTGCATCACATGTATCCTCATGTATTTCAAACTGTATCCTCCCGGGTCGTGCCTGAAAATAGGCATGCCTATGCCTAGTGCACCCACCCGGTTACCAAAAGCAAATAAATAAATAAATGTTGCATGTCAACACCTGCACACAGTCTTGGGCAACTGCACAAAATGCTTTAATGGGAAGGGGAATTTTGGCCAGCACACTGTGGAAAGTCCCCTGCTCCTGCAAAAAGGGCCTTGAGTTCTTTTACTTCCTTTTTTCTGCTATTTAGTATGCTTTATTTCTGCACTAAATCAGATCTCAGCCCACACCACCCCTAGCTCCAACCAACCCCTTCGGACTTACTTCCCAGGATAACATGATCCCAGGCTTACCTCCAACAGGGAGGGGCCTTTGGCTGACTTGGAACCAGGTGGACTTGGAATCAGGATTTCTGGCAAGCATCCCCACTGGAGGAACCCCCTGGCTTACCCCCTAGGGTGGGGCCATGGTACCGGGTGGCTGGCATAAACACATGTACCAGTTGCCAAGGCTAAGCCGAGGGGAATGGTCAGACTGGAGCTAGAGAGAGGCTGCAGTAGTTTGTAGGCTGAATATCCCCAAGGGTGGGGAGTGCAGTGATGTGAGATGCTTGCCTTGCCCTCTTAGTTGAAGGCACTGGTCATGGTGGTGCCCCCATCCTCCTCCAGGGGTCCATAAAGTGATGGACACTCTATCCCCTTCTCACCAGAGAAGAAGAGCTCTCACCAGGACGCATAATCTTTCTCCCCTGGCTGGCCCTCTGACTCCTGAATCCATTTCCAAACCCAGGATGTTGGCACTGCAAGCAGATGCCTTGCCACTGCACCAGCAACCAGCCTACTTCCACCTCAACACCCACAAGGACAACACCAGAGATAAGTAGAAGGGACCTCGGTTTACCATCTCATCTGAAGGATAGAGTAAGATGTTTAATACTGGTAGTTGGAGGCAGTATATTGCAGTGGCTAAGGGCACTGAGCTACAAACCTGGAGACCAGGGTTTGAATCTCATTGGCCCCCACTTACATACTCTGTGACCCTAAGCAAATCACTTAACTTCCTTGTGCTCCCAGGTCTCACCTGGAAACAACCTCTGGCTTAGTATGCCTTTCCTGGTTAAACAATTTCCCCATCCCCTTTCCCTAGTTTGAGTTTTAACTGTATGTAGTAAATGCTTATGCAACATACTGTAGATGTTGCCATTTACACACTCTGTCCCTATTATGGGGACTATCCCCTTTTTGGGGTACTATGACAGTACAAGAATCCTACTGAGGAGGGTGACACCCTTAGAGATACAGCAGGAACAAAGTTCTCTCAGCCTAAAGATAACTTCGGGAAGATGCCCAAAAGCTAGGAGGTGGAAGAGTTAAATAGATTGGGCAGAATGCACAGCAACCTGTAAGGAGAGAGGGAATGTTGACTAGAGATAGATAAGATCAGAATATGTATAGATAGGTAAAGCCACCATCCAGATCCAATGCACTGTGTAATTTGTATCATTATATTTCCATAAAGTTCAGTATGGGGGAGAGGGAGAACCCATGTGGAGGAAATCATTGTGGATTCAAGGCCTTAGGCTGCCATCCCTCCAGGCTTAATATTTTATTTATTATTTATTATCCCAAGGAAGGATAAGGAACCTCTGGCATATTGTTTCATAATACGAAAGAGATAAACATGTTGACTTCTTCTGTCTTGAAAAGCCTCCCACTCTCACGAAGGTGCTGCAGGACTTGGCCCTACAACCAAAGGAGTCCCTTCAGTATAAACTCCACACTTTGGAGGTGTACATAGGCATAACAGAAATGCTGAATGGACATCAAGGTTCCAGAATGGACCCCAAGGAGAAGAAGACCTTTCTGTGCCACAGACTTCTATACACATCCTGATTTCCTTTTTGTAAGGCTGGGGACAAGAAGCAACTGAGTAAGTACAGACCTGTCAAACTTATCTCTACTGAGGGTAAACTGATGGAGACATTAGTCAAAGAGGACCTTGAGGACTACCTGGAGAGCAAGGGACTCCCAGGAGAGTAAACACCACGGGTTTGTGGCAGAGAGATCTTGTCAAACCAGCCTAACAGTATTCTTTGACTGGGTAGCGAGGATAGTGGATAGTGGATAAGGGCCACATTGTGGATTTACTCTACTTAAATTTCAGCAAGGCTTTCAACTTGGTGCCTCACTGAAGGTTGATGAAGAAGCTGAAGGATTTGGGTGCAGCAAAGGATACAGTTAGATGGTTGAGGAACCTGGTTGGAATGGAGACAGCAGAGGGCTGAAGTTAGAGTGAAATCAGAAGAGAGGGAGATCACTAGTGGGGTGCCACAAGGATCAGTCCTGGGTCTAGTCCTTTTCAATATGTTCGTCAGTGACATGGGAGAAGGAATCCAGGGCAAGATGTGTCTCTTTGTACATGATATTAAGCTCTGTGGTAGACTAGACCATGAGAAGGATGTTAGACAGATGCAGAGAGACTTGCAAAGGCTAGAGAGGTGGTCAAAGGTTTGGCAGTTGAAATTCAATGCCAGAAAGTGCGATGTTATGCACATATGGAGTAAGAACCCTAGGACAGAGCACTGGATGGGAGGAGTAAAGCTGGGCACCTAGAGGTAATTATCAGTGACTATTTAAAACAATCAAGTCAGTGTAACAAGGCCTACAGTAAGGCAAACATGATGTTGGGGAGAATAGGAAGAGGTGCTGACAGCAGAAAGAAGGAAGTATTACTACCTCTCTATAGAGCACTGGTGAGGTACCACCTTAAGTACTTGGCCCAGTTCTGGAGTCTTCACCCACGGAAAGATGAGGACATGCTGGAGACAGTGCAGCATATGGCGACCAAAATGATTCAGGGCCAGCAGGGCAGATCTTAAGAATTCAGCTAAAGCCACTGAACATGTACTCATTGGAGGCAAGATGAGGGAAGGGAGATATGAAAGAGATCCTGAAAGGAATAAACAAGGTAAATTACGAAGCACAGTTTAGCAAGAGTAACAGATTAAGAACATGGGGTCATGAGTGGAAATTAACAGGGGTATGTTCAAGAGGGATGTGAGAAAGTTTTATTTTACAGAAAGGGTGGTAGAGCTAAATATGTACACTTTGGAAGAGAGAAGGGACCGGGGGGACATGATAGAGGTCTTCAGGTACATGAACAGGGTAAATAGGGGAGGAACAGTGAGGGTGCTTCCAAGGAAGAAGGAGGGGGCCACTAGAGGGCATGGGTGGAAGCTGGAGGGGGGAAGATTCAGGGGAGAAAGGAGGAGGTGCTACTTCACTGAGAGGGTGGTAGAGCCATGGAATGCACTACCTAGGGGCTGGTGGAGGCAGAGACAGTGGAGGGTTCAAGAGGGGTGGGACAGGTACAGGGGAAGGGTTCAGGAAGCAAAATCCAATGCAGCAAGAATATCCGGAACTGGGAAGGGAGAAGCCAGCGAAGGCGAGGGGGACAGCAAGATCAGCACCCAGGGTGGGGGCTGACCAAATGAGCAGACACGACGAAAACCATTAGGCCTATTCTGCTGGCATTTTAGTATGTATGTTAGCCATGGAAAAATCTGCCAGCTGAGGTAGTGGGTGCCAAAAGCATCAATGGTTTCAAACATGGCTGGGACAGTGTGAAGGGCTTAGTGGTTGCTCAGGGTGGTAGTGGTAGGGCGGGAGCATGGGGTGGACAGTGTGGGTTAGAACCCTGTGTGGGCAATAAGTTCTGGGTTTGATATGGTTTGTGGGAAAACTGAATGAACGAATGATCTTTCTCTGCCATCATTGTCTATGTTTCTATGTAAGTCTACTGGCATTCTAAGAGTTAAAAAAATAGCTGCTTCAGGCATGGCTGCGCTATTTCTCGCCTCTTAAGTACAAGGCTCATAGGACATAAAGTTCGATTTGAGCTTTTGAGGAGCAAGACCCAAAAGTTATACAAAGGCATTGAGGGGTGGAAGCATTGTGGAGAGTGCCTGGTAGTCATGTGGGCATGTGCCAGGTAGACTTTGGGGCAAGTGCCTGACAGTCATTGGAAGAGTGCCCAATAGCATGAAGTAGTATGATAATAAGGTAGTGGAGGGCATACTCCTGTGGACATATAATGGTATGGTGGTATGAGAAACCACCTAGGCAGTCTGGCAAGTATGCTAAATAAGAGTAGAAGCAGCAGACTGAAGGGTAACAAAAATCCAGGAAGTCGAGACATGGAAGAAACAGCAGATAGCCAAGGGAAGATGGCAGGCAGCAGATAGCCAAGATAGGAGGACATTCATGGCAGGAGAGGGATACTGAGAGAAAGCATAGGAAAGCACAGCAGTAGGCTATGAAAACAGGCTGGCAGAAGGGTCCCAGTTCAGGAGCACACAAACCACCATCCAGAAGCAGAAGCTGCTCAGGAGAAAGTTGGCATCCAGGCCACAAGGGGGCAGCAGAAGCTCCAAAAGCAGCAGCAGCTGCAAAAGACTAGGAAATGACGGGAACAGCAGATGGTAAATGAGTAGCATTACTAGAGGCACAGGCAAGCAGAAAAGGCAAGAAACCCGGGTAAAGAGATAAGAAAAGGCCAGCAGGAAGAGACAGCCCGGCTAAGCAGCACAGATCCAGCAAGGCAGAGAGCCAGGAATGGAGGAGCTGCTCCAAACCTGGAAGCAGAGCAAGCAGCACTAGAGGAGCTATGGAAGGCAGCATGGAATGAGTCCATTCAAAGAGCAGGAACATGACCTCAGAGCAGAGCAGAGCAGCACGGCACAGCACAGCACAGCAGGACAGGAGTGCACTAGAACACATAAAATGAAGCAGTGGGCAGTATGCCCAGAGCAGCATAATATATATCAGAATGAGTGGCTGGTGGAGTTGTTGCCAAGCCAATGGCAAAGGAACAAGTATCTAAAGGATGCTTGGAGTGTCTGCTCTAACAGAACTAGTACACTGCCTGAAATTAATAATAACTTTTAATAGTAGTCAACTATTATTACATTTTGTATCTGAAATGCTTATTTCCCCTTTTATCATCCTGTTACTAATTAGAAGTGTTCCTTCCTGATAATATTAGGTGTGATGTGGAACAGTACTGTATCTGGTAGCTGACATATCTAATTGTATGCCCCTTAGCCCTTAGGCTGCCGACAGAATTAAAATGTATAGGAATTCTGGACTGATTTATCAGTCCATGGCACAGTAAAGGTTAATACCTGATCAGCATTATGAGTGCACTGGCTGTGGCATCATAGCAGGCCAGAAAATCCAATCACCTGCTGCCTGATTGGTCACAAGTGATGTCACAATGAGTGAGGTCACAATGCTGATGAGGTATGAAGGGGAAAATAACTGAATACAGTATGGCCTCCAAGTAAAGTGCTGCTCTCGAAATCGCTCTTAGATAACACTATTAGGTAAAAACAACTTCTTGTAAGCAAAACAAAAAAAATAATATTTAAGAAATACAAAGTAACAACTGGCTACTTTAAAGGATGAATAACATTTCTTGTGTACTATATTTTGGTCCTACTAGCTCTTTGGGTACCTCTTGGTGTGTATGTGTGTGTGGGGGGGGGGCATGGCGTGAGTCCCCATGGCTCCACTCAACTGCAGGCTTAGCCTTGAGATTGTGGCTCTGTAGATAAGTTTAACACTGCAATTTCTTTTTATTTGCTAATATTAATGAATTGCTTCCTTGGTTTTACCTTGGAAATACTGATGCAAAATCAGATGTAAAAAAATAGGTTAAAAAAAAACTATGTAAAAAAAAGTTTCCCAGAAAATAATCTATGCCTAAGAAATGCAAAATATTTTCCTCTTTTGTAACTTCTACATCTCATGAGCAGCTCTGGTGCAGAATCAAAGCATTTACAGTGTAATTGCTGGGGTCAAAATGGGCACCTGCCCACTAGCCAAAGGCTAGTAGATTTGTGTATTGTATTGAGCTAGTAACATTTTTCTTGAACTAGCCTGCTGGCTTGTATTGAAAAAGGTAATATTTCAAAAAGTACAGCTGGGCCAGTAGAAAGGTAATTAGGGCAACAGATTTTCCCAGTTACTAGCCCTGCAGGCTAGCAACCATGAATTATCAACACAGATACCTGGATGGTTTCGCTAAGCCATTATCAAACTGAAGTTTCAGGTCTATTTTCTGCCAGTGCCAGTGCCACTGCTGATACCACAGGGTGGGAACACAATGCTGCCTTTCTGTGGCTTCCCTGAATTCCAGCCCCAGATAAACCTGTAAAGTATTTCTGGGTTATTTATACCTTAGAAGGATCACAGTTTCTATAAAATACCAAAAGCCCAGTGAAGGGTATATAGATAACTAAAACTTCTGCCTGGTGCATTGTGTTTTTTGCAATGGGATGAACCCTTAGCATATCCGACTAAGCATTTTAATCTATTGCAGAGTTGAAATGAGATAATTTGAACAGGGCACAAGCTTTTCTTTTTTTTTCATGATGGACACTAGACGCACTAGTAAATTATCCATTAGATATCTTTGAAAATCACAGCAATTTTTGCACTTAAGTCCCCACTATAATATATGCAAAAATTCACAGTTGGATAAATATAATATATATCTACAAGTTTCAGATACAGACCACAGATATCCTCAATGACATTTTCACAACTCACTTAAGTCTGAGAAGAAACTCGAAAGTTCAGTTTCCAAAATATTTTTTTATTTATATTTTTTTCATTTTTCCACCTTGTTTTGCTACCAGTAACTCCAGGCAAAGTTTCATGGCCAGGATGCCACTTCTTGTCAGGTACAAGATAGTTTCCTGTTGTTTTAATCTTCACAGCAAATTATTTCCAATCTTCTTACCTGTGTGTGACACATGAGCAGCTCGGGAAATTTTGCTCGACAACTCACTTTAGGAAATTGTAAGTACAGGAAAGGTGTCTTACTTTTATAAATTTTAGAATTCAAAATGCAAAGTCACATGACACTGCCTCTGAAATACAGCATAATGTATGCTATCATAATGTGTATACAAAAGGGGATAGTCCTGTTCACCAAAAACAAGTTTGACCAATATGATCCAAGGTCTCTAAATGAAGTATTAGTGTTCTCCATGCCACATAATATAAATCTACAAAGCACAAAAGAACAACCACTCTTGTTTGGTAAATGAAAAACAAATTGTTACTGCCACTATATAACACTTTCAATTGGTATCCCATGAATATAGCGAATCAGTTATAGAGAGTAAATTTTGGTGAGGTAAATATAACGAGTGGGAAATAGGCTACATGCTCTTAATAGTGGATTGAAAGTTCAGCACTTTTGTTTAGCTGTTAATAGCGGATTGAAAGCTCAGTGCTTTGCTTTTGTTTAGCTGTTAATAGCAAATTGAAAGTTCACTGCTTTCATTTCGGCAGGGAGCCGTAGATGTGCTGACTATGTGAAGGATGTAGGTACTTGTTCATAGGGCCAGTTCTGAGCTGGCCTTGTAGTGGTTACAGTCACTGCCTGTGTGGCTGACAGACCTGGATTTGGGACTGGCTGCTGGGAGAAGATATTTTTTGTTTGTTTAAGTCCTGTTATGCCCGCCCCGCTGACTTTGTTCCCCTCTAACCCCAGGTTGCCCCCCACAATGTTCTCTCCCTCCTGACCTGTCTCCCCCTGTGGAGTATCCTACCTCCCAAAGTTTTAACTGTCCCTCAATATCATCCCCCCTGCTGTTAGTTATATTAATGATGGAGGGGGTGAACCCCCTGCAATGGGAGGTGTGGGGCGTAGAGCCCTCACTGAAAAAGCATTTGCTGATTTTGGAGCATGCTGTAGTGCTATTGGTTGTTTTGCTTTGGGATGTTTTGTATTTGCTGTTAGTGTCATTTTGCAGTCGCTGTTTTGATGTGGAACCCTCTAAATTGAATGCTAATGGAGAATACTATGTTAAAAGCATACATCAAAAAATGTATCTATCTAGGTGGTGGTAGCAGAGCAGAGCTCATGAACAAACCTCCCCGGATGAGAAGAGCATCCTATGCGACTGGTGTTGAATGCCTTACTGAATTCCCCGTACACCAAAAGATCCACATCCATGTTCAGGCAGATCGGTTCAAAAAAGCTCGTCAGGTTGATTAAATATGATTGAACCTAGTAAAACCAAACTAACCCTCCCTTATAATGTTCCCGTTTGCAATGTAACTGGTCCTCTCCCTCAGAATAGCTTCCAGTGGCTGGTCTGTCAGCACAACAGTAGCACTATCACTTGTGATACTAGTGACCTGGGTTCGGGAATCAACCTGGGTTGTAGGAGGCCAGCCGGGGGTGGGGGGGAATTGAGTATCCCATAGGACACTCTCCTATGAGGAAGTGAGTCAGTGTGCTCCACAGTGCAGTTGCCACCTGGGGATCCATGCCAGTACTGCAGTCAGAGGCACTTAGCTAGGATGGGGAGACGATGCTTGAGACTGTGCGGGAACATGCATTACATGTGCCCAGCAGTCTGATTTACATGATCCCAGGGGTTGGGAAAAAATTGGGCTAAACCATAGACTGCAGCAGGATAAAAGCCAGATCCTCACAGGCCCCCTGCAGACAATTAGACACCATCCTCAGCTGGATCTGGCCCTGGCAGGACTAAGTCAACCCTGTAGCCCAGACATGGGGAGAGAGTCACATAGGACTGATGGAGAGATAAGAGCCTAGAGAAGCCAGATGATGGGGCTGGCTGGTGGTAGCCAGAATGGGGAAGGTTGCAATCAGGAGCAGAAAAACATTGATTTAGAGTGTAACCTCCATAGTTTATTCAAAACTGATGTTATTTTAGATATTTCTTCTCTCCTGGCATCCTTTTGCTGATCCAATGCACTGCTCTTCTTGGGAACTGCCTCTCTGATATGCTTACTCTGGGTGAATAACTTACCTAATTTGCTCTGAGGCTGACCTGGTACTTGGCAGAGACAATGACTGCACTACTCTGAGGAGTTCCAGCTGGAAGTAACCCATGTGTGTGGTTTGTAGTTATCGGCCTATACTGCATCAGCTGTAGAAGCCTGTTCAAAAGGCAGTATCTGCTGTAGGGAAGCCTTCTCAGCCTGCCCCATACAAGGATTTGCATCCCCATGATTACTTTCACAGAGTTTGAAGCTTTGAAGTCCACTTTATGTGCTTGGATTGGAGAGATGTACAGAAAACTTACAAATGATGTTAGGTTCATTGGCCTGTAATTACCTTTATCTGCTTGGCTTCCTTTTTATGAATAGGTAAGACTACCACATCTTTCTAGCCATCATGTACTTTATCTTCTACAGTATTAAAGTAGTACACCTTCATATCTTGTAGATATTATTTGTTTCCTTGTCAACAGAAAATTATTTCTGTGTAGCTGTTAGGGATATTATATGTGTTTGTCTTAGCTTATTTTCACTATTCATACCGGTCCCTGTAATTGTCTTGGGGGTCTCCATTTAATGGTTGTTGGAATGGTATACTTTCATTTTACTGAAATGGAAAAGCCCGAGACCCTGGAAACCCAATGCCACATTCCATCCTGACATCGGAATTATGCCCGCAGTAGAGACTGCTATATTAAGTAAGGGGGGTGTGGGGCGCGAAGCACCTGAAATATTAAATAAACTCTGTCACTGGCTGTCAGGATTTTGTGTGTCAGGAAAGTGATGTTGGGATACTGGGTGTCAGGGAAGAGCCTGTCAGGCTCTCATGGTAAATTTGTTGAAATCTCAGTGTGCCTGAGAGCTACATAGCATATGACAACATGATGTGTCAGCACCCTCTAGACTCCACAGTATGCCTGATTGCTTACTTAGAATAAAAAAGCAATTTGCAGCAAGGTGTGAAATGCCACATTCACCTGCAGTAAGCTTTACAAACTGTCTTAGATGTAGTGTAGTTTTTTCCTCTTTAAATTGCTTTTGGTCTGTGTGTATCTAGACACTTTTTTCAGGTTATGTGTACTTTCAGCATAGAGATACATGGTGTTAATAGGTGCTGTGGCATCATGTTCTCATATGCTAATCAGCTGTCAGAGACAATGAGATTTCAACAACCAGAAAATGGAGACCTCCAGGCTAGTTACACTGGCTGGTGTGAACAGTGAAAACAAACTAAAGCAAACACATACAGTATATCCCCAACAGCTACATGAAAAGAGTGTTCTATTGAAAAGAAAGCAAATAACATTTACACGATATGAAGGTGTACTACTCCTTTAAGGGTTCATTATATATGAACACAATAAGCAAGTTCTGCTAGCTCTTTCAAGTATTTTTGGGTGTATCACATTTTTTTTTTTACCAATTGAGACACACTAAGCTGAAAGCTTGTTTGCAGGTGCAACCTGGGAGCACGAGGAAGTTAAGTGATTTTCTCAGGGTCACACAGTATGCAAGTGGGGGCTGTGGGATTCAAACCCAGGTCTCCAGATTTGCAGCTTACAGCCTTCAACCACTGCGCCATACTGCCTCCGCATTTGATCCTGCAGCCTTTGAACTACCCAGTTGCATATTATTTTTTCTACTTCCTCAGACCCTATTACTCCTGCTTGCAAACCCACTCCCAATATTGCTCTTTACCTGTTCTCCCATGTCATTGTTACTGTTCATAAATTCATTCAATAACTGTGCAGTTTCCCTCATACATATTACCTGCCTCCCCCTTATTGTCAATAGGTTAATTGTCTATCAGTCCTCCTTTTTATCATTCACATCATTAAAGAAATGTTTGCTGTTACCTCCAGCTTTTCGTGTAATACATTTTTCAGAAATTATTTTCTCTCTCTCTCTCTCTCCTGATGCAGTACTTTTAGAATACCCCATTTTCTTTGAATATGCCTTTCATTGTACATCACAGTCATGCTGATATACACTTTTCCCTTAGCATTTAGCTTCCCCAGTATCCTTCATGTAAGCCATATCAGTATGTTTCTGCTTCTTATCAGTTTTTTTCTGATTGGGACATACTTGTCCTGACCTAATAAATAAAAGTAGCTTATTATATAGTAAATATTTCATTTGCCCTCTTTAACTCAGTTTCCTAATTCTATTTCCCCAATAATTTTTAAAATCCTTTTTCCTGTAATTATATTATTTTGTAATTCCCCTCATGATTACTAGTTCCTTATGCAAGATGACATTTGACATGTTGTGTTCACAGCCCCCAAGGGGCTTTCTTATAGAGCAATCATCTATTCCTTCCTCTAGATTATTACTTATTACAATACCAAATATAGCCCAATGTCTTGTTCCCTTCTCGTTTTACTGGGTCAAATAATAATGCTGTACACAGCATTTATTAGTTCTGTTCCAGCATCGTTTTTTGCTTCTACTTGTTCCCAGATTATCTCAGTAAAGTTTAAATCCTTTAATGCTTAGTCTTGCTTCTACACTACCCTTTTCATTTCCACATGTTTATACAGTAATCTCTTTGGATATCCCAGTCTGGTTATCTGTAACATACCCCCATCAGACATACCTCTCAACTGTCCCTGATTACAAGGGACATCCCTCATTTTATCCCTCAAAATTGCTCTGTCCATCACCCACCCCTTATGGAAAAGGTACTTCCCACACTGAGAAGATGTTATAAATTCAGCTTTTAAAGCAGAAATTCATAATATTCTAATATGCTAAATCACAAATAAACATTGTACCAGTGCAGGCAAATGGTTTTCCCAGTGTTTTGAGCTTTTATCTCCAGGCTTCAGATATGTGTCCCTCTTTATGAGGGTTAGTGTCCCTTATTGTCCCTCATTTTGAATGCCCGTGTCCCTCACTTCAGTGACAAAAGATTGAGATGTATATCATCAGCAGTGATTCTCCTTGTTCCCCTTTGGCCTCAGCCCATATGGATTCAGTATTGCTTCCATACTGCCAGATGCCTCTACCTCTGATGTCCAGATATATTTGATATGTACTGTACTCCCCTTCCACCCCATTTTCACTTCCCAATGCAATCTGTGTAATTAATTTCCTACTGACAGTAGCCGGGTTGCTCCCACCAATTTTCTGTTACTGTGACAAAAATTCCCTCCACCCAGGACTTCTAGTTCACTGCCACCACCAGGTTTTTACCAAAACAGAAAAGAACAGTTATGTAAGAACTTACTGTAACAGTAAATCTTCAAGGGGGTCTCAGTCATCAGGTCACACATATGGAACTTCACCATTGGTGAAGCAGGATCCACCCAGAAGATTCTCAGCAGTACAATTGGGGCTGCCAACACTGACATAATCAGCTGACATCACCAACCCTATGCAGGCATGAGCAGCCCCAGTCCCTCCTCAGTTCTTTCCCCCGGAGACTATAGGAGCACATTTGTGCCATGGGGGACTGAGGAGAGACAGAGGCACCCAGGCCTGAATAAAAGGCTAGAAACACCAGATAGCCAGATCTGAGAAAGAGCCCTAAAAAAGAGGGATGGAGGGAGGAGGGAAGGCTGACTTGATGACTGAGATCCCCTCGAAGATCTACTTTTATGGCAAGTTCTTACGTAACTGTCCTATCTTCATTGGGAGTATTTCAGTCATCAGGTCACGCATATGGAACAAGTCCCAAGCAGTTACAGAAGCAAAGAAGCAGTCTAGGAGGAGGGCCAGTCCTAAACTTAAGACAGGATGCCCTGCAGCACAGCACTGTCAAAACATGCATGGGCTCTAGAGACAATGTCCAGACTGTAGTACTTGGTGAAAGTATGGACAGTACTCCAACTAGCAGCAAAGCAAATGTCAGTGGCTGAGACCCCTTTGAAACAGGCCACAAAGGTAGCCATGCCTCTTGTGGAATGGGCTTTCACCACCCCTGGCAACTGTTTGTCATGCTTGTTGTATGTAACAGAACACAATACAATGTGCTAACCATTTAGACAAACATCATTTAGAAACCTGAATGCCCGACTCAGTGGTGCTGGAGGCTGAGGCACTGGTCGCTACACCCTCATGCCGTGTCGGTGACCCAGGTTCGGGAACAAGCCTGGGGCACCGGGAGTCGGCAGGGGTAGAGAGGCTTGAGCATCTGGAGGACTGCTGTCCTCTCTCGGGGGAACGGTGCCATGCCATCCAGCTCGCTGACTTCCCTCTGGTGGTGGCTGCAGGACAATAAGGGTCAGGAGGCATGCTTCAATGTAATCACGTTGGCAGGGAGGGGATGGGAGAAAAGGAGTCTGGCAGGGCACCATGATGGTCCACTGCACCCAAGGGCTGATCCCAGCTTCTGGATTGGGTCTCCAGGGAGGGGGTGCCACCTTCCTGTCCCTGTCATGGGGGCAAGCTGTGGGGGAATCACCGGGGTCAGCAAGTGTGGGAGTGGCGGAACGTGAGAGAAGGCCAAAGACCCTGCCAGGGCTCAGGGAGAAAAAACAAAAAAGAAACCTGAATGCTCTCTCTACCTAGGATGAAGAAAACAAAAAATCTGCTTAGACTTTTTGCACTTCTTAGTTCAAAGCAGACAGTACTTCAAAATTCTGTGTACATCTAACATATGGAGCAGTGCTTCTCCTGGATTGGCACACTTAGGGATGTAAGCAGGTAGATGGATAGACTGGTTCAGGGTAAAATCAGACACTACATTAGGAACAAACTTAAGATTATTAAACAAAGACACCCTGTCTTTGTGATAAATCAAATAAGGCTCCTTGCATCAGAGGGCCTGAAGCTTGGAAATCCTTCAAGCAGAAATAACAACAAGCAAAAATAACATTTTCCAGGAAAGAAAGCATGCTTGCAAGACACAACTGGCTCAAACGAAGACAGGGTCAACTTCTCCAAAACAAAATTCAAATCCCAAGCTGGGAAAGGGGAATGGGTTTCAGATGCAGGAGGCCCCTGAGGAAGGTACAGGAGGCATCCAATTTCATAGGTTTCATAGGGATTTCAAGCGAAAAGACAAAAAGTCCATAATGCTTGCCATTTGATTTCTTGTCTAGGTTAGCCCAAATTTATCTGAGTCAGACATCACTAGATCCATGTTAGATTTAAACAAGTCCATATTTGGGCTCTCTACCACAAATGTTGGGAGATTGTTCCATACTGGGACGGATCTCACATTAAACCAGTTTTTCCCTCCTTAAAGAATGCCATTTGCTAGTTAGCAGTTGCCTTGTATGTTTACGCTACTGAGCCTAAGTTTGGATTCTATTAATCCCAATCCCTTGGTAAGGACTGAATCTTGAAGTGAACCACATATAAGACAAAGATCTCCCCTTTGTCTTCTATACCTCAAGGTGTACAAGTTCAGAGTTTTTAGCCTATCCTTGTAAAATTTTCCTTTCATCCTTACAATAGCCTTAGTAAATCTTCTCTGAACACTTTCAATTTTATATATGTCTTCCTTAATATAGGGAGACCATACTTGTACACAATATTCGAGAGGGGGCTGACCAAAGCATTATATAATGGTAGTAAAACCTCCAATGACCATCTGGCTACATGTCTGAATATACAATTTAGGTTCTGATTTTCCCTTTCTACTTGTCTGGTACAGTGTAATTTAAATTTTAGATTGGGGGTAATAAGTACACCGAGATCTTTTTCTTCAGAGGTTTGGTGTAGTATTTCCATCCCCACCTTGTATTGAAAGCATTGGTTATGTGTTCCCAAATTCATTATTTTACATTTATCATTATTTAGTGCTAACTTTCTCTCATGGGCCCAGTTTGTAACTTTGTCAAGAAAGTATTGCAAGGTAATACTTTCCTTCTTATTATTGATGACATAACCTATGCAACAGTCATCTGCAAACTTTAGCAGCCAAATATTGTCTTCATTAGATTTTAAAGATGAAACATAAACATTAGACAAAGACCCAGTACAGATCCCTGGGGGACACCACTGATTACAGGAGCCCAATTTGAAAGTACCCCATTGATAGTGACTCTTTGTTTCCTGTTTTTAAGCCAATTTACCGTCCAATTTACAATATTTATATTTAATTTGCTTTCCCTTAGAGTATCAATAAGCTCAAGGTGATGGATCTCATCAAAGGCCTTGGCAAAATCAATAAATTCTAGGTCCACCTAATTGCCATTATCAATTGCTTCTGTTACCTTATTATAAAAGGTTAGTAAGTTGGTTAAACATGATCTTGATTTAGTAAAGCTGTGTTGTAGACTATCAGTAAGTTCACTATGATTTATATGTTCCAAAATGAAGTCCTTAATAAACTGTTCCAATATTTTCCCAACTAGTGACATAAGACTAATGGGTATATAATTTTCTGGTTTGTTCATTGGACCTTTTTTTATGTATGGGGACAACTGTTGCCACCTTCCAGTCATTTGGAACTTCCCCAGTATCCAGAGAGTGTTGAAGTATGTTAGTCAGGGGTAGATGAATATCACCTGCAAGTTCTTTTAGTACCCTTGGGTGAATATCATCAGGGCCGGGGGATTTATTAATATTTATTCCTTTTAGTTTATCCAAAACATCTTTTGGCTGTATTATAAGTTGTCCAGGCATAGAGCTCTCTAACTCTTTTATTTCCCCTTGAGAAATGGTGTTAAAGACTGAAGAGAAATACTGATTTTGTATATTAGCTGTTTCATGTTCATTAGCTATGCAGCCTGACTGTGTAGTGAATGATGGGCCTATGGCTTTAGAATTACCCTTAGTTTTATTAATATAAGAGAAGAAGGCTTTTTTATTATCTTTCACCCTCTATGCCAGTTTAAACTCAAATTGATTTTTTTCCTGTCTTATCTTAGTTTTAATGGTTTTTAGTAGTTCCTGATATTTTAAATTAAGATGAGTAAATCCCTTTTTAATTTGCTTAAATATTTTCTTTTTTTAATTGATTAAAGCTTTTATTTTGAGGGTTATCCATCCAGGTGTAGGGTTATATTCGTTATCATATTTATTTTTTATTGGGATATTTGTTTTAATCAAGTCCTTTA
The DNA here is from genome assembly GCA_016271365.2 of Neoceratodus forsteri. Lineage (NCBI taxonomy): Eukaryota > Metazoa > Chordata > Ceratodontiformes > Ceratodontidae > Neoceratodus > Neoceratodus forsteri. The sequence continues at coordinate 1,037,694,657 of CM057450.1, read as the reverse complement.
GTTTATCAACCATAAGATGCCATTTAGCCTCTACTGTTAAATTCTTAAATAATACCTGCCAATCCCAGCAACGTAGGGTATTTTTCATATTGTCAAAGTTACCTTTAGTGAGATTTAGTACTCTGGTTACCCCTGTGGCAGGCAAGGTTTTGCCTTCTGTGATTAGGAAATGAACAGTGTTATGATCGCTGTTACCTAGTGGTGCTTTTACATCAATTTGGGTTACACAATGGGCAATATTTGTTAATATAAGATCTAATATTCTATTACTCCTAGTATTATATTGGACCAGTTGCTCTAATCCTATCTCATTGAATAATTCCACATAGCAGCGATCTACCTTAATAGATGCAGATGCCTGGATCCAATTAACACTGTTTAAATTAAAATCCCCCATAATCACATAATTTTTGGATGGATCAAGGTTTCTAAGGTAATGTAATAGTTTCTCATTGTTTTCTGGGGACATAGAAGGGGGTCTATATACTAAACCAAGAGTAAATGGTGGGCCCATATGAGGTTTTATTTTTACCCAAAGGGTTTCAAGGTCAGTACCATCAGAGATCTCTTCACTTGCTATTGTTTGATGTACATATATAGCTACCCCACCACCTTTTCTATGCTCTCTGTTTTTAAAATGCAGATTATATCCCTGGATATTTTTGTCCCAAGAATCATTGGCATCCCACCAGGTCTCAGTAGTAAGGGCAATATGAACATTATTAGTCCCAAGGAGAAGTTTAAACTCATCAGATTTATTTGTTAAACTTCGGGCATTAATTAATACCCCATTCCAACCATAATTTTTCATTTTATCAGAGTGTCTGAGATTATTATTTATTTTGGAGGTAGAGCATTGCCCCTCCCCCCCGGGCCCAGTTTAAATGGAATGTAATCACCTTATTGATTTTATTCCCCATCATCCTAGTACCAATACGGTTGAAGTGTAGGCCATCCCTTTTGTAACAATTAGTATTTTTGAATGTTTGATTATTGTCCATATACCCAATATTTTCAGTCAAACAAAACTGTCTTAGCCAATAATTCAGTCTTTGGGCTTGATAATTTTTATATGCCTGGCTTCCAAATACTGGCAAAATACTGGACAAAATGATATTCCCCCCCCTCTTTCTTTAATCATTGAAACAATTGTTTTGAAGTCTTCCTGGGTTTCTGTCATAGTGCATGTGGAGAGATTATTCACGCCAACATGTGAAATGACTAGAGATTTATTTGTATTTTTGAGTAACCCTTCTAGCAGTATGACAATGTGTTTAGTTTTTACCCCAGGGAGTGAGCTGACTGTTGTGTGTGCTTTTCGCCCTTTGCACACTGTAGCATCGGCTCCCCTTAATATTGAATCACCTATCACTACTATGTCTCTGTTTGATTCAGTAGTTTTGTTAAGGGAGATGCTAATAGGAACATGTTCAGTGTCACGTGTCCTAGGAGTTTGTAATTTATGGTTGTTGGTGTCTTCATTATGCACATGTGCCAGGACTTCAACTTTATTTTGTAGACTGATAGGTTGTATAAAATGCTTGTGCATATCACATGGAGTGGATGTGTTTGGTTCATGTACTAACTGAGAATGGGGGAGCTTATTTTTAGGGGTCTCTTTACTAAAGGTTTCAAAGTGCATTATGCTTGCTTCTTTAACCACTTCATCAATAAATTGCTCCAAAAGGGTTATCTCTTTTTGTGTCTCTAACCTCTTTTGCAATTGGAGAACTTCTTCCTGTAATACTATAATCAGTTTACATTTCTCACAAAAAAACTGAAGGTCCAGTGTATCCTCTGCATACATTTGACACTGGGAACATACCTTCCTCTTTTTATACTCCTGCCTTTCTTAGATTTAACCTGTGCCATATTGCAGTCTCTGTTTTATTTCATTTCCTATTATTGGCAGATACAATATCCTATTGTTTTACCCAAAACAAACTGCCGCTGTCAAGGTCACAGTGTCCACAGCGTACACAGCACACACACTCAGATGCAGAGCCACAGTTCAGCTGTCCATAGGCTCATAAAAGGCTGAAATAGCCAAAAGGTACACCTTGAGAGAGAGGAGTACTGGAGGCCTGAGTCTGATAGAGGTATCAGGTAATCCAAGATCTGGCTCTTCGGACAAGTTAAAGGATCCAGGTGATGCTTGGCAGCCCACATGGCAAACCTCTTCCACTTCTTGTCATATGTGGCTCTAGTGGAGTGCTTGCGAGTGGCCATGAGGACACCCGCCACTCTCTGTGACACCCCAGACTGGGCGATGACTATGTCCACAGGAGCCAGGGATGCAGATGAAGGGACTTGATGGTTGGGATGGACAAGAATCCCCTGAGCCTGCATTAACAGATCCCTGCAGAGGGGCAGAGGGACAGGAGGTTCCTTCGCTAACTGTTGCAGTATGGAAACCAAATCTGCCATGGATTGAACAGAGCTACCATAATCATGCTGCACCACTCCATCTGCAGCTTGATTAGCACCCTCTGAATCAGAGGAAATGGAGGGATGACATAAATGAACCTCCCAACCTCCCACTCAAGGAGAGGGAAAACTCCAAGCCCTGGATCTAGTGAGCAGTAACTGGTCAGTTTTGCATTGAGTGGGGACACAAAAAGGTCTAACTCAGGATAATCCCATCTGCTGAACAGATCTTCTGCGATGGATGAGAGAAGTTCCCATTCATGCATGCTGGACTGAGTCCAACTGAGGCTGTCCGCCAGGATGTATAGCACGCCTGGGACATGGATGGCCTAGAGAACCAGACTATGGTATAGTGCCCTGTACCAAACTCTCATGGCCTCCCCTGCACAGGGGATATGAATGTATCAAACCCCTGCTTGTTGATATAGTAGACAACATTGAGATTGTCAAACTGAATCAGCAGCAGACCCAGGAGGAGATGGTTCTGAAAAGCCTGCATGGCATACAGGACCACCCGCATCTCCAGGATATTGATATGCAGGGAGGTTTTAATCTGGGACCAGGAGCCGTGAGTTTGAAAGGAGCCCAGATGGCACCTCCAACCTGATCCAGAGGCATCTATGGTGAGGATCTACTGGGGGGAGGAGATCTGGAATGGAAGGTCCATCAACCACTGAAGCACCTTGTAGACTGAGGAAGAGACCAGCACTAACTGTTCTAACTCATCCGTTCATTGGTCCCATTGAACCCTGAGTGTCCACTGGAGGACTTGCATGTATAGCCGAGCCAGGGGGAACTGTGGGAATGGCCACGGCCATGGACCCTAACAGCCTCAGGTATACTCTTGCTGTGACATAACGACTCAGGGCAACCTCCTGAGACTAAGCAATAAGGCACTCCACTCTGTTCTGAGGCAGGAAGGCCTTTCTCTGTGCCGAGTCCAGAACTGCCCCTATATATTGCAGCCTTTGGGATAGGGTAAGGACCAACTTGGGAAAGTTGACCATGATACCCAGAGAAAGAAACAGTCGAAGGGCTCTCTCCAGAGTCTGGAGAAGCTGCTCTCTGGATGGGGCCTTTAATAGCCAATCATCCAGATAAGGGAAAACATACAGTCCCTCCCTTCTGAGATCTGCAGCAACTCCAGTGAAGCACTTGGTAAAGACCAGCAGCACAGAGGATAAGCCAAAGGGCAATACCTTGAATTGGTAGTGTTCACCCTGAAAAAGGAACCGGAGGAATTTTCTGTGTGGTGGAAACACCGAGACATGCTGCTAGGCATCCTGCATGTCCAGGGAGTACAGCCAGTTGCCCTGCTTAATAAACATAAGCTGTCAGTCAATGAGCACATACTGTATACAGTACGTGCTAATTGAGAGCTCAGTTGGCAGTCAGCCATAGAGGTGAAAGGAGGGTTATGCTGGTGGCCAGGTGGGGGTTGGGTTTGGGGTGATGCGTGAATCCCTCAAAGGGTGGGTGGGGGATCCACTAGACACCACAGAAAACTATACAGTGCCCTATACAGGAACATCAGGGATGGGTGGGGGACTGCTAGACCACCAGGGTAATGTGTCAACTTATTGCAATCAGGGATCGTGATAGGGTGGGTGGACCACTAGACTACCAGAGGTATTTTGGTTATTTGCACCAGGATGGTGATCAATGAATGGGGGTGGGGGAGGGATCACTGGACTACCAGAAATAATGTTTTAAACTATTAGGACAACGATCGGTGAACAGGGAGGGGGGAAAGACCACTAGACTACCAGGAATACTTTTTTAAACTATCGGGATGGCGATCGGAAAATGGGGGTGGAGGTGGGAACCACAGCCACCAAGAAACAATGTACTTTTTTTTTTTAAATATGGGACACTAATTGGTTCTGGGGGACTGGGAGGGACCACTATATCACCACTGCAACAGTCACTTTTTTTTAATACAGGGATGGCGATCAGAGAAAGGGGCCTGCAGTACCTCCCGCGGTGACAAGAGTTGTGCGGACTTACTGCCAGGTCTTGCTCAACGATATTTCTCCACGCAAGGGACCTTGGCAAACAGCCCTTGCATGGAAAAAATAGTTTGTGAATGGAACTGCACAGATATGCAAATCCCCTCCCCCTCATTTGCATTGTGGCCCCCTTAAAACTTTGCCCTGTCACAAACCCAGTTTGCAGGTGCAAACTGGATTTTTGTGAATTCCACATTGGAGCAAAACCTCAAGTTTGCACAGCACAAACTGGGTTTGCGATGGGGCAAAGTTTTGTGAATCTAGCCCCAAATCTTTTACAAGACTGTATTTCTATAGCCTTCACAGGGGCGGATGAGACAATTTAACATTTTTGTTCATCCCTAGGTTTTCCTAGGGTGGAAATGACAGGCAAGACACTGACTCAAAAAAGGATGGCAAGCCGGCCCGGTGGTGCAGAGGGCTGAGGCACTGGATGTCTCACCTCGCAACAGGCTGGTGACCCGGGTTCGGGAGCGAGCCTGGGTCATCGGAGGTCAGCATGGGGGGAGGGTGGAACTGGATTGAGCAGCCAACAGGCAGCTCTCCTCTCCGGGGAGGTGGGATGGCATCCCTCTCTAGCTGCTGCCCCCTAGTGGAGGCCGAGGGGGCTGCACAAGCAGGGTGCCAGTGATAGGTCAATGGGGAAGGCAGAGGAGGGTCATTACTGGGGCTGTAAGGCGCATGTGTGCCTCCACCCGCATGTGACCTTCTCCTGGGGTCCTAGGGAAAAATTGGGAGAAAATAGAGGAAAAAGAAACTGGTGGCAGGATGGCGATCGACTCTCTGCAGGCACTGTTCCTGGACCGGGCATAAGGTAAGCCCCCCATCATTCTGGGGTATGGAGCTGGGGGAGCTGGTCAGATGGGGGCCATATGGGGAGGAGAATAAATAGAAGTGAAAAAAAAGGGATGGCACACAGCTTATTTTCCACTGGTCTGCATGAAGCAAGAAAGACTAAAGGAGCTTAATATGTATACCATTGAGGAAAGAAGGGAGAGAGGGGACATGATAGAAACTTTCAAGTACCTCAAGGGAATCAACAAAGTCCAAGAGGGTAGTATCTTTCAGAAAAAGAGATGTGCAAGAGCAAGGGGGCACAATTTGAAGATGGGGGGGACGGCTCAGAGGTAATGTGAGGAAGTATTTTTTTACAGAGAGGGTTGTGGATGCATGGAACAGCCTCCCTGAGGAGGTCATGGAGTCAAGAACAGTGGGGGAATTCAAAAATGCATGGGACAGACATAAGGCAGTCCTAATGCGGGGTAGGAGGAAGTAAGCTGTTGGTTAACTAGGATCTGCAGCTTATCTGTTAGGTAGGAAAATGGGCAGACTAGGTGGGCCAAGCGGTCCTTATCTGCCATCACATTCTATGTTTCTATGTTTCTAAGCATAAGACTATAGACATCTAGAATTCAGCAGCACATTTTAAAGCAGCACGATTTGTGAGCTGGTCAATTAGTTTTTCATTTCTTCTGTGATAGGACATTTCTGACATCCTTCAATTCCTCTCCAGTATAAAGTTTATTCAGCCTCAGGCATTTTGTAAAACAGTTTTATAACTATTTACATTGTGTACTTAATGACATTAATAAATATGGCTAGTGCCAGCAGTTTTAAAATATCTCCAAAGTGTACTGTATGAACATACAAATTTAGAATAGAAAGCAAGGCCATCAGCCCATGACGTTCTTTCCCCCACTGCCCCAGTGGAACCATTCATCATCCCTTGTTCTTCAAGTTCAGTCTGAGTTTGATGATAGAAATGGTGTCAGCTGACATCACCTGCTCAGAAGGTTTATTCCAAGTATCTACCACTTACTACGTAAAGTATTGTGTGTCCCCTTGTCCTTTTGCACTTGTGCTCTACATCCTGTTGAGCTGTATTTGGTCTCACAGTAGAGATTCATCTAACTATTTTGGGAGTATTTGACTTCTAGAAATGAGTCAAAAACATTCAAAACAAAGTAGGAAGGGAGGAAGTTATTGATGTCCAAAGGTAAAACAAAAACATTAGATGACTTTCAAGATTGCAGGCATGGATGTTAAGAAATTATGAAACATAGAAACATAAACTGACGGCAGATAATAAACACTTGGCCCACCTAGTCTGCCCATTTCCCAACATATTGAGTAAGCTGCAGATCCTAGTTAACCAGCAGCCTACTTCCTCCTACTCCCACTATAATTGCCTTATGTTGGTCCCATACATTCTTGAATTCCCCCACTGTTATTGACCCCACGACCTCTTCTGCAAGGCTGTTCCATGCATCCACCACCCTCTCTGTGAAAAAAATACTTCCTCATGTTGCCCCTGAGCCATCCCCCCCCATTTTCAAATTGTACTCCCTTGTTCTTGCGCATCTCATTTTCTGAAATATGCTACCCTCTTGGACTTTGTTTATTCCCTTGAGGTACTTGAAAGTTTCTATCATGTCCCCATCTCTCTTCTTTCCTCAAGGGTATGCATATTAAGCTATTTTAGTCTCCCTTCATAAGGCTTCTAGTGCAGACCCTGCACCATTTAAGTTGCCCTCCTCTGGACTGCCTCCATCCTGTCTACGTCCTTGAGGAGATGGGGTCTCCAGAACTGCATGCAGTGCTCCAGATGGTATCTCACCAACTGTCTGTATAGAAGGATAACCACTTCCTGCTTCCTACTGGTGATGCCTCTCCCTATGCATCCCAGAATCCCCCAGCCCTCCTTGCTGCCTTCTCACATTGCTTGCCTGCCTTTAGGTCATCTGATATGAGTACCCCTAGGTTCCTTTCCATTTTTGTTGTTGTTAGTACCGCCCCCATTGTGTACTCTTCCCCTGGGTTTTTGTTTCCCAGGTGCATTACCTTGTACTTCTTTGCATTGAAACTAAGCTGCCATACTCTTGACCATTGCTCCAATCTTGCCAAGTCCCTTCTCATCCTTTCCATCCCTCACTGTGTATAAACCCTGTTGCAGATCTTTGTGTCGTCTGCAAAGAGACATGCTTTTCTTTCCAGCCCCTTCGCAATGTCACCTATAAAGACATTAAAGAGTTGCCCAGTACGGAACCCTGTGGTACCCTACTGGTAACTCCTCTTTATCCAGAGTATGATCTGTTTACTATTACCCTCTGCTTCCTGTTGTTCAGCCAATTTGTTACCCAGGCTACCACCCTGGGACCCACTCCCAGGCTGGCTAACTTGTTTATTACTCTTTTGTGTGGTGCTGTGTCAAATGCCTTGCTAAAGTGTAAGTAGGCCATATCCACAGCCCCTCCCTGGTCATCTACTTTGGTCACCCAGTCAAAGAAATCTGTTAGATTCGTCTGACATGACCGTCCCGCTGTGAATCCATGCTGTCTTGGGTCCTCTGTTCCGCTGGCCTCTAGGTACTCAGCAATTCTTTCTTTCAGAAGTGATTCCATCATTTTTCCCTACCTCTGAGGTCAAACTAACAGGTCTATAGTTTTCTGCCTCTGCCTTGCTCCCACTTTTGTGAAGGGGGATCACATCTGCCTTCCTCCAGTCCTCAGGTACCACACCACCGTCTCATGATTTCTTAAAAAGGATAATCAGTGGTGTTCCTAGGTTCCTCTATGTTCTTTTAGAATTCTGGGGTGAATCCTGTCAGGTCCCATTGCTTTGTCCACCTCGAGTTTTAAGAGTTCTTTCAAGACCCTTTCTTCTGTGAATGGACTGGTATCAACCCCCTGCCCAGAGGGCTTCTATTGTTTGGTTTAGGTACCTCTCCCTCTTCTTCTTCTTTTGTGAATACTGAGTAAAAGTATTTATTCAGTATCTCTGCCTTTTCACTGTCACTCTCTGCCCACCTCCCATCCCCTTCATTAAGCCTCACTATCCCTTCCTTGGTCTTTCTTCGCTCCCTAATGTATCTACTGTATAAAAGATTTTATCCGCCTTCTTAACTGAGCTGGCTATCTTTTCTTTGGTTTGGGCCTTTGCTATCCTGACTGTCTCCCTGCTTCCCTCTGCATTAACTGATACAGTTCTCTGTCCTGCTGCTCTGTGATTCCTTATACTTACTGAATGCTGTCTTTTTCTCCCTAACCTTCCTTGCCACCTCTTTTGAGCACCATAGTGGTTCTTTACTTCGTTTTGTTTTCTTTATTTGCTTCACACAAAGGTTTGTTGCCTCTATGATGGCAGTTTGATTTTCCCCATTGTTCTTCCACCCCTCTTTCCTGCCCATTTGCTAGTGCATTCCTTAGGCATGCCCACATTTTGCCAAAGTCAGCCCTTTTAAAGTCCAGTACCCTTGCTTTTGTATGGCTTGACTCCACGGTTGTGTTTTTCGTGAACCACACTGTGAGGTGGTCGCTTGTTCCCAGATGGCTACCCACTTCTAAATCTGAGATTCTTTCTCCATCCCCATTTGACAGTACCAGGTCTAAGACTGCTCCCTCCTGAGTGGCTTCCAATACTATCTGTCTGAGGCATGCCCCTTGTAGGGCATCAAGAATGACCCTGCTCTTGAATGTACCTGCAGTAAAGGTGCTCCAGTTAACATCTGGCATATTCAGGTCCCCCATCAACAATATCTCCCCTTTTTCTGCCATTCTGAGGATGCCTCCTATCATTTCCTTGTCCATTTCCTCCCCCTGAGATGGGGGTCTGTATACAACCCCTGTGCAAATTGTGGTGCCACTACCTGTCTCCAAGGTCACCCACAGTGCCTCATCTCCTCCCCATTTACCCTTTAGTTCCATTGATTTAATCCCTTCCCTTATGTTAAGTGCCACTCCTCCTCCTCTTTTTACCCTCCCTGTCTCTCCTGTAGATTGTGTACCCTGGTATGCCGACATCCCAGTCATGGTTCTCCATGTACCATGTTTCTGTGACTACCACAATATCCAGGTGTCCCTCTTTCATCAAGGCCACTAGCTCAGGAAGCTTGTTACCCAGACTATGAGCATTGGTACTCATTGCCCTCCATTTTGTGATGGTCTTACCCTTTTGTGTCCCATCCCTGCCCTTACTGCCTTTGCTTTTTATTTTTCATTTACCCCTGTCCTGCTCCCTATCAACCTCTGTACCTTGGTGTTTACCTCGCTAGCTACCCTGTTTTGTGGGGGGAGACTGGGAATTTCCTGCTTTATATCAGTGCCTCCTACCCCTTGGCTAGTTTAAAAGCTTGCCAATGAAGCATTTAAACTTATCACCTTGGAGCCTGGTTCCCCTCCTGGACAGATGCAGACCATCGTGCCAGTATAGGCCTGCATCCCTCCAGGTGGACTCCCAGTCCCCAAAGAAGCCAAAACCCTGTGCTTCACACCAGTTTTTCAACCATTCATTGAACTGCATGGAGCGGAGTGCCCTAGCCTCACACATGCCATAGACAGGCAGCACCTCTGAGAAGGTTACCATGCATACTACCTGTCTAAGGCCCCTTCCCAACTCCACAAACTCCTCCTGCACTGCTCTGATCCCATGCCCAGCTAGGCCATTTGTCCCAAGGTGGACAATGACATCTAGCTCCCTCTCCTGTGTTGCTGCTCCCACGATCCTAAGGATTCACTTCCTGTCCCTCCAAGCCATTCCACCAGGCAGGCACCTTACTTCTCTCTCCCCTGTTTCTCCCAGTTCTACCTCCCTAACAACTGAGTCTCCCACTAGGAGCTACTTCCTTCCCCTGTGGTGTCCCATGCCACCCTCCTGTGGGTCTCCCTTGTGGAGGTTTCCAGCATCTTCCTTGGTCTCCACTGTGGGTGCCTCCACAGAGGAACCATGCTCTGCCAGAATGGCATATGAATTGTGACGAGGTACAGCTGGAGGGATGCACCTCTGTTCCACCACCCTCACCCTCCCTGAGCCCACCATGGTCTAACCACTCCTCTTTCTTGGCAACCTATGAGGCAGTGGTGGTGGCACTGGTGTTCCTTGGATGGATTTTCTGAAAGAAATTGTATTTTATCACTATATTGACATCCATAATTTTTGTCCTTCCTAGAATTGTGACTTCCAAAATATTTTAATGACTTCCAGAGTTCAACTCATGGAAGCTTTAGACTTCTACTAAATATAAATTAACTGAACCAGGGTGTTATACCTTCTTTTTTCAGTGGAGACATGTGACAGTTCTGTCAGTCAGTCCTTATAGTCATGGCTCATGTTATCCAAGTCTCCAACCACTTTTGTCACTCAATAGTCTGAACTTTCTCAAACCAGTTGCTATCTTTCCAGATATATCAATGTGAGGTCCAGAACAGTACGCTATACTCACAATGGGATCTGACCACATAAGGATTTGTATAATCAGGGGCATTATGACTGCTCTTGATGTACCACATAACTATCTGCCGATACTGGTTTGTCACCAATGTATAGACTAGAGTGTGTTGAGCAAATTTTTCATTATTTTGCCTTAAAATTAATTTCCTTACAGGACAAGTACACCCCCTACACCAAAAGAAGGATCCGTGACTATGACAGCCCCTGGATCACTGCACATCTACTAGCCCTCATGAAAAATAGAGATGACTTGTGGTACAAAGCAAGAAACTCCGGTACCCAGACAGACTACCAGAACTATAGAGCTACATGGAATAAATGCACCTGGGCTATTTGTAAGGCTAAAAACACTCACTTTAAAAATGAGCTGACAAACTCATTGGGTGACAATAGACAGTTCTGGGAGAACATCAAGTCCCTAACCGGTAAACCTAAAAAAACTGTGCCCACCTTCCTGAACATTGAGGGCCAGCCTACACAGGATCACAGTCACATAGCAAATGTCTTCAAAAAAGCTTTTACTGACCTCAGTGGAGTGTTGACCCCTAGCTTCCTTCAACACCAATCAGATACTTGCACTGAACGAAACCCGGGGACCCACTCAAACTCTCATCCGCCTTTCTACTTCAGAGCTATCACCTTTATGGAAGCAAAAAAGTACACCCTACTGTAAAAGTGCTAAGTAATTCCAGAACTAGCGCTTATCAGCTTGACCTAAAACTAGTTAGGCTCACCCTGGACATAACTCTCAAACACCTCACCAAAATCTTAAATCTCTCCTTGGTATCAGGTGAACTCCCATGGATCTGGAAGGTGTCAGTGGTTACCCCTGTTTACAAAAGTGGTGACAGGGCCAACTCTACAAATTACCACCCAATATCTATCCTTCTTCCACTCTCCAAGGCCCTGGAGCAAATCGTAAGTGACCAGCTGACGGAATATCTGGACAAGTATCATTTACAATGTCAGCAACAACATGGATTTCAAAAACAACACAGTACCACAACCACTCTAGTGGAGTTTACCAGCTTTACCCATAATGCACTAGACAGAGGGATCTTGGTGGGGGCAACACATATTGATCTCACCAAGGCCTTCGACACCATCAATCACAATTTGCTCCTGGACCAGCTCTCCAATATCAGCCTCTCCCCTGCAACAGTAGCATGGTTCAGAAGCTACCTCTCTGGGAGGGTCCAAAAAGTGAAAATCCTGGACACCTTCTCTGACAACCTTAGTGTTCGCACAGGCATTCCTCAAGGCTCTATCCTTGGCCCTCTACTGTTAAGTCTGTCCTTAAACAACCTCCCTCAATCAGTAAACGACCAGCTACTACTGTATGCAGACGATGCGGTCCTATATTCATGTAATTCTGACCCCTACATACTGGAAAAGCAAATGCAGGCTAATTTCACTGCGACTGAGCACTGGTTCCTTCAATCAAAACTGCTCCTCAATTATAAAAAAACTAAGACTATGTTATTCGCATCATCACACAACAAACATCGCACTCACCAACTTTGCAATTACAACAATCAGAACACTTCCATGGAGATGGTTCAAACATTTAAATACCTAGGATTGACACTGGACTGCACCCTCCCATTTAACCAACACATAGACGCAGTTGCAAAGTCATCAAATGCAAAACTAGGATTACTGTACAGACACCGAAAAGGCTTGACTTCTGAGGCACTCAGAACTGCTGTAAATAGCTCAGTCCTCTCAGTGATAGACTATGGTCTAGCAGTATATGGGGGTGCCTCCCAAACTACTTTGAAACATATCAAAACAACACTAAACAAAGCGTGTTGTTTAGTCCTAGGCGTACCCCATCTCACTCACACCTGTGAGTTGTACACTCGAACAAAATGGCTCAACCTTGACAGTTGCATCCAGTATCAAGTATGCATGCTCGCCAAGAAGTCTATACTAGGACTTACCACCCCAGGCCTGCAAGCCTCCTTAGCCAACCTAATTCCATCAGATGCACTAGGGGTACAAACAACTCAGCCCTCTGCATCCCTTTCCATAGACCCACACAAGGCCAACAGTCCTACGAATATCGGGCACCACTTTGGCTTAATGCGCTTGACCTAGGCATCACAAAAGAGGACAAAATAGGCCCCTTTAAAGATAAACTCCAAGTGACCCTCACCACAAACAGGAACTGTGACTGTGAGACCTGAACCCCCCCATACTCTTCCCTCCTCTTTCCTACTAGCCTCATTCTAACCTGCCCCGTTGCCTTCTCCTCTCTTCTTGCTAACTAACACTCCCCTAGTAGGCTCCAGGTCCCAGCCTCAGCACTCCCCCCCCCAGTGAGTCTAGCCCTCCTTTATGACTACACTCTTTAGCACTTAAGACAAAAGAACTGCTACCCATCAAGTTCTCGCCTCCTTGCATTTATTAATAGATAATTATTTTACAGACTATATCATCCTCTGTTCCTGACCTGATTTGCTCTATATCCTGTAGATTCTCAAGTTGTTCACTTAACAACCTGTCAACCTAGCCTGCTTTAAATTATGTGTCTGTATATTTTTACTTATGTAATCCCTGTTATTGTAATTATGTAACCTCTGTAACCTGATGTACTCATGTCTTTCTAGGCATGGAACTTCCTTGTATCTGCTTATATACTTGTAAGCATTGTAAATGATGTTATGACCATGTATCACTATGACGTAGAACCTCTGTAAAAGAGCCTTTGGCTCAAAGGTACATCCTAGAAATAAATAAATAAAATAAAATAAAAAGTATATGCCCACAACTAGGTGAAGGATGAAGGGCAACTGCACTAATTAGCTGTCAGGTGACTTACTAATCCTTATGAAAACTGGGGACAAACACTGGAACATGTTCAAAGTAACTAAAGATATTGCTCACCTTAACCCACATGATGAACTGAGGAACATCTGCAAAGGGGGTGTTAGAAAAAAAATAAGAGGAAATATTGTAAATAGAAATTGGAAACTAACTTTACAGATCCAAAACATTTCTAGAGTTCACTGAAAAATATTTTGGGGACTGAAGAAGGCCAGAGATTGGGGAGATTTTAATTGATGGTAAATTGGGTTCTGACCCTGTTAAAATAGGTAATGCTTTTAACCAAAAATTAACATAGGAATTTCTCCCAAGCTGGTATAAGTGCGCCTTCAAACATAGATATCTGTGATCCGCCACCCTTTTGTAGTGACAATGCCTGGCCATGCTTTTATTTTCACCATTTGAAGGTTTCTCAATTGGTAAAGCACCTGGAAGGATTAAACCCTTGTAAAAGTTGTGGACTCAGTGAATTGAAGTAAAGTTAGCATCTCATCTCTTCTGACCTACTTACTGAACAGGTCACTTATGATTAGATTTATACCTACAGAATGTAAAGTGGCAAGGGTAACTCCAGTATATAAAAAAGGTGACTCTAATGAGATGGATAATTATCGGCCTATCTCCATATTGTCACCACCTATGAAAATATTACAACAGTTGTTATAGGAGTAACTAAATGATTTTGTCGGATAGTGATTTAATTTAGATTTTGTAGCATGATTTTAGATCCCATTATGGTACTACAATGAGCTTGGTAAGGTTCATGAATGATGTGTACTCGACCATGAATAATGGTGAATGAACTGGTGCCATCTTCATGCATCTGATCAAGGCCTTTGATTTGGTTGAATATGACCTGTTATTAAGAAGACTACAATTTCTGGTGATTTCCCAGGATGCTTTGAGGGTGGTTTCAGAATTATCTACAAAAATCAAACACAACTGGTCAAATTGCACCATGTAAAATCAGATCAGGAACAGTGGGCAAAGCTAAAAGAGAGCACAGTAAAGGTAACAAACCTCTGCATCAGATAAGTGAAGAAATGCAAGAGGAAAAAGAAACTGCTACTATATATTACTATGTACTGAAAGGGGTGTTTCTTATGAGATAAGAATATTATCTCATGCTGTTTGGGGCAAGAGGACCATGAAATGAAGCTGAGCAGTTCTGTCAGCCCAAAACAGCATGAGATAATGTTCTTATCTCATAAGAAACACCCCTCACAGTACATATTAATATGTTATGAAGCACTCTCACTACCGAGTGAGAAATTATGTCTGTAAAGTGTTTTTATTTAGATGTGTATAATAAACTGTTTGTGTAAGCTCCCCCTTGATTACAGTATCATGTGTAGTGGTTTGGTCTGTCTTGCTCTGTGCATGATGATGGTTAGTGTGTTGATGAGTCGACATGTCAGATTATTGAACGGAGGTGGTGAAGATTGAGCACAATGCCTTAAAAAACTTTTGTTTGTTTGTTTCTATAAGAAACATTATCAGACTGCGACCAGCACTGCAGAGCGGAGGGAAGCTCTTCAGAGATGCACACAGACTTCTAGAGGCACAGCGGAGCAGCATGAGGCAGTTGAGAGACGCACGTGATGACATCTGTATAGGAGATAAGAGGTAAGTGGTTGCGGCGTTCTGATTGGCTGTGGCAGTGAGAGTGCTTTATAATGTTCTTGAAAGAGGTGGCTGAAAACGTAAAGACTAAAGGGGTAGTAGCATTTAGAAGGTATAAGAAGATGCAGAGGAAGTATGATAGGGAGGCATATCAAGGGAAAGACAGGAAGCAGGGAAAGCAGTAAGGAGTGCAAAGGCACAAACTGAAGAGAGAACAACCCAGGAGGTAACAAAAGGGGACAAGACATTTTTCAGCTATGTAACTGAAAGAGGAAGACCAGGGGTGGGATTGTAAGGATAAAAAGGGAAGGAGAGGGACTGTGCAGAGGGGGAACAGGAAAAGACAGACCTCTTGAACAAATACTTTTGTTCAGTGTTGATGCTCACAGAGGAGGAGGAAGAAAGGAATGGACTATAAAAAAACTGACAGAAGATTTGGATGGAGGGATGTGAACACTATTCCTTTTGTGGAGGAGAGAGTCCTAATGGAATTTGCTTATCTGAAGGTGGGCAAAGCAATGGTGCCAGAAGGGATGCATCCAGTGGTCTTAAGGGAACTCAGGAAGGTACTGGCTGCACCTCTGATCATCCTATTTAACAGCTTACTGGAAATAGCAGTAGTTCTAGAGGACTGCAGCAGGGTAGATGTAGTCTTACTACACAAAAGTGGTAGCAGGTAGGAGGCTGGCAGTTATTGTTCAGTCAGCCTGACATCGGTGGTAGGAAAGTTAATGGAATCACTGCTGAAGGAAACGATTGTGGAATATCTTGAATCTAGTGGGTTACAAGGCCCAAGATAGCACGGGTTCAGAGGGGACAGCTCATTTCAAATGAATCTGATAGATTTCTTTGACTGGGTGACAAAAGAATTAGATCAGGGTGGAGCAGTGCACATGGCCTACCTAGATTCCAGTAAGGCTTCCGACGCTGTTCCACATAGCAGACTAGTAAGCAAGCTGGTTAGGGAGTGGGTCCAAAGATGGTAAACTGAATAAGAAATTGGTTAGGGGATAGGCGACAGAGGGTGGTGGTAAACAGAGATTACTCCAAGGAAGGAAGGGTGACCAATGGGGTGCCTCAAGGATCAGTGCTGGTACCAATGCTCTTTAATGCGTTTATAAGTGACATTGCAGAGGAGTTGGATGGGAAGGCCTGCCTCTTTGAAGATGACACCAAACTCTGCAATATGGTGGACACTCCGGGGATGTGTGTGGAAAGGACGAGCAAAGACTTGAGAAAACTAGAGGAGTGGTCAAGTGTATGGCAGCTGGATTTCAATGCAAAAAAGTGCAGAATAATGCAGTTAGGTCACAGAAACCCATGGGTGGAGTACAAAATGGGTGGAATGGTATTAACGACTATCAAGCAGGAAACAGACCTGGAGTAAGCATATCTAATGACCTAAAGGTAGCCAGGCAGTGTAACAAGACAGTCGGGTGGGCTAGTGGGATGCTGGGGTGTATATGGAGGGGCATCCCCAGTATAAAGACAGAGGTGGTGTTACCTCTGTATATATCGCTGGTAAAACCCCACCTAGAATACTGTGTCCAGATCTGGAGATCACATCTCCAGAAGGACACAAACAGAGTGGAGGCAGTCCAGAAGAGGACAACTAGAGGGTTCTGCATCAAAAGTCCAATGAGGAGTGACTAAAGGACCTCCATATGTACACCTTAGAAAAGAGAAGGTTGAGGGAAGATATGATAGAAACCTTTAAATACCTCACATGGATAAACAAGGTACAGGAGGGAAGTATTTTTCAGAAGAAAAGGTGCTCAAGAACAAGGGGCGATGCAATAGAACTGGAAGGGGTAGATTCAGGAGATATGTGAGGATGCACTTCTTCACAGAGAGTGGCAGATTCCCGGAACAGCCTTCCAGCAGAGGTGGTGGGGGTGAAAACAGTGGTGGGTTTCAAGAAGGCATGGGATAGGCACAAGGGAATCATTGTGGAAAGGATGGGAGAAAGAGTCATAGATCAATTATGATCTTCAGTAATAATGTAAGTAGGGAAAAATGGGCAGACTGGGTGGGCCAAGCGGTCCTTATCTGCTATCATATTCTGTGTTTCTATGTATTGAACTCAGTCAGGATTTAAATGCAGATTTTGTTACTACAGTATTTCTAACTGGGTAAAAAGAAAGCAAACTAATCCTGAATACAAAATAAGGAAAACCATGCTGCTCATTTCAAAGCCAAAATTTGCCAATATACAGGAAGACCTATACATTTATAATTTGGATGGTTCTGTATTAGGAAATATATCTACATTTATTTTAATTTTCTCCCCCCCCCCACTCCTCCAGACAACCCTCCTTCAGACTAGCACCCCAGCCCCGTCACCCCAATGTCTGTCAGGAGTTACCTTATCTGGACGTTTTCTCCAGGGCTTGCCACCCTGGTGGGGTCATCGGGGGGGTTCCCCAAGCCCTATTGAGGCATGGATCCAGTTCGGGTCAGCATGCCCAGATAGTTGGGCATGGGACCTGTGGGCACTCCTTTTCATCCTGACCCTGGGGATTTTTCTAGTTTTCTCCCTGCGGGGACATGGCATGCACTGACGTCAAGGCCCACACACCGACATCAAGGTTCAGATGTCAACATCTGCCACATCCCGCCACCTCTTTTGGCTCAGGCTACTTTCCCATTGGCTTTTGCCAGGGCCAGTTGAGCACCGAGCTCTTCCCCGCCCTCCCCCCTGGAGGAGGAGAGTGGTCCCACAGATGTTCAATCCTTCTCTCCCTGGCAGGCCCTCTGAAACCTCAGGCCACTTCTGAACCTGGGTTGATGGCATCACGGGCAGTAGTGCTACTGCTGTGCCAGCAGGCTGGCTAAATGTATTTATATTCAAGTACCTTAGAGTTTTGTTAGTCCCCCTCTTACATTCACTGCTCAAATTGACAGTGTTGGCTGCATGATACTTTGAATGTTAGGCACCGCCTACAGGGCACAACAGCAGCTATCTACAAAAGCAAGACTGCTGCAAGGAGTCTTTTGTTGTCTAGATTGGACATATTGTTCTGTTGTCTGTTCTGATGACTCAGAGACAGACCTGCATAGGTGGAGTACAAGGTATAATAGTATTTGCAGATTTGCTTCATAGTCAAGTCGAATGACGCATTGCTGTGATCTATATGGTAATCTCAATTGGCTTTCCCAAAGAAACAGGAAATCATATGATCTTGGTGTGTTTACATTTAATGTAATGCACAGTAAACAACCCCAATGCCATAAGCAGTTGTTTTTACATTCAGACAGCACAGTGTCCCTTAAGTTTAGCAATACTGAATTTATGATGGTACCTTTTATTAAAACCAACCTAGGCCAGAATGAGTTTTCTCATGCAGGTCCTACACTTTGAATAAATTCCTTACCTCTTGAAGTTAAAAGGTCTAGAACCAAGTACCAGTGTGAGAATAGGCTGAAAGACTACTAAATATCTCAGGCACATTGTAATTGCTAAGGACAGATAGACTGTAATTGTATATATATCCTCTTTTTACTTCATTTTAGAAATATATCTTATTAATGTGTATTTCTAGTATTTTTCTTTTATATAATTGCATATTAATTTACCCTTCTCCTGTTGTATGTTTACGTACTCAGTACCTGGAGTTTTTGCATTCTGTGTATCTCTGGGTCGCACCTGAAAATAGCCCTCAGCCTAATGTGGTCACTTGCTTAACAAACCAAAATAAATAAATACATTTGCTTTGCTACAGCGGTGCCCAGCATCAAGTTCCCAAATGTCACAAGACAAGTCTCCACTGTATTTAGCTACTTATAGCCATTGTACAATAATTGAAAGACTGTATTTATGTAATACTATAGCATGTAACTAATTTGTAATCATGTCTATATCTGTATGTACAGTACCATTTTGTATGTTAACCTTTTTTCTGTACATAAATATCCTTCACTGTGTGTAACTAATTCCGGGTTGCCCCTGAAAAAGGGACATCTTGTCCCAGAGGGCTTACCCGGTCATTAAAATTCAATAAATAAATAAATAAATAATAAATAAGATCTTGTGACACTAGTGTCATTGTGTCCTTATTGATGATGAGTCATTATGTTTGGAAGCACTAGGCTATTGAAGGCAAATAAGCAATTTCCAAGTGATCATTCTATTTAGCCCAGTTCATCCCTAAAGATTCTGATTTGCATGACTAAATAAGAAGGAGCCTGGCACTGGGCACCACTGTAGCTGCTGCCCCATACTGTTGTCTCCATTTGAAGTTATTGAAGTCATTGATGGTCTTTTCGCCAAATTCCATTTCTTACGGAGTTTCAGCAATTCCTGTGTTGGTTAGGTAGCATTTTGTCTGAGTTTTTTACCTAGATGCATCACTTTTCCATCTTTCAGCATTGACATTAATCTGCCATTTTGCTACCTTTTTAGAGCCTGTCAAGGTCCCGCTGCATTTTTGCCTCCTGCAGAGATACAACAAAAGTACCCATTCTAGTTTGCCATCATTAGCACCTGTGGCAACCCAACAACTGGAGATAACAAATGGCCTAGTACAGAACTTTTCAGGACTCTGCTAATCACTTTTTTGCAAAAAATAATTTTTATTTGGACATATTACATTTTACAATCCATATAAAAATATATTCTTAGTACATCATAATATTCATATTATATTAAGGTGCAGTGTTCCAATTCCTCATTTTAACTGTGTATGATCTTTATTCTCACTCAACCCCAGGAAAAAAAATATTTTTTGGACCACTCTTCCATCCTCTTATTGAAAAGTCTCCGATTTGAATCATAGTCTAGAAAATGATTATTGTTATATAATGCACTTAAGAATAATTGTTTCCATTCAAACTGTGGAAATCTCATATTTACATAATTTAACTTCCAATACTTTAGAATTAGTATTTTAATAGCCATTATATTGGCCTTAAATATAATTCTGTATTCTTTATCTATTAATTGTGGGCTGTACATCTCCAATATCGTAACTGAGTAGTTTTTTCAATAAAGAGATTGAAAACCAATTTTTCCTAAGAAAATGAAAGATTGTTCCCACCATGCTTTACTGCATTTGCAGTCCCAAAACATGGGACTAAAATCTGCTTCTGGGGATTTACAATACCAACAGTTATTTGAAGCTAATAAGTCCATTCTAAAATGCGTAAAAGGTGTGTAGTAGACTCTGTTAACAATTTTAAATTGTATAAATTTATCCCTTGCCAGTTTATAGTTGTATAGTTGGGTTAATGCCAACAGCCATTGTTGATCTTTATTTGTTGTACGGTTTCCTTTTCCCATTTTATTTTTGTCTTATTGTATATTGATAAAGTGTTCTTGTGAAATTTGGACCCAATCCAGGAGTATAATTGAAAACTATTTGGCCCACAATTAAGAATTCTTTTTAACTCTATTTCAATATTGGTATTATTTGGAGCTCTATCCCATCTTTGATAATCTTTTTGTATATACTGCTTAACTATTTAAAATAAAAGGACTGAGAGTCTTCAAATTGAAATTTTTGTTTGACAATTATCCAAGGAAGTTTAAATCCTTTATGGTAAAAAATCTTCCCATCTTCTAATGCCTTTCTGGTACCAATGTTTATTGGACATTAAGGCCCCTTGTAGCTGTCTCAAAACAGTATTTAAGGGGGATTTGGAGATTATCTACTTAGTTGTATTAAGATTTTTTTTAAATAAAACTCACATTTTTGATAATACATTTGGATTTTGTACCTGAAGATGGAAGAAATAACACGTTTTTATGTCCAGCTTCTCTTTATAGCAAGAATTTATTATTTGGTTTTACCATTGTACATTTATGTCTTTAATTGCCCATTTTATAATTAATTTTATCATAAATGCATAATTACAACTCTGAATATCAGGACAATCTAGCCCCTCATTTTCTTTAGGCAGATACAACTTTTGCCAAGAAATACAAGGTGCTTTATTGTTCCAAATGAAAGTGCTAAAGAGCTTGTTAATTTTTTTAAACCATTGAGACAGAATTGAAAAAAGGATAGATTGTAGTCTGAGATTGGAACTGCTACCATCTTATTACATTGAATTTTCCCCCAGATTGATAAAGGGAATCTGCTCCATCCTGAGAATTTGAGCTTTAAAGAATTATACAGAGTCTCAAAATTAGACAGATACCAGTCTTTTTTATTTGAGATGCTTACCCCCAAATATGTCATCCCTTTTTCCTGAATTTTGGCATTTATTGTTATATATCTCTGGATGATTTATATTAAATGCTACCATTTCTGACTTTGTTTCATTTATTTTGTATCTAGCTATCTTTGAAAATGTTCTAATTAGCATCATCAACTCAGTTAGTCTTTGTTCTGGGTCCTGAATCAGTATTAATAAATCATCTGTGTATGCATTATATTTTAATTCCAATGAAGCCACTTAATACCGGAAATATTCTGGTTAGCCTGTATTTCCTTCAACAGTAGCTCTATCCCTATTATGAATAAAGAGGGAGACATGGGGCATCCTTGTCTAACTCCATGATGTAATCTAAAGGGGTTTGACAGATGACCATTAATTTTTAACTGGGCATAAGGTTTACTATGTATAGTTTGGATATTTTTTATGAATTGAAGAACTCCACTAATCACTTGCTAGATTATCATTTTTCACAACCTCTTGCTTTCTGTCCTACAAAAAGGTTTTTATCAATTGCATTGTATGGCCAGTAATATCTCGGTACTTCATTTTATAAAGTAGTCTTCTTGATGTTAAACTGACTGATCTTTTATTCTATGGTTCTGCTACGAAGTCTTATTTTTTAAACATTGGTATTATGGAGGCTGACTGTCAGATATGTCAGCAGTTTTGTGTGACTAATTTACAAGTACTACCAATGAGTCAGATATCTCCTCGCCTAGTTCCCTCAGGATTTTTGGATGCATTTCATCTGGTCCCATTATCTTGTTTGTGCTTATTATCTTCAGCATTTTTTTAAATCTTGTCAGGTATTACACACATTCTACACTGTATCCTGCAGCTCCTCTGCGAACAACCTTTTGCTATCCAATATTACTCCACATCTTCCTTCTGAGACTATGAATGCAAAATACTAAAGCATTTGGCCATCTGTTTTTCCTTGGTTAGGATGTCACCACTTCTCTGATCCTTCAGTGGCCGAACCAACAGGTGTCTTTCTCTTCTCATTTACATACCTAAAGAACTTTGTGTCACTGGATTTATACTAGAGAGTTTATACTGAAGTTTCAAGAGTGGATAGAGGCAACTAAGCCCACGTGAACTGCCCCCCTCAACACTATTTCAGTGGTGGCAATTAAGACTTGCTTTTGATGTCATGTAGGCATCCAGTCTTTTCCTTTTTAAACTTGGTTTTATTTTTACTAGCCACATCATTAAACGGGAGATGGTTCCACATCCCTATCACCCTCTGAGTGAAAAAGTACTTTCACCTCTCAATTCTCACTGTACTCCTCTTCAACTGTAGTGGATGTCCCCTTGTTTCTCTGTGGTCCTGTTTAAAGTCCATGTCAAAAGCAACCATTAGTTCATGCCATTCATTATGTCATACATGAACAATAAATCCCCTCTAATCCATCTTGATTCCAGTGTCATTAATTCAATTTTATCTAAGCGACTTTTATAATAATCCATATTACACATCCCCTTAATTGATTTAGTTACACACCTCTGCACATGTTCAATATTATTAATGTGTTTCCTTTTATAAGGTGTCCAGAGTTGGGATCCATACTCCAAATATGGATGTATATAAGCCCTTTACAGGGGCATTATTACATCCACGTCCCTACTCTTAATACATCTCTTGATGTTCCACCAGCAGTTGTTTGCTCTTGTTATTACACTAGTACATTGGGTATCAAAATTAAATTTACAATAAATGAATACTCTGAGATCTCTTTCTTTTTCAGTTTCTTGGAGTATAGTACCTATAAATTCATACTTATGTTTAGGATTATTCTTACCAAAGTGTAATACTACACATTTATCTTTATTAAAGAACATGCCCCATCTACTGTATCTGTCCACTTGCTAATTTTGTTTGGGTCAGATTGAATATATGCCGTTTGTTCTTCAGTTCCACACACTCAACCTAATTTGGTGTCATCTGTGTGCTTTTGGCACCAGTTTGTGACTTCCTTATGTAGGTCAGAGATAAAGATGGCAAACAATATCAGACCAAGCACTGATCCCTGCGGGACCCCACTAATCACCCTGCCACTAGATGATGTGTACCAATTTAGAGATCCCATCTGTGGCCTATTGTCCAGCCAAGCTTCAATCCATTTGATAAGTTTACTATTGAATCCTAAGTTATATAGTTTTTCTATCATTAACCAGTGAGGAACTAAATCAAAGGCTTTCTGGAAAATCTAAATAAATGACATCCACTGGCCTATTATTGTCAAGTTCATGGCTTACATTTTCATAAAAACCTACAAGGTTAATTAAGCATGATCTACCCTCATGAAATACATGTTGGTGTTCATCTACCCTATGCATTTTAGCCCACTGTTCAAATATCTCATCTTTAATTAAAGATTCCATTATTTTACCTGGAACTGAAGAAAGATTAGTTGGTCTATAGTTATCTGCAAGGTTCCACCACCGGAATGAGCCCCCAATCCTGCGCTGGGAAATTAGGGTGCCAATTGGCAATGTTGTCAATCATGGACAGCCCTCCGCACCCCCCCTTGTTGGGTGCTGCACCCCCCATGCCCCCCTTCCTACTTATAGATTATAACTCTGGGGTGGGCGGACCTTGGGAAGGGTGGCACATCCTACATCTGGCACCCTGATTGCCCAGCACCATAATGCCAGCACTCTGAGTGCCGTAAGGGTACCTGCAAGCATTTTGGATCCTTTCTTGTGGATAGGGATGACTTTAGCGTCTCTCCAGCCAGCTGGTACTGTACTCTTTTCAACAAATTTACAACATATTAACCTTAGTGGTTCCACTATATAATCTCCCAGTATTTTTATCATATTACTGGTGACATTATCTGGACCAGGGGCACTTCCATCCTTGATATTCTTTATCTTTTCTTTAATTCGTTCTTTATTTATCCATGTAGTACTTGCTCTATGACTAGCATCATGATATCTGGGCACAATCTGACTCATGGTTTTGTTGGGAAACACTGATGTAAAATACATATTGAATTCTTCTGCCACTTCACTCAGGGAGTTTACTATTTTGTCTAGTACTTGCAATGATCCAACAGACATTGATCTTTTTTTGAGAGAATATGTGTATCCATAAAATGCTCTGGTGTTTGCTTTGGATGCAGTGGTAGCTAAACTTATTTCTACTTTTCTTTTTTCCTTTCTGATAATGTTTTTTGCACTGCTTTTGTATTTTTTTGTTTTACTTTTCCCAGGTGTTATTGTTCCAGATGTCTTATATTCCCTAATGTCCTTATGCTTCATTTTTTTTTACTTTTGTAATACTGTTAGTCAGCCTTTACATTTTTTCCCCTTTTGTGTAATATTTTTTAACTTTGGGAATGTATTTTCCACATACAATTACATCATGAATGATTTATTTGAGGGTCATCCAAGCTTGTTCTACCCCAATGAACCCAAAATATGGTTCCAATTTAAATTACTTAAGTTAGCATGAATTGTGTGCAGGTTGTCTCTAGAGTACAAATAAGTCTCTATGTACCCTTTTATTTTGTTAGTGGACATCAGTATATTAAATGTTACCATGGAATGATCTCTATTAGCTAGGGGGTTCTTCATCTCACATGCTGAAATCAAAATGTCTTCAGACACTAATATTAGATCTAAGAAGTGAGTCCCCCTGCTATGTTGTGTAACAATTTGCCTGAGTGAGCATTGCTTATTGTATCTATAAATGCCTTGGAGAAGCTACTTTTACCCTCCAGTTTATCCCACACAATATCTAGCAAGTCAAAGTCACCCACCAGATTAATATCACCCAATTCACAGGTGGCATGTATCTCAGCTAATATCTCTGTTAACTCGATCATTGGAGTTTGGTGGTCTGTAGCATGTACCGAAGATAATGTCCCTGCTCTTAGGATTAACAAAATGGACTCAAACTTATTCTATAGAACTCACTTTGATTTTAATTTATTAGAAATATCAATAGCTTTTAAATATTCTCTGAGATACATGGCTATACCTCCCCCTTTTGTGTGTGTTCTATCTAGTCTAAAAAGATTATAACCCATCATCTTAGTATCCCAAGTCAACTGTGGTTCCCACCATATGAACACACAAAGAAGCCAGCAGAAGATGGCCATTTGGCATACCCAGTCTGCTCATATTGCAGGGTCTACAGCTTGAGCTACTGACCATGCCCCCCAACTCCTCCCATCCTTTCCATCCTCCCTACCCAAGATTCTTACCTTACCCCCATGCCTATTCCAATTCCCAGCCTCTCTTGAAGATGCCCACCATCTTCAACAAGGCCACCTCTTCGGAAGTGCATTCCAAGTATCTACCACCCTATCCCTGAAGAAGTGCTTCCTGACCTCCCTCCTAAACCTCCTCCCCAGCTTAAGACTGTGCCCCCTAGTGTTATGGTTGCCACTTAGCTTACAGAGATACTCCTTATCCATCTTATTTGTCCTTTTCAAGTACTTGAATATTTCAATCATACTCCCTCTCTCCCTCCTGTCCTCCAGGGAGTATATGTTCAGTGCCCTCAACCTCTCCTCATATGCCTTACCCTGCTGACCTGCTATCATCTTTGTAGCCCTCTTCTGGACCTTCTCCAGCAGGTTAATGTCCTTTTTGAGGTGTGGGCACAAGCTGAACTCTATACTCTAGATGTGACCTCACCAGTGACCTGTACAAGGGCAGTATAACCCCCTGTCTCTTACTACTGATCCCCCTAGCTATGCATCCCAGCATCTTCTTTGCCCTTGCTGCTGCTTTCTTGCACTGCATGGAGTGCTTCAGGTCATCTAAGTTTACCATGTTTCTGTTTTACACAAAACATTTGATTCCTCCATAGCAACTATTGCCTCTAATTCTTCTTTCTTATTATTAAGGCATTGATGAGAATACCTTTTAGGGTTACCATACCTCCTGCACCAGTATTCATCCCCCTTTTTATCTGTCTTGGTCCCTTGCTATATTTATGGTTCCTATTCAGCTCTAGACCATCGTGCTTATTATCTACCCCATTTAAAGTTGCAGTGCACGTTACAGTGAATATTTTGGCCCATACGTGTCTTTCTCTTCTCATGTACACAACTAAAGAATTTGTATCACTGGATTTAAAGCAGCAGTGCATGTTACAATCAAACTTTTGGCCTATGCATTTTATTCCACCTGGATTGTCCCTTACCGCCAATCTTGTGCAATATCCTTCTTTCACCAGTTTGAGTCTGCTTTAGCACATTGGAGTAGTCCTTTAACATGGTTTAAGCCAGGTTTTTATTAGTATCCTCAGCTGTGTTTGTACACCTATTGTCCCATAAGAACAGGGAGCACTGTCCGCTGTATGCCAGTTTGTTTTATAGTCACATCAAAAGCGATGTGAAACAGTAGGGGTTCAAAAACAACAGAGACCACTGATGAAAACCTGGACTAAGCCATGTAGCAAAATACAAGGGGACAAGAGATAAAGAGTGATTTTTTTAGGACTGGATAAAACTTGGACCAAGCTATATGGCAAAATACAGGGGAACAAGAGAGAAGAGGGAATTGTTTAGGATTGCATAACACCTAGCCCAAGCTATATAGCAAAATACAGGGGGAAAAAGAGCTAGAGATAAAAAATGTCTGTTTGGTCTATGGGTATGATTTTTACTTAGGATGTATGAGGTCATGGGTTCAAATCCCGGGTAAACCTTTACTGCAAGATAGAGCCTCCTCTCTTTGACTTTGACTATGTGCCACACAAGAGACTGCTGAAGAGGCTGGAAGACCTGGGGTGGAAATTGGTCAGATGGGTGGGAAACTGGTTGGCAGGACAAAAGGTGGTAGTGAGTGGGGTCAAGTCAGAGGACTGGGTGGTCATGAGTGGAGTGCCACAAGGATCAGTCCTGGGACCAGTCTGGTTCAGTAAGTTCATCAGTAGCACAGGGAAGGGTATAGAGGGCAAGATGTGTCTCTATGTGGATGAAACTAAACTATGCAGCAGCGTGGACAGCGTGGTGGGGGTGAGGGAGTTAAAGAGGGATCTGAAGAGGCTGGAGAGGTGGTTCAAAATATGGCAGTTGAGATTTAATACCATGAAGTTCAAAGCAATGTACATAGGGAAGAGGAACCCAAGTACAGCATACTGGATGGGGGGTGCAGACTGGCCACAACATCTAAGGAAAGGGACCTGGGAGTCATCAGTAGTGACTCCCTCAGACAATCCGGCTAGTATGCATAGAATTTTTTTCTGAAACACTGTTTCCCCTTGTGGGGCTAACCAGCCCAGTTCTGTGCACCCTCCCTGTACCATGGGTGCTCCCTGACTGTTTGTGAACAGCTCAATAAAGCATATGGCAAGGCAACAAGGATTCTGGGATGCACTGGAGGGGAGTTTGACAGTAGGAGGAAGGAGGTGGTATTAACTCTGTACAGGTCACTGGTGAGGACTCCCCTGGAGTACTATGCTCAGTTCTGGATTCCACACTTGAGAAAGGACATGGAGAGGTTAGAATTTGTGCAGCAAAGGGTCACCAAGATGCTCTTGGGCCAAGAGGGCAGATCTTGTGAGGAACAGCTAGAGGCCCTCAACATGTACTCGCTTGAGGTCACAAAGGAGAGGAGTGACATGACA
This sequence comes from Neoceratodus forsteri, assembly GCA_016271365.2. Taxonomy (NCBI): domain Eukaryota; kingdom Metazoa; phylum Chordata; order Ceratodontiformes; family Ceratodontidae; genus Neoceratodus; species Neoceratodus forsteri. The sequence goes on along the minus strand of CM057450.1, from coordinate 1,037,666,796 downwards.
AAGATGTACAAGTTTCTCAGGGGAATTCAAAGAGTGGACAATGAAGACCTATTCAACAGGAATAGTTGTGGAGTAGTGTGAGGGCACAAAGGGAGGCTAGTTGGTGGTAACTTCAGGAGGCGTGTGAGGAAGTTAAAATTCACTGAGAAGGTGGTAGAGCCGTGGAACAGATTACTGGCAGACATGGTGGGGGAATGGCATAGAAATGAGTTCAAATTTGGCATGGACATGTTTAAAGGGCTGATAATTCCAGGAGAAGGAGGAGCTACAGTGGTGGTGTTGGTGGCGGGTGGGGAGACAAGGATGGTTTGGAGTAGAAAACTCTTTCAAGACATTAGATCAGGGAGAAATGAAAGAAGCTCTTGATGGGTAGACTGGATGGACCCCTGGTCTTTATTTTCCTGCAATGTGACAATGTTTCTGTTTCTATGTTACAGAGGGAATTATTTTAGTATTGGATAATATTAAATAGATAAATAACCTACTCAAACCTACAACTAATCCGTAGAAGTTCTCAGAAATAAACTAGAAAACCAAATGCGCTTCCCATTGACATAATACCACCAGTATCTTTAAACTCAGCAGCTAATATTATATCAAGTGCTGTCCACTTCTATCTGGAGAAGACGAACACTTGCTTTTCGGGACATTTTATATGTGCTAACTCATTCTAAACCAAAAAAAAAAAAAATGACTATTGATTAGACAGCAAGCTATGTTAACCAGACCCCAATTTTTTTTAAAAATACAATAAGCTCCTTTCCCTTATGTTTTCATAGTTAAACCATATCAAATTAATTGTCTTAGAAAGGTCTATTTTTGCATTAATGCATCAGTTAGGGTTCAGCCTAATGCCAAAAAAGTATAGAAATGTGGCGTTAAGGTTTCCAACCCTATCCCCCACTCCCAAGCAGCAAAAGAACAAGACCACACAAGCAACCACAGACAGCCATAATTAGGTATTGCAAACAGCATATAACTGTTTCCAGATTGCACAAATACAGTAGCACTAATACTACCTTTGTGGATTTGTAAGTAGTAATAGATTTTATTCTTATAATTATGAACAAGAAAAATGTTACTTTACTCCATTGAGCAAATTGCTCATTTCCAAGGAGGTCCTATTTTACACTAAAAAATAGTTGCCAGTACAGATAGAAATATAAAAATCAACAATTTAACAATTTAAACAAAACATCACATTGCACTGTGTCAAAGATACATATGCATCACAAAACAATTTAGAACATAGATAACATACTAAACAGGTAAAAGTGCTAAATTACCACATTTTAGTTATTCCCCACAGAAACAATTGAGCAATACCATGTATATAGGGCAGGATATTTCCTATGTTGTGCCATTTAAGTTATGACCTCCCACAGCACTGTGAAGGAGCAATAGCCCCATTATAAAACCATTGTGTTATTGGACCCAGGTCAATTGTTGAATTTACATATCATAAACTAACAGGCAGGGAATTCCATAAGACAGGCCCTCTAAACCAGGTTGTTGGCCTCACGATTTTCGTATTGCATCTTGGGACAATATATTCCAGGCCCTGAGTTGACCTCAGTCACTCTCTGGTCTCTATAATATTAAATAAATCCAAGATATATCTTGGCAAGTTTTCTTTTTGTAGTTTAAACATATCTAATAAGAGATGTCAATCTCTCCTATCCTTGAGCTTCAGCCAATTTAGGGATCTATACAATCCATATTAGTGAGTCCTCCTAGGAGCATCAAGGGTGAACATCTGCAGCTGCATAAGCGCAGGACCCTCAGGCCACAGGGGTGTGTATGTCATATTGTGTGTATGACTAGATGTAACTGCAGAAGCTCAGGCCCCATGGGGTCTGCCCTTCTGTAGACAGAAGGCCCCATGAGACCTGCACCTCTGCAGCCAGAGGTACTCATGCATGCTGCATGAGGTACCTCACTAGCTAGCAGGATCTGTTAGTGCATAGTTTTCTATATGCATTTGCATAACTCATGGCCCTCTCCAACATCGGCCTCTTCTTCACCTCACTCTGAGGACCTTCTCCCACATGGCCTATGCGTCCTGCACTGAAATATAAGAAGCCTTGTCCACAGGCTTGACTCCCTTCAGGTTCTTGCCATCCACTACACTCCAGATATCCTCACCCTGTCTGAAACCTGGCTCAACAAAAACATCACTGGCTCCTCTGTCACTATCGCAGGCTACACTATGGCCCACCAGGATAGGGCCTCTAAAGGCAGCAGAATAGCCATCTACGTAAACTCAGACTTGCACTATTCAGTGGTCCTGACCAAGTCCGAACCAAAAGTCCTTGAAGTAATACTAATTCAGCTTGTCCTTCCCTTCTCACCACCAATCTACATTACTGGGATATACTGCCGACCTGGTACACCAGCTTCTGCTGTCACCGACCTCTTCAAGCAAATCTCCTGCCTAACCACGACAGGGGAACTCTATAGTATGGGCAATTTTAACCACAATTGGCTAGCTCCCGCCCTTAACAAAACCAGGCCTCAAATTTGAACCCTAAACCTCTCACAAATCATTACAGAGCCCACCCAGCTTAACCTAAAATCTGGTAACCACTCGCTCATCGACTGGGTCCTTACCACACACCCCCAACGGGTCAAACAAGCCGGTATTCTTTCTGACTCCCTCAGCGACCACCAGGTAACCTTCTTAGCGCATAAAATCCACTGCCCAAAATCCCCCATTAAATTTGTAGTTCAATGCTCCTACAAATCCCTCAATCTAACCCCTGCATTAGATGACCTTGTGCTAGAAAACTGGGCCCGAGCCCCTCCTACGATCTCCATTCATGATGCCTTCCTACACTTTAAAAACACATTCCTCAGAATCTGGAACACACACACCCCACTGTGTTTTACAAGAGTATGGGGAAACCACCTACTTTGGGTCACCCAAGAACTGACTGCATGTCAAATCATATGGGACAAAGCCTGGAAAATGCATAAATCCTCACGCCTCCCACAACACCTCTCCACATACCGCGTGCTCCATAACAAGTGCACAAGAGCCACTCCTCTTGCAGAAGCAGAGTACTTCAGCAGCTCCCTCCAGTCAAACCTAAATAAACCCTCAAAATTCTGGAAGGTCATTCACTCCCTTTTCACCCCACTGGCTGCCAATCCCACTCCAATGCTAAATGTTAATAACTCTCTCCTATCAGAGCCCACAGCAGTTGCCACTGAGTTCAATGTGTACTTCTACACTTGTGCTGCCACCCTCCTCTCTTCCCTGCCAACACTACACCTCATGCACCGCCTACAGACATAAAGACCCAGACTAGGCCTCGCTCCTTTTCCTTCAAAGACATCTCTGCAACTGAGGCCCTAGATGCATTACGTTCTCTCAACCCTTCAAAAGGCAAATCCCCGGATGGATTAGACCCCAAACTTCTGTATCTCTCCACCCCGGCTATAGCAACTCTGCTTGCCAAACTCCTAAACCAATCCTTTGCTGCCGCTGCTGTCCCCCATGCATGGAAGCAAGCCATTGTCATCCCTCTGCCAAAAGGAGGTGCCCCTACCTCCCCCTCTAACCACTGCCCTAACTCCCTCCTCCCAGCCCTAGCAAAACTACAAGAGCACCTTGTGCTCACCCAACTTACCTCCTTTCTCACTGACTCCAAATTCTTCACGCCATTCCAGCCTGGCTTCCGGAAGGGACACTCCACCACCTCCTCCCTGATAAGGCTTACAGACACTATCCTGACAGGCATGGACAGTGGACTGATCACCTCAGCCATTTTTGTCAACCTTGCAAAAGCCTTCGACACCATCTCTCACCCCATATTGCTCTCGAGTCTCACTGAATCAGGCCTCTCTGTTGCAGCAACAAACTGGTTCAGATCATACCTCTTTGACAGAACTCAGTCCGTTAGAGTCTCAAATGTGATCTCCACCACCCTTTCCTTAATTACCGGTGTCCCACAGGGGTCAGTTCTTGGTCCCATTCTGTTCTCCATATTCCTAAATGACCTGCCACTCATCTGCTCTACTTCCTCAATGCACATGTATGCAGATGATACTGTACTCTACTACTTGGGCTCTGCCCCTGATGTGGTACAATCAAACCTTCAAGCTGACTTCAACAAGGTACAGCAATGGTTTAGCTCACACCAGCTCTCCCTAAATGCAAAAATAAACTGTCACTGTGACCTTCGGCACATGACAACGCCTGGCCAGACTCCCCTCCCTTTCCTACTTCGCCACCCTAGATGGCCAAAAACTTGAAGATGTCTCCTCGTTCCATTACTTGGGGGTCTGGCTCACATCAATGCTATCTCAAAAAAAACTACACCCCATGCTCAGTGCACTATATAGGAACCACAGCAGCCTCCCTCCCAGAGTCCGACGTAAACTGGTCCTGAAGATGATACTGCCCTCCATCGACTACTGTGACATTGTATATAGTTCAGCCCCTAAGTCCACCCTATCTAAACTGGACAGACTTTATAATGCCTTCTGCCGCTTTGCTCTCGATGCCTATCCCCTCACCCACTACTGCGACCTCTACCAAGCCTTGGCACTACCATCCCCCGAAAACTGCCGCATCTCTCACTGTGCTAAATTTGTCTCCAACCTATGGCTCGGGCCATCCCCTCCTACCTTACCACCGTGCTCATAGATGCTCCACCCCCCTCCCATCATCTTAGTTCCATTGACTCCCACCAATTTTCAGTTCATAGGCGGAAGACCTCTGCAGGTCAAGCTGCCTTCTCACACCGGCTACCCAAGCTCTGGAACACCCTCCCACCACAAATTCCGCACTCCTCCTCTTCTCACTCTCTGTCTACCACCCTAGCAAACTTCCTTACTACAAATTGCTCCTGTTCCTGAACCTGCCATGCCCCACTATCCCTCCCAATGCCTGACCAGCAGCTTTAGCCTTGCTACAGAAGCTGGCATATAATGTGCCACCCTGTGTCCTGGGCCTATTTTGCCCTATGTACTGTGTATAACTGTATAACTGTGATCTACATCCTCTGTTGTTTACAGCTGTTACTACTGTGCTAATTTACCTTGTCTGCTGCTTCTTGTCACAAAAAATTGTTATTTGATACTATAATATCCAAATCATTCAATGTGCGCTGCTTGTACATTCATGCAATCGTGTATCCTTATGCTGCTTTTTATTTGCTTCTGTTAACTGTTCACTTGATAACCTGTGTGTTATCAAATCCTTGTGTAACCCCCCGGCCCCCAGGTTGCACTGGGAGACAAGCATCTTATTGCTAAGTGTGCCTTTCCTGGCGAAACAATTGCAATAAATAAATAAATAAGTAACTGAAAAACTGCTACCCCCTTAAACAATTTCTAGATCAATTGCTGAAATAATGATGCCCACATTGTAATAGTACTTCTGTCAGCATAACTGCAGGCCCCATATGGCCTGCCCTTCTGGAGCCAGAAGTCTGTGTGTATATCTTACACCTGTGGCTGAAGAGGTGCAGGCCCCTCAGGGGCCTACCCTTCTGCAAACAGAAGTACTGTAGCAATTTTGCTATCATGGATTTTGTTGCACCTGCGCTTCTGCAGCAAGAGATTGATGTATATATCTTACAACTGCAGATGCAGAAGTGCAGCGCTATCAAGTGTGTGTGTGTTTTATAGTGTCTATGAGTACCTGAGGCTACAGAAGTGCTGGCCCTGTAGGGGCCTGAGCTTCTGCAGAGAGAAAAAAACTCTTGTGATTTGGGCATTGTGGATTGGCATCTGTGGCTGCAGGGGCCTGTGCTTCTGCACACAGAAGTAGTGTTATGATCCGAGTATCATGGATTTCTTTCTGCTGTGACAAGTGAGGGTGTATGTCTTACGTTGTGCATGCAGCAGATACAAATCCACAAATGTAGCACATCAGTGTTACTGCATTTGTGTCATCTGGAAACAGTTGTATGCTGTTTGCCTTACCTGCTGATGTTTGTCTGTGGTTGCTCATGTGGTCTTGTCCTTTTGCTGCATTGGAGGTGGGGTTGGGAGTTAAGAGTGGAAACTCTAAGGCCATATTTTACTTTTGTGGTGTCAAGTTGAACTCAACCTTGTGAATTTACGTAGTTTTTTTTTTTTTACAAAGAATATATATATTTTAACAATATTTTTCTGTATATTGATACATTGTGTTTCGACATAACGTAACTGTATCAGCCTAACTCCAAAGTTTCATTAGAAAAAGTACGTTTCAAACCTTTACTGCTCTAATGTTAGCGATTTTTAAAGAAATTACATTTAAGAGGGTTTAACTTTTGAACCATTGGGACTAGAAACTTTTTTTAAACAAAAGGTTTTGGAAATCAGATCAATACAATTACACCCCACCACCTGCAGCATTGCTGGTAAACTTCTCATTTTCCCGATTTACTTCATACATCCCCCATGCTGCAGAGCTTGCGATATACCCAAATGACTGCAGCACCGCATACAATGCACAGGGCCCAAACACTTCCAAAATAATGCAGCAATGTTGCAAGCAAAGCTTTAAATGCAGTAATTTGAATGGACAAAGAAGGACAGCTCCACTTGCCCCAAGGGTCTACACTAATGATTCTCTTCTTTAGAGGGGATGCACTAGTAAGGCTGTTCAAGGGGAAAAAACAGTAGCATCTCTATCCAATTCATTACAGAATAAATGTTTTGAGAATCTATTCACTAAATAGTGAGAAAGCCAGAAATGAATGGAATAAACTGGTGCAGCAGTTGATTATGAATGTGATGGGAGGGGTAGGTGAGGAAGTTTGACAAAACATGTATTAGATTAAAAGGAAATGGAATAATAGATCTAATTCAAAGGTGGAGAGTGGCCAAGGGTGTTGTCATAATAATTATGCAGTTGGTTGGTGGTTAAGTTTTAGTTTTATTAACGAGTATAGGACATGCACCAGAAATTCACCACAGGTAAAAACACATTGAGGCCACCAAAATGGTGTTGGAATGACATATTGTTCATTTTAAGAACTACTTGGGGCATGCATTTACAGAGTTCCCTCTTGTAAGTATATGGCAGTGCTACTTGAGCTACTGAGGGGTCACCTCAGAACTATATCCTCTGTCATTCTAACACTGTCTTTTTTTTTTTTTAAATCAAGCCCCCACACACACACACACTGCCACCTGCTCCTACTGTCTGTCCATTTCCTGCCAGCCCCCCACTGCCACCTATGCCTACTATCTGTCCATTTCCTGTCAGCAACTTCCAGGCCCATCTGCTACACTTCTCTCACTGTTGGAGCCAGTGCAGATCCACATGGTGTGGTGCCCAATAGTACCAGCAGCCATCATACTGGCAGTACAGGAGGCATGGTTTTTCTTTGGGTTTCTTCCCAGTCTCCTAGACCCTACCCACCCCAGCCCCACTGGGCAGTGGTCCAAGAGGCCACATATGCACACATCAACATCCCAGCAGAGAAGCAAAGCTCCATGGCCTCCCAGAGATCACTGTGACAGCAAAACTGCAGCACCATCCCGACTTGGCTGGGAGCTATGCCATATTTATTTATTTATGTATGCATGTATTGAAATGTTTCACCAGGAAGGCACGCTGAACACTCGTCTCCAGGTACGACCTGGGGCGTAGGGGAACATGAGGATAGTTTTCAGAGATTTGGTACACAATATAAATTTACAGTAGATAACATTCAAATAATTTGAGCAGACTGTACAGGAGTAATGAAATAGTGAGATGCTAATGGTTTTGAACTAGATAGACACTACGCCAATACTTTCAGACTAGATAGATACAACAACACAAAATAACATTTAGGCATACACTAAATGACACAGAACTGTGTAGCTAGAAAATGGCTGAATAGAACTGTTGTAGTTTGATCTAGGGAAGTTAGTGAGAAGTAATTCTAGGCAGACAGGTTGGCTAAGGTATAACAGAAGTGCAAGTTAACTACAAGCACAGTAGAGATTAGGGGTCAGCCATAACAGAAGTGCAAGTTAACTACAAGTGCGTTAGAGATTAGGGGTCAGTCATAGCTAAGACTACATAAGGGGGAGAAGGGAAGGTGAGAGAGAGGGAGGTATGTCGGTAAGCAGAGAAGCGGGGGAGTGGAAGCAGATGGAAGGAGGAGGCAAAGGAAGAGGTAGGATGAGAAAGGTCTGCTGGGGCCTGACCCCTCCAGTATGCTAAGGACCCTGCCTGCACAAGGCAGAGGTCAAGCACGACAGGAAGGGAACAGGTTGTGGCAGTGAGAGGTAGAGTACGACAGAAGAGAAGCAGATTGTAGGCAGTGAGCTTTGGAAGAACAGAAGAGAGGGTGAAGGTGAGAGAAAAGAGAGGCCAAATCCCAGCCCTTCAGGATGTGGAGAAGTAGAGGGAAGAGCTGGGTTAATGGTGTAAGGATAGGATAGGGACAGGCTCTTGGTATAACTTTGGATGATTGAGAAATCACAGTAAGAGAACAATGGAAGGTCAGAAGGGAGGAAATCGGGAAGGAAGGAAGGGAAAGGAAGGGAAGGGAAGGAATGCTGGTTTTTAGGTGGGTGGGAGGTGGAGCTGCAGTAAGGGCATTGCATGGGTACTGAAGAGGGGTAGGGTTTGTCAGGGGCTTAGAGGGGGAGTTACTGTAGGAAGGGTCATCAGCAAGAACAGCTAGGTGCAAGGAAGTTTTTGAGGGCAGAGCTGATAGAGTAGTAGGAGGATGAGTGACAAATTTGAGGGGGGATGGAATTCCACATTTTTGGGAGGCTGTAGGAGTAACTGGATTGGCCAATGAGGGTGGCTCTGTGGGGGACCGCCAGAGTACGGGAGTCGGATGATCTAAGGGAGTGAGAGGGAGTGGGGGGTGTTATAAATGAGAGGGAGAAGTAGGAAAGGAGTTCACTCAGCCAGTGCTTGGAGGTGAATTTAGCTCAGTGAGAGAGTTGTCTGTTTGTAAGAGAGGGGAAGGATAGGGCATGATAGATATCACAGTGGTGGGGGTGAGAGGGAGCATCAAGGGCAAAATGGCAGAAGAAATTGAAGAGGGTATCCAATCTGGCCAGGGAGGACGTGGGTGCAGCACCATAGACTACATCACAGTAGTCGAAGATGGGCAAGATCATATTCTGAACAAGTTCATGCCTAACCATAGAGGGGATACAGCTATGGTTCCTGAACAGGGCACCAAGCTTGGGGTGCAATTTTTTTGGATGGCATCAATATGTCTTGAGAAGTTTAGGTGTTGATCCAGCTAAACTCCTAGGTACCTGAAGGAGGATGTGTCCTCATGTAAAGTCCCATCAAGGGTGTGAAAAGTGGGCAGGGAGGGAAGCCTAGATAGTCTCTGCCTTGTGCCAAAGGTCATGGAGGCAGTCTTCTTGGCATTGAGAAAAAGTTGATGGTTAGCAAATCGGAGCTGAACCTTGTTGAAGTCTTGCTGAAAGTTGGATGTAACCTCAGCTAGGCAAGAGCCAGATGCATACAGGACCGTATCGTCGGCATACATGTGTATGGCAGTGACAGAGGAGCAGACAGATGGAAGGTCATTTAGGAAGATGGAGAATAATAGGGTCCCTAGCACTGAGTCCAGTATTAACCACATAACAGCGCTACCCCAGCCCCTTTGACCACCTGACCCAGGTCTCGAGTTCACTCCTAGTTCTGGAACACCAGTGCAGGAGTGCAACAACTAAATGTGTTCCTATAGTCCTGTGCCAGCATAGTGTGATCCCTGCACTGATGTAAGGGGTGCTCCAAAACATTATACAGCTGGCAATGTTAAGGGAACTGCTCTCCTCCATCTGGCTGAGCTTGAAAAAACCTCTGCACAACTTATACAAACTCGTAGCCCAGTGCTAGACAAAATGAAGCTTTACTGGGAAGTTCCAGAAAACCATGCCATACACCCTGATGCATACACATGCGTACACCTCATTGCATGCATTAATACACAAACCAACACACATACTTACATAAAACACACACAATGTATGTTTCCCTTTTGTGCTTGGAAAACGCAGTGTTGCTGTTTCCCTTTTTCACAACAGGACATTCTGTCTGTTTTTCCCCTAGTTGCTTGCTAGACTGAGGTTGTGAACCAGCAGCTCAAACAAGCTAAGATTCAGTAATTAAACTGCATCATAAAACTCCCAAAGCAGACTCTCTCTCCGAGACCTCCCTGGTACAGGGTCAGAGCCATTACTTTAACAGCCCGAATGCCAATTAGCAGCTTGTCAATATGTAGGCTGCCAGCTGTGCACCGCACCTCCAGAGCACAGGGAAAGCCTGGGACATGGTCAATAAATTTAAAGAGAGTACAGCTAGAACAACTTCTTATCACATTAAAGGAGCACTGTCAATATCACCAGTCATACAAACACCCACAACCTCCATGACCACTCGGCTGAAAAGTCTGTTCAATAAAGACAAGGTTCTGTGTCTGTGAGGAGCGTAGAATTCAGTCTGATTCACTTGTTAATGAGTTATTTACTAAGACAATATTACAAACTTCATCTCCAGCTGAGGAACTCTTCTAGCTTGCAAGTGTTCAAATCCAGTCCTTCCAGCCAACACAAAATTCCCTGTATTCGTTTTGGTCCAGAGTTCCCCTCTCCCAGACCACGATCATGGTGTATTAATGTGCTCATGCTCTTTGTTTGATGCGACACGCACTTTGTTAGCTTGCTTTGATTACTGTCTGGATGTGCTTAAAGAGCCCCTGACACCATTAGGAAAACTGTGAAAAAAGTAAGAGTTATATTCAACACCATCCCATTTTCTTTATTACTTCATATATTTTCAGTAATTAATTCCCCATTTTCTTTATTACTGAAAACAGTTGCATGAAATCAAGATCCCTGTTCCCTACACTAAAGCTACTCTGGCTACTTCTCTACACTTGACACCACAATCCCCTGTTTATGACATCATAATTATCTCCACAGCAACATATTTTGATGTCATAAACAGAATTATGATGTCAAGTGTAGGCAAGCATCTAGAAGGGCTGAGATACTATATTCATGCAAATATAGTAATAAGGCAATACGGGTGAGAATTACAGAACAAGATACAAAATATAAGCTACATTGATGCTTAAATATAACATTTTTTCAAAGTTGTCTCAGCTGTGTCAGGAACTCTAACTTTGCAGTTTGCATTCACCCTGTGTATTGCAGTCTGTGTGTAAGTAGTCCTGCTGGACTGTGTTACGTTGTTGACTACTGCTGGCCTCCCTGGTACCCCCCCCGAAAACAAGATGCTACATTTCATGAGCTTATCCAGGTTGAAGTGATTTCAGATAAATAAGCGTATATAAAACAATGCCAGCCTGCCATTAAAGTCTAATCTCTGCTTAAATCAGCACACGCATTCAGCTGCACCGAGAATGCTGCTGGTACTCAACATGTAATATGTAAACATGTCAGGAGCACTCATCTAGCTTTGTTAATATCCTTAACCTAAAACTGATGTTTTACAGAGTGATGCAAAACGGACCTCTGCTTTACTAGGAATTGTTACACCTGCCATACTGAAAGATTCTCCCAGTTACCGCCATAGAGGCAATGGTGTCTCTTTGGGAGGTTTCATAAAAAAAAAAAAAGATTTTCGATCAGTTTTGATAAGTGTTTCTTCTTTGTTTGCAGTGGAACTCTAATGAGATCAGATCTGCCAGGATCATCCAGACTGACTTCAAAGAAAAATTGTTTAGACTGATAGTGGCTTGTTTTGCATCACTAGGCCCTCCCTGCTCATTAAGCTTCAGGAGCAAAAATCTGACAAACCTCCAGCAAAGTAAAACAGGAGGTACATTCTCTGGAAAAAGAGGTCTTGCAACTGCAGATAAACTTCCACCAATGCAAGCCCATAAAGAACAATATTTGTTGTGATTTGATCTATGTTTTGTATGAAACACAATAACCGAAAGGCTATACCAGCTGTTTGGAGGGGGGGCAGGTGATATGCGCTACACTCCTCTCCAGGCATTATAAAACTGGGCATGCCCAAGTGTTCCCCAGAATGCTGGCTCTTTTGTTTCTCACCATGCAGCTTCTCTGTACCTTATAGTCCCCTGTACCTGTTGCCACCTCACAGTTGCCTCTGTGTGTCCCTGCAGACTTTCTGCTCTCCCTGGCTTGTGCATGGCTGTTCAGCTGTTGCTGTCTGTTTTTTTGTTTCTTTTTTTTTTTCTATACAAATTTTTTTTTTTATGCCCTGATTTTTTCCCTGTTTTGGCCCCCTATGCCTTGGTTGCATGCGCATGTGTGTAGGCATATGCACGCCGTGCCTCCGAGGTGCCCTCCTGCTACTTGCTATTCCTGCCTCCCTATGCTGACCATTGGACCTCCACCTGATGGCAGTGGAACAATGGGGGGGGGGCGACAGAAATCCTCCCCAAGAAAAGGAAAGCAGCCATTAGTGCCTCTTGATCCTGTTCCCTTCCCCCCCCCGGGCTGGCTCTCCGCTGACCCTGGATCATTTCTGAACCTGGGTCGCTGGTGTGGCATGAGGTAAGGCATCCAGCACCTCAGCCCTCTGCATCACCGGGCCAGCCTCTGTTTTCTTATTTCATTGGGCTTTTTATCCTGGTGCTCTCTGGGTAGTTCTGAAGGGAGCCCCCTTCAGACAGATCTGCATGTTGGGTGATGACTTCTGCGACTCCTCATTCTGACTGCTGGTTAGCCCAGAGCTTGTTGTGTTCACCCTCCTGTTGCAGGCTTAAAGATCCCTTCCCTCAGCCATGGCTATGTGGGCACTCCTGCAGAGCCAGTTCATGTGCCTCTTTCTTCTAGTCTCAACAGTAGCCTGCTCACCTCTGGGCTTCAGCGCTTCAGAGTCCTAGTGCCTTCTTTCTTCAGACAACTGAGTACCTACAGTGACTGCTCGTACAGCAGTTCATCCTGAGAAAACAGTCAGCAGCTGTTCCCAGGTAGTCCAGTTGTTTATTTGTTCTCATTTGTATGACAGTCTAGGCCTATCGATCAGAACAGCTTGCTGCATTATTTATATTTTTCATTGTCAGCCTAGCTGGCCAGTACTTTTTAACCACCATATCAGCTCACATGGCTATGAATCCAACCCTGTGTTTGGTATGCAGTATGAGTACTACTCAATTGCTTCCACTATCCTGTTTCGGCCAGTAGTGACTACAGCCACCTGCACATACAATCTACTATGTTCTTATCCCCTCACTGGCAGCTCCTGTATTGGATTGCTAGGAATGCATCCCATCCACCATTATCAGTATGTTTGACACTGTTTCATGCCTCATTCATTTGGCTATATGCCTCCGTTAGCCTCATTATTATTCCTTCCCTGCAGCATAACATGCCTTTGAATCAGCCATCAGGCAGTGACATTAGCTCATACTGATGCTTCTTTTCCTCCTTCAGCCATCAGAATTCACCATCAACCTCCAACTGACCTACTGTAGCTCTATGTAATGGTACAAGGGCGAATTCCAGCCATGACCATAACACCTGGTTTCCAGCACTCCCTGTCCTGTAGGCCAACGGTCTCGCATCTCAAGGTTAGGTCCCTCGAATCAGGTGAGGTCCTTCCCTTTCTGCCCTTCAGGTGAGAATGTCCTATGTTGCAGGAGAAACTCTAGCCATCTGGATTGACTCAGTGGCACCTTGTGGCATAGTGTTTATGACCTCAACTATCAGAGGCTCTAAGTCCTTTGGGGCTCCTTTAGTGCAGCAATAATGTTATGCTCAGTAGGTCAGCGACTCCAGATCAAAAGTGAGCTTGTGTTGTTGGAGGGAAGGAGTATTGAGCATCCTAAGGACAGTTTTCCTCCTTTGGAGCGGTAGGTTTGAGTGGCTTACCATCTGACTGCCACTAACATATGTTGGGTGGCATCACTGGTGGCTTAGCAGATTGAGGGAGGCTTGGGACATGACAGATGCTGGCACCAGTCGTGCATGGGAGCACACTTATGCACGTCACAGCATGGCTGCATTCCAGAGGAAAGTAAAGTGGGGAAAAATGGCTACTGGTTTGGTAGATGATGCCCTGTCTGCCCACCATATCCAATGTCAGGCAATCTCTCCTGGTTCCATTTCGCTCCCAAGCTTCGTCTCCACTGCAGGTAGTTGGATATTGGGAATGAAGTTGCTGCAGGAGCTGAAGGCAGCCCCCTCCCCTCCATTGGAGCTGTATGTGAGGTAACAAAACAGTGGTGTGTCGTGGTTAGCCCAGGGAGTGCCAGGATCACTAGATGATAGGGGCTTCAACAGACAGGAGGTGGCAATGGTGGAGACTGAAGAAGGTCCTGACCAGGAGGGCCCGGGGCAAAAAAAAAGAATTGGAAAAAAGAAGGTATCATATACCACATAAACATTTCATAAAATGCAAACTTATATACTTAAAACAATTATTACATTTATACAAAAGTAACTTATGATAATAACATAGGCCAGGCTAAGATGCCAGCTGCAATGGGGCCTAATCAGTTCCCGCTGCTGTTTTTTGAGGATGGACCTAGAGGAAGGGGAGAAGAGGAGGATTTGATCTGAGTGGACTGGTTCTATAGAGCAGGAAGCTTTTAAGAGAAGATAGCCTGTCCATTGGGACAACATTTGGGATAAGGAAAATATGTAAATTGGAAATTCCTAGGAAGTAAGAGGAGGAGGAAATTGGTGTGAGGAGAGAGAGAGAGAGAGAGAGAGAGATCAGGGAGGCTCTCAGAGCAGTATATGAAGATGAGAAATACACTGTGCATGAATGTCCTATTCAGGTAGGTCCACCCTAGAGTGTAGTACATGTCACAGGAGTCAGTAACAGGAACAGCTGAGAGTAAGACAACATGGGGCAGTGCTAGATCTGGTGCTTACAGGGACAGCACTGCAGACAGCATAGTGGGCAGTCCCCAAGGTACCAGTGATCAGTGTACAGTGTGGTTCAATATAAAGACAGGAGCAGAAGAAAAGCACACAAGGATGAGGGTCCTGGCCCTTCAGCTACACCACATGATGAGGGTCCTGGACTTTAGGAAGACGGATTTCAAAGATATGAGAGACTGTCTCAGAAACTGTCTCGGTGGGGGGATTGCCAGGGAGGGGTGGAGGCAAAGTGGATAAGGAGGACATAATTAAAGCAACCAACCTCTGCATGAAGGAAGTGAGTAAAAGCAGAAGAAAATAAAAAATGATAGTTCTCTATGGAAGTTGCATTGGTGGTGAAGGAAAAAGGCGTGGCACTGAAGAGGTATAAGGAAACACAGAGGAAGAAGGGCAGAGAAGTATACCAAGCAACACAGAAGGAAGCAGGCAAGGCAGTGAGGGGAGCAAAGGTGCAGACAGAGAAAAGAATTGCCAATGGGGTCACTAAAGGGGATAACACTTTCTTCAGACACATAAGTGAGAAGAGGAAAACAAGGGAAGGGGTAGTAAGGATTAGAAGGATGTAGGAGTGAGACTGCACAAAAGGGGACCAAGAAAAAGGTGACATCCTAAACAGGTTCTTCTGGTCAGTCTTCACAGTGGAGGGAGGGGGATGGACCACCAGGGAAAAGCTGGAATGGGGGGAACTGGACACAAGTCCATTTTCAGAGGAAAGAGTCCTGAAGGTGGACAAGGGATGAAACCTGATGGGATACAGGCCAGTGTACTAGAAGAACTCAGGGAGATGCTTGCTGCCCCACTGACAGTCTTGTTCAACAGCTCACTGAAAACAGGTATGGTTATGTAGGACTGGAGAAGGGCTGACATGGTCCCTCTGCATAAGAGCAGCAGGGAGAAGGTCATCAACTGTACGCCAGTGAGTTTTACTTCAGAGGTGGTGACATTAATGGAAACCCTTCTAAAGGAAAGACTGGTAGAATATCTTGAATCCAATGGGCTGCAAGACCACAGGCAGCATGGATTCACAGGTGCAAGGTCACGCTAAATGAATCTGATGGGAAATTGATTACGGGAGGGCAATGGATGTGGCCTATCTGGACTTTAGCAAGACCTTCAACACTTTGACACACAGGAGGCTGATAAAGAAGCTGAACAGCCAAAGAGTGGGATCCAAAGTGGGAAACTGTGTTGGAAACCGGTTAGTGGATAGGCGGCAAAGGGTGGTGGTTGACAGCACTCACTCTAATGATGGGAGAGTGACGAGTGGGGTACCACAGGGCTTGGTACTGGGACAAGCCCTCTTCCATGTGTTTATGGGGGGTGTTGCAGAATAATTGTAAGGGAAGGCAAGACTTTCTGTAGATGATACCAAAAATTGCAACAGGGTAGACACTCAGGAGGAGGGGTGGAGAGAATGCACAGTGATCTTGGGAATCTCAAGGAGTGGTCAGAAACATGGCAGTTGGGGATCAATGCCAAACAGTGCATAATCATGAAACTAGGCCATAGGAACCCAGGAGCTGAGTATAGGATGGGGTGGGGGGATGATGACAGTCACTAGATAGCAAAGGGACCTCGGGGTTATCATATCTGAGGACATCAAGGTGGCAGGGCAGTGTGACAAGCCAGTGCATATGGCTAATAGGATGCTATGGTGCATAAGGAGGGGTATCTCCAGCAGGAGGAGGGAGGTGGTGTTGCCATTGTATCACTCACTGGTGAGATTCCCACCTGGAGTACTGTGTCCAGTTTTGAAGACTGCACCTCAGAAAGGACATAGGCAGGGAGGAGGCTGTCCAGAGAAGGCCAACTAAAATGGTGAAATGTTTGCAAGAGAAGCCCTAGAACGAGAGACTAAGGGATATGAACATGTACACCCTGGAAGAGAGGTGAGCAAAAGATAACACGATAGAGACCTACAAGTACCTCACAGAGTATGGGGTGGGGGGAGGTTTGTTTCAAATGAGAAAGAGCACTGGGACCAGGGGGCATCTGATGAAGTTGGAGGCAGGGTAGTTCAAGAGAGAGATGTGAGGTAATATTTCTTCACTTTAAGAGTTTTGCATGCCTGGAACAGACTGCCAGCAGAAGTGGTGAAAGCTAAAACAGTGGGTGGCTTCAAGCATGCATGGAACAGCCACAGGAGTAGATTAGAAAAGAGGCAGGGAGCCGGGAGGGTCACTGGAGACCAGTTAGGGTCTGCAGAGGCAGAATTGGCAGGGAACATCTGCACAGACTGGGTAAGCCAAACGGTCCTTTTCTGCTGACAAATTCTGTGTTTCTGTGTTTCTATTTCTATGAGGGAGTCCAGTCTGGCTAGGAAGGATTTGGAAGGAGCACCATAGAGAACAGCCCTAAAGTCGAAGACAGGAAGGTTGATTTTGTAAAGTGTCTTCTGCCTGGCAACATGGGAGCTGATCGTACCAGGTGAAAAGAGTGCTTTAAGTATAGCGCCGTAAAAACCACGCTTCAAAAGGCGCATCTGCCTTGATAGCGACAGGGGTAGGATAGCACATGGTAATTATTGCTACCACTGTAGCTGTTAAGGCAGAAAAAGAAGTGGAGACATAGTGAAAAAGTGCTGAGGCTGGCCAAGCTGCTCCCATGGTAGAGAGGGCTAAGGCACAAATAGCTCGGTTAGTATAGCTGGAAGACCAGGGTTCTGTTCCTGGTCTCCTGAATCTTGCAGTTTCACTTTTTCCCCCACCCCAAGTGTGTTTGTTTTTTTATGCCTGGATACAGATGTACCCCCCCACCCCAAAAAAAGCTTTCTACCTCTCCATGAGATCTGCCCCCTCAGGGTTAGTTATTTTAAGTTCAGGGGGTGCGGGGGCAAAGTGTACATTTTGAGTTTTTAGCCATGGTAGTGGTCGTTGGTAAGGTTTGGACTGCATTGGTGCTGTTTTTTCCTGGCGATGTTTTAGGATGGTGCTGTTTTTGACAGTGTGGTTTTTGCAGTACTGTTGTTGATAGCACTGTTTTTGTTTTCACCGTCTTGACCTAGTGCCAGAGCTGATGTGGATGGGGATGCTGACGTGCTGGTAAAGCCAGATAAACATTTATCTCCACATTTGATATGTCATAATTATGTCATCGCCACTCTTTGGAAGCTATTATGACATACATTAACCTGGGAGAGCAGCATTTACAATAATGGAGGACATCAACTGTACTGCATTCAGTCTTCCATAGTGGAACACAACAGAAACAAATAAAACTTCATTAAGGAGAATATTTAAAGGAAATTCCTTTTTATAGTGCATAACAGCACCCTTGATGGGTTTGCTTTGAGGTAAACACATTTATAATATGGAGTCTGGCAAATCCTATTTCCCGAGTAGTTTAAATCTGGTCACATGGGGTGGGATAATGTATCACATCCGTGCAGCTAAAGAAAACTATAAAGTCTTTTTTTTTTTTTTTAAGCAATACTAAAAATAATTTTTTAGGTGGAATGAAATACTGTAAAGTTTGTGAGTTACAATAATGTTACCCCCCAGAGTGGCTGAAGGCCTGACAACCCAGCAGGGATCTGTGTTAACAGCATAATTACTCAGGGACTGGATTTTCTACCCAAACAAAAAAAGCTTGTTATTTTAAACCCCAAGATCAGAGTTTTAATGTACATCTCAAATTTTATTTTTAACAGACATTTTATAAGTTCAATACGACTCTTCGGGGATGTGTAATTATGAACAACAATTGTACTTCTGAGGTGCATTTAAAGGCATGAGCTGCCAAACAACATACACGAGGCATGCAATTATCGGCTCATAATCACACACCCTGTTGTGTCTTTTTGCTTACTTAACTGACTCTGTCCTTCCTTACACGTATATATATATATACCATCCACATTTACATACAGGCTGTACATTACTTAAAGTATATCACCTTTCCAGCATGAATACTTCAACATTATTTAGTTGTCGTAGTGATCAGACTGCACAGAATGTGTCAAATGAAGATATCAGAAGGCTGACAGTTTGATTTTCTACTCATCAGCTGTTAAATTTGGCATGCACGTTTCATATACAAAAATGCAGTTATTACATGACATACTACTATCCATTTTTGTCCCCCATGAGATCATTTCCCTGTCTTATTTTCACTTTATAGCTACAGCAGATAAACATAATCAGATTTGCCTTATCTTAATGCTGCACTGACCCAACTATAAAAGTGACAGACAAGCCTTGCTGACCTCTTACTTCTCCCAGCATCAGGGAGAGTGCAATATAAGACACGTGTTTTCATTTGTGTTTCACTGGATTATTCTCTGTTTGCTGTGCTGCACCTTGCCCCTCTTGTACAGTACATATTCAGTGCATGCTAATAGGAGTTGTTACATAACTGCCTAATCGTGCCTGAAAAAACAGCACATAAATACTTTTAGTGGAATGAGCATTCAGGGCTTTTTTAGTGTATGAGGTAGCAGAGTTATGGACTGGGGAAGTGCCTTTTTTATGCCTTTCTGCTTTCAGGTTTTTATGCACTTTTGATAATTCCCCTCAAGTTTAGGTGAGATAAGTGCAAATAAACATAAGGAGGGAGTGGGGGTGAGCTAGGGCAATGGGTTCTATTTTTTGAAATCCGTGGCTTGGGTGTTCAGTGCAGATGGTACGAGAAAATGTCACACAACGGATGTTGTAAGGCAGCCTGCCTTTAATGTGAGCCCATGGTGCCATGAAAGTGGGTCACATTGCTTTTCCTGCAAGCCATCTAGCACTCTGGTGCTTGGTAACACTATCAGAGACTCAAACTGTTATTCCAGAGCAACGATTATCCTCATCATTGTGAATTACTGTCAGGTAATGGGATGCTGGCAGGGAGCTATGCTCAGCTCTGCAGGAAGGAGAGGTAGATTTCTCCTCCCCCCCAACTTAAAGGGACAGTGTCAACCTAGGTAATCATAATAGCCCTGAACTAGTACAGTGATTTAAATTTTCAGTATAATGCAGGCTAAAATTCTGCGTCTAAAAACATGCTAACATTGTTTAAATGAGCTCTGGCAAAAGTTTAAATGTTGAGAAAGCATTGGAGTTTCAAAACTGTTTTAAAAATAAATACCCTTCTACAGATTTTAGTTTTGCTCCACCAGAGTCACAGAGGTCCCTTGGAGAGTGTTTGAGGTCCTCAAGTCCCCCCCATCTCATTTTTGTGACTTTTATGATGAAGTCTGTCAGTTCTGAATCCAGAAATGGCTGATCAGGACCTATAGGTGGACAAGCACCACCACCCACCCCGCCCCTGGTGCCTGTCATCTCAGTGACACTTGTGAGCTGGGAAAGGAAAGTAGCCAGTTTCTGGGCACAGGTCATAGCGGTGGTGATTAGGATATCCTAACTCAGTGGTTGATATTGCTGCTACTGAGGGACGAAACTGTAATTGCTGCTGGAGAGGGACCCATGGATGGAGTCAGAGCAGTAGTGCTCATTATGCTGCAGCTTTTCTCTTCCTCCTCTCTTTGATCGGAGATCACTGATGGTCTTCTATCACTGCAGTTCAGGAGGCAGCCACCAGGATGACTGTTCTGGGAAAATAGATCATTAAAAGGTCATTTATTTTGTAGGGCTTGATGGTGAACTCTCCCATAAGTTAAGTGATATTTAAGTGTTTTATGTCACTTGTTTAGGAATCTCCCCCGAAACAAAACCCACACTGGAAAAACTCTTTAAAGAAAATAATATAACATTTGACTCTGTATTTAATGAGGATTTAAATGTCAGCTACAAGTGAGAAATGACCATATGAATATAGCGGGGATAACCAGCAAGAAACCCTTTACAAACCTCACCAGATTGCTCTGTGCGATAAGATCAGCAGCACTCCTATAATGGTTTCACACATTCTTCCTATGAAACCTAAACAGGATTCAGGCCAGGGAGGAGGGGTAATGATATACTATGACCTGTCCTTCCTAACCTGACCAGTGTTAGGACACATCACTGCAAGTCATCCCACAGCGAGGGAGAAGGGTGCTCAGGGTAGGCTGCGATGGTGCTAGGAAACATGGTAGGCTTCCAGTATCAGGTTTGTTTTGCTGCCTTTTATGCAGATCTGGTGGAACCCCTGAGCAACACAGACCCTCGGCGGGGTCTCCACTGTCCCACCCAGATTCTGCAGTCTGCAGAGTGGTAAGACAGATGAGAAGATAGCTCACACTGACCTGGTCTTTGAGGAAGGCTATTATAGGAAAGGGAAGTTTGCTGCCTGACAGAAGGAGGTAAATGAATGTTTTGCTATTGATTTCATGGCTCAAGAGCCACCTACCTATTGAGGTAAAAAAGAGACTGACATCTTGTGATGATGATGATGATGGTGGTGGGTGGCAGGCCTCTTGGGCACCCTAAAGTATATATTAATTTGAACAACAATGCTAAGTTTAGAACATATGGTTACTGTGGACTGCAATTTAAACAAAAACACCATCACTGAAGAGGACCAGCTTGTTTGATTGTTTTCTGTAGGGACAGCTTTTAACTAACTTTCAAAATAAATACAAGCTCTTGCCATTCATGAAGAGTATATAGAGGATTCCATTCAAGCATAACAGTCTTCACATGACAGTAGTTTTCACTCATGGGCACAGATTTTTAAAAAGCCAATTGCCCAAAAGAACAATCTCCCAAGTGTGTGTGATGGTGTGGTGTGGTGTGTGTGTGTGTGTATGTGACAGAGGGGGTCCATGTGGATAATTATCTTCAGAAATCACTGAACACCACTAGCCAAGGGTCATTACCATGTAGGAAAATAACATGAGTCCCTCCTGATGACAACTGTGTGATTGCAAAAAGAGAGTTTGCATGTACAAGGACCAATTTGTGAAAGAAAGGCCCTATCATTCCAATGTGTAATTTCTGAAATTCAATTTAATTCTCAAGTTTAGTGTAAAAATTAATTATTTCAGTCACCACCAGAATGGAAATGTGTTAAGAGCTCAAATAATATGCATTAATTGCAAAACAGAAGGTTTAATAGGATATCAAAAATGGTCCATTAAAAGACAAGACTGCTCTTTTCTGCCCATCAGATTCCCTTTCCCCTGATAGTCATGCTAGACTTGAAAACATTTGTGTTAGGACAATCTCTTATTTTCCTCCCTTTTGTTCTCCCCAGTTTCCCACCCATTTTTCCCATGCACCTGATTCCTGGCCACAAGCAGTGCTCTTAAACAAAGTGTCACATCATTTCCCTCATGAGATGGCTGTAGGGTGATGCCCAAGAATGAAGCAGTCTGGCCCACCTTCCTGAAGAACATGCAAACCACCTCTCCTGCAAGCTCAGTGGCCCCCGTTCTCCCATTCTGTTGCACAATAAATTGCCACTGAAGAAGACCTTAAATTCTTCATATTTGGCAAAATGGTCCTTTGGCCTCTGCTGAACTAGTCATGTCTTTTGCATATTGAAAACCAACCTACATTGGCAAGTTCGTTAGATGTCCTCTTGGGCTTTGGCCTCCTCCACCACATATCCCCATCCCTGGTTACTCCACACTCTTCTCCAACCCCGGTTCCTCCAGACATTTTTTTCCAGTTTGTAAAAATATCATCACCTAGCACTGTACCAGGAGTCAGCCACTTTTTTTCCAAAGATGCCCCCTCTACCTAACCAAACTCCCCAGTTCCCAAACCATTTTTGTTTTGTAGGTGCTCCTCTGATTAACAGAAACAGAAAACCAGACTAGTACAGTTACCCCCCTCCCCCGCCCACACACAGAAGCACAGTGTGCCTGCTCCATTTGAATGCTGTTTGTGAATGGAGCAAGGAGGTGTAATCGGGAGGGAAGGGGTTGAGTAGTTACATCAGTAGTGATGCTAGATACACACTCCACCCCAATCCTCCCAATCACATGCCTGTTCTCACCATTCACAAACAGTACTAGACAGAGTGGGAACACTGTGAGAGGCAGGGGGAATGAGCTAGGCTGTTTACAACCAAACACAACCAAACTCACACATCCAGGTTCTGGAGGAAGGGGCACCTACAAAATAAAATGGGTTTGGGGACTGGGGGGATGGGTTAGGGAGGGGACCTTTTTTAAAAGGGGGCAGCTGGCTCCTGACATAATACCAGGCGCTGGCATTTTTTCAAATTGTGAAAAAACAAGTCGGGGAGAACTGGGGAGAGAGAGAGAGAAGGAGAGTGTGAAGTGACTGAGGTAGGGGAGGAGTGACCACTGGATAAGCCCCTGGCCACCTAGGAAAGGACAGCGTGCTTTTCTTTAATAACACTATTAAAGATGTGCTATGCTAGAGACCAATGCTTCAGACTGGCTGCTTTCCATCTCAGATCTGATAGGGACAAAGAATTAAACAATGAAACTAAAACTTTAAAAGCAGAGTTTGCTTAATTGCTTTACATATTCAGATTCCTCTTGGTGTAAGGACTGCACCCATCTAAAATTGAGTATGGAAGACCATGAGGTGTAACAGGAGGGCAAGGGAAAGGGCAGCAACAACCACCACAGCAGATGCAGCAGCAGGCAATGCCTCCTCTGGGTAGCATTAAAGCCAGCAGCCAGGGGGGAGGGTGATTCACCTTGGGAGAGCATGCTGAAGGCAGTACATGACATGGACAAGAAGATCAAGATATCCTGAATCAAATGGGTGTACAAGATGTGAAGATCGGTGCCATGATCTCCATGGAATCAAATGGGTGTACAAGATGTGAAGATCGGTGCAGTGATCTCCATGGAATCAAATGAGTGTACAAGATGTGAAGATCGGTGCCGTGATCTCCATGGAATCAAATGGGTGTACAAGATGTGAAGATTGGTGCCGTGATCTCCATGGAATCAAATGGGTGTACAAGATGTGAAGATCGGTGCTGTGAACTCCATGGAATCAAATGGGTGTACAAGATGTGAAGATCGGTGCAGTGATCTCCATGGAATCAAATGGGTGTACAAGATGTGAAGATTGGTGCAGTGATCTCCATGGAATCAAATGGGTGTACAAGATGTGAAGATCGGTGCCGTGATCTCCATGGAATCAAATGGGTGTACAAGATGTGAAGATCGGTGCCGTGATCTCCATGGCCACTGATGCAGATGAAAGATCGAAAAGAACACAAGCGGCTGTTGGCATGCTTACTTTGGGGAATGCACACCTCCAATTCAGGCTTGACACCCTAGAGAACAATGCTCGGGCCATGCAAATATGGGCGGCATGCCTCCCAGAAGGAGTACAGGGGAGGACTTGGTGTCCTTCTTTAGGACATGGCTACAGACATTGCTTTCCAATAACCTAAGGTTCAGCCCAAGATACATTCAAATGGTGTGCAGATTAAATGCACATACAGCCTAACAGCTCAGCAATGTACCCAGCACAATACTAATGGTGACTAAGGGACAATTTGCAATGGGCCCACCATAACATTCCTCTGTATATATTGATCCAGAAGCAAATGATTTGATACCTTTTAATGGACCAACATAGATGTAACAACAAGAACAAAGTGCTCTAGCTTTCGGACCAACCAGTCCTTCTTCAGAAGCTCATGGCAGTTGTTTAGAAAATACAATACTTATAACAGCTAGGTAATGCAGAAAAACAGAAAAAAAATCATTGGTTTAAAATACTCATTTAAAAAAAAAAAAAAAAAACAGAAGATGATGTCGAGAAGTTAAACAGTACAATACTGCCCTCAGTCCGAATGAACCTTGGGTTAAGATGTGCTTGGTGCAACAAACATAAAGAATCCTACTACACATAAATTTAATTGACATAAGATAACACTGCCAAGCAGATAACTCCCAAATCAAACCATGAGTGTCACAGTCAGTATAAGGATGTGATTACTGAAAAGCAACCCCACCAACTAAAGACAAACTAAGATAGTTATAGGGCTCATGAAATTACAATGTATGCATTAAGACAAGAATACCAGTAAAGTTGTCTAAAAACATCAGTGCACACTGTGTGATATTATAAAACCTAGCTAGACATGTCACCCAGCTGTATTCTCAAGCTAAATAAAAGGCCAAGAAATTACAAAACCTCAGGACTATATAAATGATAATATAAATATAAATTGATAATGTTAGTGTTAAACAAAAACTCTATGGGATTTTTTCTGTTTTCTCTGCATTATCTAGCTGTTATAAGTATTGTATTTTCTAAACAACTGCCATGAGCTTCTGAAGAAGGGACTGGTTGGTCCGAAAGCTAGAGCACTTTGTTCTGTTGTTACATCTATGTTGGTCCATTAAAAGGTATCAAATCATTTGCTTCTGGATCTATTCTTGCAAGGACCAATACGGCAACTACTAAATCAAGATTTCTGTATATATTGATAACAATGACATTAAAATATTTCCTGATTGATCCTTTGCAACAAGATCACGAAGAATACTATTTGACCCCTTAAGAAAACAGCTCAGTGGACTAGGGGTAGTCCACTCACCCTTGGCCCTGGCCCAACTCTGAATAATATACTGAGGTTGGACTTTTCAGTTCAGTGATCTGAAGGAGGCATAGAAGAAAGTCAACAAGATTGCTGAAGAGTTCAAATGGGCCCCACTGCCAGGAGCAGAAGGCGAGGAAGTTTCTGAAGGGGAAGAATGAGCTGTAATTTGCTGGTAACATTTTAACTGCTCTTTGATTCCCATTTTAGCTCCATCTGTACTCACAGACTATAAAAGGATAAGGCAGGGCAAAATTTTAATCAGAGTGTGGATTTGTTGCTTTCCTTATAAGATGTTGTGACAGCACCAGAGCCCCTGTCTGAATTTGTGCTGCATTTTCTTTTACACTGTCCTGTTCTTGTAACTTTATTGTTCTAGCTACAGGCTGAGATCTGGCCACTTTCAATCTAGTAGTCTCCCCCCTTCTCCCAAGTACTGTATAAGGAACATATAAGTAAGACGAGAGGCAGTAAGTTGCTTGCCTTCTCCTGTGCTGTGCTGTAGGCAGACACAGAGACAATATAAGTAATGAAAATGAATTGAAACACAGAGCCTTGCACTCTGTGTTTTATTCTGTGGAAACTGCTTTGCATTTGCAAGAAGCCAAAAACAAAATATTCTTTCCTAGGTGAAGCAGAGGTGTGCAAAGGTCAGATGAGTCAGCCTGCCTGTATTTACTTAGAGAATTGTGCTTATTCAGGATGAGTTAGCCTGCCAGTGTTTACTTAGAGAATCGTGAGTCAGACAGCTCACATTGTGCTGACATCATCAGTAGGTAGGAATAAAAGCCTACCTCCTAAGATGCAAAACAGATGAGTCAGATGAATCGGTCAGTAGAGACCTGACTGTTGTAGAGGAAGCAGCTCATAGTACATGCAAGTTTTCATGTGCTAGGAATCTATTTGGCTGGAACGAAGCCTGGAAGTTGTGCACTGAGGGAATTGTGCACTGTTTCTCATAGGACATGCAAATTTTCATTTGCTAGGAATCTATTTGGCTGGAACAAAGCCTGGAAGTTGTGCACTGAGGGAAGTGTGCACTGCTTTTGCAGAACTGAAGGACTAATCGCCTATTTCCTTTCTGTGTGTGTATTATTTTATTTTTTTTATTTTGGAAAATAAATACTGCAAAGTGCATACTACAACTTTGACCTGAATCTGTGCATCTGTCTCACCCACTAACCTTCACATCTGGTGTCAGAAGTGGGGTACTGGTGTGTCTAGGCTGGGAGAGAGATGTTACCAGAGGATATCACCCTGATATCCAGGCAGATGTCACAGGAAGTACAATAGCAGCAAGGCAGAGGTGCTGGTATGAGACGAAGGTCACCATCTGCTGACAGCATAGAAACATATAGAAACATAGAAGTTGATGGCAGATAAGGACCGCAAGGCCCATCCAGTCTGCCCATTTCTTTTTTCTACCTTATAAATGTGCCATCGGCCTTTGCTCTGTCAGTGGCCTATCTATTCATAGTCATTTGTATTGCTCCCTTATGTCTATCCCATGCCTGTTTGAAACCCTGCACTGTATTCATAGCCACCACTTCTTGTG
Source organism: Neoceratodus forsteri (assembly GCA_016271365.2). NCBI lineage: Eukaryota > Metazoa > Chordata > Ceratodontiformes > Ceratodontidae > Neoceratodus > Neoceratodus forsteri. The sequence goes on along the minus strand of CM057450.1, from coordinate 1,037,640,041 downwards.
GTAAGCCATTCCATGCATCCACTACCCTTTCTGTGAAAAAGAATTTCCTCACATTCCCCCTTAATCGCCCCCCCTCTAATCTCATGCTGTGTCCTCTTGTCCTGCTATTTTTCTTATATTTAAACATGTTAGACTCTTTCACCTTGTTAATGCCCTTAAGGTGTTTGAATGCCTCAATCATATCACCTCTCTCCCTCCTTTGCTCAAGGGTATACATATTGAGCTCTGTTAATCTGTCCTCATATGTCTTCTGATGCAGTCTCTGCACCATTTTGGTTGCCCTTCTCTGGACTGCCTCAATTTGGTTAATGTCCTTGTGAAGGTGTGGCCTCCAATACTGCATGCAGTACTCCAGATGGGGCCTAACCAGTGTCTTGTAAAAGAGGATTGTACCTCCCTCTTACGACTTGTGATACCCCTACTAATACACCCTAACACCCCCAAGCCTTACCTACTGCTTTAGAGGTCTGCTTGGATGATTTCAGGTCATCAGTGATGATGATGCCCAAGTCTCTTTCTTCCTTTGTGACTGCTAGCAACTCCTCTCCCAGCCTATAGGTGGCTTCAGGGTTTCTCTTCCCTATGTGCATGATCTTGCACTTCTTTGCATTAAATCCCAGTTGCCACTCTTCTGACCATTTTGCTAGTTTATCCAGATCTCTTCTCATTCTGTCCACCCCATCTGGATCATCTACTGTGTTGCAGATCTTGGTGTCATCTGCAAACAGACAAGCCTTACCCTCTAGTCCATCTGCAAGGTCACTAATGAAGATGTTGAAGAGGACTGGCCCCAGGACTGATCCTGAGGTACCCACTTGTGACTTGCATCTCTTCGACTGTATACCATTTACCACCACTCTCTGTTTTCTGCCCGTCAACCAGTTTGCCACCCAGTTGACCAACTTCTGACCCACCCGAGCCTACCCAGCTTATTTATCAATCTCTATGTGGAACAGTGTCAAAGCTTTGCTGAAGTCAAGGTAAGGCATCAACTGCTCCCCTTGGTCCACCACTTGGTTACCCAGTCAAAGAAATCTATAAGATTAGTTTGACAGGACCTTCCTTTTGTAAACCCATGCTGTCTTGGATCCGTGCCCCTATGGATTCCAGGTGTTGCACTATCCTTTCCTTAAGGAGCACCTCCATAATCTTGCCCACTACTGAGGAAAGACTGACTGGTCTGTAGTTCCCGCCTCCTCCCTGCTACCACTCTTGTGGAGGCGGGATCACATGAGCCCTTCTCCAGTCTTCTGGGACCTCTCCTGTGCTCAGAGACTCACTAAACAGTTCTGCTAATGGCTCTGCTAGTTCCACCTTTAGCTCCTTAAGTACCCTGGGATCTATACCATCAGGTCCCATTGCCTTATCCACCCTGAGCTTAGCAAGCTCTTGTAGGACCCTTTCTTTTGTGAAGGGAGTAGTGCTCACCTCCCTCCCCCCCTGTGTCCATGTTGCTGAGCTGTGGGCCCTGCCCTGCCCTACCTTCTCTTCAGTAAATACTGAGCAAAAGTATCTATTTAGGATAGATGCCTTTGCAGGGTCCTCCTCCTCACATGCTCCCTTTTCTCCATTAAGCTTAGCAATACCCCCTCTGGACTTTCTCCTTTCACTAATGTATCTATAGAAAGTCTTGTCACCTTCTTTTACTGTTCGTGCTAGTTTTTCCTCAGTTTGGGACTTTGCCTGCCTTCCCAGCAGAGTCTTAACAAGAACCATGGCAGAAAAACTGTGTGTGCCATTGTTTCCTGGACTAGAGCTGGTGGTTCTGTCCAAGGTAAAGCCTGAAGGGGCCTCTGTGGAGCAGTTACAGGCTATGTTGACAAGCCTGCTGCAATCTGCCAGCACCAATGATAAGCATCCAGTGAAACAGACAGACGGCCCTGCTGTGGTGTTCCAGGTGATAGAGGCCTTGATGACATGGCTGATCTGAAGGTGGCTAGAGGCAGAGTGTCTTTGCCTGAAGGCAGAGAACAATGTGTTGGAGGCGAGAAGAGTTCAGGTACAGGTGCTGCGCACTTTGAGTTGGAGGAACATGAGAAAGTGGAGTTGCTATTGCCTGAGTTAGCAGAGCTGGAGAGAGAAGAGGTACTGTTACCTGAGCTGAAAGAGCATGGGAAAACCAAGGTAATACTGCCTGAGTGAAAGGAGTTGGAACAGAGAGGAAAACAGGAACAGAGCCTGCCATGTATACGTTTTCAGGCCTTGGGTCCAGGCATCCAGAAGTGGCATGGAAACTCTATAGGAGGCAGCGCTGAAGAGGTCTACTTAAGACCAGAAGGGACTAAATCATTGTTTCATGGGGTGATTCCCTGTAATGAGGTGGACTTGGGTAAGATGCAAACTAATGAGATGAAAATCAGGACACTGTATGCCTATGTCTAAATAATTGATAATGTTCCTGTCTGTAATGACAATGAAATGGAGAAATGTTGCTAATGTTAAGTCTGTATGCTTATTGAAATATGTGAATACTTCTGAAAGATTTGGGGGATGCAAGTTTAAAGTAGATCTGAAAATGTGTGGCAGCTGAAATTTAAACATAGTAGGAGTCATGTATGGTTTTCATAGAAATAAGTAAAACGGTTGAAAACCAGTCTCACTAAGCAAGAAAAAAAAATAATAGTGAAGACTGGTTCCCTTTTAAAGAGGGGGGTATGTGACAGGGCCAGAGCTCCTGTCTGAATTTGTGCTGCAATTTCTTTTACACAGTCCTGTTCTTGTAAGTTTATTGTTCTAGCTACAGGCTGAAATCTGGCCACTTTCAATCTTGTAGTCTCCCCCCCCCCCAAGTACTGTATAAGGAACATATAAGTAAGACAAGAGGCAGGAAGTTGCTTGCCTTTTCCTGTGCTGTGCTGTAGGCAGACACAGAGGAAATGTAAGTAATAAAAATTAATTTAAACCTGGAAGTTGTGCACTGAGGGAATTATGCACTATTTTTGAAAAACTGAAGGACTAATCACCTATTTCCTTTCTGTATGTTTATTATTTTATTTTGGAAAATAAATGCTGCAAAGTGCATTCTACACTTTTTACCTGAGTCTGTGCATCTGTCTCACCCACTGACCTTCACAGATGTACCCTGCATACTGCTGCTGTTATGGGAGATGGGGCTGAGGTTGTGTTTCAATCCATTTAACTCTTTCAAATGTTCTGAGTTTTACTAACAGGGTCAAGGTTTGGTAACAGTTCAGACCGCATGGTTGCTCATGGCAGTGGCCAAGCCATGTTAGAGGACTTTATTTTCACCTTCTCTCAACAGCCCTTAACAAACTGACAACTTATTTAATGTGCATGCCTGTGTGCGCCTTCTAACGGCAGCTTGAATTTTCGTGATGGCGCTGGATATCTATAATAAACTGCCTCTTATATCCTGCATGAACTATGTCAGTCAATGTAAGTGAATGTCATCACTTACAAATTGCTAATTAGACTCTGTTATACACTCAACACTGTATGGACTGCTATTTACATGTACCAGAGCTATAAAAATCGAATGCATCCATCGAAGGTTTACAATATACAAGTTTAATATCTTTGCTAAATTAAACAAATTGGCTCAGTTGGCTGAGAATAGGACTGCAACATTTTACATTAATAGAATATCTTGTTTACCAGAAAGTGACTATAAGGGTTATATATAAATAACTTACCTAGGTATTACATATCATGGATCTTTCTGCATGTCATAGCGAGGTTTAGTGTATCAGTCAGCATATTCTTGATATAATATACAATAGGAATTTCCCCCATATGCTGTACAGGGAAAAGGGGACAGGGTGGAGGCAATACAGAGGAGGGTAACTTAAATGATCCTGGTTCAAGGAAAATACTACATGGAGAGGCTGAAAGACCTTAACATGTACTGTACACTGTGGAGGCAAGCAGGGAGAGGGGAATATGATAGAAATTGATACGTACCTTCATGGAATTAAAAAAGGTAGACTGCAAGGAGTTGTTAACACAAAGGGAACACAGGTACATGTGGGAACTCAAAACTGGTGGGATTAGGAGATATTTAGGAAGGACATGAGGAAATACTTTTTCATGGAGAGATTGATGGATGGGTGGAAAGTACTGCTGAAGGAAGTCATCTGCTAATTCAGTAGGAAGGATTCAAACATGGGTGAGACAAATATATGGGACATCTAAGGACAGGAGAAGGGGGGTGAAGGAGTGAATGACAACTAAGGCCATCACATCCGAAAGCTGAACGGGCTGGGCACACAGGATAACCCATTGGGCCTTGTTCTGCTGTCATCTAGGTGACTGTTTCTAGATCTGCAGTTTGGATTCAGACTCTAACCCTCTGGAACCCACAATGAAACAGCTTCTATTCTGAACCTGGGAGGCAGCTTATCACATCCTCAGCAGCTGTGGTGGACGTGAGCAGGGACATGCAGGAATGCAGTTCTGGTTGGGAAATTAATGACTGACAATTATTGGGGAGGGTGGAAATGGGGAGGGGCTGCTGCACTTTGGGCAGGCAGTGTAAAGGAAAATTAAAATGGAATTCATTTTACAGAAAATTCAACACCCCTCCAAATGCACTGAATTGCATCAAAATCAAATGCACAGATGCAGACTGTATATGGGAGGAACAGGATGTCCCCAACCTTCATCCCAAAGATTTTATTTTCAGCGCCAAATTGTGGTTTCTGCAATGATCTTTTCTCCATTTCCGCTACTGCCTAATATTAACTCTCTTTGTCTTTGAGGCTAGATGAAAAGGGGGCTGCATTCTGGCATAAAAGCTGCTAAATATTTATCACCTTGAGCACAGATGAGTTGATTTGCTTGGAGAACATATGGCTTTCCTGCTTACCTTGCTAGCTGGCCAACCTGATCTTTGCACAGTGATGAATGCACAGACCTCCCTGCTACATATTCCATGACCCATAATAATAGGTGTACTTAGAAGCTATCTTTATTTGCCTGAACTGTAAACATATAACTGCTCTTGCCATCAATCTGGAACTCAAATTAGTTGCCTTGTAAACAGGGCGACCATCTTAATCTTAGTTTTTAATTTGTAAAGTGAATATTCAAGCTAGAAAAATAAACTCCAATACTGGATCATATTAGGCATTTTTATTTTACAAGGACATTATGTACTAGAAATACACCATTCTCCTCCCAAACAACCAAGATGGAGTAACCTAGAAAAAAAAAAAAAACTGCAGAGGGCTCCATCCTGCTCCCATTTTGGTCACATCTGCAATTAAAATTAGTGATTTCTATGCCAGTCCAGTAGCACGGCAGTAGCACTACCTTCTGTTCTGCTGTGGCCCCGGGTTTAGGAGCAGACTCAGGTTGCATGGGGGCCAGCCGGGGGGGGGAGGACAGAGTCTCCCACCGACTGTTCTCCTCTTTTGGAGAGGGGACTGGTTGCTCTATTACTTGTCTGTCAAATCAGAAGCAGGGTGGCAGCACAGAGGGAGAGTCAAGTCAGGGAGGGCTTGCCTTCAGATGCTGATATGCACATATTCCTGCACATATGCGCTGAATGCTAAAGTTCATACTAAGGTGGTTTAGGAGCAGAAAAAGGCTAGTTTTGCCCACTGGTACTGCTCCTTCACTACTTCAGTGGTAATTTTTTATGTTAGTCATTTCATTCATGTAGTTCTCCAGTTGTACCTTAAATCCCTTTTTGTCTCTGCTCATAATAATGTCGAGAGGTAAGCCCTTCCAGAGTCCAACAACTCCTTGTGTGTAGAACTATTTTCTGTTTTCTGTTCTAAATTTCTCTGTTTATTTACAAAGGATGATCTCTGGTAGTAGATTGATTGGGTTTGAAACCAAGGCCTAAATTATGCATAATGGAGGTATCATTTATAATACCTTAAGAAAGTAGTAAATCCCCTCTAACTCTGCTTTTTATGAGTGGCATTAGATTTTAACTGCTTAGTCTGTTACTATACGAGAGTTATGATAGCCCATGGATCATTTTTGTCGCATGTCTTTGAATCCTTTCTACAATATTAATCTCCCCTTGTAAATGCAGAGCCCAGAATTGTGTACTGTACTCCAAAACTGAACATACTGTATGTATGTTCTGTAAACATGGTAGAAAAACTTTTGGACTTCTACTTTTTATTCACGTTTTGATGGACCATAGTATTCAATTCACAAGACCAGCCACATCTGAACATTGTAAGTTCATTTTAAATTTATTTATCACAATACCTAGGCCTCTTTCCTGATTGACACACTTTAATAATTTACCAAGCAGTGTATATGTGTTGTTACTGTTTCGAACACCCATACGTAGTACCACACACTTATGATTTAATTTCATCCCCCATTGTTTTGCCCAACATCCTATTTTATCAAAATCTGACAGTATTATATTAATTTGCATAGTGTTTTTCACACCAAGATGCTATGCTGTTATTCATGTATTTATACATAAAATAGTGCTGGACCCAGAACTGAACCCTGGTGGACACTACTAGTCACATACCCTTCTGATGACAAGGTACCATTTATAATGGCACATTGTGTTCAGTCTTGCAGCCATGTTGTTATCCAGTCAGGGGAGAAAACAGACCATGGCATGAAAGCCTAGGCCTTCATTTGGATTCAAACACTTTGACCAAATATTGAATTAGAACGTATAGGAATTTTGGAAAGCTATAGCAGTCTGCAGCACAGTAAGGGTTAACTCAGCTGGTCATGGATACTAACTGGCCCTAAACAGCATGTATCTATGGTTGGGACTTCAGTTTTTGAAATCCTGGTTATTCCCCTGCCAGTCAACTAAAGATGTAGGGAAACTGATGGTTTTTATTTCTTTATGATAGCTGACTGTGGTACCCTGTCAAACGCCTTACTGATATCCAGGAGTATGACAGCCATAGGTGTTTCCCTGTTTAGTTCTCTACCTACTGTATGTTCTCATAAAAAAAATGTAGACTGGTGACACATGACGTCCCTTGGACAAACTCATGCTGGTGTTCATCTCTACTTCCGTGCTCCTTCATATATGATGTTACATTGTCCTTTATAACACTTTCCATTACTTTGCCAGTTATTGCCATTAAGCTTATTGGCCTGTAATTGGATTTTTTTTTCTTTTTGAAATATGGAGACTACATGTACAGATTTCCATTCCGTAGGGATTTGGTTTTCATGCAAGGATTTAGTTCCAGGGGTTGAAGGATGTGGTGCCCTGCAAGTTTTAACATATTTTCAGAGATGTTACCAGGGTCAGGAGATGCAAGGGGTTATAGGTGTCTTATCTTCTCTATTTGTTTCCTTGTTATTATGGGGAGAGAACTGGGCAGTACATTGGCTTCATTATTAAGAGAGCTAGTGGGGTTTGAAATGTTATTTTTTAGAATATGGAGCAAACATAATGGTTAAAATCTTCAGCTGGTTGCTAATGGTGCAGTTACTTAATTTGCAGGGGATCAACTGTATTGGTATTTTCTTTATTGAATTTATATAACCATGCAGTTGTTTGTTATTAAAACTATTTGCATTAGTGGCTAATTTATATTCCATTGTTCTTTTTTTGTTTTTTTATTAGGCTTCTTCTTTTCTGTTGTTTAACTTTATGCTCAGAGCCATAGGAAGGCATTTTGGTGCCCTGGGCAAGAGACTAATTTCGCCCTAAAAAAAAAAAAATGCGGTCTGGGCACCGCAAGGGCCCACAAGCTCTGAGAGGTTTACATGCTTTGTGGTGAGTATGGGGCCATAATGTATGCAAGGTGCAAATGGGCCATTTGCATGTCATTATATCCCATTGCATGAGATGTGCAGGGCTGGCCAGTGAAATGTGCATGGCGCCCTACAGCAAGTGGTGCTGCCAGAGGGGTCTAGTGGTACCTACCCCCCAGGTGGCAGCCAATAAATACAAATGAGTGAGTTTCCTGAGGTCCACTCTGCACCCCCACCCTCCCACCACACAGGACCCCCACCCAGCTAACCCCGTCATCGGCTGGCAGCAACAAACCCACTCACATATCCACAGCTGCCAACCAAATAGCGTCGTTCATGCACATATTTGTGACTATTATGGTATGCACTGCAAGCCCATTGGTCATACTGTGGACCCAATGGGCTTACAGCTGATTCTATAGCTGTCATTGGTGGGCAGCCGGCGGTATGTGGGTGGATTTGTTACTGCCCACCGATGACGGGGAGTTGGGTGGGCAGGGATCCTGTATGGGTGGGGGGTGCCACTGGACCACCAGGGATATTATTCTATCGGGTTTACCAGTGAACGGCTTTACGGAAGGGGTACCACTAGACTGCCAGGATATGCTAAACATATTTTGCGATCGGGGCTATGGGTGGGCAGGGGGTACCACTAGACTGCCAGGGGATTAGGTGGGTGCTTGGTGATGGTGTTCTGGGTGGGAAGAGCTGAGATCAGTTATGGGAATTAAATCAAATGTCCTGTGAAAATGCAACTGACTGTTATTATTTATCTCCCCACAGTATAAACTGCTGCACAGTACAGGTACAGCTGGGAATCGATTTACTAGTGTGATTGCATTGTCCCATTAGTTCAGCAGGTAGCATCAGGCCAGGCCCTTTGCCTCTGTGCACATAAATTCACTGCCACCTGCGCCTGCCTCAAGATTTTGACAGACTGTTATGCTGTGCAAACTCTTAGATAAGGATCGATTAGGGAATGGGATTTTTATTTTAGCTGAAGCCACGGGGTTGCATGAATGATCATCAAAGACCACTAGTCAAACTGGATTGACTGTGGCTGTACACTGCACACAAATTTACCACCTGGCTGACTGGTTAGCTATTTCATAAAAAATAAAATAATGTCTGAGGGCAATTTATGCATTTGTCATCAATTTCTAGTGCCTTTTATTTTACTGATCAGTAAAATAGAATGCAGTGTAAAGTTCAGTTAGGAATACGATGAGTGAGTGGGACAGCCTGTTGCCGCTGGGCATCGGCCGCCTGCCTGAACTATTAGGAAGCAGTGTGGTTTGGCAGCCCGGCCCTGGAGCAGGAGCAGTGACCCAGTCAGTCAGCAGCAGAGAAAACACAACAGAGCCAGCTGAGTCAGGCGGGCCTGCCAGCACTGCAGGCCAAGTTCCAGTCCACCAGATACAAGATCTAGACGGTCCCCTCTCTCATAGCTGGGGCTGGGTGGGATAGTTGAGCTGGAGGAGCATGCGTGAACTTGTGGAGACAGAATGGACTCGGAGCTGCGGTAGAGAAGACTGGTGGAGGTCCCAGCCCGGGAGTCTCGGTGCAAGCCAAAGAAGGGGCGGGCAAGGGGATGCCAGAGAGAGTCACATCATCACACAGTAAGTACACAGAGACCAGAATGGATCATAAATTCACCACAGATTTCATTTAAACCTGGCAGCCAGGCCCGCCCAATGATTTTCAATTGCACCCCCCCCCCCACGTGGATCATGGAAATGTTCACTAGTCTGAGTGAGTCAGTCAGTCATCATTCAGCAATCAGCACAGTAGTCCACTCCAGTCAGGCAGTCAGAGACTATAGATAACACTCAGTCAGTAGGTATTCAGGAACGAACGGAAGAATGCTTTTGCTTGTGCTTACGCAAATCTCATTCTCTCCTAGACTCCTCACTCTATCCTCCATCCTCTCTACTCTGTGTGTGTATTCTATCACTTTTGCATTTTCTTCTGTTTTTCTACTAGACTTGCTCTCTCTATTCAATTTGTCTCTCTCCAGCTAAACCACACCTCTCACAACCACGGGCTCCACATCTCCACCCATACCTTTTATACTGTATGGGAGGCGCTAGCCTGCCCACAGATGGTTACCACCATCTGATGATTTTTTTGTCTGTGCAGATGGCGCCACCATGTGACACCCCCCCACACTTGCTGGTCCTTCTGTGGATGCGCCGGCACCTCTCCTGACAGTAATTGGTAATTACAGGGAAAAATATTTAAAAAACTTTAACTTTAAAGCTACAGCACAGCTGGGCCACTGAATCAGGCATGAGAGCGTGACTTGAAAACTAAGCCGGGTGTGACCCTCGGAGGCATGCGCCCGGGGAGGGAGCACCACCCGCCCCACCCTTCCTATGGTACTGTTTATACTCAGTCTGTGCTTTCTGTGTGCCTTGTGCCTTATGTTTTTATATCATTTAATTTTTAACATTGTGCAATGTAAATTTCCTGTAGTATGCCATTTTGGTCTATGGCCTTTGTTATTATGTTTTTTTTTCAGTTTTGGTATATGTTTATTACATATTACTAGGATATTTTCTTCAAAAAATTTGCAGGCTTACTCAATACTCTCTTCCCATACAGTAGTTGCTCCATTCATTTATATTTTTCCTGTTCACTTAGGATTTGTTCATCTTTAGCTTTTTAATATTGATAAACCTCTGTGCATCCTGTATTCTTTGCTTTTGACCTTTCTATAGAAAGGTTACCATACAGTGATCACTATTAGCTAGTGGTTCTATTATTTCACTGTTTTTGGCCGTGATTGATGGACAAGTTAGACGTAGTTCAGGGATATTAATACCCCTGGTCTGTTTAGTAGCATGTTGTTCTAAATTGCATTGGGTGTGAGTATCTATGAATTCCCGGGATGATTTGGAACTACACTCCTCAAATGACCAGTTTATGTTTGGTCAATTAAAGACCCTCATAAGCAGACACTTCCCATATCACAGGCTGAGTTAATTTCCTGTTTTAATGCTTTATTGGTTATTTGTACAGCATCAAAAGGTCTGCAGCATAGGCCTATAATTATCTCTTCATCATCAATTGCCAAAGTTTTAATCCAAGTAGTCTTTGTTTGAATTTCGCCTGATTTTATTTCTGATGATACATCAAAAGTGCCAATAGAGGTTTTTGATGTATAGAACTATTCTTCCCCCTTTTTTCCCTTTTCTACCATTTCTGACCATATTGTAGTTTTCTTAGGCTGTATTCCAGGTAATTTCATCACTCCACCAAGTATCAGTTGTACCAACCAGATCTGTTTTTTTTTGTTCATTGAGATTATTACTTCTGGTTAATCCCTTTTAAAATTTATGCTTCTCACATTCATCAAAATCTCCCTCCAGTCCTTGGCGTCTTTGTTGTTTTTTGCGTTAGAAACATAGAAACATAGACAATGATGGCAGAAAAAGACCGAAGGTCTATCAAGTCTGCCCATTGGGCCTTATATCGTTTTGTTCTGGTGACTCCTAATTGTTTTTGTGGAACTGGGCATGTTGTATTTTCACCAATACATTTATGCTTCTAAGCCCCTTATACTCTGTACCTCCTTTCTTCCCCTTCCCTGCTAGTGTAAGTAAACCAGTTCCTACAAGCCATATTTGTCACCTAATAGGTTTGCTCATCTTCAGTTTAGATGCAGGTCATCTCTTCAAATAGGTGACCATTACTCATGAAACTACATCACTTTCTCAGGAAGTAGAACTTTTTCTGGAGAATCAGCGTCTTAGCCATTTATTGTTTTTTTTTTCCAATTAGGAATTGGTCTGTGCAGAGTAGCTCTAGGGACAGGAAGACTTTCCGAGATTATACCTTTGCATTCTCTTGCCTTTAATTTTTGTCTTAGCTGTTCATGTTCCTGGAAGATTTGATGTTTTGGTTTCCTGCCTATATCATTTGTTCCCATGTGTATTGCTACACTGGGATTTGGTCCAGCGTGTTACAATGCTTTCTCTGTCCTGATATCAATATCTTTCACCTTTGCACCAGGGAAACATTATTCTGTTGTGTTTAGCTTATTTTTTATTTATTTATCTTTTTTTTTTTTACAAATGATTGAATCAGTGTAGCAGATTATTGAATCCTAGATGACACATTTTTGTTTTGCCATTAGAGGTTCTTGATTAGGGGTCAAGCACGAGGAGGGTGTTTGCCCAATTTCTGTCACCAGATCTTGGACTGTGATTGTAGGATCAGTATCTTCACCCTGGAAATCAGATCTGTTGGTAATGGGGATTTTTTCAGTACTGAAAAGGTGTGCTCTATGACCTTTTTTATGATTAGATTTTCCTTGCACGAGGCACCATCCAGATTTCCCTTCCTGTTGATTTTCAAAAGTTTCAACTCTACCTTGTCTGGGGTTGTTTACTACCAGGTCTAGGCTATGCTCAGCACTACTTTCATCCTCTCTTATGCCTTTTTTCTTGTTTTGTGTTGGATCTCCAGATTCCCTCATAATTGTTTGTTTTTCAGTTTCTAGACTCTCAATAAAGTTTTCAAGATTTTTGGTCTCCTGTGATCTTTTTAGCTCTTCCCTCAATCCCTACAGTTCTTTGAGAGCATTTTGGTGGGATACAGATTTACTGCAAACAAAGGATACATGGTTAAATGACTCCTGTTTAATCACAAACATGCCACACTCCATGAATTTTGCAACATATTCCCAGGTGCATAGTTTAAGCAGTTTATTCATTTATTTATGTTGCCATAGTACAGGGATTTGATTACACTCACGTGCAAGCTCACAAACAGTAGAATAAGTAGGCAATAACCCATGACAGGGTATGGGGTTATTGGGGATTACTCAATACCCCAGGTGTGTTGATAGACACAAGGCCACAGGCTGAGTGCCCTCACAACACTGGGGGTGTTGATTAATCCCCAATAACCCCATACTCTGGAGTGGGTTATTATGCTTATAACATGGGACATCCTTTTCAGGTGAATAATATGCAAAAACACTGTTTTTCATGCCTCAAATGCGAGTTTTTGACACTGTATCCTGCTACCTCAGAAAGTTCCCACAAGCCATTTCAACAGGAGAGAGAGACACTCAGCAACAGACACAGCTGGAGAATAACTCTTCAAACCTCCATTTGTTTCTCTATAAAATAGTTACACAATACTAACCTGCTAGGAGTTCTGAATTGCTACCCACTTCTGCTACAAAGGCAGTCTGTTACTTGAATTACAGGGAAGTAGAAATAGTTTTTATCAGTCCTCACTTACATAAATTTCTTTAAAAGCACCTCACAAAAAGGAAGGATTACCAGATAGAAAGGATGACACTCCTATCTAACTAATGTCAGCTTTCAGGAATAAAATATGGCTAAAAACAAGCCTTTCACACACACACACACACACACACACACACACACCATTTTGAAACACACCAGAGCTTGATATACAAGCCATCCCACTAGTTCAGTGCTCAAACAAGTGCTAGCAGATATAGTGGGTGGACTGGAAGATGCACGAAGCAGCTTCTCATTCTAAGGTTACCACCTACTCGGTTTTTGATTGAATGATTCGGTTTTCTACGTCCAGATTCGGTCCTCCTGTTTTCACCATTGCAAATTCGGTTTTTATGGTGGGTCAAGCAGCACCTGTGAGATTCCCCACTAACTGTTTCATTTTCTTCTCATCTGACTGTAAGCAAGTGTCTGACATTTCAGTGTGCTTGCTTGCTTGCAGTGCATGCTAATCAGGAAGTGTCTTCAAGTGCAGGGCACTTAAAGAGCCAAATGTGTCTCTGTCTGCTCAGTTGTCACCTCTAACTTCACACCAGCAAATTGGAAGATTATTCATCGGAAGGGTAAACAATACCACCTTAATTAACACCTTCATTTTTCTGAAACCCTTAGACATTCAGACAGGCACCACATTAGGGTAGCCTCTTGTCCAATGTGGACTGTACAATGTGTTTCAGAAACTTTACCTGCTAATCCAGTTTTATTCAGAGGTAGTACTTTTTCAGTCATTTTGAATGCTCGCATTCTTGTAAAACAGATTCTGTTAAATCCTTCACCATTTTACTTGCATGTTCATATTACAAACAAATTCTGATGTCATGTAAACCTTTGTTTGTATACCAGTAAATCTGAGAGGTGTAAAGTAGGGCTATTAAGACCATTAGCAGCAAATTAACCTAATCCTCTCTAGGCTGCATTGTGAGTATGGTCTTTGACTGCTGTGATAAGGAATACTTTTATACCTTTAAATGCTCACAATTTTTTTCTTTTAGGGTCTGTCCTATATTTTAATATTTGTTACCCCATTTGTTGTTAAAATAATAATCTAATATTTTATTTCATTTCTAGCAGTACTACACCTCTCTCTCCTCAGTAGTTATTGCTGTCAATTTTCATACTACCTGGATATTCCAGGAAGACCATTCCAGGCATCTCAGATGAACAGCACAGAATAGTGTGGCTAATGTTATGCTAAACCACAGAAATGAGAAAAGGAAGAGAGAGAGAGCAGTAGCTGGTGAGGAGAAAGGGACACAATCTAGATTTGATGGCACTGCACATTTAGGTAATTTATCAAACATTATTATGTTTTTTTTATCAGAAGAGACACACTAAGCTGAAACTTGTTTACAGGTGCAACCTGGGAGCACAAGGGAGTGAAATGATTTGTGCAGGGTCACACAGTATGCAAGTCTGGGCTGTGGGATTCAAACCCTGGTCTCCAGAATTGCAGCTTAGAGCCTTAAACCACTGCGCTATACTGCCTCCATGCTACATATCACATATCATGCTATCTGGTATGTATGACTGATACGGAAATAAAATAGGGTATTTAACAGCATAGAATAGTTCCTACCACTTTTAAAAACTTCTGTGACATTACAAATAGCTTTAGAGTAGGAGCAATGGGAAGGACAGTAGCACATCTTAAAATGGCAGATGATATTTGTAATTAAGGCTCGCCCACCATTACTGGTGTAGTTTATTTATTTATTGAAAGAGTTTTACCAGAAAAGGCCACCTGTTCCAAAATAGCCGGTTGTCAGAGGTGTCCTTGTAGTCACTCGATGTGTCAGCTAAGCTGTGTACACAGGATGGAAAGTCCCCTGAACCCCATCTCTAACCCCACCAAATGTTAACACACACTGAAATTTAACATATTTAAATCTAAATCAAACAAACCAGAAATAATAATCATGACGTACTTTAATCAAACAAACCAAAAATAATAATTATGATGTACTTTAAAGAAGTTGTACACAATGCAATATCAGCAGCAATTCTGAATAAATCAAGTGAATCAGAGTCCAAGCGATGCTCTCATAAGTCATAAAAGGGGCGGAGTTAGGGGGTGTGGTTTAGTATTCAGTTTTCATCTCATCCAAGGTGGCAACCCTATGCTTGCTGATAATAGGGCACTAAAAAGTGCTTTTACAATGTTCTATATTAGCCCCAAAGTGAATATTTCTGCAGGCAATGACTGCTAGTTTTGTTATTGTAACACAAAAGGAGAATGGACTCTAGGTCCTTAGTTTTTACTAAATAAAAGTAAAATACAACTGCATAAACAAACTGCAAAAAATAGAGATTTATTAAAGTGGTTAGTTCACATAAAATGCCACTGTTCTCAACTGTGTGAGCTATAGACTTTAATAAATGTCAATTTGTTTGTAGTCACTTTATATGAGTTGTATTTTACTGTTAACAAACTAAGTATCTGAGTGCATCTCTCCTTTAATGATTCTGTTATGTATACCCTGCTTGTCTGGGTGTGCGCAGCTCAGTGTTTCTCCCTAGTTTCATTATTGCAGCCCAGGAAATCTGGGGACACAATGTGTGGCAGTAATGGAGGGCGGAATCTCCCGAATCCCAGCAGGCACTTCATTGCATACTCTGCAGCCTGAGTCAGAAAGTCAATGGAAAAGCCCACAACTGAGCAGAATGGTGCTCCAGTCCTCTGCAAGTCCTGCACCACTGACTGGGCTCCTCCTCCAGACTCTATATTTTGCTTCAGGGGGGCTTGGCCAGCTCCAACAGCCCTGCTATGGAAGTAATCCATGGGGACTTGCAGGAGAGAGAGAGAGAGAGAGAGAGTAAGTTCCAGGAAAGGTGGATGTCGGGCTTAAGAGAACTGGGGTTGATGGGGGTCAGTTGGTGGCCAGGCAGAGGAACACCCTGAAGAAAATAAAAAGGGATTTTTTACATAGCCTGGCCCAGTTACCACCTGGGAGACTAGGATTCATGTGTGATATCCAGAATCCCACACAGGAGCATGCAAGTAACTAGGGGCATCACAGAGGTGAGATGCTCTGCTCCAGGGGATAGTAAGAGGGGGATACCTAGTATTTCCACCTCCTGTTGGCCAACCTTGAAGCGGCTTTGCCACAGGCTATGGAGGCTGCCGCGTGCCTGCTCCACTGGCCAGAGTAAGGGGGCAGCCGTGATGATCCCA
The DNA here is from genome assembly GCA_016271365.2 of Neoceratodus forsteri. Lineage (NCBI taxonomy): Eukaryota > Metazoa > Chordata > Ceratodontiformes > Ceratodontidae > Neoceratodus > Neoceratodus forsteri. Next base: position 1,037,623,931 of record CM057450.1, on the reverse strand, counting down.
GTATCAAGAAGGGGGACACTGGAACCCAAGGAGGAAAAAAAGGTAAAAATAATGATTGCAAAAAATAACAATTGCTTTAAATTGGAAGAGGCTCACTGCATTACTAACAAAGTTCTGCTGAGTACTTCCTGCTTACAGAAGTGGGAAAATATGACACTGCTGTTCTAGAAAACAGAGGGTGTGAAGGACAACTTAACTAGGGCTGGAAATGAACCACTGGTGGGAAACTGTCATAGGTAGGGATGCCATGATATCAGATTTTAACAAGAATGAGAACCCTGACACATAATACCACAGTTATCATGACTACCTCAATATCACCAAAAAAGTCATTTGTTTACAAAAATGTCTCCTCAAACTCTTGTGTCAGGGAGAATTAGAGTAACAGGGGCAGTTCTTGCTAAGAACACCCCTAAAAATTAGTTAAAAAGCCTGAAAACAATGGTATACCATGAACCACGGTATCAGAACTCTACCATTGTGAAACGGTGAAAGAATATATGTGTGCCACAGCAGATACTTAAAAATCATATTCTTGTTTTTCTCATCTAAATGATGCATGAAAAAGGATGAATATGAGTCTTGGAAGGGCTAAAAATGGGCATAAGTATTCACTGATTTATAATTTATAAATGGACTCAGAACTAAAATAATTGAAGGTACTAAGTACAAGTTTACAAAATAGAATTTCAGTGTCTCCTGGAATTATTTATTACACTAGAGATTTTTGGGGGCAAATAGTGGTATAGCTTTCCTATTATGCTTAAATACTAAAAAAGTTGAGTTTTCTTTATTATGCCACACCATCGAGAAAGTATGAGGTCTCAGCAGCTATGACTTAGTTCAGTCAGTCAGTTTAGATTATTGTTTGGTTGTTAAAGAGCAACTATCATGCTCAATTCAAAATTGCACCTCCAAGAAACACAAAAAACCCTTACCTGACCTCAAATTAAATCCTGCAAAAATTTCTTTTTAAAAACATCCCCATTTTGGAAGGGAAGGGATCGTATTTTTGCTCTGTGGACCTCTGCCACGCCAGTCCCTTCCACTTCCTGGTACCTGTACCTCGACTGATCTGCCCCCAATCTGCCTCTGCGCTGCTGCATTTTGTGACATAACTGTTTGAGTAGCACGGGGGTGAGCGTCCATTGACTTGAATGGGGCTGTTTTAAAAAAGTTAATTTAGGTAGTTTAGATGGCTAGTCAGAATAAATCATGACCACTGCTTAAGCCCCTGCACTACTCATACAGTGATGTCACAAAATGCGGTAGCATGGGGGACGATCAGTTGAGGCACAAGTACCAGGAAGTGGAAGGGATCGGTGTGGCGGAGCTCCATGGAGCAAAAATACAATCCCTTTCCTTCCAAAATGGGGACATGTTTGAAAATAATTTTTTGCAGGATTTAATTTGGGGGCAGGTAAGGGATATTTGTGTTTCTTGGGGGCACCAGGTAAAAAGTTGCTCTCTAAATCATCACAATATAATGATTACAGCTACAATATATTAAATATACTGACTTATACAGAACAATGACATACTATAGAAACTTAATCCAATCCAGCTCCACTGGTGCTATACTGCTTTGACAAGAAAAATATGTTTAGAATGTCCCATGTCTTAGTGTTTGTATTCTTAGGCATAAAACTGTTTTAACTTACAGGTAAATTCAACATAATAACCTGTGGTTAATTTAATCTCTGTATTTGGATCTCTCCAAATGTGCTTGTGAACCTTGTCAGCTCTGTGGTAGGGTTATCTATCAATAAGGCTATATGATAATATTATATTTTTGAAATGATGTTATCCTTTTCTTAATGAGTACACTGTGCATTAATTCATGTGCCTTTTGCATCTTTCTAAATGTGTAAAACTCCATAAATAAAATGTTTTACCAAAAAAAAAAGAAATCTGCCACAATAATCAATACCATGACTGCTAATACAATGGTGTACCATACACTTTTTTACCGTGACATGCCTAGTCAAAGGTCGAGGTCTACCAGCATTAAACCAAAACTAAAGACTTTCTCATCTAGTTCTAACATATCGTCCAAATTGCCCTTTCTAGTATAAGGCTACAGATAACTTTCCTGTACTGTAGTGGTAAACATTATTTAAACTCACCATTGAAACTGGCTGACCCAACAGCACAGCAGCAGTGCTGCGGCTTGCAATGCTACCTCTGCGGTGGGTGGTTACTGTGCTCCTCTGTATGAGCACCTCCTAGTGACCTTAGTGGGTGAGGCATGAAGCAGCATAGTAAGGAAGAGGGGTAAAAGCTACATGTTTCTGGGCATGCCCATTGTGTACCACTGGAGACATTTTATGCTGCCATCTCAGGGAAGGAAGAAAATAAGGATAAAAAGGGATGCAGTCACTAGGGGGTATGACAGAAGGTTGGTGGGGGGCAGATTCAAGAGAAACATGAGGATGTCCCCCTTCACTGAGAGGGTGGTGGAACAGACTGCCCAGTGGATGTAGTGGAGGCAGCTACTCTAAGCCTGTTTAAACATGGATCAGACAGGACAGGGCAACTCACAGTCCCCAGGGGGGTAAGCAAGGGTTTGAAGGGGAGTGGGGGAGGGATAACAGACTACCAGTACAGTAGGTTGGTGGGGTGCGGTAATATAGTAAGGACAGACATTCTGAGGCTTCAGTCTCCTCCTGCCATTAAATTCTATGTTTCCCTATTAAGATCAGGTTGTCAAGAAATTTTTTGGGGGCAACAATTCGCATTAAGCAAACTCATCAATGGCTGAAGTAATCAGAGATGCCATTACATTTTCATGCTCTGTGACCATGGACTTCTCAGGATACCTATGGAGTGTCACAACACTTGTCTAAAGAACTGTCAAAAAAATCACCGTTACCAATTTATAAATCAGCCTTTATACATCTAACAAAAAAAACTACTGTTTTGATTGCCTTTTTCAAAGAATTGAAGTAAAGAACACAATGCTTTGTACTGCACAGCTGCAACCCTTATGTTCCAGCGCTGACAATACAATGCAGTATTGAGTGCTGCCCCGTTATTATTATTGTTATTGTTATTATTTCAACTGCGCATCAGGGTGAAAGTATTCAGACCATGAGGGGTGGTGGGATTATTTACAAATATTCATGTCATACCCACCAGCATTGCTAGACACTCTACATAACTAACCATCCATCACATAGCTGGATAAAACTTCACCTGCACTGCTGATGGATGTGGCAACTGTTACTGAATTACTCTCAAGCCATGCGTTGAAATAGCCACTCTTTACATTTCCTTAGCAGTGTAGCAGGAAAGCTGGGTGGCTTAGCAGTTCTCTATTTCTGTCCTCTGCTGTGCTTTTAAAAATGTATCCTATGCAGACAGGCCAGAATAATCCATTCACAGGTCCGTAATTGGTGTGAGATGCACATATTTTAAAGTCAGGACATGCCTACATTTTATTTACAGTAAATCATCATTTATTTTTGGATTCCTTCATTCCCACTATTAAAACCCCTTCCCTTCGAGGAACATTGTCAGACCCAAGCCTCAGGGACTTGAATCCTTTGTTAATGCCGCTGCTGACATTAGTCATTTTTTTCCTTTTTTTCCCCCAATCAGTTTTCTCTGCCTGGTGTAGCTGGACAGGCTCTCAGCCTTGTCTCCGCTCCCAGTAACTGACGTCCACCTCCCCTGACCCATAGGAGCCTAGTCCCCCATGGAGTTTCCCCCATGGTGGGGCCAGGAGGAGGAGGAGGAGGAGGAGGAGGCTGGCACCCCAGTTCATTAATCCAGATGACTCTTCAGGAGTCAGGTGGTGGCATGGGCTGCAGAGGAGCAGGCAGGCTTCATATAGCTGGCCTTTCCTAATTTTCCATTTTCTCCCTTCCCTTGCTGCAGTGTCACATCAGGACACATGCATGGAGGTGCACACACCCTGCGGTTCTATGGCCCCACCCTTTGAGCTGCTGACAGCCTTCGTTAATGCCGGGCTCCACCCCTCTGGCAGTCAAAGGCCGAGATGGCTGGCCACTACTCCCTGAGAGAGGAGAGGAGTCCCTTGGGTGCTGAGTCCTCTCCCTCCCCAGCCAGACTCCAGTGGCCCAAGTCCATTCCCGAACCCAAGTCGCAGGTGTGGCAGCAGGTAAGGTGCAAGGTACCTTAGTGCTCTGCACCACTGGGCCAGCAACATTAGTCATTTTATAAACAATATACAGCTTACAACCTGACCTTGAGGGCTCTGGCCATGGATCTTTTGTCACCCTAACAATGCCTCTACACCCCCCCCCACACACACACACACTACTATGCTGTGTTATGTAAATACTACACCTATTAACCTTATCTATACTTTTCAAACAGCTGTTTCAATTTTCAGCACTCTTTTACTGTCTGGAGATCCTCCCATTGCTGGAGTGCTGGTTTTGCAACAGCTGCTGGTGAGGCTTCCCTTTCTTGTTTAGGCATCATTGCATGTCTGATAAAGCTTTTAATCGTGTATATTATTTTGTTAGTGGAATAAGGATTTGTTTTTTAAATTCCTTCACAACCCTCATATCTAAACCCCTACTGGAGACCTGACATCCTTCAGGGGGTGAATACAGAGTCCAATATCTTTCTCCATGATGACTAAAGTCCATCAGGGAGGATCAACGATGGACCCTGTGTAAGGTGTGGCTATTACTGTTTAAGGATTTTTAAACTGTGCTTCTATATTAAACATATATTAATGCATTATCACACTCGTCAAATCATGATTATACTTCCGTGCTATCTTGCATTAAGGGTATGCAAATACGTACCTTCTCTCGAATGCTTGGGGAGTGTCTGTACTCAGAGAGTGTTTGTACTCATGAACCTAAGTATTCAGTTATTCATCATTTAAGAGAAAAAAAAAATTATAAAAAATAAAAAAACCTTTAGCCTTTCCTAGGTGGACACAGCTAGTCTGATGGCCACCTCTCCCTGATCCCCAGTCCTTCAAAAGACGTAAGGTCCAATCCACAGTAATACTTCTGTCACTCTGCAGGTTTAAGGGGCTTGTGTGGCCATGAAGTGCCTCATTGCACATGCACAGCAGTGCACACCACACAAACCACAAAATCAACCTGTGCCCTCTCTGCACCAAATCCCACTTGGCCAGGTTAGGGCAAGCACCGGGGCATGACTGTGCTTTTGTATGATTTTGCTGCCATTTTGTGTGACAGGAACAGATTACAGAGAGTGGCAGCATTACAAGAAGAAGAAGCCAGCAGTAACTGTCAGCTGTCCTGTGGGTGAGTCCCCTACAGCACATCTTGACTGTTCTAGGATCTGTTAAGCCCCACTCCACCAAGCTGGCATGGAGGACTGGGGGCAGTCTGTTTAAATATTTGAAAAAGTTAGTTTGAGATATAGCAGTCTTTGTAGGACTCTTGAATCTACAATCTCTTGCTCCACACTGAGCAGGGGAGTCACTCTACTGAAAGCCCTGGCACTGGATTTCTGCTGTGCAACCCCGCTCTGCCCCGGACCCTCCGGGCTGTGGTCCACATACATAATGGGGGGCTGTGGATGTGGCAAGCAGTGCAGACATCCATGGGCACTGTGCTACTGTGGAGCATATCCAGGTGATCTTTGTGGGTATATAAATACCAAAGATGGCGCTAGGCTCATGAAGGACTGTACTGACTATACAATACTAAACTTTCATCCCTGACAGACTCCTATTCCTTTCAGCAGTTTACTGTAACTCTTTCTATGAAGTCTTCCAAGCTGCAGTCTACAGTGAACAAAGATGATTCATGCATAATTAACATATAGATAATGAGCATTTCCTTGATAATGACAGGATCCGGATGAACTAGGATATTACATTAAGTGTCATTTTATGAATTATTATATATTTATATAAAACCACAATGTAATTTTTTTTTAAAGAATTAGTTAGGTAGTCATGTTGACTCATTTCAAATGGAAATTTCTTTCCAAAAGAAAGCCTTAGTTTATTTGCCTTTGACCATAAAGGTTAACAAAAAAAATGATAAATGAGAGATAAGAAGTCTAACAATGTAGCATTTGTTTTTTATTCAACTGTCAATACTGCCCACTTCTTTATCCACATTTAGTGAAAGGAGTTACTCCAGGTGTCCTTCCACCTTTGACCAGCAATGACATTCCCCTGATCTTAGTATTAAATCTTGCTTTTAGCAATATATTATTCATATTATTCATGGGAAGTCTCCAAGCACTAGTAGTTATAGTATAAGTCATGCCAAGAGACATATATATATATATATATATACACACATATATATACACACCTTAACCAATACAGTTCAAGACAAAAAGATATTAATGAACGTACATTGTACAATAATCAGTGTACAATGTGTGGTACTCAGCAAAGCCTGTTTTTATTCTGTTTATTTTAGCTTTTAGTCATTGTTGGGAACATTCTATTTGCAAGCCTTGAAGATAATTTCCTTCACTGTAGGAATGTGATTTGGTTTTATGTAGCACCTTTCATACACACTTCATCCCCACATGCTTTTATTCTGTGGACTACTGGCAGAGCCATTAGTAGCACACAGAGAAGTGAGAGCAAGGGATGTTACGTACTGGGGTACAGGAGTAAATCCAGAATCTATTTTAAGGGGATAACAATTTTCTTAAGGAGGCAGCACCCACCACGACCACGTAAAATGTTCCTTTTAAAACTCAAAATAGGCTAACACAGCTACTGCTTGTCAGCCTAAAGAGATAAGGAGTGCTGCATCACTTGGATCTGCTAGTGCAGGGGGGTTAAAGAGTTTTTCTGGTTTGCACTAAGAAACTCACAGTCAGCAGCAGCAGCAGAACACCACTACACAATGTTTCACAAAATGTTTTGGACATTCAGTTTTTTACTAATGATGATATGTTCATGAAGACAGAATATTTTTCTCTTAGATTCCATCTGTTTCTGCTGATCATGCCTGTCCTGGCATTATGCTGTAATCCTCTGCTTGTGACATCAAATGACTTCATTACAAGTAGATAATTATACCTCCAGTGCAGGTAGAAATAAATGAAATCTAGGAAGAAAGGACATGGTCTTATATAAATGCCTTCATTATGCCAGTTGTTATTATTTCTGAATTCCTCCTCCCCCTGCCCCCATACACTGACACCAACCAACTTGTTAGGTTTGCCAAATTACCATATTTATTATATCACATGAAACGAATATATTTACATAGAATTTCATCATATACATATTTAGGTTCAGGACTATAAATTGCTTGCCTGTGTGCACAGAGGTGAGCACTGGCTGATGCCACCCTGGCAAAGGCAAGTGTCTGCCAGCATCAGACAGTGTGCCAGGAAGTCCAGCTGAGTACTAAATAAAAAACAAAAGATAATCCCTTTTTAAAGTTCTGGGGCAGGATTCACAAAGCTTTGCCCAGGAGCAAGTCTGGTTTGCCCGGGGCAAACTGGGCTTTGTGAATAGTTGGCACTCACAAAGCCTAATTTGCCCCGGCAAACTGGGTTGCACCCAGGCAATGCAGTGCGGGGGACACAATTCAAATGAGGGGCGGGGACCTGCATATCTCCACAATCCCATTCACAAAAGATTTGCTCCATGCAAGGGCCTTTGTGAAGGTCCTTGGATGGAGCAAATTACCGCCAAATAAAACCTGTCAGTAATCCATGCAACCCTAGTGGTTGGTGGAGGTACTGCAGCCCCCATCCCTGTTCCCTGATCCCCTGAGCACCCACCCAAAAATAGATATTTACCATAGTGTAGTGGTCTTAACCCAGTCCCCAATCACCCACCCAAGAAGAAAAAAATAATTATCCATACTGTAGTGCCCCATCCCAGTCCCCCGATCACTCCATTACCCACCTGATAACATACCTCTCAACTGTACCACATTACGAGGAACATTCCTCATTTTACTTCACAAAAGCTACCTGTTCCACATTGTGAGGACTTGTTCCACATTCAGTATTAATATTTTAAAGCAAAAATCTATAGTAAATGATGCAAAAAACATATTATTCAATTAATAACAGACTTTCTGAACACAAATGCAAACTTTTTAACAGTGTTCTGAGCTTCCTATGTAAAGATTTGATTAAGTGTTCCACATTTTGCTAATTTGTTCCACATTTTGAGAGGCAATGTTCCACATTTGGGGGGACAAAAGGTTGAGAAGTATGCCTGATAATATTATTTATTTTCTATAGTGTAGTGTTCAACCCCCTCCCTGATCACTCCTTTACCCGCCCAATAAGGAAATAACATGGTTTACATAGTGTAGGGTCCCTCTGCAGTCCCCAATCACTCCATTACCCACCCAATAATAACAAAAACTAGTTGCTGTAGTGTAGAGTCTCACCCTATTGCCCAATCAACCACCCGATATGATAAGTCATATTTTTCCATAGTGTAGTGGTCCCCCCAATCCCCCCACCCACTCCAGTACTGACATACCACCCTGTTCCTCCTGCCCCAGCACGTCCACCCATCGATAAGCAGCACAGCCCTCCACACACCTCCACAGCTGCCCGCCGGCTGAAATGTGAATAACAGCTTACAGTATACAGTACAAGCCCATTGGTTGAGTGTCAGCCAATGGACTTGTACTATATACTGTAAGATGTCATTCACAGTTCAGTCGGCAGGCAGCCGTGGAGGTGTGAGGAAGGTTGTGCTGCTCGCTGATGGGTGGCTGTGCTGGGGCAGAGAGAGCAGGGTGGTATGTCAGTACCAAAGTGTGTGTGGGGTTGGGGGGACCACTATACAATGAAAAACAATTACATATCATATCAGGTGGGTGATCAGGCAGTGGAGTGGGACCCTGCACTATGACAACTATTTTTTGTTATTACCAGGCAGGTAATGGAGTGATCAGGGACTGGGGAGGGAACCTACACTATGGAAAATATGATATTTTCTTTTTGGGTGGGTAATGGAGTGATTAGGGACTGGCGTGGGACATTACATTACAGAATATAATTAATATCATTATCGGTTGGGTAGTGGAGCAATCAGGGACTGGAGTGGGACACTACACTATGGACTGAACTGTTTTCTTGCCAACAGGACCACGATTGGGGTGGGGTAGGCAACACTGGACTATGGGGGAATGTGGCTGCATGGGGCTTGGGCTGCTGGCGGGGGTGCAACCACACATTAATGGCATGCAAATGAGGCCATAATAGGCATGCTAATGGCCTCTAGCACCTTTGCATGCCTCCTTTGGTGAATAGCACTTTAGCACCCAAGAGCTATTGGTTGAGTGGTCATTTTCCTGGCTGGCTGTGGGGGCAGCGCTACCAAGTATGCAACTGCTTTTTTGGGGTTAGTGCTGCCTTCCACCCTGTGGCTCCTGTTCACAGTCAGATAGCCCACTGGGCTATCCGACTGTGAATAGCTCCATTTCCCACCAGCGCAGCCTGGGAGTTCAGCACAAACATTTGTGCTCACTTTGTGCTCCTTTGTGAATCCTGGCCCTTATCAATAAAATAATACAAAGGATCATGGATACTGACAAAGGCTGTATTCTGCTTGCCAATGGAGAAATATGTATTAAGTGCATTTTATATAATAAATTTAGCCTTGAATCCAGTACTGACTTCACAGTATTTACCTGGAAACAGTGTGTAGAAATAAAAGAACTAGAACTAAAAGTAAGGACACTGAAGATAGAAATTGGAACACTTGAAAATATAGGGCTTTTACAAATGATAGAAACAACAAGCCCAAAGACAGATAGTATCTGCCTAACATTAATGAAGACAACACAAGGGAGCAAAATAAAAAAAATAATAAAAAACCTAGGGAACAGGACAGTGACAGTGAAGAGGTTTGGTGCACAGTAAAGAGAAACCATAAAACACAGAAAGAAGAAAGGCTATGGAGTAAAGAGAAACCATAAAACACAGAAAGAAGAAAGGCTATGGATTTTGAAATAGACACAAACAACATGTTCTCCTTATTAGAAAACACAGATGTACCAGATAACACCAAAAAAGATAAATTACAACCAGAAATTATGACGGCGAGCAGCACTAAATCCAATACAAAACAAGTAGAAAGACAAATATATGTCCTAGGGGATTCTATTCTAAAATGTGATAACATCAACAGAACAACAAATAGTGTTTCCAGGGGGCAAAAATAAATAACATTGAAAACATGGTTCCAGATACATTGAAAAGGGCAAGAGAAAAAAGCCAGGGGTGGTCATTCATGCAGGAACAAACATCCCGGGGAAGCAAATTGACTCTGACATTGAGAAAGAATTTGACAGCCTAATTAATGTACTAGGGCAAAACGATTGTGAAATTATGTTTTTCCAGGCTCTACCAGTGCCCAGGAAAAGTACATATAGGAACAAATCAATCACAAAATGAAATAACTGGCTGAGGAAATGGACACTGACCAAGGGGTAAAGGTGTACAACACTCTGTGAGACCTTCAATAGACATAATAGGCTACTTAGCAGGAATGAGCTCCATCTCAGTAAGAAAGGTAGTGCAGTACTTGGGAAGAGAATTGAAGACACCAGAAGCAGGACTTTAACAAGAATCAGTGGAGGCTCAGGGTACAGGATGTACTCCTATGCAACATGTAACAAAGCAAAGAAGGGGTAAACACACAAGCAAAAATGGATTGAATTGTGTGGTTATCAATGTACATAGCTTGAATATCCTCAAAAAGAATGAGTTAGAAATAATCCTGAAAAAGAGCATATAGACATAGCCAATAGATATAGCCACCATTACAGCAACATTGCAGAATGAGGAAAATACATGAGGGAGGGAGATAAAAGGCTACAACCTATATAATAATCATCAAAAAGAAAAAGAGGGATGTAGTGTGGCCTTGTCCATCAAGGATGATAAAGAGAGCTGCAAATTGAGTGCCATCAAGGACCCCATGTCAGCACAGAAACATTATGGATCCAAGTTACACCAAATGAAACAAGAAAACATTATTAGGTGTATGTTACCGACCACCAAACTGTACAGATAGTGAACATAAGGCTATAATATAAGACATCAGTGTGGCCTCGGAAACTGGCAATATTATTGTGACACGAGATTTCAATCTGCCAGGGATTAATTGGGTAGATATGATAGCAAATAACACTACAGAAACATGTTTCTTAAACCAGTTGTTGTAGTAGGGACTGAACCAAAATATATCACACCCAAAAAGATGCCATAATATTGTAGACCAATTATAACCAACCGGATGAAATGAATGGTGTATAATTAAAGAAAATTTTGGCGACAGTGACCAGTAGATGGTCGAGTTCAATATAAACAGAAATGTGATAAAATTTAAAGCAATAATGAAATCAGGAAATTACAATGAAGCAAACTTCAACAAAATAAGGAAGGAGCTCTGTAAATGGGGCCGGGAGAAAGAGTTGCCAAATAGAAATGTTGAGGAATGCTGGAGCGTAATGAAATCAAAACTACTGACTCTTGAGCATACATATGTCCCGTTAAGGAAATTGTACATTTAAAGGGTACAATCACAATGTGATATACAAATGTCTGCAAACAAAATAAAAAATAGAAAAAAGCATGTACTAAAATGAAAAAAAAACCAATAGAAGAAGATGTAAACAAATGCAAAAGTAAGCTAACATAAACGGGAATGGGCAAAAACTGAATTTAGGACAGTTCATCTGAAGGATGACTGCCAAGACCTTCTGTGCATATGTAAACAACAACAGGGTATCTGACAGATCTGCCGAACCTAAAACAGAAAATAGGAGACCCAGAAATAATGGCAAATAAGTTAAACACCTTCTTCTGCTCATTGTTTATTGATGAGGACCATAGCACTAGCCAATCAGACAAGGTTTGGGTGAGATCAGAAAACATAAATGAATTCTGTGTCAAAGAAATAACAATATTAATACACTAAATTAAAAAATAAACAAGTCAGAAGGACTAGATTTACTCCACCTGAGACTACTAAAGGAGACAAAAGACGTGATAGCTGAACCACACATGAGATTGTTCAACTTTGAAAAAAGCAATTGTGGTGCCCATACACAAGAAAGGGTTAAAACCAAAGTTGAAAATTACAGACCCATTGGCTTAACATCTATACCAGGTAAAATGATTGTGACGTTAATAAATGAGAGCCTATGTATAGAACTGAAAAAAAAAAAGGATTAATGGGTAACACACAGCGTGGGCTTGTTAAAAGCAAATCATGTATAACAAACCTGCTCACTTTCTATGAACAAGTTAGTGTCAATCAAGAAATCAAGACAAAAATCTCCCAGTAGAAATATCATTATGACATTTTCAAAAAGCATTTGACAAGGTATCACACAATGTATTAATTCAAAAAATGGAATCAAGAGGGATAGACCAACATACAGTATCATTAGTCAGTAACTGGTTATCAGAACAGAACACAGCAGGTGAGAATAAATGAATGTTTATCAGAAACAGGAAAGGTTACTAGCAGAGTGCCTCATGGGTTGGTTCTGGGTCTAGCATTCTTCTCCTACTTTATTGGTGATATGCATAAATCAGTTAATGGATGGTTAAACAAGTTTGCAGATGATACAAAATAGGAAGTATATTAGAGACCTATGAAAAATGAAAGAAACCAACAAAATAGCTTTATAAAATTGCAAACTGGGAAAATAAGAACAAAATGTCCTTTAATATGGATAAATGTGTTGTGATATATCTAGGACCCAAAAATTTAACCTAGAAATACTTCCTATATAGTAAGGAACTAAACTAAGTCACAACCAAAAGAGATTTAGGTGTTCTTAATGACTTTAAGTTTGAGAAGCACTGCAGTAAAGTTTCCATGATGGCAAATAGGTTACTAGGGTGTATGACAGATCTTTTGTCTCGAGAACAGAACAATGCATTGTGCTATTGTATAAAACATACATTAGACCCCACGTGGACTACTGCACCCAACTATGGAGCCCTTATTAGAAAAAGGATATTGTGCTACTGGAAAGTGTACAGCACAGAACTACCAAACTAATCCCTAGGCGAAAAAATATCCCGTACAAAAAAAAAAAGCTAGATGAATTAGTATTATTTGCCCTCAAGATAAGAAGAAAAACAGATCTACTTCAATTATACAATATACCGGAATACAGTGAACTAAAAACAACATTTTAATTTAAACATTCGGGAAAGACAGATATACCTAAGATCCTACAACAAACAGATCGAGGTAGAAAAAAAAATGAAAAGAACAGTAGGTTGGAATTTTACACCCAAAGGGAGGGGAGAATGCGGAACAGGCTTCTGGAAAACATAGCAATACCAAATCGTTAATGGGTTCAAGAACTTACTAGATGCTTATCTAAGAGAAAACAAAGGGATAATATGGACCCACTCAGGTAGAAGACACTCAATTGGCAATAGCCTCATTTTTTTCTTAAATACCTAGTATTGTACCCAGGGATTTAGTTAATTTATTTTTAGTGAATGTTTTAAACTTCTAAATCATCTTCCAAAATCTGGAAGTCATTCCAGATTTTGGAAATCAGACTACTTCCTGGATCCCATATTTTGAAAGTCAGAATTCCAGGAAGGACCAGTTTATAGATGGTAATATAAATATTAGTGGTAAAGTACAATTTCTTTTAGTAAAACCCATCATTCCATGACTTTTGCTCTGTGGACTGGCAGGTACAGTCCTCAGATGGTTTCGATCTTCCCTCATGGGCAGGACTCAGAGAGTGGTGTCAGGGATTTATTCCTCAGCCCCTCTCGCCCTGTTCCGTGGGGTTCCATAGGGCTCCATACTATCACCCATGTTGTTTGTGGTGTATATGATGCCATTAAGGGACAATATAAAGCGGTAAGGATTGAGTTTTCACTGCTATGCAGATGACATTCAGCTCTACATGTCCTTTGTGCCCAAGCAGGATGGAGCTGTCTCAGTCTTTAACAACTGCCTTTCTGAGAGCCAGAGATGGATGAATGCCAACTGGCTGAGGTTGAACCCTGATAAAACTGAGGCATCGGTGGTGGACCCAGGTCACCAGGGTTTGGGGTTGTTGGCTGGCCAACCATCTAGGCTTTGGCTCGGGGGGACCAGCTGCTCACCTCAGACTGGGTGCAAAATCTGGGCGTTGTTTGCAACAGTGGCCTGACACTGAAATCTCAGTTGTCTGCTGTCGAAAAAAACTATTTTTACCATCTGATGAACATTGCCCTGATCAAGCACCTGGTCCCGCCTGGTGACCTTCCAACTTTGGTTCATGCCTTTGTGACCTCCCGCCTTGACTACTGCAATGCCCTTTACCTAGGGCTACTGGGGGTTGATATCCACCAATTGCAGCTAGTGTAGAATGCAGTGGCCAGGCTCTTGACTGGCTTATCAAGATCTAACCATGTCACACCTGTGTTCTGCGGCCTGCATTGTCTGCCTGTTCATTTGCGGATCACCTTCAAGGTTGGGTTACTGACCTATAAAGCCCTACAAGGACAGGGACCATGCTACTTGCAAGATCTTCTTGCCCCTACTGCCCCAACCCCGTTCACTCCATTCCTCCAACAAGAGATTGCTGGAAGTTCCCAGGGTTCGACTTAAGACCTCAGAGGCCCATTATTTTGCTTTTCTGGCCCCTACCCTATGGAACTCTCTACCTCATTGGATTAGAGAGTGCCTGACCATTGAGAGTTTTAAATCTGCTCTCAAAACACACCTTTCTGGTATGGCCTTTTCTGACTCTGATTAACCTGATGTTTCATTATAGTGAATTTGTCGTAGTTATTGATTGTAAGTGTTTTTTAGTTATTTATGATTTAATGCTTCTTACTTTGTACAAGTGCTTTGATCTGCAATGGAATTGCACTTGTTATAAATAAATATGAGTGATTGATCGATTTCCTGTCTGCAATGCTAGAAATCATCTAATTTTGGGGGTACATTTGGGAGTCAATGACTTCCTTCCTCTTTATCCTGGAAGTTTCTACCTTATTTTTTGAAGTCAAATACTCCCAAAATGGAGTAAACTGAAACCATGATTGCACCTAGCACTGTGCACCCTACTGGCTAAATACCCAGTGACAACCTTTGTCAGAAACTAAACTAGGTCCATTTAAATTAAAGCTTTGTGCCCACCTCGCATCACACAGTAGTTGTGACTGTAACCCCTGTGTCAGCTTGGCCTGAAAACCATGTTCTACCTTTGCACTTACTGTTTCACACTTTACTCCTCCCCCCACCAACCAACTGGAAATCCCTCCCCATCTCAGCACCTATTCCCCACCTCACTACCGCCTGCAGACTTCCCTTCCTCACTTCGCTCCACCTCCCAAGGACCATACCAGCACATGGTCCCATTCCCCTCATCAACTTCAGTACATAGCCGTTGAAACTGCAACTGGCCTCTTATCTCTATCCATCTGAATGTCCCCTGTCCCATCCTTGTAATTCTCCTAGCCCCACTGGGCTAATCCATCTCTTCATCTGTAAATGTGCACTCTGCTCAACCAACAGCCATAACTACACCTGAACCGCATGTCCTGCACTTAGACAAAGTCTGTTTTCTAACATGTTTGTTAAACCTCTTCAAAATAATGTAACTAAGACGTCCTAGATACTGCATGTATGGTTATGTCTTGTAATGTATTTCTGTGTTTTCTCATTTGACGCGGGACCTTGGTAAATGAGCTTCTAGCTCAAAGGAATGTAAATCCAAGATTGAATAAAGAAATAAATAAATGAAATGACCTTGCTAATAAAGTATTCATCTAACTGCCACTCAATTAATTATTTTACAAGTACATTTTATGTATTTACATTTGTTTACTTTATTACCCTATTTAACCTGCACCCTCGTCCCCACCACCCTGGGGCGTCCCTTTTTGCAGCAATCAAGTTCCCAGGACTATGTTCTGATGCACACAGGAGCATGCCTGTACATTCCTGAGGCACACCAGGCCACTAACCCATACCATGACTTGACCATCCAAGATGGTTCAAGGACTACACAGGAGATCTTATGAATAACGACTGCAGGAACTAAACTTGTACAAGCTGGAGATGAAGAGGGAGAGGGGGGATATGGTAGAAACCTTCAACTATCTGAAGGGAATAAACAAGGTGAGGGAAGGAAACATATTCAGGATGAGTGAAAACAAATCATTTGGATTTCTCTAAAGCTTTTGACCGGGTGCCACATTGGGCAATAGCAGATAAAATGATAAAAACTGGTATTCCCGTTCTTACAGTCAAGTGGGTAATAGATTAGCTGTCTGAGAGGAGACAGTGTGTTACAATAAATGGACATCTGTCTGGTGAGGGGTCTGTCAGAAGTGAAGTGCCCCAGGGCTCCATCCTGGGCCCGGCACCGCTCAATGTTTTTACGTCTGATATTACACAAAAACGGCTGAATACAGTTATAAAATATGCAGACGATATAAAGTTAGGTGGCCCTTGTACCACTGAAGTGAAGGTAGCAAGACTTCAGCAGGATTTGAATACTATTTTCCTCTGGACCCAAGAATGGGATATGAAATTGAACATAGAGAAGTGTAAAGTGCTTCATTTGGGCAGACTTAATAATACATTGAATTATTTTTTGAATAATACTCCACTTAGTAAAACTGTTAGTGAAAAGGACCTGGGTATACACACACATATATATATATATATATATATATATATATATATATAAATATACAGTATATATATATATGTATATGTGATAATTTAAATACACAAAGGCAAGTTATGGAGGCTACAAACAGGGCCAATAGGGCAATACGGTCCATAAAGAAAAACATTGTGTCCAGATCCAGCAGTATTCTTGTCCCCTTATAGAGGGCATACGTTCGTCCTCATCTTGAGTATTCATCTCAGATTTGGAACCCCTATAAAGTTTCTGAAAGAAATAAGGTAGAACAAGTACAGCACCGCTTTACAAAAAGAGTTGATGGTTACAGTAACATGCCTTATGCTGAAAGATTACATTCCCTATGACTTATGTCTTTGGAAGTACGCAGGGCACGTGGGGAAATTCTGTTTCTGTATGATGTACTTCAAGACCCTAACTGATGTGTGATTTAGACATAGCCTTTAAAGATAATAATATGGAAATTAGGGGACATCCATTACAAATTAAAGGAAAGAGGTTTAGAATGAATTCTAGGAAATATTCATATACTGTTTAGAGTGGTAAATCTGTGGAATTCGCTGCCACTACACATTGTAATAGCAGAAACTAAGAGCACATTTGAAAGCAGGTTAGATAAATATATTCTTGATGGTGCTGACTTAAGGTATTACAAATGAGGTTGGAACACAGATGGGCTGTGGCCTTTATGTTCCTATTACTACCTTAGTATGAACTAGTGGACACACATTCAAGCTGGAGGGGGCAAATTTAGAGGACATATGAGTGGGAGTTCTTCACTGAGAGAGTGGTGGGTCCTTGGAATAGGCTACTGGAATGGGTGGTGGGGGTAGATTCCTTGATCAAATTCAAGAAGGCGCGGGACAACTACATGGGGCTAAATAGAAGGAACAATGGCATAGAATGGAAGGAGTAAGATAAACCAGACAAGGGGGGTAATGGGCAGACTGGAAGGGCTGATGGGTCCTCTTCTGCCAGCAAATTTTTATGTTTCTATGTTTTGATGTACAACCATGTCATGACGACACCTGGCCCCCTTGCCCGAGCCATCATTCTTGGACTCTGCCATCCATACCTGGGTCTTCTCCCACTTGCTCCCACTGCCCTGCTGCTACCCCCTTTCTCCCAATTTTCTACCCCATTTTTCAACTTAACCCACATCTTCCTTACCCTTGCCACTAGAAAGCCTCCAATTATTGTGAAGGATAGCAAGCTTCCCCCCATAAAACCTAGCCTAGACCTCTCTCTAATTCTTCCCTAATTTGCAAATTAATCTTGTCCAGACCTATCTCAGTTAAATGGACACTAAAGCCCAGGACAGTCAGACATAATGTCCTGATGGGACACCACCCCCGTTCCTAGACTCCTATGGCCACAGCTATTTTCTTAAACTGTTTTCATGACTTTTTTATCACTCTGAGGCTAACCGCTTGCTTTCACACTCCACTGGAAATGATATCCAGCCATGTGCATATTGCTGGTGGTTACATTGCCTCTATTTTGTCCAAATCACCCAGTTCCCAGTTCCCAGTTTCTCCCACATCATGTATATCCAAGCAACCCCCCCCCACCAAAAATATTTTCCTCCAAGATGGGTAACTAGCACATCCATGGTTGGCTGCTGAGGTTGTAGATTCATGAGCATCAGCAACAGCGGGGCCACATAGAAACATTGAAGCATAAACTTTGACGGCAGATAAGGACCACTTGGTCCCCACCAGTCTGTATATTTCCCTACCTATTTGATAAACTGCAGATCCTAGTTAACCAACAGCCTAGTTCCTCCTACCTACAGCCACTTCATGCACCTAAGGCCATGCCAATATACTTTCACATCAGCCACATTTATTCCCATTTGCCTCCTACTAGGACACATCACTGTCCAAATGCCAGTGCAGAAAATGAATGAATGGCTGCAAATCCACACAGTTCTCCAGGTCAGCAGGTTTATAAATTTTAGAACAATTTTATTTCTGATCCACACATCTCATGTACAATTTATACCTGGCCGATCACTATCTGCCAATCTCCTTTATATCAGCTTCTTAAACCCCACTATCATGGCTTCTGATGCTGCCCATATCTGAAATGAGTGGGTCCTGTATCTGCCTGGAGCCCTTCCCCCAAAGGTCATGCTTTATTTAGCATGGTTGTTATGTAGTACCTTCTAAGAGGGGACAGATCCCTGTGTACCAGTAATGGGTCTTCTGTGCTGGATCTCATCTCCTGGAATGCCAGGATGCTCTCTGTTAGACACATGGACCCAAGTACCCCTTGTTTTCCTATCCATTGATCCTTTACCCTTGATCTGTCAAGCATGCTAAGTAGATTAATATACCTTCTTCCATGACCTGAACATTATCCCTGCTGATTACTCCCTCTGCAACTCCACCCCATCATTGTTCTGCAACCTCACAAACCCTGCAGCCATCCAAAAGTTATGTGTAATGCTGCCCTAAAAAGTCACATTTCAAAATTTGTACAGGAGAGGAGTCTCTTTCAAGGAGTAGAGCTTCAGAACACAGGGGCACGCTATGAAAATTGGAAGGGGGAATTTAAGAGGGATGTGAGGAAATACTTCGCAATAAGGATGATGGGCACCTGGAAGAGCCTGCCAGAGGAGGTGGTAGGGGTGAAGACAGCGGGGAGCTTCAAATATGCATGAGATGGACACAAGGGTATATATAAGAGAGGTAAGGGAGGATGAAGGGATAGCGGTGACCAAACAGGGTCCAGGGTGTAGTAATAGGCAAGTAAAATAGGGCAGACTCGATGGGCCTACCTGTCCTTTTCTGCCAACAAATTCTATGTTTTTATGTTTCTATTAATCAATCTTCAATGAGTCCAATTTTCCAAGGACTTCATTCTCTTAAAAAAAAAGGAAAAGTGAGGCAGATGGGTGAGGCTTAACAGAGGAAGGTTAAGGGACTTGTTCAAGGTCACAGAGGGTAAATAGTAGTGGTGTTTTTTTTTTTACATTTACTGTACTGTTCATTTCCCCTTGTCAACCAGAATAACCTTACCAGCCGCACCCCCTCCATGCCCAGACACATCACCCACTATCTCCTGGATATACCTCTACCTCATGGTTCCTTCCTGGCTTGCCACCTGAGGGGGGCCATTGGGGGAACGAGATCAGTTCCCCTGATGAAGTTTAGCTCAGTTTCTGAGTTGGGAGCCACCGTCGATGATGCAGGGCCTGTGGCAGGTGGTGTCACACTGCCACGTAAGGATTTTTTTCCTGTTTACTCCTTCCATGCATGCAGATGCATGTCGGCACACATCAGAACTCTTCAGCATCCCCCTCCCTTGCTCATCAGGTTAACCATGCACTGCCATCTGTGGTCACCCAGGTGGCAGTATTGCAGTGAAGTCTACAATCACCCCCGAGAGGAGAGCAACCTCTGGGATGCTCAGTTCTCTTCCCCTGACTGGGCCTCCAAAGACTCAGGCTCGTTACTGAACATGGGTCATTGGCATAGCAAGTGTTAATGCTACCACTGACATGCCTGTAGTGGTGGATTTCAAAACTGCACATTAAACAGAACGCAGGTTGCAGTACACCAGCACGACATGCTGTTGCTGGACTGAAAGAGCAAAACCACAATAGGCTGCACTCAGGAAATGTTGTCCGAAGGCTGGTCACTTCCTGTGTTGCAAACTTAATCACTCCAGGACCCAGCAGTGCTGCAAAACAAAATCTATTTATAGTATCCTGCTATGAATAGTATATTGTGCTACACTTTACATAGCAGGATACAATAACTAGATTTTATTTTGCAGCACCGCTGGGTCCTGGAGTAATTTTATTTGCAATACAGCAAGTGACCAACCTTCGGACATTTCCTGAGTGCAGCCTATTGTAATTTTGCTCTGTACTATTCTGTCTTGGCGTGCACCCACCATAGCCTTAGCGCATCAGCACTTGTGTGTTTTTTTTTGCTCGCCTGACAGGCAGCCTGTAAACTAAGCAATTTTGTACCCTGCAATGCCAAGGGACTGCTATGAAAACAAGACATTTTATCTCATGGGTCTGTCAGTTTGCTACAAATTTCAAATACGTAAATACATAAATAAATAGTTTACATCTGTGAGGGGCTCATAAGCTGGTAACAAAGTTTACTGGCAGTTCCCCCTGGATAAGTATTCTGTTTTGCTATGAAGAGCTGAAACACTGCTTATCAGTAGTTCAGGACAGCCCCAGTGCAGTGTTTTTTTTTATTTATTAAAAGTTTCACAATGCAGGATTGTTCATTAAGACTACAATCTTGTTTGCTACATAAAGCAAAAATAAAGTATAACAAGCACATTTAAGGTCACTGTAACAAAACAAAATGTACAAAACTAACTGGAACAATTGGAAACATTAGAGTGAAGGTCTGAGCAAAGATATGAAAGATTCAAGGTTGTTACAGTTCCTCAAGTTAGGAGCAAAAGAATTCAGGTAATGAGTAGCCACAAAGGAGAAGAATTGGAGTCAGAATTGGATTTAACTTTCTGTAAACAAAAGGGTCTGTTTGCGTTTGCTGTAGTAATCAATTTAAAGAGCCTTAGTCACCTGATTGAAGACCGTGAAGAACTGTTAACTGTTGCATTTCTAATTGTAACTGAGAGCCAGATTCATGCAAAATACATAAATGAACCGTCATGGTTTTTATGAAGACATGTTTCTGCTGACAATATCTATGTTTTTATAAAAGCACCGATTGCTATATAAATTTGAAACCTAAACTACAGTACCTGCAGTTTCATTCTTTCAGCTTGGCTATGCCTCATGCCAACACACCGTTGGTCACAGTATGAGTGTGCAGTACACCCAACTGTATGTTATTATATAGTATGCATCACTACCTAATAACACATGGTTCAATTTACATGTGTGCTGTGTTATAAAATAGTCAGGAATTTCCTCCATCCTGATTGACTGAGAAGGTTCCAAAGTCATGTGGCTTAGGAAAAGAAACCCTTGGCTTTGCACTTTTTCTGGCAAGTAGGATGCAGGACATTTGAACTTTTTTCTAAGACCATTTTTAGCAGACAATGTTTGTAAAGTAAAAGGAAATGTAAAAAGGAAGCGTACTAGTAGCCAGTTCCAGAAGTCAAGCACTGGTGGAAGCATTCCAATAATGCTTTCTAGTTCTAGTGCAACAGATCAAGGAACCCACTAGGGAGGGGGAAATTCTTGACCTGTTACACGCAAACAGTGACTTGGCCAGAGAGAGAAAGATAGGGAAATCTCTTGGCAACAGCAATCATCTTTCAGTATGGTTTAATACTGTAACAGTGTCAGAGTATTCTAACTCCAGGACCAAGTTCCTAGAGTTCAAGTGGGCAGAGTTTGGAGCGATGAGCGAGCTACTCAGGGTCAAGTTGGAGGGTGTTAGGGAGGCAGAGGGAGGGGAAGAGAAACTGGGCATAATGAAGAAAAGCCTGCAGGAAGTCACAAACTCCTGTGTGAGACAAGTGGGAATGAATAGGAAGAAGAGGAAACCTACATGGTTTTCAAAGGAGGTGGAGGAGGCTTTCCAGGCGGCAATCCGAGAAACAAGGGTGGCACTGAAAAGGTAGAGAGCAAATCAGATGTAAGAGAACAGGGTTGTATACCTGGACAAATTAAAGGAAGCCAATATGGTGGTAAGGAAAATGAATGCAGGAACAGAACTCAAGATTAAGAAAGGGATCCAGAGGTGGGCAACATGGCCAGCTTTTGCTAAATCAGTGAGAATGGGGAAATGATAAGGAATAGTCAGGATAAAAAAGGGAGGAGTGGAAGGAGGATAACGGGGAAGGCAGACATACTGAATGAATACTTCTATTTGGTATTGACAGTGGAACAAGAGGGGTCACTACTAGAATGCAGGCTCTTCCCAGGACTGGAAGGGGGTTCAGGTATCAACATGGGACCAATATAATTTGAGAGGGTACTTAAAAGACTAAGGTCCCTAAAGGTTGATAAATCACTGGGGTGGGCCTGATGGGTTGCACCCCAAGGTGTTAAAAAGTTAGGGCAAGCACTTGCACAGCCTCTGACATATCTCTTCAACTGTGCTCTGGAGACAAGTGACGTGCCAGTAGACACGACAGTTGCTAAGTTAGTGCCTCTACATAAGTGTAGAGGAGGGATGAGCAAGAGATCTTTGCACCTGTCAGTCTGACCTCAATAGCAGGCAAACTACTGGAATCTATCATTAAGAAAGACTGGTAGAATTCCGTGAGGCAGAAGGGTAGCAGGATAGCAGACATCATGTGTTCGTATCAGAAGAATCATGTCAGACAAATCTGGTTGATTTCTTCAATAGGCGATGAAGGACGTGGACAAAGCTCAGTGTATACCTAGACTTCAGCAAAGCATTCGACTCACTTTCTCAGAGAAGACAAGTTACAAAACTGGATGACCTAGGTGTTGGGGATAAACTAACAGTGCATCAGGAACTGGTTATTAGGGAGAAAACAGAGATTAATAATAAACGGGGAACACTCGGTAGTAAGAGAGACAATGGGTAGGAAACTACATGGGTTAGTCCTTGGACTAATAACATAGAAACACAGAATTTGCCAGCAGAAAAGGACCATTTGGCCCACCCAGTCTGCCTAGAGGGTCCATACCTCATCTGTCTCCACAGACCCTAAACTGGTCTCATGCGACCCTCCCTCCTCCCTGCCCTTTTTCTAATATTCCCCTATGTCTATCCCTTGCATGCTTGAAGCCCCTTACTGTTTTAGCTTTCACCACTTCTGTTAGGAGACAATAGAGTGCAGTGGGTTAAGGCTCTGAGCTGCAGATCTGGAGACCTGGTTTTGAACCCCACAGACGCCTAGGTGCATACTGTGTGATTCTGAGCAAGTCACTTAACTTTCTTGTGCTCCCAGGTCACATCTGGAAACAAGCTTCGACTTAGTGTGCTACTCCTGGTTAAACAATGTTCCCTTTCCCCTTCCCCCTTTTGGCAGTCTATTCCAGGTGTCCACCACTCACAGAAACATAGAAAAAGTGTGGGCAGAAGGAGACCAAGAGTCCATCTAGTTTGCCCATGTGTTCCTGAGACCTACTCAGATCCCAGGACCTAACCCTCCTCCTGCTTTATGCCCCTGACTGCTCCTACAGCTTTTGCTCTCACCTCAAGTGCTTCAAGACACCCCCTCGTATAAGTGCCCTAGGAGGCCCCGAATCTTCTTGGTCACCCTTCTCTGGACAGTCTCCAACCTGTTCTTATCCTTCTTAAGATGGGGACTCCAAAACTGGACACAGTACTCCAGATGGGGCCTTACCAGGGACCTGTAAAATGGCAGTATTACCTTCCTGACACTGCTGTCAAATCCCCTCGCTACACAACCTATAATTTTGCTGGTCTTGCTGTAAACTATATTGCATTTGCTGCGCTTATCTCTGACACAAAGTTCGCCCAACTTATCTCTGTGCCCACAAGATGTTACTCCAAAACAGGTACTGCAACATTGTTGGATTGGATTCTATCTAACTACCCTCATAGGATCAAAACAGTCAGCGTATTACCTGACTGTATTAGTGACCACTTTCCTAGTGGCACAACAATTTTGATGTCCCCAGGCCATACCTCTCAACTGTACCGGATTTTGCGTGATGTCCCGCATTCTGACCCCTGCAGTCTGCCTGTACCACTGCCCCGCATTCTCCAGTTAATTTCCGCATTCTTCCTTTCTTTTCTACCTCGCACGCCAAAACCACGTGGCCGCACCGCGCGCAGCACTAATCCCTTTCTCCCTTTGTTTGCACTGCAGCCAGCCAACAGAAACACTTAACTTCCATCCTGGCCCATTTAGTAGAAGACGTTGGGACACTGGAGGGCGGGCTCTAGTGGCAGTTTGGCTAACCCACACACACCCCCACCTCACAAATGAAACCGATTAGTGACTCGTCTGTGAGTCTGTCTGCCAGGTCCGCCTTCAGGTCCGCTTCCCTGCTATAAAGCAGTCTGGGTGTCTGGAGGGGGGGAATTATAGCTCTGGGAGCATTTGGAGGAGAGGAGGATGTCTTAAAGATGGACCGCAAGGAACCAATCAGAATCACTGCAGTGCTGCGTACCATGAAGCCGGAACAGTGAGGCCAAGTGAGGAGCCAGAAGGAAGAATGCTGCGCCGCCAACCAGCTGAGCACTGAGGGACCACCAGACCAACAGAGGGTTGGTATTCTATATCAGCTTCTTGCTGTGCCTTTTTTTGCTTTGGGGATTATTTTTATTTTATATTATATGTAGACTGGTGGCCGGGCAGGGGATGGAAGGGTTTTGGTTTGGCAGGGCAGAGCTCGGCAGAGCAGCGAGGAGGTGCCCAGACCTCAATCTGCAGAGGAGGAGGGGGTGCACACCACATACAACAGCAAACTGGGGTTGATCTTATCGGTAGGACAATCGGAGGGGAGATTGTCTGGGAGAGACCCTGGGCACATCGTCTTTGCCCCGCTCCTAGCATCTGAACTCCAGTCCCCCCCCCCACCAGCAGCAGCAGCTAATGGATAGATTTGTTGGGGAGGCTGATGAGCACTGGCCCTGTGCTATGGCTGGGGCTGCTGAAGATGAACTCCCTCTGACTGAAGTGGTCATCAAGAACACCTGCCTGAGTGAACTGGCTTGTGACACACACAGAACAGCGTCACTACCATCTGAACTGTACTGAGTATATGTACAGTAGTCACCTTTACTCAGTTTATTTTAGCTCTTTTTAGCTCTGAACAGTACTGTATAGCTTTGCTTTAGATTAGATGCACTATTTACTCTGACTCCACATTGTGCAGACAAGGTTAAATTCATGGAGCAGAAAAGAGGATCAGCTTCACCTCATGCTACACCAATGCAGGTAAGGGATATGGGCAGTACAAGCAGTGAACTTCTTTTATTTTTGAAAACAGAAAACCGAAATCAGGACAGGGAGTTTTACACACATGCATACAAAGCTGTACTGATGCTGGCAATGGAAGAGACCACAGTTTTGATGGTGTGGCAAACCTTTAAAACATAAAAGCCAGTCAGAGAGCAGAAAAGATGAAGCTGCATCTTTCTCCCTCTCTCTCTCTCTCTCTCTCTCTCTCAATTTTCAGGGCTGCACAGATGTTGGTAAGGGAAGACCATGGTTTGATTGAGGGAGCTTCACTGGTACGTAGAAACAGAGGTTGACGGTAGATAAGGACCAGAAGGCCCATCCAGTCTGCATATTTCTTTTTCTACCTTATAAATGTGCCATCGCCCTTTTCTCTGTCATTGGCTTATCTAGTCATACTGGCACATACTCATCTGTATTGCTCCCTTATGCCTATCCCATGCCTGAGTGAAGTCCCTCTGGATGGATTCTTTAAAATGTTAACACATTTAGGATTTGCATTACTCTTTTTAATTAAGGACACACACATTTAGGGTTTGCATCACTCTTTATTTAATAAAGGACACATAGGCGCCGGCTCGTCAGCGCAGTGGCTGGATTTCTGCTTGCGGCCTTGGTGACCGGGTTGAGGCGGACTTGGGTCATCAGAGAGCCAGCATGAGAAGGCTGGAGGCGTCCGTAGACAGCTCGCCTTCTCGGGAGGGAACTGAGGATGTGGCGGGCACCTGCTGACCCCTGGCGGAGGCCGGGAGCGTAGCCGAATGTCAGAGCTCAGAATAGCTGGGGGGAGTGACGGACATCGGCGTTCGCCATGACATCACCTACGTCACTCTCCAGGGGAGAAAACTGGAAAATCGGCCCCTGGCTGGCCAGATGATGGCCCTCTGGTTGCCTGGCTGCCATCACGGCCCCACAGCCTCCCACCCCAGCAGCACCTGGAGCCGATGCCACAGTGTGTTGGATGCCCCTCTCCACCGGCACCTTCCCTCTCGAAGGAGGGGGAGCCACCTGGTGAAGGGTTATGCCGGGCTACTCAAGGGGGCTGCGATCTGGGGTCGAGGCAGGTCATGGGGATGGCGGACAGTCCAGGTAAGGACCTTGAAGGCCCAAAGGAGGTGGCAGCCGGGAGCAGAGGAGGAGGAGGAATATATAAAAAAAAAGGACACATAGGCACGACACATTTTAATTTTCTCTTTAATTTGCAGCACAAACCACATGCCAAGCATACAAACAATAGTTTTACTGTGGTAACATTTATTTTACGTGAAAACGCCACAGTGCGTGACTCCGCGCACTGTGAAAAGTCAGGCATACCACATTTTTGCCATTTGTCACACATTTTGTAGCCCTCTGTCACACATTGGCAAGTTGGGAGGTTGAGAGGTATGTGCCCCCATAATTCATGATTTCAGGAAAATGTCTCAGTTTAACGTAGACTATTTCTTGTCAATTAGTAATGCTGATTGGACACCCCTTATTCGCTGCCCCCACCACAAACCAGACACTTGATTACTTTATTCTTACCTTTAAAGACATTATCAATAGACGTGCTCCCCTTACTAGACACAGATCTAAGGGTATAAAGGCCCCCTGGCTCTCTACTGAAATCAGGACCCTTAGGAAGAGTCCTGATGCAGCCTGGAAATCCTATAATCACAGTCTCCTACACTCTGACTGGTTATTTCATCGACAGCTGAGAAATCTGTGCAAAAATAGGATACAGGGCGCAAAACACTCTTATCTCCGCTCACTTCAGATTGAGAATCTCAGCAAGCCCAAAGAATTCTGGAAGCAAATAAATTCACTGATAAAGGTAAATCGTCCCACTGTCCCAGCTCCATATCGTCCGGTGGCGACCTCCTTCAAGATCCCCCATCCATTGCAGAAGGAATTAATCAGTTCCTCACTGACCATGATAGATACACGGCTCACCTACCGCCTGTCTCGGATTTCTCTGTCCTTACTCAGCCCCACACCGCTCTTGGCCCTTGCCCTCTTTTCCACCTAAAACTTACTATTGTACTAGAAGAGAAGTTTACAGGTTATTATCAGGTTATGGGCTGGCAGTATAGCCTAGAGGTTAGAGGAATGAGGTGTGAACGAGCTTAGTACATCCAGCAGACCAGACCTGAGTTTGATTCTCACAGCCTCCACTTGCATACTGTGTGACTCTGAGCAAGTCACTTAACGCCCAGTGTTCCCAGATCGCCCCCGAAAACAGGCACTTGTGCCTAGTGGGCCTTACCCTGTTACCAAAGACTAAAATAAAAATAAAATTATCAAATCTCAAGTCAGAGAGCGCCCCCGGCCATGATATGTTAGAACCCAGGTTGCTCAACCTTGGAGCAGCAGCACTTGCTGCACCTGTCTGTGATCTTCTAAATAAATCCTTCCTTTCTGTTGAGGTGCCAAGTCTTTGAAAAGTGGCTGTGGTGGTCCCCCTCCACAAGGAAGGAACCCAAGCTGTGGAAAATTATAGGCCTATTTCAATTCTATGCCCCCTGGCTAAGATCCAAGATCGGATCCTGTACAATCAGCTACAATCCTACCTAGACTTGCATCATCTTCTCACAGACTGTCAGCATGGCTTCAGGAAGGGCCATAATACTACTACAGCCCTAGTCAAAGTCTCGACTGATATTCTTAAAGCCAGCGATGAAGGTCTATTAACTGGTGGAGTGTTTGTCGACTTGACTAAGGCCTTCTGTCTAGTCAGCCACCACCTTCTGCTCAGTAAACTGCATCAATCAGGCCTAGATCAACTAGCACTCACATGGTTTCATGACTATTTCACTGGCAGATCACAAAGGGTAAAATGGTCTAGAACTCTCTCTCCCACTAGGCCCATCTCGCACAGTGTACCCCGAGGTTCAATTCTTGGCCCGATAGTATTCTCACTTATTATCATGAGCTCCCAAATTTCTGTGGCAGTGCATCTGTGCAATTATGCACTGATGATGCAATCTTATACCGTTTGTCTAACAATATAGATTGGCTTAACCAAAGCCTTAACTCCGATTTCAATACACTAGTGACTTGGTTCTCTGATAATCGCCTAATTCTAAATACAAAAAAATAAGCAAAAATATCCTGCCAAGACTGCTTTTTCTTTTCTCCACACTTCCTGTTACAGTCCCACAACAAGACTGGAGAAGGGCTCAGAAGAAATTATCCTCCTTTTTATGGGCAGGAAGGAGACCTAGGATAAGGAGGGCTTGTCTAATGGCTCCAAAGGAGAAAGGAGGATGGGGTCTACCAAACCTTTATAATTATTATCTAGCTGCCCAAGTGACCCCAATCACAAAAATATTGACAGCACCGAAGGAGGTCACATGGTGGTCATTGGAAAGCAATGCTCACACTGAATTCCCAGTGAGAGTTTTGCCATGGATTATCCTCTCAAAAGAAATATGAGGTATTAAAAATGACTGGATGAAACATACTTTGCAAGGTTGGTTAAAACTTAGAACATATTGGGAACAACCTTCTCGGGTGTGGTCATATATCCCCCTTAGATATCTCCCAAACTTTCCATTGCAAAAGCTGGATAAATGCTTTGAAAACTGGGAAACACAAGACCTGAAATACCTTGCACAATTTATACAACAAAGTATAGTTGTAGACTATCAGAGCCTACAAAACAATTACAAAATACCACATCAAGATTTTTATAGATTCCTCTAGTGCAGGCATTACATAAACTCAGAGATAGGGTATAGAGTATTGGACTCAGAACCAATAGAAATGATTTGGGCAATAAACACCAGAGCGAACTTAAAAAATACAAAACAACTTATTTCATATGTATATCAAAGTTTATTGCAGGAAGAAGGGAACCTAGCGATCCAAAAAATACAAAATAGATGAGAGACAGAAACAAACATAGAATTTGAGGAAGAGGAATGGGGTAAAATATGGAAAGGTGTCCATCATACCACATCGTCAGCTATATGGCGAGAATACAGGTGGAAGGCAACAGGTAGATTTTTTTTTAACTCCCACAATATCCAAACACCTGGGTAACAATGCGATGGATAAATGTTGGAGTGGTTGTGGGGGCAGGGAACACACTCCCATATTTTCTGGGACTGCCCAAAGGTTTTCAAGTACTGAGAGGGAGTAAACCAGACAGTGAAAGAGATATTGAGCCTACATCAACAAATGAGTTTTAAACATCTTATATTAGGGCTGGCCCCAACAGAACTTAAATTAGAAACCCATAAATATTTGTTTAGGATACTGGTAGTGGCTGCACTAAAAGTCATTACTAGAGGATGGTTAAGCGAAAGAAAACCAAAACAGGAACAATGGTTGACCGAGGTAGGAGAGATCAAGGTAATGGAAGCAACTACAGCCAGGCTACGGCTAGGGGTTGAAAAATACAACATCAGATGGAGCCCTTATTTTCATCATATAACTAAAATTAAAGGTACCCCATATTTAGAACAAATCTTATTGGATTAAAACAAAGTGGACGACAAAAACCATAATAATTATCTTGAGGTATTGTTTCGAGGCCCTTGATCACTCATCCATGTGCTTCTGTGGGGAGAAGGGGGGAAGAGGAAAGAAGGGAAGGGGAATGATAGCGGTAAAGACATAAAGGTTGAATGCTTAAGAAAATTATATTGTTGCCCCTTCAAGTTATAAATAAAATAGGTAGCCTCTTAATTTTGAATTTATTGTTTAATGGAATAATATAATGATTGTTAGAAATCATGTTAAAGTTAAGTTAGTAATTTAAATTGATTTAAAAGGGAATAAAAAAGAGAGAAAAAACATAGTGTGTAAGAAACTGATTATGCAGGATACAGTCCAGGTGGAAGATGGAGAAACCCATTAATAAAAAGGCTATAGGCTAGGAACTGAACATTCCAGGTAACTGATGATGTCTTCAACTGGGAGCAAATGGACATTGGCAATGGATTTCCCCTGTAAAAAGTAAAAAGAAAGAAGATTGAAGAAATGATGTATTAAATGCATATCAATGTAATAATCTAATTAGTAATCCTGTATGTATACTTTGGAATTACTCTCAATGAACTTCAAGTTCAAAAAAAAAAAAAGCTATGATATTCCACAATCCCTCCCCTAAACCTACCAAACAGCTCCAAATCAGCTCACAGTCAGTTGACCCCATAGAGGTAGTCAGTACTTTTAAATACTCTGGGGTCCACTTAAATGCCTCCTTCTCATTGGAACATCATGTAACTCAGCTTACCAAAACAGTAAACCAGAAGCTTGGTCTCATATACTGACTCCACCCTCTATTATACAACACTGCCTATAAAAAGATTGCTTTTATATCCCTTATCCCTATTTTGTTCTGCGGTGCCCCACTATTACTCTCCACACAATCCTCTTCCCTTGCTCAGCTGCATCAACTCTATCATAGGATTGGACAATTTGCCCTTGGTGCAGACTCCAGAAAACACCACTGTGATGCCCTTTATTCTCTTCAATGGCCTACTTATGACTCAAGGTTACAGTTTCATACCCTATGCTTTGTATTCAAACTTGTCAAGCTCTTTAATCCCCCTTGCCTAAGGGGAATCGTTTACATTAAAGCATCCATGCGGTCTATTAGATGTACTTCCTTACCCTTATTAGCAATCCAGAAGACACACTGTCTATAGGGTGAGCGCTCATTCACCTTCTCAGCTACCACTGCTTGGAATTCCCTTCTCCATAACTTACTCTCCTGCCCTACCCTATCACCCTTCAAAAGAGAGGTTATCTCTTATCTACTAACCCCCCCTCGCAACTGCTTTAACTAACTCTATCTGTGTCATTGATGCCCAGCCTATGTTACTCCTATACGTGTCTTGTAATTACTTGCCTCATATTCTGGCTATGTATATATTGTATAATATTAGCATCCTGTTTAACTATCTTATGTATTGTGCCTGATTGTTTATTATGTTGCATACCTTGTTTGCCTCTGTAATTACCTGAATTATTGTTAATTTTCACTGTATCATGTATTATTATTGTATTTATTACTTGTACTGTGTTCACAATTGTCTCCTGGGTCATCACTGAAAAAGGGACTGCAAGGTCTCAGTGGACTTGCCCAGTTACCAAAATTCAAATTCAAATGGTCTACTTAAGGATATTACAAATGATGACTCCTAGATCCCTTTCTTCCTGCAAGACACTGAGCTGGACTCTGGTAAGCCAGTATACTGCCCCTGTGTTACCTTTACCCAGCTGCATCACCTTGCATTTTTTTGCATTGAACCTCAGTTGTCAGATGTCAGACCATCTTTCCAGCCTCTGTAGGTCTTTTTGTAGGTCCCTAGCCATCTCCTTGTGGTCCACCCTTCCTCCTAGCTCGATATCATTCATGAATAGGGCAATTTTGCCTTGAATACCTATGCCGATGTCACTGATAAATGCATTAAACAGGACTGGCCTTAACACTGAGCCTTGGGGCAAACCACTAGTGACCTCGCCTTCATCTGACCTCTCCCCATTGATTACCATTGTTTGTTTTCTGTCCATTAGCCAATTTCCTACCCACCTGACTATGCCCTTGGCTACACCCAGGTCCTCTAACTTTTTCAGCAGGCGGTTGTGCCACACCAGGTCTTCACTCTTTAGTGAAGCAGTACTTCCTCACATCCCTCCTAAACTTCTCCCTTCCAGCTCTGGTTCTGGTGCTCTTTTGCATTTGTAAAAGACTTCCCTCCTGCACCCTGTTCATCCCATGAGGTACCTATACTGAAGGTCTCTAACATGTTCCCTCTCATTTTCCTCTCTTCCAGGGTGTGCATGTTGAGATCCCTCAGTCTCTACTCGTAGGGTTTTTGGTGCAACACTTGCACCTTTTGAGTTGCCCTCCTCTTGACTGCCTCCACCTTGTCTATGTCGTTTCTGAGGTGTGGCCTCCAGAACTGGACACAATACTCCAGGTGAAGTCTCACCAGCAAACGATATACACTACCTCCCTCCCCCTGCTACAAATACCTCTCCCTATGCATTCCATCATCCCACTGGTCCTACCCACAGCTCTGTCATACTATCCTGCCACTTTGAGATCATCAGATATGATAACCCCAAGGTCCCTTTCCTGCTTAGCAACTGTTGGTACCTCCCCAATCATATACCCAGCTCCTAGATTCCTGTGCCCTAGGTGCATGATTTTGCACTTGTTGTCATTGAACTCCAACTGCTATGCTCTTGACCACTCCTCAAGGTTCCCAAAATCCACATTCTTTCCACCCCTTCTTTACTGTCCACCCTATTGCAGATTTTGGTGTCATGTGTACAAAGGCATACCTTCCCTTCCAGTTCATCTGCAATGTCACTTATGATGACATTGAAGAGGTCCCGTCCCAGTACAGAGCCCTGTGGCACCCTGCTGATCACTCTCTCATCATTAGAGTGAGTGCTATTAACTACCAACCTCTGCTGCCTGTCTGTTAACCAGTTTCTAACACAATTCACCACTTTGGATCCCACCTCTAGGCTGTTTAATTTCTTAATCAATTATCAGTATCTTGTGCGGAACAGTGTCAAAGGCCTTGTTAATGTCTAGATAGGACACATCCACTGCCCTCCTTTGATCTATTTCCCTGGTCCCCCAGTTGAAGAACTCAATCAGATTAATCTGACATGACGTCCCCAACCCCCCATGAATCCATGCTGCCTTTGGTCTTGCAGCCCATCAGATTCAAGATACTCTACCAACATTTCCTTTAAGAGTGCTTCCACTAATTTCCCTACCACTGAGGTGAGGCTCACTGGCCTATAGCTACTATCCTCTTCTTTGCTGCCACCCTTATGTAGAGTGAACACATCTGCTCTCCTCCAGTCCTCCGGAACCATGCCTGATTCCAGTGAGCTGTTGAATAGGGCCATCCGTTGGACAGCCAGCACCTCCCTGAGGTCTTTAAGTATCCTTGGGTGTATCCTGTCTGCTCCCATAGTCTTGTCCACTTTCAAAGCTACAAGTCCCTTCAGAATTCTTTCATATAAAAATGGATTTGAGTCCGCTTTCCTTCCCCCTTTATTCCTGCTGACCACTGGTGCTCTGTCCCCTCCCTCCATTGTGAAGACTGAGCAGAAGTACATGTTCAGAATGTCTGCTTTTTCTTGGTCCTTTTCTGTGTAGTCTCCCTTTGCTGACCTACTTATGCTCACTATCCATCCCCTCGCTTTCCTCTTCTCACTTATGAACCTGAAGAAAGTCTTCTCCCCATTTGCAATCCCTTTGGTTATCCTTTCCTCTGTCTGCGCCTTTGCTCCCCTCACTGCCTTACTTGCTTCTGTCTGTTTCACTTGGTACTTCTCCCTGTCTTCCTCCCTCTGCATTTCCTTATACCTCCTGAAAGCCACCCTATTTTCCTTCACCACACCGGCTACATTCCTAGACTGAAGCTGGAGCTGGAAGGCTGCAATCCACATTTGACAGATTGAAGTCACCTTTCAGCATCTTTATCTGCAACATAGAGGAGGGAATAGGGGGTGAAATTTGCCTCTTTGCTGATGACACTAAGCTCTGCAGCAGAGTGGACAGTGAAGATGGTATTCAGGAAATGAAGTAGTATCTGGAGAGGTTGGAGAGGTGGCCTAGCATTTGGCAACTTGTGTTCAATGCAAAGAGTGCAAGGTCATGCACATAGGTAAGAAAAACTCAAAGGCTTGGGGGGGGGTGGTAAGGGTGCAACGTACAGAGGAAGAATGGGATCTGGGAATAATTATATCTGAAAACCTGAAATCAACTGCACAATACAACAAAGCAGTGGGGAAAGCAAATAGGCTGCTGGTGTGCATGGACAGAGGGTTTGGAAGTGGATGAAAGGAAGTGATACTGTGTGACATTGCTTCTTGAGTACTGTGCACAGTTCTAGAGCCCACACCTCAAAAAGGCCAAGGACAGCCTAGATTTGGTTCAGAGAAGGGTAACAAAACTGATTAGGGGAAGCAGGCTAGGTCATACGATGACAGACTGGACAATCTAGATATGTACATGCTGGAAACCAGAAGGGAAAGGGGATATGACTGATGCATACAGAATTGTGCAGGGAATAAAGTGGACCTTAATTAACTGTTTAGCAAAAGTGACAACAAAAACACCTGGCATAACACAAGAAAACTGATAGGGAGATAGGTTCAGAAAGGATGTCAGGAAGTATTTTCCACTGATTGGGTGGTAGGCAAGTGGAACAGACTGCCAATAAAGTAGTCATTGCTAAAACCATGGTGCGCTTCAAACAGGGGTGGGGTATGCATATGGGCTTGTGGAAAACAGGGGGAGAGGGGATCAAGGGGAGGAATGGTTGGGGACCAATAAGGTACACAGAACATACTTAACTTTAATAGGAAACTGGGCAGACTGGATAAACCACTAGGCCTTCCTCAGCCATCAGTTTTCTGTTTCCATGTATCATTTAGTCTAAAAAACATCATTCTTGATAAATGTTTTTACACACACACACACACACACACACACATACACACACACAACTTTTCCCTCAAATAATAAAAGGAAATGCCACCCTGATTGCCCAGCTGCAGCACACTGTGCTGCCATGGAAGTGACCTGAGTTTGGGAGTGAGCTCAGGTCACTGCGTTGTGACTTCAGCTACCACAGCGACCCCTGCATCTGGGCCATAGAGCTTGCTTCTGTTGCAGGATTAGCTATGAACATGTGAGGCCAAAAGGAACTGTGCTCACATCAAGGAAGGAGGAAGGGACACTTAGAGGGACAAAAAGCACTACAGTTGTCTGGATGACTGTCTGAGCCTAAGCGGCTCCTGGATCCTAGTGTCTACCTGTCATCAAAGTGAAGGCCTGCAAGCATAGGAAAACCAGGAGCAGTTATCAAATTCGCAAGTAGCATTTTATTATTTTCAATAACAATAAAATAAAAAAATTAAATTGCTCAGGATAGCTATTTACAAAGGCAGTACAAAGAAAGAAAACAAAGTCCTTCATCTGAAGGTATCTCTAATTCTAAATGTCAATCTCTCTCTCTCTTTCCAACAAACATGGTTGCTCATTTTATAAGAAGTCTTTGCCTGGCAATTAATTTCTGCATCTTGAGCTCATTAAGAGACATCTTGTTTCTCACAAAATGTATCAGAACTTCTGTCAATTTCTTTTCTTGCAAGTGCAACAAAATAGAATGATGTGTCCCAAAACTAATCTTCTGTAGTAAAAGTAGTAGTACAGTATGCACCAAATGTACCGTACATGGATGAAATGGACATTTGGTTCTACCAGATGATTTGTTTTTGCCAAATGCCATTCTGTATTCTTGCCTTCTTGCCTACTCAATTACTTGCACTTAAAACAGACCTTGTGCTCCACTAGTACGTCCGTTTCAGTTGCATCTGTGGTTACAATCAACCACCTAATTAGCACATGTAATCACTTAATCAATCATCCAATCAGTAAATTAGTGCCTCTTCATAAACGCGAGGTGAGCTTTGTGAGTCACTATTCACAATCCATGTCACCCTGCTGCTGGATACTGTACCTGCTCTGTAATCATGTCTTTGCCCACAACTTCTGTGAGTGCTTCAAGTCCTGGTAAGTGAACCTGCTTAATGCTTGCTCGCGAAGTCGAGATCCTACAGGAAATTGACAAGATGCCGAAACTGAGCATATGGGATCTGAGCTCACATTTCAGCATCCCTAAGTCAACATTAAGTGACTTACTAAAAAACAGAAATGCTCTTCTATCTGACTGGCATTCTAATCAGAACCTGGAGAGGAAAAGGAAGTGGGAGGGTAAAGATAATGATGTTGAGGATGCATTGCTCCGGTGGTTTACCAATGCCGGGGTAGAGAAGCCTTAATTAGCGGCCCTCTTTTGATACAAAGGCAGACAAACTTGCTGAAGCTCTTGGAAGAACTGATTTCAAGGCAACAGATGGTTGTTTAAGCTGCTGGAAACAGCGGCACAACATAGGATTTAAGAAAATCCATGGTGAAAAATTGAACGCAGACTCCATGGCAGCAGACAGTTGGCTAAAGGATGTTCTGCCACAATTGTTAAGTGGATTGGCCCCAGACAACATCTATAACACAGATAAAATGGGGCTTTATTTCAGATGTGTGGGGTATGGGAAATTAGCGTTTAAAAGTGAGAATCCCATGGGGCTTAAGAAGGCAAAGGAGTGTGTGACAGTACTCGCAACATGCAACATGTCTGGATCAGACAAAAAAAATTAATGGTGATTGGTAAATCAGCACAACCATGCTGCTTTCATGGTGTCTGTAATCTGCCACTGCTGTATAGAAACAATAAAACAGCCTGGATGACTGGGGACATTTTTGAGGCATGGTTGCGAGGCTGGGACCGAAGGCTCAGGCAGAGAAAAATCGCACTTATTCTAGACAACTGCACAGCGCATCCAAATGTCACTGGTTTACGAAACATTAAGCTGATTTTTTTACCCCCAAACACTGCATGCATAATGCAGCCTTTAGATCAGGGAATCATCTACTCATTTAAAAGGCATTATGTGAGGCTCATGGGGGGGAGGCTGCTAGAGATCCTAGACCACAATGAAGAGATCACTGCATCTACCTGTGTCAGGTGGATCAATCTGCTAGATGCGGTGAGACTCATGCATCGGGCATGGAACAAAGTCTCTGTTGAAGCCATACAGAACTGCTTCTGAAAAGGAGGATTCACAAATGTCCCAGCTATTGGTATGGTCACAGAGGAGACTATTGAAGAAGAGGAAATGGGCATCTCTGCAACTGAATTGGACACCATTTGCCTCCTTGGGATGGTGAATCCTGATCTGATTGATCCACAAGATGACATTGAAGAAGCAGTAGCAGGATTGGCTGGGAACCAGGAAGTGGATGAAGACAATGCCGTGGAAGAAGAGCCTTCACAAGACGCTTCGCAAGAGGAGGAGGCTAGTGTCACTCCATCGGACATAAGAAATGCTTAGCTAACACTACGGCGAGCAGCTGAGCAAAGCACGGACACTAAACTGAACTGGAGACTGCCAGCACAAACAGAAAAGTCTTGGGCGCACTACACCACCATGAAAAAAAAGCAGACTGCCATCATGGACTTCATCAGTCGTACTGAGTCCTGCGGTACCCATGAAGGAGATCAGCTGTGGCGGGTACAGTAGCGACTCATTTTTAAAAATAAAGTTTAAACAAAGTTTGACCATGTTTTAATCACCATCTGATCACAGGGTGACACAAACAATCACTAAAAGAGCTGTTGTCACCGCTGTAGTCACTGTTTTATGTCTGTTTCATTTGTCTTGTACATTTTTTTGTAATTTCGGTACTAATGATGAACCGGACGCTGCTTCTATCAGACAACTATGCATTTGGCAAAGTAGTCTGGTACAAGCGTTGCATACTGTATTAGTAAAAACTTTTTATACAGAGAAAGCATATCTTTCGGTCTGCAGACCTAGTTTTCAAGACAGTCCTGTCACTATAAGTTACCTACACACTTAAGACATAATAACCTACAATATACAGACATTATATAGAAATACAAAATATTAATACAATAATTCAATTGAATCCCACTCACATGACTAACAAAATAGTACCTAATATTACAAACAAGCATTACAAGTCACTTCACATCCCATCAACATACTTTTACATATTCCTCTAATACATATAATTTATAACAGATACAGTTGAAATAATTTATTTTCACTAGTTCCTGGTAGAACAAACTATATACTGGAAATGTACATGCTGTAGGGTGCAGAATGTTCCAGTATTTTGCAGCCTGGTAACACAGTGTTTTTTTACCATACTTATTTTTAACTATTGGGATGGAAAAGTTATTGATTTGGCTAAATCTCTTTAATCTAGGCTCTTCACTGTTACCTTTCCCAAATAAATGTGTATTTCTATAGTGCTCTGGACTTTCTTTATGAGAGTTGTAAATTGTTTTTTGCCAGGTCATGGCACACCATGAATTCAGTGGCAACCAATGTACTGAAATCAGTAGGGCACAATGATGGATCTTTATATTACAATTTAAAACATATCTTGCAATTCTATTGTAAGTCATGTCAAGTTTATTTAATAACCTTTTATTTGCTACTCGATAGCGGAGATCCCCATAAGTTAAGACCGGGAGTATCAACTGCTCAGCAACCCTTTTCTTGCCGTTTTTTGTTAGGCACCTTGTGGTCCAGGGCAGGGCAGAGTTCCCACTCTTTTGTTTATCCTCCCAATTACTCCACCTATGTGCTCCCCAAACTCCAAACTTTCGTCAAAAGTGACTCCCAAATAAGTGTAATGCAACATCTGCTCCAGAGTGGAATTGCTGTCCACGTTAATTTTTCTTTGTTTGTTTTCTTTATGTTTGGTCTAAAATAAACTACCTTTGTCTTTTTTATATTCATAATAAGGCCTGACCAGGTGAACCACTCCCTCATATATAGTCAAAATCTGAAATTTTCTAATTCAGTAATATTTTGCCCTGTTGTTATAATGGCAGTATCATCTGCATATAATCTTATCTGTGAGTGCAGAATTGCTTGTTGAAGGCTATTATTAAATACTAAGAATAACAGTGGCCCTAGTATTGATCCCTGTGGTATTGATCCCTGTGGTATTGATCCCTGTGGTACTCCTCTAACTACTGATCTCTTTAGAGAATTTTCCGCATTAATGGATGCATATTGAGTATGATCCTCAAGATATGATTTTAACCATTTTCCCGTTGATGACTCTGCAAAAGAGTTTGTGACGGTCAAACGCCGTCTCAAAGTTAACCCCCTGAGTTCTAAACAGCTTTTTGCAATCATTTCAACAATATAACTTTATGCATTTTCAAACCAGATAACCCAGTTTCACATAACCAGTTTCACACATATATTGTTATAACCACAGATAAGCAAGGAGGAAGAAAGATAGAAACAGCAAGAAACAGCAAGTGAAGGCAGGGAGATAGCGGAAGGGGGGAGAATCATGAGACTGTGGGAGTGATCAGTTCCTTGGTCGCACAAGAAAATGTAATAGCGCAGTCAGATAGACAAGAGACAGAACAGGAGAGGATAGAACAAATCTTTGCTTTTATATCTTCCTTTATAACAAACAGGACAGGGCCTTGTTCAATCCTGTCACGCTTCTGTCAATGGATCCTGATCAATGTGGACTGCCTGGGGGGGGCAGCCTTCCCCCTGGACCCCTGCCATGGAAGGCAAGCTGCTAGGGTAGCTGGTGGGCTTCCAGGGTCTAGTGGGCCAAGGAGGCTCTGGAACTGACAAGGTACCTCCCTTAGATAGGGGTGTATCCCTGGAAGAATGGTTGTGGTGGGGGAAAAGAACTGCTATTAAAAAAAAATAACAATAGGAAACAAAGATTTAAACTGTTTCCAGACTTCTTCTTTCTTAGTTTTCTTTACCTTGTAGTATACGGCCCCAAACAGTGCACACTTGCTTTTCCAGTTTCCCAAGTCTGCACCCCGAATGCCTTCACCACAATAGTAACACACACCAAAACCAAATGCAATTTAAATTCATATAATTACTAATGAGAATTTTTAGTGCTCGGATAACTGGTCTGTTAAAATGTTTTACAGTTGCCCATTGTAAATATGCATTACAACTGGATGGCTGTAATCGCTCCCAGTCAATTAAGCTGTGAGCAGCACGAGCACAAGTAACACAACTGCCACAGTAATTAAAAACGCTTACTTGTACAGTAATTATAAAAAATAAGACATGGGTTCGTGTGTGTAAATCAGCATTTTACACATGCCCTCCCCTCAGTGTGGAATGCTTTTATAAACCTCTCAAGCTTTGCTCTTGGGGTTTATGTAGCATTCCATACCTAGGGTGTGTGTAAAATTCTGGTTACACACACCCACCAGTGCATTATTCTATATATAATAACTGGCTCTGCCTTTTTCCCATAGGGAAACCATGGTGTAATTTGTCATTATAAAGGAGCGTTTATAACTGCAAACACACACGATTTCCCTTCCTCTGCGCATGCTCATGCAGCAGCGACCAGCTGAGACCGCTCACCGCTTCCATGTTACGGGAAACAGAACCACCACAAGAACTCGACGGTAAGTCCTTTTCTTTTCTTTTCTCACCCCTTATACTCTGGAAACACAGAAAGACTGCAAGAGACGAAAAAAAAAAGCAGTTTAAAATGCAAAAATCTTGGCACCGGACTAAAAGGACCAACGTTAGGATACACTGGGAGGGTACACAGAGCTGTTTATTTTGTATAATTGCTGAGGCAAAAAAGGGAAACCCAGCAATTATATAAAATAAAAATTGGGTCGGGTGTCAAACTCGATTTTACACAGACCCTCATTGTGGGATACTTTTCACAAACCCCTCATGCTTCGCCCTCGGGGTTTATGTAGCATCCCACAACCCGGGTGTGTGTAAAATCTCGTTACACACCCTGACCCATAGGTTATTCTATATTTATTAATTGCATATAGAGTGCAAAACAGAGATACAATCACAGTCAACAGCTAAGGGGCGTAGCCAGCCAACATTTGTGCCATCACGCACTTAATCAAGGCTTATTCTACCCTCTAGAGGTGTTGCTTTTATAGTCACAACAATTTAATACATTTCAAACTTTATCACAGTGCCCATAATGGAATGTCTCACTGAAACAAAAATGATATATGTGCTATCTACAATGTTTTTCAGTCTCATGTTCAAGATGAATATGTTTTTAAGTATTTATTTCTGCACTTTGTCACTTTGGGGCTGTCACTGTTGCTTTCACTGTGTTTTAAGTATTTATGCACTGTTACTTTAAAGTTTGAAATGTATTAAATTGCTGTGGCTATGAAAGCA
This sequence comes from Neoceratodus forsteri, assembly GCA_016271365.2. NCBI lineage: Eukaryota > Metazoa > Chordata > Ceratodontiformes > Ceratodontidae > Neoceratodus > Neoceratodus forsteri. Next base: position 1,037,582,694 of record CM057450.1, on the reverse strand, counting down.
ACACCTCTAGAGGGCAGACGTAAGCCTTGATAAAGTGCACAAAGGTGTAAAATGCTGGCTGTACCACTTTGCTGCTGCTTTTCAGTAGATCTCTGTTATGCACATTATAAGCAATTAATAAATGAATTTAAATTGCACCTGGTTTTGGTGTATGTTGCTATTGCGGCAAAGGCATTTTGAGCACAGGCCTGAGATACTAGAAGTGAGCTGACACGTGCCACTCTGCCATTCTCTGAGCTGCAGATTTTTTGGTGTACACACTTGCTCTTCCCCCAGATACTGACTCTGACGATTGTTGCTCTGATTCAGTCTACGGCATCAACTCTCTGGCTGCTATCTCCACTAGCTTACCACCATAAAAATAACTTTTTACTGTTTGCAATCATGATGGCACAGTCCACGGCCCCTTGATATTTTTAGTACATGACTGCTGTTCCCAATTTCTCACCATACAAGTTTCTGCCTAACACAGCTGGCAACTAACAAACCCGCTGGTATGGCAGTTCCTATTTCAAACTTGCGTCCAGCAACAACAGCGTACAAGATCGCCAGATCGGCAGTCCTCAACATAACAATTTCTCTCCATCAAATGGGAGTGCACACAAAACAAATTACAGAACAGCCACATACAGACAATGCCATCTAGTGGCACAGAGGTGCACCCCCCACCTAGTTCTTAAATACAAACACAAACTACTTTTGTATTCTAAACTTTTATTTAAACCATTTTTGATGTTTTTATATAATATATGTTTTCTTTTTTTTTTTTACAGGGGGCAATTTTAGAAGTGCAATAAGACACTTCAGGGTGTGTTTTTCTATTTGTGAAAATGTATCTGTGTATTTGGGGGCAGTATAGCATAGTGTTTAAGAACACTGAGCTGCATAACTGGAGAACTTGGTTTGAATCCCACAGCCACCACTTATATACTGTCTGACCATAAACAAGTCACTTAACATCCTTGGGCTCCTAGGATGCACCTGGAAACAAGCCTTGGCTTAGTGTGTCTTTCCTGGCCAAAAACTGTAAAATAAATAATTTAAAAAATTGTAAATTGCACTTCCAGGTATTTTCTGTGCCTGGGTGTGCAGTTTATGAATAGAAACCCACACCCCATCATGTCTTATTGTTTAAGTATACTGACAGCAAGGGTAAGTTGCACATCTGCAGTGTCCCTATATACAGTATGAATGTACAGCACAAAGTGTATATTACTACACTTATCAAATGGCCAGGTCTGAGCTGGGCCTCTATTAGTGCAAGAGAGTCACCAGGAATTGGGCTGCCAGATTCAGAGGTATTAGTGGCACCAGGATAGGTCAGGGCAGGTAGTACATGCACACTTCTCAGTGCACTAACAACCTACAGCAGGCACGAAGTGGAGATGCTGGTTGTCCCATACTACACACTGTGTCCACCTCCCCCTAGTGCACTACAGCACTCACCAAAATGATGCTACAGGTGGCCAGACCTAGATCATCGTGCTTCGATCTGTACCAGCTCAGTTATGAATTGATTAACATTGCATTTCAATTATATTCACAGTTTGAAAGATGGTAAGCAGATGCCTAAACCTGGAACTGAATGTACAGTAGAACTGAGGAGTGAAAGCACCAGTTTCAGCCCTCCCTACATAGACCTCTGTCAAAACAGGACAGCATTCATTAGCTGTTACATGGGGACTGAAAAAGTCAAAATCCGTGAATTGTATGAGTGCTGCTGGTAGCTTTATTTCTGAATGTGTATAACAAATGTCTGTCTTTTTAACAACTAATAAAATCTACCAACAAGTTGCCAGGGTTATTGTTTGTCTTCAGCTACTTCAGTGTGATGCAGCCTCATGTTTCAGGTGCTATACAGCTAGTAGAATACAAATGTTCCCCTGCAACATTGTACTACATAGACTGAAGAACAAAGGAGACAAAAACACGAAGCACTCTTAATTGTTTTTCTGTTAGTATACATCAGGTGTCATCATGCCTAGTGAAAGCCGTGGGGAAAGGAAAATGGAATATATTTCTAGGTTATAAGTCACGTGCTAGGTGCCTGATAATTAAACTCAAATACTGTCTAAATGTTTGGACTACCTTGCACTGCTCAAGCACAATTTTCTAATACTTGCATAATAAAAGCTTTATCTCATACATCACAGTTCCACTTATATTGCACCAAGATGGTTTTAGGACAGAAAAAGCGTCAGGGACGGATAACGTCTAGGGGCCAGCAGAGCCCATTTTCTTGCAGATGTCTTTAGAAATAATAAATAATGGAAATGTACTGAAATTTAAATGTTTGGGGATGTGATGACATTGAAAGCCCACTGAAACCAACAGTAATTTTTTGCAAAAAATTGGAAAATCAACTTTAAGAAAGTACCGATGCTTACTATATAGCTTGTTCAACCAACTTGGGGGGGGGGGGGGGGGGGGAGAGCAGAAGCAGCACAAAGAACAATGCTGCCCCAGGTATGAAAGAACTTCTAAGTTACTGGTGAAATCATTCAGAGATGGATAGTTATGTATTCCATACATGGACACCCTGTTCTTTGCACCATAGAACAAGTACACATTTGGTCTCACTGAAGTCTGGTCTTGTACTGGCATGCAACATGTTTTTGTTGGTGTTGTCACTAATGGCTACATACATAAGAAACTTTTGAAAATAGCAGACATTTGAACTTGATTTCTTGGTTGACACAAGGCCTGTTAAAAAAAAATCCTATACTCTCCGTTTCCTGTCTCATGGAAATGAAGATGTTACATAAGCAACACGATGATACATGGTGTGTAACTATGAGCCAATAATTGCACTCCTTGGCTGCATACCTCTCAACCTTTTGCCTCAGGAATCAGGGACAAGGCTTAAAAAATCAGGGACAAAGATCCAAAATCAGGGACACATCGTAAAAATTGATACTATTCACTCAAGAAATCTGATAGAATAAGGAGATTTGTGTTAAGATGCATTTTCTGAAGAAGAGCAAGACTGCAACGTTAATGTTTGACATTATTTTGTGATTTTCATCTCCACTGTTCTGTCACAAAAATACAAATTTTACAAGGGACAGAGGAACATTTTCAGACAAAATCAGGGACGTCCCTGAAAATCAGGGACAGTTGAAAGATATGCTTGACTGTGTTAGGCATAAGGCGCAGCCAAATGCCATTATATACACATGAGAAGTGTGAGTATTTGCCGTATTTAAACATCACTGAGGTGTATTGTGCCTACAGAATGACTTTAAAAACTAAAAGTAATGAAACATATTTTTAAAAACTATGTTTTGGGGCTTACAAATTAGAGATTTGTTTTTAACTTAGGAAATCCCACTCTTGAGTAATTATACTGAAATAATTACACAGGTTAGAATGTTCATTAGCCAATCAAATTCTTCTGTCCATATTAGCCATTTTATAATAAGACTTGCCAAGTTCAGAATATGTTGCTGCTCTCAGCCAAACAACAAGCTCATGGTGAAGATGAGTAACACCATGGCTGATACAAGATAAACAGATAAATGAGTACAGAAAAGGTCAAATTGTTGCAGGGTTAAATTTTTCACTTATACTTCTCACTACTCTCTGTCTGAAATAGTAGCCAATGTCTCTCAGTGAACGCTGAAAAACAACATTTGTACATAATTCATTTTACCTTTCCCAATAGCTCGGTATTTCCTCTCCTTATTTGTTACTGAGGTCATTTGTATGAAAACAGGATTTTAGTTCATCAGCTTCTATTGCTTAGTCCTCACTTGATGTCATAATACTCTGCTTGTGACATCACAGGTTTTCTCATGGCAACACTCTATAATGTCACTCACAACAGAGGCTTGTGATTTCAAACAGGGAATAAGCTGTAGGGACAGATGACTTGTAAGGCACTGGATCCAATTTATGTGAAAATGTCCTCAGTAATAAATAAGAGGAGCTGACATACATGTATACTGAAGATACAGTATAAGAAATACAAGCAGAATTGTGTCTAAATTTGTGTTTCTAAAAGTATTCTCAGAGGCGTCAGCACCTCTTCAAGTTGTGTGGTCTTCTGTTTGTGCCCTGTGAATACAAGTGGTTGCAAGTTGCAAAACATAGAGTCAGCAAGGGAACTATGGGGATGCTGCATAGTAAAGCAGACAACATTTTATTACACTGTAAATGAGACATCCTCAGTGCTTACAACTGCTAAAGTCCAAGGTGAATGTTCCAGGGGTGAAAGGTCTATCCACTTCAGGAGCAGTGTACAGTACAGTCGAAAATGATTACTATTCCCAAACATGCAAAGATCAATGTGATTTGTTATGGGCTAGAAGGATGATATGTGTGCACAATCAATAAAGGGGATGATAGCAATAATGTGTTGGTGACAGAGCAGTTGGGGGAATTGACAAGAATGATGGTAGTTCTGTTGAGGGCTTATTGCAGATTCCTTTGTTGTCCTTAAGGGTGAGTGGCTGCACACTGAACCAAAAAGTAACAAATTACTAGCCTTCAGTCCCTTCTTGAATCCTTTAAAAATATAACCATTATGCAGTGCAAGACACTGCTGGTAACACCAGTTGAGCTCAGAAGTCCAAATGCAATTTTTTAGGGCAGAGAACATAGCCAGGGAGGCACGCTACAGATCTAATAAGGGTTACCAGGAGAAAATGTCTGTTTTTCTTGGACAGACATCCAATTTAGAGAACAAGCAACATATTGAAGGAAACCTGACACCTTATTTACTTCCTGTTTTATTTATTTATATTCATTCATTCATTTATTTATTTTCATGTATTTATTTTTACTTTCTATATATGGCCCCTTCTATTTCTAGCACCTACTTTACTCAGGAACACCTAATGCACATCTGTCCCCCTGGACTCCTACCAGCAAGTGCCGTCCTCTACAGAGCCATCATTTATACCCCCAAGTGGGAAAATCTTCTGGTTTTGTCCGGAGGTGCTGTTGGCAGTGCTGCAGGGCCCAGACATACAAGGGTTTTAAACAAAAAACAGTTCCACACTACAAGATGGGCAGGGTGCGAGTTGGGCTGCCAGCCCAATCAAACTGAAGACAACAAGAAGACTCACACTCCAGAGCCAGGTGAGTGAGACCCCAGTGAAGGTGGCATTAGTTTGCCAAAGAATTGCAGACAATGCAGTTTGTATATGAAAAAGCTTTTCATTTTCTAAGTCACTCCATACACCAAAGAGTGCTGCTGCAAAGTACCCCGGTGCTTTGCCAATTAAGGCTTCATCAGGGGCAGATGAAGCCTTAATTAACAAGCCTAAATCTGCAGCAGACTCTTTAGTGTATGTAAATGACAGAAAACCAAACAAAGATTTTTCTGCCATACCGTGTCTCACAATCTTCTTAAACACATACTCTGAGGCCTCCTCTGGGCACTCAGGCTTTCTTGTTGTGCTACTGAACAGGGGTCTGTTTTTGATGTACTGGGGCAATTTCTTGTGTTTATCCCATCACTCTTGCATGTTGGCATGCAAGAGTGCAGTGTGGGGGTGTGCACAACTGAGCTAGCAGACATCCTGTCTCCCATTCTTCCTTACACTGCACTACCACCAGTGATCACCCAGGTGGCAACACTGCAGTGAAGGTAGCAAGCCTCCCTCCCTCCCTGGAGGGAGACAGCATCCTCTGGGACACTCAGCCACCTCCACTAGCCAGCCCTTCAATGGCCCAAGCTTGTTCCCAAACCTGGGCTGCTACTTTCCATTATTTCAGGGCCATGTGCCCAACTTTGAAGTAGGCATCTGAAATTACCACATGTAAAGCAACAGACTGCAGGTCTAAACAAAACACTCTTTTTTTCTTATTCTTTTTGTGTTTAATTCTGCTGCTTAAGGAAGGCTGGAGAGCAGAAGCTAAAACCACTCAAGCTTTTTGTTTAACCATAGTCTGGATAAAGTATGGGCAAGGGCAATGTGGTCTTCCTCACTTGCTCTGCCAGTTAACACCTGACCTATACACTTAACTCATGACCTCTGACAATGACCCTCTTTACAGGAAGCTCTGTCTCACAGAGTATCAATGGTGCTGCAGAGTATACACATGCAGTGCACTCATTCCAATCAGCAGTGAGTCTTGACCTACGTTTTAAATGTTCACCTCCCAGAAAAACACAAGAAATGACACCATTGCATCACACAGTGCCAAGGAGAAACCCGGCTGCACAACCCTCCAGGGAGGAAGGGAACATCGTCCGACACAGGCTGCAACCCAGATCACTGTGTGCCATCTCCAGGCACTAGATGCATGACATGAGGGTCCATCCATGACATCTCCTGTCAGCAGATGACGTAAAATATGATAGCCGGGCATTAAACCTTCAAGAAATAAAGAAAATCACCAGTGGCACACTTCAGGCCCTATAACACACAGAGCTGCAAAGGAGGAGGAGACTGAGCTCTTTCAGCAGAAAGGAGGAGCTGACACCAGGGGGCAGAGCTGGAGGATATACTGCCCAAGTGGTGGGAGGAGCTTAGCTTAAAGATGTACCAATGAATCAGCACTTCCAATGGAACTGCCAGTGTGTGGATAGTGAACATGCTCCAAGAATGAGTTTTATTATTTTTGTTTAAGCCGGCCTATATAGCTATAGTACATTCCGCACAGTTCAAAGAACAGTATGGAAGATGACTGCATCTTACTGTGCACATGTCACAGTGCCTACAAAGAGCAGCATAAAACTGATCTCAGAAGACTGGATCTGCCTAGTTCTGTCATTCCATGGTCTCGTAGCAGTGCATCTGGCCAACAAGAAAATAAGTAAATGAAATATTTTGTAGAAACTTTGGGGAAAATCAGTTCTGGAAAACTGAACTTGGAGAGACTTTTAGTTCTGAAAGTAAAACAAATGAAATGTGGCAAGGACAAAATGTATGTCTGTAATAAGTTTGTTACTTCAAGACTACACTGGAGGTTATGTAAACACCTGTTTCCTTGTTATATTGTCTTTATGAAAGCAGAGTTGAAAAGTAACACTGTGCACAATGCATTCACTTGCTTTGACTAACTTACACATTTTACAAGTAGATTCTTCGCTCTTTAACGACTTTGGTTAAAGTCTGTTTTCAGCCAACATTTTGGTCCTGGTAAAGTCTTGTCAACCTAGCATACACAAGGAATTACATATTGTTACCCATGATGCTTTGCGCAACAGGTTGGGGCTGTACAGTGCGTCCATGTGGTAGAGAGAGAGGGGATACACACACACACACACACACACACACACACACAAAACAGCCTGAAGATTTGTTCTCTTTCTACAGCCTTTTTTTTTTTTATAAATATAGTCTTTATTAACTTTTTTCCTTTTTTCTTCCCTCCAACTCCCTACAGCCTTTTTAAGGAGGTTACACATTGCTCTTGTTGTTAACCACCCCTCCTGGTTCTTACCTCTGAATGCACTAAATGTTTGTTTTCCTTTGGGCTTACTTGATGGCTAACTGAGACAGCAACTGCAGTACACTAAGGAGTCCCAAAAGGATGCAACATGTGTCTGCAGTTCGTCACTCTCTCAGTGTAGTGTGGAACTCTGTACAAAATTGGGACTCTGTAAAAACCTGTTAAGGGGGCAACTTCTGAAAAGTTTTGTCAGCCTTCCCATCACAGGATATTGCATACTGCTACCCATGATGCTTTGCATTGGGGTTAGGGCTTTAGAATGTCAGCTATGGTTGAGAGGGTGAGATGCACACATAGAAATCAAACAAACTGGATACTAGTTCCCTCTCTGTAACCTTTTATCCATTCTAAACACTACTCTTTTTGGAGACTGAATCTCAGGTATGCAGGGTTTTATTTAACTCTAAATATTGATTAGCGTTTTGCTCATAAAAAGTTCTAAAACATTGTGAAAATGCATAGCACTTGCCTCACTGTGTTTAACAAACATAACACTTCTAGAAAATCTATATAAATGCTTTCTGTACAGTTAGTATTGTCCCAAGAAAAAAAAAACTGCTAATCAATTATTTAAAACCCTGGGTATGCTACCTCTGAGTGCACTAAATATATGTGAGATGACTTAGTGCTTGAGTTTCAAAAGGATGATGCATGCATCTGTTGTTGATTGCTCTAAGAGTCTTCAGTCAACTTTTGTTCTGGTAATGCCTTGTCAGCCTGTTCTTCACAAGACATTGTGTATTGCTCCCATGATGCTTTGCAATGGGTTGGGGTTGTACAATATGTGCATGTGGCTGAAAGAGAGAGACACACACAGAAAGCAAACAATTTGGACATTTGTTCTATTCCTGTATCCTTTTTTTAGGAGAAAAGTGTCCTTTGGGACACTCAATCCTCCTTCCCCTACCTTGGCAGCCCTTGATGTCCCAGGCTTGTTCCTGAGCTGGGATCACTGGTGTCCTGAGCGGTAACCATACTGATGACCAATGGTCCTGCCATACATATCCCTGTATTGCTTTTAAAGTGTTTTCCTAACTTCCTGCCAAACATTTGCAGTTACTATCAATAGTACACAAATCTCCTAACTTTCCATAAAAATTTGATTTCAGGACATTCCATGCTTTATTACTACATACATTTCTGTGCAAATGGTCTATTTGTCCTCCAAACTTCATTTGTTTTACAGAAGAGCAGAAATAGCTGTGCACACACCAAACAGGTACTAAATGACTATTTTATTACCAAAATAATTAAACAGTACATACAGAGCCGGGCTAACACTCCATTCATTTTATACTTTTCCTACATTGACATCACAATCCTCTATGTGTGACATCAGAACAATTTATGTTGCAATAGGTCAATGTCAAAGCAGGAGGATAATGACTTCAAAGCAGTAGTGTAAACAGAAGTCTTAGGGAAAGATACACTGTCCTAACTAAAAGGTCTGCAGTAGTAAAAAAAAAAGTCAGGTCCTAAAATTTAAATGGGGGGAATTTTCTATAGCTGCATTCTACAAGTGCCAACTGTGAGTTTCTAGCTAAAAGCTAAAAAGTCTCTTTTATGAATCCTACACACAGCTCTCTTTGCAGACTTCGTCTGCTGCATGCTACCTCTGAGAGTAAAATGTGTATCTACGTAAGTTCACATCCCCATGGCAGGATCAACCTGCAAAGGACATATAACATGAAAGGTTAAAAAATACAGAATCCAATTTGGACAAGCCAGTTCTTTTAAGTACCTTTGGTTTGAAGAATATGATTTCAGCTGATAGGATGTGATCAAAATTCAACTGCATTGAACTTTTAACCCCTTCCCCCCACATGGCTTTGAAGACATTTCTCTGGTGAATGTTCAGAGCTCTAGCTTTGAACAAGTTTTGATCCCTTTGGTAGCGACCAGGTTCAAATCGTGATGTGAATGGTGAAAGTGTGATTAATTAATCTGCCTGAATTCTGAACCCTACTGCTTCAATGTGTCATGTAAAACTATGAGTGAGCTATATATTTCTGATTAATGATGCCATAACCTTTTGGGTCACCCGTCTAAGTAATCACAACATTCCAGCAACTAAGCCATGATGATTTGTTGGAGGCATGCAGTCTGCCTGGGGTGGCTAGATAACTGTTTGGCCATTGTCCACACAAATTTGCTTTTAAACATTATATCTCTCAAACCTGACAAGTGCCTTATTCATACTTCATAAAACAACAGGATGTCCATCTTCCTGATGTTCTGAAAGTGCTGTGAAACTAAGACTTTTTATCAGGATGAAAATGTTAAGACACAAAGCTATCCCATTTGTAGTTGCAGTCAAAAGATGAAGCCAAAGAGTGAAGTGTTTGATTGTTGTTCCTTCATTAAATTTAATTTCCTGTTATTCTGAAAAACAGCATTTCACTCCATTCAAGGAAAAAGCTGTCAGCTGTAAGAATTTTATTTCCATAAATTATCCCTTCCTGGTATCAATGCAACCAAGGTTCTGAACTGTGATATTTGGCTTCATTGCTCAGTATTTTTCATTGCCTCTCCTAGCACACTATATATGAATACTCTGGTGCAAAGAGGGAACAGCTTTAACACTACCCAGGTTACCAACTGCAATTTATAAGCAAGTATTTATTGAACTGGACATCTAACCATCTAAATAAAAACAATGTCTTATGAACAATTATGTGATGATGTGTGGATATTACTTCCAGTGAAAGTGAGCTGAAGAGTCTACAGCATGTCTTATAAAAGAGATTCACATTTGAAACAGCAGTGCAATGAAATTGGGCAAAAATATGACTCTACCTTTTTTCCCTATAAAAGATTCCAGGCATCTTCCCATTTTATTTGGTGGTACAAGTTTCAAATTCAACCAAAATTTGAGTATTTTTCAAATGTTTTCATTAAATTTTTTCTCAAGAAAAAAAGATGGCTGCCACATTTTCCATATAAATAGCATTGAAGACCTGTAAAGAGTTAGGTTTGAAAAAATAAAAAAAGAGTCATGCTGTGCAGCTTAGGAAGCACTGAGACAAGTATATTTGACAGGTATGCTAATATGTTTCTTAATTATGGCTGAAACCAGATTTTTTGGAAAAACATTTTTGTTGCACTGCTGCTTTAAGTTGTTACCTATTCAGTGGATGTAGTTGTTACTAATTTTGGTAGACATATACACAACATAAAATTTTTCACTAATGAGTAGATTTAATTCACAGTATACAGTATACAATAAAGAAGACCTCTACAGAGCCTGACCAACAAATTCATGCTATGATAACCACTGAAGAGTTTGGTAGTTTTCTGTTCTGTTACATAAGCAATAACATACAACAGGGTATGCAGTTTTTGGATAATTACCACACCTTCCCACTCTGTGAGTTGGAGGCACAAGGCGTTAGCCCAGTGCCCTTCCACCACAGGGTGGGGGGAGAATGCAGTAATTACCCAACACCCACAAGCCCTGATGTGTGTTATTGCATTTATAAAACGGCATCAAAATAATAATAATAAAAAAAATTAATATTTAAGAATAAATACATCTTCATCATTGATAAATTGCTTCTCACACCAAACAGCTAAGTTTGTTCCCTTCAAAGAAGTCAAATTGATTGGCAGATAAGTCACTGATGTTATTAGCTGAACATTTTTTTTTTGTCTTTTTCCCAACTGTTACAGTTACTGAGAATTCAGAAGCAGTGTAGTTCTAAGGCTTGCAAGACTCTTTCTAGACTAGTGCAGTTATCAATCAATCATCACTCAGGTCTGGACAGCTACCAAACAATCAGATCACTGGACTTTTTTTTGCCTATTTTATAAACAGTAGTGCATAAAACACCATTAAAACCAATCAGTGTGCAGAGTTACCATCCCATTATTTGGCCATAACCAGACCATGGACTGAACAATGGGACTGCATGCTAATGTCAGCATTCTGACTGGTCATCACTCACCTTCATTGAGGAAAAATGTCAAGCACAGCCTCTCATTACCAGAGCCTCACAGAAAAAGATAACTGCCCTTTTACCAGACCAGTCTACATAATACAGTAACTGTATTCATTAAATTAATGTCACATAGTAAACCATTTTCTTTAGTCTGTGTCTGTCTGTGTGTATGGCTTGTTATACTTTGGTGGTGTGTTTTTTCTCCCATGGCATTTCCTCCAGTATAAAATCAATAATGGCATAGAGAGTTGTGTTAACGGGGGAATAACTGTGTTAGAATGCCAATAAACACCTCAGCCAGTGGCTTTGATTTTTATTGACATCCAGGTATAGTTATTCCCCTATAAAATCAGCTCACTATACCATTATTGCTTAATAATACTAAGAAAGCTTCCCCTCAGTCAATCATACTGCAGAGCAACTGTCTGGTTATCCTGCTATAACCAGACTGTAGATTCATTAAGCAGGCTGTATGCTAATCATTGCATCCTGACTGGCTAACACCCACAAACTGTTCATCACAATCAGCATCATCACCAAGATCTGCAACAGGGTAGATACTCCAGAAGGGGTGCAGAAAATGAAGAGGGACCTGGAAAAGCTTGAAAGATGGTCAGAGATGTGGCAACTGAGGTTCAATGCAAAGAAGTACAAAATAATTCACCTGGGTAGAGGGAACCCTGGGGAGAGCTATAGGTTGGGGCGGAGCTGACTGTCACCAAAGCGGAAAGGGACCTAGGGGTTATCATCTCTGATGACCTTAAGGGATCAAAGCAGTGCACAAAGGTGGCAGGGAGGGCCAGTACCTAGGCACGGGTATCACTAGCAGGAGGTGGGAGGTGGTGATGCTGTATAGAACATTGGTAAGGCCTCACCTGGAGTTCTGCATGCAGTTCTGGAGGCCACACCTGTGCAAGGACATAGATAAGGTGGAGACTATCCAGAGAAGGGCAACAATGATGATGCAGGGCTTGCACCACAAAACATATGAGGAGAGACTAAGGGACCTCAACATGTACTCACTGGAGGCGAGGAGAGAGTTGGGGGACATGACTGAAACTTTCAAGTACCTCAAGGGCATAAACAAGGTGCAGGTGGGGGACCTTTTCCAATGTGAAGAAAGTACTAGAACAAGGGGGCACAATATGAAATTGGAAGGGTGGGTAGATTAAGAGGTAACGTGAGGAAGTTTTTCTACAAAGAAAGGGTAGTCAATGCTTGGAATAGTCTGCCACAGGAGGTAGTGGGGGCAAGCACAGTGGAGGAGTTTAAGCATGCCTGGGACAGGCACAAGGGAAGCTTGAGAGGGGAGGGAGTGATGAAAAGCCATTGATCACATAGGGTCAGTGGCCACATACAATGTATAGGGCCTATGGGCAGACTGGATGGGCCTAGCGGTCCTTATCTGCTGATAATTTCTATGTTTCTATGTTTATAACATTCAGCCACTCTCCTTACAGTAAAAATGGCAGCAGGAGGCTTATTTTCTCTTCCCTAAAATAGGTTCTAATTAAGATTTATTTTTCAGTACAATAGCTATACTGATGGGGTTCAACACATTAATAACCTATCTGGGATGTCAGAAACACCTTGGCCTGTAGCCTCTGTGTTTATGCATTTTCAGATACAATTAGTCCCTCATCAGACCCCACCACTATACTAATACCACTTTATTATGGTGACAAGGGGTACTCTTATCAGTATTATATATCATGACATAATTTGTAGCCATTCAGGATCATTTATTTCTAAACATTGCAGACATTCTTAAAGCCATATGAGGGTGTCATACAGTTCTAAAATTCTGAAATTCTAAGTTATGTTGGCAGAGTCCGTTTCCCTCACAAGGTCGCTCATATTTTCTACAAACTAAAAACACTTTTATTTCAAATTTAAATGGCATTAAAAAAAATTAAATTTTCAACATGATTTATAATATGTGATGTACAGTTCCGGTGTCTCTTTGCAGTTATCTCACTCAAAGAACTTGAGAAGGCACTTATAACCAAAAGAGATGATGGAAATGTACAAATAAACATATATAGGAGTGGTCTCATGGCATTCTACTGGGGTGAGAATCATGAAGCGAAGCTGAGTGGTTGTAACCCCCAAAAGAATGAAAGAGAGACCATTCATATTGTACGAAAAGTAACCCTGGTCTCCATAGCAATATATTATTGATCTACAGCATATTAACTTTCTAAAACTTACTTTCTCCCCAAAAGAACTTTGCTGTGCTGATTGATGCCAGAACCATGGTAATGGGAGTACTGCCCAAGAGATACTCTTACAAAGATAGGCATGCCTCATGCACAGGACAACAGATCATTTTGATAATTCCACAGCACTCCATTGATCTATACTGTATTCAATAACATTTCTCTCTCAGTGTTTTTTTTTGTTACAATATATTTGCAGAGGATGGGCCATCTGAGAGGTAATATCAAGGTTAGAGTGTATGCCATGTGTAACCCCAATAATCCCCATCTGAGATTACTTATTGCATGCTAAATGCCACCTAACATCCAAGGGTTACCTATCTACAGACTTTCCCTAGCTGGTGTTTGTTGCAGCACCAGTGCCCAATAGGAAGGGCTTGCTGCAACAGTGCAAACCACAGTGGAGTGTTGCAGTGATGATTTCAAACGGAGTTCATTCAGAGACTTCAGAGAGAAGAGAAGCCCCCAATCTCTCTCTCCGTCCTGTCAGACCTTTTTGTCTGTTTGGAGTGATGACTTTCGGTGGCTGAGAAATGGCAGTGGACTTATCGTAGATCTCCCCCATCCACAGGGACCATATTCTACAGCTGAGGCAGCTAAAGGTTCTGGGAATACTCCTCAGAAACTGCTAGTTGGGGGAAAATGCCCTATGTGTCCCTGTCTTGACAGAAGAGTGTTAATGGGTGCCAAGTGGTGCCCAGTCTGTGAATCTGAATCACAACCAGTACGGGATTCCAGATTCTCCTGAAGAAAAGGGAAATGAGACATGGCTAAAATGCCTTTGAGGGATACTGAGGTGCCCACACCCAGCTGAAGCTGTGGAGTTCCCTCAATGCTGATGACTCCCAAGAGTTAAAAGTCCTTAACTGAGTTCCCCAACGGAGCTCTCCCCACCTGCCACAAGGTGCGGTAGAAGGAAATGCATGTGACAGGACGAGGATTTGTAAAAACTGTACCTATCTGGTGATTTTCTTGCTTTAGGATTGATTTTAATGCTTTCTTGAATGAATGCTTTCCAATGGATTTGATGTGTAATTAGATGAAGTACATCAGTGAAAGGATTTGTGAAGTAATCAATTTGAATCCTGCTTGAATCTATGTCCTGGAGTAGACATTTAAATTCTTTAGAGCCAGACTACTGTAAATGGTGCCCCACTGGTCCCCCCAGCTGTGGTCCCACACCACAAACTCATTTCAAACCCTGACTAGCCCCTACTCAAGGTGGGGGGCTTCATAGCACCTAACCACCAGGGGTATGATTACACCCTTCTACCCAATGTTACAGATCGCAGCACTGAAGCACATGTTTCCTGCTCAGGATCACACCATAACCCGTCACTGCGGAAGAATTCAAACACGGGATCTCCTGTTTCATAGCACATTGTTCAAAGCACTAGGATCCACAGCCCCTACTTCTCCACTGCATTTCAGTCCTCATTTCTGAGACAGGGTTCCTAGACATCTGTGGCAGTGTTTGTTCATTCCTGTGGCATGAATTATTGATTTCTGTGGCAGAATGCAGTCCTGCAATTGGTTAAGCTATGATGTGTTGTCATCAATCATATGCTAAGCTCAGAGGAATGGCTTTAGGATTTTTTTCATTTTATTTATTTCAGATTTTAACTAGATAAGACATACTGAGCTGGTAACAGCTTGTTTCCAGAGACATATTGGGGGTAAGAGGTGAAGAATATACAACTTGTAAGAGTATACAACATGTAAGAGAATAAAAGGCCATTAGCAGAATACATTATTAGGTAAATACAAGAAATATAAAGAACCTACATAGAAGCAAAGTACAATAAACACAGACAAGTATGTCATTATATTCAGTACAGTCTGAAAAAAACAAATGTGAGGTGCAAATGTTAGATAAAATTACACTAAGATACAAGCTGTGTAACAATCCCAACTATGGCAAATAAGTGGAAGGGGGAATAGCAAAGCAAAACAGGGCAGCAGCAACAAGAGGGAGAGGAAAGGGGCAGTCACAAGGTATGAGGCCAGAGACAGTTGTAGTAGTGAGATACAAAGTCATGAAGCAGAGACCTAAGGGAGATGGTGGAAGAGGCAGAGCAGATACATAGGGGGAGAGCTGACTAGAGTTTATGGAAATGGTAGGAGAAGGTAGGCTGGCCAGCAATAGATTTCTTATGGAAATGGAAAGGGAATGGGGAACAGTGCAGCAGAGTGGGTAGGAGGTAAGTTGGAGTGGGTTGGAAAGGAGAGAGGAAAGGCAGGGATGGAGAGAGTCCAACCATAATATGGATAGAAAGGAGATACTATGGATAAGTGTCTGACATTAAGGGAGGGGAGGGAGGAGAGGAGGGAGTAAGGAGAGCAGTGGTTGGCATGTAGAGGAAAGACCAAAGCAAAACAGCAGAAGGAGTGAAACAGGGGATCAAGCCTGGCTAGGGTGGTTTTGAGAAACAGAACTCTAGATAATGTCACTATAGTTAAAGATGGGTAGGATCATCTTCAAAACAATTTCTCAGCAGGTAGGAAGCTGGTTACACACTTTGTTCCTGCAGAGCACACCATTTCCCAGTTTATACCAGGATAAACAAGGAGAGGAATGAAGCCACGTACTGTGGAAAAGCTGTACATTTTAATAAAAGAAATAGGCAAGAACTTATTGCTAGCTACAAAGACTTCCATGGCACTACATTTATCCCTTAGCGTGGCGTAAGCTCTGAGGAAAATTCTGCAGCCATGTAACCATAGAATTCCAGGCGCTTGCACTAGACCACATAGCCTTCCAAAGTATAAAGTTGCTGTCATTTTTATTTTATTTTATTTAAGAGGGCTTCTCTGAATGGTTTTCATGATGTACACCCTAAAAAGTTTTTTTTCTTGCTTGTAGCAATAATTCCAATTCTTACTTCCATCTGAGCTCCTGTAAACTTCAGGGGAAGAGCGCAGATGAACCAAGAAAGTAAACTAATCTTAGCCAAAAGAGAGAAAAGCATCCCTTACAGAATGCATGACTACACCCATATGGGCATGCAACAGAAATACCAAAACAGCAGAACAGTACAGTACTACTTTATCACCATGGGTCACATGGTATACTGTGGTACCAAGTTAGGACTGGTTGGCAGTAGACATGTTGTGTTGAGACATGATTAAAAAAGTACTGGAGGCACCCAAAGTCAGCTGTGAAACTGGCAGCAACACATAATTAAAAAAACAAAATCAGATGAGGCAAAGTTCAAGGAATAAGAAAATCTGCAAGGAAAACCACTACAAAAAGATACTACGACCCCTTTAAAGATGCAAAAACTCTTCTAAAATAAGGCACGCACACAGCATAACAAAGAAGGCATCAATTCACAAGTAAATAGAATAGGTAAACACACAAATTGATTTCCCAAAAACAGGATTACAGCTAATTAAAAATGTTTCTCAAATCTGAAGTATCCTTGTTTACATTTAATTAGCATTAGGAATGAGGCATTTTCATTTTAAATATATGCCTTTCCTTCCAACTGATCCATAAATCTTACTGGACTCTTCAGATCATAATATATTACAACAGAACAGTCCTCATGAGGTACTTAAAGTGTTGAACCACATTTTAAAGCCATCAGTCACTTCTTAAGACAGTTTTGTTTTATGTCTCCTCAGAGAAATCACTTACCCTTCTACAAAGTAGCTCAACTTTATATAACTGCTGCTGATCCTCCTGGGGCAGAGGAGCCTGCTCTCTATGACACCTGGGGAAATAGTGAGTCACTGAAGGATATTACTGTAGGTCATAGGAAGGCAAGAAGTCAAGCATACGTACAAATTAATTGGTTTCTGGATTTAGCAAGCAAACAGAATGGAGCTATGAGTAACACAAAAATGTTTAGAGTTCTGGGGCAGGATTTCATCGGATGAGAAGTACTGCAAGCCCTGGGTATATCAAAGATATGGTGCACCAGGCGTATGGCAGTCTAGAGGGATTTTGTAACCCTTGTGTCCACTCAGTGCTCACTAGACCATCTTTTCATGGTGTAGATTGTGTCACTGTTTGGTGCTCCGAACATGGAGCTTGTACATGAACTTTGCCTCAAGCTACTGTAAAGCAGGTATGCTGTCGCAACTGTTCTGAAGGTTATAGAACTGGGTGCAGTTGTGGCACTCAGGAATGCCACTGCTATGATGATGCAAGGGTTTGATGCAGGCCTTGAAGCAAGTCCTGTGCCACTCTTTGAAAATCCGGCCCCTTATGTTCAAGTTACCCTGAAGGCTTGCTGACATCTCAGCTCCTGCTGGAAGGAGACTTGGTTTCCTGTAGTGACAACACTTTTATTAGCCATTTAGGAAATGACTGTAAACAGGGCTCTTTAGATTTTCTAGATGGTATAAATTGCTTTCAGCCAATCAGTGCACAGAACTGCTTTACATCTTATCCATTGTACAGTGCTCTCATGTAGGAGTGTTGCCACGTTTGACTTCTGAGCCAGGGAAGAATAGCTAAATTCACATTTGAAATATAAATAAATGTGGCGGAAAACGTCTTATCAATCCCTCTAATTAACTTGAGTGATTTAAGTTAACAAGTGCCCCATGGGGTGTCTTTTATGGTACTGTATAAGAGAGTCCTTGAGTGACGTTTAGGCAGTCAGAATAGCTCAGCTTCTATCCATGGTCCTCTAGCTGAAATCTTGCCAGCAGACTCTTTTACCATAAGAGACACCCCACCGAGGATCTATTAACTTGCAGTGCTAAGGGATGGTCTGCAACATAAAAGCTTACAGACTTCATTTACACAAGCATTGTGCATTCTGCCCTGAATGCATAGTACTGCTAAGAATCTGTGAAGAATCCAAATGGAATAATGTATTCTGAAATATTTTTTAGAAAATCTATATTATGTTTGTGCTCATTGATTTTGTTTTTACAAAATGTGTTACTGTTTAAAGGGGTAATGCATGTTTACTTCAGTATCAGTGTGGCGGGAGGGAGGGAAGGAAGGAAGGAAGGAAGGAAGGAAGGAAGGAAGGAAGGAAACAGTACATTGTAGCATACTACTTTAAGGTCAGAAGGGACTCTAGGTCTATCAAGTCCATTCCCTACCCCACTTCATAAATAGTGATGAAAGAAGTATGCTGTACACACACAAAACAATTTATAGGGTTTGCCTACTTACTCTGCTATCCAGGGTACACTATATGGTCATTCCCTTGGTAAGCAGAAATGTATCCTTGCTTAAGGGTCACCCCCCCAGGAGAAAAAGTGCCTGCTGACTAGGGGTTATCAGATTAGGTGGAATCTTTTCCTTCTGCATCCATCAGATTATCAGAAATCCTAAATCTGATTTCATTCTGATGCCAGTTAATTTGTATTTTTTTTTTTTGCTACTCATGTTCCTCTCCCTCTTCCCACAGATTACATATGTAAACAAGATTTTTCATATATCTCTGTATGTCTACCTGGTAAAGTGTTTCTAAATAAAATAGTAATAAGCCTCCCCATAACTGGTACATACAGTAAAAATTAAGAAAAAGAAGATCTCCCCTCTTCCCTCACCCCTGTTTTCTCTCTCCCTTACCTGTGACTGTGGCCTATGACTCCGATGCTTGCTGCACTGTGTGAGACTGCACTGGGCTGGATCTGGTTCCAGCTTCAGGTCAAGGCGGACAACAGGGCATCCAAAATTCATGCTTTAAGGTTCTGTATACTGCAAGAAACAGAGACCCCCTCTCCAGCAACTGAACCCATCAGTGCCTGCGGCCACCTGCCAGCAACCACACATATCCACACAACTTGCCACCCCCCTACTAGCTAACTCAATCCTGTCCTGAGACCGACTCCCTCCCACCCAAATTCCACTCTTCAAAGTTGTTCCTGGGACTCCAGCTAAAAACAAACAACCCCAACCTGTGATCACTATCCCATTGTGACGTGGAAAACAAAACAGTGAGGTGGCCGACTGCAGCAAAACCCTGAATAAAGCTACTATGCCAGTTGCTGTCCTGAGTAAGGGGTCTAGTGGTTACTCAGGGTTTTGATCCAGTTGTTCAATATACTTTAGCACCTTTCATACACACTCTTAAAATGTGGTACAAGCCATGCACACTTAACAACAGCCTTGAGAGAAACACAGGGTGGGTATGTGCAATTGAGAGAGAGTAATGAAAGCACAGGAAGGTTAAGAACAGATGATGAAGAATGTAAGAAGGCTGTGTTTGGGTTGAACTGCCAGTGCAGTGGCAGAATTGTTGATCATGACACTGGTAACCCACTCACTTAACCCAGCCTGGGACATCTGGAGGGCCAGCAGGGAGGAGGACAGGGGTTCCGAGAGGATGATCTCCTTCGAGGGACAGAGGGATGCATGTTTTGCTGCATTACATCTACCTGAGTGACCACAAGTGGTGATGCAGCTGGAGTTGAATTCTGCAGGGAGAGGACACCAGCTGGCATATGCTGGCCCCATAGCTCTGGAACCCTTGCTATCAGTGTCCTTGTGGGTGGTGAGGGAAAGTAAAAAAATAAGCCTCACCAGGCTGTATAATGACAGTCCCAGTACTCTAGTGTGATTGACCCCCACTGGTCCTGCAGGACCTTTCTTCTGGGGTGGGAGAGAGGGATGTCTCTGAGGGCCTTGCTAGTGGAGATAGACCATGTGATTAACTGGCCAGATACAGCAATGTTAGGGCTGGGGGGGCGAGGAAGGGCTTGATGGGGCTGCCAGGTGACAGGGAAATACAGTAATAAAAAAGTGGGTTTGCAGCCACAACTTGGACTTTAGCTCATACCTAATACTGATACTGCAATGCAGTACTAGAGTGGGGATGCACTGTAAGAGGGGCAATCTTTTTTTTTTGTCTGATGTTTTTTCCCCCCCGACGCCCCCAATAACCCCCACTGCTTCGGGCCTCCATGTTCCCTGACTCACCAGACTGTTCCCTCATGAAGCGCTCCTCAGTCCACATTGCAGTCAACCCGGGTATCCAGCGTAACCTTTGTGCTGGGCGTACCTCCTCCGAGGGAAGGCACCAGGCCCGAGGCATACCAGCGCACTCTAAGTAGGTCCGGGTGCTGCTGAGACTGAGAGAGGGCTCCCAGGAGGACCCCGGTGGTAGCGGAGAACAGCAGCCATCATCAAGTGGCCATTAGAGCTGTTTCCATTTTTCTGGGTTTGTCCCTCCTGCGCCACTACTTGTAGTGCCCCCGGTCTCCAACGGGGGCCACTACAGAGTGAGGCTTGCCACCCATCCGACCCTAGGAGAGGAGAGCAGTCCTCCGAATGCTCAATCCTCTCCTTCCCCTGCCAGCCCCCAGCGCCCTGAGTCCCTTCCCGAACCCGGGTCACCGGCATGGCATGAGGTGTAGCATCCAGCACCTCAACCCTCAGTACCAACGGGCTGGCAGAGGGGCAATCTTTAAGATGAAATATTAAACTAAGATCCCTTTTAGCAGGTTTTAAAATCATATATGTATGCCCCCTGTCTCCACCCACCCCTTTTAGCTTCCTGCCCACTTAACCCTGTCACCCAGCATCCCCAGGACTTACTAGGCCTCTGTCAATCCCTCGTGGATTGTCCCTTATGGTGGGGCCAGGGAATGGTGGTTTGCCCTCCCACCCCACCCGAAGTTAACTCCCATTTTGTCACTGCTGGCTTAGTCTTTGACTCCTCACCTTATGCAGGCTGAGGGAATAATCAAGCCAGTTCTATCCCCAGTCCCCATACCTCAACTTGTCCCTTTCAGCTGCGTACACTTAACTACAAAGAAGTTGAAGATTTGCTCCTTAACCTAGATACTAAGAAAAGCACTGGGGATGATGGACTTGAATCTTTTTTCTTAAAACTAGGCTACGCCCATCTCACTGCTCCCATTCTTCATATTTTCAATCTCTCCATCACATCTGCCACAGTTCCATCTTGTTGGAAATCCACCCACAACCTTTTCCTATTCAAATCAGGGGACCCATGTGATCTAAATAATTACAGGCCTATCTTAATCTTGCCCATTCTCTCTAAAGTTTTTGAAAAACTGATTTACAATCAATTAAAACTTCATATTGAAACCTTTTCACTTCTAAACCCAGCACAATCCAGTTTCCGGCCTAATCACAGCAGTATCACAGCACTGGCTAAAGTTGCTAATGACTGGATCTCTGCTATGGATGCTAAGAAGATCACTGGTGCAGTCTTCTTAGACCTTAGTAAAGCATTCAACACCGTTGACCACAATTTATTAGTTACCAGCTTTACTAAACTAGGTGCTACTCCTTCCACCGCTCAGTGGTTTACCAGTTACCTAGAAGGGAGGACACAGAAAAGCAAAGCTGATGGCCTATACTCAGCCTCCTTGCTGATTGCCAGGGGAGTCCCGCAAGGCTCCATCCTAGGCCCTATCCTTTTTTGTTTGTACATCAACTATCTTGACTCTCACATAAACAATTCCAACTTGCATTTCTTTGTGGACGACACAGTACTGTACACCTCTGGCTCAACATTGTCTGAAGTAAGGGACGTGCTACAAGCTGACTTTGCTCAGCTCAAAATTAGTCTTATTAATACAAAGCTTCTCCTCAATGCCAAGAAAACTCTTAGTACCTCCTCTACCGACTGAAAGACTTTGTTGTTACCTCTCTAGGTGAACCTTTGGAAGTCGTCCCCAAATCTAAATATCTTGGCATTTGGTTAGATAACAAGCTCTCTTTTAATGACCATCTTGAGGACCTATCCAGAAGGCTAAAAGCCAGGTTAGATTTCTTTTTCAGAAATAGGTCTCTCTTCCCACTAGAGACTCGAACCAGGCTTGTTCAGGCCACATGCCTTCCCCTACTTGATTATGGGGATCTAATTTCCACCTCCTCTGCAATCTCAAGCCTAAGTAAGTTGGCCATCCTCTATCACTGTGATCTGCGGTTCATTACCAACTCCCCGTACCGAGCCCATCATTGTGATCTTTACGCAGCTGTTGGCTGGACGTCACTTACCACTAGATGTTTGCTCCATGCTGGTATCTGGACTCTTAAGTTACTCCTGAATAAACTCCCGAGCTACCTAACATCTCTCATCTGCATTTTCCGCAGTGCATATTCACTTAGGAAATCTGACTTCATCTTCCTTGACGTGCCTAGGACTCGTACCACCTTGGCAAACGCGCCATATCATATGCTCTTCCAACTATCTGGAACTGACTCCAATCTACACTGAAACTATCTAGCATTGTCTCTGTTAACTTCTACAAGGTGCTAGCTGCATCTAAAATAAAAGATATTTGTAGCTGTTTTTAAGCCTCTTCCCTACCCTTATGTTCTTACTACGCCCTCCCATCTACCTGGAACTAGCTCTAGTCAAGACTGAAATTATCTAAATGATCTCTTCAGCTGTTCTCCTGACCTTCTGCTATTCTTACCTTCTTTATCTATATCTTACTCCCCTTTACTCTCTCTTGTCCTCTTCCTTCTCCGTTCTCCACTAATCTTCAACCCTGCCTTCTTAATTAACTACTTTCTCCTGTCACTGTACACTGTTCACATGTATTGCTTCTCACCAGTTTATGCTTATAACCCCTACCATGTTTTGTCTTAATTGAGCACTATGTATCAGATGAACCCCTTAACTGTACTTTATTTTACTATGATGTACTCTTCTATGTAAGGGTGCACATGAACCTTATTTTGCTTTATTTTTCTGATGCCTTTTTATGTAATGTCTCCTTGACTGTATACATGCTTCAGGACCTCCTTGTGAATGAGCTTGCTCAATGGAGTCTTCCTGCAATAAACTTGAACTTGAACCATATTCAGAATGGAAGTCAGTGCCCCAGTCGGTGGTGTGGGGCCCACGATGGGCAGGAGCTTCATCCTGCCAGCATGATTCTTTTTCCTAATTTTTTTTCTTTCACCCTGCCTACCTCCCCAATGTTGCACCATACCCTGTCAGACCTTGCGCAGTCTTGCATACACCTGCAGGAGTGGCATGCTCTCTAGCCCACCACAGAGGCAGCTAGAATGGTGGAACCCAATGCCATCCCTCCCTTGTTGGAAATGCTGCCATGTGGCAGTGCCGACCCAGCCCCCATGGTCACCTGATCAGCTTCCTGGGCTCATGTCTAAACTCAGGTCATCAGCATGTGAGCACATAGTGCTACCCATGGAGCCATCAGGGGGAGTGGGGGGCCTGCTTTCAGCAGTTTTAAACAGTAAAGAGAGACTGTAGCCTTATTGGAGCTGCTGAATAATTTCATACCTTTTATTCAACTAAAATATGTCTCGTACAAAAATTGTATAGTACACAAACTTTTGGGGCCACACAGGTCCCCTCATCAGGTGCACCTTGCACCTGATAAAGAGACCTGCATGGCCCTTAAATCCTGTGTACTAACCCATCTTTGTACAAGACAAGCAGTTTTTTAACCCTCAGTTTCTGTTTTTCTGTCCCTGATTTGCCGCACCCTGGCAGCCCTTACAGTCTAACCATGGACCTTCTCATTGACTTACCGGGTATCTATCACTTACCAAGGACAGCAATAGTGGTGGATGGCCTGCCAAGCCACTTGTGTATGGGACTCTGGGTTATTCCTATATTTTTCTACTAGAGTCCACTGGCATGCAATGACGCATGCACATGCATGTGGTGAAGTGCATGTATGCATGGCATCTGGCAGTGACCCCTTCCCAGTGTCACATGCCTGCCGTGCTGCCACTTGGCCTCTGTGATATGGCAGTCATGTAGTGGGATTCAGTGTCCCCCCCTCCACAAGGGAGGAGAGCTGTACCAGGGACACTTAATCCTCCTTCCCTCAACTGCACCTCAAGTCCACTCCCTGACCCAGGTCATCAGCCTAGTGAGCAGTGACATTACTGCTGTGCTTCCAAGCCAGCCCCAAGACAAGCACTTTTTAATCAGATGGTTATCAAAGTGGAAGTTAACGATCTCATGGAACTTCTGAATAGGACTACAAGATCCTTTCTGAAAGACAATAAAGACGTATTGTAGCAGACCTCCAAAAATACAAGGAGCACAGTGTTCCGACCATCTGGATGGAGCTCACAGTCTTTGATAAAAAGAATCTATTATTGTGATACAAACCAGATTTTTATAAAGTCAGGGATGTACCCTTCTAAATACTCAAATGTAAAATTTTACAGGAGCTAGCAGGGTTGCAAAGGTATTCTGCAACTGTTTATTTTTCACTCCTATTCCTCTCCTTTTCTTTGCCCCAACAGTCAGTGTAACCATGACTGCACCCTTCAACCAAAGCCAAGTCCAGTGCAACTCTGTACTTGACCAAGTAGCTGGAAGATGTCCAGTAGGTTAGCCATGTCAATGTTCTACATACCATCCCAACTATGACCTGGCACTGTTCTGCTGTGTTTAGATGGGCACAATCCCCAAACTTTGGTCCAGGTTGGGGGGGTGGGTGATGTAATGTTACAGAAGTAATACATTGTGCTACCGTGTGGTGACGCTCAGATTTGTATCCCAAGATTGAATCTCCCACACAGAGCAGCAAGGCTGGTAGCACTATGGTGGCATCACTCACAGACTTGGGAGAGTCTGCACCGCATTTGTGAACACCCCTAGTAAAGTAATGACCGAGCATACGCACCTCTTCATGGAAAGGCTGTGGACTAGTGAAATAAGCTGCCAGAGGACGTGGTCAGGCCAAATCAATCAGCAGCTTCAAGGTAGGATGGGACAGGCATGCAGTATTAGTTAGAAACAGTGGGGGCAATGACAAAGCCATTAGGGAAAGCAAGAATAGTTAGGTAGGGTGGGTGAGGGCAGACTGAAATGCCACGAGTCTTTTTCTGTCATCAACATCTGTGTATCTATGTAGGCATTAGGCAGAATGATGGTGTGGGGTGGAGGAGGTCTTGGAGCTGAGGAATGTGTCTGTTGACACAAAAACAATTTTAAATGGCCTTTGGAAAACTCAGATAATGCCTCCATTATGGAACTGTTTTTCTGCCCAAATCAGTGATTTTTGCAGAGCTACAGCCACAGTAAAACAGTAGTAGACACAGAAATTATAGGTGGGAGACAGCATGACTAAATGGAAATGGCACCTTGGTAACACTAACACGCAGAAGCAGAGGAAAGCAAGCCAAGTGGTTTGTTACACACAAGCCTGCTAACGCAGCAGTGTGGGGGATGGCACGAATGAAGAGGGATGACGGGAGAGTCAGAAAACAATAAGCTATATGGCAGAGTAGCAAAAAATTAAATCCAAATCAAAAGTCAGAAACTGGAAGAACAGGGCAAAGAAGGTTGTGGGTTCTAGTCCCACACAGGGATTGGGCTCATACCATAAACACTGGCAACCAGGCGCAGTACTAGGGGGATGCAGTACTGTCAGGGTGTGCTATCTTTTGGATTAGATATTAAACCGAGGTCATGTCTGCCTTTTGAGGTGCTTGTTCAGATGGACATTAAAGATAAGATCCTATGAAATTTCTTTTTAAACAGTAGGGGTGTTTTTATTGATAAAAACATATATACAAAAAAATCCAAACAATCAAACCATAAGTATCACACACACACAAACACACACCACACACACACACACACACACACGCACACGCACACGCACACGCACACGCACACGCACACGCACACGCACATGCACACACACACACGCCACACACCTGAGCGAAAAGACATAAGTCACAAAAGAAACAGTGCGGAGTAACTAAAGGAAAATTGTGCTCATGTAATATAGCCCTCTTCCATGACACCCACAAACCCAAGCCCAAAACAGAAACTAACAAAAAAAAAACCAGGTCCACATACTACAACTAAGAAATCATTTTCAAAGGGGCAGAACATTGTGCTTGTGGCAAATGTTTGTATTCCTAAGCACACACTAGTCTGAGTTCTTTTGTGACATTAAGGCACAAACTATCTAACGGAATTGTCTTTTGATGGAATAGTCAAGAGCACCATGCCCGCCATATCCACTACTTCAGGCAAGTCAAGATGATGCTCAAGGTACTAAAATCCCACAGAGACCAAGGACCAGATTTTCAAAGATCCGCTAGACTGGCACAAGTTGCAGTGATCTAGTGGCTTAGCCACATCCCGGCTGCGTCAGGGACCTTGCACTATGTTCGGAAAGAGAAGGGTCTTGTGCCATGTATCTAGGATGTGCCTCACCTGCAGGTATGTGGAAAAGCAATGAACGCACAAGCGGGTAATGCTACAGTGCTCCAGCTGCCCCCTCACTCCTCGCAACCATGGAAGTTCCAGGATGGTTGGGGCTGGGGGGCACACATGGGGCAGCCAAGCAGGGTTCAGGAGGTGGCATGGACAGATGGTGGCACTGTTGCGTTTGGGGAAGGGGTGGGCTAGCATCTGAGTGCAGTAGCATCTAGCAGGGATGCCAGTTCTTGCCCAATTCTGAGATGGACCAGGAACAGCATATGGGGGTATAAAGACTCATGGTGCCATGGCCCCACATGAGCTCAGCCCTGGCTGTAGTCCTCTGGGCTGTGACCACTGGGGGCCCTGGCACTGTGTGTCACCATTCACCCCAATATGCTGTTCCTGGTCCATCACAGTCTTGTGCATGAATTGGCACCCCTGCTGGGTGCTACTGCAGTCAGATGCTTGCCCATCCCTTTTCAAAATGCAACTGTGCTACCCTCTGCCCATGCCACCCCCATACATGTCCATCCAGATCCCCCAAACACAGTTTGCCACAGCATCTGGCAGTGACGCAAGGGGTTTAGACCAGCTTTTTGCTGGTATAACTTGAGCCCCTTGCTGTGGTCATGGTGGGGCTTCTTGCATCCCAGAAAAGGGGATGTGGCAACCCTGCTGTGGTGCAAGCCCCCTTGTGACATGGCGCAGTGGAACATTTGCCGCAACCAAGACATAAGGGGACTTTGGCGCTGTCATGTTGGGTTGGACGCATGCTGCGTTTATGAATCCGGAAAGTCACCCCTTGTGTCACAACTTTTTGATGAACTCACTTCTGTTAGTCTAGTCCCTTTGAAAATCCAGCCTAAAATCTCAGGAAAGGAACAGTATACCAAAATGTCATACATAACAGTAGAAAACAAAGGTGCCTTCCAGAAGCGTTCCAATCCCTGACAAAAGTCCAAAATATACGGGCAACAAAAAAACAGTAGGGAGAATTTCCTCAGTATCCTGGCCAAATTTCCCCCATTCACTGAAATGCCACTAACAGCACCATTAATTTGTTGAACTACCCTTGCCTCATGCCTGTGCTTCATTACACCTTGGCAAAGCAGATGGGAACCTGGGAGCTGCCTTTGTTAAAAGTAGAGCTCAGCGCAATGTCAGTGCCAAAAATTGGGACAAATGATGACCTTATTACATTATTGGTGAACGTGATTGAGTGTTGCACAGCTCTGAAAAGAAAAATAACATAAATACAAAAACAAAATGCACCTACTGTCCCTGAAACCCTAGACAAAGCCAATCTCTCCAAGCACCACTGCTCTCATTATATCACTCGCCTTTATTATACAGGGTTCAGCATCCATGTTTAGGACTAACGACCTGCTGTGACTGTGAACAGACTCACTCTGATACCTAATTACTGTCCCATTGTTAAAGTTAATCACTGTACACGGACTATCCAGTGCTGAGTTCAACCTTGCATCTCTGATTCCTTACTGAAAGCGGAGTGCAGAATAGTTCAATTTCAGAGGCTAAAAAGAGAGAAATATTATTTATGAGCCACAGAAGCATAAAGCAAGGTAAATAAAATGAAGAAAAACACACCAGCTATAAATGTGACAGGGTTAAAACAATAACCAGTATGAACACCAATGTAAAAAGGCTAAGAAATGGCATTGCAGTTCAGTAACCCCCTTGTGTGCTTGCACTGATGTTTTGTTTTAAATGAGATGATGCGTAACTACATTTAAATTAAATTAAAGGACAGACTGACATCCAAAGCAAAATGTGACAACGGGAAGAACACCCAGAGTCAGAAATGCAGCTCTGACAGCCATTTCAGATTTACCTGCTATGGGTCAGCAGGGAGACTATTAAACTCTTGACATTTTGCTAGCTCTCTGGGAATCTATAATTTCATCATTCCCTTCCTCGCATGTAGCTCTTTAGAAAAACACCTAATTTCCATAGAGATCTTAGCAGCAGGGACTGCTGGTCTGGCAGACCACTAGATTACAGCATACTGGTTAGCGTACAGCATGCCACAAGGCAAAGACGGGTTTCTATGAAGCTGTGCATATTGGCTTCACTGAGTTGAACACTTGGGATATACACGAATGTACATAGATATATTTGCTTTTATTTTACAATTTATTTATTCAGTAAATCCCAAGATGTTTCAGTGGGGTCCCACCCATTTATACATCTTGAAGGCAGTAAAGCAAAGAAAGATCAAGTGAGTTACTAGGTGTAAGGCAATAAGTCAGTGGCTGGGGTGGGATTTGATTCCAGCTCTGCGCTCTGACCATTAGATCACACTTCTTTCCCTAGTTTTATTCATATCAACACTACAATGGCTGACGTCAATCCAGAAATATATACCAAGATGAGCATTTGAAGAGAAAATGAAATGATAGATTAAAACACCTGATAAATCCATTTTAAGCTGCAATTAAGATCAAAAATTGATTAAAGGCTTTGATGAATCTTATGTGCCTATAGCTATGCCTCCTCAGTACACCATCTTTTTATGGTAGATAAAGTGAGAGAATACCCACGGGATGCTCATTAATTGGAACTGTCTATTTCCTTGGCGGGCAAATCTAAAAGCATGCTATAAGCTGCACTATTAAAGTCAGTGCAGGCAGCGAGCATGCCATCACTGGAATGGCTAAAATTTATATCCCCTTGTTTTTTGTTTGTTTGTTTGTTTGTTTTTGTTTTCATTCTTTTTCCTGTTTAAAGCAAACAACTTACAATTGGACTGTACTGATACAATGGACTAGCTATTGTAATGATTTTTTTAATTCATTCTTTATTCACCACTCACTGGATGTGGTGTATGGACCAGGCCCTGCGAGCAAATTCTCATTCTGAATCACTGCTATTGATACCAGATACCCTGCAATAACAGTCACTGTCATCTGGGGTGCCATCACATTGCCAGTCCCAAGTTGAGTTCCTCTTTCCTGCATAGCATGGCTTCTGCAGTCAGGAGGGGGCAGAGGATCCAGTGGCAGTGCAGTGATGGCAGAGGAGACAGAACATTCACTTTTTTACAGGGCATGGGCCCCTATTTTTGCTGCCCAACCTTCTGTGCTGGAAAGGAGGGGTTTTACCACCTTAAGGCCCACCCAACTTCCTGTATTGTATGCAAGGACTCATGATTGCCCATGAGGGCCATGCCACGCAGTGTGCAGTCACCCACTTGCTAATAGCACCTTCCCAATTCCACCCCTAGATGTTCCTCTGTGAGTGGCACCTCAACCTACACCTTCCCTGCCCTCCTGGAAGGAGGGTGACTACACAGTTTCATGCAGCCCTCTTTACCAGACTTCATTCATGACATACCAGGCTCAGGGACCATACCTGGGTCACCAGCATGTCAGACTGGTCCACAAAGTGCAGAACCAGGAAGTCAGCATGTCAGAGTGGTCCCCAATTGCTCAGCACCATGGAGTCAGCATGTCAGAATGGAGATCCCCCACTGCTCAGCATCATGGAGTCAGCATATCAGAGTTGTCCACCACTGCTCAGCAGCATGGAGTCAGCATGTCAGAGTGGTCACCAATGCTCAACATCATGAAGCCAACATGTTAGAGAGATCCTGCACTGTTCAGTTCCATGGAAGCCCACATGACAGAGTGATCCCCAGCTGCTCAGCATCATAGAGTCAGCATCTCAGAGTGGTCACCCACTGCTCCACATAATAGAGTCAGCATCTCAGAGTGGTCACCCACTGCTCCATATCATAGAGTCAGCATGTCAGAGTGGTCTCCCACTGCTCAGCATCATACAGCTGGCATGTTGGACTGGTCCACCACTGCTCAGCATCATAGAGTCAGCATGTCAGAGTGGTCCCCTACTACTCAGCATTTTTGAGACAGCATGTCAGGATGGTCCCACACTGCTCAGCATCATGGAATCAGTATGTCACAGTGGTCCCCCACTGCTCAGCGTCATGGCATCAGCATGTCGGAGTGGTCACCTACTGCTCAGCATCATTTTGTCAGCATGTCAGAGTGATCAACAACTGCTCAATATCATGGAGTCAGCATGTCATAGTGGTCCCCCCACTGCTCCCCATCATGGAGTCAGCATGTCACAATGGTTCCCCCACTGCTCAACACCATAGAGCCAGCATGCCAGGCTGGTCCCCCACTGCTTAGCATCATGGCGTCAGCATAATTGGAGTGCTCACCTCTGCTCAACATCATGGAGTCAGCATGTCAGAGTGTTCCCCCACTGCTCAGCAGCATGGAGTCAATATGTCTGAGTGTCCCCCGCTGCTCAGCAGCATGGAGTCAACATGTCAGAGTGGTCCCCCACTGCTCAGCATCATGGAGTCAACATGTCAGAGTGTCCCCCTACTGCTCAGCAGCATGGAGTCAACATGTCAGAGTGGTCCCCCACTGCTCAGAATGATGGCGTCTGGATGTCAGAGTGGTTCCCCACTGCTCAGTAGCATGGAACCAGCATGTCGGTGTGGTCCCCTATTGCTCATCACCACAGAGTCATCCTGTCAGAGTGATCCCCCACTGTTCACCACCATGGAGTTAGCATGTCAGAGTGGTTCTCCACTGCTCAGTTCCATGGAAGCCCACATGCCAGAGTGGTCCCCCACTGCTCAGTATCATGGAGTCAGCATGTCATAGTGGTCCACTCACTGCTCGGCACCATGGAGCCTGCATGTCAGAGTGGTCTCCCACTGCTCAACATCATAGAGTCAGCATATCAGGATGGTCCTGCACTGCTCAGCATCATGGAGTCAGCATGTCAGACTGGTCCCCCACCGCTCAGTATCATGGAGTCAGCATGTCAGAGTGGTCCCCCACTGCTCAGTACCATGGAGTTAGGATGTAATAGTGGTTCACCCACTGCTCCATACCTTGGAGCCAGCATGGCAGAGTGGTGTCCCACTGCTCAGCATCAAGGCATCAGCATGTCGGAATGGTCACCCACTGCTCAGCATGATGGAGTTAGTATGTGGGAGTGGTCCACCACTCCTCAGCATCATGGAGTCAGCATGTCAGAGTTGTCCTCTACTGCTCAGTATCATGGAGCCAGCATCTCAGATTGGTCCCTCACTGCTCAGCATCATGGCATCAGCATGTCGGAGTGGTCACCCACTGCTCAGCATCATGAAGTCAGCACATCAGAGTGTGCCCCATTAGTCTGCATCATAATATCAGCATGTCAGAGTGGTCACGCACTGCTCAGCATCATGGAGTCAGCATGTCAGAGTGGTCCCCACACTGCTTGGCATCATAGAGTCAGCATGTCAGAGTGGTCCCCCACTGCGCAGTATCATGGAGTCAGCATGTCAGAATGGTCCCCCACTGCTCAGCATCATGGAGTCAGCATGTCAGAGTGGTCCCCCACTGCGCAGTATCATGGAGTCAGCATGTCAGAATGGTCCCCCACTGCTCAGCATCATGGAGTCAGCATGTCAGAGTGGTCACCCCACTGCTCAGCATCATGGATTCTGCATGTCAGAGTGGTACTAAACTGCTCAGCACTGTGGAGTCATCATGTCAGAGTGGTCACCCACTGCACAGCATCATAGAGTCAGCATGTCAGAGTGGTCCCCCGCTGCTCAGAGTCATGGAGCTGGCATGTTGGAGTGGTCCCCCACTGCTGAGCATCATGGAGTCAGCATGTCAGAGTGATCCCCCACTGCTCAGCATCATAAAGTCATCATGTCAGAGTGGTCCCCCCACTGCCCGGCACCATGAAGCCAGCATGTTGGAGTGGTCCCCCACCACTCAGCATCTTTGAGACAGCATGTCAGGATGGTCCCACACTGCTCAGCATCATGGAATGAGTATGTCAGAGTGGTCCCCCATTTCTCAGTATCATGGAGCCAGCATGTCAGAGTGGTCCCCCACTGCTCAGCATCATGGCATCAGCATGTCGGAGTGGTCACCCACTGCTCAATATCATGGAGTCAGCATGTCATAGTGGTCCCCCCACTGCTCAGCACCATGGAGCCAGCATGTCAGGCTGGTCCCACACTGCTTAGCATCATGGTGTCAGCATAATTGGAGTGGTCACCTCTGCTCAGCATCATAGAGTCAGCATGTGAGAATGGTCCCCTGCTGCTCAGCATCATGGAGTCAGCATGTCAGAGTGGTCCCCTGCTGCTCAACATCATGGAGTCAGCATGTCAAAGTGGTCATACACACCTCACCTTCATGGAGGCAGCATGTCAGAGTGGTCCCCCACTGCTCAGCATCATGGAGTCAGCATGTTGGAGTGGTCACCCCACTGCTCAGCAGGATGGAGTCACATGTCAGAGTGGTCACCCCCACTGCACAGCATCATAGAGTCAGCATGTCAGAGTGGTCCCCCACTGCTCAGCACCATGGAATCATAATATCAGAGTGGTCCTCCAATGCTCTGTATCATAGTATCAGCATGTCAGAGTGGTCATCCACTGCTCACCATCATGGAGTCAGCATGTCACAATATTCCCCCACTGCTCAGCATTATGGAGTCAGCATGTCAGAGTGATCCCCAACAGCACAGCATCATGGAGCCTGCTCACCACCACTGAGTCAGCACATCAGGATGGTACTCACTCTTTACCACCATGGAGTCAGCATGTCAGAGTGGTCCCCCACTGCTCAGCATCATACAGTCATCATGACAGAGTGGTCCCCCCACTGCCCAGCACAATGGAGCCAGCATGTCAGAGTGGTCCACTACTACTCAGTATCTTTGAGACAGCATGTCAGGATGGTCCCCACTGCTCAGCATCATGGAATCAGTATGTCACAGTGGTCCCCACTGCTCAGCATCATGGCGTCAGCATAATTGGAGTGCTCACCTCCTGCTCAGCATCATGGAGTCAGCATGTCTGAGTGTACCCTCACTGTTCAGCAGCATGGAGTCAACATGTCAGAGTGTCCCCCCACTGCTCAGCAGCATGGAGTCAACATGTCAGAGTGGTCCCCCACTGCTCAGAATGATGGCGTCTGAATGTCAGAGTGGTTCCCCACTGCCTAGTAGCATGGAACCAGCATGTCGGTGTGGTCCCCTATTGCTCACCACCACAGAGTCATCCTGTCAGAGTGATCCCCCACTGTTCACCACCATGGAGTTAGCATGTCAGAGTGGTCCCTCACTGCTCAGTTCCATGGAAGCCCGCATGCCAGAGTGGTCCCCCACTGCTCAGAATCATGAAGTCAGCATGTCAGAGTGGTCTGCCACTGCTCAGTACCATGGAGTCAGGATGTAATAGTGGTTCACCCACTGCTCCGTACCTTGGAGCCAGCAAGGCAGAGTGGTGCCCCACTGCTCAGCATCAAGGCATCAGCACGTTGGAAGGGTCACCCACTGCTCAGCATGATGGAGTCAGTATGTCGGAGTGGTCCACCACTCCTCAGCATCATGGAGTCAGCATCTCAGAGTTGTCCTCCACTGCTCAGTATCATGGAGACAGCTTCTCATAGTGGTCCCCCCACTGCTCGGCACCATGGAGCCAGCATCTCAGATTGGTCCCCCACTGCTCAGCATCATGGCATCAGCATGTCGGAGTGGTCACCCACTGCTCAGCATCATGAAGTCAGCATGTCAGAGTGTGCCCCATTAGTCTGCATCATAATATCAGCATGTCAGAGTGGTCATGCACTGCTCAGCATCATGGTGTCAGCATGTTAGAGTGGTCCCCACACTGCTTGGCATCATAGAGTCAGCATGTCAGAGTGGTCCCCCACTGCATAGTATCATGGAGTCAGCATGCCAGAGTGGTCCCCCACTGCGCAGTATCATGGAGTCAGCATGTCAGAGTGGTCCCCCACTGCTCAGCAGCATGGAGTCAGGATGTCAGAATGGTCCCCCACTGCTCAGCATCATGGAGTCAGCATGTCAGAGTGGTCCCCTGCTGCGCAGTATCATGGAGTCAGCATGTCAGAATGATCCCCCACTGCTCAGCAGCATGGAGTCAGGATGTCAGAATGGTCCCCCACTGCTCAGCATCATGGAATCAGCATGTCAAAGTGGTCCCCCACTGCTCAGCATCATGGAGTCAGCATGTCAGAGTGGTCCCCCACTGCTCAGCATCTTGGAGTCAGCATGTCAGAGTGGTCAGTCACTGCTCAGCATTATGGAGCCAGCATGTCAGAGTGGTCCCCACTGCTCAGTATCATGGAGTCCGCATGTCAGAGTGGTCACCCCACTGCTCAGCATCATGGAGTCAGCATGTCAGAGTGGTCATACACACCTCATCTTCATGGAGTCAGCATGTCAGAGTGGTCACCCCACTGCTCAGCAGGATGGAGTCACATGTCAGAGTGGTCACCCCACTGCACAGCATCATAGAGTCAGCATGTCAGAGTGGTCCCCCAATGCTCTGTATCATAGTATCAGCGTGTCAGAGTGGTCATCCACTGCTCACCATCATGGAGTCAGCATGTCACAATGGTCCCCCACTGCTCAGCATTATGGAGTCAGCATGTCAGAGTGATCCCCAACAGCACAGCATCATGGAGCCAGCATGTCGGTGTGGTCTTCTACTGCTCACCACCACTGAGTCAGCATGTCAGGATGGTACTCAATCTTTACCACCATGGAGTCAGCATGTCAGAGTGATCCCCCACTGCTCAGCATCATACAGTCATCATGACAGAGTGGTCCCCCCACTGCCCAGCACAATGGAGCCAGCATGTCAGAGTGGTCCACTACTACTCAGTATCTTTGAGACAGCATGTCAGGATGGTCCCACACTGCTCAGCATCATGGAATCAGTATGTCACAGTGGTCCCCCACTGCTCAGCGTCATGGCGTCAGCATGTCGGAGTGGTCACCCACTGCTCAGCATCATAGAGTCAGCATGTCTGAGTGATCCCTGACTGCTCAATATCATGGAGTCAGCATGTCATAGTGGTCCCCCCACTGCTCAGCACCATAGAGCCAGCATGTCAGAGTGTCCCCCACTGCTCAGCAGCATGGAGGCAGCATGTCATAGTGGTCCACCCACTGCTCAGCACCATGGAGCCAGCAAGTCAGGCTGATCCCCCACTACTTAGCATCATGGCATCAGCATAATTGGTGTACTCACCTCTGCTCAACATCATGGAGTCAACATGTCAGAGTGTCCCCCACTGCTCAGCACCATGGAGTCATAATATGAGAGTGGTTCCCCAATGCTCTATATCATAGTATCAGTGTGTCAGAGTGGTCATCCACTGCTCACCATCATGGAGTCAGCATGTCACAATGGTCCCCCACTGCTCAGCAGCATGGAGTCAGGATGTCAGAGTGGTCCCCCACTGCTCAGCATCATGGTGTCAGCATGTCAAAGTGATTACCCACTGCTCAGCATGATGGAGTCAGCATGTCACTGTGGTCCCCCACTGCTCTGCATCAGAGTCAGCACGTTAGAGTGTTCCCACACAGCACAGCATCATGGAACCAGCATGTCGGTGTGGTCCCCTACTGCTCACCACCACTGAGTCAGCATGTCAAGATGGTACCCACTGTTCACCACCATGGAATCAGCATGTCAGAGTGGTCCCCCACTGCTCAGCATCATGGATTCAGCATGTCAAACTTGTCCCCAAGGGAGTCAGAATGTCAGAGTAGTCCCCCACTGCTCACCAGCATGGAACCAAGATGTTGGTGTGGTCCCCTACTGCTTACCACCACGGAGTCAACATGTCAGAGTGATCCTCCACTGTTCACCATCATGGAGTCAGCATGTTAGAGTGGTTTCCCACTGCTCAGCATCATGGAGTCAGCATATTAGAGTGATCCCCCACTGCTCAGTATCATACAGTCATCATGTCAGAGTGCCCCCCACACTGCCGGGACCATGGAGCTAGCATGTCAGACTGGTCCCCCACTACTCAGCATCTTTGAGACAGCATGTCAGGAAGATTCCCCACTACTCAGCATCTTTGAGACAGCATGTCAGGATGGTCCCCCACTGTTCAGATCATGAAATCAGTTTGTCAGAGTGGTCCCCCCACTGCTCAGCACCATGGAGCCAGCAGGACAGGCTGGTCCCCCATTGCTTAGCATCATGGCGTCAGCATAATTGGAGTGCTCACCTCTGCTCAACATCATGGAGTCAACATGTCTGAGTGTCCCCCTGCTGCTCAGCAGCATGGAGTCAACATGTCAGAGTGGTCCCCCACTGCTCAGAATGATGGCGTCTGAATGTCAGAGTGGTTCCCACTGCTCAGTATCAGGGATCCAGCATGTCAGAGTGGTGCCCCACTGCTCAGCGTCATGGTGTCAGCATGTCGGAGTGGTCACCCACTGCTCAGCATCATAGAGTCAGCATCTCAGAGTGGTCAGCCACTGCTCAGTATCATGGAGTCAGCATGACAGAGTGGTCCCCCACTGCTCAGCATCGTGGAGTCAGCATGTCAGAGTGGTCCCCTGCTGCTCAGTATCATGGAGTCAGCATGTCGGAGTGGTCTCCCACTGCTCAGCATCATGGAGTTAGAATGTCAGAGTGGTCCCCCACTACTCAGCATTAAGGAATCAGCATGTCAAGTATGGTCCCCCACTGCTTGGCACCATGGAGCCAGCATGTCAGAGTGGTCCCCCTCTGCTCAGCATCATGGAGTCAGCATGCCAGAGTGTTCCCCTAGTGCTCAACATCATGGAGACATCATGTCAGAGTGATCCCCCACTGTTTACCACCATGGAGTTAGCATGTCAGAGTGGTCCCCCACTGCTCAGCATCATGGGATCAGCTTGTTGGAGTGGTCACCCACTGCTCTGCATCATGGAGTCAGCATGTCAGAGTGGTCTCCAACTGAACTGCATCATAATATCAGCATGTCGGAGTGGTCCCCCACTGCTCAATATCATGGGGTCAGCATGTCAGAGTGGTCCCCCACTGCTCAGCACAATGGAATCATAATATCAGAGTGGTCCCCCAATGCTCTGTATCATAGTATCAGCATGTCAGAGTGGTCCCCCACTGCTCAGCATAATGGAGTCAGCATGTCAGAGTGGTCATCCACTGCTCCCCATAATGGAGTCAGCATGTCACAATGGTCCCCCACTGCTCAGCATAATGGAGTCAGCATGTCAGAGTGGTACCAAACTGCTCAGCACCGTGGAGTCATAATATCAGAGTGGTCCCCCAATGCTCTGTATCATAGTATCAGCATGTCAGAGTGGTCATCTTCTGCTCACCATCATGGAGTCAGCGTGTCAGAGTGGTCCCCCACTGCTCGGCACCATGGAGTCCGCATGTCAGAGTTGTCCCCCAGTGCTCAGCATCATGGAGTCAGCATGTCAGAGTGGTCCCTCACTGCTCAGCATCATGGAGTCAGCATGTCAGAGTGGTTCCCTCAGTGCTCAACATCATGGAACCAGCATGTCAGAGTGGTCCCCCTCTGCTCAGTTCCATGGAAGCCTGAATGTTAGAGTGCTCCCACAGTGCTCAGCACCATGGAGTCAGCATGTCAGAGAAGTCCCCCACTGCTCAACACCATGGAGTCAGCATGTCAGAGTGGTCCCCTACTGCTCAACACCACGGAGTCAGCATGTCAGAGTTGTCCCCACTGTTCAGCACCATGCAGTCAGCATGTCAGGGTGGTTCCCCCACTGCTCAGCATCATGGAGTCAGCATGTCAGAGTCATGCCTCACTACTCAGCACCATGGAGTCAGCATGTCAGAGTGGTCCCCACTGCACAGCATCATGAAGTCAACATGTCAGAGTGGTCTGTCACTGTTCAGCACCATGGAGCCAGCATTTCAAAGTGGTCCTCCATTGCTCAGCTCCATGGAAGCCTGCATGTCAGAGTGGTTCCTCACTAATGAGCACCATTGAGTCAGCATGTCAGAGTGGTGTCCCACTGCTCAGCATCATGGATTCAGCCTGTCAGAATGGTCCCCCAGTGCTCAGCAGCATGGAGTCGTTATGTCAGAGTTTTGCCCCACTGCTCAGTTCCATTGAACCAGCATGTCAGTGTGTACCCCACTGCTCAGCAGCATGGAACCGGCATGTCAGAGTGGTCCCCCACTGCTCTGCTCCATGGGACTGGCATGACAGTGTGGCCCCCACTGCTCAATACCATGGAACCTGCATGTCAGTGTGATCCCCCACTGCTCGGCTCCATCGAATCGGCATGCCAGTGTGGTCCACCACTACTATGGAGTTACCACCTGTCCTGATTTTTGCAGGCAGTCCTGATTTGGGCAGCTGTGTCCTGCAAAAAAACATTAAAAATACTGCATAGCCTGACTTTATAGTAGAAAAAATATTTTCTAAGTTTTCACTAAATGTTGCAGAGGACTATAATACCTTAACTAAAATACCTTAAAATGATAAGAAATAATAGAAGCAACTAAGAAACTACAATACCTAGCCTTAATTCTGATTAGAGAAAACAAGTCTGTTGCATTGGTCGAGGTTACGTACTATCCTGCGAAAAATCATTTTTCAGTAAGAAATGTCCCACTTTGGGCTTCTTAAAAGGTGGTAAACCTTACTGCTCCACACCACAGAACTGGGATGTCAGTGTGGCCCCCACTGTTCAGCACCATCAGCACCATGGAGCCAGCATGTCAAGCATGATCCCCCACTGCTCTGCACCATGGAGCTGCCATGTCAGAGTGGTTCTCCACTGCATAGCACCATGGAACCAGCATGTCAAGCATGATCCCCCACTGCCCTGCACCATGGAGCTGCCATGTCAGAGTGGTTCTCCACTGCATAGCACCATGGAGCCAGCATGCTGAGTTGTCCCCCTCTGCTCTGCATCATAGCGTCAGCATGTTAGAGTGATTCCCCCACTGCTCAGCACCATGGAACCAGCATATCAGAGTGGTCCACCACTGTTAAACACCATGGAGTCAGCATGTGTGTGTGGTCCCCTACTTCTCCGCATCATGGAGCCGGCATGTCAGAGTGATCCCCCACTGCTCAGCAACATTGAGCTGGCATACTAAGTGATCCCCCACAGCTCAGCACCATAGAGTCAACATGTTGAGTGTTCCCCGCTTTTCAACACCATGAAGCCGGCATGTCAGAGTGATCCCCCTGCACAGCGCAATGGAACTGGCATGTTGAGTGGTCCCCCACTGCTCAGCACCTTGGAGCTGGCAAGTCACAGTGGTCCCCACTGTTCAGCACCACGGAGGCAGCATGTCACAGTGGTCCCCCACTGCTCAGCACCTTGGAGCTGGCAAGTCACAGTGGTCCCCACTGTTCAGCACCATGGAGGCAGCGTGTCACAGTGGTCCCCCACTGCTCAGCACCTTGGAGCTGGCAAGTCACAGTGGTCCCCACTGTTCAGCACCATGGAGGCAGCATGTCACAGTGGTCCTCCACTGCTCAGCACCTTGGAGGCAACATGTCACAGTGGTCCCCACTGTTCAGCACCACGGAGGCAACATGTCACAGTGGTCCCCCACTGCTCAGAACCTTGGAGCTGGCAAGTCACAGTGGTCCCCACTGTTCAGCACCACGGAGGCAGCATGTCACAGTGGTCCCCACTGTTCAGCACCACGGAGGCAGCATGTCACAGTGGTCCCCACTGTTCAGCACCACGGAGGCAGCATGTCACAGTGGTGCCCACTGTTCAGCACCACGGAGGCAAAATGTCACAGTGGTCCCCCACTGCTCAGCACCTTGGAGCTGGCAAGTCACAGTGGTCCCCACCTCTCAGCACCATGTAGGCTGCATGTTTTAAGTATTTTTAAATTGTTTGACTACTAAAATGATGACTGGAGGTAAAAACGTTTGCAAGATTCTACCCTGACTACTTCATGATGCCTTTATACGCCCATAAACAGTTCGAGATTTTGACAGACATATAACCCAATTTAATTTAAAAGGCAACTATGCAAGCCATTATTTACCCTAGCACAGTAAAAAAGCCCAAATAGATGTTATGTCTATAACTGCCGTAACTTCCTATATACAGGGATAACTGTGGTCATCTTACGCACACTAGGTTGGCAGCACTTATTTGCATACTGAGTGCACAGCAAGTCAACTAGCACACACGAGATGGCCATTGCCATCTTTGTATATAGGAAGTTTCAGTGGTATTACAATAATGGATACTAAACACATCAAAAGGTACTGTAAATTTTTCAATTTTAGACAGAACCCCTAATCATTTTTTTTTTACTGCACTGGGTTAAATAATAGCCTTTGTGCCATTTTTCTTTAACTCAGTCACTCCACAGCAGCTATAGGATATATCAGATGACCTTAAGGTTAGCAAACAATGTGAGAAGGCAGTAGGGAGGGAGGGCTGGGGGTATACTGGGATGTATAGGAGAGGCATCACCAGCAGAAAACAAGAAGTTGTTATTCCTCTGTACAGACAGTTGGTGAGACCCCATCTGGAGTACTGCGTCCAGTTATGGAGACCCCATCTCAGCAAGGACATAGACAGGATAGAGGCAGTCCAGAGGAGGGCAACTAAAATGGTGCAGGGTCTGCAAGAGAAGCCATATGAGGAGAGACTAAAGGAGCTTAATATGTATACCCTTGAGGAAAGGACGGAGAGAGGGGACATGAGAGAAACTTTTAAGTACCTCAGTGGAATCAACAAAGTCCAAGAGGGTATCATCTTTCAGAAAAAGAGATGTGCAAGAACAAGGGGACACAATTTAAAGATGGGGGGACGGCTCTGGGGCAATGTGAGGAAGTATTTTTTCACAGAGAGGGTGGTGGACGCATGGAACCACCTTCCTGAGGAAGTTGTGGGGTATAAAACTGTGGGGAGAATTCAAGAATACATGGGACAGACATAAGGCAATTCTTGTGAGGGGTAGGA
Source organism: Neoceratodus forsteri (assembly GCA_016271365.2). Lineage (NCBI taxonomy): Eukaryota > Metazoa > Chordata > Ceratodontiformes > Ceratodontidae > Neoceratodus > Neoceratodus forsteri. Next base: position 1,037,541,276 of record CM057450.1, on the reverse strand, counting down.
AGAAATAGGCTGTTGGTTAATTAGGATCAGCAGCTTATTCTGTAGGTAGGGAAATGGGCAGACTAGGTGGGCCAAGCGGTCCTTATCTGCTGTCAAAGTCTATGTTTTTATATGTTTCTATATGAGGAGAGTTACACCCCTTGCCTCCTGCATACTGTTAGTAGTGCATCCTGAGCCTTCTTCGACAAAAGCAAGTCATAAAAGCGTACAACAAACAAATGTGAATATCTCCAGAACCGTAAATGCTACTAAAAAAAGTTTAATAGCAAAGTTGTTCTCCACACGGTCACCTTCACAATGGTACTATTAAAGAATGTCTTAGTCTTTCATTTAATTTTTTATAGTAAACTAAACACCCCCAAAATTATTTTTTTCTGATCAATCGCACAAACAACTGTCAATAACTCAAAAGTAGAACAAGTTATGCACATAGTATCAGTGGCAGTTTTGTCAGTCCTGATGTGACCTTTCATGTGATGCCCAGCAATTCTTTGTCGGTTGTTTGGTTTTTGAGAGATTCACAGAAATATAAAAATTATGCATATTTGCATAAATAGACATATAAACAACACTCCATATCTCATCAACAGTACATGGTACAGGCCAAATATCAATGGCAATTTTGTCCAGCCTGATCTGATCTTTCAGCTGATGCCATGCAATTGTTGTAAGGCAGTCAGTTTTGGAAATATTACTTAAAATATGGAAATATTTCATATTTGCATAGTCACCTAAACAACTGTTAATATCTCCAGAACTGTGTGTCTTACACACACAGTGTCAGTGTCATTTTTCTTTGTCACACAAGATGCACTCCATGTTTTTCTCAGACACTCGATTTTGGAAATATTGCAGAAAATATGACAATATTGCATATTTCCATAAACTGATGTACAAACAACCATTAATATCTCTAAAACAGTGCATGCACATTTCCGTAAATAGCAATACACCCAGCTCCAATGTAAAATATTACTGGAAACAGGGACATACTTCATTTCAATGGTCTCATCACCACTGGATTACTGTGCTTTTGGTAAGCAATGGCCACATGTCTTATTTGCAGAAACTGGTTCATACACTTGCTGTGACTATCTCGAGCACATGTAATGAGCTGCATGTTACTGAAATGAGTACTGTTCTACATATGACTATGTTCTTACCTTTTTACTTGCTTGTCCACTAGCTTCATTGTGTGCCATGATGTTCTGTGCTGTACTGTTGGTTCTTTCATTTCTGCTTGTGGTGCGTTATCTTGTCTCCACCAACTCTGGATGGTACCCCCTCTGTACCAAGAAAACACACACACACACACACACACACACACACACACACACACACACACACACACACACACTCACACATGCACGGGTAAACAAATTAAATACACACATACCAGGAGCTTGAGTTAAAGGCCGCTGCCATGCATTTATTCAATATAAAATTACATTCAATCATCCACGTATAGCCACCACCACGCCATGCTTCAAGTCCTTCAGAAAGTCATCCAATCCCTCATCCGTCAAGTGTACACCATCTGGCTGGTACACTCCAGGCCTGTGAAGACTGAAGCCAGGGTGCCCGGATCACTGACCCACCCATGGTATCCATCATAGACAACATGAACCCATTGTGTAGTCTTCTGATTTTCTCGATGGCCCGCACATCCCATGCTCCACTCCACTTCAACTGTTGCACAATATCGGACCATACAATATGGACCCTGGGCCACCAGCAATTGATTTGATGCAGCATCTGCCTTATGGTTCCCTTCAGTACCCGCAGCAGGCAGGTTGCCAGATCGTTGCCTCCCAAATGAATAATCAGAATGTCTGGATGAAGCCCACCATGTTTCTCTCGGAGCACTGGAATCAGTCCATCCCATCACATTCCCCACCTTCCAGTCCCAATGAACTTGCACTCTGTCTTTTCCTAACAACAAGTTTTGCCCTCCTGTGCTCCGCTGTGCTCTTTCTGTGGCCCAGTAAACAAAGGAGTGACCGCATATCCATACGCTGAGACGGTTGCTCCTGTCACCTGCAACCAAATGTGAGATATTACCATAGATGATTCATCTGTGACACTCCACCCATGTCCCTCACTACCCCTGCTTTTCCCCTATCATGGATTGTACACACCAAGTACTTTGTGTCTGCTTGCCTGTTGCCATATCCTGACTTGGGTTTGACCTGCGATTTGGCTTCTGTGCAGTTGATAACTCCATGGCTTATGCAGTATCCCACGACTTTTTTGCCTCCGTGTACTCAAGATTTGAAATCACTTGCTGATGCATGTGTCTGGGAGTGGCTTCCTACTGACCCCCCAAAACCATGAAATTAATTGAATGCCAGGCCATCTATTCCCAAGGCTTGTGACTGCACAGGCTCCTTATTAGTCAGTGTTTCCGACTGTGATCCTAATAAACTCAATTTCCATTTCCAGTGTCTGTTTTTTTTTTCATAATAAAGACCATTCCACCCTATATTGTGTTGTCAGTTTCTTGTATGCAAGACATTACACGTTACAAACAGTATGATTTGAGAAATACCCCAACAAACAACACATTTCATTGAAAGCAAGACTGTATTGAAGTTGCTTGTGCCTGTGGTCCGCTCACATAGCCATGCAATATAAAAGTCAGGTTCCTTATGACTGTGATTCTGAGTGTGTCCAGCTGTCAGAGAATGAGCTGCATGGGCTCATATGACAGAATCAATCCACAGGCGCAGCAATGCACAAGCCTGTTATGTAACGCAGATTGCACAGCATGCCGTCAACATGCATGTCGTGGGGCTCTGCATCCAAATGAAAATAAAAAATGCGGAGCTAAATCCGCCACTCCACAACAGTGCTGGAAGAGTTAGTGGAGAAAGGTTTGTCGCACATGCCAATGCACCAACTGGTGTGCTCGTTACATGTTGTGCTCTCCAGTACCTCTGTCAGCTTACCCCGTTGGTCCAGTGAGTGAGATACAGATCACCACTTGTTATCGCAGTCACCAGTCCACATTAGCTCCGCATTTTTTTTATTTGGCACAGCGCCAAAGACTGCATAGGCTGCTGTGTCTTTCGCCTAGCCACGGATATTCCAATCAACTCTAAGGACAATCAAAACTCACATCACGCAACCACATGTCTGACACTCAAGATCTGTCAGCCAAAATCCCATCTGCCCCACAAACAGACATCCAGAGTGTCTGATTCATTCTGTTCCAAACAATCTTGGCCTGCAGCTGTGAACAACCATGCCCACTGCACATCAGCCTTCTTCCGACCACCAAAAGGCCAGCCGCATGATGCCATCTGTGTTACTGCACATTACCCTTCTTCCAGATCCCATATGGATGGCCTAAGCTGCCCACAAGCGCAGCAACTCATAATACGGCTTCGTAAGACTGGCTGGCCAGCATGCATGTCATGGGGCTCTGCATCCAAATGAAAGTAAAAAACGCAGAGCTAAATCCATCACTCCACAACAGTGCTGGAAGAGTTAGTGGAGAAAGGTTTGTTGCATGTGCCAATGCACCAACTGGTGTGCTCGTTACATGTTGTGCTCTCCAGTACCTCTGTTAGCTTGCCCCATTGGTCTGGTGAGTGAGATACAGATCACCACTTGTTATCGCAGTCACCAGTCCACATTAGCTCCACATATTATTTTTTAATTTGGTTAAGCGCCAAAGACTGCATAGGCTGCTGTGTCTTTCGCCTAGCCAATGATGTTCCAATCAACTCTTAGAACAATAAAAACTCGCATCACGCAACCACATGTCCGCCACTCAAGATCCATCAGCCAAAATCCCGTCCACCCCACAAACAGACATCCAGAATGTCTGATTCACTCTGTTCCAAACAATCTTGGCCTGCAGCTGTAAACAGCCATGCCCACTGCACATCAGCCTTCTTCCGACCACCAAAAGGCCCGCAGTATGATGCAATCTGTGTCACTGTGCATTACCCTTCTTCCTGACCCCATATAGATGACCTAAGCCACCCACAAGCTATCAAAGAACAGTCAGACAATATCCTGTAAGTGCAGCTATGATCCGACATCCATCTACAAGCAGTCCCGCGCATTGTTCCACAACCGCAAACCAACTTTCACGTGTCCGCATGATCCTTTGTCCGAATCACGTAATGCTACAGCCGCCAACAGGCCTTGCTGCACATGACCTTTGGTGTCTTCACAATGTTACATCCCCTTGTATCCCATTTCCGTTGATCCTTCAAACATTTCTTCATTTGCCGGGCAGTTACATTTGTCAATGCACCATTTGCATGTCCCCTACAATGAACTTTCCTATTGTCACCTTCGCCACCACACTTTGTGACCTTAGTGCAGTACTTTTGTCAGGGGGACCTAGCTGTAGAAGACACATGATCCCCCTGAAACAACATTGATGACCCCTTAAAAGTAATCATGCGTGCGTTCTTCTCCTTGTCATCCAATCTAACATGAAGCCTTCTTTCCTAGCAAGACATCAAAGCATTGCTGTCGGAGTCATCAACTGGTACTGGTGATACTCAGCAAAGCGCTCAGTGCAGAGGTGTGCATTGCAAGCCATGCATGCTACTGATGGTTCTGCTTGCTTCTGCTTCAGAGCACAATTGCGGCACCTACCCTTCTTGACTTTCACTGGGTAGTGTGGTCCAGGTGACAATGGATCATCCAGTTCAAAACCCGATGCACTCCTGTGTTTTCTTTTGTTGTACCCACCAAGCCGCTGTTTAGCCAGCATCCGGCGGAAATGTAGCTGGGTGTGCTTCTGCAACTTGCCAGTCTTTGATCTCACTGTGTGGTTTCCATTCTCACGGAAGAGTATAACAGCATTAATCAACGCCACATCCCAAAGAAACCAAAAGAGGTATAGCCACCATTTTCTTGCTTTCCTGATGCAGGGGTACTGAGCGCACAGCTGGTCTGCAATGTCTACACCATTCATGTACATGTTATACTGCGGTAGTACTGCTGGACATGTAATGCATGCGGTGCTGACGTCTCTCTGTCTTCGTCTGACTGATGATGCCGGTCCAGTTGGGTCATGGTTTGTCGACAGAATAAACACTCACTGGCTTATTATCTTTCCATGCCGTTGCAACCAGTGGTCCATTCTGCAGCTGCATGAAATGACCACACTCTGACTTCCGCATTCTGAATTTGTTGCTTGTGGCCATCCTGTCCTGTTTGTGCACACTGTACCACATGAGTACAACCCATCTTCCAATAGTTGTCGTCCAAGGCGTACAGATGTAAAAAAGCTGTCAAAATACACATGGTGCTTTTTCCCCACGCACATCCTTTGTCAGTTCACTGACCACATGCTGCGCCAGTCCAAATTCTGCGGTGCCTTCCACTTTTCCAGTGTATACCTGTAAGTCCCTTTCATAACCATTGTGGGCATCTGCAAGCACCCACACCTTGATGCCATAACTTTGTGGCTTACCGGGCATGTATTGCCTAAATCCCAAATGGCCTCTGTACCCAACCATGGCCTAGTTGATTGATATTTCCCAGTGCAGGTGGTACTCAGTCTTGCAGGCATTCAGAACCACTTCCATTATTGGATGCACATGGTGTAGCTTGTCATGACCCGGCGTTCCTTTGGGAGTGTTTTGCCGGCTGTCATTACAATGAAGGTACTGCTGAATCTTCTCAAATCGGTCAGACGTCATCACTTATGCTATCTGAAACTGTCCAAAAAGTTGATCCTTTTCCCAGTACTAATGGTACTCTGGCACCCTGACTACAGACATGTAGACCCGTAGTCCAAGGAAAGCTTTGATGTCATCTGCCGTGACTAGACTCCATCGCACATCGACTTTTTTCACTTGTGCCTGCTGCAGCGCACTGTAACAGTTTGTCTCCAGGGCAACCAATTCATATAGTGCCACTGAAAACGTGAGGTACATGAAATCCACCTCTGTCTTGTCAGTGCTCATCTGAATGACAGGACCCATGGGCTCCTGGAAGTCGTCGACATGCACAGCCTGTAAGTGGCCGTCCCAGTGATCCGTGGACTGTGCATCACAATTAGAAGGACCAGGTTCCTGGGCATGTTGTTCAACGTAATCAACATTACTGTTGAAACTGGAATGTTGGAGTCGAGACAAGGGCAGATCATTGTCCTCGCTGTCCGTCGCGTGACTTTGGTGTGTAACGAGGGCAAGGGGTTCCTCTTAAAGTGGCATGGGATGTATTTGCTGCCACAGTACAGCAAGGGGTACATCTTCTTCATCATCACTGTTCATGTACTGCAGCTTCTGCCATAGCCTAGCCAGAAGAACGTTGTCATCATTATCACCACTGAAGTCTTCATGGTCCATTGTCTTTAATTCCACCTCTACGTCAGATTCTGCAAATCCGAGAAAGTCTTCGTTGCTTTTGCTGCCACTGTCAAACAGTGCATTTCGGGGAAGATTGTTCTGTAACATGTGCTCCATTTGTGGTGGTCCTCTTCAGAGTGCAATGGGAAATGTCAGATGATGTTTGAAACACCGTCAGTTTCTGTGCATTGTGTGTTCGTTGCTTCTAATAGCGTGGTGACCCACTTCTGAAAGAGAGCAATTGAAACACTTTTGACAGCCTAGTCACAGTCTTGCTTCGTTATGCAGCCCCATCAACAAACACACAGTTCAAGTCAAATATTTCTCCCCACACACACAGGGTTGGGGGGTGCTCAGACCTGCATTCAGTCTGTTTCCGCAAGGACCTTGTAGGTGTTTTAGTTATTTTGGTAATGCAAAGACCTCAAAAATAGTTCTCTACACACACTATAACAGGTGACACCCTGCCATAGGTGCATCTAGGTAACAGGGTAAGGTCACTGAGACAAGTTCTTTTCCAGCCCAACACAACAATAACAGAAATCCAAATAGTAAAACAAAAGCTGGAAATCATACAAAAGCAAACGGAAATGGAAATGACAAGCAGTTCTAATCTGGGGTGACAAGACTGGTCCACGGATGCAAATGCACATAGGATTAGTCAGGTAAAGGAAGCGATGCACAGAGGTTTAGGGACTGCAGGATACTCAGAAGACCCTAATGCCTGGTTCATTTCCAGATCCACAGGAGCAGTTGTACAGCAATTGGCCTTTGCAGCTGGGGTTTTGCACCATACATAACGACACATCACAACAGCACAACACTCACAGTGACCATTGTGGAGACCGGGAGCTGGCTGCAAACTTACACTTGAAAAACACAGAATGTGCATCTGCTGCAGGGGTCTGCATGCTGCCATGGCCCCCCCAGGGTGCCCATTCCATAGCCCACCATGTTACCTGCCCCGCTGTCTCCCTGGTTGTCCAGTGGACCCCTGCTCCCTAAATCTCCTGAGCCTTGTATGCCCAACATTATATTTAGTGCACCAGTCACTGATGGGCCCCCACTAACTATTTCATAGATACATAGATACATAGATACATAGACAGTGTCGGCAGATAAGGGCCTATGGCCCACCTAGTCTGCCCATTTGAGCTTGTAAGTTCAGTTTGTTTTCCTAGAAGTCTGTTTCCCCTTACCCCTGCCCTCTAGAATTCCTTTATGTCTATCCCATGCATTCTTAAATCCGTGATTGTTTCAGCCCACCACTTCTTCTGGCAGGCTGTTCACTTGTCCACCACCGTTCTGTGAAGAATTCTTTCTCATGTTTCCTCTGAATCGTCCTCCTCCAACTTCATCCCATGCCCTCTAGTCCTGAAACATCTTTTTCGCTAAAAATAGTGTTTTCCTGCACCCTGTTCCTCCCTGTAAGATACTTGTATGTCTCTATCATATCCCTCTCTCCCTCCTCTCCTCCAGGGAGTACATGTTCAGTTCCTTCAACCTGTCTTCATAGGACTTGTGATGCAACCCATGCACCATCTTTGTTGCCCTCCTCTGAACCTTCTCTACCCTGTCTATGTCCTTATGTAGGTATGGTCTCCAGAACTGTACACTGTACTCCAGGTGGGGCCTCACTAGTGTCTTGTATGGCGAATTATGACCTCCCTTTTCCTGCTGGTGATGCCCCTGCCTATACATCCCAGCATCCTATTTGCTTTACCTGATGCCTTGTCACACTATTTCCCTACCTTGAGGTCATCAGAGATGACAACCCCAAGATCCCTTTCCTGCTTGGTGCATGCTATATCCTCACCCCCCAACTGATATATTGTGCCAGGGTTTTTGTGCCCCAACCTATCGAAACAACTAGGAGCACGCTTTAGTGCATATTAATGCTAAATTGTATTGAAGTAGACGTACGTGCCACATCCTACTTCATGGAAGTTTTCGCCAGACTCAGTCATGAGAAAACCTCCATGAAGTAGGATGTGAAACATACGTCAGCTTCAATAAAATGTAGCACTATTATGCAGTACAGTGAGCTCATAGTTATTTTGTGGTTTTATTTGTTAGTTCTAGTGAGCTCCACGGATACATTAGCCACTTTTTTGTATTCACCACTATTTCACCATATGCCTTTTCTGGGGTGACATAAATGGTCCATGGACGCAAATGTACATAGGGTTAATCAGATAAAGGAAGCAATGCACAGAGGTTTAGGGACTGCAGGATACTCAGAAGTCCCCAATGCCTTGTTCATTTCCACATCCGCTGGGGCAATTGTACTGCAATTGGCCTTTGCAACTGAGGTTTTGCACCATACATAACGACACATCACAACAGCACAATACTCACAGTGACCATGGTGGAGACCGGGTGCTGGCTGCAAACTTACACATGAAAAACACCAAATGCGCATCTGCTGCAGGGGTCTGCATGCTGCCATGGCACCCCCAGGGTGCCCAGTCCGTAGCCCACCATGTTACCTGCCCCGCTGTCTCTCTGGTTGTCCAGTGGACCCCTGCTCCCTAAATCTCCTGAGCTGTGTAGGCCCAACATTATATTTAGTGTACCAGTCATCGAAACAACTAGGAGCACACTTTTGTGCATAGAAGTGCTAAATTGTATTGAAGTCGACGTACGTGTAACATCCTACTTAATGGATGTTTTATGAAGACTTAGTCAGTAGGATGATGAAACATACGTTGACTTCAACAAAATGTTGCTCTATTATACACTAAAGTGAGATCCTAGTTTTTTGGTTGTAAGTAGTCCACGGAAGAAAATGCAGGTAGGGTTAGTCAGGTAAATGTGCATCTGCTGCAGGCATCTGCATGATGTAGTGAATACTTCCATGATCTTCCAGTGGACCCTCCTCCCATGACCCTCTAGTTAACCCGGTAAGGAACATAAATTCAAAGGACAAAAGCAACTAGCAACTAAAGGCATAAATCTATGAGTTAGCAATAGACACAGATATTATTTTCAAATAACGTCCACAAATGAGGTACTAAAGCCCCCAAAGTCCGAAAACTACACATTCATCTATTAAGAACAGGTCTGTGTGTGGGGATAGTATATCCTTCTGTTTGAAAATGCTATCTATCTGGTATAGTTAGTGTCACATCTAAATCTGCTGTAGTCCAGTGGCAATGTAACAGCCTTTAGGCAAAAGAGTAGCAAAGCACCCCTTACTGTAAGGGGCTTGCATTCTGGGTTGGGATAATCAATGTATTTTCCCCTTCCCTGTAGAACTGCGCAAGTACCTTTTGAATTTTATTCCACCACTTATTGTACACAGAGAATGTCAGGTGAAAATAAACAGAGGTAGGTATCACCCAAAATCCCAGTTAGTTGCTAGGTAGAAAACTATTTGATGGTTGTGAGTTTCTGCAGAACAACAATTACAAACAGCACACTAGCTGCAAGTAGAATACTTCAGAGCAGACAGATATAAACAGTAAATAGGCTCTTTTCATATTCACTGGGTGCAAAAATCAACAAGTGTTCCTAAGGAAAAAACAGGCCACAAACCATTCCCGAAAATGACCCAGCTTCACAGCTAATCAGGCAACAACCAGGTCAAGAAGTCATAGTAAAAAACAGGAAAAAATGTCTCTGCAAATGTAGACATGGAGGCCAGAGTCTACCCCCTGAGCACTTGTTTGACTGTCTGTACTCCCTTGCCTTACCTTGGTCATCTGCTGCAGTTCGCTGCTTCTCAGGTGTGAGCCCCTTGCTGGTCTCCAATGGTGCGTGGCGTTTGGATGCTGCTCGCCAACGAAGAAATGTTACTAAATAGTAGCATAGCTCTTCCAATTTAAAAATATGCAATGTTCTGTGGACTCGGCAGAAGAGGCGTACAGTTATGTAGGGGGCATGCGGACCTGAGCGGGGACCAAATAATCAGCAGCTGTAAGGGGGAGGGGGTGATATGCTGCGGTAGGACTGACCAGGCACACTCCGGTTGGTGGAGAAGTATCATGACATCACATCCATGTGCAGCACCGGAAAGGCACAGAGAAGGGAAGGGAAGCAGAGAACAAGCTGGGCACTTGGGGAAAGGGGATTGGCGGTGGAAAATGCAGCACAAATTAAGAAAAAAACTGTTTTTATGGACACAACTCGATCAGCAGAGCAGTAAGAGGCATGTGGGGGGGGGGGTATGTGCTACAATACAACAGAAAGATGAATGTTTGATAAACGAGTGCTCCGGCAAACACAATGAGAGACACCACCAGGTTTAAACTGCAGTTTGTGAAAAAATTTCCTATGGTGACCCACACTTCCCACAGCAGTTAAATACAGATTCAAAAGCAAGGAATTGAAGAAGTTTGCTTTTGAATCTGTATTTAGGTAAATAGCTAATTTGTGAGCTCAAGAACATGATACGCCATTCAGCGTCTTTTGGGTATAGGAAGAGCCTCTGAGACACGCGGAATCTCGCTCTCGGAAGCATGGGGAGTATATTTTTAAGACGTCGAATGGTGCAACTGGGGGTACAGAGTTCAGACTGATGTTGCTGCAATATCCATAAACCATTTGACTGCAGCACTCACACTGGGACTGGCCAGTGAAATGTGACTCTGTAATACACTGCTACACTTAGCTACTGTGCAAGCTTTTTTTGTTGACTAAAGTGAGTTCCTTGAACACAGCCCAGATCACTTTTCAAAGATAAGATATCTTTGATGAGTAGCTGACACATTCTCACCATTTGGGCAAGCAACTCATACAAACATATGGACATACGAAGATGCCAGCAAATTAGGTCTAACAGTCTTTCACGTCTGCCCGAGATGCAGCTCACAGTACTGTTTCTGCTGCTGCCCCTCCTGCCCTGTTCATTTCCTTGCTCCCAGGTTCCTCCCCTAGAGATCCCCTGCTGATCGCTTCTCCCCCAACCTGTACCTTGCCCATGTACCTGTCCCAACTCCTTTTGAATTCTCTCACTGATTCCATAGAAGTTAGTTCCTCTGGTAGCACTTTCCAAGGTGCCACCCCCTTCTCCATGAAGTAGTGTTTCCTCATTTCTCTTCTGTACTTCCTCCCGTACCAGTTTTAGGCTATGGCCCCTCGTGGTCCCTTCCCCTTTCAATCTGAGCAAACCCTCTGAGTTTACCCTATTGATCCTCTTCAAATATTTAAAGGTCTCAGTCATGTCCCTTCCTCTCACTTCTGTTTTTTCAGGGAGTACATGTTCAGCTCCCTAAGTCGCTCTTCATAGGACCTTCCCCTAGGCTGTGGATCATCTAAGACACCCTCCTCTGGACTTTCTCCAGTAGAACAATGTCCCTTCTTAAGTATGGATGCCAGAACTGCACACAGTACTCTGGGTGCAGTCTCATCAAGGAACTGTACAGGGGCAGGAGAACCTCCCTCTTCCTTGATGTTATCCCCCCAACAATACATCCTAGCATTTTATTTGCCTTTGCTGCCACTCTCCTGCACTGTTCTGAGTGATTATTTTGGCATCTATTACCACTCCCAGATCTTTTTCCTCTTTGGATACCATAAGCTGTTCCCCCGCTAAATGTAGCCATACCCAGTATTCCTAACACCCAAATGCAGTACACTACACTTCCGAGCGTTAAAGCACAGCTGCCAAGTGTGACCACTTTTCAAGCCTTTCCAAGTCTTCCTGGACTGCTCTCCTCCCCTCCTTGCTGTCCAACACTGCTTCTAGTTTGAAGTCATCGGTGAACAGGCTCATTTTGCTCCTAACTCCATTCCCAATGTCCGCTATGAATGCATTAAACAACAGTGGGCCCAACATAGATTCTTGAGGGACTCTACTGATGATCCTTCTGGGTGTCGAGATCTCCCCCCCACCACCACCTTCTGCTGACTGTTATTCATCCAGTTCCCAATCCACTCTACCATTTTAACCCCCCCCCACTCCTAAGTTCCTCAGCTTACTTATCAATCTCCCATGCAGCACGGAATTGAATGCTTTGCTGAAGTCCAGATACAGGACATCAACCGGTCTTCTACCATCCAGGGATCTTGTCACCCAATCAAAAAATTCAACTAGGTTGGTTTGACTGAATCTCCCCCAGGTGAACCCACGTTGCCATACATCATGAAGGCCATTTGACTCCAGGAATTCCACCATCCTTTCCTTCAAGATAAAGTACAAGAGGTTCCCCAATATGGATGTCAGGCTGACCAGTCTGAAGTTTTCCATCTCATCCTGAGGTCCACAATTGTGGAGAGGCACAGCGCGTGTCTTCCTCCAATCAAGAGGTACACAGTCTGATTGGAGAGAGGAATTGAATAATTCCATCATTGGTGCAGCCAGGATATCTGCCAGTTCCTTCAGGACCCTGGGCCTGGGTGGATTCCAAACAGGCCTGGGGCCTTGTCAGTCCTCAAGGATTTAGAAGCCTCCCACACCCTCCTCACCTGGATCTCACCATCTGTAAGTGCCCCCTTCCCCTGCTCCTGCCTTATCTTCCCCACGTGGAAATGGGACCTCCCTTTCCCTTGTAAAGACTGAGCAGAAGTACTCATTAAGTACCTCAGCCTGCTCAACTACCTCCCCTTCCCACCCACCTTCCCTTTTTAACCTTTTGATCTGCCCCCCCACCCTTCTTTCTCTCCCTACTGTATCAAAAAAAATCCTTCTCCCCTGCCTAATCCCCCGCACCAACTGTAGTTCTTTGGATACCTTGGCTGCTCTTACCACCCTGCTCACATCCCTGGAAATCCTATGGTACTACTCCCTGTCTTTCTCCCCGAGAGAACCTTTGTGCCTACAAAAGGCCATTCTTTTTTGCTTCACAATCTCCTGCACATCTGTGGTCCACAAGCTGGGTTTCCTAGACCTTGCCTTCTTGTAGTGGGCCTTTGTGTAGGTTTTTGTGACCTCTAGTAGGCCCAATTTCAATATCTCCCACCTACATTCCGTGTACACGTCCGGACTGATTTTTTCTAAGTGGCCCTATAGGAAGACAGCCATCCCCCTGAAATCCGCTTCCCTAAAGTCCATTACTTTCATCTTTGTCTGGTTCCACTCCCTCCCCAGGTCCAAGGAGAACTATATTGTGGAGTGGTCACTCCCCCCGAATGGGTCCTCCACTACCAAGTCCTTTACCTGGTCTCCATCAGCCAGTACCAAGTCCAGGGTGCTTCCCTCTGAGGTCGGCTCTACCACCAGTTGAGACAGAAATTCATCTTGGAATGCATCCAGTAACCTTTGCTTTTTAGCACACGCAGATGCCATAGTGCACCAGTCCATCCGGCATGTTAAAATCCCCCACGACCACTCTCCTGCCCCTACCCCTGCTATAGTGGGTTTTAAAGTGTTCCACTAGTTCCTTGTCTTGCTCCTCTGAATGTGTTGGCGACCGGTATATGACCCACAGTTTGACCCTCCTACCGTTAGCATTGTGTAAGGTGACCCATAGCACCTCTACATTCCCCTCTATACCTTCCTCACTTTTGCATTCTATCCCTTCCCTAATAAACAGTGCCACCACCTCCCTTGCCAATTTTCCTGTCCCTCCTACAAATAAATAGTGTACCCTGGGAGATTTAAGTCCCATTCATGGTATTGTGTGGCCCATGTTTCAGTGACTGCTGCCACGTCCACCCTCCCCTCAGTCATCACTGCCTGTAACTCAGGCAACTTGTTCCCCAGACTCCTCGCATTTGTCGAGACCACCTTCCAACCTGTTCCCCTATCCTTCTTGGCCTTCCCATTCCCTATACCTATGCCCCACTGTGAGTCCAACTTCTCATCTAGGTTACGTACTGGGGGGAGAGGCCTTGGCTCTCCCTTGTTATGCTGCACTCTTCACCCAGCAAGTCTAAGCCCCCCCCAACTGCTAGTTTAAATCCCACTTACTAATGATAAACTCCCCTAGATTACTGTTCAGAACATCTTTTTCCTCCTTGCTCAGGTGGAGTCTATTCCTGGCGAATAGTTCTTTATTATCCCATGTAGCTCCCCAGTCACTCACCAGCTCAAACCGCATATCTGGGCACCACTCTCCCAACAGTTAATTAAATTATCTTATTTTCTGCTTTCTGTCCATGTTTGCCCTTGACACTGACAGAACATTGGAAAAGGAGACAGAGTTCTCCTCAACTTGAGAAATTCTGGCCAACTCCCTGTACCTTGCCTGTACCCCCTGCACGCTGTTCCCATCTAGACAGAGCCAAGATGCACCACAATGTGCGGGGTCCCCCCATGCTTCCTCACTATGGAGTGCAGTAGGTGCTTGGCCCTGTGTGCTGTCATGCCCATCATGCACTCAACCTGAATAGAGCTCCTCCTCTCTTCCCTTCCCCCCATTGGATACCCCTAATTATGGAGCCCCCAATATGAGTACCCTGTTATCCTCTGTTTTCCTGCATTCTGTGATTTCCCTACCTCTCTGCTTCCAAACAGGTTCCACCGTCTTCCTCTCCCAGGCTATGCCCCCCACTCCATCAACCTCTTGCCCTTCTCCCCCCCGTGAGCTGCTGTCCATCCCTTGTCTTGGAGGCCTAGCCTATCACCCACTACTGTCAACTTCAATACCCCCTCAAGTGACCACCTTTTTCCCCTTCCAGTTTCCTCTCACCTCTCCCTTAATGTCGATCCCAACAGCTCCCATGCCTGTCCCCCCCACCATCCTTTACCTTCCCCTCATGTCCACCTCTTCCAGACAGCCCCCACCAATGCCCCCTTCCTAAAACCCCAAAGAACCCCAATTTACTCTTCTTAGCCCCTTCCCTACCACTTCTCTACATCTCTCAACCCCCGTGCCTCATTTTCTTGCCATCCCCACCCGTTCTCATCCTCGCTGGTCCTTGCCCCTCCTGGTTTCCTGTGTCATTTAGATTTGGTAACGGTGTATACTTCTTTGTCAAGATAACACCTCCTCCATTGAAATACTCATTACCATGGTCTCATTTCTATTACTCTCACCTGTTGCTTCCTGTCCAGTAACTCATAACCAAGGAGTTCCCCATATGAGTTAAATTTGCTAGGTTTTAACATTTTTTAGACACAGTAAAACTGGTCAGGTGTTCTCAGGCTTTGGTTTACCTGATACTCCTCTAGAAGTGGCTTGCTCGAGAAATCCAATTGTACAGATGTTGAGGGCACTTCAGGAAATAAGGCATGATAGCAGGAACCCCCTTAGGAAGAGCCACTGAGGCTCGAAGCTGCAGGGGTGTTAGTGGATGTTTTCAAACAGCTAGTGGATTTGTTGCTTTTCTGATTAATGCTCAGTGCCTAAATGGTTGTTGGAGGGGATAATGCCTTCTTCAACTGCAAATTCTGCTGCAGCGCCTTATTTCCTGAAGTGCCCTCAACTTTTGTACAATTTGAATTTTATTCAGTTCTGGTATGAGGTTTCCATGGGGATATTTAAATTAGCTGAACAGTTCAAAGTTCAGAGTTGAAACCGTGCTGTTATGTCTACATTTTTCTGTATTAGTGGGATAAGAGGTGACTACTAGATCGACCCTGCGAGGTGAGCATTTTTCAGAAAGTAAAGATACTGACATATTATTTCAAATCCAGCTCAGTTTATTCTGATTAGTTATCAGTGGCACTTGTGGAGCCTGGCATATGGCTGAGTGAGAGCACTAACTGTAGAGAGAAGAAGCTGGCGCGTGTTTGCCGTTATAACTTGTGGGTTATAATGGCGAATTATAACCAGTATCTCCTATGTTAAAAAAAACAGTCCCCAATTATTACAATGCTATAAATTATTGTCAGTGGGAAATACTTTAATATATTATCATATACAGTTTTCATGAAATCCTTAGTTAGCAGTGAAAACATGTTCTACAATTACTAGTGTGTCTGGGTGCTTAACCAGTGCCTGTGCTGCACTCGGGCCAAGTACTGTAGCTATTCTCAAACAGAAACATGTCAGTCTTCATAAGAAGAGATAGCTTAGAGTTTTACCTTTTAAAATGTTGTGATATGCAGAGAATGCTTAATGGGTTGCAGTGGGATAATGTGTTTTTCCGGGACTAGTACATTCTGGGCCTTTTCCTCAAGTGTGGGGATCAACGATTTATCACAGTTCAAGTCATTATACATCCTAAAATTATAGGTGTTGTGTGTGATACTAGACAAGTAAAATTATGCTATTTAATAAAAATGATTAAGAATACAAACTCTACAAGAAGCTCCAAAGGAAGGAGGGTGGGGCAACAAGAGGTCACGGGTGTAATCTGGAAGGGGGTAGGCTCAGAGGGGAGAGGAGGAGATGTTATTTCACTGAAAGGATGGTGGAGCCATGGAATGCACTGCCCAGGGAGCTGGCAGAGGCGGAGACTGTGGATGGGTTTAAGAGGGGATGGGACAGGTACGGGGGAAGGTAAATCTGACCAGGCCCAATACAGGTGGAACATCTGGGACTGGGGACAGTATAATCCAAGGGGAAGGGGGACACCAAAATTGGCCCTCAGTGCAGGTGTTGAAAATCGAGCAGACTTGAGATACTGTTAGGCCTATTCTGCTGGCATTTTAGTATGTTAGTATACGTTAAAGGTTTTATTCTGATCGCTGATACTGTAAGACAGGTTAGTTTCACAATCATGCAGACAGGCTGGTTTTAGCAGACTAGCTAGTTAGTAAAAAATGTTACCCATTTTTTTATGGCTGTGGGAGGAGCCTATGGCCACCTTGCTATCTGTAGCTGGAAACTGGAGTATCGTGGAAAACATGTTTTGGACTTTTCAATGTATCCTTCCATGCCAACTGAAATAAAATACTCTCTTCTTTCTGTTAAGAATGTTGGAGACATAACTCCAAGCTGCTTATCAGATGCCATTAGGAAACTGAAACAGTTTGTTAAATATTTGTTAAATATTGGTTGCCTATTAAACTGGAGATTTGTTTACCCCCTTTAGAATGCAACAACTTGCACATTTAAATACTTAGCATTTAAACAGCTTCACACTACTAGTTTCACTTGGGAATGTATTGTCTTTCAAGAAAGATTCACACCTCATAAATGTCATCCCTTTCCCAGCAAATCTATAATTTACACTGTTTTTTTTAACCTCTAAAGACACTATCTGATGAACTCTATCTCAGACATATGCCAAGTCTTCAGTGAACTGCCCAGACTAAGTATGTAGCAATCAGCAGGCATTTTCTACTATGCTTTTTGGGGAAAAAATATATTGAGCTACAGCAAACATAGAGACACACACACACACACACTCCATCCTCATGGCCACAACATTCAAAATAAATACTGCATTCTAATGTTATAAAACAATAAACTGTTTGTTTATGTCAGTGAACACAGTGAAATTCAGTTTAGAGCAGATTTCCTTTAAATATTTCTTATCCTATATTTTGTATCCTGGACACACACACACACACACACACACACACCTCTCTCTCTCTCTCTCTCTCTCTCTGTACACACCATCTTCATGGCCACAACATTCAAAATAAATACTACATTCTAATATGTTATAAAACAATAAAGAAACTGTTTTTTATGTCAGTGATCACAGTGAAGTTCAGTTTAAAGTAGATTTCCTTTAAATATTTCTCATCCTATATTCTGTATCCTGGCTAGCGCAGGGGAGGTGCTACTGCTCATTGTCATTGGGATCTTCATTTACACATTTTTGCACTGTATTTACTCAGTCTGTCCCAGATTAGATGCAATATCTGGTTTTCAGTGGGGTAATGATTTTACAATTTTGATAATGTATTTCTTTAGGGTAGCCTAGTCCCGGGCCCCCATATTCAAAGGAGATGCACAGTGCATCCCAGTGGAAAACAGAGATGTGCCGCACAACTCTAACAATGCGCTGCAGCATGCTATTCAACCTGCGGGATGCGCTGGCCACAAGGGAATGGGCCAGGGTGCACACAAATAGTATGCCGTGCAAGTTGAGGGTGCATTCCCATGCATATGCCGTGCTGTGGCTTGCTCAGTGGGAATGCACTCCTCACAGTCCAGAGCGGAGTGGCCCACAGTTAGGCCATGAACAGCTGGCCTAACCCAGCCAGCAATTCACAGGTGGGCTGCGGAACTGCACCCAGGTGCATAGTGGCCTGTCAGCCCTGGTGGACTAGAGGTACCCCCTCCCATCCCAGATCAATCCAACTCCATCCCTGAAGAGCTCCATAGTGTAGGGACCCCCAGACCCAATTGCATCAGAGGAAACCACGGTCCATATCCATAGCATACAGAACCCCCACCCACCACCTTGGTATGTAGACACCCCCACTCCCCCCATACCCGACCTGTTGCAGAGACTGGCACTGCCCTCCACACCTTGCCACGGCCAGCTGCCGCCAACTGCACTGACCTGGGCCAGAGGCCTGCACTCTGAAATGACCCAAGTGGCTGTACCATATATTGGGGAACTATGCAAGCTGCAGACCCACCAGTGTATGCAGCCATGTGTATGTCCCTGGCACACCGTAAGAGGGAATTGACATACTTCCAATGCATGCCTTATCAATGATGTATCTTCCTGCTGTCATACACCACTGCAGGCCCACACTCTCCCCCATTCCCCTGTGTAACATGTCACTCTCTGGACTGCTGAGGTATCCTAGGTGCCATGGGGTGCGGTATCCTGCAATGCCATTTTCAATGTACGCTCCAGGCTATGGATAATGCATCCACGGTTCCCCGATTGTACAAATGAATGGGAGGTCAGCTCTAACATGCCTGTTCCGGGACCTGTGTGAGTGGGTACAGCATTAGCTCTCACCCACACTGAGCAGTGCAACGGCACCAGGATGATGGATCTGCATGCGATTGCCTGAGGTGTATGGACACTGCGCATTATCACCTGCATGCAGCTCATGCGTATGTATGACACATTCCAGCATCCTACTGGCAGTGCTCTACCACCCAAAAATAAGATGTCATTTCTTCTGTGAACTATCCAGGCTAAATATATAGCAATCAGCAGGCATATTCTAGGAAAATACATTGTAAAAAAAGGAAGACCACATTGAAATTGCCTCTCAGCAGATCTGCATTGTACAAATTCATTAGAAATAATGGGTAAATGCATCCCAAAAGCTCTCCACAGCCATATCGGCTCTGACCAGAGTTTGTCTTAATAGTCATGTATTGCTTATAATCTTACATTCTTCATTGGGGTATTTTAAATTCATTCATCTATTTTTAAGACAGTATTTAATTACAAATTTTGCAATTTGCATGGATTTATAATAAAGACGGCAACCCATATCACCTTTTAGAAATCTTCTCACTGCAGGCGATATTAACTTACACCCACTGTGTTCCTGATGAAGTTACGTCTGGGTGTTACCAGCACGTTTCTGATGGCCAACAGTGCAACACTATGTTGATTTACCTACCTCCATGATGGTATACCTGAATAAAGGACCAATAACTTTTAAAAACTGCAAAATCCACTAAAATCTTGCATCAGGAATGAAAAAAAGGCAAAAAAATTTAACAATATATTGAAGTTTTTATTTGTTCTAACTTTCTTTTTAAGACCACTTCTCAGGAAGAACATTGACAGGGAGAAACTGTTTAGATGAGGGCAACTAAAACAGTGCAGCCCTATGAGGGAGGCTATGGGATCTCAATATGTACACCCTGGAAGAGAGAGGAGGGAGAGTGGGGACAAGATAGAGACCTATAAATACTTCATGATGCTGAACAATGTAGAGGAGGGTGTATTGTTAAGAGGAGAAGGCGCACAAGGACAAGGGGTCATGCAATGAAGCTGGAAGGGGGGAATTTAGGAGGGATGTGAGGAAGTATTTCTTCATTGAAGGAGTGGCAGATGCCTGGAACAGTCTTCCAGCAGAGGTGGTGGGTGTGTGAACAGTGATGGGCATCAAGCATGCATAGGATAGGCACAAGAGAATCTTAGTTGGGAAGCAAGGAGGAGAGAGGTGGCTGTAGATCAGGTAGGGTCTGCGGTGATAGCATAGGCAGGGAAAAATGGGCAGACTGAGTGTGCCAAGTGGTCCTTATCTGCTGACAAATTCTGTGTTTCTGTGTCAACTGGATTATTTAAATGGTTGGTAATTAGTACATTTGCTTTAAGTATGAATTACTAAAGCAGTATTTTATTTCTCAAACAACGAGAAAACAAAATCCTGACATGCAATTCACAAGGAAATGCCTGGATCCTTTTGTGCCCACTCTTTTCCAGGATTGGAAAGTTCACTAGGCCAAATCCTGGGAGCTGGTATCTGGTATCATGCACCCATAAAGGATTACAACTGGTAGATTTTTTTAAATTAAAATCTTTACATTGTCTGGTTCATCGGAGCTGTGGCAGGGCTGCCACTCACAACACTGGTGACTCTGGCTCAAGAATGAGCTTGGGGCATAGGGGGTTAGCCAAAGAAAGATGGGCCAAGCAGCCCAGGAGATGCTTTACTCCTCCAGAGAGGGAGGGCAGCAGGTTCTGCTGCAATACTCTGGGTGACCACAGGTGGCAATGCAGCAGGAGCTGTCAGGGGTGGGAGGACACCAACTGGCACTGTGAGCAGCCCCACAATTACATCCTTCCTGCTGGCATCCTGAGGGTGGGAATAAAACCACATGGAAAGCATCGGACATGGGCAGAATGATGCCTGATGCTGCTGTGCCTTGCCCTCCTGACTGGCCATTCAGTTCCTGCACTAGAAGGCCTGGGGGCATCTGAGAGAAGACCCCCAGGAACCATCATGTGGCAAAAGCTGTCAGTGACAATGGAAGTTGAGGTGCCAGAAAAGGAACAGGATGGGACAGAGATAGAAGCCAGGGTCAAGAAAGGGCAGCACTGGTGACAGGGGGCTTAAACAAGAATCGTTATGCTCCTCTGGGACAACCATCCTCCCCCTTGCTTGGGCTGTTTTCTTGGTGACCTCCCAGACCCAATTCCAGTCCACATGGCTTCTAAGGTGGTGCAGAGGTGCAGGAGGCCTGAGTGTGCCAGTTGTGCTGTAATTCTATGACTGGTATCTGGTTTTTGTTTTTCCCACCACCTCCCTCAGAAGTTCCATCCAAACTGTACTGTCCTTACCAGGGTAGAGCTGACATCAATGGGAACCCAAAACCTCAAGCCACTCACATAACCTTTGCAATAATACACTGTTGCAGTGGTGTGAGCAGCCCCTTCCCCCTAAAATTCCAGAGCACTGTCTCTGCAGGGCTCCTGAGACTCCTTGACCCAGTGTTATGAGTTGGGTTCATGCAGCAACACCGGGAGTTCACTATAGAAACATAACAATTATGGCAGAAGAAGACCAACTGATCTATCCAGTCTGCCCTTTTGACTGCCTAACACTTCACATGACTCCTTTAAATTTTCTTTCTGCAGTATGACGGTGGGTTATTATTACAAGTGACCACACATAGCAGTCCCTGAGCCATTCCAGATAAGCAGCAAAGGACTTTGAGTAGGAAAATGCAGCCGCTTCTGTAAATAACAATTCACAAAAATCGAGAACTAGTAATGTACATACAGTACTACTGTGGTTAGGGGAAGGACTTATTGTTGGGCAAGGCAACTTCTATCTCTGTAGCACCCTTTTCCTGGGTTTCAGAGCCCTGTACGATTTCAAAACAGAAAATACAAATTCAAAGCAATACACGGACAGAGAATCAATAAAGAACACTTATCACAGTATTGCAATTATAGAGTCAATAGATACCGCACTAAAGATAAATATCAATAATTATTACACTACAAGGCTGGCTCCTGAGTCCCAGAGACTAAACTCAAAAACTAACTGCAGTTAAACTCTCTGTCCAAAGAGATGCAATTTAAGCCCCTTTTTGAAGGCCTCCACTAAGGGGGAATGCCAAACATGGATAGGGAGGCAGTTTCAGGAAGTCGGAGCTGCCACTGGAAAGGGCAGACTGTTTTTACCAGACTGTTTTAAATGACATCTGGGAATCTCTGGCACATTAGCCTCAGAGGAGCAGAGCTGGCCATCAGGAGTATATAAGGCAATGAGATCCTTGAGGTAACTGGGACCCAGTTCATGCAGGGCTTTGCATGTTACCCAATGCAATCTTGAAAGTGATGCACCATGAAACTGGCAGCTGGTGCAGTCTGTGCAACACTGGTGGCAAATGCACACAATTCTTTACTCTGGCAAGAAATCTGGCAGCCACATTCTGCACCAGCTGCAAGTGCCAAAGCAACCTCCCAGATAGCCATGGGTACAGGGTGTTATGATAATCACGCCTAGATGAGATGAAAACATGGACTAGATTCACCAGGTCCTCACGCATCAGATACGGCTTAATCTGGGAGGTATTCATCAAATAGGAAAATCTGCTGCAGATTACTGCTGCCACCTGATATTCCAATGACAGCTTGCAGCCCACAAGGTCTGTCTTGTCCCCCCCCACCACCACCACCACGCAGCAGTGACTATATCCTAGTTTGAGAACAGATACACATCTAAGCCTAGCAGGAGTATTCTTACTCATGCTGTGTAACTTTCAGTGCTGTTCACGTACTAAAATGCTACTATTCCCTTCCATTAGACTAAAACATTAAGTATTTGGGGTATTTAAAAATATGAATTATGTGTGAAATTAATGTTTATGCTACAAATAAAGAGAACTCTCCTAAAAAAATTGTGAAAGGGTTGTAAGGTAGAAAGTAAGGTAAGTGTGCAGACTTCTCTGATTTTTAACTCACTATGTTATTGAAATCCACTGACTGCTGTGGCTCTTGACAAAAATAAATGAATCTTCAGTATGTTCAAAGCCATTTAGTCACAGTTTAATAGTCCATCAATCTTATAATATCTTCTCTTGATATCAGTTCCAGTCCAGCATTCAACACAGCACAGAATGCAATCTTATAACTTTTGGGATAGGAGACTAGATCAGAATCATTGACTGACTGCATAATTGTTAGGGCCTGAAGTTGAGGGATGATCTGCCAAACTATCTGTGGGAGCATTTCACAGAAATCTATTTCTAAGCAGGTTTTTTACAGCCACGGTCATTTAATTAAGCAGACAGTGAGTATTATGTACCGTATGTGATTTAAAGTACCCATGGGGAGAATTGAAGAAAGGCTGGCTCTTGCTAAATCAAGTGAAACTCTCTATATTAAACATGGCATGAGATAACCATGCCAAATGTTCCTTCTGGTCAGGTGACAGCAATTTGCAGAGCACAAGACCTCTGTCGGAACAGAATAATAATTCCTGGCTGCTACTGGGGTTGCTGTTTATTTCCTTGCACCTGCAGACTTGGTGGCAATGCAAAATCAGTACCCATTGTTATGGGGAGCTGACTCTAGCCAGACGTATCACACAGAAAGAAAATGCAATTTAGCAAGCACTGAGCTCCACCTGTTATTGTTGTGCAGTGAATACATTTACTAATGCCAGTCGTGTGCAACTTTCCATGGGCAAGGCAATGGCTGAAGAGACGAACAGAATTCTTTATAATTGGCTTGGATTTGCAAGAATTACATTTCTGCTGCAGACACAGAACAATTTAAGCTGTTCTGCTTGGCCTTTTCCTGCACCTGTGAACACGGCACAGAGCTGTCAGTCCTGGGGTTTTCATATATCAGAAGCAGCAGGTTTTCCTGAGGTGGAGAACAGTTCACCTGACCAAAAGGGTAAAGCAGACTACCTTCAATCAAGAAAACTGTGACTCTGTATGATGTGCAAGGAGAAAAGCACAAAACAGATGTATAGTGAATAGCTCATCTGTGGGGCAGGAGGGGGGTCCAGTCATCCTGAGTTAACCTGTACCAGCTTTACATTCTGAGATGGAAACAAAACTGAACCCTGGCTCTTATTGATGCTTTTCCCTAATGAAATCTGAGGGGAGCAATCAAACAAGTTAGTCATGTTGTTCTTGTTAAAAACATGGGGCAGGACTGGGGATGGAGTAACAGTGGAATGAGACAAATAGAGGGCTACAGTACCCAATCAGAGTGCTGAAGCACGAGCAGACCTGATAGACCAATAGGCCTACTTTGCTGGCATCTAGTATGTTAGTATGTTAGCCCCAGCATCTTACAATGAGTCTGTGCTGTGTTAAAAGGTTTGAAAGACAGCAAGGCTGAAAACGAAGGAAACCGAGGAAATATCTGTATGGGTTTTTTGAAAGGAGGCCAAATTCCCCTTTCCTCCCCCCCCACCCTGACACTGAAGTTGCTTAGGCTGCACCTTGACTTATGGCCAGGAAGGCAGGCACACAGCATCCTTTGCAGCTGATGACCATGGTCCTCTGTCATTGGCACACCCAACAACCAGCTGATACCAGAGAGGGAAACTCTTACTCCACATGCAAACCTTAGTCTGCGTTAGGTCACCCACAATAGGGCGAAAACAATTCAGCTGAAGACGATTGGGGCACAGGAAAATGGTCAACAACAAGGTGCATGACAGGGAACTGCATTGCGCACCTGTCTGGTCGCACCGCATGTTGGCCCCATTGCAGGGGGCTTCCCTCCCCACATCCCCCCAAATAAATATAAATACCCCCCACCCTGCACACATTGGGGGAGGGAGGACCAGAGTTATGGCCCCATGTTCCCATCTGCCCACAATCACTGCCGCGCCAAAGTCTCGACTGTCCAGATCGCGTCTGCCCTAATTGCTCTGCCCAGATTCCCTTTGCCCTCATTCTAGTGCGCAATTGTCAGGATATCATCTGCGTTACACCACTTTACTTGCTAGGGGTGAAAGAATACTCTTTGTTCTGATGCATGACACATTTTTGTTGCTTCATCCCTGACACAGAGGGGTAGGACTACCTCTTGTGGATGAGAGGGTAGCTTGGGTTCCATGCCTATTGCTGTCCTCTCATATGAAACTGCAAGCAATGAGGCTAATTAGAGTCAAGTGGGATGGTGTTTTTTTTACGTGGGTACCTGCTCACTTCTAAGTAGGCAGAAACCTGTATTTTTACACAGGATATAACTATTAGGACGTAAAGCTCTATCTACAAAGTTGTCCTGTGTGAAAAGATTTGTGCCTAGTTTTGCCTAGTTTACAACAGAAAAAATACTAAAAGATATCAAATTTGTCACTGAATTTAAATAATCAATAAAAATGCAGACATAAAAGCTGTACATACAGCAATGAGAATTAGACATAACCTAAGCATTTCAGCCTGTGTCCTGCACACACATACGTGGAAACATTCATCATTTTCCATTAGTTTCAGTTTTAGGGCACATTTGAAACAAAACTAGGAAATATATCCTTGACCACTGCTAATCATTTCACATTGGTCACCAAACTACCATCACATACCATTAGCTTTGGGTCACAGCAGACCTGTTCTGGGTTTTAACTAGTGACCCAGAGACTGAAAGCTCCATAACCCACTGCCCATGCCGGAAGCCTTCAAGTGCCATACACTGTGACCCTTAGTGATCCAGTCCTGGCACAGAATTGCGTGCATAGTGTAGCTATTATACATGGATCATTACACAGTGGGTCACTTACCAGAATAGCCAGTCATGTCAACAGTTCATGGGACCAATAAGAAACCTTCCACTTACCTAGAAAAGAAACAAAAACAATTCTTAGTGGAGAATATAGACCAAGCAAGACCTATAACACTAGTTCCTTTCAAAATCAAGGTAAAACATTTCAAAATCAGGGTAAAACATTTCAATAGTCATGTCAGGTGTTAATAAGGTCAGTTTTGTTTCACTTCTGTGTCAGAAGGTTGTGGTTTCAAATGCCACACAAGAAAATTAGTTCTTGCTGTCTGTCCGGGAAGGGGGGTGGGATACAACTTTAATGTTAGAAGTGCCAACTTCATATGAAATATGGAGTCCCAGTCCCTTTCACTTGATTTTATGGTGGTTATGATTCAGGTGGCACTTAACGATCCCACCATGGCACGGTCTGAAGAGTAGGGGATAGCCTCATTGTTCAGAACAACATACCTCTTCCAGTGAGTACCCCAACAGATGGCTGACATGCTTGTCTGCATGCAGTCCCTGCCCCAGAGTTTTCTCATTTGTTGAGTGCAATGCACTGATGTTATTACAGTGTATACAGTAAATACCAAAGCATTTTATGACAGTTCCATGTATAAACTGTATAACACTACTTCATGTTTGAAGAACTTAATAGAGCATATTTTTTTATAACCAGCTTTAAGTCTTGAAAACATGTATTTATTTTTCCTTGTTTTTTGTCACCTAACCTAGAAACCTAACACCACCTTAACGTATAAGATTTACAATTGTTAGGCATCTGAAGAGCAAGTTGCTAAAGCACCTTCATTGCTTTAGTGAAAAGTCTTTGGTGGGGGAGGGGGGAGTCAGTCACTTGCTTCTCAAGTAAAGAATAACATTCATGCGAAGAGTGGAATATTTGATCAGGACAACATTAGATATGCAGTTTCACTCAGTGACTACAAACACAGCAGGTCACTGCAATGTTTAATACTTCTCAGTAAATGGGCCTTGCAAATGTGATCTTCTGAAGGTTGTCATTTACATATTTTGAAGGATTATATCTGTAAAGAAAAAAACCTAGCCTGCATAGTCACAAACAAGTTTCTTTTAAATTGTCCAGTTTAGTCTTCCACAACACAAACAAGGATCTTTTTCCTTTTTTGCTCCAACATCCAACATGGACCAACTTGGCCAGGGCGACCTCCTGGCCCAAATCTGCCTCTCCTGTCTATTAACCCCCAGCCACCAATTACCATGGACTTCCCCCTCCAGTGGTGTGGCTACTGGGGAGCCAGGCATGCCTCCCAAAGGACAGTGCAGTTTTGGGTGTGGGGTAAACAGTCAGGCTCATAGGACCTGAGAGAGCCCAGCATCATGCTGCAACACCTCAGGTTTTACTCACATTCTCTCTGTTGGACACCAGCTTGATGGTTCTGTGTTATGCATGTAGACCATGCCCTGTGCAGCTGGAGCCATTGATACCCCTCCCCCACTTCAACTCCAGCTGCACTGTCACCTGTGCAGCAGATGCTGGGACACTCAGTCATCTCCTTCCCCATGACTCGAGCTCAGCCCCAAACTTGGGTCACTGACATCACCAGCAGTAGCGCCACCGCAGCATGGCTGGGCTGACTCAAAGAAGCCCCTTTAAATGTGGGACTTCAGAAGGCACTGCTCACAAACCTGTTCTCTGACCTTTCCAAGGAATGACGTGATGAAACAGATGAGAGAGAGAGGAAAGATGTAGCAAAATAACTACAGACTATATAGCACCCAGCCACCACTTTTGAGATATAACATATATCTATTTATCTAAGTACACTGTAGTAGGTTTATGTTTTGTCACTAGTGTGATGTTGGGATGTTAAAATGGGATGTCACAACTATTTTCTCCAATTCTTTCCAAACATGGAAGATCTCAGAGGTCACTTTGTTTTTAAACCACTGTGGTGCATCTTGTTCTAAAAGAGATTAAATGAAATGTCTCCCCATGCCCCAGTCTGATAGGGGCTGCTGCTGGTGTCGAGTCCCTTAATGGGCTGGGGTCACCGCTTTTTAGCCTCCGCTGTAAACTGCTCTCCCACAGGGGAGCTTTTAGGCTTGAAATTTACGGATCAATGCAAGCATGCAGTGGAAAATGTTTTGTAATGATACTCAAGCATTCAAGGGCTTTCAAATTGTTTCTCATCAGAAACATGAAGACGGGCTTGCCATGCTGCATGTGTCATTGTGCTAGATCTTGTAAGTACCAGTATACTTTTTACTGAGCCACGTAGAGTGCTGGTGTCAATTCAACACCCTTTTTCAAAGGGCTAGCGGCCCTTTTATTTTTGTGCCTTTGAAACGCAGAATAGAATTTGTTTCTTTGGATACAGTACACAACAGATAACAGGAAGCCATTCTAATGGTGTTGATGCTGAGATTATTATTTGTTAGGATAGACATCTTTGATCTGCTGAACACAAAATGAGACTCCAAGTTCCTGTTGCTGCATTTTACTGAACTAGGAACAAAACAAACCTAATTTGTCTGGCTACTGTATTTAATGTTATTAGGCATCTGCAATGTGCTAATCTGTAGAACGGACTGTGCTGTAAATGCTCTCGGAGTACTCTGCCATGAAAGTGAGGCCTAGCAGTGGATTCTGCAACACTTAAATAGTACTTGTGCTTTCAGTGTATGAGTACAAAAGAAGACCCAACTTCCTAAGCCATGGAAACATAGAAACATAGCATTTGCCAGCAGAACAGGACCACTTGGCCCATCCAGTCTGCCCACAGGTTCCCTACCTAGTCGGTCTCTGCAGACCCTAACTGGTCTTTGGTGACCATCCCTCATCCCTGCCTATTTAATCAATCAATCAATCAATCAAAATTCTTTATTTATCCAGGTGAACACCATTGAGCAAGCTCATTTACAAGGTGGACCTGCATTACACAAGTCAAGTAACAATGCATTTATATACAGACAAATAGACAGTAGATGCAAGAGTACAACAGTACAGGAAGGCCTGCAATAGACAGGATAAGTAAAAATACATTTGGGTTCAGGTAAAAGACAGTCGGTAAGGGTATGCATAACAATAGGGTAGCAAGTCAGTAAAAATTTATACCAGATACAACAACATACATCGTTCAGTATTCCTGTAAGATAAAGGCATTATAGTCCAGGGAAGAGATTAGTTGAAGTGGATACTACAAGTGAAGAGACATACATAGTCAGTTTAAAAAGACCCAGGCGTATCAAGGGGGAGACATGTGTCGAGAGAAGTGGGCAGCCAGTGTGGGGGGGTGTCTGGAACTGGGATAATACTAGGAGCAAAGGAATGAGATGCTGTGGGTATACAAGGAATAGGTGGGTGAGGGAGGGAGGGTGAGATTTAGGGTGGTAGATAAGTAGGTGGCTCAGGGACAAGTTATGCACTGATACAAGAAGGAAGAAGGATGGGAAAATGTAGAAACATAGAAACATAGAGGTTGATGGCAGATAAGGACCACAAGGCCCATCCAGTCTGCCCATTGCCCATGAAAAGCAGGGAGGATGTGGAAGGGGGGTATAAGTAAGCTAGGATCATTGGAAGCAGTTGCAGGCTTCTGTAATGTATTTTGAGTATACGGTCTTAAACACAATGAGACTAACAGGAGTCCTCAGTTTCAGTGATTTCTGTAGCATATTCCAGAGTGATGGTAATTTAGTAATATTCCCTTACGTCTATCTCACGCATGCTGGAAGACACCAACAGTTTTTACATCCACCGCTTTTTTTTTTTGCCTCTATTTTTTCCTCCCCTGGCCCCTTCCTTCCAGCCATCCACCTAGCCTCATCCCCAACCTTCAGGCACTCACCTTCATACCCCATGTGGCTTACCCTCCATGGCAGGTGATCGAGCCCCCAACCGACCTCGGACCAGATCCAGTATTCGGGTTGTGCCCTCTCAGGAGCTGCGCCTGTGGCAGAACAGTCATCATGCCGCTTGACTGGACTGCAAGTTCTACTTTTTTCCCTGTGGAGGGGAGTGTGCAATGCTGACAATGGCCATGTTGCATGCACATCTGCACACAGCATGCCTGTCGGCTGCTCCACCTTCGTGCCCCACTGCACTGGACCTGGTATGCCAACATCTAGCCTCTGCTAGGTGTCAGGCAAATGCCGGTCTCTGTTCCCCACCCTCCCCTAGAGAAGAGAGCTATCCTCCAGACGCTTGATCCTCTCCCACCCCGGCCGGCCCCTGATGACCCGCTCGCACCATTAACATGGGTCGCCAGCATGGCAGGAAGTAAAGCATCACTGCCTCAGCCTTCCATGCCACTGGGCTGGCTCTATGTCCACCACTTCTGCTGCCAGTCTGTTCCAGGCATCTACCATTTATTCAGCGAAGCAGTACTTCCTCACGTCCCTCTTGAATTTCCCCCCTTCCAGCTTCATCACCTGCCCCCTAGTCCTGGTGCTGTTTCTCATTTGAAAGAGACTCCCCTCCTGCACCTTGTTCACCCTTTTGAGTTACTTAAAGGTCTCTATCATGTCCTCTCTCACACTACTCTCTTCCAGGATGTACATATTGAGACCCCTCCGTCTATCCTCAGATGGCTACTTGTGCAACTCTTGCACCATTTTAGCTGCCCTCCTCCAGGCTGCCTCCATCCTGTCTATGTCTTTTATGAGGTGTGGCCCCCAAAACTGGACACAGTACTCCAGGTGGGGTCTCACCAGAGAGTGATACAGTGGCAACAACACCTCCCTTCTCCTGCTGGAGCTACCAGACCATATGTATCCCAGCATCCCACTAGCCTTACCCACTGTTTTGTCATACTGCCCCCGCTACTTTGAGGTTCTCAGTTATGATAACCCCAAGGCCCCTTTCCTGCTTAGTGACTGTCAGTACCTCGCCATCCCCATCTTATACTCAACTTCAGGGTTCCTATGCCCAAGGTGCATAATTTTGTACTTTTTGGCATTGAACCCCAACTGCCATGCTCCTGACCACACCTCAGGTTTCCCAAGATCCATGTGCATTCTCTCCACCCCTTCTTGAGGGTCCACCCTATTACAGATTTTGGTATCATCTGCAAAAATGCAGTGTTCAGAAAGTAAAAAGCCCAACCTTACCACACAAAATGACAAAGCACCTCCACATCAGACACTTCAGTTTTATTTGTTTTTTATTTATTGAAATGGTTCACCAGGAAGGCACACTGAGCAACAAGTTGCTCGTCTCCTGGTGCGACCTGGTCGGAGGGGTACAATAGAATGTGACGACACACAAAAGCATTTAGACAGCAATGTGTAACAGTACAACATAAGCAGTTAAAAATGGCACGTTTTATGCATTTGAAGGGTGGTTAACAGAATTTAAATGTTTAACATGGCTGAGAATTTCTATCTGTATACAGTAATAAACACTAACCAAACAAGACTGAAAGTGATGGAGTTCGGGTATAGATAGCTGGTACCAACCTATGTGCTAAGTAGAAAGGAGTTAGAGGGAAATTTGGGAGGGGGGAGGGGAAAATAGCCTAAAAAGCTAGCCCCTCCAGGGTGTAGTGATTCCTGCCAGGGGCTGAAGCTCAGTAGGTACATGGAAGAAGGAAGTGAGGGTAGGAGATGGAAACTTGGTAGGCACAGAAGGAGAAGGAAGTGGGAGAGGAAGAATGGGGGGAGGAAGGCAGTAGGAAGAAAGAGGTAGACAAGGTAGTGATTATCAGAGTAGGCAAAGAGGGGTATATTTAGAAGGTGGAGCATTTGATTATGGAGGGTTAAAGCAGGAGCAGTTGACAGCAAGAAAGTTATTTATGGCAGAGGATAGGGAATGGAGGGAGAGGGAATGATGAATTTGAGGTGGTAGTAACAGATTTTAGGGAACCGATGGGAAAAACCTGATTGACCTATAAGGGTGGTGCGATGGGGGATCAGCAGAATGCGAGTATCAGAAGATCTGAGGGAGAGGGGGAGAGAAGAGGAGAGGGAGGATAGAAGGTAGGGGGAAAGTTCCCCTAGCCAGAATTTAGTAGAGAGTTTGGTACAGTGAGTGAGGCGTCTATTAGCCAAAGGGGGAGAGGACAAGGCATGGTATAGGTCGCAGTGATGGGTATGGGGAGAAGCATCAGGGGCAAAGTGACAGAAGGAGTTACAGAGAGAGTCCAATATGGTCAAGGAGGATTTGGGAGTGGCAGTATAGACTACATCGCAGTACTCAAAAATAGGGAGGATCATCTTCTGGACTAATTTGTGCCGTGCCGTGGGAGGGACATAGTTACAGTTTCTAAATAGAGTGCCAAGCTTGGGGTGCAGTTTTTTCAGAATGGCGTCGATGTGTCCAGAGAAGCTGAGGTGTTGGTCCAGCCAGACCCCCAGGTATCTGAAAGAGGAGGTGTACTCTAGGATTGTCCCATCAATGGTATGGCAAGAGGGAAGGGAGTGGAGCCTAGAGTCTCTGCTTTGTGCCAAAGGTCATGGAGACTGTCTTTTTGGCATTTAGGAATAGCTGATGTGAAGCAAACCATAGCTGAACCTGGTGGAAGTCTTGCTGAAGGACGGTTGCCACATCTATAGGGCAATTACCAGAGGTGTACAGGACTGTATCATCAGCGTACATATGGATAGAAGATGAAGGGGAACAGGCTGCGGGGAGGTCATTTAGGAAGATGGAGCCTAGTATTGAGCCCTGGAGACTCTGGTAGAGATTGGGGGGGGGGATTTTATCAAGGATCTTGACCGATTACATTCTGCCTGATGGATAGGCTCTAAACTAGTCATGAGCAGAATCAGACAGGCCAGCAGCCATAAAGGAGTCTAGGAGAAGGGCATGGGAAATTGTGCCGAACACCTTGGTGAGGTTGACAAATATAGCAGAGATGATGAGGCCACTGTCCATCATAGAGAGTATGGAGTCGGTAAGCCTTAGGAGGGAGGAGGTGGTGGAGTTGTTCTTCCAAAAATCAAACAGGAAAGGAGTGAAAAAAGAGGAATCAGCTAGAAAGGAGGTTAATTGAGAGAGGGCAAGTGTTCTTGGAGCTTGGCAAGGGTATGGAGGAGGAAGACAGGCTGGTAGTTTGAAGGGGAAGAGAGGTCTCTGCCATTAGGGAGGGGGAGGACCACTGCATATTTTCAGGGTTAGGGGATGGAGAAGGTAATAAAGAAGAAGTTTAGAAGTAGGGAGAGTGGGTAGGCGATAGCAGAGGCAGAGAGGTAAAGGAGTTTTGGGTCTAGATTGTCCATTGAACAGCCTTTGGAAGGGTTGAGAGAGAGCAGGGCAGTTAGGGTCTCAGCAGGAGAGACAGGAGAGAAAGAAAAGGAGTGGGAGGTGCAGGAGGGATGAGGGGAAGGGGAGGGAGGGAAGGAGCAGAGAAGAGGTGACTGAAGGAAGGGACTTTAGCAGGGTTGTGGCACAAGAGGTGTAAGCGTTAAATTCTTGAGCCACTAGGTAAGGACTGGACACTGAGGAGTTGTTTATGCTGAAAGTTATGGTCATGTAAGATTAGAATTAAAAAAATCCAAGAATGGGATGAAAGCCAAGAATGGGCTGAAAGCTACGATAGCAGCAGGAGTTATGAAAAACACCAAATCCTTGTTCCAGTACTCAATGTTACGGTCAAAGCATTTTCAAAGACTCCTTTTGGGCCATGTTAAACATAGAGCTTAATCTATTTAAGTGACAGCCAGCTTCAAACGATTAATAAATCATCCTTAGGGCTAAGGTTATGGATTTTGTTTTTAAATTTTGATTACAAAATGCCTCTTCTGGCTACAGAAAAAGCAAGCGTATGTCCACTACTTGATTGTGGATACAGAATTAGACCCTTAACAGATTTAAAAAAATACAACACACAAACTTTTAGGTCTCACCAGACAATCAAGCTACTTTTAGTCATTACCTGAGTTGAAACCTGGGATTGCCTTCCAGATTTGTGGCAATCTGAAAAGGCTAACAGCAGGGCTGAGATGACTTCCTATCCTCCTTCAAGGACTGCTTCCTAGAGCCTCAGATTCAACAGGGGACTAGGTTTGAGGCCACCCTTGAACTTGTTCTAAGCAGTGGGGATGGTGTCATCTCCAATATGAATGTCCAAGCACTGGTGGAAGGCAGTGACCACAACCTGGTAAACTTCTAGCTGGTGACAGGGAAAATGAACCAAGCCACAACCACCAGACCCCAGAACTTCAGAAAGGTGGATCTTGTCAAGATGAAGGAGCTGCTAACCAAGGCTGTGGAGCAGCTGCGTGAGGCTGTTAATGCAGAATCCATGTGGTGTTCATTGAAAAAGGTACTTGAAGCAGCAGAGGTCTACATCCTTGTATACAACAAGGTATAAAGGGTCACAAAGTGGCCTCTGGCTCGAAAGGAACCCAAAGCAACTGATCCTGAACTAAATGAAGATCTAAAATTTCTGGAAATAGACAGGTTGCCTCCAGGCCAGAAAGCAATACAGAGCATCCCTGAGGGACTGCAAGATGAGAATTAAAAAAGCCAAGAATGGACCAAAAGCCACAATAGCAGCATGAGTACTATATAAATGGAAGGAGGAAAGTGAAGGAGTGGGGATTGAGCCATTGAAAATTGGTGCAGAGGGGAGGCAACCTGAAAGAGAATGAGGGGGCTATGGTGGAGATGTTGACTGAAAACTTCATTTCAATGGTCACCAAGAGGCCCTCAATTGGGGGAGAGTGCTCATGGAGAGGGCCTATGGCATCAGAAGTAGCCATTATATAGCTGGCAGACATCACACCTGCCCAGTTAGCCGATTATCTGGCAAAGATCAAACTGGGTTACTCCTAAAGGGCATACCAGATCTCTTCCTGGATCACTGTAGATCTAAAGAAGGAGAAGGACCACTGTCTGTAATGTTTCAGGAGTCTGTCCAGACAGCTGTAGTGCTCTTCTTCCAGTGGGGGCAAGGTTGGACCCAGATAACAACAAGCCAGTTAGCCTGACATCTGTGCTGGGCAAGATCCTGAAATCCATTTTTAAGGGCAAGATCCTGGAATCCATTTTCAAGGGCAAGATCCTGGAATCCATTTTCAGGATCAAGATCCTGGAATGCATTTTCAAGGACAGAATAATACAGCAGTTGGTTGAGGCCAAGGTTCTTGTCCCCTCGTAGCATGGCTTTATGAGGGGAAGATCGTGCCAAACCAGCCTGAACATCCTTTTCCAAGTGGGTGACCGCCTAGGTAGACAAGGCCAAGGTCATAGATGTAGTCTATCTAGACTTCAGGTAAGGCTTTTAATACTATGACACATGACCAGCTTCTGGGCAAAGCACACCAGTGCAGTATACAAAACAAATGAATGTTGGATTGCTAAACGGTTTGCATCAGGAAACAGAGGATGGTGGTGGATGGGAACTACTCTGAGTAGAGAAGTATACTTTGTAGCATCCCTTGGGGATCAGTGCTGGGGCCACAGCTGCTTAACATTTTCATTAATGATCTGGAAGCTGGGGTCTCCAGCATGCTGCTCAAGTTTACTTATGACACAAGAATAGCCAGGATGGTGGACTCCGTTCAGGAAGGAGACAAACTTCAGGAGGCTCTAAATAATCTGGGTGATTGGTCTGATTCCTGGAGTCTCCAATACAATGTAGCCAAATGGAAAGTGCTACACCAGGGGAGGAAAAACAGTTGTAGGGCCTTCACAATGAGTGGAGCGCCTCCTGCTACAGTGGAGGAGGAAAGGGACCTGGGATCATAATATACAAGGGGCTAAAGCACAAGCAGTGTGTGGCCACTGACAAGAGGGTCAGCAAAATGCTGGGGTGCATCAAAAGGGTTGACTAGCAGAGCAAGGGGAAGTACTATAATCCTGCCACTTCAAAAACCCTGGTCAGGCCCCACCATCTGGATATATGGTTTGCAGTTCTGGGCACCTCAATATAACAAGAGTTGGCTACAGCCAATGGGCTGCGTTGCTAGTGGCAAGTCAACAAAAGCAGAAGATACAGAATTCTATTTTATTTATTTATTTAAGTTTCAGAGACAACCTTTAAGCTAGAAGCTCATTAACAAAGGTTTCATGTCAAATAACATACACATCAATTAAAATAAACTCAACAGTGTGCGACAAGAAAACGAGAAGTGGAAACAGCAGCTGGGAAACATTATAGATAGCCATTACACATTACATGGTCAGCATATTGTTACATGACAGCAGTGATCAACATCTAAAGTACTCAAGCACTCACAAGCACCCTGAAAGTTAGAGATTGTCACATGTGATTAGCTTAAAAATATGGTAAGCAAGGTGGAGCACAGGTGATGGGAATGTGGGCGAAAAAGGGGGGGGTGGAGCGGGTCTAATGCAGAGAGGACATGTAAGATTAGGAGGGAGAGAAGGATATTGTTATTGCAATGAATAATGCATGTGCAACCATACAAAACATATAGAATACTAGATGGGCCACTGTGCACAACCAGTGTGTTCTGCCACTGAGGGGTTCTGATTCCCTCTGACCTTGAGAGTGAAACTCAAGAGATCCCTGTTGTCAAGACAACTCTGAGATAGAAACACCGCCTTGGAGTGTATGGCTGCCCATACCTTATTCTGTATAGTGTATGGACCACAATACGCATGTGTGACACAGAAAAGGACCTTACTTGATACTTTCTTTTTCCTTTTTTTGGCTGACTCTCTTTTCTCATGCAAGTCAATTTGCCAGGCTGCCTGCCCATCCACTACTCCAAGCATCACTTCCCGACTTGACTTTTTTTTGTCTGTCTTCTGCGCAGCTCATCTGCCCGTCCTCCCTGCCTGCAGCACATCTGCTTTCTCAGTAGCTCATCCTAATGAGGAATGTCATTTTTGAACTACCAGCCCCCCTGATTTAAATTAAATTTTATACACTACAGATTGTTCCCTTTTGATTACTAATGCGAGCGGCTGAAACCACTAATGGTGTCATTGTTGAATGACGTATCTACTACAGCACAACAAAAACTCCTTGTGCTGCAGTAGGTATGCATAACCACATTTTTTGGTGTATGGATTCTCATGCATAACTACATGGACCCATATACTATAAATTGATTATTTCAAGATAATGTAACAGTGAATAAAGGGCATAAATAGTTGATAAGGTGTCACCTTTCCCCAAAATAATGCATCCGAGAGTATGTGATGGTTAATACTCAGCCACACACACAGCACACCACTACATACACAGATGCAAAAACTCATATACAGCACTACACACACACACATATGGCTACATACACAGACTTAAACATGCACAGACATTTACACACACAGTAGTACATATACACAGCACTACATATACAGATGCATGCGAGCACACAGACACCAAGATGCGACCACTCATACAGCACTACATACCCAGGTGCGCGCACACACACACACACACACACACACACACACATACACACAGACTTACACACAAACACACATAGTAATACATACACAGACATTTACATAGACAGTACATATACACAGCACTACATATACAATTGTATACGTGCACAGACACCCAGATGCATCCACTCATACAGCACTACATACCTAGGCACACACAAAGAGGACTAATGTACACAGGATTATATACTAAAGCACATGCATATACACAACACTATATACAAATACATGCACACAAACAGTACTAAATACGCAGATGAAAACACAAGAGCCACACACACAGAAACACACACACACACACTCAGCCCATCATATGCAGATGCACACACATACAACATTACATACACAGATGTGCACACACACAGTACTGCAAGAACAGAGGCACACATATAGATGCACATACATCACTAAATACACAGATGTGCACACACACACAGTACTACATGTCCAGAGGCACACATACAGATGACCATACAGCACTACATACACAAGTGTACGTGTACATGTACACACACACACACACCGTACTACATGTCCAGAGGCACACATACAGATGCACATACAGAACTACATATACAGATGCACACACACACACACACACGCACACACACACACAGAGTACTATAAGCACAGAGGAACACATAACATGCATAGAGGCACACATACAGGTGCACATACAACATTACATACACAGCTGTGTACACACACAGTACTACATGCACAGAGGCACACATACAGATGCACATATAGCACTACATACACACACATATTACTACATGCCCAGATGCACACATACAGCACTACATACACGGATGTGCACACACACACACATAGTACTACATGCCCAGAGGCACACATACAGATGCACATACAGCACTACATACACAGATGTGCACACACACACACACACACGCACGTATTACTACATACACAGATGTGCACACACAAACACACACACACAGTACTACATGCCCAAAGTCACACATACAGATGCACATACAGCACTGCTTACACAGATGTGCACACACACACACACACACACACACACACGTACTACATGCCCAGAGGCACACATACAGATGCACATACAGCACTACATACACAGATGTGTACACACACACATGCGCACACACATTACTACATACACAGATGTGCACACACACACACACACACACACTGTACTACATGCCCAGAGGCACACATACAGATGCACATACAGCACTACATACACAGATGTGCACACACACAGTACTACATGCACAGAGGCACACATACAGTACTACATGCACAGATGTGCACACACACAGTACTACATGCACAGAGGCACACATACAGATGCACATACAGCACTACATATACAGATGTGCACACACACACACACACACGCGCATTACTACATACACAGATGTGCACACACAAACACACACACAGTACTACATGCCTAAAGTCACACATACAGATGCACATACAGCACTGCTTACACAGATGTGCACACACACACACACACACACACAGTACTACATGCCCAGAGGCACACATACAGATGCACATACAGCACTACATACACAGATGTGTACACACACACATGCGCACACACATTACTACATACACAGATGTGCACACACACACACACACACACACACACTGTACTACATGCCCAGAGGCACACATACAGATGCACATGCAGCACTACATACACAGATGTGCACACACACAGTACTACATGCACAGAGGCACACATACAGTACTACATGCACAGATGTGCACACACACAGTACTACATGCACAGAGGCACACATACAGTACTACGTGCACAGATGTGCACACACACAGTACTACATGCACAGAGGCACACATACAGATGCCCATACAGCACTACATACACAGATGTGCACACACACACACACACACACACAGTACTACATGCACAGAGGCACACATACAGATGAACATACAGCACTGCATATGCAGATGTGCACACACACACACACACACACAGTACTACATGCCCAGAGGTACACATATAGATGCACATACAGCACTACATACACGGATGTGTACAGACACATGCACACACACATTACTATGTACACAGATGTGCACACACACACACTGTACTACATGCTCAGAGGTACACATATAGATGCACATACAGCACTACATACACAGATGTGTACAGACACATGTGCACACACATTACTACGTACACAGATCTGCACACACACACACACATTACTACATGCACA
The DNA here is from genome assembly GCA_016271365.2 of Neoceratodus forsteri. Taxonomy (NCBI): domain Eukaryota; kingdom Metazoa; phylum Chordata; order Ceratodontiformes; family Ceratodontidae; genus Neoceratodus; species Neoceratodus forsteri. Next base: position 1,037,501,980 of record CM057450.1, on the reverse strand, counting down.
GAGGTACACATACAGTACTACATGCACAGATGTGCACACACACAGTACTACATGCACAGAGGCACACATACAGATGCACATATAGCACTACATACACAGATGTGCACACACACACAGTATTACATGAACAGAGGCACACATGCAGGTGCACATACAGCACTACATGCATACAGCACACACATACATACACAGATGTGCACACACACATACACACATACACAGTACTGCATGCACAGAAGCACACATACAGATGCACATACAGCACTACATACACATATTTGCAACACACACAGTATTACATGAACAGAGGCACACATGCAGGTGCACATACAGCACTACATACATACAGCACACACATACATACACAGATGTGCACACACACACACACACACACACACACTACTATATGTCCAGAGGCACACATATGGATGCACATACAGCACTACATACATACAGCACACACATACATACATACACAGATGTGCACATACACTCATACACACACACACAGTACTGCATGCACAGAGGCACACATAGAGATGCACATACAGCACTACATACACATATGTGCACACACACAGTATTACATGAATGGAGGCACACATGCAGGTGCACATACAGTGCTACATACATACAGCACACACATACATACACAGATCTGCACACACACACACACACACACACACACACAAGTACATGTCCAGAGGCACACATACAGATGCATATACAGCATGACATACACAGATGCACACACAGATATACACACACACATGCAGTACTACATGCACAGAAGCACACATACAGATGTACATACAGCACTACATACATACAGCACACACCTACATATAGCAAAACAGTACATACACAGATGCATACACATTGGCACACATGCTGTACTACATAGACAGATACACACACACTACACGTACATATGTGCACACACACTTCTGCATATGCTGATGCACACACACAGCACTACATACACACACATACCACTACAGATAAATATAAAAACACAACACAGCTTTATATACACAGCACACATACAGCTCTACATAAACAGATATGTCAGCACACACAGCACTACATACGTACGCATTTCACTACAGATAAATATAAAAACACAGCACAGCTTTATATACACGGCACACATGAAGCACACATACAGGTCTACATAAATAGACACATGGGCACACACAGCACTACATACATACACATATCACTACAGATAAATGTAAAAACACAGCACAGCTTTATATACACAGCACACATACAGCTCTACATAAACAGACATGTGGGCACACACAGCACTACATACACACACATATCACTACAAATAAATATAGAAACACAGCACAGCTTTATATACACAGCACACATAAAGCATGCAGACATGTGGGCACACACAGCACTACATACACACACATATCATTACAAATAAATATAGAAACACAGCACAGCTTTATATACACAGCACACATAAAGCACGCATACAGCTCTACATAAACAGACATGTGGGCACACACAGCACTACATACACACACATATCACTACAGATAAATATAGAAACACAGCACAGCTTTATATACACAGCACACATAAAGCATGCAGACACGTGGGCACACACGGCACTACATACACACACATATCATTACAAATAAATATAGAAACACAGCACAGCTTTTATATACACAGCATTAACATAAAGCACGCATACAGCTCTACATAAACAGACATGTGGGCACACACAGCACTACATACACACACATATCACTACAGATAAATATAGAAACACAGCACAGCTTTATATACATAGCACACATAAAGCACGCATACAGCTCTACATAAACAGACACGTGGGCACACACAGCACTACATACACACACATATCACTACAGATAAACATAGAAACACAGCACAGCACAGCTTTATATACACAGCACACATAAAGCACGCATACAGCTCTACATAAAAACAGACACGGCACACAGCACTACATACACATACATATCACTACAGATAAAATAGAAACACAGCACAGCTTTTATATACACAGCACACATAAAGCACGCATACAGCTCTACATAAACAGACACGTGGGCACACACAGCACTACGTACACACACATATCACTACAGATAAATATAGAAACACAGCACAGCTTTATATACACAGCACACATAAAGCACACATACAGCTCTACATAAACAGACACGTGGGCACACACAGCACTACAGTCATAAAAGCCCAGCTCCATACACAGATACTGATATCTACAATGCTACATTTATTTATTTAAAATTTGGTAACCGGGAAAGGCACACTGAGCTGAGGCTCATTTCCAGGTGCGACCTGGGGAAGGGGTACAGAGTGAAGCATATATAGTGCAGCGTAATGTGAACAAAACAAAACAGTTACAGGATAAAATACAGTTTAAAGGTCAGCTAACAGCAGGACCTGAAACACAGAGGTTCACAACATAAAAAAATCAGCACAAATTCAGGCAAATTTCAACAGTCAAAATATTTGCTTGATTGTCTGGTCCAGGCTGTAGGGGATTAGTTGCAGGGATAGTGAGCTAGGGATTTGCTGAAGTGAAAGAGGAGAGACTGGAGGGGGGAGATGAGAGCACTGGGTAGGGGGGAGAAGCCTGAGTTGAGCTTTGAAGGAAGAGAGAGAGAGAGAGAAGGCGAACGTCATACACATAGACACACAAACACACACACACACACCACTACATTCACATAAGCACTACAGAAACAGATGCACTGATTTATACACTGAACTACATATACACAGACATACACATGTACAGCACTACACGTATGCTTATACACAGCACTAATTACACAGATGCACATGCACAATCACAGCACACAAATATTATGCACACTCCGTTTACCTTTTCATTTAGCCAAACCCATTGTTTCCAAAACTTTCCAGTGCACATCACCTTCCTGACAGTACCACCCAACTTTTTCTGGTCCTTCTCATCTGCAAAAGGGAACCATTATAGCAGCCAGGCTGAGGCCAGAAGAGCAGCCCTCCCCTACAAGGTTATAGTTATGACACCTTGTAATGTACCCCTCATTAAGCTTAAACAGTTGTTGGCTGTCCATTCTGTGTAGTCCCCTCAGATATTTCAAGGTTTCAGTCATAATCTCCTCTGTCTCCGACCTCCAAGGAACAAAGGTCATTGTTAGTTAATCTCCCCTCAGAGGTGCTCCCTGGTGGCCGTGGGTGATTTTGGTCACCCTGCTTTGGACAGACTCCAGGCAGTCCTTGTGCTTTTATGGGTGTGGGTTCCAGAACTACAGACAATATTCCAGGTGTGGCCTCCCCAAAGTGTGGGCTCACCGAGTTACTTCCTGCTAAACATGAATCCTCTTACAACCTTGTGAATGGGGGGGGTGCAAGAAGGGGATGGGAGACCACTGAACCTCAGCAATGCTTTATAGGAAGGTAGCCTCTGCATCACTAATTAAGGGATATGGCTTATTAATGGGGACAGCATCAGGCAATGCTGGCATGAGGAGATCAAGGAACTGAATCAGATGATGAGGTGGAGTGTGCAACCATGCATCAGAAAGTGCTTTGTAAATATCAAAGTGAGATGAGGGCACTGGACACCAAGGAATCCTTTGGACAAGACAGGCTGAGGGGAAACACTACATATAGCCACAATTGAGAGCAGTCACCATTGATGTTAGCAGGCACTACCACCAAAGTATCGCAAAGCACTCACAGCAGAGAGTCCTCCCTTTGAGATACATAATTCTGAATGGCAATGTAACAGACCAGTTGAAAAAACTAATTTTTTGCCACCCCAAAGGTGACTGAGAATGGGGACCCTGATATTTATACTATCCTCTGCACAAACTTGTCCTGCACTTTCTTACCCTCTCAAAACATCCCTAATATAATACCTGAATATACGCTGTAGTTTAAAAAAAATCAGTAAGTGTATATGATAAAATGGTGTTCCTCTCAAAAGAAAATAGTAATTTTTATTTTAATTCTATTTCTAAATCTCTGGCCAGGGCAAGGATGTAAACCATATCTACTCAGGACCCCACAAGCCTCCCTCTCCCCCCCCCCACACTCTCCCAGCTGTTTGGTCTAGAAGGAGCATGACTATCCCTCATGGAGAGACTTCCCGTAGGGAGAGACCAACATTACCTGAGACCCCCGTCGAGGCTTACACTGCCATCCTTTCAGCGGCAGTAGGTTGGTTGCAGTCTCTGCATCATCCTGCTGCCTGTTCAGAGGGGTTTTCTACTTGTGGTTCCCCAGAGATGCAGCCATTCAAAGACAGCAAGCATGTGACTATGAGTGCTCCCACACATGGCATGCCAATGTCTGCTGATGCCTCCACCCTGCGTTATGTGGTCCCTGTTGGGTGCACTCTCAGCCTCTGCTGGGAGTCACCCTTTTGCCAGCTGCCACATTCCACCCCACCCCACTTCACCCCCTGGAGGATGAGAGCAGTCCAGCAGACACTCACTTTATATCCCTCTGGCCAGCCTTCTAGCACTCCGGGAATGCTCTCGAACTTGAGTTGTCAGTATCACAAGTGGTAGCACTATCACTGCACTGGCAAGCTGGGTAAGAATAACATTCTTACCTCTTATTTGTGGAGAAGGGCAGATTTCAAAGTGCTAGTCAAACTTTTCAGTTTATACTTATTTTCTCACCAACTGCTCTCATTCATATCGCACGTTTCTGGCACTTTTTATGGGACACCATTTCATTATGGCAGATGTTTTGTCCCATTTCAGAAAGAAAGAATAAGGGTACCACTTTAGCTGTTCAGATTTCTTGAGCAGCAAATAAAAATACATGTGCTGCTGCTTCTCAGTGTATGCCACTCATGTTTAACACACATCATTTCATAAAATAGGACAGCAAAAAATTGAGGAGATTCTTAACAAACATCAGCCAAAAGTACAGCAGCAGACATCACTGCAGCATTCGCAAGGTCTTGTTTTCCCTTTATCATTCCGAATTTTCTCTTCTTTACACCCCCTCCGTATATTATAGATAGACACATAGAAACACACACACACACATATGCACACACACACACACACACACACACACACACACACACACACTCTACAGCTGATGTCTGCATAGACCCTATGAAGCCTCAACATCAAAGGGCTTCAGAGAAGTCTGCCTGCATCCATCAAACTACTATGGAAATGAAATGATTGCCTACCGCATACTTCAGCTAGAATTACTTCAGAGAATTAGCAAGTTCATTTACGTTTTTCAGACCTCACAAAATCAGCCTTTTAAGTACACAGATTCAGATGCTAACAAGGTTGACCCATAATTACATAAGCCTAGTAACTTTTCTTTATTTGTCCATAAGCGATGTGAAAACAATTACATAAGCAATGTGACCCATAATTATGAAATATAAGGCAATAGGGAATCTTAAAGTACAGCTTATCTCCTTCAATAACCTTCATACAACAATATAACCCAGATGTGACAGTGAAGTCCATCCTCTGTAGTGATGACTGAGAAAAGCCGTCCTGAGTGCTGTTATCCACAGCACACAAAACCACACCGACAATATTAAAGTTAACTTTATTTGAGCTACTTTTGAGAAACTTGGGGTTGGGCAGAGCATACAGTATGAGCTGTGCATGCCGCAGCTATGGATGCAAAGCTGCTACTGGTCACAATTTGTGGTTACGGAGTCACATGGTTTCAAATACAGCCTGGGAGTGCAAAGACAGGAATAGATATCTTGTATGTGAGCTGGAAATATTTCTCCTGTGTCTGGTAAACCTCCAGCATTACTAGATCTGGTATTGTTTCAAGACTGCTTTGCAGAACAAGTGACAAGTTTATATTTACTTATTTACTGAATTTAATAACTACCCTCGCTCCCATGTTAAGGGTTGAAAACCATTTTCGAATCCTTAACAGAGAAAGTCAGCAAGTAAAATAAAACGCAGCCAGCACAGTTTACATCCACATTTAACATGGTTTGGAAGCCATGTTTTAAAACCACCTCACACACAGGGAACATGGTTTAGTTAAGTCATATTGAGTGCATTGTGGACAGGACATGTTACACCCATGTTAGGTCGACGTCCTACTTAAACTGCTCAAATTGCTCAGTAACATAGTTACAGGGTTAACTGCAGTGTGGGAATGAGCTCTGGAAGCTGGCTAGGTGGCCTGGGACTGGGGCACAGTGCCATGCGGAGACAGTCCCCGCCTTGTGAGAGTGGGCGTCATGTTCCGTAACATAGATGTGCTGCTGTAATAAAAACAATTACTTCTTAAGTTCTGTAAACAGAGCTTTCAGAGTACAAGCAAGACCTGGAATGAAATTATATCAGACTTCCATTATGAGGAACCTACTTAAAGAATATTGGTTTGTCATGTGACCAAGAATGAGAATATTTGTCATGTGATCTAGACTGAAAACATAGTGATATACACTGCAGGACTGAGGATACAAATGACAAGGTAAAAAATATATTTTAGTGACATCAGTAACAGCAACATATCAATAATATGCTGTTACTGTTGCCTCAATGGATATTTTTTAAGTTACTGTCGTCACAGTGGAATACTGAACCAATCAGAGAGCGGCTTCCGTAATGCTGATGACATCACAATGCCTAGTGCAGCACTGAAGCCAGTTGTTAAAACCAAAGAAGAACAGCAAAATCTTAAAACAAACTGCAGACTTAAAAGCTGTAGCTTGTAAACTGCTGTTGTATATACTGTCTATTAAAATAAGCAATTTATCATCACTTGTGAGTGGGCGAGACTTTCATAACTCACTCACTCATGGCTCTTACACTCATGGAGGTGGTATAGTGCAGTGGTTTAAGGCTCTGAGCTGCAAATCTGGAGACGTGGGTTTGAATCCCACAGACCCTCATTGCATACTGTGTGACCCTGAGCAAGTCACTTAACTTCCTTGTGCTCCCAGGTCGCACCTGTAAACAAGTTTCAGCTTAGTGTGTCTCTCCTGGTTAAAAAAAGAAATAATAGTTATTGTCCCACGCCCCTCACTCGTGAAGCTAAATTGTGTATTTTGAGTCAGCCCACTGCATATCCCATATATTCTTACTGTAGGGCCCCTGACAAGAACGCATTCTAATGATATTTTGGTCACAATATACCCTAGTCATTACATAAATGACACTAATCATTGGGTGCTCAAAAACAGCTAAAAATACTGACGAACACATCAGGACATCATTATTAAAAGGTGTGCCCCTATTTATAAACACAAATGTGTAGCTGAAACATTACTAAATTGGTTCCCTTGGCAGTTCTAATTGCAATTAATTTACAATGGAGGCCTGCACACAGTAGTAATCAGGGCTGGCAGTATAGCCTAGAGGTTAGAGTAATGAGCTGTGAATGAGCTTGGAACATCCAGCAGGCAGATGCCTGTGTTTGATTCCCACAACTTCCACTTGCATACTGTGTGACTCTAAACAAGTCACTTAACCTCTCCAGTGCTCCTGGGTCACCCCTGCAAACAGGCAATTATGCCTAGTGGGCCTTATCTGGTTACCAAATAATAAATAATAAAACACTGCATGGACCTGCCAGAAAACCACCCAAAGTGTAAAAACTGTTTGCAAGAGAAAAATTACAGTCCCCAGCAGCATTTTTATAACTGGTAAATGTATGGGACTCTTTTGCGATGTCACGGTGGATTCTGGAAGTGCTCTGTGAACTAACAACTGGCTCGTGTAGTATTGTTATACTTCAGGTAAGGGAAACTCCATAGGTGAGGAGGTTTCTATGGCAAAACTGCAGCCATGTGTCATTTTTTTTAAAGATTACTAAGCCACTCCATTTCTTTCAATGGGATCTTTTGGAATGTTTTATAACCTGATTTAAGAAACTAGCTGGGAGCCAAATAATACAGTAAGTGATCCAGAGCCACAAAAGCCCTCAAAATAGGTTGGACCTGACACTTCTTGCTATACTTTGCTGGCCACCATTTTTGGAAAGAAGAGACACCCACCCCCAGTACCAAAATCAAGAGGCCTGCTCTGTCATAACTCTTGTTCAAGTTCTGAAATACACTGAAATAAGTACAATGTGAACAAAAAATATGAGAAAAAGTTGGAAAAGTGAACATTTTCCCAAATATGACCTAGAACCTTCAATATTGCTCAGATGGGTCTAGAATTTGTACCTGTTATGCATGTGGAGGCTATTCACATACAACAAGTCTCACTGTCATCATGTCTTTACAGTATAGACCAGTATATGCAATTATTGCAGGAAAATGTTTCCAAAATTGCTGATTTTTTTGGCTAGACTTCATGGCATTTCCTCTGACAAAGTAATCGCTGCATTTATATTACATATTTCTATCTTCTACAACATTTCTGCTTTCATTTAAAATAAAGCTGACTCAAATATCATGATTTATGACTGAGATATTTCATTTTATGTACCCATACCCACAAATGGATGAGGTCAGCATCCTACCCAGCATTTGCCAGTTTTGACCATATATGCATTTCTAGTTTAAGTTTGGTATGGTTTGAAATACTATATAGGAGTTTTATGATATTAGCAATCTGCCTATTTAGGGAGTGTTCTTAAAGTAATCAGTCTGATGCTTCGTGCCACGTATTTATAACATGTATTTTTGTATTTTGTATAGGGGTTTTATGATATTAGTAATCTGCCTATTTAAGGAATGCTCCTAATGTAATCAATGTGATGCTTTCTGCCGAGTATTTATAGCATGCATTTTTGTATTTCAGATTTATGACTCATCAACCATGGAGCCAGCAATTCAAGTTGGCACTAAAAGTTGGTAACCAAACACAAATTACTCCCGCTGCCTCATTTGTCAGCAAGATGCAAAATGCGGCTCTAACTTGGATATCCTACCTTCTTGTATGCAATACAGAACCATGTTGATGATGTCACTTTCCAACTGGAAAAGAATGTGTTATGTAAAGATGAATTCCTAGCAAAGATCCCAGTAATGCACTGCATGCATCAACACAAAAACTGTTGAACAAAAATGCCACAGAGTTTCAGAACAGGACAGTGAGCAACCAGATCCATCTCACATGGTCACTCAATCTTCAATCAACAGCCTATTTGATTACAAGAGTAAACGTTTTATGTGTGAAAAGGAGTGGGATAAGAGGGGGAACAGGAAACTGTTGATGATTGCAACTGTTGACTGTCAAAAATCTGTGTGGCAAAAAGATAAAGAACTCAATGACAGTACCATGTTACATAAGTTGCAAGGGTTTGGGGATGAATGCTTAGATCTGATAGTGCATGATTTTCAATACCATAGATCATGTCTTAATAAATATATAAATAGCAGAACAGTCACAAACAGTGATGATATCTATGACATAGGGTTCTGTTGGCTAATTTCTCAAATTGATAGGCCAATGTTTGACAATGGAAGTGTCTTCTATATCGCTACACTTCTTGACAGATTTATCATCAGTGGTTAGAAGACCATGGTGTAGATGGTGCAGCATCCAACAGGTCAGCAAGTCTGAAAAGATGCCCACTTACATACTACACTAAACCCAATGGCTGTAGGGTACTGTAACCATAGTTCCTCGGAAAGGTACATCAAATCTCTTGTGTTCAGCACAGTTGAATGTTTGACAGTTGCTTTCTGAAGTCGCCAAGTTAAAGCAAACTATGGAAGAATCAGAATATACAAAAGAAAGTGGAGATGAACCCGATGATGCTCGGACTCAAATGGATGCAAATATGTTCAATTACAATACAGCAAAATTAGTAAGGCTTGAACTGAAAGGGTTTGGCAGAGAAGAACGTCAAAGAATTACATCAGCTAAGGAGTGCACATTACAAGACCAAGACGTGTGTGAAACAAACCTGGATGTCTCTTATGAAGCAGCTTCAAAACGTGTGGGTACTACTCTCTACAATCACGTGGCTTGGATACTTACTGATGCTACTCCAGAAGCAGGCAATGATTGGAGAGTTCAGCTAAAGCCAAAACAACACAAACGGGTAGTGAATCTTGGAGAGGACATATGCACAGCCGTTGCTGATGTTCCAACACCAAAACATGTTGGTACTGCCCTACACATACTAAAGGCCATCTGGGGCAAGAAGACCGTAACCATGTTAAATAGATTTGGAAATAGCATTAGCTACCAAGATGCCAATGTTATATTGCTACCATGGCAGCAACTGCTGATGAGCAGGAAGCTCAAGATGGGGTTTCATACCCATGAATCTGAAGTCAGGTCGATTCACACAGTATGCAATTGACAACCTAGACTTCCATGAGAGTACAAAGGATGGTAAAACTGTGCATGGAACATTGCATGCAATATATCAGTATGCTGATGAAGGTGAGGATCAACAGTCAGTGGCTGTTAGGGTGCCCCTAGTTAAAAAATGTGAGTCTTCTCACGCATATCTTCAACAATTTCAAGCAGGGGAAAAACAAACTGTTTAATGCTGTAAAAAGCAATCTCACCCTCAAAGACCACCAGAAGAGTCATTCACTTGCTGGCATGCAATAGCACCACAACAGATCAGAGAACAACTTCATCCTGTAGAGTGGCTTTGACATTTAGTGAATGTGGGTCCTACACTTTATTTAGATGTCACAGATCAATCAAATCCTGTTACATGGTCCTCCTTTAGGAATTAGTGCAGGAAGTACAGGTGATTGTGATTGGGTATGGGCCTTTCTTTCCAGAGACTCCTGTAAACCCTGATGTGGTTAAAGCATCAGTTCAATATTTTATGGTCACGCAGAAAATTGGGCAGGAATTCTGCATAATTACCAGTGATGAAGCAGTCTATGATATTGCTTTTAGCCTTCAGAAAAAGAAGCCAGAGAAGTATGGCAAAGTCATCCTTTGCATGGGTGGCTTCCACATTGCACTGAATTTCATGGGGGCAATTGGGTAGTTAATGAAAGAAACTGGAATAGAGGATCTCCTTATTGAAGCCAATATTTGCCTCCATGGAACTGCCACCAAAATAATGTCAGTCAAATACTATTATGCTATGCTGAGAGCCCATAGACTAGTTCATGCTGCCATGTATGAGCTACACTGGAATGCATTTGAAAGTTAGCTCATTGGCAAATATGACAAAGACATGGAGTGCATGGCATTGGTCTCAGAAAGTGTTCAAAGACTGAGAGATGCCGTGGATGCCAAGGATGCACAAAATGCAAATGATTCATACATCCGAACAACTAGACTACTGGAAGAAGAAGACACGTTAATGAACAAGTTCTACAAGGCAAAGTGAAAATCCCCAACAACAAGGCTATGGCTTATGTACATGGATACGATTCAGATTCTGAATTGCTATATGTATGCTGAGTGAGCTGCACACTGGCAGCAGCACCTGGATAAAATTGATAAATGCTTCCATATCTTGTGGCTGCTGGTCATCACAAATATGTTTCCTGCATTCCCCATTACCTGTCCACTATGACAGACCTGCCAACCACAGCGCCAGACATCAGTGAAGCATTCAGATTTGACAAATTCACCACGTGCCTAACAGTTGGCAAGTTTAATGGTGTTTGAACTGATATGGCCCTCGAAAAGACATATAACAAAGATGCCAAGACCCAGCTTTTCCACGGTATAACTCAGCAGCCTGCCACTATGGAGAATACCTACGTTCATTACCAGCACTGACAGCAATCTACGAACAAACGAAGGTGATGGCTCACCTTCACTGCACTGATGATCACAAACACCATGGAGACTCTGTATATACAGCACAGAAGGATAGTACTGCAATTAAAACAATGATGAGTGTGGTCACTGGCAGAATGATCAATCTGTTCACCTGTGATACCAGTGATCTTCAGAACATTTCTACTGGTCAAAAGGCCACATCCAATGACTTCGCTGAAGCCAGGGAAAAGGGCATTGCAGCCTTTTCTGCAGCACAACAGAGTGACAGTGAAAAAGGTAAAACTGTAAAGCTTCAGACATTTGCGAGTAAAGCCAAAACACCCTCACACATTCAGAAAGTGAAAGAGGTCTATGAAGAGGAGAACAATGTTGACAGGAACTTGTACTTTATCCAAAATCTCTTTTTTTTTGTTTTGTTTTTTTTGTAGACACTGTTTCTATGCTGCCACCCGAGGAACTCTTTATGGCACCCCTGCTTCCCGAGTGCTCTACCACCTACCTGCAGCCCTCCTTCCATCTTGCTATGGCCAGGCAGACTCCCCAGCTCTGCACCCCCGGAGATGGGGCTGCCCTATCCTCCCAGGTCACTCTATCTGCCAATCTAATGCGCCTGGCCTAGGTGGAGGAGAAGTCCGGTACTGGAGTATGGCACATCGGGGCAGGGTGCCACTGCCTATCTTCATCGATGGGGTTTTCCACCTTGTGTTGCCCCCAAGGAGTGCGGCATGCAATGGCACCTGCGCATGGCTGCCCTGCTGGCGTCTGTCATGCTCCGATCCTGACTTATGTCTGGTGTTCCTGTAATGCACCCATTCTCCATCAGGGGCCTCCAGGACACCAAGCAACCCCTGGATCCCTCCCCGGAAGAGGAGAGCTGTTCTCTGGATGATCCATCCTCTCCATCCTCTCCATCCTCTGCCGACCCCTGGCTCCCTGAGTCCATCACTGAACCCGGGTCACTGGTGTGGCATGAGGTGTGGCATCTAGCACCTCAGCCCTCAGTGCCACCGGGCTGGCTTTTATCCAAAATCTTGATGATGACAAAAAGGTAGATGCCTTCAGTCACAAATGGACAAAATATCCCCCTTGTCTCATTTTGAGCCATATGCCAACCTTCCCCAAGGCTATGCCATGCACAAAGGCAACAAAGCTGATTATCTGGCTGCCCTAAATAGTTACCTTGGTGAACTGTGGCCAGAAGAAGGTAACTTGCCATCTTCAGATGAACCTACTGCACTAGTTGTTGATGCAATGGCATTTGTTTAATAATACCAAAGCCTTGATAGTCGTACATTTGGTGACTTACAGGAGAAGCATATAGATTGACTACTTCAAATAAAGCCAGAGAGCTGCAACTGCATCAACATTGTAGGAGATAGGTATGATGTTAGTCCTTCAGTAAGCTTGAAAAGTGAGGAGTGAGAAAAATGGGAAAAGCTTCATCACGCAAAGAGCAGAACATATGAATTTCGGGAATCCCTGCCCATCCCCTATTGGAAAGACTTAATTGCCAACTCCCAAAACAAGACCAGTCTTCTTGATTTCTTGGGAGGTGCTTGGGTAAAGCACAACACTCAGCTACCAGAGGGATGTAGATTGATTCTTGGTGGATTGTTCAAGGACCAAGATCATTCCATTCTTCTCTGAAAAGATGATGTGGTAGTAATTCCTGAATTGTCATGTACAAAACATGAAGAAGCAGATACAAGAATAATCTCCCATATCTCATATTGTGTAAACACACTTGGATATCAGAGAGTATTAGTGGCAGCCATGGACACTGATGTGATTGTAATGTGTATCTACTATAGCACTTAGATGGCTGGTCTAGAAGAGCTATGGGTTCAGAAGATGGGTGTGTAACTGACATGCCATTCAGTAGCAGCTTCTCTTAGCACTATGTACAACACAGGAGCATCACAACTCACTTTAGTTGTTCTTAGTGCTTACATCTGAAGTGGCTGTGATACTGTCAGCTATCTTTTCAGAAGAGGGAAGAAGCATGCTCTAAAAGTTGCCCTTGAAAATGCAGCCAACCTTCATGCATTAGCAGATTAGGGCAAACCTGGGGCATGTCTAGATGTCACTGATGAAGTCATTTCAGCAGTGCATGAGTTCTTCATGAACTTACATTACAGAGATGAGTTCAGTGCTGGCCTGGATGCACTCCAAGCTCACCTGTATGTGACAGAAAAGGGTGCTCTACGGACTCTGCCACCAAGCAGAGGATGCCTTTAGACTTCACATGCTGTGCACTCTGTACCAGACAGTGATCAGCAAAAAGGCTCACAAGTCAAATCCAGTGCTTCCCAACCCTACATTGTTTAGGCAAACTCTTCAAGAAGGCAGGCTAGTCCCACACATAATGACAAAGGAACCAAAGCTAAAAGTGGCCATGCAAACCAAGTCCTGGAAATGCAAAAGAAACAAATGCCAACGAGGCTGCATTTGTGCTAGGGCAAATGTCAAATGTGCTATTACATGTACAGTATGTGTAATGTTGACTCCATGAAATGCAGATGAGTTCAAATGAGTCTGACTTTGGAAGACAGTGACAGTGATAGTGATTAAGTGACATTGAAGGTCACATCTGTATAAGACTGGTGAAAGTCATAAGCTTGATGATTAGTATAGTGATGATCTCATGTAATTGAATAAAAGCCATTATCAATGTAATACTAAACAGGACATTCTACATCCTTAGATCATTGACTAATAATTTTTATATATGCACTTAACTAAATCTTAATTAATCATAATTATTTCCCTAATTCTAAACTATACTGTTTGTATTGAATTTGTAATTTTAACACTGTTTAGTGTGATGCACACTTGTTTTGATTCTTTCCTTACATCAATGAAACAAAATAGACATAGAAACATAGAATTTGATGGCAGATAAGGACCGCTTGGCCCACCTAGTCTGCCCATTTTCCTACCTAACAGATAAGCTGCAGATCCTAATTAACCAACAGCTTACTTCCTCCTACCCCCCACTAGGACTGCCTTATGCCTGTCCCACGCATTCTTGAAGTCCCCCACTGTTCTTGACTCCACGACCTCCTCAAGGAGGCTGTTCTATGCATCCACAACCCTCTCCGTGAAAAAATACTTCCTCACATTACCTCTGAGCCGTCCCCCCTCTATCTTCAAATTGTGCCCCTTGTTCTTGCACATTTCTTTTCTGGAAGATGCTACTCTCTTGGACTTTGTTAATTCCTTGAGGTACTTGAAAGTTTCTATCATGTCCCCTCTCCCTTCTTTCCTCAAGGGTATACATATTAAAGCTCCTTTAGTCTTTTTCATATGTCTTCTGGTGCAGACCCTGCACCATTTTGGTGCCTCCTCTGAACAGCCTCCACTCTGTCTATGTCTTTGCAGAGATGGGGTCTCCAGAACTGCACACAGTACTCAGATGGGGTCTCACCAACTGCCTGTACAGAGGGATAACAACTTCCTATTTTCTACTGTTGATGCCTCTTCCTATGCATCCCAGTATCCCCCAGCCTTCCTTACTGCCTTTTCACATTGCTTGCCCACCTTTGGGTCATCTGATATAATTACCCCCAGGTCCCTTTCTATTTTTACTGTTGTCCAGTATCTCACCCCCACTGTGCACTTCCCCTGGGTTTTGTTTCCCATGTGCATTACCTTGCACTTCTTTGCATTGAATCTGAGCTGCCATACATTTGACCATTCCTCCAACCTTGCCAAGTCCCTTCTTATCCTTTCCACTCCATCTTGTGTATCAACCATGTTGCACATCTTTGTGTCTTCTGCAAAGAGACATACTTTTCCTTCCAGTTCCTCTGCAATGTCACTTATAAAGACATTAAAAAGGACCGGTCCCGGTACGGAACCCTGCGGTACCCCGCTAGTAACCCCTCCTTTCCACTGTGTATTCCATTTACTACTACTCTTTGCGTCCTGTTGTCTAGCCAATTTTTATCCAGGCTATCACCTCGGGACCCACTCCAAGGCTGGCTATCTTGTGTATTAATCTTTTGTGTGGGACTGTATCAAATGCCTTGCTAAAATCTAGGTAGGCCATGTCCACAACCCCTCCCTGGTATACTACTTTGGTCACCCAGTCAAAGAAATCTATTAGATTCATCTGACTTCCGTCCCATCGTGAATCCATGCTGCCTTGGGTCCTGTGCCCACTGGCCTCTAGGTACTCAACAATTCTTTCCTTCAGAAGTGATTCTATCATTTTCCCTACCACTGAGGTCAAACTAACTGGTCTGTAGTTTCCTGCCTCTGTCCTGCTCCCACTTTTGTGAAGAGGAATCACATCTGCCCTCCTCCAGTCCTCGAGTACCACCCCATCCTCCCATGATTTGTTAAAGAGAGTAGTCAGCGGTGTCACTAGTTCTACCCTTAGTTCTTTTAGAATTCTTGGGTGAATCCCATCAGGCCCCATTGCTTTGTCCACCTTCAATTTTATTAGTTCTTTCAGAACCCTTTCTTCTGTAAATGGACTGGTATCGACCCCTGTCTTCAGAGTGTTTCTCTTGTTTGGTTTAGGTAACTCCCCCTCCTCTTCCTTTGTGAATACTGAGCAGAAATATTCGTTCAGTATCCCTGCTTTTTCACTGTCACCCTCTACCCACATTCCCTCCCCTTTATTAAGCTTCAGTAATAAAAAATAAAATTTTTTTTGTTGATAAATAAATGTTTTATTTACTTGTATGTCTACAAATTGTGACTGGGTCCATTTGGGGGGTATGGGTACCCAAAATGGAATATCTCAGTCATAAATTATGATATTTGAGTCAGGTTCTTTTAAATGAAAGCAGAGATATTGTAGAAGATAGAAATATGGTAAAACATAACATAAATGCAGTGATTACTTTGTCAGAGGAAATGCCATGAAGTCTATTCAAAAATGTAGCCGAAGGATCAGCAATATTGGAAATATTTTCCTACAATAATTGCATATACTGGTCCATACTGCAAAGACATGATGACAATGAGACTTGTCTTATGTGAATAGCCTCAATGTGCATAACTGGTACACATATTAGACCAATCTGAGCAATATTGAAGGTTCTAGATCATATGTGGTAAAATTTCCACTTTTCTAGATTTTTCTCATATTTTTCGTTCATGTCGTACTTATTTCAGTGACTTTCACAACTTGTACAAGAGTTGTGACATAGAAGGCCTCTTGATTATGGTACCATAGGGTCTCTTTCCAAAAATGGTGGCCAGAAAAGTATAGCAAGAGATACCCAGTCCAAACCCATTCAGGAACCCTGGTGTCCTGACTAATATGATAGTTGACTATTTTTAAAACAGAATATGGTTTTCAGTCTGCTGTTTCAGTGTACTGGCTCATTAATACATTAAATTACAGGCAACAAAACAATCCCCTTCTGCTAATAAGCACAAACAATTCTCATTTATAGGTCAATATGCATATTAATGTTTATACAGACAGATATTAGCATTTGTGCATATAATTTGTGTGTTTATGAGTACTCAACTAGAAACATAGAATCTCATAGCATACAAGGGACACTTGGCCCATCCAGTCTGCCCATATTATTCATTTCTTTCTTTTTTTTTAACCTTCATTTTTGCTATAGACCCACTTGATCTACAGTGCTGTCTCTTCCACCTCTGCTTACCCCTATGAGTCCCTTGTGCCTATCCCATGTGTTTTTGAAACCCATCACTGTTTTCACCCCTCTACCTCAGCTGGAAGGCTCTTCCATGAATCCACCACTCTTTCTGTGAATAAGTCTTTCCTCACATCTCTCCTGAACTTTCCCCTCTCCAGCTTCATAGCATGTCCCCTTGTTCTAGTGTACCTTTTTTCTGAAAAATACTCCCCTCCTGTGCCTTATTAACTCCTGTGAGGTATTTAAAAATCTCTATCATATCCCCTCTCTCCTTCCTTGCCTCCAGGGTGTACGTATTGAGCTCCTTTAACCTTTCTTTGTAGGGCTTATGATGCAGACTCTGCACCATTTTAGTAGCCCTTCTCTGGACTGCCTCCATTCTGTCTATGTCCTTCCTGAGATGTGGCCTCCAGAACTGGACACAGTACTCAAGTTGGGGTCTTACTAATGATCTATATAGGGGCAACAAAACCACACTTTTTCTCCTGGCAATACCCCTTTTTATTCACCACAGCCTCCCACTAGCCCTCCCAACTACCTTGTCATGTTAACTGGCCAACTTTATATCATCTGATATGATTACTTCTAGGTGTATTCCCTGCTTGGTCATTGTAAGTATCACTCCACCCATTTTGTACTCCACCCCTGGATTTCTATGGCCTAAGTGCATTATTTTGCACTTATTTGCATCCTCTAGTTTTTTCAGATCCCTGCCCATCCTTTCCAACCCCCCAGAGTGTCCACCCTGTTGCAGATCTTGGTGTCATACCACAAAAAGGCAGACATTCCCTTCCAACCCATCTGATGTGTCACTAATAAAGACATCAAAGAGGATCAGTCTTAGCACAGAACCCAGAGGTATCTCACTGGTCACCTTCCCTTCCTCAAAGTGTACTCCATTTACCACCACCCTCTGGCTCCTATCCTCAACCAGTTTCTAACTCAGGTTACCACCTTGTTGCCCACCCCAAAACTACTTAGCTTGTTTGTGGAACAGTGTCAAAAGCCTGCTCAAATCCAGGTGGGCCATGTCCACAACTCCACCTTGATCTAACTCCTTGGTCACTCAGTCAAAGAGATCTATCAGATTTGCTTGGCATGACTGCCACCCTGGAAATCCATGCTGCCTTGGGTCCTGTAATCCACTGGATTCCAGATATTCCACTATACTTTCCTTAAGTAGTGTCTCCATTAACTTACCCACCACCAATGTCAAGCTAACAGATATATAATTGCCCGCCTCTTCCTTGCTACCACTTTTGTGCACTGGGACTGCATCTGCCCTTCTCCAGTCCTCTGGGACCACTTCAGTGTCCAGAGATCTGTTAAATAAGTTTGTCAGAGGTGCAGCCAGTACCTCTTTGAGTTCCCACAGCACTCTTGGATGCACATCACCTGGTTCCATAGCTTATCCACCTTCAGGTTAGCGAGTGCTTTCTGAACTGTCCTTAGAGAAAGCACTAGTGTCCACTTCCCTCTCATCAAAGCTTCGGATGCTTTTTCATGGTCCCTCCCCTTCACTTTCCATTGTAAACTCTGAGCAGAAGTATCTGTTCAAGACTTTCACCTTTCCTTAGTCCTCCTCAGTACAATCTCCCTCTTCCCTACTTAACTGTACAATCCTTCCCTTAGTCTTCCTTTTATCACTAACATACCTAAAAGAACTTGACGTTTTGTCACCGTTTCATACTGCATGGGTAATTCTATTTTTAGTTTGTGCCTTAGCCCTCCTTACTGCTTTCCCTGCCTCCCTCTGTTTTCCCTGATACACTTCCTTGTTCTCCACTCTCTGGGTTTCCTTATATCATCTGAATGCTACACTTTTACTCTTTACCTTACTCGCCACCTCCTTCAAGAACCATAGTGTTCTCCTCCTTTAATACTAGCTTAACACAGATGTCTGTTGCCTTTACTAGACCTTCTTTAAGTTTTGCCCACTATTCCTCCACCCCCTCAGGTCATCACCCCCCCCCCCACCAGGTCACTCCTGAAGCACTCACCCATCTTTGCAAAATCTGCCATTCTGAAATCTAGGAAGTCCAGAAAGGCATTTCTGTTTCTTGTCAAGTCCTAGATTTTATTAAATGCAGTGCACATTTTACACTAACGTTAAGGATGTAACCATATTTCACAAATCTTGTGTGTATGACTACAGATCTTGGCAACCAGCATTAGCAGGCCTGTTTGCTTTCTCCTTTTCATCTTCAGTTTTAATAACTGCCAGGTTCGACTGCAGTGGCTTAATGGGAATATTATTTGCTGGCATGGCAAAGTAACAAAAATGGGGGGAAAAAACATGAAATCTGTTTACTCATGAAGATATCATACTAAACAGCTAGGTGCCTTTAGTGCTTCACATGGGCAATGGCGTGTTCTGTAAAGAACTCATCCCCATTATTTTACACTCCTTCACACACTGAAATCTATTAATTTACAATTAGTTGTATTGATTTTGCTGCAGATTTGTAGTTCCTGCAATAATTTATTTTGCTTATCGAGAATTTTAGTATGCCTCTCAGAAATATAGGCACCACAAAGAAATAGATCTCGGCACAAGCTATTGAACCTGCCATTGACCGGCTGGATATGCTGCGTGAATTCTCCATTAATTACAGTAACATTGATTGGCGGGCAGCTTTCCCTACCCTTTCAGAACTTATCCTTCTGGTGATTATCCAGCAGGAATCTTAATAGAAATGCAAGTTCAGCCAGATGATCTCTCGATGCCTGTCCTTTCCCAGATGAAACGTATTTAGTTTCTCCACCTGTCAAGCTACAGCTGAATGCAAGATGTATAAAAAGTCCAGCTGGAGCAATATTCAGCTCAACCATATTTGTTTGAGTGCTTTAGAATCACAGTTGCCCACCTGACAAAGCTGTTACTATCTTAATTCTGCATGCAGGAAAAACATTCCTTCAGGGAGTTCAACTCCCCCGCCCCACCCCCACCCCCAAGGAACCAGGGCAGAGATACAGGCTATGGGTTGGGTTTCCTTTACTTTGATCTCAGAAATCACAGCATTTTCTGAACTCCTCATTTTGGCTAAATGTTTACTACAATTATAGACCAATGTGTAAGGCAACTCCAATTGCCTCTGTGATGAACAGAGCTTGTGTTTGAATATCCTCTGTTTGATGGAAGAGACTACAACATAATCATTTATTTTCCTTTTCTGTGAGCTTATTGTACAATTGTGGCTTTCCAATATGTTTTCTTGGAGTTAAGGGAAAGGATTCCTCCTGTAAGTCATGCTTTTCCAGCAGTTCCCATTTCAGCCAAAAACAGCACTGATAGAGTTCCTGTAGTCTTTTGTTTATTTAGAATTACTCATGACCTCCATATATAAACCTAAAACCAACACTCTTCAAATGCTTTAATACATGGGTGTGATATCACACCTGTGTATTATGTCATTTCATTACACCATGCTCACCCTTGCCACTCTGTATGTCATCGCTGACCCCACAGCCCCAAAACAACTTTATTTTATTTTTTTAATTATCTGGTAGATTCCAAATCTCTCAGCATTGAGCTCTGCTCCATTTCCACAAGATGCATCTTTACTCATACAGGTAAAAAAGACCATGGCATACTGCTGGTCCAGAGGCATAGAGGGTTCAGGCACTAGATGCCTTATCTGTCACCATGCCAGTTACCCAAATTTGGGAACAGACTTATGTCACTGGGTGTTGGCTGGGTGAGGGAGGATTGAGCATCCAAAAGGACTGCCCTCCTCTCTTGGGGAAGGGGGGATCCTGTGTCCCATTACCTGACTACTACCTGGTGGAGGCTGTGAGGCAGCAACAGGTGGTGTAGAAGAACATGGGAGGATGCTGGCAGATTCACCGCATCATTGCACACCGACATCCCAGGGGTGTAAACAATGGAGGAAAACACCCCTGGTCATCCAACTTCACCCGCAGGCCCCACATGACCTCAGGTGGCCTGCCACTCTCCAAAGTGGATAATCTGAAAGGCCACCAGATGGGTCAGCTGTGGGACTGGGTGTGAGCCATTGTTCAGGGGACACCAGAAGCTAGAAAGTATTTATGAAAATAAAAAAAGACCACTTTGTGAGTCTCTGCTTATTATAAAAATCAAAAGAATCACAAAAAATGACAGGATTGACCAGATAAGTGAACAAATGATATGGTTTGAGTGGTAGAGGGTTTGTCAACAACACACACAGGGAGAACAATGCTAGAACCAGTGTTTTTTAAACATTAGAGACACTAACTGCCAGCCCAGTGGCCCTGATGGTTGAGGTGCTGGATGCCACACCTCATACCATGCCAGTGACCTGGGTTCAGGAGTGAGTTTGGGTTGCCAGCAGTTGGTGGGGAGGGGAGAGCTGGGAGATGATAGTAGAGGCTGCTGGGTTGCTCTCACCTCCTGGATTGGGAAGCCAAGTTTTCCCACTCTTGGCTGACACCTGGGGGACTGACATTACATCGGGAGGGTGGAGGGAGGGAGACTGTGGTTCTGGGGATGCATGCGTTCCTCCACATGCATGCAAACGCCATGTAAGCCACAGCTCTGGGTTGGGATGGGAGAAAACATAGAGAAGCCTATGTCTCTCTGCTGCCATGTGTAATGGCTCCTGATGCTCTCAAACCCTGCTCCTTGTAGATCCCCACTGGTAAGACGATGGGGGAAGAGGCTGACCGGGTTGGGAGCTGAAAAGGGCCTGATGGAAGGTGTAGGTGGCAACAGAGAAGCTAGCAGCTATATGAAAAAAAAAAGAACCATTGTAGTCACTGGGCTGGATTTTCAAAGGGTAGCCCAAGGCTTGTATCAAACCCTGCATCAAACTCTTTCCATGTGCCGTACTCATCTGCTGAAACTGCCAGATTGTCGGAGCTCAGGTACAGTTACAGCAGTCTACCTGCTTTATAGCAGCTTGTGCCAGATCTTGGGAGCAAGCACCGTAAAAATGGTCCCCGATATTGACACAAGCTAGCCCTCAAAAAGATGGTCTAGCTTGCATCAGTTGTTGCAAGGGATAGAAAAACCCTTTAGATTGCCACAAGTTCATGCGCCATATGTTTTGCACACCTGGGGCTTGCGGCAGTCATGCCGTTTGAAAATCCAGTCCAGTGTGTGTAGACAGGGGTGGGGACACAACAAACAGTAATTCTACAAAATAAAACAGGAAGTAGTCAGAATTCAGGTTTTCCTTTTACATACCCTCGGTGTGTGGTGACTGCACATATCTCTTAAGCTTTGCTGCCAAGGTTAATGGACATATTAAAATCAGGTAGCAACTTCTGCAAGCAGCTATGGTGGTCAAGTGCTTCGTGTGTGTGTGTGTGTGTGTGTGTGTGTGTGTGTGTGTGTGTGTGTATGTGTACTATTCAGAGCTGAACCTATCTGGGATAGCATTTATCTGCAGTGCCCCCCCATCTTTGATGTTCTATAGTTTATGCTCCTACCCTGTCACTCTGCGCTACCTCTTTTTTGGGCTGTCATTGCTTCATCTGCCACCAGGGGCAATGCTGCACACTGACCCACACCGCTCCAGGCCCTTAAGAGGTCCTACTCTACATCCCAGGTCCTATCTCTGTCCTTTGTGTAGGCGCTGCCCTCCCCTAAGGGGAGTTGACAGATTGGGCAAATATGTGCTGGGAGTGTGAGATGGAGGGAAGCCATTGAGTGAGGCGGAGCATCCTGGAGATGTGCCCTGGTAACATGAGGAGCCAGCAGGTGTCATCCAGCACCATAAATGGGTCTATTTTCTCTCTGGTATCACATATCTTTCGGGACACCAAAAAAACACAGCTTCACACCAAGTTTTTGTTGATCACCATTTCAATGTGAGGGAATAACATGCTTGTGTGAACTTATGATTATGTATTACTTTGGCTTTCCTCGTTCAAATCCTTTTTGTTAAAAGGCCAGGGTCTGGGGGAAAATTAAGGCCTGGAGAAGGGGGGAGAAGAGTGCCGAGTAGGAGGAGTTGGGGACGATGGAGGGTGTCCAAAATAAACTAAGCACTGAGTGAGTTTGGAGGCGTGCTAAAGTAGTGTTGGGGGTGGAATTATTCCCCCCATTGAACCATGGGCTAAGCCATCCCATTCAATGTGAGGGAATAACATGCTTGTGTGAACTTATGATTATGTATTACCTTGGCTTTACTCGTTCTCACCCCTTTTTGTCGAAAGGACGAGATCAGGGGGAAAATTAAGGCCCAAAAAGAAGTATCGTCAAGACCTCCTCCAACTTGAAGACTGTAAATGGCAGCACACAGGACAGGAAAAAACAGTATACTGACTGTGCAGCATTGGGAATAACGTGAAGACCATCAGAGCAACATTTTTGGCAGTTCGCTGTGATGGTCTCCATGTTCCCGACACTGTTGCCGGTGAGATGTTTGCCCCCATCACTGCCCTATCTCTGACTGGAGTTAGGAATCTAAACTATGGGGAGTGTGGGAGGCAGAGCTCCCTGCCAGGAGGAGTGTTGGGGGATGAAGCCCCCCACAGAAAACACTTGGTCCACGAGCGATGGCACAACAGTTGGCGGTGTTGTGCTGTCGCTGTGCCGTCGGTCGACAAATTTCTTGTTGCCGCGGCATAGTGGAACCAGAAAAAAACCCTGTGGGGGAACCTCTGAGGAACCATGGCTGTCAATCTGACCTTCCTCTAGGCATACTAAGAGGAGGTAATCTTATGCTATAAAAGTGAATTTGAAATTTTGGAGGGTGACCTTCTAGGAAGGATATCGGTCATTGAAGTCTTCTTGTCTGGAATCTTCTTCGATATGGGTGATAAGCCTGTGATCCAAGTGATCTAGGCGGATGGCTGCTGAGAAGTTTGCTGCTGTAAAACAGGTCCTTGTCCACAGATGGCGATGAACTATGGAGCAGAGAGTCTGGGGGAGTGTTTCTGTGTTTTTTGGGCCCTTTGTGGGCCAAGCTGGGACAGAATGACATCTGCATTATTCAGCCAGGAAGGAATTGGAGTAGTTGTGCAGGTTGCTAAGTCCTGTGGAGTCCAGATTGGAATTAGCTAGACCCCTAGGTTAGATTGCCATGGGCAGAAGCCTAGAAGGTTATACAAAGAAGGTAAGTCCCTTGTGGCCAGGCTGGGAATGGCAGGACCTCCAGGTAGGTCCACCATGGGTAGGAGGGTAGAAAGGTCATGTCAAGGCTGGGCCTCCATACTGGCTGAGCCAGAAAGCATGGAACGTTCACATAGGTCTGCAATGGGCAGGAATCTGGAGTAAATAAGCCAAAGGCTAGGCTCCTACATGAGCCAAGGTAGGGATGGTGGGACCTCCACGTAGGTCTGCCATAGATAGAAATCTGAAGGAAATGTGCTGTAAGCTAAGCTCCCTCATGAGCCAAGCCAGGGGTGGTGGCCCCACATGAGTCTGCCATTGGGTAGAGTTGAAAATGGTTGAGTCATGATGGAGGTCCCCACGTGGGCCAGACTAGGTATGGCAGGACCCCCACGTAGGTCCACCATTGCATGGAGTTTAGAATGATCAAATTAAGAGTGAGGCCCCCCCGGGCCAAAGTCAGGGATGGCAGGATCCCCACATGGGTCCACCACTGGGTAGAGTTCAGAATGGTAGATTCATGAGAGAGGCCCCCATGTGTTCCAGACTAGGGATAGCAGGACCCCCACATAGGTTCTCCACTGTGCAGAGTTCAGAATGGTCAAGTCGAGAGCAAGACCCGCCACTTGCGGGCCAAAGTCAGGATGAGGGACCCCCATGGGTTCACCTCTGGGCAAGGTTCAGAATGGTTGCTTAGGAGAGAGGCCCCCCTGTGGCCTAGACTAGGATGGTGGCACCCCCACATAGGTCAGCCAATGAGTAGAGTTCAGGATGGTTGAGTCGTGACTGAGACCCTGTCGTGGCCTAGAGTAGGGATGGCTGGACCCCCACGTGGGTCTGCTATTGGGTAGAGTTCAGAATGGTTGAGTCATGACTGAGAGCCCCACGTGGGCTGAGCCAGGAATGGCGGGACCTCCACATAGGTCCGCCAACGGACAAGTTTCAATTTAGGTGAGTAGTGAGCCAAGCCTGTTGAGGGTGAAGCTGAAAGGCGGGATCTCCATGGAGGTCCACTGAAGCACGAGTCCAGAATTCATGTTGGGAAGGGCAAGTGGTAGGAGTCCTGAGGTTGAGGAAAGCCAATGTCTACAGGAACAGAGAAGCTGGAAGAAAAGAAGTGAACTCCTGGGAGGAATGGAAAATGCCACTAGTGAGGAAATCATGGGAAGATGGCCCTAGGATTGGTGGATCCATTAAGGGAGGTACGGATAGCGGGCAAAGTGATGCAAAGTGGAAGTAGGCTCCGCATAGCTGCCAAGAAAAAGCATGTTGTCCAGCAAAGCAGCGGCAAAACAATTTATTGGTCAGGGTTGACCAGTCAATCTTCGTATTCAAGTGGGCCAAAGCAGCAGCTGCTTTGGTGGAGAAACAGCGGTGGTAGCAGTAGAAGTTTGTGCCCCCATATCTGGCTCCCAAATCTACCAAGAAATGTAGGTAGGAATCAAGCTCCTGGCGCCGGGTGGGGAAGGCAGAGCAGATAATGTCCCTGTGGAGGCTAAATGCAAGCACAAATTCTGGGACACTCAATTTCTAGTTGAGTCAAGGGTTTTCAGATTTTAGCAACACTGAGACATCCCCAGAGGAGACGATTCCATTTTCTAGGGTGTCGTGAAAGTAAATCAGGAGGGAAATGAGATTAATGTCCTTGCCCTTGGTGACAGCTTTGCGCAGGTGACTGGGGACTAGGTGAACTGCAGATATCACAGGAAAGGGAGCAGCCATACTGGAAGATGCAGAATCGTGAATAGACAGTGAAGCTGAAACCACTGGAGCAACAGATGGTGGGAAGGTAGGAGGTATCTCAGTAGAAGTACTGGAGAAACTGGTAAACAAGGAGGGAGGTAATCCAGATGCGGGGAGGAAGGGATGTGTACCCACTCGGGCCTTGAGAGCTGAAAAGTGCCCTTGCAAGCCTGTTACAGCAAAGTTGGGTGGCTGAGGTACAGACAGGTGGGCTTCCAAAGAGATGAGGTGATTTCAGACATCTGAGAGGGAAGACGCCAGAGGAGTCAGGAAGGTATGGATTTAAGCCTAGACATCTGACACCGGCTGGGGCAGCGATGTAGCAGGAGGAGGAGTAATGCCAGGTCTGGAGTCAGCCAGGAGGAGCAAGTCAAACAATTCCTGCATCCTTGCAGAAGGGGAATGGAGTATTCCCAGTCATTTTAGTTCAGCCAGGAGGCAAGGAATAGTCCAGTTCTGTAAGGTGTAGTGGGGTTTTAGCAGGCTGCTGTCATAGGGCCAGAGGTTTCAGTGGAAGCATAGGGTGTGTGGACATACCTTCCTTGAGGTCAGGCGTAGAGTCATCCGGCTGCGTGCCAGCTGTAAGATCACTGGATAGTGAATCAGGAGTGCCAGAGAGCAAATCAGAGCCCATAGCAGTAAAGATATATCATAGATGAGTACAAAGGCAACGAGCCTGGAAATCTCCATGGGTAGTGAAGGTCTGGTTCAGGACTAAGAGTTGATAGAGAACAGACCTCTGATGGAGGAAGAAGTGGCAGGATGAGGTAAGATGCCAGGGAATTTTTTCCTAGTTATGATGCAGCTGTGAGGCTGTGATGTGGACCCCTGAGGTCTGCAATGGCACAAGATCCTTTCTGTGGGTACAGGGAAGCAAAGCAGAGAGCAAGAGACTTGTCGATAGCTTTCTGGCAGTTTGAGGGCAGACAGAGGCACCAGGGCAAGGCTTGAAATCAGGATACTGCTTCTTCTAGGGGTACTAATGGGGAGAAGTGGCTCAGACCGATAAGATGAATGGGAGCCAAGTCTTTCAGTAGAAGAGGTTTGAGGCTAAGAAACTGGGAAAAATCGGGCCTGTGCCTTTAAGGAAGTCCTGGCACAGGCAGGAGGGTCTGGATGAATGCCCTCAGCAGGAATGAGGAATTGAGGAGACTGAGTGGGCCCCTGCCCATGGTTAGCACTGAATATCGAGGACTGAGTACAGGCAGCTGCTCAAAAATAGCAGCAGAGATGCAAGGAGGAGTTCTCTGGGTGAGCTAGGACAAGAGCACTGCGGGCCAATTGCTGGAGAAAAAAGGAACACAGACAAAGCAGCAAGGAAGATATGGGGAATTGCTGGGCAGTGACATCGTGGCGCACCACCCGGAAGAGAATAGTGGATTGAAGATGGAGGAAGCAGGGCCAGTGACAGAGGAACTGAAGAGGAGATCAGGGGAATCAACTCCAAAAACAAGGAGAAGGCACAACAATGTACAGGGAGGGGAAGGGGGGACAACTAGGTGACTGGAACGGGTGGGGTGGCCTCAAAGCAGCATTCCTAGGGCAAACAAAGTGAAGCACAGCAGGGGAAAGAGGACAGGTGGGGAGAGAAAGAGCCAGAGGGGAAGCAGGGAGAGGGACTCCAGAAGAAAAACGGAGAGGGGAGCAGCTGGTGACCATGGTTGGTGGGAGGGAAAAGGGAAACAACCAGCCAAAGATGGAGCAGAAGGGAGCAGGGACAGGCAACACCAAAAACAGGTGAGGACGTGAAGATCCCAGAGGGGACAACAAGAAACAAGAGAGCAGAGAATCAGGCAGAAGGCAAGGCAAAGCACGATCACCAACCATGCAGCAGCTCAGCCAAAATGAACTAAGCACTGAGTGAATTTGGAGGCATACTAAAGTAGTGTTTGGGGTGGAGTTATTCCCCCCATTGAACCACAGGCTAAGCCTTCCCAAAAAATGGCTAATACTTTATTGCTTATTAGCTTCTTCAAAATTGATCATCCAGACACCATTAGCTCCCAGTATTTCACTAGATCCCTCTAGTTTTCTGAAGGGAAGTGTTCCTTAGAAAATAGAATAAAGTAATGTAAGTACACCACAGTTTTTTGATTGCAGGGTTTTGTCATTAACACAGTGTGTATAACCCTGATCGACATCATATCTGACTAAAACCTTCAGACTTGCAGTTTTATACAAAAGTTTTAAACAATTTACTTGATATCAACAGTTCAGTAATCTTTTTCAAATTATGCTTATCAGCATTATTACAGTATAGACAGCCTCATATTGTTCTGTTAGTCAATCTAACTGCCTGTGGCTGCACCTTTTCAAACCAAACCAGGACACTGACACATGGTGCCTGATCACATCAGGAATGTGCCCAACTCATGTAAGCCTACTATTATGTCATGACAGCCCAGAGGGAAAGGCAGGCCAGGTCCCAGGTTATCATTAAACATAAAGCCTCCCATATAACATTGGCAGCAATGGTGTGTATAAACTGCATGAAGAGATTTTTTTTCATATGCTATGTATTTTAAATTTTGCTCTGCTATACAGTGAGTCTTCAAAATATAGCACATTTTTTTTTCGACTCTATTTCTATCGCTCTCATTCCCAGAACTTGGGCCGCTTCGCTCACCTTCTCACTCTACCACCCGTCGTGATACCTGCCATCTTCAAAGTCATTATGAAATCTCCCCAGACCCAGGGCCCTTACAGCCCAGGGAGACCAAAGGGACAGTGGCAGGCATCCAGCATTGGGCATGTGGCGGAGGCACTGGAAGGGCCATCGCCTGTCCGGGGTGGGAGGATTTTTCCTTGTGTATCCCCACCCTCTCCTCCCCCATGTGTGGTGCATATTTTGACACTTGTGGTGCACGGCAACCCTGCCAGTGTCAGCCATGCAGTGAATGTGCTGTCTAGCGCTATTACAGCACTCTCTGCCTCCACTGGGAGTCGCTGTAGTGCCAGACATCCCCAGGTCCTCCCCTCAAGAGAGGAGAGCAGCCTGTGGGTGCTCAATTCTCTTTCCCACCACCGACCCCTGGCACCCGAGCTCACTCCCGAACCCAGGTCGCCATCGTGGCGTGAGGTGTGGCATACAGTGCCTCAACCCTCAGTGCCACCAGTCCAGCTCAAAATATAGCACATTAAAGAGCAACTCTGCACTTTAGCACATGCTTTCATGAATAAGATGTTTCAGCTGTTATAACTTACTAGAGAATGCATTTTTTTTCTTTTTCAATGCTCTTTTCCAAGATTTACAGCACATCTTTGTAGTCCATCTAAAAAGACTGTATACTTCAATGGCCTACGCAACCATTATAGTGTATGCTTGTGCAACTGCGTTACTTTGTTGTGGCTGTTAGCACTTTCTATTCCATGAGGATTGCCACCCTATAGGGGTACAAAAGGCAAGGAACCCTTGAATAGGGCTCGACCCCAAGAGGTGCCATGGGAAGGTTCCCTTGGCTAAAGGTACCTTAGGAAGGAACCCCCAAAAGAATGTTAGCAGTGATCATTGACTATGAAGTAGAGAAGCAGACTGAAGCAAGAGGCAGCTTGATAAAACATCAATGAGAAATACAGGTTAGCAGAATAACATGGATAAAGTGGATTATACTGATAACAGCAGGGGACTTCCTAAGGAGAGAGGGAACAGCCAGTAAGGTCACCATCCATCTCCATCTAACAGCGGAACTTTTCTGAGTAAACTAGGGAATACTACTAAACCTAACTAAGTATTATGACTTTTGGCACACTGGAGAGGAAAAAAAAACCCTTTGAGGAGGAAATCTCTGGGAATCCAAGGCCCAAGTCACCTTCCCTCCAGGCTTGGGATATTTTTGTTTATTGGTGATTTTAAACTAGAATGCCTCCTTACTGCAGTGTCAGTGGCTCAGTAGGTAGCACACTTGCCTCTGAGGCCGGGAGATCAGAGGGCTGTGGGTTCAGTTCCCACATCTGGCACTTGGGTTAATATCCCTGTACTAACACTGTAGTGCAGTATGAGAGGGGTGCTGCACTTCTGAGGTGTCATCTTTTGGATGAGACGTTAAACCGTGGTCCCATCTGCCTGGATTGGTGGTAGTTCAGGTGGATGTTAAAGATCCTATGGCACATATCGAAAAGAGTAGGGGAATTTCCCCGGTGTCCTGGCCAAATTTCCCTCATTCACTAAAAAATACCACCAACAGCTTAATCTGGTCCAAGGTCAGTTGGCATTCATATGTATCCCCCTCCCCCGGGTCATGCCTGAAAATAGGCAGAATTTGTCTAGTACACTTACCTGGTCAACAAAAACTAAATAAAATAAATAAAAATAAATACTGCAGGAAAAGGAAATGCCTCCTTACTCTGCAGGAGAAGGTATTTTAACTTATAGAATGCTTCCTCACACTGCAGAAGAAGAGAATGCCTCCTGCCACTGCAGGAGAAGGGAATGCCTCCTCACACTGCAGGAGTCAGGAATTCCTCCTCAAACTGCAGGAAAAGGGAATGCCTCCTCACACTGCAGGAGAAGGGAATGCCTCCTCACACTGCAGGAGAAGAGAATGTCTTGTCACACTGCAGGAGTCAGGAATATCTCCTCAAACTGCAGGAAAAGGGAATACCTCCTCACACAGTAGGAGAAGGGAATGCCTCCTCACACTGCAGGAGAATGACTTTGCTTTCTGAATGCTCACACTGCAGGTGAAGGGAACACCTCCTCATACAGCAGTAGACAGGACTGCCTCCTCACACTGCAGGGAAAGAGAATGCCTCCTCACACTATAGGAGAAGGGAATGCCTCCTCACACTGCAGGAGAAGGACTTTACTTTTGGAATGCTCACACTGCAGGAGAAGGAAACACCTCTTCACACTGCAGGAGAAGGGAATGCCTCCTCACACTGCAGGAGAAGGGAACACGTCACACTGCAGGAGAAGGGAATGTCTCCTCACACTGCAGGAGAAGGGAATGCCTCCTCACACTGCAGGAGAAGGGAACATGTCACACTGCAGGAGAAGGGAATGTCTCCTCACACTGCAGGAGAAGGGAATGCATCCTCAGACTGCAGGAGAAGGACTTTAACTTGAAGAATGCTCACATTGTCAACTGTTTTCACAACATAGTGTTGCAAGGGCTGGTGCACCAACAACCATTTTTACAACATAGTACTGCAATGGCTGGTACACCAACACTGTTAACTATTTTTTCAACACAGTATTGCAAGGGCCGGTACAACAACGAACTGTTTTTACAACACAGTGTTGCAATGGCCGGTACGCCAAAACTGTCAACTATTTTTGCAACATAGTGTTGCAAGGGCCAGCACAACAAACTATTTTTACAACACAGTGTTGCAATGGCCAGGACACCAACACTGTCAACTGTATTTGCAACATAATGTTGCAAGGACTAGTATGCCAACAACTGCTTTTACCATACAGTGTTTCAATGACCAGTATGTCAACACTGTCAACCATTTTTGCAAAATAGTGTTGCAAGGGCCAGTATACCATCAAACCATTTGTACAACACAGTGTTGCAATGGCTGGTATACCAACACTGTCAACTGTTTTCACAACATAGTGTTGCAATGGCTGGTATGCCAGCTTTGTCAATCATTTGTACAACACAGTATAGCAATGTGCGGTATGGTAAACAAATAATATGCTGAAGCATGATAAACACTTAGAAATGAACAAAGAGCTCAGGCAAACATGGTCCCTTATCCAGTGCGAGGTGCTTGCTGGGCAAAGGTTATAGGACAATCCAGGCAAGTATAGAGGAAGGAATACAAGTGAACCAGTCCAACAGCTCAGGTGAACCTGGCCCCTTATCCAGTGCGAGGCGCTTGTCGGGCAAAGGTTATAGACAATTAATGCCAGTAAAGAGGAAGGAATACAAGTTAACCAGTCCACCAAGGAATGCTAATGTATGGCAGTGAAGGCAGTATTCGAACATGAGGTATGTGAACCATACGGGCCACAATTCTCCACAATAACCCTCTCTTCCTCTGCCATAGGAAAAAAACAAAGATGCCATGGTAAAGCGCAATAATCCACATGTGGATTGTTAAACTAGTTTACAGTGATAGCTGTAGCTGAGCTGACCTCCAGAGTATCATGAAGCATTATACAAAAGTAGTTAACAGCTTCCAGCAGTAATTAGTTATAGCTTCCAGCAGTAGCTGAGCTGAACAGTTAAACAAGCATAGGAATTGTGGACATAGATAATAATGCACTGAAAAATAACAGTAATAATTGCTTTGTACAATTGCATGTAAACAGGTTTGAATCCCATGGAGAAGTAATATAGAACTGGAGTAGACTCAGGTTTGATTCCCACTGAGTGCATATAAACATGAGTGATCAGATGTAAATCCCCAAAAGGGTTGTATGAAAACCAAGGGCTTACGTAAGGAAAAGTGTAGTAAATAAAGAAATGCTGAGTTAAGGAAGCAGGAAATAAGCAGTGCTGGAACGCAAGTCTGCTGAGGTAAAAGGCCTTGCACAAAATGTAACATGATGAGGTAAAACTGGGAGTAGCAGCTAGCTGAGCAGCAGAGCCAGGACCAGGTGCAATCAATTAAGTGAAGCACAGGAGGCAGCAACTGCAGTAGGAGCTGAAACATGCAATAACAATTGCTGGAAAACTGAGAGTAGGTAGAAGCCTGAAGCACGGGCATATGAGAAACACAGTGCAAACAAAAGACAACAAGATGCTGAGGAAAATGAGAAAGCCCCAAAAAGAAAACATAAACATAAAAAACACAAACACAGGAAAACATAGAAAATAAGCACACAAGGAAGCACACAGCAGCCAGAAGTAAAACAAAAACTAACCAAGGCAGGAGAAATACCTGAACTGAATGTGGAAGATACCAAGCAGAGCCCAGAGCACAAGCAAAGACGGGTGGGGGGCAAGGGCAAGGCCCCAGCAGGCCCCAAGAGAGAAGACAGACCAACAGAGCCTCCAGCTGGCAAATAAAAAAATGCTTTAGAGGGAGGGAGGAACTGCTTATATAGCTCATAAAGGGGGCATGGCTGGTTGCTCACCCATTGTACCACAGGCATAACCTTTCAAAAAACTTTTGAAAACCTTTGCCTCTCTCCTGTTAACCTCACAGTGCCTTTGTTTATGACATCATAGTGCTCACCATGACAGCAGACTCTGATGTCACACACAGCAACTGTGTGGTTAGTAGGGGAGAGTCAGATACATTTTGAGAGACTCAGTAAAATAACTGCTGCATTGTCTGCAATATTTAGCATACCAACAGCAAGAGAAAGCAAAGAAAGTAACACATAACTAGAAAACAGTAAAGGTAAAACATAAGTGGTGTAAATCTAGTGTTTTTAAGCTTTTTAATATAATACAGAGTTGCTCTTTAAATATGTATTAACAACCACCCGAACCTTAATGTTCTAAGTATAGAGAGGATAGCTGAATAAGGTAATAGTGGGACTCAAACCCCAGAGGACCCATTAGTTTAGTACAGTGCTAAACAACTAAATACGTACAAACAAATATTTATACAAATAACTTGAACAAATCTAAAAATAAATACATCTGTTCTCAAAATACTCGTTTTTAAAGTTTAAACTGATCAAACACAAGGCATAAATCTTTCACGTGTCAGTATGGATAGCGTTCCATCAGAACCGTAGTAAATTACAGAACTGGACTGCAATCCGTTTCGTCATTTAGCCCAGTTCTTTTGCCTAATGTCCCAAAATGATTTATCCAGAAAGCATCCCTTTCTAATAGTAACCTGTCCCAGTCACACCCTCTTCTAGGCTGGTTTACACATTCAATACCTAAAAATCTCAACGCTGCTACATTGTGTCCTGCCAGTTTAAAATGCCTGGCTACACTTGAAGATTCACCAGATGTTCTTATTGAGGACTTGTGTTCAGAAATTCTTTTCGTTACTACATCCCAGTATATAATATTAAACAAATAATGGGCACTTGTGTTGTACAATCAGAAGTACACCCATCTCGGGGACTAATTAGGGCGATAAAGCCACTGGCCCTTGAGGCTCATGGCCTTATATAGTTAGCCCCATTGATATAGATATAGATATAGATATAGATTTAGATATAGATATAGATATAGATATATAAGTATACATAAACTACGTAATGGTCCTAAACTAAATACACAATTTATGTTCTTAAGTTAGGGGCCAGGACAATCATTTACAAGTAAGACTGTGTCAAATGCCTTGCTAAAGTCTAGGTAGGCCATATCCACAGTCCCTCCCTGGTCTACTGCTTTGGTCACCCAGTCAAAGAAATCAGTTAGATTTGTCTGACAGGACCTTCCCGCTGTGAACCCATGCTGCCTTGGGTGCTGTGCCCCACTGGTCTATAGGTACTCAATTCTTTCCTTCAGAAGTGATTCCATCACTTTCTCTACCGCAGAGGTCAAACTGACAGATCTGTAGTTTCTTGCCTCTGTCTTGCTCCCACTTTTGTGAAGGGGAATCACATCCACCTTCCTCCAGTCCTCAGGTACCACACCATCTTCCCATGATTTGTTGAAAAGGGTAGTCAGTGGTGTCACCAGTCCTCTGCTTAATTCTTTTAGAATTCTGGGGTGAATTCCATCAGGCCCCATTGCTTTGTCCACTTTCAGCTGTAGGAGTTCTTTCAGAACCCTTTCCTCTGTGAAAGGACTGGGATTGACCCCCCTATCCAGAGTGCTTCTGTTAATTAGATTAGAAACCTCCCCCTCCTCCTCTTTTGTGAATACTGAGCAGAAGTATTGTTCAGTATCCCTGCTTTTTCACTGTCCATCTCTGCCCACACACCCACCATCCATTCTATTCAGCCTAACTATCCCTCCCTTTGTCTTTCTACGCTCCCTGATGTACCTATAAAAGGTTTTATCCCTCTTATTAACCAAGCTTGCTATCTTTTCCTCAATTTGGCCTTTGCTATTCTGACTTCCTTCCCTTCTTCCTTCTGCCTTAACTGTACCCTGTAGTTCTCTGTCCTGCTCCTTCTGTGTTTCCTTATATTTCCTAAATGTTATCTTTCTCTCCCTAACCTTCCCCGCCACCTCTTTTTGAGAACCATAATGGCTTTTTCTTTCATTTTGATTTGTTTATTTGCTTCACACAAAGGCTTGCTGCCTCTGTGATGGCGGTTTTGATGTTTCCCCATTGTTACTCCACCGCTCCTTCTAGCCTGTTTGCTAGTGTTTTTCTAAGGCATTCTCCCATCTTGCCAAAGTCAGACCTCCTGAAGTCCAGTACCTTCACTTTTGTATGGCTTGACTCTGTAGCTGGTTTATCATGAACCACACTGTTTGATGGTCACTTGTTCCCAGAGGCTACCCACTTCTGGATCTGAGATCCTCTCACTGTCCCCATTTGAGAGTATGAGGTCTAAGATTGCTCCCTCACAAGTGGGTTCCAAAACTAACTGTCTGAGGCATGCCACCTGTAGGGCATCGAGAATGGCCCTGCTCTTGGATGTGGCTCTGGCAAGGTGCTCCAGTTAACATCTGGCATGTTCAGGTCCCCTATCAACAGTATCCCCCCTTTCTCTGCCATCCTAAGGATGCCTTCTAGTATATCCTTGTCCATTCCTTCCCCCTGACATGGGGGTCTGTATACAACCCCTGTGCAGACTGTGGTGCCATTTCCAATCTCTAAGGTGACCCACAATGCCTCCTCTCCTCCCTGTTTACTCTTTTGTTCCATTGCTTTTATCCCTTCCCTTACATAGAGAGCTACTCCTCCCCCTCTTCTCCCCTCCCTGTTTCTCCTGCAGGTTGTGCACCTTAGTATGTTAACATCCCAGTCATGGTTCTCTGTGTACCATGTTTCTGTGACTGCTACGATATCCAGGCATCCTTCTTCCATCAAGGCCACCAGTTCAGGGAGCTTGTTGCCCAGATTATTGGCATTGGTACTCATTACCCTCCATTTCTTGATGGCCTTACCCCTTTTTGCCCCATCCCTGTCCTTTTTGCCTTTGTCATTTTCTCCATTTACCCCTGCCCTTCTTCCTAACGACATCTCTATCTTGGTGTTTACCTCACTTACTACTCTGATTTTTTGGGGGGCTGGGATTTCCCTGCTCCTTTTCAGTGCCTCCCCCCTTGGCTAGTTTAAATGCTTGCCAATGAAGCATTTAAACCTATCACCTATGATCCTGGTTCCCCTCCTGGACAGAAGCAGACCATCATGCATCACTCCAGGTGGACCCCCAGTCCCCAATGAAGCCAAATCCCTGAGTCCTGCACCAGTTTTTCAACCACTGATTGAATCTCATAGTGTGGAGCACCCTAGCCTCACCCATGCCTTAGACAGGCAGCACCACCGAGAAGGTTACTGTACATGCTACTTGTCTAAGGCCCCTCCCCAACTCCACAAACTCTTCCTGCATTGCTCTGACCCCTTTCTCAGGCAGATCATTTGTTCCTAGATGGACAATGACATGCAGCTCCTTCCCCCATGCAGCTGCTCTGGCAATCTTGAGGATTCACTCCCTGCCCCTACAAGCCGTGGTGCCAGGCAGGCACCACCTCCCTCCCTCTCCCTTTCTTCCCCCAGTTCTGCCCCCAACAAGGGAGTCCCCCACCAGTAGTTGTTTCCTTTCCCTGTGGGGTCCCATGCCACCCTCCTGTGGATCTCCTTTGTGGAGGTTCCCAGCATCCTCCTTGGTCTCCACTGCAGGTGCCTCCATAAAGGAACCACACTTTGCCAGAATGACATATGAATTGTGGAGCAGTACAACTGGAGGAATGTGCCTCTGTTCCACCACCCTCACCCTCCCTGAATCCACTGTGATCCAACCACTCCTCTTTCTTGGCAAACCTCTGAGGCAACAGCAGTGGCCCTGGTGGTCCCTAGGTGGCAGTGGAGGTCCCACAAATCCTGGCCAACTCATCCTGGAGAAGAGCAACCACCTCCCTCAGCCCAGAGAGGTGCCTGCAGATGGGACAACACTGCATCCTCCAGAATGTCTCCTGGAAGACTGCTGCTCCACAGCCACTGCACTGCAACACTCCCATCATGTCTTATTTCTGACTCCTTAACTGTTGTTTGGAATACTTACTCTTTCCTCTATTTATTTATTTATTTTTCTTCCTACTTACTTACTGCCTCTGCACCTCCTTCTGTGCTATGTAGCCATAGTGGTATTGGTCCACGTTGTGTTTAAAGGAAGGGAACATAGTTTGTCACCAACGCGTCAGCAGCCCAATCCCTTCCACTTCCCGATTCACCTGGCCCATCCCCATGTGTCAACATTCTCTGGTGTAATAGTTTGGTGAGCGCTCCAGTGAATCAGTGGGAATATCTTGTAAGATTGATATTGTAAAATATTTTAGTAGGTCATTTGTTTAAAATCAAAGCTACTGTTCAGCTAACAATGGTCTTGTCAGTTAGGTGGTGGCTTTTATTCTAAACCAATAACCATCAAAAAACATTAAATAATCACTCTTAAAAGACACGCCCATTGATACCTCCAGCACACTCCAAAATATTACATCAGGCGTACCAGTGAACTGTTGTGTTATTAAATGCTGTATTATATATGATTATTTTAGTTTTATGGAATTATGTTTTAGTAATATAAAGCACCTTGGTATTTGAAAGGCACTTAAAAAATAAAGTTTATTATTACTATTATCAATGTCGCCACAAGGGGCAGACAGAATTGGTAAGGAGAAGGGATCTTGTTGCCAATTCCTCAGAGCCAAAATATAATCTATTCCCTTCCTCTGGATACAAACTGGAAAACTATGACACTGTACATAGCACTGAAGGAAAGAAGGCTCTTTTGTGTTTTGGGTTTGACTTTTTTCAGAGAGTATGACAGTTGTGCTCTAAAAGCTATACCTTTTACTGTGTTGTATAAACAGCATATGTAACAGGCTACACTGAGATAATCACAATTATCCCAGCTGCTAAGGATAAGACTTCAAAACATACTCATATTTTTAACAGTCATGAGCAATTGGTCTCATCATTCAATGTGGAGATACACGTGATTATCGCCGTACATCCCATTAAACATGCCATATATACCATGTATAGTTACAAAGTTTAATGTTTACAAGAATTCCAAACCTTGTTTTTAAATGTTTTAAATATTTGGAAATTAAGGCATGTGTGAGGTATAATTAATATACACTATCGTTGTTTTCAAATAGTCCTACTTTTTATATAGGGTCCCTTGTTAATGCTAGATTTTTTTTTTACTGCCAAATATTATTTCTTTAATTACTTATGAGTTGTGGAACCCAATGGCATCAGTTTTCTAGAGTGAAGCTTTCCTTGCAGGCTTCCACTCAACTAATGTCACCAGGTATGGAACTAGTGATTAAAAATGAATACTGAACAGGAAAAAAGGCAGCATTATCAAGGGACCCTTAAAAAGGCAAAACACACTACAGTATTTCAAAACAAACACATAAAATAGTACATTGGGGATATTAAACAGACATCACACATGCTCAGATCTCCAATTATATCATTAAATGTTAAAAAAACCAAGGCTTATGTTCCCTTAAATTTTTATGTGACGATTTACCTGATTATGTTTGCACTCAACTACTGCTCTGAGTATAGCAGAGGCCTTTGCAATGTAGTCAGATATTCTACTAGCTGCTTTCTCATTGGTCTCAGCATTCTATAATACTGCAGTTTTTAAAACAATATGTTTTTTTAGATATTACATATGTCATTGCAACCATGACACATGCAACCTATAAAAACATCATGTTATTTTAGAGGTTGCATGTCATTAACAAAATAATATGTTTTATCTTAGAATATTTATCTCCATGTACATAGTACTGTAAATATAGGGGAAATTAAATGGTCTTCCTGAAAATATAGAATTTAGTAGCTTTAGAATCTTGATTTCATTGATCCTAGGAATGAGTAGCAGAGCAGAGCGGCACCACAGATACTGATCAATGTTGTTCACATGGAATCAAATGCTCTGTTTAGATAGCAGGTATAATGTAATTTTCTGTTGAGGTCACAACTCGCAAAATGTCAGTGATGCTGCCACTGTGACATCTTATTTTCACAGTCCTGACTTGACACATCCAAATAAATTGGGGATACACAATGGCCAAACTCAAACTAACAATGTAATTCATCTCCAGGTGTGAGAGGACAAGACCATAACTCACAAGTGGAAAAGCCCCGAATTAGTTATAAAAGTACTGCTCTTTCACAAGTGGAGATAAATTACGTAGCTTGAGTCAGACCATTGTGTATTCATTTTATTCAACATCAAGTTTAAAAGTTATACCTTTATATCTGCCGGTTGTATAAAGATTGAACTGTTTCTCTTTGATATCAGTTATACAGTAGATTGAGGGTGTGCTCCTTTCCTTGCACGTGAAACACTTTTATTTTGTACAGAGTCTCTCACGCACAGGTGCAATGAAAATGCATTCGTCAGGGTAGGGGGGAGTGGTTATAATTCAATACGTTACTGATCATTTTTTTTTTAAATATATTTTATTGAATTGAGAGTTACAGTACAGAGTAACAATAACTTTATTATTTACATTTAGATCTCTTCCTGGTTCACTCTCATTTTACGTTGAATGGTAAAATACAGTCAATCTATTTGTGTAACAAAAATTGTGAATTACCTGTCAAAATGAATATACAGCTATACTAACACAACCTGTAAATAAAAACAAGTACATTTCTGACTTCATCGCTTTTTTTGTATATATTTTTTATTATAAAATGTTTTAGATCATTGCAGTACAAGATATTCAGTTGAAAGGTTGCTTTACTTTGGGCTTCTGTAGTTACAGCAGTCATATTGGAATCACTGCACAACTCATTCTGAATGGCCTTTTTGCCCCTTGTACCCCTTTAGGGGCGAAGGGCATAACATTTACTAAAGACTGTCACATATTTGTCTGCAGTAAATTCTGACAGAAACTTTCTTAATGGTTATCTATTGCCCTGTGATGCAGCTATGGTGGGGCAGGAGCACAAATGGGGGCAGCAAGGGGCCGAGGATCAGACAACTAGTTTATTTGATACTACAAATTATCCCGAGACATCTAGAATATTCAGATAAGTTAACTAATGTTAGAAGCCTCGTGTGTCTGATCTAGAACAGACTAAAGGAATAAGGTGGGGGTCTCTGCCCATGGTGTGAAGGAGCCATGCATTCCAGCATGAGAAGCAGTGTTCCTCTCAATCATTCAGTGGGTGGGTTATCTTCTCCATTTGATATACTGTATACTATTGACCATAATCCTCCAGGAGTTCGCACTTGGGATTGTGAAGGTACACCAACATTTTGTGAATGCTTTTTTGGCAACCGTGATAAATATCCTCAGGAGGTATCAAGATACTGAATCATTCAGACCACTGGAGTATTGGAGGAGGAGGAACTGTGCTAGGGTGCATGTTAGTGGCCTTTCAAAAAATTTTGAGAGCTCACTCTCAAGCTCATGCAGGAAAGGCTGTAGTCAGGGGCATTCTGATTTACTATGATAATGAGAAGCTTTTGATTCCCCACAACCCCTCCAGCAGATTGAGGAATAGGTTGGAAGGTAATGAGCTGTTACCAGCGGAGTCTGAAAGCATCTAGTCAATTGTTTTGAGGTGTATTCTCTCAATTGAAGAGAGTTGGTGATTGGCAGCTGTTTGGCAGGCCCGCTCCCAGTCCTTCTTCATTATTGGCTGGCCTAGCTTTTCCGACCATCTTGCTGCTATGTCCAGGGAGTTCCCCCTGCAGGAAAGTGTAGGTGCTGGTACAACTAAGAAATCATAGACTTCATCTCCTTTTGTTGTCATTTTTCTCATTCATCACTAAACTGGTTCCTGACCTTTAATGTATTAATTTCTAGTGTGTGCATTTTACTGTCTGGAAGTTCTGAATCTATGTTTATGGAGCATCTGGTGTTCCATCCCCTCCATCTCTGAACACTGGGGCAGCATCAATATATCCGTCAAAGCTAGACCTTATATTTTTGTACACTTGCTCTCTCTCCCTGACTTTGTAAATTCATGTTTTAGTGTCAGTGGCTCAGTAGGTAGCACACTCGCCTTTGAGGCCAGGAAATCAGAGGGCTGTGGGTTCAGTTCCCACATCTGGCACTTGGGTTAGTATCCCTGACACTGTAGTGCAACATGAAAGGGGTGCTGTACTTCTGAGGTACTGTCTTTCAGATGAGACATTAAACCAAGGTCCCATCTGCCTGGATTGGTGGTAGTTCAGGTGGATGTTAAAGATCCCATGACACTTATCAAAAAGAGTAGGGGGAATGTTTTATTAGAATATCAAAAGCAAATCAAAACCAAACAATTCAAAAACAGTGTTGTCACACAGAAAAGAAAAATACAAAAAGCAAATAAGTATTACATTCATGCATGGTTACAGGTTGTCAGAAAAAATGGTGGAATACAGTGCTAAAACCAGAAGAAAAAGAACCCTACCCAAAATTTGAGGAAGGGAATTTCATATGAAAAGCATAATAACTCAACAATAATTCAGTTATACATTGTACAAAATCAGAATGAAGGAAAATCAAGAACATAAATAAGGAAAAAAAAACAAAACAAAGAAATCAACCAGTATCTAACCACTGTATCGCTTTCAATTTTTTATGAAAGGCTAAAGTCGATAACATGCTACAATCCCTGTCCCGCATCCCCAATTACCAGTCATAGATTTTCCAAAATAATTGATCTGGGGAAATAAATAATGATCGCAAGGACCACATACATCTTGTATGCCATATATAAAATTTAATACCCCCAAAATTAATCTAATAGTATCAGGATTAAAAGACCCCCATTCCGAAGACAAAATTCCAAAAAATAAACAATCTTTGTTAATAATAGGGAATCGAAAATGTGCCCACTGAACATAAAAAATCGACCAGAATTGTATAATATAAGGACAGTCTAAAAATAAATGAGACATTGTTTCAATACAAGACTGACAGGAACTGCTTCTCGGACAATATCTCTCCTCCTTGCCTTTATGCTTCAAATTGCCTTTAACATTTAACTTCCCATGGACCGTGAGCCAAGTAACATCCCACATGTAAGTCGGAAGACTGAGAGATGTAAGCATTAACGAAACCTGAGGCACATCGGTGGCCGTCACATCTGGAAAAACAGGACGAACAGAAAAATATTTATCTAATAAAAAAGAATACATACCCTTTCGTGAGGTATGGGTAATCAAAGAATATGAAACTTGACATGTTTTTAACTTCCCAAAACAAGAATGTAAATACCCTGGCAAAGTATGTATACGTGCTTGCTTTTGAATAACTCCAGTAGAAGACCAACCATCCACCCACCAGGAAACCTGGTCCATCATCCAAATTGACCATATTGTAGAGTAACCCATTAAAAGAGGAAAAAAAATTTTATATAAAAAAATACTAAAAAAGAATAATATAGGATTAACCATATTAAGTCCTCCATCCTTAACAGGCAAATACAGTATATTCCATTTAACAGGATTTAATCGACTTCCACATACAGTTTGAAAAAAAGACTATATAGTGCTGTTTCCCTAGATGCAGGTAACGCATAGACAGCACTCAAATGAAAAAATAAACTAATGAGATACGTCCAACCATATAAATTCTCTTCTTCTTTGACATATTCCATTTGTTCCAAGTGGCTATTTTCCACTTAGCAGATTTAATAAGTACATCCCAGTTATATGTTGCAGTATCTTCTCCACAAAAAAAAAATAAATCCCCAAAATTTTGAAAACCTCAGAAGTAACAGGTATCCCCAAAATATTAAAATGAGTAGAATTATTAATACCAAAAAATCTACACTTACTTTTTAACAAGTTAAATGTAGCACCAGTGCCTTTTGTATAAGCAACAGTCAGATGACCTGTAGCGGTACAAGAAGGGACATCCGCCAAAAAGAAACATAAATCATTGGCATAGGCAATGACTTTAATTTCTGCATCATCAATTCCCAAAGAGAGACCTCGAATATCGTCTGAAGCATAAATGGCAGAAAGGAGCGGTTCTAAAGAAAGAATATATAAAATGGGGCTTAAAGGACACCCTTGCCTCATACCTTTACTACACTGTAGTTGGTACCAAACCAACCATTGACATAAGGGATAATGTCTGCATGGAGATAATAGTGGCACAACCAAGTAACAAAAATGGGCGGAAACCCAATTTTCAACATACAATTCCAGAGATAAAAGTGAGACACAGTATCAAACGCTTTTGCTTGGTCCAAAGTGACACAAATACCAGCGATTTCCTCTCTATAACCCCTTTCAACGATTTTCTTTATAAGGATGAGAGCATCAGTGATAGTACGACCGGGTACAGAGCAAAACTGTGTAGAATGTATAATAGTTTGTAAAATACATGAAATCCTCAAGCTCAAAATTTTAGTAAGAAGTTTACAATCCGAATTTAAAAGAGTAATCGGGCGCCAATTATTCAAACATTCCCTATCTCCTGATTTGAACAAAAAGATCATAAGCCCTTCATTCATACTAGCTGGGAAAACACCTTGTAAAAGGCAGTGATTAAACACGTCAACAAGCTGGGTACCTAAATGTTCTCTAATAAAACGATAGAGCTCATTCGGAAGGCCATCTTTACCCAGAGTTTTTCCTTTACAAAGATTGTGAATAACAGCACGCAATTCTGCTAACGAAATCGGTGCCAAAAGAGAAAGAAAAAATTTATCAGGCACTTGCGGTAAAGAAATAAACTGAAGCCACTCAGAAATAGACTCCTGCATAACAGTAGATTCTTCCTGAAATACAGAGTGAATATGAGAATTAATAACCCGAAAAAGATCAGATCGGGAGGAAACTATACAACCTTTTGAATCAAGTAAACGATGCATATCTTTTTTACCTCGAAGCATCTTTATTATGGTCATATGGGTTCGTATGTGCCGAAGAACCATCAGTATTAAATTTTTGTTCTCTTTCTAAGTGGATCTGCTTAGAATTGTGAAGCTGCGCTAGTTGAGCTTTCACCAAATTCAACTCCTGAGCAGCAATTTCCACACCCATAGTAATCTGTGAATAATAATGTGACAATAATTCCTGTAAATGTCTTTGGGTATTTTTGCGGGAGGCTCCCAACAAACGTCCAATATGTATAAAATATTGTTTAAAAATAAGTTTCGAATCCTCCTACCAATCCTGTGATTGATCATAAAGAAAAAATACCGAGAGACGGGCTCTTAAAACGTCCATAAATCCTTCCACTACTTCAGGAATCTCCAGCAGAGATAAATTGAGCTTCCAATACCCCGGTCCCTTAGAAGTATTTTTATAAGCAGAAAGGGAAAAACTCAACAGACCATGATCCGAGGAAGCTACTAATTTAACCTGTGGAACAAAAAACTGAAGGGAAGATGAAATGAACCAGTAATCAATCCTAGTTTTTCTAGTACCCTGAATGTAAGTAAAGGAGGAAGTAGACTCAAAAATATCCCACAGACCTGAAATTAACAGCAAGTTATTCAAACAATGTGAATCACAATAAGTCTTAGAAGTAACAGAATTTGTAGGCTTATGGATATATTAAAGTCCCCACCAAATAAAACATTTTTACTGGTAAATAGGAAAGGTCTAATAA
The DNA here is from genome assembly GCA_016271365.2 of Neoceratodus forsteri. Classification (NCBI taxonomy): domain Eukaryota; kingdom Metazoa; phylum Chordata; order Ceratodontiformes; family Ceratodontidae; genus Neoceratodus; species Neoceratodus forsteri. Next base: position 1,037,457,291 of record CM057450.1, on the reverse strand, counting down.
GATGTAGTAGTTGAATGCAATCCCATTTATTTTGAGGAGCATAAATATTAATTAGTCAAAATGGGGTTCCATCAATAAGGACGTCTAATAACAAAGCTCTACCAGGGGCGATGTGAATTTTGTCTAGGACTTTGAATCTGTGAGACGTAAAACAAATTCCTACTCCAGAACAAACATCTGTACCCCCAGACCAAAAACAAGGACCCCAACCCCACAGATCAGTTGTAGAAAGAAAGTCTTGAGTCATACAGTATATAATCTAGTGTCCTGAAAAAAAATAATATCATAGAGCAACTCTGAAAAAAGGGCAAATGTTATTCTTCTTTTATACAAGGATCAAATACTATTTACATTCAAACTAGCTAAGGAAATGTCATAGCAATAGTCCTTAGGACCAGACGTAAATCAAGTATTGGGAGGCAGTTTTCTATTGCTTTTGCGCAATCCAATTCTGGATATCTTTTTAGATTTACCTTTTGTCCCCACCCTGGGATCTAAAACAGAATCATGGTCAGAAATAGGTACTATTTGGGAAGGATCCTGAGAGGCTGTATCAGAATCATGTTCCTCCGGTCCCATGGAGGCTAAAATCCCGTATTTATTAGAAACTGATACAGGTTCTGAAGATTGGGCCCAATCCAACACAGGAGTATGGGAAAGACAAGCCTCTTCAGGAGAAAAGGAGACAGTTCCATTTGACTCAGTCAGAGCCAAAGAGGGAATTATCGTTTTACTAGTTAAAGCTTTCTTCGAATTACCATCAGACTGACACCTGGAAATACCATGGCTAGGTGATGTGAGAAGTGTGGCTGACAGAGGGGTTGGGGGGGGAGCTAACGTAGACTGTTTAGAGGAAACAGCAGAAGGCTTAGAAGCCAGAACAGCTGAATAGGATATTGGACCTTGAGAAGTAACAGGTGCAACACCAGCCAATAAATCTCTAGCTGCTTTAAAAATCAGCAAATCTTGTAGAGCATAATCTGATTCAGCAGTGTTATGAGCAGCCCTTGGACAGTCAGAAAATACATGCCCCTCCTCCTCACAAAAATTGCATTTAACAGAATTCTCACATTGATAACCCGAATGACCAACTTCCCCACATTGAAAACAGTGAATCTTCTCACAGGCAGTACTAATGTGTCGAGGAGCACCACATTTGTAACATCGCCTGGGTTGACCAGGATAAAACAAGAAACCTTTATCCCGGCCAATAAAGAAGCAATTTGGGAGATGAACAAATTCATCCTGAACACTACGGAGTTTCAATTTTACCTTCCATCCCCCATTCCAAAATCCCTCACCATCCAAAATGGAATCAGGTGTGCCCTGAACATCACAACGTTTATCTAACCAATAAAGAATATCTGCTAGATTGACCCCCTCATTGCGAAACAAAATAGTAACAACCCGAAAAGGTTGTTTCGTTAAAGGTGTAACCTGAAAATGGGACCATAAAGGATTAGTCTTAAAGAAGCATATTTCAACCAAAAAGTGTCCAGAGTAGCAGGAGTCCTGAAACTGATGTCAAAAGAATGTTCACCAGGAGCATGAATGACAGCATAGATGTCAGAAGGCAAAAAGCCTAAAGATTGTTTAATTAACACCTTGCCCACATAAAACCTATCCGGTAAATCTTCCATTCCACCCAAATAACGTAATCGAATAGCATTTCTACATTTTGCCTGCTCTAAAGGTTTAGCAAATAAGTCAGCAAAAGACGATTTTGGTGCCTCACGAATAGTACCCGGAGAAACATCCGGATTGTCTAATTCAATGTTAACAGCAGGAGGAATAATAGGCTCTGAAGACGGAGCTGAAACAGCAATACCTTTCACCCCAGGCTGTAGGACTGTAGACTCAGTATGATGAAAAACAGGTCCATCAGGAAGAGCTGCATTTGTAACTCGAGGTCCACTCGAATGTGCCAAAATATCTTGTGGCTTGTTAGGGTCTGCGACCCAAGATTCATCTGCTCCTCTCATCCAACCTGCCATTGAAAGAGCTAATTCTGGAGACCACTGTTCAGTCTGCTGCTGGGCTTCCAGAGCAGCCTCTTGCTGCGTTTGCAAAATCGTTTCCGTTGCAGAAGGAACCATGTCATCGCAAAAACCAGGACCTAGTTTAAAAGTCCTATGGAGAGATTCAGGAGAGACTCCCAAAAGACGTTTTCATTTTTTTCCAAGTAAATCAGCCTTGGCTGAGGTAAGAGCTCTTTCCATTTGAAGTAATTGAGCTTGTAGCTGCTCTCTTTGTCTTGCCATTGCTTCCACCTCGTCTTCGTCACTCTCAACAATTTTATGTTCTGAATGTGGAGGAATAGTAGTAGTAACAGATACCAAAACAGGCAGTATCTGAAGAGGTGAATGTGCGGTAGAGACTTCCGCAATGTCGTCCCGTAGCAGACCTCCTTCCTCCTCCGCTGCTAACAGCATACTGTCGTTGTCCATGGCAGTGACGTGTGGGATACTGCCCCCTACCAGAGTAGGGGGAACTTCCCCAGTGTCCTGGCCAAATTTCCCTCATTCACTAAAAATACCACCAACAGCTTAATCTGATTCAAGGTCAGTTGGCATTCATCTGTATCCCCCTTCCCCGGGTCGTGCCTGAAAATAGGCAGGATTTGTCTAGTGCACTTACCCGGTCAACAAAAAATAAATAAATGTTTTCATCACCATGCAATCCTTCATGGTATTCAACCTTTGAACCTATGATGGGGGGGGAGGTGCTGCTTTGATCAATTATTTAATAATAGTGACAAAGAGATAACTGTTATGGTTGTAGGAGTGCTCTCACTTACATTTTAGGGTCTCTCATAACCACTCACTTTCAGTTTGTGGTTCTCATACCCTAAGAAGGTGCCTTAGACCACATTCATAACTGTATGAGTGGTCACTATGGCAGTATTTTTTTTTTATTAAACTTTCTTTATTCACTGGCCTTGGGAACTCTCTCAAGCAGACCTCTCTCACCACCGACCCCTCTACCACCCGCCTGATGCTCACCTACCAGGAAATCGGGGACAGACACTCCCCACCTACTTTTGGTCCGATGACCCCCCCCCCGACTCTGAAACCCCCGAGGTGGGTCATCATCCATTTCTGGTGCTCTATCTATAATCCAGAGTGCCAGAACCAAGGCAAGGTGAGGGATTAGGAGAGCTGGTATGGTGAGCCCAGCGTTGGGTGTGTGGCAGCAGGGCACTGGAGGGTGCTGTCGCCCATCCCAGGAACCAGAGGTTTTCAAGCTTAGTGTTTCCCCTGGAGTGCAGACATGCAATGAAATCTGTGCACCAACGTGCTGGCATTTGCTGCCACTCCACCGCATTACTGTGTTGCTTCCATGTAGTGCCACCGATCTCCATCGACAGCCACTATGCAGCAATGCAAAGCCTGCAACCCACCCCAGGAGAGGAGAGGAGTCCTCTGGACGCTCAATCCTCTTCCTCCCCTGCCAACCCCGGTGGCCCAAGACCGTTCCCAAACCTGGGTCACTGGTGGGGTGCGAGGCATGGCATCCAGCGCCTCAACCCTCAGCACCGCTGGGCCGGCTCTCTATGGCAATATCAAAATGCATTGCTGGCTTTAGTGCTAAACAGGGATATTGTGACATCATCTGCATTGTAAAAGCTGCTCTTTGATGGGTTTTAGTCTTAGGATAATGATTATGACACATGTAACCTCTAGATACACATTTACGCTACACTCCACTTATAACAGGCATAACAGACAAAAACTGATTTCCCAAACCAAATATATTAAATACAATATTGTTCTCGCGTTATAAGGGACAGACACATCACTTATAACAGACGCTATGAGACCTTTATGGACAATTTCTAGTGTTCTTATAGGGGAAGAGGAGAGCTCAGAGCTGGTAGGAAGAGTTAGAGTTGGCTGTAGAATTCAGATGCAGTATCTATGTAGATTTAATTTCTTGTTCGTTTGTTTGTTTTTATTTTTTTACCAGGAAGTGGTCTTGGCTCTGCCCTTTTTCAGCCATGCCTGACATATAAAACAGCACATAAAAGAACAATACAAACAATACGATTAATAAATACAATTAAGTGCATTTACACAAGTTTTCAGAATGCAAATGTTTGTGCAACATATATTTAAAATATGCAAGACTATTAGCATTTGATATCAATTTCCATACTTATTTAACAGTGTAGGTGCATACCATGTAAAAGCTTTCCCTATAATTCTGCACAAACTGCATTAACTTAAGTTAATTCCACTAAAAGAAAAAAAATGCGTTTCAATGAAACAGTCACAGTAACAATTTTGAGTAATTTCTTGTTTTAATATAACTTCTCATTCACTCTGAGGCCCTGCTCACACACAGCCATACATAACACACAGACTCTGCCCCCTCTGGATATAATTGACACTGGATACATTGAACAAAGGTTGGGTGCATGGATGCATTCATTATAATAGGCCTGCATCATATCTGGAGGTCAGATGGTGTGAAAAATTCATCTGGGCACACTTATCACCATTGGCACTGTATAAAATGATTTATTTTATCATACATTGTAAACATATATATTGAATAATAGCTACCAAACTCCCTCAACAATGACTCCGGTATTTTCTTTTGAACAGAGTGGACAAGAAGGCCCCCATCATGCATTGTCTTGTAATAAAGCAATTATCATTTGGGAAAGGTTTCAACAAATGGTGAGTTATCAGTATTAGGCAGAGGCTGACTTTGCAGGGAAAAGGGAGTAACTATGTATAATGGATGCTGATTTTCAACGGACCTCAGGGATCCTTATACTCCCATCACCTAAAGCAGCCTCAGACAAGAAACCAACACATCATTTCCTCCTCGATGTTTACCAGAATTGTGCCACAACACTACTCCATGAAGGATGGGGTGGATACTAGTGCTTTACTTTTTGGATAGTTAACTTGAAAAAGAAAATAAATTAATATAAAAGATACTACTGATTATCAAGCAGAAACTGAGCTGTCATATAGAAATGCAAAAAGAAACCACCCCATTGCCAGCTGAGCTGACTGTATTTAATACCTAATATTACAGATGCAGCATTTTGTGGTCAAATAGAAAGTTTATTTTTTCATGAATGCCTTTACTAAGCATAGCTCAATGGAGGCATAATATCTCATTTCATTAGAGACCTGCTTCTACCCATTTTACTTTTAGGAGGACTGAAGAACAGGGAGGTCAAGCGTATTGCCCACAGTCACACAATGAACCAATATCTACAACAGCATTTAAGGCAGAGTCCACTGATTCAGTTCTGCTCTCTTAGCACTAGATCACCATAGGTCAAACCAGATAACAGAATTTTGACTCCTGCACATCTTGGTAAAAATGGCAAATAACATTCAAACATACTCTATTCCAAAACAGAGTCTGTTTGTTCTGCACTGCTGCACTTGGAGTACTGTGTACAGTTCTGGATGCCACAGAATAAAAACAGTATTGCACCAATGGAGAAGGTGCAGCAGTGCAATGGATAAACTGGAAATGTTTAGGAGTGGGAATGCCTGTCTCTCAATTTGTTTGCAGGGGAACTGTCATCCAAACAGGATGACTCATAGTGCATGTCCTAAACAGCTCTACACAACGTAGGTCACTTCATCAGGACACACCATGCAATATGGCTTGTAAGGCTGGAATACACACATATATATATAGGCCCATACTGGTCAGCGCACTGCAATACATGTGGGTATCACACAAACAATAGGTGGTAAACTGGATAAGAAACTGGTTAGGGGATAGGCAACAGAGGGTGTTGGTAAATGGCATTCACTCTGAGGAAGAGAGTGTGACCAACAGGGTGCATCATGGATCAGTGCTGGGATTGGTTCTCTATAATGTCTTTGTAAGTGATATTGCAGAGGGGCTGGAAGGGAAGGTCTTCCTCTTTGTGGATGACACCAAAATCTGCAATTGAATGGACACTCCAGGGGGTGGAAAGGATGACCAGAGACCTGAGAAAACCAGAGGAGTGGTTAAGGGTATGGTAGCTGTGCTTCAATGTGACAAAGTGCAAAATAATGCACTTTGGGCACAGAAATCCAGGGGTGAAGTACAAAATGGTTGGAGTGGTATTAATGACCACCCAGCAGAAAAGAGACTTGAGGAAAATCATATTGGATGACCTAAACTTGGCCAGGCAGTGTGACAAGGCAGTAGTGAGGGCTTGTGGGATGCTGGGGTGCATAGGAAGGGGTATCACCAGCAGAAAGAGGAAGGTGGTGTTGCCTCTATATGGATCACAGGTAAGAACCAACCTAGAATACTGTGTCCACTTCTGGAGACCACGGGCCCAATTCCAGAACCTGATGCTGTCGCCACAGGGGACTTGCAGCAGGGTGGGTGGTACAAGTGGTGACTTGTGCCAACCCTTGCAGCAAGTGTGATTCCAAAAGTTTCTTGCCACAATGCCCTGCTGCAGAGAGTTAGACAAGCCCATCTGTAGTCTAACTTTGCATCCGGGAGAGACACACTTTTATAGGACTTCCACCAAACTTTTGATGCAAGTCTTGTAAAGTGGGGAAACTAATGCAAATGCACCAGCCCTTCTGGAACAACACCAAGGTGCATCCCAGTGGCTCTGGCATAACTGCATCCTGGTTTGTGGCGAACGCAGGGCTTGATGCAAACCCTATATCCACCTTCTGGAATTGGGTCCCAACTCTCTGGAAGGACATAGGCAGAGTGTAGGCAGTCCACAGAAGGGCTACTAAAATAGTGCAGGGTCTGTTCAAAAGCCATACGAGGAGAGACTAAAGGACCTCAATATGTACACCCCGGAACAAAGAAGGAAAAGGGGGGATATGATAGAGACCATTATATACTTCATGGGGGTAAATAATAAAGCTAAATGAAATTAGCAAATTCTGAATTCACAGAATTTTTGTGAAATTCCACAAAATGTTACGAAATTTCACAAAATATTCTGGAATTTTCCAAAATCTTTAATTGGCCATATCTTAGTCTGTATTATTACAGCTAGAGGTCTACAATTTGTCATGCTTATTGTCTAATGTGGGCCCTAAAAACATTCTATGTTTCATAACATTTGGATGAAGGGCAGATAAGTTATAAGGGCTCCAAATATGGCAATGTAATATTCATGTAAAAATTTCTGAAAATATTTATATGCTTACAACTTAGCCACCTTTGGAGCTAGAGAAGTGAAAATGTAGATGCATACTTTCTTGGAAGAGTCATTGAAACAGCTAAATAGATAAGTAATGGTTATGTAAATTGTAAGTTTTAGTCATGGCCTGCCTCCCAACACAACTTCCTGGGCTCGCCTATGAACCTGGTTCACCAGCATGGCAGCATGATGCTCTAATACTGGGCCATGGGGTTGCTTTAAAGCCTAATATTTGGGGTCAATGAACCTAACAACATTGATGATATTCCATTCTCTAATTATACACTTATAGGGGCTTAAAATTCTGAAGTTTCATAATTGCAAAATGTAATTTTAAAATTTCTGAATGTTTGGAGGCTTATACCTCAGTCACCTTTAAGGCCAGAGATCTAAAACTTGGCACACATATGTGTGGGCCTTGGTACAGTCACCTTACCAAATGTGGTGAAATGTGGATGAACACTTTTAGTTTACATAGTTATTTACTGTCATTTTAAAATTTCTGAAAGTTTGGAGGCTTACAACTCAGTCATCTTTCAGTGTAGAGATCTGAAACTTGGCATTCATCTGTATGGGTATCGAGAACGTCAGCGTACAACATTTGGTGCAATTTGGACTAATGCTTTTTAAACTACATGGAAATAACCAAAATCACAATTTTGGCAAAATGTCACATAATTTTCATGGAAATGTCACCAAATTTCATGGAGGTGAAATCAGCATTTCACCAGAATTCCACTGGTACAAGATAAATTTCACCTAGCCCTAGTAAATAAAGTACAGAAGAGAAGTGTTTTTCAGAAATAAAAGGTGCTCAAGAACAGGGGGACATGCCATGAAGCTGAAGGAAGTAGATTCAGGAGAGATGTGAGGAGTACTTTATCATGGAAAGAGTTGTGGATTACTGGAATAGCCTTCCAGTGGAGGTAGTGGAGGCAAAACAGTGGTGGGGTTAAAGAATGCATGGGATATGCACAAAGGAATCAAAATAGAAAAGAAGGGGGAAGGAGAAAGAGCTGTAGATCGGGCATGGTCAGCAGTAATAGAGTAGGTAGGGAGAAATGGGCAGACTGGATGGGCCAAGCGGTCCTTATCTGCCATCAAATCCTATGTTTCTATATAGCTTTGTCACCTCTAGGAGGTGGAACTCTCCTAGTATTCAATGGAGAAAGGAGTTACAGGAGTAAGACTGCTCATACGTTTTTGCCAAAGAAAGGGGAACCGAGTTCTTGTCAGTCCCTGCCCAACTCAATGACTCGCAGAGGACTCATGGAGAAATCAAACTGATGCCAGGTTTGATGCTGAAAAAAAAGGGGTTTTAAGTGCCACAAAACTGACAAATGACAGCAATCAGTTAATGGAAAGCACAGACTGGGCTGTCTTCTGCTTCATCAGTGGGTGGAGTCTGGCATCACCCACCTGTCATTTTATACAGCAAAATGTAAAGGCACAGAATAGCCAACATTGAACAGCACAGAGCTTGATGCTGAGAAGGAAAAATGAGCAGTGTGAAATCTGCAGCTTCTATGTTTTGTGGGACACTTGGACAGCTGATTCTGATTAACCTATGCTTTTTGTAATATAAAAAAAATGTTATTGAATGTCTCTCATGAGAGATGCTGACAGTCTGTGGAATGACAACCCCGCTCCCAGGTTTTAGCTAATAGGTGTTACCTGGAAGGCCAAGAGATAATTACAGGCTAGAAGAGACCAGTTGTTTAAATACAGGGAGGTGCCCCAAGAGTCAACAAGATTTTCCCCTTTTGAACTCTTATATGGACGCCGGGTACGAGGGCCCCTATACTTGATCCGGGAGGACTGGGAAGGCAAGCACACCCCCCAAAAAACTCCCATTGTGGATTACGACCTTAGGTTTAGGGAAAGGCTGAAGGAGCTTATGGGGACAGCCCAGAGCAACCTAGCAGCTGCCCAACAGAAACAAAAGTGTGGTACAACCACAGAGTCAGAGCTCGCTCATACATGGTGTGTCAGGAAGTCATGGTCCTTTATTCCGGTCTGGAAAGACAAGCTGCAGGCTCAGTGGGCAGGACCATACAAAGTAGTTAGGAAGGTAAATGACGTGAACTACATTATAGAGTTATCTGACAGAAGACAGACAGAAAGGATGCACCATGTCAACATGATGAAGCCATATGCAAATAGGGCTGACATGGTGTTTGCAGTGTGTAGTAATGGGGAGGGGACGGACAAAGGAAACCCCCTTCTGGATTTGCTGGAAGAAAGTAACCGGTAGTCCTCTATGGAGGGAGTAAAATTTTCTCCCCAGCTGACCCTGGACAAGATCCAGGAAGTAAGGGAGATTTTAGCAGACTTTGCCCCATTGTTTAGTGCCAGGCCTGGACTAATCCCCTTAGTGATTCATGATGTGGAGACAGGGACACAGACGCCCATACAGCGGAGAGCATATCGGGTGTCAGAGGCTGTCCAAAAGGACATTAGGAGGGAAGTGGAGGAGATGCTGGATTTAGGGGTAATCCAGAGATCCCACAGCCCCTGGGCCTCACCTGTAGTCCTTGTGCCTAAGCCAGATGGCTCTACTCATTTCTGTGTGGACTATCGTGGACTGAATGCAGTCACGATGTCAGATGCTCACCCGATGCTCTGGACGGATGAACTCCTGGACAAGCTGGGGTGGACGACCTACCTTACAACTATTGACCTGACCAAGGGGTATTGGCAGGTAGAGTTGACAGACAGAGCTAAGGAGAGGTTGGCCTTCATCACTCCGATAGACTTATTTGAGTTTAAAGTAATGCCTTTCAGAATGAAGAATGCCCTGGCCACTTTCCAAAGGTTGGTGAACCAGGTGTTGAATGGTGCTGAGGAGTATGCCATGGCATACCTGGATGACACTGCCATCTTTAGTACCAGCTGGGAGGAACACCTATCCCACCTTAGGGAAGTGCTGGGCAGGATACAGAGGGCCGGGCTCACTGTTAAAGCTGAGAAGTGCCAGGTGGCCGTGGGAGAAGTGGCATACCCCGGGCATGTGGTAGGCTGGGGACAGCTCTGTCCTAACCAAATAAAAATAGAGGTAATCCAGGTGTGGCCCAGACCAGAAACATAGAAGCAGGTCAGGAGTTTTCTCGGGACAGCAGGGTACTATAGAAAATTTGTACCCAATTACAGTGCCCTGGCTGCTCCCCTATCTGACCTGGCAAAGAAAAGGATGCCAAAGAAAATTACCTGAGGCCCAGCCTGTGAGAAAGCCTTTTCCAAACTAAAGGAGGCACTGTGCAGTGCTCCTGTTTTGACAAGTCCTGACTATAGCAGACCCTTTATAGTTCAGACTGACGCCTCAGACGTGGGTATTTGGGCAGTACTGAGTCAGACATCCAGCCAAGGGAGGGATCACCCAATAGCCTACCTGAGTAAAAAGTTACCTCCCAGGAGCAGGCATACTCTACTGTGGAAAAAGAATGTCTTGCCATCGTGTGGGCCCTAAAGAAGTTGGAGTCATACTTATATGGGCAACATTTTATGGTACAGACTGACCACAACCCCCTGGTTTGGCTGATGCAAATGGGAAAGATGAATGGTAGATTGCTAAGGTGGAGTCTTGCTTTGCAAGGGTATGATATGGCAATATTACATAGGGCATGAGCCAAAAATCAGAACTCAGGTGGCTTGTCTTGTGTCTATGGGGAGTGAACTGATTTGGGAAGCTCATCCCATGCAGGGGATACAGCCCCCAAATTCAGTCTATGTGGGGAGGAATTGTGACACTTGGACAGCTGGTTCTGATTAACCTATGCTTTTTGTAATATAAAAAAAATGTTATTGAATGTCTCTCATGAGAGATGCTGACAGTCTGTGGAATGACAACCCCCCTCCCAGGTATTAGCTAATAGGTGTTACCTGGAAGGCCAAGAGATAATTACAGGCTAGAAGAGGCCATCATAAACTTTTATAACGTTCAGAGGAAACACAGTAAAATTCACATGGTGATACAAAAGCATGTTGCACCTCCGTGAGATCTGGCAGAGAGACATAACCAGTCCTTTGATGTCCTGGAAAGGGGAAGCTGATCATAAGATCAAAGAAAGTCATATGAGAAAATGAGTTGTGCTGAGATTGCAGAATATTAATTTACCTTCTGGAAAAGACATCCTGTTTTGCATAGATATATTTTTTTATATATTCTGACAGGGAGGAGCTAGGTGACCTCATGCAAAGAGGTGGGCAGAGTCAGCTTTTAAACAGTATTCTGTTTTCCTTCAGAGACACACACTTCTATCTACACTCTGATAAAGACACATATTTGAGCACTTTAAGCAGGTATTCAGAGAGAGACAGACAAATCTAAGTACTGTAGTAGGAACTGCACTGTTAAAATCTTGTTCTTTTGAAAGATTGTATGGTTCTTGTGATATATGGTTCTGTATTTTGTGTTTTACATCATTTTATCTATTTTAGTAAAACTCAGTTTTTAGAGCCTACTTGGTCTGTCTTTGAATTTCTTTCTTTAACAAGTGAAGTATATATGGTTAAAGCTGACACTATGCTTAAGCTTGAATGGTAATACCAAACTGGAAAAAGGTAAGAGTAATCTGAGGTCTTTATTAGAGTGTTTAAGGGTTCATTTTGTACACCTGGTTAGGTGCCTATTGGCAAAGATATCTGGCCCCCCGAAGACAGAATTATCTGAGCCTGTGCATTGGGTATGCTAGCAAGAGGTTCGGAGTTTGAATCCCTCCAGAACTGAGACCAAAGGTTGATTCAAACCCACAAAACAGACAGGAGGGTTACCCTATTTCTGTTAACTGCTCACAAGACTGCACTCGGAGGTTGGCACTGTGGGAGAAGAGGGCCTGACCTGCTGAGTGGGTTTGTGACATTTTGTTCTCATGCGTAACATTTTTGTTCCCAAGTTTACTGTGGACTGACAGTGAAAGCAACAATGGCCTTGAATAAAGAACATTTGTCAGTATTAGAGAGAAAATATCCCAATGATTCCAGGAAAAGTGTGTAAATAAAATACATACAAAAGAAAAACTAATATAAAACACCACATTGCTTAATTTAAAAAGTGGAGTACTCAGAAGAGAGAAAAATGCAGATGAAATCCGTATGTCCAGGAGGTAAATGCCCTGTGCTTAAAAAGTCAGTGAGCCCCTAACAGAAAAACTTTCACTTGGGGCAGACAAGCTTTTAACATTAAAGGCAGTGCAGTGCTACTAGTGCTACATGATTCACCACTGCTTTAGAACAATGTTGATATCTGAAGTGCCTAGTTAAAAGCCGGCAAACATGCAGCAAACAGAGGAGGATGAGAACTGTAAGAAAGGAACAGCAGAATGTGTCACAGGAAAGCACAGCCCAAATTAATCTGTTAGCCAACACCTGCAGCAGAGAGCAACTAAAATGATTTGGGGACTGGAGAGATTAAGCTACAGCTGAATGAGCACTAGGGGAAAAGGGGTTAGGTACATTCTGCCAACTGCAGTATTTGTGATCAAAGCAGTACACTGCAATATTCTTCATTAGTCACATTGTATTTTTCAGTAGCCTAATTTGATTGCCATTAACCATACACGGACTCTCCTGCACCTGAGCGGTGCCCTGGACTACTAGGCGGCCCCACGATAACCTCCATGTCCGCCGCCCTACTCGGACCACCATCTTTGTCCGTCTCTGAAGCTCACCACATTGGATCCCTCAAGCAGGGGCTCTCCTGCACCTGAGCGGCGCCCTGGACTACTAGGTGGCACCACGATAACCTCCGTGGCCGCTGCCTGACTTGGACCACCATCTTTGCCTGTCTCTGAAGCTCGCTGCATCAGATCCCTCAAGCAAGGACTCTCCTGCGCCTGAGCGGTGCCCTGGACTACTAGGTGGCCCCACGGTAACCTCCATGGCTGCCGCACAACTCGGACCTCCATCTTTGCCCGCCTCTGAAGCTCGCCGCATTGGATCCCTCAAGCAGGTACTACTACTAGAGATGCCTCGCTCCGGCCCTTCTCCCATTGGTGCAGCGTTTTCACTGCTGGACTATGACTGGTCCTCTCCTCCTGCTCGGCTAACCCAATTGGAGCGCCTTTCTCCCAGCTACAAAATAGCCGTTTTCTCGCTGCTAACTGCAGTATTCTACCCTCCTAGCTGTATTTTCAAATATAAGAACTACTGTATGTTTTAGTGCCACTCCTAAAAGTTATCCATTTCTCTGTCAGTGTTTCTGGCTCACACTGTTGCTAAAATTTTTACTTGTTTACCTACGACCAGTGGTGGAGCTTGGGGGGGGCCTGGGGTGGCGGTCACCCCTCCTGGCTGCCCCAGTGTGAGTAGTGGTGCCCCACCACCATCTTTATTCAATGTTTAGTGCCCATTGTGGAGCCCATGATTGACTGAATGGCCCCCCCCGACTCCCAAATGCTCCCAAACCTGGCTCCGCCACTGCCTACGACGCCATGTACAGCATTGTAATTTATAATTGTGATTTTGATGCTAAACCCTGCTTACTGTTTGTTCTAACAAGAGCCTACATCTTAGAACTGTACTATTTTTACCTGCACTGCTTTTATCTGCTCTGTTCATTTCTCTCTCCCAAAATTCTATCTCTCCCTGCCTGCTTCCTCCATAGAGCTCCTGTACCTCCCCGTCTCCATTTTTTTATTCTTTTGCACGCCAGTAACTTGCCTCATTTGCCTCATCCCTTTCCCCCTCTGCTCTCCTTCCTTAGTGCTCTGACCTCACCTTTTGTCTAGCTGATCTCCACTCCCATACCTATTCTCACCTGCTCTTGCTCCATTGTCCTTGCCCTAGTCCCTCACAGCCCCTGCTGAGTGTCTGCCGCTGCTATTTTCCACCCCTCCTGTGCTTATATTTAATCTACCCTCTCTTTGCTCCCCCAGGGACTCTCCTGCACCTGAGCAGTGCCCTGGACTACTAGGCGGCCCCAAGGTAACCTCCGTGGCTGCTGCCCGACTCAGACCACCATCTTTGCCCACCTCTAAAGCTCACCGCATCAGATCCCTCAAGCAGGTACTACCACTAGAGATGCCTTGCTCCGGCCCTTCTCCCATTGGTGCAGCATTTTGGCTGCTGGACTGTGATTGGTCCAGTCCACCTGCTTGGCTAACCCGATTGGAGCGCCTTTCTGCCAGCTACAAAATAGCAATTTTCTCACTGCTAACTGCAGTATTCTACCCTCCTAGCTGTATTTTCAAATATAAGAACTACTGTTTGTTTTGGTGCCACTCCTAAAAGTTATCCATTTCTCTGTCAGTATTTCTGGCTCACACTGTTGCTAAAATTTTTACTTGTTTACCTCCGACGCCGTTTACAGCACTGTAATTTATAATTGTGATTTTGATGCTAAACCCTGCTTACTGTTTGTTCTAACAAGAGCCTATATCTTAGAACTGCCACTATTATTACCTGCACTGTTTTTATCTGCTCTGTTCATTTCTCTTAACATTCTATCTCTCCCTGCCTGCTTCTCCATAGAGCTCCTGTACCTCCCCGTCTCCATTTTTTCCTTTTTCCTGCGCGCCAGTAACCTGCCTCATTTGCCTCATCCCCTTCCCCTCTGCTCTCCTTCCTTAGTGCTCTGACCTTACCTTTTTTCTAGCTGATCTCCCCTCCCATACCTATTCTCTCCTGCTCTTGCTCCACTGTCCTCCCTAGTCCCCCACAGCCCCTGCTGAGTGCCTGCCGCTACTAGTTCCCTCCCCCACCTGTGCTTATATTTAATCTACTCTCTCTTTGCTCCCCCAGGGACTCTCCTATGCCTGAGCAGCACCCTGGACTACTAGGTGGCCCCACGGTAACCTCTGTGGCCGCCGCCCGACTCAGACCACCATCTTTGCCCGCCTCTGAAGCTCGCCGCATTGGATCCCTCAAGCAGGTACTACCACTAGAGATGCCTCGCTCCGGCCTTTCTCCCATTGGTGCGGCGTTTTTGCTGCTGGACTGTGATTGGTCCTCTCCTCCTGCTCGGCTAACCTGATTGGAGTGCCTTTCTCCCAGCTACAAAATAGCCATTTTCTCATTGCTAACTGCAGTATTCTACCCTCCTAGCTGTATTTTCTTCCCACTCCCCCACCCCAGCCCAAGCCTCCTTTAAATACTCATATTGTCCCTCCTCTTATTCACAACTCCATTCTCATTGGCTCTCTTAATCGGACGTTCCATGTATCCTACTGTTAGGGCAATCTAGCACTAGTGCGAAATAGTTTTTCTGCTCACTGCCATACCCCATTCCTCTGTTTACCCCTTTCTCTGCTCATTTATCCTCTATTTCCCTCCCATTCCAAGCCTATGCTTCCCTAATCACCTTGTCCTGCCCATCGGGTTCCCCCAGTCTCCTTATTCTTCTCTGATCTCTTACTCTTCTTTCTCTCTCTCTCTCTCTCTCTCTCTCTCTCTCTCTCTCTAACATTTCAAACTCTATATTACAGCTCAGCCCACCTGCTGACCTGACTACTTATCTATGTCTTCTCGAACCTACCATTTTCTATTTTTTGCCTGTAAACAATTCTTAGGGTCCTGTGATTAGTGCAAGCTCTGCTCCTTCCTTTGTCCCTCCCTCTCCTGGATCCTCAACAGTTTCTCTGACCTGTGCCCATAATCCATGGACTGCCTACAGTGAATTTACACACTTTGTTAATTTTCCTTGCCTCCACACTGCCACTATTTTACCTATCACTGTTACCTGTCCCCAGAACTGCTACAGCTCACCCTCACTACACACCCAATGATTTCTATTTCTCTAACCTCCTTGTTGTGCCTGCACCTAATTATGTCACTACTCCTCTACTATTAAATAGACCATGGATCCTTATGATTGCACATGTCCACAAAAACAGTTGCCCCCCTCGTCTGCATACCCTATGCTCCTTCATGTGAAATAGACTGTGGTATCTACTGTTTCTAGCCATACTGCTCTCAGGCGATGTCCAACAAAACCCAGGCCCTGCAAATTGTATAACCAACCCTAGTCTAAATGCCAAAGGTCTTATAATTGCCCACCATAACATACGGAGCCTCGAGAAAAACTTCACTGATCTTGAAGCTTGACCTCCCTCTACAAGTCGGAAATAATTTGTCTCACCGAAACCTGGCTCAAATCATCCACCCCTGACTCTCTGTGTACTATCCCATCCTACAACCTCCTGAAATTAGATAGACCCCCTCCCAAAAGAGGTGGGGGCACAGCAGTTTACTTTAAAAGTCACCTCCAACTTTCTGCTATTAGCTTGTCCCCTTTAAATCACTGTCAAGCGCTTCATACCCTTCTCACCCTCGGCTCCAAAAAATTGCATATAGTCTGCATCTACAACCCCCCCCAGGAGCGGTCATAAAGGTTTGGAGAAACTGTTGGATCAAACCACCTTTCTCTCTGGGCATAATGAAGTTCTTATCCTTGGGGACCTTCATATAAACTGGCTGGGTAGTTCCCAACCTGCATCCCTGTTGAGCATACAAAGCCGTAATCTTCACCAGCTAATCTTAGACTCTACCAGAATTTCCCCTCACTCAAATACAGGAACTCTGCTGGATTGGATCATAACCAACCATCCTGAGCATATTGTCTCCTCAGGTGTACTAGCTGATGCCATTACTGACCATTCCCCCACTTTTTGCATCTGGGGCAAAGGGAAGCCATTAAGAACGAACCCCCATTTCATTACCTTCCGTGATTATGCCAATTTCAACTCCCAAGCCTTTCTTCTAGACGTAGCTAACACTGACTGGTTTTCTCTCCTAGGTACTAATGACACTCACCCTTCCCTTAACACCTTCCTATCCCGCTTCCTAGAGTTGCAGAAGAAGCACTGTAAAATGGTAACTCACTGAGTAAAAAACAGACAAACTAGGTGGTTAAAATCTGGCTTACTCAAAAAGCTACATCAAATAAATAAAAGTTGGATCTGCTACAAGAGCTCCGGACTTTCAGCTGACCAAAACACCTACCGAGCCCTGTGAAACTCCTGCAAAAAGGATATCAAACAGGCCAAAAGCTCCTACTGTAAAGACCTTTTAACTAATTCCTATGGCGACTCAAAACAATTCTGGTCCTACATTAAGTTCTTTATGGGCTCAAACTCGTCACTCACCCCAAATGACATGTCACTCAATGGCGTACACTGCAACAATCCTGGACCATAGCAAATTTTTTCAAAGAACAATTCTCTGACCTAACAAAATATACCTCCTCTTTCCCTGTCAATCTGAACCCTCATGTTCCAACTAACGTCAAGCACCCAAGCTTCTTCTTTAAATCTGTCTCTAGTTGGGAGGTACTAAAATTACTCAAGAATATACCCGAGCTTGCAGCAGTGGGCTCGAACAATCTTGAACCCAAGTTACTAAAGCTAGCCGCTCCATTCATTGCTGCCCCCCTAACCAAGATTTTTAATCTCTCAATGTGCCAACATCATGTCCCTGATGTATGGAAGACGGCAGGATAACCCCTGTTTACAAAAAAAGCAACCCCAAAGACCCACTCAACTATAGGCCTATCACAATCCTGTCTGTTCTTAGCAAAATTCTCGAAAAACTTGTAGCTACCCAAACCATAGAATTTCTACTTAAATATGACCTCCTCACCCCTGCCCAGCATGGCTTCCATAAGGGACACAGTACTACCACTGCTTTACTCAAGCTAACCTCTGATGTCCTAGTGGCCATGGACTCTGCTTTTCTTACTGGGTCCATCTTTATCGATATGACTAAGGCATTTGATCTTGTCGATCACTCTATTCTCCTCACCACACTTAGATCTCTTGGTTTCTCTCCAAATGTTGTTAACTGGTATGGTAATTATCTGTCTGACCGAACCCAGTTCGTAAAATATAACTCTACCTTCTCGGAAAAGCCTACAATTAACATTGGCATACCCCGGGGGTCTATACTAGATCCACTGCTCTTTTCTAGTTTCCTAAACAGCATCACCTCTAACTTTACACAGACAGCTACCCTGCTGCATGCGGACGACATTATCCTGTACACCAGTGCTAAAAGTACAGATGACATCAATGAACGACTCTCCCATGACTTTCAACTCATCCAGCGATGGCTTGATTGTCACAAACTAGTCCTAAATGAACCTAAGACTCAAGCTATGCTATTCGGCATTAACTAGCCCAACACAATTTTAAAGTCACCACCCTAAGTGGCAAATCCATTGAGGTGGCAAGCTCTTTTAAATATCTGGGCATCACCCTGGATCCCTCACTAAATTTCGACACCCATATTCTACGAACCTGTAAGTCAGTAAATACTAAACTAGGTATTGCCTATTGAACCAGCTATGCTCTCACCCCCTCTGCCAGACTTGCCACAGCTCGTGGGATACTTCTGCCTTCACTTAACTATGGGGTTGCCTCCTATACCTCTGCATGCAAATCAAGCCTTCGGAAATGGGATGTCACCTATATTAACATCTGTCGGTATGCATCCTCCTCCCACAGACTGAAACACCACTGTACCCTCTATTCTGACCTTGGATGGCTTCCACCCCACAAGTCTAGGCTTTATGCCTTTGGCTCCTTAACTGATAGCATTATTAGATCTCAAACTCCACAATCCCTAGCGGGTCTCTTTCAAAAACAGTCATCCTTCTATGACCTTCGCTCGGCAGTTTCTGCCCCTGTTCTTGTCCCTAGACACACCACCTCTAAAGGTGGCGGTGCTTTTGCCTATCTTGCCCCGCAATACTGGAACTCCCTCCCACTAACCATTCGCCAGTCTCCGTTCCACATTGCTTTCAAGAAGGCACTTAGAAACCATCTAATCCTGTCCAGCAAGTGCTCCTGTTCCAAACCACCCTAGGCCTATCTGACCCTACTCTACTCAATATTCACCTCCCATCTCAGTGTGTTCCCCCACTATCTGTGCACCTCCTTCTATTTCAGCCTTTCTTGTTATCCCTGCACATTTCCTCACCTCTCTCTCTCTCTTTCTCTCACTACTCTCTTATGACCCCTTTTATTCCACAGGTCAAATCCATGGCTGCTGCACTTAATATAAACCTTGTTGCCATTATTTTTGCACAATGCTCACCATTATGATTGTTGTTCCTACATATTGTATCCTTGTATCCCTGATGTACTGATGTATCTCCAATGTATTGTTTTCCCCTTATTTTTCATTTACTGTACCTATGTTTGCTATTGTTCCACTGTTCTTTTGTTGTGCTCTCCCGGGTAGTGCCTGAAAATAGTCATTTCTTGGCTACTGCATCTACCCGGTTAACAAAAACTAAATAAAAAAAATAAATACTGTGGGCTATCCTTAGTACTCAATCAGTGTGGGGGATATTTAGACAGTCTAGTTGTGTTTACCCTGAAAACAGGGAGGCAAAGAGGGGATATGATCTAAATTACTAAAATGTTAAAATAGATTAGGTCAAGTAGAGCAGGGAAAACATTTTCGGCTTCTTTAAGACTCTTTAGGGCATACCTTATGTTTAAAGGGGGATAGAATCAGAGGTAATGTGAGAAGCACCTTTATACCCAGAGAGCAGTAAACTTATGGAGCAAGCAGCCAGAGGAAGCACTGCAAGTGATGAGAGTTGAATCTTTTAAACTTGACTCATCCTGAAGAACAACAGTTCTGAATATAACTTTTAATTCATGGGGGGGGGGAGTCAAGAGGTGCATACTCCCCATCACATCTACTATGCCTGTAAGAATACGGCAGTTTACATAGCCTGGGTTCCCAGAGGTTTCCACTCCTGATGGTTCTCCAGCCCCACCCAATAGTGCCAAGGTTGATAAAATGTATTAGTATTACCTCCCAAGAAACAATGACTACAGCTAGCTCACAATATGGAACGCTGCAGCTGTCTACATGGAAGGAGAGTAATCACGCGATGCACCCTTGGCCTTTTTTTGTCTAACATTTTCTGTATTCCTATAGTCCATATTTTCAAAATCATGCTATATTTCCACAACAGAGCATGTTTCAGAGCCAGCATTGGAAATGGTCCAGAATATTAACTTGTGAACAAATCATTAGTGACTTCAGCAGCCCAGTGGCTATTTCACTGCCACTCTTGTTACAACAGTAAAGCTCTGAAGTAACAAGCAATACAGCTACATTTATATAAGTCTGCTATACACTCTGTTCTCCTTCAGGATGGTAATGTAATGGATGTAAACTTAGCAGGCTCTCCGCTGATTAGCCAGAATGTTTATTTGATCCAGCTGGAGAGCTTTTGCCATAACTCCAAATTGTTGAATTGAGTCATGTGTCAGTGTCATAATGCAAAGCACAGACCTGTGGCAGAGCAGACTGAGGTACTAAATTGCCTCTGTTAGTCTCTCACATAGTGCAGACGTCAGGATGGGGTGGCTACACCAGTCGAGGTCAGCATGCACCTCTTGCACTTCTGACAGTTGGACCTCTGTTTAAGCCATTTGGATCACAGAGCTCTTTTAGAGTGCTTTTGTAGAGAATCAACTGAAATTAATAATGCTCATAAGTAGTTATAATATAACCACAGCCCATGGACAACCATCAAAACTGAACAGGCATTCGCACTGTAAAGAACGTTTTCATTTTGAAAATCAACTTGTTTGATGTCTGCTGTAGAAGCATAGCTGTAATATATGACACACATCATTTTGCCAGCAATGTGTTACCCTTCAGCTACCCAACATGCCACTACTACAACATCATACTGCTCTTCTTATGGAGCGCAGTCCTATACATATATTAAATCCGCTTTATGTTTCCTAATGCTGGTTCAGTCTATTGCCTTCTACTGTCAACACGTACCTACAATCATTCTGCCTGCTTTAATAATAACCTTATACTCAACTTCATTTTCTAAAGTGTCCGAGGTCAAGTCAATCACTCTCCCTCCTTCATCTCAATCTTCCGTGCTGAGGTTTTGTGATTGGCAGGCGCCCTGCATTTGTGTGCACAACTCATTCTGTTTATTGCTTTTATTCGCAGAACATTATAGCTTCCAAGCAATGTTGTGCCTCATGAAGATCTGGAAGATGCCATGCCTAATATCATATTGCAGGGTAGAGCTTTTCACTTTTGCTTTATTGGTTCCAAATCTATCTTCTTCTTCATGGTCTTTGCAAACCCATTGTTTTGGATGATATTTCATTCCCAGTCTCATTTTTGCTCCATAGCAGTACTGATATGCTCCTAAACCTGACAGGAATATGCTTGAGAAAAGCTGACAACAGAAGAAGAGATCACTGCAAGCTGGCCCACTGGTGCAGTGGTTGGATTTCTGTCTGCGACACCGATGCTCTGGGTTTGAATGTGGACTCGGAGCATTGGAGGGCCGGATGGGGAGAGGAGAACTGAACGTCCTAGGGACTGTTCTCCTCCTTGGTGGGGAGCGGGGTAGATCGACCAGCGTGTGAAGACTCCTGGCGGTGGCTGGAGGGAATACAGCTGCCAGAGCTGAGCTGTCACGGAGGCATGCTGGACGTTGTGCATTGTACCTCTGTCACTGCACACCACGCCTCTCAGGGAGACACTACTAAAATAAAAGATATTGCTGCCAGCTCCATTCATGATGCCCCACCTTTCCAATTCCATGGAGCACTCTGTGGTGCTTGGCAGGGGACTAAGTGATGAGTTTCTGTCAGTGTGGTCCGGTCCCATGGCCCCACCCTGGGGGGGGTAAGCCAGGGGGGCCCTCCCGGTGGTGTTCATGCCAGGACCCTTGACCTGTTGTCCATTGGGACTGTACCATCTGATGGCCCTGCCCAGGGGGGGTAAGCCTGGGTGGATCACCGCTCCAAGATAAGTCCTGGGGTGGGTGGGTGGAAGTTGGGGTGGTGGGGGCTGAACTCTCAGAGGTCTGGCATTGGGGGGGAGAAGAAGAAGAGATCACTGTAGTTATAGAATGCCCTGCTGCAAAATGTCAGTTGAGATAACAAAGCGGACTGTCAGAGAATTCTGGTAACACTGGAGTTTGAACAGTAATTATGTTGAAGTAGAATCCTGTACAGTATTTTATCTATGTGGTTTGCTTTGTTATTAGTTGTCATAAAAGCAAAGGAATTTTCTTGTGCCTAGCCAGGGAACACTATAACCTGAGAAACTAGAATGGTAGTGGTGGTAATGAGGGGGGAGGCTATCCTTCCCCTAGGACACGAATGAGCTTTGTATGTGTCTGCTTAAGTGGGCATTAACTGGGATTTTCTGGTTCGTGATTAAGTTCAGATCCTTTAAACCACTTGGAATGCATCCTCATACACTGAGAAATTGGGACATTCTTTCGTATTTGCCAGCTTGTAGTTTATAGCTTCCTAATTTCCAGGTCATAGATTTCTGAACAGAACTGAAAACATGAAGTTAATTCAGATGATATATGCGTATTATGTATACACCTCTACCGTCTGTTATTTTTGCAAATGTATTTTTCCCAGCCTGTTTATAACCACATACCACTCTTATTCATTACCTATCTAGACCCAGGTCCCTCAAACCAATATACTTCCCCTGTCAACAAGTAAACAAATAAATAAAATACATTTTACACACACACACACACACACACTTTGTTGGCAGAAAGGGACCAGTAGGTCCATGACATCTGCCCCATTCCCTGCTTATTCTGACACCTCTGACCACATTTTGACATTGCATTCCTCCCTCCTCCCCTTCCTTTGCCTATTTCTCCTTGCACCTATCTCATGCATGCTTGAAGCTCACCAGAGTTTTTGCCCAAACTACCTTCTCTGGCAGGCTATTCCAGTCATCTACCACCCTTTCCATAAAGCTTTTCTCACATCTCTCATAAACTTCTGCCCCTTCCCTTAGCTGCATTGCATGTCCCTGTGTTCTAGTGCCTTCCTTCCTCTGAAAGAGACACCCACCTGCACCTTGTTCACCCTTGTGAAGTACTTGTAGCTCTCAATCATGTCCACTATTGCTTTCTTATCTTTCAGGGAGTACATGTTGAGTTCCTGCAGCCTTTCCTTCTATAGCTGTTCATGCAGCCCTTACATCATTTTGGTTGCCCTCTTCCAAGACACAATGGGGTGTGGACTGTAGTCTGACAACAGGACAACCCAGGTGCTTAGGGAGCACTGAGTGGCTTCAGCACCTGGGAAGGGCTCTTATCAGACTACAACCCACATCCCAGGAGTGTCTTATTGAATTTAAAAATGGGTCCCACGTGTCAATAATTAAGACTAAAAAAAGGAAAACAACAGATTCAAAAAGCTTTCTAAATTTTTTTAATGCGAAATAGTTCTCATGTTACATTGAAAGTACTGGAGTTGTAGTCTACAACTGCTTAGTTGTCAGTAGATGGAACCTGTACTGTTTTCACTCATATGTTAGGTTTGTCTGTGTTCCCCCAGCACCATCAGGGAAATCACTCACACATTAGCCCTCCTCCCTAATGTATGTATTCCCCCCCTCCTACTAGTCTTCCTCCTCCCAGCAGATATTAAAAAAAACTATTATGGTCAGGTTTTTATTTTAGATATATTTTTTCTAGCTTGCTTTTTGCTCGCCCATTGCCACCTCACCTACTTGACAATGGGGGAGACATGGTATTTTTTTAGTTTTCTCCCCTAATTCCCACGACATCAGTTAATGGTCATGCATGCCTGTGGAAGCGTGCGTGTGCTCCACAGCAAAAGTGATGGCACCTTCCTCCCTCCTGGTCTAATGCCAGGTTCCCCCCATGGTTTGGCGCTGCCACCTAGCTTCCATCTGGAGGCAGCCAACAGCCAGGAAACCCTACGTCCCTCCCCAGAGAGGAGAGCTGCCTTGTGGCTGCTCAGTCCATCTCCTCATCCCCCCCAGCTGACCCCTGGTGGCGCGAGCTCACTCCCGAACTTGGGTCACCAGCATGGTGTCCAGCGTCTCAACCCTTAGTGCCACAGGGCCAGCCTTTAGATATTTTTTAACTAGCTCTGTTCACTACAAGGGATTAGTTTTGGTGGAGTGACTTCTAGTTTCACTAACCAGAGCACTGACTACTGGTTCCCATCCTGGGAAAGGGTGCACACTGGATCGTGATGTTCGCGGTGTCGTCTGAGGGCACATCACGAGTTATTAAAAGAAAAACTCATTCTTGAGAAAGCCTTTTGACCCTTAGCCTCAACCTACTTCAAGTGTTTGATTTTTACTGAGAGAGAAGCCGAGTGCCTGAAGTCCCAGGATGGAGTGGGGTTGGTAGTAGTGGTGGTAGCATGAACAGGGTAGCTGTCAGCACGGGCGGCCAGGAACAGACAAGTAGATAATACCAGTAACTCAGGACCCTGAATTGGAGGTCTGAAAAAAGAAACTGTGCAGAAATTGGCACACAAGGTTAGTTATGTAAAACTTTTTTTATTATTATCCATGTACTCCATACTTGTGGGTAGGGATGGGTATTTTGTGTGATGGGGGAATTGTTAGTGGGTTAGGGTAAGTAATGGGTGTTGAGTTTTGTTTACCTAGCTAAAATTATTATTTTTCAGAAGTTTCTGGCAGGCACAGATATGTGGTCTGCACTGAGTTCTGCTTGGCATTAAAAGTGCCAGTCATAGGGTTGTTGTTCTATAAGGACACGGGTCCTGACCAATCAGAATGCAGGATCTCCTTACCCATTTTTATATATATATATATATATATATAGATATATTTATATTATATATATATATATATATATATATATATATATATATATGTATGTATATATGTGTGTGTGTGTGTGTGTGTATATATATATATATACATATATATATATATACACACACATATATATATATATATATATATATATATATATATATATATACACACATACATACATACATATATACAGGGTCTGGTATTGCCCTACTGCTACTTTCCGATACTTTTCCCCACCCCCGTTTTCCTGAATTGCGGTTGCCTGACTAGGTATGTTTACCGACTGCTGGTTTCCCGACACTATAGCTTCTGCACTCGCACATCCAGAGAGCTCTGGCGGTAAGCTCCACTGAAACAGAAAAAAATGTTAGCGTAGCATATGAGAATGCTTGCAATCGTAGCTTGCTAGTGGTCTAATTTGTGAAACTGACATTCGTTCTGTGCTGCTTCTTATTTTTTGCTCCAACTTAAAAATTTGCTGCGGTCCATTAGAGCATGGCTTTCCCATTTTAAAGGTGTACGACACCAACAGCACAAGTAGCACCAAACAACTGAATTAAAAGAAACAAATACAGTAGTCCTCGCTATAACGATTGCCGGAAGCCACAGCCGGCGTATGTTATACTGACTTGTTCGTTATATCGAGGGAATACATTTCCCGTGTTACCACATTTGCAGCTTGCGGTTCTAGTGTTACAGTCACACACAAACAACATGGCCCTTACTGCACAGTTTAAAAAGCTTTATTGCAACAGGCTTCAACTGAAAAAGTAAAATAAAACACAATTTATTTTCAAATCGGGTCACTCGCGCTCACAAAGGACAGCGGTGATACAGTACAGTCTCGAGTTACAGTCTATTACTCGGTCCTACGGCATTGAAAAAGGAAG
The DNA here is from genome assembly GCA_016271365.2 of Neoceratodus forsteri. Lineage (NCBI taxonomy): Eukaryota > Metazoa > Chordata > Ceratodontiformes > Ceratodontidae > Neoceratodus > Neoceratodus forsteri. The sequence goes on along the minus strand of CM057450.1, from coordinate 1,037,431,686 downwards.
TTATTTTCGTTTGTTTGGTACGTTTAGCTGCTAAATACTTTGTATAGCTCAAGATGTGCTAGAGTTTAATTATTTCACAGTACTGCCAGCTTAATTTCCACGCTGTAATCAGTTCTTTTCATGGTGTCACTACAAATTGAGAGCACAGCAAAGCACAGCACAATGATACTACAGGTTAGTGAAAACAGAATGAACTGCTCACTTGTGCTGTTACTGATGTATTGCAATTGGTTGGAAAAAATACACTTAGAACAGGTTACTGTAATTACTGAAATGGCTACAGTACTTTGGATCTGTAATTGAAAATTAACTGCAGCCTGCTAATTGAACTACCGCTCCTTGCGTACGCCGCTACCGCTTGTCACTTGTCAATGCTGACCGCTCGGAACAAAAATAGATTTTCAGGGGGAATTTTAAGATTATTGCTAAATGATCGGTAGCCATACCCCGCATTCGCTATATGCGGGGATTCATTATAACCCTGTCAGAGCCATGCTGGGCAGGGTTGTACTCGGAATTTATTCACCTATTCCTTTCTGATCCTTCCTCTCCAACTCTCTGTCCAATTGAGCCGCTGAAGCTAGAACTAATTTTCTTGCTGATAGCAGTTTGCTCGTAATTCTCTCTCTCTCTCTCTCTCTCTCTGTCTCTTTTTCCTGGATTGAGAGCAGGACCAAAAGGGACCCTCTGTTACTTTAGTGTCCTCTCGTCGATCCCTCAAATGACAGACCCAGTGTTTTTAACAGTAGAAATGACCCGCTCCCCTCCTGCTCCAGAAAGAGCGGGAGAGACATTTGAATAACGTAAGACAGGCAGTGACTATACATCTTTTTTTTTTTTTTTGCATCTTGTAGCCAGAATAAGCTAAAGTACAAACTTCTTACTCTGAGTCTCTCTAGCAGCCAATCTGGGGCCACTAGTTTATAGTGCTCACTGGAATGTCTGTGCACAGAGATGTACGGAATTTGGCATTTAACAAGGCTGATAACAGGTAAGCTCCACAGAAACAGAAATCATAGCTTGCTAGTGTATGCTGTTGTTGGCAAAGTGCATTGAGATTTTAATTGTCGGTAAAATGAACCTGAAGGTAAACAGGTGCCGGGTGACTTTCTGTCAGGCAAATAGATGTCGGGAAACCGTACGGATCCCTATATACACACATACATACATACATACATACATGTAACCCCTAGTTGGTGCTATCTCAAGGGCTACTACCCCTGCCTGCTTGGCTAGTTGTAGGTTAAGGGGCCTGGGTACTGAAATGGGTGCCTCCACCTGGAGGTCAAGGATGTTAGTGGTCAAGCTAACCTGGGCACAGCCCTCCAGGACACTGTAACCCCCCTCTGTCCCTCCTAGTGGCTAGAACAATATACAGTCATCATTTTTGCATTGACCCTTATTCACCATTCACCATGCAAGTACCCACACTGTTTGCACTTACCACCAGGGCTGGTTCCCCCAGTTCGACCCTGGAGACCCCCTGTAAAACAAGGTTAGGCACAGCAAACAACAACAGTACAGTGCTTTTGGTACAAACTGGAACCACAGTCAGGTTAAATGCAAAAAGAGTTAGATCTGATTTATTCAGGAGAGTTGAACAAGGAAGGGTCGTAATCAGCTTGACTGGCTTAAAAGCTAATTCAATCGGACAGTCATGCATGCACTTCAGAGTCCCAACACAGTCATATACTCTGGGTACCAAGGTAGGAAAAAGGTGGGCTAGCCAGGAACGTTGCCCGGGGGAGGCCAACATCACAGCTGGTTTGGGCCCTGTGATGGAAGAAAGCAATATGCACAACACACACTATTTGTAATCCGGAGCCGGAGGGCTCAGTTCGTGAAAGAAAGACAACAAGGCAATCAGATGACAACACTTTAGATTTAGCTGTTGTTGCAGGGCGCTACCTTGATGTTTATTCACGATACCCAATACAGAACACTGGCAGGATGAAATTGAGACTGCAGGTTGATGAGCTGGAGTGCCAGGAGAAGCAGGTCCCACACGAATCACCAAGGCGTTGTTCCTGTTCAAAGCGTTGAGCAGGGGGCTGATCCCCAGGCAGGTCTCTCGTCGATTACTTTCTCTGTGTAGTGGATAATCTGGCTGGGCCAGTGTGACAAGGCCCAGGCCAAGTGGAGATGAATGCAGATTCATTCCGGGGGGGCTGGACACAGCCTCCAGCAAGCAGAACACAGTTCAGCACACAGTGGGGAACCAAATAGTGACCCACTTGCAGTGCACAGCACATTTATAGTAAGGGAATACCACTGTACCAGGCGGATGGCAGTCCAGTTGCAATTACAGAGTCTCTGCACCCAACTGGGATTCCAGCAATGTTTGAGGTCCTGACAGGCCAATCGTGTTCAGCAAATCTTCGGTCTTCTTCAGGTTTTGAGCCTGGTCACAGTCCAGTGGCTTTAATCTGTCTCACCATTCGGATTCAGTCTGATAAATTCACAGGTTCCCTCTCAGGGACAGCAGACAGGCATACAGGCCAAACTCAAGCCTTTCCACAGTTCTCCCATGCAAAACTATGCAGGACTGCTGCTTGACTATCTCGAGCTGTTCACTCTTTCACTTCCCAACTCAGACTGACTCTAGCTGCAAGCAGCCTGGGACTTTCCCCAGTATCCAAAAGGTTTTGTTGGCTAATCTGTCTGTCAGTCACAACAAGGGCTCCCCCTCCAGGTCCATTTGGGTGCCAAAGTTCCAAAACTACAATTCCTACAGAATTTTGCTCCCACAAGACCCCTGGGGATAGGCTCCAATTTAGAGTCCCAAAGGTATTGATTGGCCCATTCTGGCAGTCCAGGACCAAGATGGTGGAGATAAACTAAACTGTCCATACTGCAAAGAAGGCAGGTTAGACAAACTACAATATTGTTACCATTCTAATAGATAATCATCAAATAAGTACATCTTCTCATAAAGCTCCCTCTGCGCAAGTAGCGATGGCAGAACGGAGCGATTATCTGGCAGCCCGGGCAGGACTCAAGCATAGAAACACTCAGCCCCCTCCCAGATTAATTATACCTGCAATATAGGCAGCTCTTAAAGAGACAAATACACAGAGGCTATAAAGGCACTCTCTGGCAATAATGTTTAAACTGCTAAAACGCAGAACACCAGCCTGGCAGTGAGCATTTAGGCAAGCCTAAGGAAGACTTTTCAGAAAGCCCCATTTGTATGAGTGTTACACCCTTCGCTGCCTGGATAAAACTTGGCATCGGTGTCAAGTCTGAACCCTCATAATATTGAAAATACAATACATATGAAACATATATAACATTAGCATGCTATGCAAACAACATCTGATGCATCAGTTAACATAAACTTATCACTTTACTATACATATTCACTACACTTCATAACACTGTATCCATAATGACAATATTTATGCATGTTTAATACACTCTATATGGATTTTATGATGGTTAACATAGTAGTAACATTACAATACTGATTCATGTTATAACTTCCTGTACATGAAACAATGTAAGAGGGGCCCTTCCCTATCAGCTAACTTGGGGCTGGATGGGGCAGGGGCACCATTTTGTTCTTCCTTCTCAGTATGGCTTTAGAACATCTAGTGTGGAGCTAGATTCGCAGATCAAATACTTTTGACAGGGAAATCTAGGTGACAAAACACACTGAATAGCACCCTGCACAATTGAGCAAACTCAGCCTCTAGGAGCCTTGGACAGTCTTCCATAGTAGCTTCAGTAGTCTCACCATTAGCTTCAGTCTTCATACCAGAAACTTCAGACTGGCCCCCCCCCCCAGAAGGTCAGTCGAAATAGCGAGTCTTAAAGCCATAGCCAGGTCCACCTCCAATGACCACTCACTCTCCTAGTCGCTTGCATCAATAAACAGAAATCAGGTGCACTAACAAGGCACTATTGCACCTGTAGCTGAAACAGTAATGCCTTGGGGTCCACAACTGAGGTCAAAAACTAGCTCATCCACATCCGGTCCACCCCCGAGGGTGTCACCTCCCCTCGGGCTGCCATCTTCTGCAGTACTCCTTCCATCCTCAGAAGGTACGCCAACAACAACTCCCCCGGCTGTTGCTGTATAGCAGTAAACTTTTTGCCACAACTTTCTTACATCCCAATCAGGGTCAAATACAGCACTTAAAGTATCCGAATACTGTTTGGCAGGTGCAGGGGTCTCCTGTTCCTGAAGTTTCCGCACAACCCGCAGAGCAGGCCCTCTGAGCGACGCCAAAATTGCCTGTCTCTTCTGGTCATTGTTTGCAGGTCAATCACTTAACATCCATTCAACATGCATCCTCCAGGTCTCCCAATCTTCTTCCCCACAGGGGTTGGGTGCAGTCCCAGAGAACACACTCTCCATGATTCATCAAAGGCGGGAAACCAGTTGGCACTAATTTCCCCATACAACTAGACATTGGTCCTCCCAGCCACTAGAGTGTACTAATCTCAGTGGTGCCTCCAAGATGTAACCTCTAGGTGGTGCTATCCCAAGGGCTACTACCCCTGCCTGCTTGGCTAGTTGCAGGTTAAGGGGCCTGGGTACTGAAATGGGTGCCTCCACCAGGAGGTCAGGGTTGTTAGTGCTCAAGCTAACCTGGGCACAGCCCTCTGGGACACTGTAACCCGCCTCTGTCCCTTCTAGTGGCCAGAAAAATATACAGTCATCACTTTTGCAATGACCCTTATTCACCATGCAAGTACCCACACTGTTTGCACTTACCACCAGGGCTGGGTCCCCCAGTTTGACCCTGGAGACCCCCTGTAAAACAAGGTTAGGCACAGCAAACAGCAACAGTACAGTGCTTTTAGTACAAACTGGAACCACAGTCAGGTTAAATGCAAAAAGAGTTAGATCTGATTTATTCAGGGGAGTTGAACAAGGGAGGGGCGTAATCAGCTTGATTGGCTTAAAGGCTAAATCAATCGGACAATCATGTATGCACCTCAGAGTCTCTACACAGTCATGCACTCTGGGTACTCAGGTAGGAAAAAGATGGGCTAGCCAGGAACGTTTACCTGGGTAGGCCAGCATCGCAGCTGGTTGGGGCCCTGTGATAGAAGAAAGCAACATGCACAACACACAGGGCTCAGTTGGTGAAAGAAAGACAACAAGGCAATCAGATGACAACACTTTAGATTTAGCTGTTGTTGCAGGGAGCTACCCTGATGTTTACTCATAATATCCAATACAGGGCACAGGCAGGATGAAATCGAGACTGCAGGTTGATGAGCTGGAGTGCCAGGAGAAGCAGGGCCCACATGAATCACTGAGGCATTGTTCATGTTCAAAACATTGAACAGGGGGCTGATCCCCAGGCAGGTCTCTCATCAATGACTTTCTCTGTGTAGTGGGTAATCTGGCTGGGCCAGAGTAACAAGGCCCAGGCCAAGTGGAGATGAATACGGATTCAGTCCAGGGGGGCTGGATACAGCCTCCAGCAAGCAGAACACAGTTCAGCACACTGTTGGGAACCAAATCGCGACCCACTTGCAGCACACAGCACATTTATAGTAAGGGAATACCACTGTACCAGGCGGATGGCAGTCCAGTCACAATTACAGAGTCTCTGCACCTAACCGAAATTCCAGCAATGTCTGAGGGCCTGACAGGCCGATCGTGTTCAGCAAATCTTCAGTCTTCTTCAGGTTTTGAGCTTGGTCACAGTCCAGTGGCTTTAATCTGTCTCACAATTCGGATTCAGTCCAATAAAGTCACAGGTTCCCTCTCAGGCACAGTAGGCAGGCATACAGGCCAAGCTCAAGCCTTTCCACAGTTCTCCCGCACGAAACTATGCAGGACTGCTGCTCGACTATCTCGAGCTGTTCACTCCTTCACTTCCCAACTCAGACTGACTCTAGCTGCAAGCAGCCTGGGACCTTCCCCAGGATCCAAAAAGTTTGGTTGGCTAATCTGTCTGTCAACCACAACAAGGGCTCCCCCTCCAGGTCCATTTGGGCGCCAAAGTTCCAAAACTCCCACAAGACCCCTGAAGATAGGCTCTAATTTAAAGTCCCCAAAGGTACTGATTGGCCCATTCTGGCAATCCAGGACCAAGATGGTGAAGATAAACAAAACTGTCCATGCTGCAAAGAAGGCAGGTTAGACAAACTACAATATCGTCACCACTCTAACAGATAATCAGCAAATAAGTGCATCTTCTCATAAAGCTCCCTCTGCGCAAGTAGCGATTGCAGAACAGAGCAATTATTTGGCTGCCCGGGCAGGACTCAAGCATAGAAACAGTCAGACCCCTCCCAGAATAATTATACCTGCGATTTAGGCAGCTCTTAAAGAGACAATACACAGAGGCTATAGAGGCACTCTCTGGCAATAACATTTAAACTGCTAAAATGCAGAACACCAACCTGGCAGTGGCATTTATGGAAGCTCAAGGAAGACTTTTCGGAAACCCCATTTGTAGGGGGTTACACACACACACACACACACACACACACACACACACACACATATATATATATATATATATATATATATATATGTATATAAAACAGGTAAGAGAAATCCAGCATTCAGATTGGCTGAGAAGTTCTCTAACCCATGTATTTATCAGCCCACAATTCCATGGTTTGTAGTCTCAGTCAGCTAGACAACTCGCAGTGCACAAACCATATTCATACACCCGTCCCCTTTCCTCACTGAACTGAGCACCCCACCCTCAGTAGATGGGACATTTAAAACAATTGAAGCAAAAACTGTGTTTGCTTACATTCCTCCACTGATTTTCTCCTGCTGCCCTTGCTAACCTGACATAGTCAAGTTCTTCATAGTTGTTATTGCCTGACCGGCAAGTTTGTCCTGTTCCAGTGTCATGCTCTCATTCTTTGATCTTTAAGTACTACAGTCTCAAGTCTTGCAAGACACACTGTGCAAGCTGCAGAATGAGAAACTTCTTAGCTGAGAATCTCATCAAGAGTATCACAGCAGTAGCAGGCAAGGTAACAAGAGGATTATTTTTTTAAACAAGTATCAAAAACTCCAAGAAGTGTTTTTGCTTTATTCAATAAATGATTTGTTTTCTTAATGTACATGTGTTGTGCAAGATCCCATTTTATAAGTGCAATGAGGTGTAAGCCCGCTTTGCAGGAGGGGCTTATGCTCCCATTTAGGAACCCCTTCCACCTCCTACCCCCCCCAGCTAGGGAATTTATTAGTGCTCTGGGGGCAATACCTGCTGGATGCCTCAAGGTGGCAGCACAGGACAGGTTAGGAAAGGTATATAAGACTGGAGACAGGAAGTTTTGGGGTCTTTTCCAGCCCGGGCGTTAGGTCTGGGGCTGATGGAGGGGTGGCTGGAGGAGCAGAGTAGGTAGGCAGGAAGGGAGCTTGGCAGTCTGGGTGGACCTGTAGAGGAAACCCCCCCAAAGTGGCAGATAGGGTCAGCCTCTGCAGCGATGTGACATTGAGGAGCTGGGAGGGAAGCTCCATGGGGAGGATGGTCAGCCAGATGCCTGCGTCATTGGGAGAATGGAGGTGCAGGTCGCAGTAAGAGGCCAGGATAGGCAGGAGCCCATGAGATCCCATGGAGTAATTTGCTTAGGCCACCAGGGCTGTGAGGACAGTGGCAGGATCCCCACAGCGGGGAGGCCAGTGGCAGTGGCTCTCCCCTGTACCTGGAGTGGCAGGGTAGCCTGAGGGCAAAGGGAGCCAGGGGCCCTTCATCCATTTCAGGGGACCTGCGTGGAGGGGCAGGTCCTTGGGTGTCGGCATTAAAGGGCTGGGTGGGTCACAGGTTTTAGGACAGGCCTGGGGGGGGTGCCTCTGGCAGAAGCTTATCACAAGTCCAGGATGAGTTGACAGGGACGTGGGCCAGGAGCTCTGTATACCCCTCCCAAAAAATGGTCATCTGGGATCATAGAAAGGAATTTTGCATCACTATCTGTAGAGGTAGGCTGCTCAGAGGGGCCTGGGTTGTGGCAGGACCCAGGGCTCTCCTGTGGCAGGGTAGCCCGATCAAGGCAACTCAGGTACTGGAGCAGGGCCGAGTTTGAGAGCCACTGCACCAGTAGAGAGGAGTGCAGAAAACAGCTGAACCGTAAGTGTGGGAACTGGTGCCGTGAGGTTGGGAGCACTGGCAGATTTAGGCTCCATGTAAAGCAAAGGAGACTGGGTTACAGGGCCTGGGACAAAAGGAAAAAATCCTGGTAACCCTTGAGATTTGGGCCAAGGTCCGGGGCCAGGTGAGGAAAGCAGCATGCTTTCCCATGCCGGAGACGGGGCAGCAGACCAGAGCCAAACCAGACAGAGAGGGGCTAGAATGGGTAACCCAGAATAGGAAAAGAGAGAGAGATCTGGCTTACCAGCGCCAGTGAGCCAGGAGCCTGTGGGTTTTTTCCAAGTAGGGAGGTTCCTTGGGTAAATCATTCAAGAGGTTAGAGTGAAGAAGCCCTGTTTGTACTGCCTGTAAACCATTTATGCTGCTCAGAATGTCCAGCCTGGGTACAGTATGTTGTAAAAGTTCAGATAGCCCCATGGGGCTCCTTCATTTATTTGATGAAGGATGTGACCCTTGCATTCCTGGAATCATTTGGGGTGCAGGAGCTAAAATAAAGAAGCTAGTTCAGAAGAGACTCATTATGATTCTTTCTTTATTTCAGTTGGAAGGGGGACAAATAAAATGGAAAACCTCCTCCCTTGTGTCTAATAAGTTGTAATTCCAGAAGGTGTCCATCAGGATGTATCGGGATTGAGGGGCTCTGGGGCTCAGAAGAGACAGGAGGCTGAAGTTTGGAGATCCTGGTCTGGCGGTCAGTATTCAGGGGGACAAACAGATCCAGAATTGGAGGTGAGATCAAGGTGATGAGAGGTAGGACAGATATTTTCCTATCTTATTTGGGGGTGCACTGGCTCAGGTGTTGTGCTTGTTGTATTCCTCTCCCATGCCCCCTGGAACACCTGCAACAATGATTTATGCCCCTGCACGAGGGGGATGGGGGAGGGGTGTTTACAGAGGCATTTCAGGGATGTGTGATTGTTGTCAGTAATCACACTTCTCTCTTGTGTATTTAAAGGCACTCAGCTCAATCGCCTCATGACTAACAAAGAAATCGAGAGGGGTGTGATAAAGTGACCCATAATCACAATCATACATCCTGTCATGCCTTATTGCATATGTATAGATACACATATGGATATATATGCAATGTCAGTGTCTTCCTGATGAGGTGCCTTTGTAAACGACTCCTTGACTCAAAGGGCTGTAATTCTGATTATTTCTTAAAATAAAATAAAAAATTAAAAGTCACAAATATCAAGGTTATTTTCATCTCAGAATGAAACGTTGTCAGCGTTTTAGAGATAGATAGATAGATAGACAGACAGACAGCTAGATAGACAGACAGATAGCTAGACAGATAGGCAGCTAGAGAGATAGACAGACAGATAGCTAGACAGACAGATAGCTAGACAGATAGAGTTAGACAGATAGATAAATAGATAGACAGAAAGATAGATAGCTAGAGCGACAGATAGAGATATAGACAGAGAGACAGATAGACAGAGAGACAGACAGATTGATAGATAGAGAGACAGACAGATTGATAGATAGACAGACAGAGAGATAGACAGGCAGATAGCTAGAGAGATAGACAGAGAGATAGATATATTAGATAGATAGATAGATAGATAGATAGATAGATAGATAGATAGATAGATTAGATAGATAGATAGATAGATAGATAGATAGATAGATAGATAGATAGATAGATAGATATGCATAATGATTTATATTTATCTATGAGAAAAGGATACACCATTGAGTCAGAGACTTGTTTTACCGTGGCTTCCAAAGGATCATTTCCAGGTGTGTACAGGGAGCATAGGGCGGTTAAGTGACCTACTTAGGATCACACAGTATGCAAGTGGAGGTTGAGTGAATCAAACCCAGGTCTGCTTGATGCACCAGTCTTATTCACAGTGCATTACTCTAACCTCTCTATACTCTAAGCTATACTGCCAACCAGTATTAAGTATGGTGTAACAACAATGGTAACATGCAGTTTTAAACTCAACTGGTACCGCATGACAAACTACATTAGATTTGCCGGGCACAACAAAAATGTCAGGAAACTCAAAGCTAAGGTCAGAAGGTTTAAAAAAAAAAAACAGCCTTTACATGTAGCCCACCCCCTCCTATCTAGTGGTATGCTGGTGGTAACTGTCTGTGGGGAGGGGGCGATCACAGCAGAGGCTGTAAAAGATGGCTTACACGTTCCAGGTTCCTCTGAAAGCAGGATGCCACTATCTCACCAGTGTGCTGGGCTAGGAGAGAACTGATGGTTAGTGGCAACAACAAGCAATCAAAGAACTGAGACAAAACTCCATTTCCAATAAACCGATGGGATCCTATTTAATAAAACAGAGTGGTGCAACTCCATGGAGCCAAGGAATTAATAAATTCATAGGGGAGAACATGTCACATACAAGGCTCGATAAGGATGAACTTCACTGCATGAGAAGTCTTGTAAGTAAAAAGTCTGCTTTAGTTTACAGTCACACTTGGTCACCAGGGTGACAGTTTCATGGCTGTCACCACTTCCTCAGGCCCAATACAGTGTTGAATGTTTTCTTACAAGATAGTACTCCTGTTCTGACTTTTACATTTTCTGGCACTTGCCTTAATCATGAACACTTAATTTCTTTCCCTCTTTCAACACCTCTCAAAAAACTTCTCAGCTATCAGCTGTTATTCCATATTCTTAAAGCCATTTAGGTGTCCTGCTGCATAATCTTGTTTGCTACAATTTTCTTAGATATTCTGTTAAACCCAGTTGATAGTGGATCCAGCAGTTCATGGTGTCTCCAGAGAACTAGAGTGACATGTTCCCAGCAGAGGTTCCAGCTGGCATTCCCTATCGGGCAGTATATCCAGGTCGACCTTTCTCTCTCGGCTTCATCACCACCCTTAAGATAGGTTCCTGTCTTCCTCTGTGGCCACTCATCTATCACACTGCTGGCCACTGGAACCACCTTCCCAACAACCGGGGAATCATTTGAAATGGCTGCCGCCACATCAGGAGCCTGAAATTTCTTCTTCCCTCTTCCCCGAGAATCTGAACAGCACCTACAAGCGGGCAATCCCCCTGCTTTTCTGCCACCAACTTCCCAACTCCTCGCCTGCACGATCCCACGCCCACGAGCAAGGTCCATCCCCAAGGTACTCCCGAATACAGCAGTTTCTCTGGACGGCAAAATATTAACCCTTTCTGGGTGTGGTTTGAAATAAGCCAAAATAAATCCCAATGGTGTATGTCCCAGTACACTAACTAGCACCCAGACCCTGGGGGAGGAGAGGGTTACATACAGAACACAGTCACCCTAGACAGAGTAGCAGAAATAAATTAGCACAAATATTTTATATGGAAACCATAATGCAACCTTAACTGAGAAGCACATGTTTATGACAATGCAGAGTGAAACACTCAGTTTGCACATCAAGTAAACATTTGACATTGCAAAATAATTGTGTTTGAATTCAAGCCAATCTGAAGTTGTGAGATAAGGAGAGGTGAGTGCATGCTCTAAGTCTTATGATGTATGTGTTTGATGTCTTTCCATATTTACTGTTTTTCTTTTACTTTGTATATTTAGCAGCACGTTGGGCTCTAGGGTAGGCTGTCCCTTCCATCACCCATCACCCTAGTCTCCACAATGTGAGGAGTGACACAGAGACCATAGCAGGTATAATGTAACACAGTAGTGTGATGATGGAAGGGACTTAAGGTCCATCTTTTCCACTCCTCTTGATACACAGTAGTGACTATATCCAATCTGCATAAAGAAATAACTAAAGAAACAGAATGTTACCCTACTCCTGCTGTATATCCCTCAATGCCATGCTCCTTCAGGAAACAGTCTAGTCCTGTTTTTAAAGCCTGAACAGTGTTAACTTCCACAACCTCACTGGATAGGGCATTCCACATATTAACCACCTTCTGTGTAAAGTAATGCTTACGTATCTTTGCCATAATACTGCCCCCTCTTAGTTTGAATGCGTGCCCTCTAGTTGTGCTAGCACTCACCAGCTCAGTCGTCTGTGTCTACACAATCCTGTCTATCCCCTTTAGTATTTGGAAAACCATGATCATGTCCTCTTCCAGTTTCCTTTTTTCTAGGCTGGTTGAATATGTTCAGTTGCACCAAACAACGTACCTCTTGCCTCCTAAGCCACTAGTCAGGCTGGTGGCTCTGTGCCGGACCCTTTCGATCTCTTCAGTGTCCTTGCTGTACTCCGGTGACCAGAACTGGAGTGCAGTACTCCTGGTGTGGTAGACCCAACTCAGTGTACAGAGAGAGAATCACCTCTCTTGACCTGCTCCCTACCCCTCTTGTAATGCATCCCAGGACTGCATCTGCTTTCTTGACTACAACAGCACACACACTGCCTGCCTGACTTTAACTTAAGACCCACAGTTACCTAGAGCTCCTCTTCCTCAGTTGTGCTGTCCACTGTTGCACCACACAGGGTGTCTGCATGACCAAGATTCCTTGTCCCTAAGTGAAGTGCCTTGCACTTCTCACATTCAGTCTAAGACCAAATTTCACAGCCTGGGCAACTGAGGTGTACAGGCCCCCCCTCCCCATAGTGCCCCTCCCAGGGTCAGCGTTGCATCTTTCCCTACGTAGTAAGTAAGTAAGGACAGTTTTATTTGTTTTGTCCCATTGCTGGAGCTTAGGGCACTGTACATAGGCCAAGGAAACAGAATAAGATGTCAGACAAATAAATCATATACATACAACATCGATTCAAGTGAATTAAATAGACAGTAAAGTACAATTCATAAAACAGTGCCTAAAATAAAATGAATTGATAGCAAACTAAATATTAAAGATAAGATAAAATAGCAGCCAGTATTGGGAGGCCCTTAAGTATGACCCCAAAAGCCTTCCTAAACAGGCGAGACTTCAATCTCCTCTTGAAGGCCTTCACCGAGGGGCTTTCCGTCAGAGATCTTGGAGTAGAGTTCCACAGGACTGGGTCAGTGACCTCAAAGGCCACTGTGTGGTAGTGTACTTTTTCATCTTTTCTAATATTACACCCCTCCCCTCAATATGAGCAACCAGACTGCTGCATTCCCTTGGTCAAGAATGCTGAATGCATAAGAAGCCACTAACTATTATGCCTATACATCTCTTAACTAAGTCAGTATGTGTGTTGAGGGTGCTCCCCTGGGATTCAACGTCATCACTGCTATGACGCCACATGTACGCCATCAGTCTGAAAAGGGGGTTCTGCAGTTAGGATAGAAACTTGATTTCCTACGTGCCAGTGCAATGTATAGAAGTTGATGCACACTTGGACTATACCTCCCACAGCATAAGTCAGCGGGGGCTCCAGTCTAGTTCCTTTTCTTACCTTTGAACTCCCTCAGAAAGACTAGTGCAATTTATTACCTTGGGCAAGTCACTTCAGCTCCCTGTGCTTCAGTCTGCCCGTTGCTCATGTAAGTTATAAAAGGTATTGCCACTAGGCTCTCTGAAATCTTCAGTTTCATAAGAGACAAGTAAGTTCAGTTACAGTCAGTAATCTCAGTTAAAATGGGGTCAGCTGGGCTCAGCTGGAAGCACATTCATGTCTGGACCATAAGGTTGTGGGTTCTAGTCCTGCATCAGGATTGGACTCATACCCTAAATGTTGGCACCTAATTAAAGTACTAGAGAGGTTCTGTACTGTCAGGATGTTCTTTTCTTTGGATGAGATATTAAGTGAAGTCCCATTTGCCTTTTCTGATGGCTGTTCAGGTGGACATTAAAGATTCCATGGCACTTCTCGAAAGTGTAAAGGAATTTCCCCAGTGTCCTGGCCAGATTTGCCCCATTCATTAAAAATACCACCAACAGCTTAATCTGGTTCAATTTCAGATGGTTTGCATCTGTATACCCACACTGAGGATGAGGCTGTATCCCCCCACTGATGGCAAGGCTGAAAATAGGCTGCACTGTCTAGCCCCCTGTTCCCAATCACAAAAATTAAAAAAATAAGAAGCCTGGCTAACACAAGAGTTGTCTTGCTTTTCAGAGCACTTTACCCTAAGCCACTGACCTCACTGCTACAGTCTAGTCTTGGCGTCATCCCAGTTCCAACCATCATTGCTCCCCCACCTCCACTGCCTTGACCAGTGGGGGGAGCCATGTGAGGCAAGGCCCAAGACAGTACCAGTAACTGTCATTGAGAAGGCTCATTGGAATATTTTTTCCAGGTTCTTTTTTTTTCTCCCCTAGGTCGACGCCCAATTAGAGCCCAGCCCCCAGCCCCGTCCCGGAATAGCCGATGCTTACCTTGTACCTGGCCCAGGAGTGGAGCCTGTGGGGAGTCAGTCCTCATCCTGCTGCTGCTGATGTTTTTCTCCTCCTGTTATCGACCAGGAGCCCTAGGAGTAGGAGCGTATGCGTGTGGAGGTGCGCATGCACCATACAGCCCCAGTAGCTCCTTTCTCCCACCCCATGGCCTAATGCCTAGGCCCCCTCCAGCTCATGCCACTCCCAGCCTCTACTAGGAGTCACCATTGGCCAAGGGGTGCTGCATCACCTCCCCAGAGAGGACAGCCTGCCCGTCAGCAGCTCAGTCCAGCTCCTCTCCCCCCCCCCCACTGCCAACCTCCAGCGACCCGAGCTCGTTGCCGAACCCAGGTCGCCAGCATGCCATGAGGTAAGGCATCCAGTGCCTCAGCCCTCAGTGCCACCGGGCCGGCTCCAGGTTCTTGACCCCATCCACAGCCCCGCTGTGCCTGCAGAGGAGTCACACTCCCTGGCCCACCACATAGGTTGTTGTGATGGCAGAACCTGGTGTTGTCCCTCCCTAGCCAGGAGCGCTACAAAGCTGCAGTGCCTCCCCAACCCCCTCTACCCCCCGCCCCCAACCTACTCCTGAGTTTGAGCCTAAACTCAGGTCACTGTATGGGAGCACAAGACGTTACCTACTGGGTCACAGGGCAGCCTTAAGACAAGGTTTTCATTTGAGCATCATTGATATTCGCAGTGGTACATGCAGTATAACACACCTAGCTCCATTCACAAACATTACTAATGCACTGCTGCTTAACAGCATTTAAAATACATAGTAACATAGTAATATAAGGTGGAGTCTCTAGGTCCATCATGTCCTACTCCCCGACACTCACTGTTTCATAAGCAGGGATGAATAAGCAGTGGTTAAACTGGAAATATTTAGGAGGTGGAACTCTCATCTCTACATTTATAGGAAGTGGAACTGTAGTCTGTATGAGGCAGAACTCTCCAATAGCATTCTCATAGTGGAGAAAAGTGTCAGAGCAGGTGGAAGTGAGTTCCTCTGAGTTCCTACCCAACTAAACCCCTGTGAATAAGTATGCTGTGCAAACTCTATGTACTATTTTAAAATGGTTCCCTACCCTCTCTGCTACCAAAGTATCCTTGATTCCCTTGGTAAGCTGAAATTTGTCCAGCCTTACCTTGATGAGCTGAGCTGTCTTTATGCACAATATCTGCACATAGGCTGTTTTATAGGTTCACCACCCTTTGGGAGAATGTAGCTCCTAGCATTACCCCAGAATTTACCACCTCTGAGCTTTAGGGTGTGTCCATGCATCCTATTTGAGGATACCAGATCAGTCATCTCCATGTGCTTGATCCTGTGGATACCCTTGAGTATGTAGAAGGCTGAGATCATGATGTCAACTCTCAGCCTCTTTTTATCTATGGTGAACGTGTTAAGGGTTACCAACTTCAGTTGATAACTTTTGTCTTCAATACCCCTGATCACTGGTGGCCCTGCAGTGCACTCTCTCAATTTCTTTTGTACGGAGGAGCCCAGAAATGCATGCTGTATTTCAGGTAGGGCCTGACCAGGGCCTTGTAAAGTGGCAGTATTATGTTCCCTGCCCTGCTGTTCACCCTCCTCTTGATGCACCCCAGCAGTCTGCAGGCCCTCTTGGGACAGTGGCTGGGCACTGCCAGTCATTATGAAGCACTTCTCTATAGGGATACCCTTGGTCCTTTTCCTCCTCTGCAGTAAGAGAGGCCCCATACAGTGCGTAGGTCCTACCTCTGTTGTTTCACTCTCAAATGGTGCACCTTAAATTTGGCTGTACTCTGAGTAATTCTAGTTTTTGTGACATTTCACCAATTACCTAGCTTGTTTAGGTCCTCCTGAAGTAGTCCCCATCCAAAAGGGAGTCTACTACCTTGGCCACCAGGTCATCAGTGAGTGTAAGTAGCCTGCTGTAAACCCCAGCTTCCAAATCGTTGATGATAATGTTGAACAGTGGTAGCCCCAGCCTCAATTCCTGAGGGATGTGGTTGAGTACCTCTATCCACACTTAGAGTAGTGCTGTCAGCCACAGCTCTCTGCTTCCTTCCTTCCCCCAAGGCAGTTTGCATTCCACCTTGTAAATATCTTATGTATACAAAACTGGTGTACTTTCCTCATATACTTGCCATGCACCACAGAGTCAGAGGCCTTGCTGAAGTCCCGATGGACTACAGCTATAGCTCTGCCCATCTGCCTCCCTGGCCAACCCCTCAAAGTGGTGATCAGGTTGGTTTGGCAAAATCTGCTCCCTCATTAAACCATGCTGGGAAGGGGCAAGAACCCTGGTCTCAACAAAGTGCTTCATTATTCTGTCCTTGATGATGGTTTCCAGAACCTTGCTCAGCCCCAATGTCAGGCTAACCAGTGTGTAAGTGAGCGGGACCAACCTTTCCCCCATTCCTAAAGATTGACCACTTTCCAATACTCTGTCACTACCCCTGGCAAGTGACCCCATCAGTTGTTCCCTTCACTCCACTGTGATGATGGGGTTATATGGTCTTCCCCCTGGGACTACCTGTCTTGATCTGCAGCAGGTAGTCAGCTACCAAGGTGAGTGTGCGTCTGCAGGCAGCATTATGGCTACTCCTGATCCCATAGGGCCTCCCAGTGAGCACCATCCATTCCCTAGGGACCCCATGGGAACACCTCACTGAAGTAGTTATTCTGTGCCTCAGCGATAGTCCCAGGTTTCTCTCTCTCTCTCTCTCTCTCTCTCTCTCTTTCCCTGTTTTCAGGGGCCCAACCCCTTCCTTTACCTTTCTTCTTTCATTTATATACTGGAAGATTACTTTGGTACTGAACGCAACTCTGGCTGCTATCCATGTTTCCTGACCCTCCTTGACTTTCTTAATTCTAGTATTGCAGTCTTTCAATGCTTCCCTGCACTACTCTCAGGAACAGAGAAAGCCAGCCTCTTTCCAGTGGTCATAGCATTTCTTCTCTGTTTTTAGTTTCTGGAGAAAAATTATGTTCCTTCTATAGCAACTTTAGCTCACTTTTCCAATTGGACCACCTGGTGGCAGTGGTGGAGATTCTACGAGAGCTCTTGGTGGGTATCTGACTATGGGCCCAGAATCCTGAAACTAGCTTTTTGGAAATACATTTTTCATTGCACTGTTGCTTTAAGATAACTGGGTAAGTGGAGTCTTGATAATCATATAGTGAGTTTATTAATCGTGACTAGAACAAGCTCTCCATTAGTTATTAAATGTTTTTGTTTCCTCCACTACATGTGAGGGGACACATCCCTGTGTATACCAGGGATTCCCCCACATAACCTTATCAGACCTTAACTATGTATGCATCTGTAACAACTTTTGTGTATTTTTTTGTTGTTGTTTTTGTGTTTAAAGGACTCATAAATTAGGGTTATGGAATCTGCCTTACCTACATAATGCTGTGCTTCTTTTGCCTGGAAATGTTGTAAATCCATAGTCACTAGGATTGAAAGGTCTCCGTAACTTGTAAACAACCCCCCGACCATATTCAAACCTGCCGCTTCAGTAGCTGCCTAAAATGGCCACTATGTGCTTATGGGATGACATCAATGGAGTGACAGTGCTCCAGAGTATTAATATTGTCTGAATGGGGACCTTATTAATTAAAATATAAAAATAACATTAACAAAGCACCTCTTCTTCAAAGTCTTTACTGTGCAGGTGTGACAAACCTTTCACACCTGCACAGTAAACACTTTGAAGGAGAAGCACTTTGTTAATGTTATTTTAATATTTAATTAACAAGGTCCCCATACAGACAATATTAATACTCCGGAACCCTGTCACTCCACTGACGTCATCCCATAAGCACATAGCGGCCATTTTAGGCAGCTACTGAAGTGGCAGGTTTGAATATGTTTGGGGGATTTGTTTATAAGTTACAGAGACCTTTCAATCCTAGTGACTATGGATTTACAACATTTCCCAGCAAAAGGAACACAGTATTATGTAGGTAAGCATCTAACCTACGGTGAAAGACACAGAACCTTAGTGCGTAAGCACTGAGGCAAGGGTTACCTCGAAGGGCATTGGCAGGGTAGCCAGATTTCAAAGAAATACAAAATCACACATACCCCCATAATGCAAAGCATCATGGGCTATATATGCAAATCACCAAAAAATGTAATGCTGGTTCACCTTTAAGCAGGAAAGAATGGTGCGGAAAGGCCTCCCAAACAAGTCTGCAAAGAGTGCCAACAGAAGACACAGACACGTGTTTCATCCTACCAGGACTCATCAGTGTGCCTCATCTGTATGCCACCCCTTGAAACGAACCAGCTACCCTAAGTTGGTCTATCAGGTTTGGGTTGTGGTGAGCCCAATAAAACCAAAAAACAAGATAAAAGACAAAGAACCTTAGTATGTAAGCACTGTGGCAAGGGTTATCCCAAAGGTCACTGGCCGGGAAGCCAGATTTCAAAGAAATACAAAATCACACATACACAGTCCTTTCATTTTTATTATTAGCTAGAACTCTGTAAATATTTCAGCTGATATAAAAATGGTTTGGTCAATCTAAGTTTGTATGCCACTGTAGGCCAGGCCTGAGGCAGTCAGCTAGGGGGACACTTGGGCAAACAATAGAGTTTCTGTCAGCTAAAGGGTATTTACACTTCAAAGAGGTGAATTGCTTTCATAATCAGGAACTCTGTTTTGAATGTAAATAAAGCCAGAGGAGGTTAGACAGAACCCCATGGACTTTACTAGATGGGAATATAAAAGGATGGACATTACAATCCATGAAACCAGGGTCTGAAGTGCAAATACAGTTTGGACCAGTTTTCCAGATGGGTGGTTTTCCAGGAGATAAAGTACATGTTTAACCTATAGTGTCATTGTGACATATTTGATGATGCATCACAGGGAACTGACAGCTGAAGGTTTTTGAGGACTTGCCAGACCCTAGCAACTTAGTTAGGTTGGGGATCACAAGCAGTTACCATCTAAGGTTCGAGAGTCCATGCCGATTCACTAAGATCCAGTGTGGTAAGAAATCTCTACTCTGTTAGTTTTAAGGAGCTAAAGAAAGAATCTTTCTGTTTGTCTCTTCTGCTGTGTGTAGACCATTTTCTTTTTAATTTCTGTGGAAACTCTGGAATTCCCGTAGTCTTTGTATATCATGATATTCTGTAGATTGTGTAAATATTGTGAAGTAGTAAATACTATTTTTATATAATTAATGCCTCTGTGACTAAATCTTTTAGGGGGGATAGCTAATTGCTGGTATTGACAAATCCACAATCTGTCTCTGAAGGAAGGCAAACTACAGTAACCATTCTCTAAGAAATGAAGTGTTGTCTCAGAAGTGAATGACCAGAGAAGGTCAAGCATTTTGTTGCATCCCATATTCCTGCTGCTATAAATAACACTCCCTATCTCCCTGTTTCCCTGTCCACAGCTGGACCACCTACCAGGAGGTCATGAGGGTCTCCACCATAGTTCTCCCCCATCATCGAAGCAAAGGGACGCTGAGATAGGACGTCGTGAGGGTCTGATTGATACCCTCCTCCACAACGAATATCCCACCACTCACCAGGTACGCACGGAGCCTGCCATTCAGCTGCTATGGTCTCTGTTACCAGCGCAAGCAGATCCCCGCCTCCCCCCACCACCACCCTTGGTCGACATCGGGCTTTATAGTGATGATCATGTGATTGTCTAAAACCAATCAGCCCACTTTGTCATCTGCAGCTTATACTAGGTCAATGCTAGAGCGCTCCCTCCCATTACCTTCTAATATATAATTCTCCCTCTAGCAACATGACTTGTATCTCCTGGGCCCTTAACCACACCGCCTTAATCTTCTTCTTAACTCTCCTCTCTCACTCCCACCCCTCTCTTCCTGAGGGCACAGCCATCTCAAGGGACCACTTCAGCTGCCCAAATACACATACCAGCAGCTATGCAACCATGTCATGCTACCTAACAACAATTCCCCCTATTTTCCACAGCACTAACCTTACCTTCTACACCAGTTGCACCTTACACAGGTCTTTAGTGGACCGTGTGCCACCCTCCTCAGGCATTCACTCTCTAAATAGCCCTCATCCCTCCCTATCCCTAGCCCAACTAGTCCAACTAGTCCGCACTATCACCACTCCAGTTGTGCACACCAAATCTAAATCTAACCTACGCTTCTTTACCTCTAGCCCCAAACTGATCCAGAAAGCCACTCTTCGCCAGGCTATCCTCCTCTTCTTCTAATCTCAGGCAATGTACACCCTAATCCTGGCCCAATAGCAACTAGTGTTCCCAAGGGGCGCGAGCAGAGAGGCCTACTTCTAACCTCCCTTAATATCTGCAGCCTACCCAAGAAATTCACTCAACTGCAGTGTTGGATCGCCCGACATTCCCCTGACATACTGGCACTATCTGAGACCTGGCTCTCCCACAAAATCCCGGATGCCTCCATCACTCTTAAAGATTACTCCATCTTCACAGCAGACAGGACAGGCAAAAGAGGGGGTGGTTGTGCCATATATTCGAGAACCTCTCTCCAGCCCCTCCTTGTCCCCCTTCCCCCACTGGCTCACGGTACCCAAGCCATCACAATTAAAGCCTCACTAGGCACCCCAGGTAAACCACTGTACATTATGGCAGCCTACATCCCACCCTCTGACCAGAAACATGCCTTTGAATCTATTCTGGCTACCATCTCCCATCTCCCATCTCCCCTCCAGGAGTGAACTGATTATAATGGGTGATTTCAATGTGAACTGGTTATCCTCTGCTACTGCCACATTCAAAGATGCAATACGTGCCTATGACCTTACTCAGGTAGTCTAGTCACCTACCAGGGTCAATCCCAAATCTGGGACCTCCACCCTTATTGACCTCATCCTTACGAATAAACCCACCCACCTCAACAAAGTAAGAGTTGTCCCTGATGTCCTAAGTGACCACTCTCCTGTCTCCTGCTGCTGGTCAAATAAATCCACTCCCAGTCAATCTAAAAAATCCACCCTGAGGCACCTCAAAAAAGGAGCCCTCTCTCGTCTCAAACTTTATCTCTTCTCCTGTAACTGGGCACCCATTCATACTGCCATGTCCGTAGACGCTGCCCTCACCTCCTTTATTAAAATCTTTAATACCGCCTGCGACATATTTGCCCCTTTCACTACACAATTAATAAAAGACAGGGATACTCCGTGGATCTCGCACATCCTATTAAAACTGATGCAACACAGAGATGACCTCTGGCATAGGGCTTTGTACTCCCAAATCCCCTCTGACCATCAGCTATATAGAGAGGCTAGAAACAAGTGCACCTGGGCAATTCAGCTAGCTAAGTCTACCTACTACAAGCAAGTACTCATCTCCACATGGGGCACTGGGAATAAATTCTGGAACAATGTCAAGGAACTCTGCGGGAAAGCCATTCCCCCACCCCTCATACAGATTCTCAGTCAGGACACCCTCACCCAGGACCCTAACACCATAGCAAATGTCCTTAACAACTCCTTCTCCGATCTTAGCCACATCCTACCACAGAATTTCTTTGACCCTATCTCAAACGGTCCATCTAGCACCTCCAAACCTAATACACGCCCTCCCTTTCGGCTGAGAATGAGCTCCTGCAATGAGGCTAAATGCTACCTAACCAAAGCCCTGAGCAACTCGTGTTTCAGCAGTGACTCCCTACACCTTAAAATTCTCAGACTTACACTAGACGAGACCTTGCCTCACCTTACCAAAATACTAAACTGTTCTCTGACACTGGGTCAATTTCCAACTCTCTGGAAAAAGGGTATCATCACTCCTATCCTAAAAAAGGGTAACCCAACTGACCCTTGTAACTATAGGCCCATTACAATCCCCCCCCAAAGCACTCTAAAAAATTGTGGCTGACCAGCTCACAGAGTACCTGAACAAATATAATCTGCTGTGTCAAGAACAGCACAGGTTTAGATCAGGGCACAGCACTGCTACAGCCCTCCTCGAATTCACCTCCTACATACATGAAGTGTTGGATCAAGGGTCACTAGCAGGGACAATCTTTGTGGATCTGACCAAAGCGTTTGACACCGTCAGTCATGCACTTCTTATCCACTCGCTACCCTGCCTCCGTCTTGCCCCAGAAGCAATCTCCTGGTTCAAGAACTATCTCTCAGACCGGACTCAACAGGTCAAAATCAACACCACCCTATCTGCCAAACTATCTGTTCACTCTGGAGTCCCCCAAGGGTCAATCTTAGGCCCCTTACCTTTCACTCTCTTTCTCACCTCCCTCCCGCAGGCCTGCAGTGGTAAACTATTACTCTATGCCGATGATGCCATTGTACACTGGAAACACTCAAATCCAATCTCCCTTCAAAATATCCTGAAAAGCTGCTTTCGAGAACTTGAATCCCAATTTACTGATCACAGGTTACTACTTAACTACAACAAGACCAAATCTATGATCTTTGCTCACTGCCAAAACCCCAATAGTAATGCCCAACTAACTATCTCCAATCCACAGGACACCCAAATCGAACAGGTCAAAAACTTTAAGTATCTGGGCATTACACTGGACACATCCCTCACTTACCACTCACATATTAAACACCTCTCCACCTCTGCCAACTTACGACTGGGGATTATTTACAGGCACAAGCACTGCCTCCCCCCGCCGCCGGTGCTTAGACTGGCTGTTACCTGCTCAGTCCTATCTGTTGTCGATTATGGGATTACAATTTATGGCACAGCCGATAACACAGCCCTAAATAGCATCAAATTAGCTCTTAACAAAGCCTTCCGATTGGTCACTAATGCAGAAAGATTAACACACACATGTGAGCTCTATAATCGAGCAGACTGGCTGACCTTTGAAGGGAGACTAATGTACCACACCTGCCTCCAAGCAAAAATGTTCCTGATGAAACTTTCACCTTCAGGTCTTCACCCTCTCCTCCAACCAACCCCTCATAGGAGCACCCCTCGAAATCTGGCTAACACCACACTCCTAATCCCCCACTGTAGGACTTCACTAGGGCAAAGGTATTTCAGGTATCGAGCACCACTCTGGCTTAATCAACTCCCTTCCTCCATCTCCCAAGCCCCCAGCCTTAGCCTATATAAAAAAGGCCTCAAGAGATTTCTCCTGGACTCTGAGACTTGTGGCTGCTTCAACCTGTCCTCCCACACTAGGCTGAAGTCAGAATCCAATGCCTCCCTCAACTCCCTAACAGACCAGCATAAGTTCTGGGTACTTTAAGCTCAACCCTTCAGCCAAATCCTAGCATCTGAAACTAGCAACCAATCCCCCCTCACCACAACGACTCTGGGTTCCTATACAACCCTAGTGAAACCATGAGAAACTAACCTAACAAGCTAATTACTCTGTACTGATTCAACCATGTTATTTTGCCTTAATGTATTGTTTGCCTGGTTAGCAATATACAATTTGTCACTATGTGTTGCTTCTGTTATAGACGTGGAGCCTTTGCAAAGGAGTCTTTGACTCAAAGGAGTGTAATTCCGATATTTCAATAAATAAATAAAGGAGCACCGTACTGTGTGAGCAATGGCTCTGGTGGGATTTGGACCACAAAAGTCCTCTGGTAAGATAATCACTTCCGAGTGGTAGCAGCTACTGAAATGCTCTTACAGGTGTGGAGGGTTGAGAACATTGATAGCCTGTTACAGACTGCATTCTGAGTGTGGACAGATTGTGACAGCATCTGTGTAGTTAAGTGGACTGAATTCTAGACATGACTGCAATAAGAACACAATTGCTTTAAAAATGACCAGGCTATTTTGTAACTCAGTCCCTTAATTTTGACATCTGTTGAGTGTCAAACTGTCAGAAGTCTTCCTGAGAGTATTATGATGTTGTTACAAGGAAGATATTTAAAGCAGCAGTGCAATGAAAAAAGTTTTTCCAAAAAGCTACTTTTCTGCAATGGTTATGTAAAATATTGGCAGAACTGTTGATCTGGTTTTTCTGGATGCTTCCTATGCTGTGTACTGTACATGTGAATTTCTGTCTGGATTTTAACCCTCCTCAGGTCTTCAGTATTATTTCTATGTAAAAATGAGGCAGCCATCTTTTTTTCTTGAGAAATACTTATTTTAAAACTTTCATAAAATTCCCAAATGATGACAGAAACAGAAAATGTAACCACCAAAATAAACTAGAAGACATCTGGCATTGATTAGGAAGAAAAAAAGCTGGGGTAAAATTTTAGCCCATTTTCATTGCACTGCTGCTTTAAAGTCAATTTTCCTTTAGAAGCACTATTCCATTACCAAATGACAAACTGAATTAACAGAATATTCACAAATTCTTAATTCTAAAAAGTAGCAGCAGCAGCAGGAAGTTGTGACAGTACTCTCCCAAAGGCAAAAAGTACCATGGCTGGAGTCAGAAAGTGTATGAAGGAGGAAAAGCTACAGCGGTAATCCAATACAAAGCATCAGATCCAACACAAAGCATGTGGTAGAGTACAAAATGTAAATATCAGCTAAAGTGTGTAATTTCTAATTAATCTGCTGCTCTACTGTTGCTCAGAATCACACAATATGTTCCCTTATACCTTTCTCTGCAAATGATAGCCACATACTTATGGAATTTGTATCACTTACATGTAGGTCTCTGCAGACAACTGCTTGTTATTACCTTAGGGCAGCACATCTGATTCGATGCCAAGTCAGGCAGTACACCACTAAACTGCTATCCTAAGCAGGGACACCTGGAACTGGGCCAACAAGGAAGCATCACCACCTGTCTTACTGGTTTTATCCTAGGCAGCATTTACATTAAAACATTTCCCCTGTGAAACCAAATCACAACTAGGAAGTCAGTATGTTTAACTGGTAGAAACCCTGTTCTTCACTAAATGAATGCATGCCCTGGTACAGATGTAAAACTGTCAAGTTGAGTAACAGTAGCTAAATGAAAATGCTTTGGAGGGGGGAACAGATTTGGAGAGGCTGAGAAGGAAGTGGCTGAAGTGAAAATTAAAATGTAATTGCACTGACTGACAGTACAGTCCAAGCCACTTAAACGGGACACGCTTAAGCGGGACGGCCGCTTAAACGGGACGTTTCCTTGGAAACACTTTTAGTGCTAGTGTTAAACATAAGCGTGATACTTCCTTTAAGAGGGACACATTTAATGGTCAATTTCAGTTTGTTGGGACATGTGACAGTGAGATTCTGCACCATTAAGTGGTTTAGAGTAGATGCAAATTACAATAATCAGCTGAAAACAATGAGAAGTAGCACATTAGATAAAAGCCTTTCACTGTGAGGCTTTCTTAGTTTATCTGTGCCTTCACTCCATGATGTCAGGCCCATGCAATGAACTTACTCTCGCTGAGCGGGTTAGGGTTGTTGAAGCACTGAATGACTCAACCCGATCGCTGTCCTCCATAGCGGCAGAGTTTAAGATTTCAAAAAGTCAGGCCGGGAAGATAAGCAAGAACAGGAACTCTATTCTCGCTCAATGGCATACAAATTCAAACCCAACCATAAGAGAAAAAGAGAGGGTAAAGACAGCGATGTTGATGACGCCCTCTTACTCTGGTTTCCACAAGCCCTGGAAAAAGGAGCTTGGATATCTGGCCCCATGCTAAAATCAAAGGCTGATGATTTAGCTAAACAAATGGGGCATGTTGGGTTTGAGGCCACTGATAGCTGGCTGTCTAGATGGAAGCAGCGCTATCAAATCATTTTCAAAAGGGAGCACGGTGAGAAACAGGACGCTGATGCAACAGCAGCAAGCTCCTGGGTAGCTGACATCCTGCCTGGTCTACTTGCTGGGTTTCCACCAGCTGATGTCTTTAATGCCAATGAAACAGGCTTGTTTTTTCATGGTTATCCTGACCGAGGGCACTCACTTAAAAGTCAAGATTTAGTTAGTGGCAAGAAGGCGAAAGACAGAATTTCGGTCATGTGCTGTGCAAATCAAACGCGGACAGAAAAGCTAAAACTTCTGGTTATCGGTATGAGCAAACACCCCCAATGTTTATCAAAATATCTCAAAACACTTCCAGTGACATACACAAGCTCAGCTAATGCTTGGATGACTGGCTCAAATTTTCAGGAGTGGCTCTTAACATGGGATTCAGAGCTCCGTAGAAAAAATCATAAAATTCTCCTTCTTGTGGATATCTGTTTTGCCCACCCCTATGAGCCTGCTCGCCGGTTGAAGTTTATTAAACTTGTGTTTTTTCCCCCAAACACCATGAGCATAATTCAGCCAATGGACATGGGGGTCATTAAGAATCTAAAGGGCCACTACAGATCGTACATTGCAGGCAAAATCATCACCACAATCGATGAGGGGGAGTCCACTCATGCTGCTGAAATTGCCCGTAAAGTAAATCTATTTACATGATCCATCAGGCGTGGCAAGCTGTAAAACCATTAACAATAGAGCACTGCTTTAGAAAAGCAGACTTCTATGGCTTCAATGAGCCACAAGAAATTTGTGCTACTGGGCTGGAGGATGTCACAATTCCATCCTTCATGAACTCTCAGATGTTCACAGAGTTCGTGGAGATGGACTCAGATGAGCCGACCATGGGAGAGCTCAGCGATTCAGATGTTGTGACTGCTGTGGTAGGTGAAGCTGGAGGACTGCTTGAGGATGAAAGCGACGACATCTCCGATACCAAAGCTGTAGTCTTTGCCGGTGAGGCTCTAAACTTCCCATTCAACTTACTCATGTCTTCAAAGTCTGTCTATGGCTACTGGTGAAATTTGCTGCTGTTGCATTCCAATCCTGCCCACTTCAGGCACTGTTTAGATTCTCTGCATTCTGCAGTCACTGTGACATGCTAAACACCTCTAGATTCTGCAGTCACCGTGACATGCTAGCCACCTCTGCATTCTGCAGTCATCGTGATATGCTAGCCACCTCTGCATTCTGCAGTCATCGTGATATGCTAGCCACCTCTGCATTCTGCAGTCATCATGACATGCTAGTCTCCCACTTAAATGGACGTACAAGGAAAAGACAGGAAAACACAAACCTGTTGCAATCTCAGCTATAACAACACAAGCTCTGGTCAGAGCCACAATGGCTGCTACTGCAACTGTATTTATAGAAATGTGAATGCGCATGCTTAGACCTTCAGAAGGGGGACCTATAGGTCCTGATTAGCAAAAACAGAAAACAGTTAAATGTTTTTAATAACTCACATTTTTTTCAATAGCTCACATTACCTGTATTATGTCTTTTTATCTGGTTGATCCTGTGACCCCCCCCCCATCGCCCTTTATTGGCAACTACCAGTCCCACAACCCACCATGGCCAGCTCTCTGATGATGCGCATGAAAGGCTAAGCCATGGGGGACTTCTATATGCCTAGAATCATACAGTAACTTTAATCTGCTTATTCAGCATGTGATTGTGCTTATAGTGCTACTACCGATCAGCCGAGGACAGCGGATCTGTACTGGCAATATAGGAGCAATGACACGCTGAATAAGTGATTAAAGTTACTACAGTATATGCTTATAGACATACAGAAGTACCCCAAAGCTTAGTCCATTGTGCACATCATCAGAAGGCTGGCTGTGGAGGATTGTGGTAATTGTTGATAATGGCCGGGGTCACAGGATCAACCATTTAAAAAGATATAATACAGGCAATGCGAGTTATTGAGATAATGTAAGTACTTTGCATTTTTGCTAATTGGGACCCATAGGTACTGCTTCTTTGTTTTTTAATCAATTGTGAATGAGACATCCATGAAGAAAACAGGGTGGCAGAGGGTGGGGGCTGCACTGTAGTGAATGAAGAGGACACAGTGAGATGTTATTCATCTCCATTCTGTGGATGCAGACAGGCTGTGTTGCATTAGGAAACATTCCAGACATTTCAGAGACCCTGTTTTCTATTGACATAATCGCAATACGTCAGCATAGCTTCACAGTGCAGATGTGAAAAAGCACAAGGTGTGCTGCAAAAAAGTAATAATTTATTGACGGAGTCAAGATGTAAAGTTGCATTGCTATCAACCCCAAGGCTTTGCCTCTAAACAGTGAGGTTTCGTGGCTTCAGCAGGGGGACCCATGTTGAATCTTCGCTGTTTAGCAGCGATGTGCCGGGGTTAGTACTGCTACTTTTCATCCTGACTCCACCAACAAATGATTACTTTTTTGCATCACACCTTGTGTTTTTATTTGTTATAGCCAACAATGTAACAGGTTTGTGTTTTCCTGATTGTGTGATTAGTCATGGCTCTTCTGTCAACACCGACTCGTTACCATGAGCGTGTGTTTTTACTGTGTTTTGCTAAAACCAATCTTGGTGAAACAACACAGTGTTTTATTCTTGGTTACTTCTGAAGTCCAGGAGCTTCACTAGGAAACTGACCTACAGGATGCTATTATATAGTGTATGGACAAAGCATCACTGAAGAAAAGGTAAAGGCCTGAGAAACAATCCCGGGTGCGTGAATGTTACAGCAATGATCCATTGACAAAAACCGAGGATCATATCGCATAGCCTCCCCCCTTAAAATGGGACCACATGATTTATTTTATCTGCAGACCAACAACAGTGATAAACCTCTAGCTCTACATTCTCATGCTAAATGAGACAGAAGAAAACAAAAATCATAAGCTTATGGAGAAGTTTTTTCAAAGTACAGTACACTACCTGACAAGCACCTGAAATGTCCTGTTTGCTGAACATGAATTTTGAGACACTGAACATGAAACTAGAATACAACGTGTTTACAGTATTCTTAAACCGAATAACCACTAATATCTTCTGACTTTCCAGAAATAGTTTTATGATATTTTATCATGCTTGGAATTGTATTTCAAAAGCTGTAACTTTTGAAATTTTAGACATAGCAACTTAAGTTTTTTTAAATGAAAACATGGAATCCAATCCACATAAATAAATCACAAGGATACAGTTTTCTTGTATCGATACACATCTATACAGGTAAATATAATATGCTGTTAAAAATAACAGGATTTAAAAAATTTTTGACCCACTTCTTTTTTCCATATTTTGATATATTGAAGATATAGCAACATCACGTAACGATGCACACCAACTTATCTAATACCAAGATTTTGTTGAAAAAACAGTGTTAAGTTTCTAGCCCTAACAGTTCCAAAGTTATCCCATTGTAAAGACATTTTAATTGGAAGGGTTTAACTTTGGAACAATTGGGGATAGAAACCGAGAGCCAGATATTCAAAGCTTTGCACTGGGCGCAAACCGTTTGCACAGG
Source organism: Neoceratodus forsteri (assembly GCA_016271365.2). Taxonomy (NCBI): domain Eukaryota; kingdom Metazoa; phylum Chordata; order Ceratodontiformes; family Ceratodontidae; genus Neoceratodus; species Neoceratodus forsteri. Next base: position 1,037,402,199 of record CM057450.1, on the reverse strand, counting down.
GTTAGCGCTAGGTTTGCGCGGGTCTGCTATATTCGAAAGGTCAAATAGCGTGGGCAAACTGCACTAGTGCCAGGCAAAATTATAATGTATGCAAGGGGCAAACTGAGGGGGCGTGTACATGAATACAGTCACAATGCTATATTCAGCGAATAGGGCCATGAAAAGTGGTTTTTGCGTGACTTAGTACAACACTCTGCATGGTGCAAATTACCACCCAGAAAAAGTAGTCTTAACTCTGGGCAAACCAGCTTTGCACAATTTTGTGGCTTTGCATGACTTTTGCGCGGTTTTGCACAACCCTAACCAGTAAGTATGACACATAGAAATAAGCCAGACATAGAAGTAATATGCTGCTCACGGATGGCATCCCTACGATAACATCATCTGCCACCAATCCCAGCCATGCCAGGCAGTAAGTAGTGACCCGGTTTCCAGTAGATACCATAGCAGTGTGGCCATACAGCACACACCTACAGACCACCCTTCAGTGGACACCAACAGACGCCAGCTCACACATGCAGCACTGTGGGCATGGAGGGTATTGAAGGGAGGGTGGATAAGTGGTCAGGCTCCACCACAGACTGGGTGCGGCCACAAGGCTGGGACAAGCCACGCAGTACAAATGGGCCTGTGTTGGGAATACCCAAACATAAGTGTGCTTGTCTGATGGTATGTGCCCCCCCAGCCACATACCGCACATCTGTACAGACACTACAGCACACATAGCCAGCCGTGTATATGTCACTGTGAGTATCCCATGCCAGTGGTGCAGCATCTGTCAGTGGCAGAACAGTATAACAGTACTGTCCACTGTCAGTAATCACCTGCACGTTGGGCCTGTCACTGTGTGCAGTGCAGTGGTCATCACTGCCCCACACACCATAGGCATTGCTGTGTCCCTCACACTACTGGTCCCTTGCTACTGTAGTGTGTGCTGTGCACTGTAGCATGAATTACAGTTTGACAATTGCATGCAGCACCACCACCTGTGCCTGTGCTGTGTAGTCTCCTGGGGCACAATATTCTATGCAGTGCTGTACAAATGTAGCCTGCAGCTCCCACCATGCACTGCCAGACTGATCTACAGGTGAAGCTCTGGGCAGACCCGGCCAGCCCCTGTACTTCCAGACTGACCTACACGTGGAGATGTGGGACCCTGCAATAGCACTGGGCAAACTGCACACAAAGCAGGTCATAATGAGATGCTAATCTGGAAGTTTGCCCACAAACTACCTAAGTAGGTTCATTTGCTTGTCACTTTTGAATATAGCAAATATTTGCCCACGGCAAACATACACCACGCAAACGTATCAGAAACATTGTACATTTCTGCACAATGTAATTTCACATGCACTGATGCTTGCAGTTTACTGACTTCACTCCTTTGCTAGCACACACGTCGGCCACATCGTTCACCTCTACCTTCCTTCATGTCGCTATGAACATTGGATGCTGTTCTGGTTTGCACTTCCTGGTTGTCATATTCAGAGCTGTCTTATGTCCTGGGCTATTTATGCACTGCACTCCCAGCCCAGTTTGCCTGGCTTTCCTCAGCATGCTAAATTCAGCAGGTTTAGCACTGAGGCTATCTCTTTTAAATATAGCAGGCTACTGGTTCCAGGCTAATTTAACAGGCCGGGCAGTGCCAATTTAGCCCCGGAGCAAAGTTTTGAATATCTGGCCCTTAATGTTTTAAATGAAAGCTTGGAGTCAGATCATTAAGAATCAGTCTTATCAATATCAATAATATTTCAAACTGTTTTTGAGCTATATTATCAATAAATGTTTTTTAGTTGTGACACAGGAAAAAAAACATGTATTGATACAATTTTTTTTTTCATCTTTTCTAATATCATACCCCTCTACCCCAATGTGAGCAACCAGACTGCTATATTGATAGACAGCATCGATACTACTGCTTGCACTGATACATACAATTATATGAGGGCTTAAAAAAATTACATTTTTTTTTATTTTTCTGAATTTTGGCACTATTGCTTTTAATAGAAAGGCTATGCCTGTAGTTCAATGGGGGAGCAACCAGACACATCCTTTTTGCACTAAGCAGTTCCTTCCAATCTCCTTCTGAAGCATTTTTTCTTTGTGGCCGGAGGCTGAGTTAGTCTGTCTTCCCCCCTTGGGGCCTGCTGGAGTTTTACAGTCCCCCACCCCCACCCCCGTGTTGCTGTGCTTTTGGCTCTGCTTGCTTTGTGCTGGGCTTCTGTGTTTTGTGTTCTCCTACTTTGCCTCAGGCTGCACCATGCTTCCTAGTTTGCCTGTTTCCTTCTTGCTCCTGTACTTGTGTTTGCCTTGTTTGTTTCTTTTGGGCTTTCTAGTGCCCTGTGTATCATTGTTTATTTGTGCTGTAGGTTACATATCGTGGTTTCCTTACCTTCAGTCCTGCCTGCTGTCTCAAGTGCTTTCCAGCCTAATCATTTGCATCTGGTCCAGGCTTCACCGTGCCACTCCTTGTTGCTCTGTGTGTGCTCACAGCTCTGCTCTTGCTAGCTCAATTCATTCAGTATTGGAATTATGTGTGGTCTGCTCAATTTATTCCATGTTTGCCCAACCAAGTCCAACTGCTACATTGCTATACTGAAACTTTCAACTATTACACTGGCTGCCTGGTCTTAGCTCCAGCTGCAGGCATTTGGGCAGTTTATTTTTGCATTTAACGATTTTGAACCTTCAGTCAGTAATTTGCTTCCCCTGTTCACGTTACTCTAGCAGCTTCTACTCTGGCAGCTTGCTATCCTATGGTTTTGTCCTTCACTAGGACCTTGCCAGTAAAGGCCCCTCTTTTGGGGATTCCTACCCTACTAGCATTATAGTTGCTGCTGGTCTCATGATGCTCAGCTTGTGGCTCCCTGTTATTCCCATGGCGGGGGACTGCGGTATCACGGTGGGGCATGGTGGCTCCAGTTAGCAGTAGCATGCTTATGTAAGCTATATGATTTTGCCCTGCTTCTTTGCCTATATGGCTTTTAGCTATCCATGCAAAAATGCCTTTGCCTTCATGCCTTTCAGTTATCATGCTTCAGCACATTTACCTTGCATCCTACTGGCTTCAGATATTCATTGCATTTCATTGCTGCATTGCAAATACTTACTGCTTGTAAATGCGCCCTGCTGGAATAACCAATGCTTACTGCCTTGCATTAACCTGTCTCTGCCTTTATGGCATTTAAGGTATTCTTGACAATCATATCAATCACTATTCATGCTATTATACCAAGTCACTATTCATGCTGAAACCGTAACATCCAATGATTTATGTAAACTAGGATTTACTCCTTCATGGAACTGGTTGTCATCTCACATGCAGTCCATCATGATTACCTACGCTGCTGTCCATTTTATTGCTGTGCCAAATGCTGTTGCAAATCTGTTACATGCTTCCTATTTGCTAAACCTCATTGATTCATCTCCGTTAAACCTCCTTGATTCAATCACTGGCACCACAGCCTCTCACTGCCTAAACATCTACCTTCTATGTCACCATCAATTTGGCTCCATAATGGATTTGGTTGGTTTGTTTTCCGCTGGCTACTACTATTATTAAAATACCAATCGCTGATTGCACTACAGCCTCTTACCTCACCCAGGCCCCACCTTGGTAGCTCTCATGGTTGCAGAGTTCACTCGCAGCCTTTCAATTACGTGGTTGCAGAGTTCACTCGCAACCTTTAAAGGCCAACCAGCCCCCTCCTATCTAACACTCAAAGTTGAATCATGCTCTCATTCCTAAATCAGAGGCATACCAACCATGTCCATTACCTTTCTGGCTCAGGGCTCACCCTGTAAGCTGATGGTCTTGCTCTGCACTCATGAAGTCCACATCTTGAGCATGTGAACCATGGGGCGGGGTCCTTCTCATCTGGCCCATAGTGGGAATTTCCTCACTCCAGGTGGAACTTTAGCATGCAGTTTCATATGGCGCAACTCTTGATGCAGAATTTAAGACTTCAGTTGCTGAGGGGTGGGGCCCTTCCAGCCCAAGAGGGATCCTTTGACTATGACTTTGCTGTGGTACCTTCAAAAGCTATTCTCCCTATGACAACCTCTGGTTCATCCAGTTTTTGTTAGTCGGTAGGCCAGGTGAGTGTCTCAGCGATCATCACTCTCCTCCTCCTGCCTTGGGGTCCGCTCTCACTCAAAGTACCTACTGCTGCAGAAGCCTCTCGCAGCCCCTTACGGCATTCATGTTAGAGCGATTGTGAGAGCTTTCCGCCAAATTGAAATATCCTCCCCCTTTGACTGGGTTTCTAAATTGTAGCAGCAGAGCTGTCACTAAATAAATTACCCCTAGCCTGGAAGTGAAGGCGACCTAGGCCTTGGATTCCCAGAGGTTTCCTCCTTTTAAAAGGGTTTTTTTTTCCCTCTCCTCCACATCAAAGGTCATAATATGAAGTTAGTTGTTTATAGTATATTCCCTAGTTTCTCTTGGTAGATTTCTGCTGTTGGATGGAGGTGGATGGTGGCCCTACTCGTTGTTCCCTCTCTCCTTAGGAAGCCCCCAATCTCATCAGTGCAATCCATTCTACAGTGTAATCCTGATAACCTGTGCATCTCATTTGTGTTTCATCAAGCTATCTCATTTCTGTCAATCAGATTCTCTACCTCATGAACCAGGCAACTGTAGACCAATCAGTCTAACGTCCATTGCGGGGAAGCTGATGGAGACTATACTGAAGGAAAAGTTAGTAACCTTTCTGGAGGTGAACGGACCCCAGGATGACATGCAGCATGGGTTTGTCTCGGGCAGATCCTGCTAGACAAATCTGGTTGACTTTCATGACTGGGTGACCAGGGAACTAAACAGGGGCCAAGCAGTGGATGTCCTGTACCTGGACTTCAGCAAGGCCTTTGATTCTATACCACATGGGAGACTGCTTAGCAAATTGAGATACCAGGGAGCAGGGGAGAAATTGGTGGACTGGGTGAGAAACTGGCTCCAAGACAAGCAGGAGAGAGTGGTGGTGGAAGGGGAACTCTCTACTCCAAGAACTGTAACCAGTGGGGTACCACAGGGCTCAGTACTGGGTCTAGTGTTTAGCATATTTATAGCCAACATTTCACATGGCATTAAAAACAAGGTCAGCCTTTTTGCAAATGATACAAAGATCGGGGCAGTGGTGATGATGCAGAGCGGTGGCAAGGACTGCAGGGTGATCTAGCTAGACTTGAGCACTGGTTAGAAACATGGCAGCTGTGGTTTAATGTAAAGAAGTGTAAAGTCATGCATTTGGGAGCAAGGAACCCAAGGAATGGTTATTGGTTGGGGGGGATACAGTTGTCCCCTACAGAGGAGGAAAAAGGTCTAGGATGCTTATAACAGGGAAAATGAACCACTCAGCACAGTGTAGGAAAGCAACAGCCAAAGCTAACAAGATACTGGGGTGTACTGCGAGAGGAATCACCTCCAGGCAAGGAGAGATCATCCTGCCACTGTATAGATTATTAGTGGGGCCACATCTGGAGTACTGTGTGCAGTTCTGGTGCCCCTACTTGAAGAAAGATGTAAAATTGCTAAAAGGGGTTCAGCGCAGAGCAACCAGAATGATCCTCAGGCTGGAGGAAAAACTCTATGAGGAGAGACTGAAACTACTCAGCATGTACTCCCTGGAGGATCAGAGGGATAGAGGGGGCATGATAGAAACTTTCAAATATATGAAGGGCTTAAATAAGATTGGTACAGAGGGCATTCTTAAGTGGAAGGGAGAGAGAAGGAAACTAGAGGGCACAGTCTGAAACTGGAGGGAGGAAGAATCAGGAGGGAAATGAGAAGGCATTACTTTATGGAAAGAGTGTTGACAGGGTGGAACAATCTGCCAGGGGAGGTAGTGCCTTAACATCGGTGGGCGGTTTTAAGAAGGGGTGGGACAGAGTCAAGGGGAAGTTCACAAAGAGGGTGACAGAGGAAGTTTTGTCACCAAGCAGGGGCATGACTTCAAAGGAGCGGGTAGAGGAGGGAGGAGCAGTTGTAGCATAATGATCTGCTAGCTGCACACTCGAGCAGAATTGATAGACCGTACGGCCTGTATCTGCTGGCATTTTTTGCATGTTTGTATGTTCATAGTCAACATTTACTACTTAATGTTCTTTTTGGGGCTCCTTCCTAGGTTCCTTTAGCCAAGGGAATCTTTCCCACAGCACCTCTAGGGGTGGAACCCTCTTCGAGGATTCCTTGCCTTCGGTACCCCTACAGGGTGGTAATTCTCCATGGAACAGAATGTGAACGGCCAAACAGTTATCACAGTTGCACAAGCATAACACTACTCTGGTTGCATTAGCCCATTGAATTGTAAGGATAGTGCTGTAGTTCAATGGGGGGGCAACCAGCCACACCCCCTTCCTGAGCTATATAAGCAGTTCCTTCCAGCCTCCTTCTGAAGCATTTTTTCTTTGCCTCACCATCCTCCCCTCCTCCTCCAATGGCACACCTTCTCTCCTTGGGGGCTCATTTCTAAGGTACCTTAAGCCAAGGGAATCTTTCCCATGGCACCTCTGGGGTGGAACCCTCTTTGATGGTTCCCTTCCTTCGGTACCCCTACAGGGTGGAAATTCCCTGTGGAATTGAGAGTATGAATGACCAAACAGTTATCACAGTTGCACAAGCATAATACTACTCTGGTTGCATAAGCCCATTGAATTAGTAGTAATTAGAAATTATGCAATTTACAGCTTCATTTTCATTCATGTTACGCTCTTAAACGCATAGTGAACACTTCAGTCTATCCTCTAGCAACCTCTACTCTCTGTCAGAAGATACTAAATGTGTAGTCACTCCAACAACTGATCACCTTAGAAAGTTACCTGGGCCTGGATTTTCAAAGGTCGAATTTTGTCGCAAGGCCTGGGTGAGTCAAAGATATGGTGCACCAAACCTGCACCAAAACATTGGGATTTTACATCCCATGCATCATTTAGATGCCCGCTAGACCACTATTCTGTGGTCTAATGTGCATTAATGGTTGAGCCTCTTGCAAGCAGCTTGCAGCCAGTCTTTGCCACTAGCCGCCATAAAGGAGGTCCAAGTGCAGTTATGGCATCTGGATGCGATGTAGCTGTGGCGATGAAGGGATTGTTTCAAGGACTGGTGCAGACACTGCATCATCCTTTGAATATCCATCCCCTGGTGTTCATTGATGCAGCCACTGCGTCAACCTTTCAACATTTATTGCCCGGTGTTCATTGATGCAGGCACTGTGTCACCTTTAAATATCCATCCTCTGGTGTTCACTGATGCAGTCACTGCATCATCCTTTGACTATCCACCCCCGGGTGTTCACTGATGCAGGAACTGCATTATCCTTTGAATATACATCCCCTGGTGTTCATTAATGCAGGCACTGCAAAACATTTGAATATCCATTCCCAGATCACGTGATGGTCTGGGTTTGCTAGCTGCTGTTTCCCTTGGCTCCCGCTCCCCCGTCTGAAAATCTCTTATCATCGAGTGTTTTCTGGCTTAAAATTGGGGGTTGCCTCAACATCTCCACTCCTGCTCATCTAACGGAGCTTTCTGGCTGTATTTTTGGAGTTGCTATTGCTTTAACACATAGCAATGGAGGCCGAAATGAAGACGGCCTTGCCCAGACATACGCCCCCGGTCTCGCCCGACAAGCAGGCGAAGAAGGCAAAACCCCTCCAGCAACCATCTGTCAAACAACTGGGTGCATTGTCAGCATCGGCACCGCTCTCAGAAGATCGCTTCTTGCAAGAGTTGCAACCTTTTAAAGAGACACTTCAGGATATTGCCACTGATCTCAAAAATATCCATGCTGAGATGGCGGACCTCAGAACTCGTATGGCAGACAAAGAGACACACACCTATTCTTTAGAGGCCTGGAGAGACAGGACTGAACCAGAGATTACAAAGCTCAGGCAACAAATCACTAAATTACAACTTAAAACCGAAGATCTAGAGGGGCGCAGTAGGAGGAACAACATCTTGATCTTTGGGCTACCAGAAGGAGCTGAAGGACCCTCTGCAATTTTGTTTATGCAGAAATTCTTTTCTAAGATCATGGGCCCTTCCCCTCATAACCCTACTTATTTAATAGAAAGGGCTCACAGGTCTTTACACCCAAAGCCAGGGGAGACTGCCTCACCTCATCCGATGATTATTCGTTTTCTCAACTATCTGGAAAAGCAACATATCTCGGCGAAAGTTAGAGAATTACAATCTATACAATGGAAGGGCAAGCGACTAAGGATTACTCAAGATCTACCCCTTGAAACTCGGCGGAAGAGAGCTTCCTTTCATTCAACAGTCAATAAGCTGATAGCTGCCAGCATTAAGTTTCACATGGCATACCCAGCTCGTTTGCAGGTCTTGGTGGATGGAGCATGGCTTTCCTTCGATACTGCCGACCAGGCTCAAGCTGATCTCTGCAAGAAGCTGCCTTCACTATTTAAATCTTAGGACTGTAATCTCGTTCTCATGCTACCAAAGAACATTTTATTTCTGACTGTATTAATCTCTTCTCAGCTGGCTTACCATCGAGGAGCTTATTCCAGGGGATGCCTTTGAGTGGGGAGCTTTTCCCCGGTGCGGAGAGGACAGCGGCGGCCGGAGAGGGAGGCGGACAATGGCCTGTGGGCCTGGAGGTTTCTGCGTGGCAACGAGGCACCATTTTCCCGCAGACCCTTTTTTTTCTGCAATTATCGGTTTCAGTGGGGACTATTTTCTCGGGACGGATTGGCCTGCTACTAATATGATTCCCTGTGAACAGTCGCTTTTTTTTTTGTTTTTTTTTTTAAGGAACTACTCGTTATGTTTATTCTTTCTGCTTATGTTTTTTCTGTTGCTTTATGCAAATAATTCTGGAAATATCCCCTTTATCTATCTTGCCGCTCACTATTAATTTCTATTTTTTTCTGGCTGTTTTATTTTCATACTATATTTCTCATTTTCCTATATTTAGTGCAATAATTACACCACTCTCAGCACAATGGTGTTTGTCTCCTCTCGATATTTTTTCTCTATAGGATTCCTGTCCTCCTTCCTACTTTCATCGTTCATGTCTCTCTCACTCTCCCATCACTCTCTTTGGTATGCCTATTCTTTATGCTCGTAATCAGTTCTGTCTGCAGTCTCGCTTACCATACATTCATGTCTTTCACCTATTATTGCTGTCAGAGAGTTTGGTGTTGACTCTGCTTCCCTTTTGCTCTTCACAGGAATATGGCTTTATTTATGGGGGTGATATGAGGTTCATACATTGTTGGGGTGTCTCAGTCTGGGTTTCAAAATAATTTCAATATCCTTCTTTGAAGGGTGTGGGGGGCGAGAGGGAGAAGGCATTGGCTTAAAAGTAACCCACCACACATCCGGAAGTATGGGGGGATGTACCCTAATTACTCTCACTTATTGTTTTACATTACTCGACACTATGGGGATTACTTTTGGTCTGTTAGATTGGTTCACGCTAATGCCCAACTTAGTGTCAGCGATTTATCCAAGGCTCGTTTTTACCAACTTTAGTTTCCTATATTTGGTCAGAGCTATTGAGGGTAGTTATAATGGGGTACTTGTGGGCTCTCTACCATTCAGGAATAATGTAGTTTTTACTAGTTTCAAAGTTAGGTAAAGAGATATTTGTAAATAGTTATAAGGGGTGGGTTATGGAGGGCTTGAAAACTTTGGTGTTCCGCGCTTTCCACTGTTAATGATGGGGTTTCCGTACCTTATAATTGCCTTCATGGACAGATGCATGTTCAGGTTTTTTGGGGGGGTTTTGTGGGAACACCAATTTAATAGTTTGTATGTAATATTGGTTGGGGGGGATTAGTGGTGCACTTTCATACTACATTGGTCTGGCTATGCATTGGTTGTTATAACCTTCAATGGTTACTGGTCTGGAGAAGTTTATAACTTGGAATGTAAGAGGGGCTCGTGATCTCACAAAAGAATCCAGATCTTAAAACACTTATAATTACTGAAAGCCATGTCTCCTTCATCCAAGAAACCCATCTTCTCTCTGGGGAAGTGGTGGGCTTGCGCAGATTCGAGAATGGGCAAGTTTTTGCTTCTGGTAACTCATCCGCCAGTGGTGGTACTGCTATATTAATTCATAAGTCAATCGCCTTTCAACCCAAAATAATAAACGCTGAGCCACAGGGGAGATATGTTTTAGTTGAAGGATTATTGGACTGTACTGAATTTGTCCTGGGGAGCGTATATGGGCCTGTGGGGGGGGGGTTCTGAATTTCTTCAGGTTTTATTGACCAAATTACAAAGGTTCTCTGCGTTTCCCTTAATTCTCGGGGGGGATTGGAACCTACCACCCACACAGGACTTAGATAGATCTAATTCCTTGCCTAAGTCCCCTTCCCACATCCAGAGGGCTCTTGCTGAATTTCTCGACTCTGCCGGACTGTGCGATCCCTGGCGCATGCTAAATCCTAAGACTCGTGCTTTCTCATTTTACTCTACAGTGCACTCCACCTGGTCTCGGCTGGATTATATTTTACTTAGTTGTTCTCTTATACATGGTCTTAATGACTCTGCTATAGAATCGATTGTTATATCGGACCATGCTGTGGCATGGGTCACTATCGCGTTAAATCAAAATCTCCAAAGGGACTCAGTATGGCGTTTAAATACGCAGCTTTTAAAGGAGGACTACGTTATTACCAGGATCTTGGATTTGATTCAGCTCTTTATCACAAATAATCAGGGTTCTGTCACAAGAATGGACCATGAATGGTGTGCCTTAAAATGTTTTCTGCGAGGCGAATTTATTAGACTCTCCTCCACCCGTAAACGGAAGAGAGAGGCGGCCACCATCTCACTTCTGGGTCAGATTCGTACACTTGAGCAATCTCTCACCTCTTCTTCCTCTCCCGATTTACTAAAATCATTGTTGAATTTAAGAAATCAGTATTCACGTCTAGTGCAGGAAAAAGCAGAATTTCTCATACTAAGAACTAAAGCAAAATATATAGAGCAGGGTGAGAAGGCGAGTCATCTCCTAGCTTTGCGCCTGAGGAAACTAGAGGCGTCTAGATTTATTCCCTCGATCAATGATCTTGACGGAATTACTAAAACGCATCCAAGAGACATAACTACCGTCTTTAGACAGTATTATCTTTCTCTTTATAGTCAGCGTCCTGTATCTCCGTCTCATGCTGAATTACTAGATTACCTGTCCGCCTCACCCCTACCTACTCTCTCTCGCTCTCTCATGCAACAATCCCTCTTATCTGCTCCTATATCCCTTCAAGAAGTGCTATCCACTATTCACAATCTCGCATTGGACAAGGCCTCTGGTCCAGATGGTTTCCCTTCGAATTTCTATAAAGTTTTCGCCAAAGATCTTGCTCCCTATTTATTGCATCTATATCAATATATGCTTTCAGGACAAACCCTGGATCCATCTCTGTTGGAAGCCTCCATTATCCTCCTTCTTAAACCAGACAAGCCACCCCAATCTCCCGCGAGCTATAGGCCTATTTCTTTGTTAAATTGTGATATTAAAATTTTAGCTAAGATACTCGCTAGTAGAATTGAACAAGTTTGGACTCAGCTTCTCAGCCCAGAGCAAATAGGATTTGTATCAGGCAGAACACCTGCTGATCACCTTCGTAAATTGGCGTACTTGGTTCAGGTGGCCAAGACCTCCCCCTCCCCCATGGCCCTGATATCCCTTGATGCAGAAAAAGCATTTGACAGGGTGGATTGGAATTTCCTGTGGGCTACACTACAGGCAATGGGCTTTCCTAATACCTTTATTAAATGGATTCAGACCCTATACTCCTCTCCTCAGGCTAGAATAAACTGCAATGGTGTGTTATCCTAGGTTTTCCCTCTCTTTTCAGGTACGCGGCAGGGTTGCTCGCTCTCCCTTTTTCTCTTTAATATACATATCTCGAACCCTTGATTAGGCGACTGAATTCCTCTCCTTTAATTACTGGCATTCCAATAGGCGATAGGATCCCTGTGCTTTCAGTTTATGCGGACGACATAATGCTTCACCTTTCAGATCCGGTCTCCTCTTTAACAGAGGCATTGCATATTATTGATACTTTTGGGAAATTTTCGAATTACAAACTCAACATTGGCAAAACCCCCTTAATTGTTTAACATACAGCTCAGCTTTCAATGAGTTTGGTATGAAATGGACCCCCAAGTCCATTAAATACCTGGGCATTTACATTACCTCGGACTTATCATTACTCCTCAAACTTAATCTAGAGGACTTGTGGTCTAACATTCAGCAGGACTTATCAAGATGGAAGAAGCTCCCTCTTTTGCTTTGGGGCAGAATTTATACTGTCAAGATGAATGTTCTACCCAGATTGTTTTACCCAATAAACATGTTGGACGTTTGGTTACCTCTGTCCTTTTTTCAGCGCATCCATTCTGATGTTAACTCCTTTATCTGGCAGGATAAGGCAATCAGAAGATCCTATCTTAAGCTCTCCCTACCTAAGGAGTTGGGAGGTTTGCGTCTCCCTAACTTTTTGTTTTATTATTGGGCTTGTCACCTTTATAAGTGTGGAAAGTGGCTTTCCCTAGCCGAACTCTGTGCCCATCATGATTATGTCCCTATCTGGTTACATACAGAGTCTGATATTCTTACTGCACATAATTTAGCTCCCTCTTCGCTCTTTTATACGCCCTTTAACAAATTGCCAAAAGCCTTGCAGTTATTTCCGATTGGTACCTCACTAAGAGTTCTCTCCCAAATGTTTAGCTTTTATAAGGTAGTCCCGAGTTCTGATTCCTCTCAGCCACTCTATGCCAACTTGAATCTTAAAATAGGGGGAGTTCCTATATCTCGGTGTTGGCTATCTCTTCCTCCCGAGCTCACGGTGGCTGATTTTTACTCAAAGGATGCTATCTTATCTACTGAGGAGATTCTTACAAAGTTTGGTCTAATGTTGCGGGCTGCCTTTCAAATCTTTCAGCTTAAGCACCTGCTGGCTAAGGTAATGGGGAAAGACTGCAATCCCTCTTATATTGTAGCTTTTCTCCAGCAAATTAAGATTCTTGCTTGCAAATCCCATGGCATTTCTACCATATATAAACTGGTTCTCACATTCCCTCAGCCTCCTCCAATTGCTGGTTCTTGGATCTGGCAGGCTTTTTTCCCTGATGAAGTTATTAACTGGCATTCAATATGGACAGGCCTATACACATATCTTACCCAGGACCGATACAGGCTTACACAATACTGTATTTTAAACAATATCTATTATACTCCTATCAAAATGGCCCAAATGAAGAGGCTTCCCTCCAACACGTGTTCTAGGTGCAATAAAGAAGAAGGCTCGCTCCTCCATATATTGTGGTCCTGTGAAAAGATATCTCCTTTGTGGAAGCAAATTGAATCGGCTCTAGACCCATTACTGGGACTACAGAGCCTCTTCTCTCCTGTCATATGTATTTTGGGAGATTACTCTGGAGTCCCGGTGATGGAGAGAAGGTTTGATATGGCTCTAATTTCAATGGCGGTCAAAAAGCTAGTGCTTAGGCACTGGATGGATCAAGTTACCATTTCTTATGCGGAATGGTTGCATGAAATATCATTCGAACTCCGCCTTGAATATTTAATTGCAAGTGTACGCCATTGCCTTTCATCTTTCAACAAAAATTGGGGGAAATTATATGCCCTCTACCTGTCTTGATAGGATGTTTTTTGTTGGGTTCACGAACCTCTCATCCTTTTTAATTATATCTTAACGACTATCTTTGTTGTTTCTCTCATTAGCCTACTGGTAATAAGTTATAGGAAAGTGCACCTTGGGGGATGGGGGTGGGGTAGTTTGAGGATTTTTTTTTTTTCAAGGTTGTATTGTTATTATTTTCTCTGAACGTTCTTCTTTTCCCTTTTATTAATCTGTGTATGGCCTTTTATGCAGTATGTTTTGACATCAATATATCTAATTTTGTATGTTGGTGTATTGAGATATGCTTAATAAAGTATGTCAAATTAAAAAAAAAAAAAAAAAGAATATCCATTCCCAGGTGTTCACTGATGCAGGCACTGTGTCATCCCTTGAATATCCATCTCCTGGTGTTCATTGATGCAGACAATGAGTCATCCTTTGAATATCCATCCCCTGGTGTTCACTGATGCAGGCACTGTGTCATCCCTTGAATATCCATCTCCTGGTGTTCATTGATGCAGACAATGAGTCATCCTTTGAATATCCATCCCCTGGTGTTCACTGATGCAGGCACTGTGTCATCCTTTGAATATCCATCCCCTGGTGTTCACTGATGCAGGCACTGTGTCATCCTTTGAATATCCATCCCCTGGTGTTCATTGATGCAGGCACTACATCATCCTTTGAATATCCATCCCCTGGTGTTCACTGAAGCAGGCACTGTGTCATCCTTTGAATATCCATCCCCTGGTGTTCACTGATGCAGGCACTGTGTCATCCTTTGAATATCCATCCCCTGGTGTTCATTGATGCAGGCACTGTGTCATCCTTTGAATATCCATCCCTTGGTGTTCACTGATGCAGGCACTACGTCATCCTTTGAATATCCATCCCCTGGTGTTCACTGATGCAGGCACTGTGTCATCCTTTGAATATCCATCCCCTGGTGTTCACTGATGCAGGCACTGTGTCATCTTTGAATATCCATCCCCTAGTGTTCACTGATGCAGGCACTATGTTGTCCTTTAAATATCCTTTGAATATCCATCCCCTGGTGTTCACTGATGCAGGCACTACGTCATCCTTTGAATATCCATCCCCTGGTGTTCACTGATGCAGGCACTACATCATCCTTTGAATATCCATCCCCTGGTGTTCACTGATGCAGGCACTGTGTCATCCTTTGAATATCCATCCCCTGGTGTTCACTGATGCAGGCACTGTGTCATCCTTTGAATATCCATCCCATGGTATTCACTGATGGAGGCACTGTGTCATCCTTTGAATATCCATCCCCTGATGTTCACTGATGCAGGCACTACGTCATCCTTTGAATATCCATCCGCTGGTGTTCACTGATGCAGGCACTATGTCATCCTTTGAATATCCATCCCCTGGTGTTCACTGATGCAGGCACTGTGTCATCCTTTGAATATCCATCCCCTGGTGTTCACTGATGCAGGCACTGTGTCATCCTTTGAATATCCATCCCCTGGTGTTCACTGATGCAGGCACTGTGTCATCTTTGAATATCCATCCCTGGTGTTCATTGATGCAGGCACTCACGTCATCCTTTGAATATCCATCCCCTGGTGTTCACTGATGCAGGCACTGTGTCATCCTTTGAATATCCATCCCCTGGTGTTCACTGATGCAGGCACTGTGTCATCCTTTGAATATCCATCCCCTGGTGTTCACTGATGCAGGCACTACGTCATCCTTTGAATATCCATCCCCTGGTGTTCACTGATGCAGGCACTACATCATCCTTTGAATATCCATCCCCTGGTGTTCACTGATGCAGGCACTGCATTATCCATCCCCTGGTGTTCATTTAGACACTGCATCATCCTGGTGTTCATTTTCAGTTGCCCAGTGTTTTTTCTTCAGTCCACTAGAGCAAACCTAATATCCTAACATTTGATCACAGATCACAGAGAGGCACAGAACAGAGACTATATACAAATCCACTGGCTGGTGATCAAATGAAAAGGCTGTTTGGAATTTGAAGTATGTTTTGCATCTAGACTCCTTACTGCTCACCACCTTCGCCTCATAACCATTTTATTTTTGGACCAGAAATTACTCCCTTACATGTGTTCTAATGGCACACCTGTTTCTTTTAAGAAACAAGTCAGAATTTACTTTGTTCATCTTAAAACAATTGTGTGATGCTCTGTATGAATGTATGCTGTGTACCTTAATTTACTGCAATGTATAGCTTTTAATTCCCTTGATGTGATGTCCTCTGTTTTCTGAGTCTGTCAACTGTTTTTTTTCATACAACTGAAACACTAAAATCACTTGAGTAAGATGTAGTGTCCAGTGGCTTGGAAGTGAGACTAGATGAGATGAATGCTAAAGTAGCATAATTTTTCACTGCTGCTAGTGATAGTCTAGAAGACAAGCCTAATTCTGAGGCAATACAAGTTGCACTGCAGAGCAACAGTGACGCTGCAGAATACAGTATTAGCTGCAAAACTATGGTAAAAACAATCACGCTGGGCAGAAAGAAACAAATGTATGGAACAGTACTTATGCCTGCCAAAGTGTGGTTATATGAGCTGATTTTACAGAATCCTGGAAAGCACCAACATGGTAACAGTATGTATAGGAAACATTAGGTGCCACAGCCCGCCTACCACCACCACTACTAACCAACATAGAGAACCTACACACTAGGGTCAGGATTCCACTGCAGGAGAGGATAAAGGGGGGAGAAGTAGCACTAGTGGTGAGAGATACTTGTGCAATGGCATTCATTCTCATATAATCAATAATCTTTGGATACTGAACCCTTCCATGCAACAGTTTAATCTGTGAGCATGGTCCTACAATAGCTGCTGTTCCATACAGTATGCAATCCAGAGATAAATAAGCAGAGCTAAACGGTAACAACAAAATATATTTGGTTGAACAGGACAGTGGCAGGTCCATCATCAAAACAGTGTCAGTATTCTTACAGGGCAGTGTAAAGACTTAAAAAAGGGCTTTCACAAAGGGAGATGTTCATTCTCCCCACAACCAACCCTTCATTTTCTAGAATGGGAGGGAGTGAAGGCAGAGGAGTCTATGGGGAGCAGACAGTGGAGAGGGCCTTTTATTAGGATCAGTACTATCATGTAATTAAATCTAATTGCCATTGTTACCTGTTGCATTGGGCCACAGGATAAAACTGAAGAGTTACTAGTTACTTGCATATTTCTCACCAAAAGTATTATGCCTAGCATAACACTGGTACTACAGTAACTTCAAAGTATATTTTTGTTGTCCCTGCAAGGTTGTGGTTGAAAAGTGCCAATGCCATACGAATTTTGTTGGAAGTCTGTTAACGGGGGGGAGGGGGGTATTATCTTTTGACATACATTTCATGTTCTAGATACAGAAATAGGCAATAAAAGCTAACACCATATTGCCTCCAACAACAGGTAACAATGGATGCAATTAAAGCTAAGTGTTATGCTTGCAACAATCGCCTTCCCCATGTAGGGAGCAGGGGGGCTACTAGAAGTGTCCATCAGAGCACTGGGTGCCTTGGCATCAATAGCTCTATCCTTACTGGGGAGGGAAGAGACTGGGAAACTGGAGATAAAAGTACATTTTGTGTGAGAATGTTCAGTCCTTCAGCATGGAGCTGTCCCATAGGGAGGCATCAAGGATTCTGTGAAGAAACTGGATGCATACAGGAGGTAAACGAGACCCCAGATCCTAGGTAGGTAACTACCCACAAGAATGACATTCTGAGGTAAAGTGCATTATGCTAATATGTACAACATCTGGAATAAAAGGGGGTAAGCTGGGCTGACAATATATTGTGAGACACTAACAGTTCCAGCCAACCGGTATCCGAATATAGTGACCGATATTGGTGTAAGGCTTGCCCCTGGCTCAGTAGGCAGGGTTAAATGGCAAAAAGAGAATCCATGAAATTGACAGCAATAATGCACTTTTCTGGAGCTACTTTCAAATTCATTTAGACTCTCACCCTTCCAGTACAGAGATAGCATGTTAATTGCCACTCCAAGTGTTGTATGTTTCAACAGCATGTTAACTGCCACTCCGAGTGGTGTATGTTTCTTTGGGACTATTTTCTCCAATCACTGTCATAAGAAGTGGAGATGGTACAGAGACTGTGCAACATTTAATTTGCAAGGAGGCTCATGGCAAGTCAAAACATTGCATAATCCTAGGCACAGCAGTCCCCTTGGGCCATGCCCAACCATATCAGGGTCTGCACATGAGTCTGAAAATGGACCGAAGGGGGAATTGCATATTGATACAGTTTTGAACAGGGACACTGGTTTACTGGGATTGAGAAAGGGCATATTCCGTTTTGCACATTGTAAAAAACGGTATTGTCACCAGTGTCAGTTAAGCCAAAATCCGGTTTTACCGGTGTTTGGTTTTGTGTACTTTATTTAACAATTTTTAACTCAGCTAACATGCATTTTAGCAATTTTGACCTCCACTATTGCACATCCTTCCATCCTTGTACCAATTTAAAGTTAGTTTAGGTACAAGATGTGATGGCAGCAGCAACACTACAGCCCCCATCCCTAAGGTGTGATAGAAGCAGCATTACAACCCCATCCCTCAGGTGCGATGGCAGCACCAACAGCACTACGGCACCCATCCCTCTGGTGTGATGGCAGCAGCAAAAGCACTATGACCTCCCTCCTTCAGGTGGGACAGAAGCAGCAGCACTGTGGCCCCCATCCCTTAGGTGTGATGGCAGCAGTACTACGTTCACCATTCCTCAGGTGTGACAGAAGTAGCAGCACTGTGGCCCCATCCCTTAGGGTGTGATGGCAGCAGTACTACGCTCACCATTCCTCAGGTGTGACAGAAGTAGCAGCACTGTGGCCCCTATCCCTTAGGGTGTGATGGCAGTAGTACTGCATTCCCCATCTGTCAGTGGTGATGGCAGAAGCACTCAGCCCCACCCTTTGGTGTAATGGTAGCAACAATGCAGTCCATATCCCTCTGGGATGATGGCAGTAGTGACAGCACTATGATCTGCTTTCTTCAACACCCGCACCCGACATGCACAAGTTAGAAATTACTTGGTCTCTTTGCTTGTAGAACTCAGATGTGAATTAATCAGAACCATCACCGCTAAGGTGGGCTACCTTTATTTTTTCCTATCTATAATTTAACTGCCTGAATTGGATTTCTGCCTGTGACACCGCTGACCAGGTTTAGGGAACAGACTTGGGTGTTGGAGGGCCAGCTGGTGGGTGAAGGCTTGAGTGTCCAGTGACCACTCACCTTCTCCTGGGAGGGAGGGTGGGTTCACAACTCAGCATTTGCTGGCCCCTGATGGAGGTGTGAGGCATGACAACATGTCAGCCCTCACTGCAGGAGGGAGCATGATGGACGTCAGCTTGTGCCTTGACATCATGTAGCCTGTCACACTCCCAAGAAAATGTGAAAACACCTGCTGACCAACTGAAGGACAGCTGTTGGTCCCTCCATAAGCTGGAAGCCCCAGACATGTATCTGTTCTGAACCCTGCCATACCCAGGATACACAGGAAGCTCTTTAGGGCAATTCTCCTCCCCTGGTAGCCTCCCACAGGGGTAGGGGCCCACTCAATGAAGGATTACTTTGGGTTACCTGGTAGCATAGCAGTAAGGGGCAGTGGATGGTGGTTGGGACTCAGCAGTAGTGGTAGGGGGCCTTGGCAGGCCTGAAGGAGTGAATGGCCAGGGGGTAGGAGGAGCAAAAAAAAAACAGCTTGAATTTGCTTTTTGAAATACAGTGTCTTCACCAAAAATCCATAAGTGATTAGTGGAGGACGTCAAATGGACTTATGCATCTCCCAGACATGTGGATGCTTTTTTTTACTTGGTGTCCATGAAAAGGGTGTCTCCCAGTTTTCATGTCTTTGTTCAGATGTGAACTGAGCACTACTCTGCCCACCAGCATCATACAGCCCCTGGGTTCTTACCTTCTGTACGTCATTGACTGTGCTTTCAAAATCCACTGGCCAAACATAAGTTCACTTAAATACTTAACATCTGCTTTTTGTTGAAGCAGTCTATCAGAAAACTTTTTGTTGTCACATAGACTGATACAGCAGGTGGGAGAAAAGGTGCAAATGATCAAATTCACCTAAATGGGGTGCTAACTGTGAAGTCTTTTCATAAGTAGTAATGCAATTTCTTCTTTGTGAACATACTTTCATTCAGACTAGTTTTCATTCAAACAACTGAGGATTTTGGATGGCCCTACTGATTATAAACTTGAATAAGCTAGTTGGTAACAGTGATCCTGCATTTAGCAATCCACAACCTAGATGCTTATATGCAAAGAATACAATACAAACCTGACTAAAATCTAAAACAAGTTTATAAAACACATAAAATGTATCTGAACATTTATCTTCACCTATACAAAATCATTGCAGCTCAAGTAAAACTCAGGTAAATTACATGGTACCCTAACTACTATTCTATGATGTAGTAAACATATATTGGTATTTTTTTTATATTCTTTGTAAAGCAGGTAAGGCCCTCTAGGCAGAACTGTCTGTTTTCAGGAGTGACCTAGAAGCATTGGGGAGGTTAAGTGACTTGCTTGGAGTCAAACAGTATGCAAGTGGAGGTTGTGGGAATCAAACCCAGGTCTGCTGGATGTACCCAGTTCATTCACTGTTTGTTACTCTAACCACTAGGCATGGGTGGTTAAACTGAATGGCAGATTACAACAAAGTAGTGTGGGTGATTTCCTTACTGACTCTATATGCAGCAAAGCAGAAAGAATACAAAGCACAGCAGCATTCATTTTAAGATGCTGAAATCTGGGCCGGCCCACTGGTGTTGCGGTAGCACTAGTGCTTGCAATGCCAGCGACCCAGGGTCAGAAGCAAACTCGAGTTGCTGGAGGTATGGCCAGGGGAGTAGGATTGAGCACCTGGGGGACTGCCCTCCTCCTCCTCCTCCAGGGAGGGTGGGGTGCAGGTCCTGCTGCTTTACCACCACCTGTGTGACCACGGGTGGTGATGCAATGGTGCTGCAGAGTGATCAGGAGGGGACGACGCTAGCCAGGATCTGGAGCAATGGCATGTTTCTATGTGACCTACCTCCTTGGATCTCCTGTAGTGCTGGTGCCCTCAGAGACAAAGACCAGAAAACCAGGAAGAATCACCCCACATTGGCCACTGGCAGAAGGGACCCAGGTGCTCCAGACTTCATAACCAGGCTCCATGAGGGACCCACTGAGCTGCCCGACACACTAAGGGAGTGTGGAGGGGTGACCTGGGTCCCTCCCTTCCCACCTGGGGATACAATCCAGGCAGGATAGGGCAGGACCGCAGGAGCTCCTGAGCATTAGCTGGGGTGAAGCTATGATAGCCAGCCTAGGGATCTCTTGAAAAGTGGAGACTGATGCTGTGAGAAGGGACATAGAAAGAGAAAATAAAAAAATGTAAAAGATGCTGAAATCTTAGAGATTCTGTGCAGTGAAATGCAATTTCCGTGAGGCACCGGTACAAGAATTTAAAAATCCGCAAACCAAGCAGGATTCCGTGATTGTTACCGGTGTTACCGTTAAAAGTGGAAAACCAGGGTCCCTGGTTTTGAACTACCAAAGCCCTACTTAGCCCATATCAACATCATATCACCTCTAACAATGGGTAAAAATGGAGGCAAACAGAAATAAAAGCCACATAATATATTGTCTAAGCAGTGCTCTAGTCTAATAAGTGCTGCTAGACTTGGAGCAAAACAAGAAAAATGTTCCATTCTTCATGATGCCATTCATTGCCGTGATACGCACTCCAGTGAAACACAAATTAAACTTTCAAATCAGAGTTTCAAGCAGTCTTCTTAAAGATTATAGACTCTTCTTGTAATCTCTGCTGTATGAGCACTATAAATATAACCATTAGAAACATAGAAACATAGAATTTGATGGCAGATAAGGACCGCTTGGCCTACCCAATCTGCCCATTTCCCTACCTATTTCATATATTCCAGATCCTAACTGATTTGTAGCTTACCTTCTCTTTCCTATCACTAGGGTTGCCTTCTGTCTATCCCATGCATTCTTAAATTCACTTATTGTTTTTGCCCATACAACCTCCGCCAGGAGTCTGTTCCATGCACCTACCACCCTGTTAATGAAAAAATACTTCCTTACATTGCCCCTGAGTCTTCTCCTTTCTAGCCCCATATTGTGACGTCTTGTTCTTGTACATCTCTTTTTCGAAAAGATACTGCCCTCTTGAACTTTGTTTCTCTGCTTGACGTACTTGAAAGTCTCTATCATATCCCCCCTCTCCCTCCTTTTCTCCAGGGTGTACATATTGAGGTCTTGCAGCCTCTCCTCATATGGTTTCTGGTGCAGTCCTTGTACTATTTTCATTTCATTGCCCTTCTCTGGACTGTTTCTACTCTGTCAATATCCTTTCAGAGATGTGGCCTCCAGAACTGAACACAGTACTCCAGATGAGGTTTCACCAATTGTCTGTACAGAGGTATCACCACCTCCTGTTTTCTACTGGTGATACCTCTCCCTATGCACCCCAGCATTCCTCCGGCTCTCTTCACAGCCTTCTTACATTACTTGGCTACCTTTGGGTTATCTGTTGTGATTACTCCCAGGTCCCTTTCCAGTTCGGTTGTTGTCAGTACTCCCCACCCCCCAATCATGTATTCCTCTACTGGAATTTTTTGCCCCAAGTGCATGATTTTGCACTGCTTTGCATTGAAGCTAAGCTGCCACACTCTTGACCACTCCTCCAACTTCCCTGGGTCTCTTCTCATTCTTTCCATACACACACCCACCCCCAGGAGTGCCAACCCTATTGCAGATGTTAGTATCATCAGCAAAGAGGCATACCTTCCCTTCCAACCCCTCCACAATGTTTATGAAAACATTAAAGAGGACAGGCTCTAGTAATGATCCATGTGGCACCCTGCTGGTTACCCCCTCTATCCTTGGATTGAACTCCATTTACCACCACCCTCTGTGTCCTATTGCTCAGCCAATTTCTGGCCCAGTTTTCCACCTTGGGACCCATTCCCAGACTGCCTAACTTGTTTACTAGCCTCCTGTATGGGATGGTGTCAAATACCTTGCTAAACTCTAGCATCCAAAGAACACTCTGCACACCAAAAAACGACAGTGAGACTTATTTCATCAAAAACTGCTGTCCAGGTTTATTGCTGGTACAAAAATAATTGCAAGACAGTCTCACTTTCCTTGAGTGCTCCTTTCTTTACTCAGACTTGCTAAAATCTAGGTAGAGCATGTCTACCACACCTCCCTGATCATATACCCTGGTCACCCAGTCAAAGAAATCTATCAGATTTGTTTGACAAGACCTTCCTGCTGTAAATCCATGTTAACTTGGGTCTTGGGCCCCGCTGGAATCAAGATATACCAGAATCCTTTCCTTTAACATTGATTCCATTATTTTCTCCACCACTGAGGTCAAACTTACCAGCCTGAAATTTCCAGCCTCCACCTTGCTCCCACTTTTGGGGCAGGGTATCACATTTAGCCTCCGCCAGTCCTCCAGTACCACTCCCTCCTCCAGCGATTTGTTGAATAGTGCTGATAGTGGTGCTACTAGCACCTCTCTCAGTTTTTTAATATTCTTGGATGTACCCCGTCCAGCCCCAGTGCCTTGTCCGCTTTCAGTTTCACAAGTTCCTTTAGGACTCTCTCCTCTGTGAGTGGACTGGTGTCCACCTCTCTTCCATGCATGTTTCTACTGCCTAACTTTGGTCACTCCCCTTCTCCTTTCTTTGTGAATACTGAGCAGAAGTATTCGTTCAGGATTTCTGCTTTTCTAGGTCCCCCTCCACAAGCTCCCCTCTGCTTTAATTTAACCTCACAATCTCTCCTTTGGTCTTTTTTCTTTCACTAACATACCTGAAAACGGTTTTGTCTCCTTCTTTTACTGTCTGGGCTATTATTTCCCCTGTTTGTACTTCTGCGCTCCTGACTGCTTTCCCCACCTCCCTCTGCTTTGCCTGATACAGTTCCCTGTCTACCTCCCTCTGTGTTTCCCGTACTTCCTGAATGCCAGTTTTTTCTCTCTAATCTTCCCTGTCACTTCTTTTGAAAACCAGTTTTTTTTTTTTTTTTTTCTTTTGCTTTGTTTACTTGCTTCACACCAAGGCTTGTTGCCTCTACTATGGCTCCATTAAGGTTCTCCCACTGTTGCTTTACCACCCCCCTCCTTTGCCAGGACTTTCTTGAGACATTCACCTATTTTTGCAAAGTTGTCCCTCTTGAAATCCAGGACCTTTGCTTTTGTGTGGCTTGACTTTTCCACTGTTTTCACCTTGAACCACACTGTATGGTGATCACTGGACCCTAGATGGCTGCCCACTGATACATCTATAATTCTGTCCCCATTGGTGAGGACCTGGTCCAATATTGCTCCCTCATGGGTGGGCTCTACTACTAGCTGTCTGAGGCATGCCCCCTGCAGGGCATCCAGGATGTCTCTGCTCCTGGTTGTGGCTGCAGCATAGGTTTTCCAGTTAACATCTGGCATATTTAAGTCCCCTACCAGGAACACTTCCCCTTTCTCTGCCATTTTGTGGATGATTTTCACTAATGTCCTGTCTGTTTCAACCCCCTGCACTGGAGGTCTGTAGATAACTCCAGTGCAGATGGTGATGCCATTCCCCATCTCCAGAGTGACCCACAGTGCCTCCTCCCCTTCCTTCTTTCCCTGAATCTCAGTTGCTTTGATCTTCTCTCTGATGTAGATAGCTACCCCTCTTCCCTTTCTGCCCTCCCTGTCTTTTCTGAAGACTATGTACCCTGGTATGGTAATATCCCAGTCATGGTTTCTCGTGTACCATGTTTCAGTGACTGCGACAATGTCCAGGTCTTCTTCCTCCATCAAGGCCACTAGGTCCAGGATCTTGTTTCCCAGGCTACGGGCATTTGTACACATTGCCTTCCATGTTTTGATGCCTTCACCCTTAACAGTTCTCTTCCTGTCCGTGTGCCTTCCCCCTATGCCACACCTGTCTTTACCCTCAATTTCAGGTATTTTTGTCGAGTCCCTATCCCAAGGGTGCTCCCTTCTGACTACTTTAACCTGTATGGGGGGGTCAGTTAAATTTTCCCTGCTTACTTCCGCCACCCCCTGGCTAGTTAAACACTTGCCATGAAACATTTAAACCTTTCTCATTATGATCCAGGGTCTCTCAGGATGGATGCAGACCATCCCTCCTGTACAAGCCTGCATCCTCCAGGTGAACCCCCAGTCCCCATTGAAGCCAAATCTTTCAGCTCTGCACCAGTTCTTCGGCCATTCATTGAATCCCTTAGTGCAGAGTACCCACGCCACTCCCATAGCTCCACAGCTGAAGCCACAAATCTGCAGGAGGTTGTGAGGGCTTAAGGAGCAGCCTTCCCCCAAAATAGGAGCCATTTTGCAGCAAGCTGAAGCCCTGAATCTGCAGGAGGTCATGAGGGCTTAAGGTGCAGCCTTCCCCCAAAATAGGAGCCATTTTACAGCAAGCTGCAGCCCCGAATCTGCAGGAGGTTATGAGGGCTTAAGGAGCAGCCTTCCCCCAAAATAGGACCCGATTTGCAGCAAGCTGAAGCCCCAAATCTGCAGGAGGTCATGAGGGCTTAAGGAGCAGCCCTCCCCCAAAATAGGAACCATTTTGCAGCAAGCTGAAGCCCCGAATCTGCAGGAGGTCGTGAGGGATTAAGGTGCAGCCCTCCCCCAAAATAGGAGCCATTTTGCAGCAAGCTGAAGCCCTGAATCTGCAGGAGGTTGTGAGGGATTAAGGTGCAGCCTTCCCCCAAAATAGGAGCCATTTTGCAGCAAGCTGAAGCCCTGAATCTGCAGGAGGTCGTGAGGGATTAAGGTGCAGCCCTCCCCCAAAATAGGAGCCATTTTGCAGCAAGCTGAATACCCCGAATCTGCAGGAGGCCATGAGGGCTTAAGGAGCAGCCCTCCCCCAAAATAGGAGTCGTTTTGCAGCAAGGTATGAAACGCTGAATCCCCGGGGTGACTGAAATCATGACCAAGCTATCTGTGCTACTACTGAGTGCTTGCCCCACCACCCCTGGCACCACCCTTGGCAAACTTTGTAATATATAGGGTAGGTCAGGTGACCGAAATAACCTATTAGCCCACTTCTCCATTAGCAGCTTATTTTACACCACCACTAGTGGCCACTAAACACAGCCAGCTCACACAGTACAAAGAGAGCTATCATGGACCCACTACTAGTAAGACTAGTCTTTCTCACCTCCCTGATCTTACCAGCTGCCCTACCTATCTCCAACTGCACTGCGGAATTGCTACTAAGCAGGTCTACCAGTGGAAACTTTCCTCCCTGCCACACCAAATGCATCACTGGGGCCCCCAATTCACTGCTGGATTTCCCCAACCCCCTGGTGCACCAAAATGCCCACACTCATTTCCGCCCTGAATTACTAATTAACTTATATGCTCACATCCATCACTGCACTGCCAGCCTAACTCTCCAAGGGTCACACCCCCTAACTCCTGTCCAC
This sequence comes from Neoceratodus forsteri, assembly GCA_016271365.2. Classification (NCBI taxonomy): domain Eukaryota; kingdom Metazoa; phylum Chordata; order Ceratodontiformes; family Ceratodontidae; genus Neoceratodus; species Neoceratodus forsteri. The sequence continues at coordinate 1,037,376,075 of CM057450.1, read as the reverse complement.
AACAACCTACCTGGACACCAACCACCTGTGTCCCTGACAATCTTAGCCCCCCTTATAAGCACCCTCCTAATACCAGTCGTACCTACAAATGCTACCTCTTAAACTGTCCACGCCTCACCAAAACTGCTCAGGCTAGTGCTGCTCTGCCACACCCTCCTCCTCCTTCTTCTATCGGGGAATGTGCACCCAAACCCGGGACCACCAATCTCTGGTGTCACACAGAAGGGCAAACAAGGAAACCTGTTACTGGCATCCCTAAATATCTGCAGCCTTCAGAAAAGGTTCACCTCCCTCCAGGGCTGGATTGCGCTGCACTCCCCTGATGTCCTTGCCTTATCAGAGACCTGGCTCTCAGATAAAGTCCCAGATGGATCTGTTGCCCTCAGTGACTACACCTTATACCGAGCTGACAGAATATGCATGAGGGGAGGTGGATGTGCCATCTATGTCGAATCCTCCCTGCACGCGCTCCTAATCTCCATCCAACTGCCGCCCATGGAGCCCAAACCCTCGCTGTCAAGCTAAGCTTTGGCAACTCAGGTAAAATAATATACATCTTGGCTGTCTACATTCCCCCTAGAAACCAAAAACCTGCCTTTGACTCTGTACTGGCCAGTACTTCCCACCTCCCTCCCAAGAGCGAAATCATTTTAGTGGGAGATTTCAATGTAAATTGGATGTCCCCTTCATCTTCCCACTACAAAGACACTGTCCTTGCGTATGACCTCACCCAAGTTGCCCAGTCACCTACTAGTCTGGACCCAAAAACTGGGACATCTACATTTATCAACCTTATCCTCACAAACCGCCCCAAAAACCTCTCCCATATCAAAGTGCTCTCCGACTCAATAAGTGACCACTCCACAGTAACCTGCTTGTGGTCTAATAAAACCCCCCCTACTCCCCCCAATGTCACCGTCCAAAGACGCCTTAAGAAAGGTGCCTTCCCTCACCTCAAATCCTACCTGACTGCCTGTGATTAGTCTCCTAGTCACTCTGCCCCATCCATAGATACCACCCTTATCTACTTTATTGCCACTTTTAACCTTGCATGTGACATCTTTGTCCCTTTCTCCATGCGTGCAGTAAAGCAGCGGGACACCCCATGGATTTCCCCAGCTATACTTGACCAAATGCACCAAAGAGATGTCCTCTGGCAAAAAGCCCTTGACTCGCAACTCCCCCAAGACAGACAGTGTTACAGGGAAGCTCGAAATAGCTGCACATGGGCCATCAGGCAAGCCAAAGTGGCTTACTACAAACAAGCCCTTACTTCTTCCTGGGGATCTGGTAGAAATGTCTGGAGCAACATTAAGGAACTATCAGGGAGAAATTTATCCCCTTCCCCACTACAGCTTCTAGTAGATGGGGTTATCTCACAAGACCCTGAAACTATCTCCAATGCCCTTAATACTTCTTTCTCTGACCTCAGCCATATCCTGCCCCCTAACTACTTTGATCCAATTAGTACCAACCCCATTCACAATTATGCCACCCATGACCAAACCCCTTTTTGGCTACGTATCATCTCCTGCAAAAAGGCTAAACGCTATCTCAACAAAGCCCTGGCAAACACACGCTATAGTAGTGACTCTCTGGACCTCAAACTCATCCGGCTCACACTGGATGTGACCATTCCCCATCTCACCAAAATCCTTAACCTATCCTTATGCCTCAGCCAATTCCCGACAAATTGGAAAAGAGAAGTTATCACCCCCATTCTGAAGGGTGGTGACCCCACGTCTACTAGCAACTACAGGCCAATATCTATCCTGCCCCCCTCCTCTCAAAGGCCCTTGAAAAAATTGTGGCTGACCAGCTCACAGACTACCTGACCAAACACAATCTGCTCTGTCAGGAACAACATGGTTTCCGGAGGGGTCACAGCACCTCCACCGCAATTGTCGAATTGACATCATACATACACGAGGCCCTTGAACAAGGCTCAGTGTTAGGGGCTCTATATGTGGATCTGACTAAAGCATTTGATACAGTTAGTCATGCACTTCTTCTCCACACCCTACCATCCCTGAACAGCTCCCCAGAGGCTAAATCCTGGCTCAAAGACTACCTCTCTGGCCAGACCCAGCAGGTAAGAATTAATACAACACTATCCTCCAGTAGGCCAGTCCTAACAGGTGTCCCACAAGGGTCCATTCTAGGTCCATTACTTTTCACCCTCTTCCTGAACTCCCTCCCTCAATCCAGCAGTGGGAAGCTAATGCTTTATACAGATGATGCTGTAGTTTTTTGGAAACATCCTCATCCCAATGTGCTGCAATCCGCCTTGCAGGGTTTCTTTACAGAACTTGAAACCTGGTTCTCCGAACACCACTTATACTAAACTACAAGGAGACCAAAGCTATGATCTTTGCCCATCACCAAAACCCGATCAGTAACATGCCATTAACAGTGAAAAACTCCCTGGGAATGGCCCTAGAGCAGGTGCACTGCTTCAAATACCTGGGAGTCATGTTGGACACCTCCCTCACCTACCACACGCACATACAGCAAGTCTCCTCCTCTGTTAACTCCAGGCTCAGGATCTTGTATAGACATAGACACTGCATTCCCCCACAGGCAATGCACCTAGCAGTGTCTGCCTCCATACTACCCTTGGTGGACTACGGCATAGTAATCTACAGGTCTGCTGACCTTACTGCCCTTCGCAGCATCAACCTCGCCCTAAATAAAGCCTGCCATCTGGTATCAAAGTGTGACAGGCTAACCCATACCTTTCAGCTTTACAAATCTACTGGTTGGCTAAACTTCCAAGATAGGCTTAAATATCACACCTGCCTCCTTGCAAAAAAGATACTACACAAACAGGCACCTTTTGGCCTCCACCCCCTCATCCAAACAGTTACACACAGGAGGGCACCAAGGCACTCTGCAAACACCCCCTTCCAAGTACCTCACTGTAGAACCTACCTTGGCCAGCGGTCCTTCCGATATCATGCCCACTCATGGCTAAACAACCTAGTGTCCAGTATCTCCCTTACATCCAGTCTGGGCCAATTCAAAGCTAATCTCAAATCCTTTCTCCATAACTCTGCAATCTGTGAATGTACATACTGTACAGATGTACTTAACTTCCCCCAGGTTCCTCCTCCAGTGCAGTGGGATAGTCCTCAGCATAGGGATTTCTTCTTTATTCTCCCATGCTAGAGCTCTTTCAAACTCATTGTAAATATTTTATGACTCTGGGTGGGCCTATTTTTATGACCCTCTGAAACTTATACTGTCATATGAACATATTATTAATCTAGACCTTCTTTTAAGATCACTACTGATGTAGCTGTGCAATGTTAACTGTGCTGTATGTTTTTGACATGTATATTTAAGTGATGCTTGTATATTTTCTTTTTTACTGATGTAGAGCCTTTGCAAAGGAGTCTATGACTCAAAGGTTGTAATTCTGATTCTTTCAATAAAATAAATAAATACTGCAGATAGGTAATACTTCCGAGAAGGTTACCATGCATGCCACCTGTCTAAGACCCTTCCCCAACTCCATGAACTCCCTCTGCACTTCCCTAACCTCATCCCCAGCCAGGTCATTTGTCCCCAGTTGGACAATGATGTCTAGCTCAACCTCCCATCCTGCTGCCCCAGCGATCCTTTGGATTCGCTTCCCATCCCTCCAAGCCATGGCACTGGGTAGGCACTTGACCTCCCACTCTCCCACCCTCTCCCACCCCCAAGTCTACCCCCGATAATAGAGTCCCTCCTCACTAGGAATTGCTGCCTCCACCTCTGGGGTCCTGTGCCCCCTGGACTCCAACTATATTAGAAGCTGGCAGAAAGGTGCAGGTACATGATTGAGTGCCCATAAACAAAGGACAAAAAAAGAAAGTGTACAGATAGGCTTGCTAGATACCAACATACATACATACAGATGACCACTATTTCACGTGACTCACAATATGGTCACAGCTAATTTCAGTGTCAACAACTCTAAGTGACAGGGCAGTCTAAGACACATTTTTAAATTCTTGTTCTGACCTCCATTTAAATAATTTCTCACCTGCGTTTGACTACTGAAAGAAAACAAAGCAATTGAGATTTGGAAGCCTGGGGTGGATTAAAGCTTTGTTTAGTGCAGAATGCTTTATTAGGGTTCAGACTCTTTCCTGTGTGACAGAAACTGCCTTATCTATCAATCACCTAATTTCTTGCCGCAGAATGATCCACCGGGACTAACCTGAGGTCAAGGGAATGCTCAGATATGTAATTACTTGAGGGGAAAGCGTATCTTGGATTTCTGCAGCAACAGCTCTCCCAAGGAAAGAAAGAAAGACTGAAATCATCCCTTTGGCAAGTACAGTGGAAGCTCTGCAGCACAATGCTGGAACATTAGGGTCTTTGCAAGGTTCAGATTATTCCGTTAAGGTTCAGTCCTATATATACACAAAACAATAACAACAACAACAAAAAACTATTGAGTCAGACAGGAACTACCAAGAGACTCAGAATTATTTTAATATTTAATTGAATTTTTATTTGTGTTTTTCAAATTCAGCTGAGCTCCCCAAAGCACAGGCCGCTGAATGCAAAAATAATGTTTCTTGGCAACAGTGTTTTCCTACCCTTACAGATTATTTCCTAACAAATGCAAATTAATTGCTATGTTTTTTTTTCCCTGGAAAAGCACCAAACATCTGATTAGTTCTCATCTGGTTTAACACTTTCCTGTTTTCCATTTCTTTCAGACTTACTTCTTTATTTAATTATTTAAAAATTGGTAACCAGGAGAGGCACACTGAGTCAAGGCCGGTCTCCAGGTACAAACTGGGAGTGAAGGGATGGTATGGTATGATATGTATGGTATGGTATGGTATGTATGGTATGGTATGGTATGAAACAATACAGAAACTGATCCACAATGGTACACACCTAACATATGAAGCAGTGCAAATTAAAAATTACTTGAGCAATGCAAACAAAAAATGCAAGATGTGTCAGTAGCAAAACAAAAATGCAGTTGTGTTGAGACAGAGGATTAGACACACAAAGCACTGAATAACTAGTGCAGTTGAACATGCTTTTGCTAAGTAGACAACCCAGGGAGTGTAGCATAAATTTGTTTTTTTCTTTTGGTTACTACCATAGTTATGTTGCCAAATGTGTCAAATAGGGTCACGTTCAAGTCTCAGTGCTGTAAAATTTGGAACAAAACTGGATGCAACTATGTCAAACTTTTGAACGAAGGAAATAGGGTAGGGATTCTCACCAGCAAAAAGGAAAAACTCTCTCCAAGATCCAGTAAATTCCCCCTTTTCTAATCTGCTTTTCTTTTTAAGAATTTAGCTTCACATAGAGAGCCCCCCCTGCCCCAACAACAACAACAACACACAGACAGACAGCCACACACACACCAGCATATTGAAAAGGTTTGCATAGCCCAAACTGGGATGATAGTGCTTAAATATTATTTTATTTCCCCAAGCAAATCCCAATATTGGAAGCTGCAGTATGCGTGGTACAAAGCAGTTTGTGCAGCAGCACATGGTAATGAAAGGCAGAGTCATGCACACATGGTACAGTACAATGGCACTTTGGAAGCCCTGTGAACACACAAACTGGCTGTTTGCACAGTGCTAGTTAACACTTATCAAAATCATGGTTTAACAGCACACAAATGGCTGTGGAACACATAAAACCATTATTAATTTATTTATTTGCACATCGGTTTACAACCTTTGAGCCAGAGACTCTTTTCCAAAGGTAACTCGTCACACAGAGGACAAATACAAATACAAGCATTCTTGGTTCCAGGATATAGGTTACATAGTTTGCAGGCACATGTGATAATGAACATGACAAATACATATACAAGCATTATAGGTTCCTGAATATGGGTTACATAGATAGCAAGCACATGTGATAAAGACAATTATACAGAGAAGCCAGATTTGGTTACAATGGCGCATACTAGTACGACAGTAAGAGCAGGCAACAGAGTAATAGCAGTTTACTCAGAAGTGGTACATACTTGCATGGAGAAAGGGCAAGCAACACGAATAATGGCAGTACAAACAGAAAAGGGGTAGGATTTAAAGAGGTGCGGTAAGGATGCTGCCCAGCGGGCATTGTCAGGGCACAGAGTGTAGCGCCTCAAATTATAGACAGGTGCAACTACGCGTGTTGAATAGTTAGCTTCTGAGTGCAGTTTTGAATTTGGAAATTGTGGGTGCATCCAAGATGGGGAGAGGGAGCAAGTTGTACCAGGATGGGGCTCTATGGCGGAATAACCTCTGTCCATGGGAGGTCCTAGATCTTGGTACCAGAAAAGTGGCCTTGCAGGAGGTCCGGGTACAGACCAAGGGTTGGACTAGGTGGAGGGAGGCTGTCAGCCTGGGTGGGGATAGCCCTAGAAGAGTTTTTTTGCTATTAGGCATGTTTGATATCACAACCATTCATCTAGGTTCAGCAGTGTTGCCATATCATAGAGCTGGCATGAACGTATGAGCCTAGGGGCCCCAGTGATTAGCCTGCAAGCCTTATTTAGGATGAGGCAAATTTTATTGAGGGCAGTTGTGTCGGCAGCACCGTAGACCGGTAGTCCATAGTCAACCAGGGATAATATAGAGGATGTCACCGCAAGCTGGAGGGCAGCGGGGGGGAGACAGTTTTTGTAGCAGTATAAGATACCTAGCCGCACATTGGTAGCTGAGGCAAGTGCATCAATGTGGGTGTGGTAGGTGAGGGCTGAGTCAAAAGGTGACCCCAAGGTACTTGTAGGAGTGTACTTGCTCTAGTGGTTGTTTGGAGCAGGGGAGGATATGGAGTGGGAAGTTGCTGGCTTTGTTTTGGGGGTGGACAAAGAGCATTGTTTTTGTTTCTTTGAGATTTATGACCAGTCTGTGCTCTTTAAACCAGGTTTTGGCATCATTATAGGAAAGTTGCAGGGAGTCCTGGAGGGAGGTAGGCTTATGGTGGGTGGCAAAGATGACGGCATCATCTGCATACAGCAGAATTTTTCCAGTGCATGCACCGGGCAGGGTGTTAAGGTAGAGTGAGAAGAGTAGGGGTCCCAGGATGGAGCCCTGAGGAACCCCTGAGTTGATGGGACAAGTTTTGGAAAGCATCCCACTAATTTTGACATGTTGGGAGGGGGCAGATAGGCAGCTGGTGCACCAGGCGAGTGGCCCAGTAGTGAAGCCAGTGTGGCAGAGGTCATCCAGCAGGAGGGGGTGGGAGACAGTGTCAAAGACCTTTGAGTGGTCGATGAACACTGCCCCGGCTAGGGAGCCAGAGTCCAGGGAGGAGTGTAGGAATGTTGAAAATTCAACTAGTGCAGTGCCAGTACTGTGTCCTGCACAGAAACCATGCTGTTCAGGGCAGATGATGTTGTGTTTGGTCAGGTACTCAGTGATTTGTGTGGCAACCAGTTTTTCAAGGGCTTTGGAGAGGGGCGGGAGTATGGAGATAGGCCGGTAGTTCCCGGCTGAGGGCCTGTCACCCCCTTTGTGAATGTGAGTAACAACTGCAGTTTTCCATGCAGTAGGGAATTGCCCCAGGCAGAGGGATTTGTTGAGAAGGCTGGTGAGTGGGGCAAGGACCTGATCCAGTACCAGCCGGAGAATGCTGGGGTCCAGGGAGTCATCACCGGGACTATTGCTTTTTAGTGCATGGATCAGGTGGGGTCTAGCTTCCTGGGCAGTTACCCTACATAGGTAGAAGCTAAGGTGTTGGAGGGCTGGGGTTGGTAGGGAGGGTGGTGGGTCAAAGAAATTACTGGGGAGGATAGAGTTGAGGTCCGTAAAGGATGTGTTGAGGTAGTTTGCAATGTTTGTAGGGTCCATAGTGAGTGCCATCAATGGTGATCTGGGACGGGAGGGAGCATGTGCTCCCGCTCAATTGTTGACATTATCCAAAAGTTCGGCACAGCCCCAGGAGGAGGTGAGGGTGGCCCGATGGTGGTCGGCCTTGGCTTTCCTAATGGCCCAAGTGCACTTATTCCGCGCACCGTTGTAGGTCTGTCTATCAGCCGGCTGGCCTGTTTCTGTTGCAAGGTGCCATAGGTTATCCCTAAGCCTGAGCAACTGTAATAGGGCAGGAGTAATCCAGGGCATATTATGTTTTTTGGTTCGGGCAGCAGTGAGGGATGCAAAGAGGCTGCAGGCTTTGTTAAAGGTTTGGGAAAAGAAGGCAAGGGCAGTGTCTATATCAGGAGCGTGGTGAATGTGGGACCAGTGTGTTTGGGCAAGAAATTGCCTGAGGTTTTTCAGCCCACCTGGTCTGAGACACCGGCAGAGCATGTGCTGGGCTGTGGGTCGTGGCGAGGTGGTCACCCAGCGGAATAGGATAGGGGAATGGTCACTGAGTGAGTCAGGGAGGACTTGGATGTCCAGAATTTTTTTGGGGTGATTGGTGATGATAACATCTAGGAGGGTGCTGGTACCTCTGTTAGGGTTTACTCTTGTGGGTTGGGAGAGTAGCTGTGTCAGATCAATAGCAGCAAAGGAGTCCCAGGTGGTGGTGGAGGTGGGGCTGAGCCAGTCCACATTAAGGTCCCCCACAAGGACTTGTTCAGCCCTGTGAGGGAGGGAGGGTGGCAAGATAATCAGTTAAGGATAATAGTGCCGGGTTTTGGTTCTTAGGTGGAATGTAGGCAAAGGTGAGATAAAGGGGGCCCCTGGAGGGGTCCAGAGTAAGTTTAAGGGTAAAAGCCTGTGCCCCACTTGCAAGGGCCAGGGCAGGGAGTGCTTGACCAGTGATAGAGTCCCTGGTATAGATTGCACAGCCACCCCAGCATTTGCCTACACAATCCTCCTGGTATAGGGTGTAGCCAGGGAGGGCAACAAAGGAGTCAGGGGTGGATTTTGATAGCCAGGTTTCCACCAGTGCAATGACATCTGGTTTGTGCAGCATGACCCAGCATTGGAGGGTATCACATTTTTTCAATATGCTGCATATATTCATGGAGGCAACACTAGAACGGGGACCTCTGTGGGCTGGTCTGTGGGGCCTGGGTTAGAGGACGTATATTGCCTGTTAGGAGTAGAAGGAGGACCACGGCCTGGCCAGGACGAGTGATATGTATTTCTACGGGTATGAGAGGATGGGGAGGGACCTTAGGGAACAGGGATGGGTAGAGATTGCCAGGTTGGGAGGGAAGATGATTAGCCACCAAGGGGCCTGGGAGGAGTGGTGGGAAGTGGTACATGGGATGGTGTTGTAGGCCAGTATACATGGTGTGTGGGGTGAGTGCCAGCTACGCCTGGGATAATTGCTGGTGCAATATATAGTATGCAGGGATCTGATGCAGGCTGGGTTGGGGTCAGAAACAGGGTGAGAAATAGTGACTCCTAGTGGTAAATGGGTGTGGGTTCAGTGGAGCAGTATTGAGTCAGGATGTGGGCTAGTTTGTGGGGCTGTTTGCTGGGGGTGTGTGGGCAGAGGTAGGTGTGAGTTGGAGAGGAGCGAAGTGGCACAGGAGGTTAGAGGGGTTCCAGGAAGTGGGGGGGGGGGGAGGACAGGTAGTGGAGCCTAAGGTGGGAGAGTATGGGTCCCTCTAGTGGCTGGCAGGTATAACCTGCAAATGGAAAAGTGGGGACTTAGTATTTCGACCAGCAGGAGGTGATGTCAGAGGGAGGACCTATAAATTAAGGGACACCCCTGGGTGGGTGGGTGGCTGGGGCAGTCGACGGGCTAACACCCCACACAGATAGTGTCCTTGGGGAGAGGTATCCTTTACCTCTTGGAAGCTCAGGTGAAGTCCCGCTCCAGAAGGGAGCTTGCTGGCATCCAGGAACGCTACTGTGACTGATGTGAGCGTGGGGAAGGGGGGCTGTGAGGCTTATTGAGGAAAACCAGAATGAAAGGACAAATTAGTATGCAGCGGGAGGACTATAGAGCTAAACCCTAACTGCGTATGTGCAAGCTGTTGGGCTATGTCCCGATCACAGCTGCTACTGTGCATGAGCGAGAAATCCAGACATGGCGACATCCAGGGCTAGCAGGTAAGCTCTCAAAAACACTGTACAAATGCCTAAATTGCAAGCAATGCAGTAAAAGACTAAACAGACCTCAAATAATAACAGCTGATTGTAAATTCCCCAAAACGAGGTCTGTGTAGGTGGCTAGGCAGCAAGGTACTACATCAGACAGTCGGTGGTATAGCAGACTAATCCCCGAATTAAAGAACCCCCAAGAAAGTACTATAAACAGCTAGGCAGCAGGCAGTGATCCAGTTCAACAAAAAACAATCAGTAGCTGTGTAGGGACACAAAAGGACTCTTAAGGTACCTTTGCAAACACCCCACACAGATAGTGTCCTTGGGGAGAGGTATCCTTTACCTCTTGGAAGCTCAGGTGAAGTCCCACTCCAGGAGGGAGCTTGCTGGCATCCAGGAATGCTACCACGACTGATGTGAGCATGGGGGGAGGGGGCTGTGAGGCCTCTTGGAAGCTCAGGTGAAGTCCCGCTCCAGGAGGGAGCTTGCTGGCGTCCAGGAATGCTACCGCGACTGATGTGAGCACGGGGGGAGGGGGCTGTGAGGCCTCTTGGAAGCTCAGGTGAAGTCCCGCTCCAGGAGGGAGCTTGCTGGCATCCAGGAATGCTACCGCGACCGATATGAGCGCGGGGAAGGGGGCTGTGAGGCCTCTTGGAAGCGCAGGTGATGTCCCGCTCCAGGAGGGAGCTTGCTGGCATTCAGGAATGCTACCGTGACTGATGTGAGCATGCGGGGGGCTGTGAGGCCTCTTGGAAGCTCAGGTGAAGTCCCACTCCAGAAGGGAGCTTGCTTGCATCCAGGAATGCTACCGCGACTGATGTGAGCATGGGGAAGGGCTGTGAGGCCTCTTGGAAGCTCAGGTGAAGTCCTGCTCCAGGAGGGAGCTTGCTGGCATCCAGGAACACTACCGCGACTGTTGATTACTCAAACACCCTGTAAAAGCGAGTTATGATGCAGTGGTGCATGAAAGGGGCAGGCCATTACTTGTAGTGGAGCCCTCTGTGGTTTAGATGGAGGGTGTGCGGAGTACTTTGACTTGAAACCAGCCCAGCTGTTGGATTTCAGGATGATGCATACTGATGTAGTGGACCTTGAACAAGCACACTAGAACTGTCTTGCTGAACTTCCTAATCACACCAGTACATTTCTTTCAGTGTGTGCAGACATGTGCTGCACAGTGCATCCCCTGTCTTGTCCTTTCCGCATGGCACTCTAGATTGTTCTGTTGCCCTACACAGTCCACAGTCTCCATCCACCATGAGGAGCAATGTGCTTTAATTATGACATGTGCATGCCAGTTAATGACGCAATAAGAAGGTGTTCATGACTTGTATGGTGAGTAGGGTCACTTGCATTTCTTGTACAAATATTGCAGCGGTGTTCTGCAGGGCTATGAGACGAACCTCGCAAACTGCCCAGATTTCTCAGAGTGAAGATCCATGTCAGGTGGTTTGTGTGAGTGTGGTCACACCTGTGGTTTGCACTTCTCCATGGGACTGTGCTTTACTGTGTTCTCACATGGAGTATGTAAGCAATATGACATGACAGGGCAATGGCAGTATTGTGACAACTACACACTCAGGGGCATAGTAAAGTACAAGGCAAAGTGCTCAGCCCCTAGACATGCTGTTGTTACTGTATTACCAATGCCCTGGTGTGTCTCATTGAGCTTATAAAATGGGTTTGTGAAGAATGTTTTAAACATAAAATAAGATATTTAAAATAAAAATGTTTAACAACTGGTGTTGCTGTCACCATACACAGTTGCTGGTCATTCAGAATGCAGGGATTTCCCTATCCATTTTATAAACTGGGAACCTGATAGGGTTTGAACCCTTCAGGATGCCTTTTCCAGTGTACCTGCTGATGGTCTTGTGTGCACATTTGTGCTTGCAAACACACAGTTGTGCCTGGTTTTGTGCTGGTTTCGAATATGCTGCATAGTTTTCAAGTACAAAATAACACAGTAACAAACAAACTCTTAATACTTTTTTCTTGGTTAGAACTTGGTTCACCACTGTCTAAATAAGAGTTAAAACTTACTGCAGCCCTCTACACCTACAGTACAAAACTGTGTAAAGCACTCTCCACTTCTGAAACCTTTTCTTCCTCCATTTATCAGAACACTTTTCAAAATCACAGATATTTTCTGCTTGTTGTTCTCTTTTAGCCCCTTTGCAGTTCAAATCAGACCATCCTCTGATTCTTCTGTGAATGTTGGTCTTTACCTTTTTATACATTACAGATATGACACAGTCCAACATTTTCTCTAGCTGCTCTAGTGCTTCTTGCACAGTAGATTATTGCAGGATTTGTCCCCAGTTCTCTATGTTGCTTGCATTGCATACCGTAGAATTAGCCATGCCTGTAATGCAATTTGACCACCCAAACTGTCACATATGTTTGACTTCTGAGAATTTAATAACTGAGGAAATAGACTCTGAGAAACAGTAGAGCAGGCTTTTGCAAGTGCATCATTTTTTACCGAACACGAGTAGACAACCCCAGAAGGTAAATATCACTATCAGGCTTTGAACTGTTTTTAAGCGAGTTGTCTTATTTTACCTTTTGCCATCATTATCTGTCAGAGCTTTTATTTGTCCTCCCCGGTTAGAAAATTTTGCTTTATTAGAAACAGCACAAAAAATAATATTTTAAGAAATACCAATGAGCCACTCTTTCAGCAGTCCACACATTTGCGTTCCCAGTTTGGTGCAGAATTGGTGCTGGTGAACTGGTACATGCACAAGTTGGTCATTTTATGACATCTCTAACTTAAGACTATTGCACGAGACAATATAATCAGTGTAACAGTGTTTTCTTTTAACATTTGAAGAGTGCGGCTGTGACTACTCAATGCCCGTTGTCATGGCCATACTTTTCAAATGCATGCATGAGTTTACCAGCATCAGTCTGCATCATATTGGGAACACAGAAATGTGGATGACTGAAAGAGCAAGTCACCAGTATTTCCTAAAATTGTATTTATGTGCTGTTTCTAATAAAGCATCATTTTCTAGCCAGGGAGGACAAATAGAAGCTGACAGATGATGATAACAAAAGGTAAAATAAGATGACTGCCTAAAAAAACATTTAAAAACTGACAGTGTCCCTTTAAAGCAGCGCCAGTTTGCATTTTATATTAAAAAAATGGGCGAGTTTCCAGTTAACCCAAGTAGCCTGGCCAAAGACTTGGAAAACAAAGTGTGTGTGTGTGTTTTGGGGGGGGGGATCAGTTGCTGGAACAAGAGGTGGCCACAGAGAGGCAATTTGCAAAACAACACTTAGCCAACATAAAAATAAATAGTTTTAATCTTTTCATCATGCTTACTTACAAGGAGATATTGTTTAGAGCCTATCAGATGCCATGCATGCTCACATTACTATTACACTGAAAACTGCCATAGCAAGAAGTTATGAGCTAATCTCAGTTAGAGTTATTTTTTTTCTTATCAGAAAGAAAACCAGCAGTAAAATGTTACCTGGTGAGTCCAGGGCCCAACACAGTTCCTTAGGGAATAACAAAAAAACTATCCTCCTCCCTCCAACAACCTGTCGATCCAGTACCCAACTCATCAGTGAATAAAAAAAACTCTGTCCCTCTCCCCCAAACTACTTGATGGGTGCTGTACCCAATCCAGCCTTTTAGGGAATGCAAGAAATATGTCACCAACCCCTGCTGCTTCTGCTGCTGCTGCTGCCAGTGAGTTTGGGCCTCTCTGTTTTTTCTGACCTGCAGCACACAAGCATGGGACTCAGGGGACAAGGGGCTCACTTCCTAGACTGTAATCCTAAATGGGCATGATCCCAGCTCCACTACTTGACTCTCCCTCTCGCTGTCTTTCCTTCTCTCGGTACTCAGTCTCAGCTCTGCATGCTCCTGAACACACACACACAGGATTCTTATTGCCATGCACGCTCCAGCCCAGTCTTGCTGAGCAGTGGCGCACCTACCCTTAGGCTATCCCCAGCCCAGCCTTACTGAGCAGTGGCGCATCTGCCCCTGGGCAATCCCCAACCCAGCCTTGCTGAGCAGCGGAGTACCTGCCTCTGGGCGATCCCCAGCCCAGTCTTGCTAAGCAGTGGTGCACCTGCCCCTGGGCGATCCCCAACCCAGCCTTGCTGAGCAGTGGTGCACCTGCCCCTGGGTGATCCTCAGCCCAGCTATACTGAGCAGTGGCATGCCTGCCCATGGGTGATCCCCACTCAGTAACAGCGCCCATAACAATCAAAATCATTTGGATAAAATGGCAAGTATGGGCGGCATCAATTTACCATCCTTATCTCGTAGAGAATCAATCAATCAAAATCTTTATTTAACCAGGTGGACACCGTTGAGCAAGCTCATTTTCAAGGTGGACCTGGGACAAACAATAGGTAATACAATATAGGTGAGAACAACATACAATTTCAAGTATTGTGTACAGCAAATTACAATTTAGGTGAGATCAACATACAATGTCAGTTATGTGTACAATAATTAGGCAAAGGCAGTAAAAATGCAAGTAAAACGGTACAAAAGATTGTAAAAAAGGAAAAATTAGTTACAGATAAATAATTTGTGCATCGTATACAAAGAGCAGGACATGGAGGGAAACCGTAGGTAAAGAGTGTGCTCAGTCAAAAAAAACAAACCAGATAAACAGACAAACATAGGGGTTGAAAGTCATGGGTAAGAGGATATAAAGTGTAGATGTGGGGATGGGAGTGAAGGAGAAAGGAGTGGGTATGGCAAAAGAGTGGAGTCAACAACAGAAAGAGACCTAAAGTCATGACAAGGCAGGGGCAAAGGTCAGAGAAAAGAGCACGTAGCTGTGAAGGAAAAGGGATCTAGATCAGGAGGAGCTGACACAGGATTCCTTGAAATGGAATGTATATAAGGTTTTGAAAGCTGCCAGACTAATGGGGTAATTGATTCTTAGATTCTTTTGAATCTTATTCCATAGAAGGGGCCATGCATGACTAATAGAAGCCCCACCAAAGCGGGATTTGGCCTTGGACACTTTCAGCGAAATATAAGAGGCACTTCTCAGGGCATACTTACTTAAAGAGCAGAGAGGTAAGCAGTCAGAAATGTAATTAGGCAATTTATTTAGGATGCTTTTGTAGATCCAGATCGCAGCATTTCTCTGGCGTCTAAAGCTAAGGGATGACCAGCCTACCACCGAGTACAAAATAAATAAAAAAACTATTCTCCTACCCCCAGCTACCTGACAGATTCAGTACCAACCCAGCCTGTCAGTGAAAAACAAATCCCCCACCCATCTATGACAGATCTGGTGCTTTACAAAGTACAGAAGTTAGAAACTGGTAGTGCAGGGACTGTAGTATATAATACAATTTGGTTTTATGTAATGAATGTCATACACACAGTATCCTAAAGTGTTTTACAAGGCACTGAAGTTCCATACTGGCACAGTAGGGAAAGTAGAATATTTAATCATTTCTGGTGCCCAACCTGGCCCAACGGGGAATAAACAAAAGTCTGGCCCTCTCCCCCCTCCAACTACCTGACTGGTCCAATACCCAATCCATCCCATCAGGGAATACAAAATATGCCCCTCTCTTCCAAACTACTTGATGGGTCCAGTGCCCAACCCAATCAATCAGGGAATAAAACAAATCGGTCCCCCTCCTTCAACAACCTGACAGACCTAGTGCCCAAATTGACCCATCAGGGAATAAAATTAAAAAATCTGCCCCCTCAACTACTTGCTTGTTGGACACTCAACCTGACCCATCAGAGAATTAAAAAAAAACTGATGTCTCTCTCTTTCTCTCCCAAATTACCTGGTGGGTCCTGTATGCAACCCAGGCAGTTAGGAAATAAACAAAAGCCCCCCTATCCCCAACAACCTGATGGATCCACTGCCATATAAGGCCTGTCAAGGAATAACAAAAATCTTTGCCCCTCCCTCAACAACCTGAAAGGGGTGTCCGGTCAAAACCACGACAGCAAATACACATGGTCAAAAGCCGTGTGGTCATAACAACATCCTGTGGTTTCAGAGTTAGTATATCTAATCTAGCGCAGTTTTGGACCGTGCAGTTTTGTACTGACCATGCAGTACGGTAATTAACTGCGCTGTTTTTCACCATGTGATCTTGACATAGTGCCCCCGAAAGGTCTGGTGCACAACCAGGCCTGTTTGAATAAGAAAAACAAATAACCCCCTCTTCCAACAACCTGACAGGTCCTGTGTCCAACCCTGCTTATCAGGGAATTTGAAAAAATCTGTCCATCTTCCACCCCTATCATACCAGCCTGGTGCCCAACCTGGCTCATCAGGGATTAAAAACAAGCTGTCTAACTCCCCCCAACTACCTGATGAGCCCCGCAGTGACCGCTCCCAATCTAGCACAGGTGTTAAGCCAAACAGAGATAAAGAGGAGCAGCAGCAAAACAGCAAGCAGAAGGTAGACTAGGCAAGATAGTAAAACACTGCCCTTCCCAAACCCATCCACTCAAGTCACAGTAAGGGGCTCAAACATTACATGGGACTCATGGGGTCACTGCTGCACTGCTGCTGCTACTACTACCAGCCTGTTCAGGCATCTCCACCTCCTCCATCATACCGTGCACTACAGTAGGAGAATGGACCCAAGGAGACCTATGGCACGTACTTCCCGGGCTGTAAGCCCAAGTGCCAGTGATATTGGCAGCACTGCCCAACCCTACCTTTCTCACTCTTTCCTTCTCTTGGTGCTCAGTCTCAGCTCTGCACTCTTCCCAGTGTGCACATAAGGAGTACACTACCACACACATTACAACCCAGCCTGCTGCACAGCACAATTGTCCAGGTCCCAAGCTGGCCTGTTAGGCAATAAAACATAAATAAATAAATACAGTATGTCCTCCACTGACAAACAATCTGACTGATCCAGTGCCAAACCCAAATTATCAGGGAATAAAAAAAAAATCTGGCCCCTCCCCCAACTATGGCCGCTCTCCTACAACCTATATCTGGACCATGACTGTAAAATGGGCCATGTAGCCAGTGCATTTACCATAGAAACATAGAAACATAGAATTTGATGGCAGATAAGGACCGCTTGGCCCACCCAGTCTGCCCATTTCCCTACCTGATGGATACGTTGCAGATTCTAGTTAATCAACAACTTACTTCCTCCTGCCCCCCCACTAGAATTGCCTTATGCCTGCCCCATGCATTCTTGAATGCAGGTTATTAACATTTTGAATACAAAAAAAAACTACCTAAGGGGCACAGTGCCCAACCCAATCAGTTAAGAGAATAAAAAAGAGCTGTCCGACCTCCTCCACCCAATTCTCTGATGAGTCCAGGGCCTAACCAGGACCATCAGTGAAAAACAACCCTCAACAACCTGATAAATCCCAAGCCCACCCCGGCCTGTCAGGGAATTAAAAAAAAATCAGTCTCTCTCCCCCAAACTACATGACTGGTCTGATGCCCAACTGGGCCAATCAAGGAATAAAAAAATATCTGGGCCTCTCCCCCAACCACCCAACAAGTCTGGTGCCCAACCCAACTTGTCAGGGACTAGAAAAATCTGTCCCTCTCTCCCACAACTATCTGACAAGTCTGATGTCCAACACGGACCTTTAGAGAATAAAACAAAAATTGGTGATGTGGGGTGGCTATAAGTGAGTTTGGTGCTGGAGGGATAAAACTAACTGCCTGGTGTTGGGTGGACTTGAACCATTGTGTACAGTGTAGGGAACATTACTGAAAAACAGCATCACTGCATCAAAGCCCTCCCTGTGGGCACCGTTTACAAAACAATCTGTAAAATTGAAATTGGATGTGGTCCTCATATAACTACAACTGTATCATGTAGACTGGTGAAACAGTAAGAGTTGCTACAAAAATAAGCCACCAGCGGTGACCCACAGGGCTTGGTGTTTAGTCCAGTGTTGTTTAATATATTCATTAATGACACTATAGAAGGCACAAGATCTGCCTGTTTGCTGATGACACTAAACTCTGTGGAAGGGTGGATACAGCAGAGGGGATACAGGACCTTAAGGAAGATCTGGCCAGGCTAGAGAAGTGGTTGGGATTATAACAACTCACGTTCAATGCAAGGAACTGCAAAATCATGCACATAGGAGGTAGGAACCCAAGGATGGTGTACAGCCTGAAGGGGGCCTAGTAACTAAATCAGAGGAAGAAAAATACTTGAGGGGTGACCATCACTGGTGACTTGAAGCACTCCTTGCACTGCAGGACAGCAGTGGCAAAAGCCACTACAGTGCTGAGCTGCATTACTAGGGGAATCCCTAGTATGTGGGAGGAGGTCATATTGCTGTTCTACAGATCACTAGTATAGCCACACCTGGAATATAGTGTGAAGTACTGGTGGCCCTACCTGATAAAGGACATTAACTTACTAGAGGTGGTCCAGAGATGGGGGGGGGGCAAATATTTTTCAGGGTTGGAAGGGCAGAACATATGAGGAGATGCTGGAGGACCACAACATGGACTCCCTGGAGTAGAGCAGCGAAAGGAGCGACATGATGGAGACTGTGAAATACCTGAACGGCATAATTTTTATTAGTAACAATCTCCTAAGTTCATACCACTGGAACATTCATATGTATATTGTTTGGTATTTAACATTCATTTTATAGGGAAATGGTCACTTTCTGTTCTGAGAAGTATACTTAATTAAACTTTCATAATTAAATGCAGCAGATGTTATGTTACCAATTAAAGAGGCAAAATTTGGTCTGAATTGAGTAAAATTCTCAGAGTAGTCCCCCGGCTAACTCCCATCAAGTGCTAATAAATTGTTTTTACCACTAATTCTGTTAGTTTTGCCCCATGCTCATTCATTTCATTATCTTAATGATTCTAGT
The DNA here is from genome assembly GCA_016271365.2 of Neoceratodus forsteri. Lineage (NCBI taxonomy): Eukaryota > Metazoa > Chordata > Ceratodontiformes > Ceratodontidae > Neoceratodus > Neoceratodus forsteri. The sequence goes on along the minus strand of CM057450.1, from coordinate 1,037,357,274 downwards.
AATACTTCCAATACTTGTAGTTATAGTCTGGTTTAAATTACTACCAATCAGATTGTTACCAATGTGACTATTAAAGTCACCCATAAGAATAAAGTAACTCTTGGGAGGTCAGCTTGCATGTCTTTAATATGCATGTCTAGAATTACCCACAATTCAGTCATAATATTTTGTCCCAAGTGGAGGTATGTAAACATTTACTAATAAAACAGGGATATGTTCTACTTGTATTAAAACAGTAAGAAGATTTATTGTACTGTAAATCATTTTTTCCAAAGTAACATTCCAAACAGTAGAAAAAAAATTGACAAGCCACCTATCAGTCTCTCTTTGATCTTCACTCTTTGGGTAAGTATAAACAGAAGACTCTCTCTCTACCTCTCTAAATCTGGTTTTCCTTTCTAGCCCATAAGTCCTGAAAAAAAATAATATGTCATATACGCAGGGATGCCATGGTAAGAAATGTTGATGGTATGATAACCATCATTTATAATACAATGTTTATTGAAATACCAACTGGGGTATTACAGAGGTAGTCATTTTTGTACAAACAAGAAGCCTCCTCAAGCTCTTTTACTGTGAGAGTTGGCACTGGAGGGACAGTGGTCCCTAAACATTTACTTTAAAAGCTTAAAAATGCTATATACTGTGCATCACAATAATCACAATATCAGAAACTGCCCACAGTGTCAATACCACGGCTTCTGATATTGTGAAAATGTCATGCCGTGACATCCCTACATATAAGGTGATTGAAACATTCTGGTGTTAATATTTCAGTCACAGCATGAGTAGTTTTAACATTTCAGATGTTAAGCTGAAACTGAAACTGGAAGTCACCACCACATGGTGGCCAAGATGGAGCCTAAGCCCCTCCCCCATCACAATACTAGATTCCTATCCTGTAATTCACTTGATAACCCAGTTATGCTCCAATAGAGGATGAATAGTAATAATAATTAAGTCTTCGTAAGTTATTTTATTCTCAGTAGTGTTTATTAATTTTTACATTTTATTTACCTAAAAGCCCTTCATTTTCCCCACTACTCCAATTTTTGGGTGAACAGAAATGATTTTCCTCTCAAACTGGCATGTCTGCAGGTAACGCTGCATAGGGATTGTTTGTGGGGTATTTCTTTGTGTAGACTTGGTATTCTGGGGTGGGTTCCAAAAGCACACACCATCACCTCTAGTTTCCTCAATATGTTTTATTAAAAATAATATGGTTATGGGCGAGTGCCCTACCTGTTTTAATTGCAAACTGCTGTCACCCTTCCTTGCTGCAGACATGTTCCTTGCAATATTAATGCTGCTGACCTGCCTATCCCACAGCTTCGCTGCCTGAACTTGTAGAGCCCTTGGAGATAAAGGAGGCTCTCTCTCTTGGTCCCATGCTGATACCAAGTCCTACTGATCCCTCTGAACAACCCTACAGTTCCCAAGTCCCCAACCATATGCCTCCCACATTGGACTACTAATTCTGGTGGCATGTGGGGAGTGCCATGGGTTTGCCAGACATGGCTGTGTCTCCAGGACCACATGCCTGACCCTCCTTCATAGGAGTAAAACCTGAACACTGAAGCACTAGCTCAGAGAAACCAGAGGCCTTACAATAATGTAACTTCTACTATCCGGCAATGTCCACCCTGACCCAAGCTCTTCAGGTAGCTCTGGGGTCTAGCACCCGCAACCAAGGACTACTGAATATTGTCTCCCTAAATATCCAGCCTTCTACCTAAATTTGCCCATTTGAATCCTGGGTTGAGTTAGTGCAGTCAGACATTATTTCCCTAACTGAAACTTGGCTCAGGCAGCACATATCGTTGTAACCATTTAATTGTTTTATTCTGTTTCTCTCTGTGCATATTCTGTGACTTTTATACAATGATCTGCATGGATTTTATGTAATTGTTCTGTCTTAAGTGTTTTGAGCCTGATTCACCTGCATTTCTTCTGGAATTGCTTGTTGTACTTGTAATTTTTTTTGTATGACTATGTCTTTGATAGGGAATGTTTGTAAATGAGCACTTGCGCTCAAAGGTATTCTCCAAAGTTTTCAATAAATAAAATAAATGAATTATAATTCCTCCTGATGTGGAGAGCTAATTAATACTTTAATTGGACTTCTTACATCAGTTGATAATACACTGACAATGTCTGTCCCTATATTATTAATACTGTATATTATTCTTGCCTGGTACAGTAACACATTTTCTATAATATAAGAACATTCAGCTTGTAAGAAAAAAATGTGCTAATGTTTGTGAAAGACACTCTAATAAAACAAGTGCATCTACCTTACACGACCATAACAGCAGTCTCCCCCACTTCTGTAGAAAAAGCTCCCTGACTAACGAAAACAGGCTACTTGCAAAAATTGTTTAGATTCACAGGTCCATGATATGACAACTCTTAATTCTTACTTTGCATATCATGGGTGATATATGTGCTATATAAATATGGTACCATTTAGTCATCCATAAAAATGTTCCTTTTACAAGACCGTCTTGGTTAGTTCCCAGGATGTTCTCATAACATGACTGAACAGACTTAATATGGCAGAAGTTAGCTTAGTGTGTCCTAGGAAGATCTAAGTGGCGGCCTAGTAATGGCTTTTGGGCAGGATCCAACAGTGTGTAAGCACTCCCTCAGATATGTTTAACCAGCCAAACACTGCTGCCATCCACTGTGACAATAACAACTGTATGTGGATGACCCCTCTTACCTGTCTTACTGACCCAGAAAATTGAAAAAAATGTAGAGTTTCAAGTTAAAATTTTGATCCGGTTTGGAACATGGGGCCTGTGGTGAAAGTAAGGATATCACAATAGCACATTTAAGTGGTAAGCCATATTCCTGCCAATAAAAAAATCTTTTTTTTTTTGATATCACAAATTCCTTTTGGCCTATGACTACACAGCTGTCTCAGAGGAGGCATCAAGATGATACCCCTACAGCAAACTACACTATCCTTCTTTACAAATGCAGGGCTGTTCCTGCCCCAGGTTGCTAGTGATCCCCCCCTTATGAGATGGCGTATATCACCTCCATCAGTCAGGGGTTTCTGACCTCAGGCCTTTCAGATGGCTGGGAGCACCAGTTAGCTTATCAGAAATTTGATGGACAAAATATATAAAATGTTTGAAATACAAATAAAGTTGTAACAGTCAAGGGCTTTTTATTTTGTGTTACTGTAGGATGTGGACTTTTGGGACTCAGTTAATGCATGCATGCTGGCGTTTTCAGTGTTCATGACAAGTTTTCTTGCCAGTACTCTTTTAAGTTTTACTCACTAAAATATCTACTTTGTGCTCTGTCATCCTTACTGAAAAGATCCACGATAGGACAGTAACAGACCTTCCTATAACTGGTGCCACTTTCAGTTTGGATGTTTGGGGCACCGTGCCAGACCAGCAGTGTTGCAATTCATGCTTGTAACCCTCAAAATAAAATAAGGTTGATAAGAAGAGTCTCTTTAAGCTGAGTGGCAACCATAACATGAGGGGGCACAGTCTTAAACTGGGGGTGGGAGGTCTAGGAAGGAGGTTAGGAAGCACTTCTTCACAGAGAGGGTGGTGGACACTTGGAATGCACTGCCAGAAGAGGTCATCTCATTGAAGACAGTGAGCAGCTTTAAGAGAGGCTGGGAGAGGCATAGAGGAAGGTAAGGATCATGGGTAGGGAGGATGGGAGGAGTGGGGAGGGAGGGCAGGGACAATAGCTCAAGCTGTGGACCCTGCAATACGAGCAGACTTGATAGACCAAATGGCCTGGCTTCTTCTGCTGGCTTCTTCGTATGTTCATGTGTAAAATGTGGAAAGTCAGCATACTGTTCACTGAAAGACAAAGAACCTCAGTGTGAAAGCACTTAAGGAAGGATTACCCTGGAAGAACATTGGCAGTAAAGCCAAGTTTCAAAGAAATATGAAAGTACACATACCCAAATAATGCAAAGCATCATGAGCAATATATGCAAAGCATCATGAAGGCATTTAGGCTGGTTCTGCTTTAAGCAAAACTGGATGGTTTCAAATGGACTTTTGCACAAGCTGCACAGGCAGGAAACAAAAGACATATGCCAATGTTTCATCCTTGTCAAGACTCATCAGTGTGCCTCATCTGTATCTCATCCTAGGGGAGACCAGTCCTATTATGGTTATACTGGTTTGGGTTATGGTGAGCCCCAAATAGGAAAGCAGTCCTAGAGACAAAAAATGTCAGTGCAAAAGCACCAAAGCAAAATGGTTATTTGGAAAGGCACTGGCCATACTGTTAGGAGGTTATATTGCCCTTGTACAGGTCACTGGTGAGGCCACATCTAGAGTATGGAGTTCAGTACTGGTGCCCACACTTTAGAAAGAACATTAACCTGCTGGAGAAGATCCAGAGGCGGGCTAAAAACATGATAGTAGGTCAGCAGGGTAAGACATATGAGGAGAGGTTGAGAGCACTGAACATGTACTCCATGGAGGAAAAGAGAGAGAGGAGAGGGAGAGAGAGGAGGAGGAGAGAGAGAGGGAGAGAGGAGGAGGGAGAGAGAGAGAGAGAGAGAGAGAGAGAGAGAGAGAGAGAGAGAGGAAAACATGATTGAGACTATCAAATACTTGAAAGTGATAAACAAGGTAGATAAAGAGGGTCTCTTTAAGCTAAGTGGCAACCATAACACAAGGCGGCACAGTCTTAAGCTGGGGGGTGAGGTTTAGGAAGGAGGTCAGGTAGCACTTCATCATGGAGAGAGTGGTTGACACTTGGAATGCACTGCAGAAAAGGTGGTCTTGTTGAAGACGCTGGGCAGCTTCAAGAGAGGCTGGGGTAAGGATCATGGGTAGGGAGGATGGAAAGGATGGGAGGAGTTGGGGGCAGGGTCAGTAGCTCAAGCTCTGGACCCTTCAATTCGAGCAGACTAGATAGACCAAATGGCCTTCTTTTGCTGGCTTCTTCATATGTTCATATGTATGTAATAAAGGAAAGTTTAAAAGAAAAACAAAAGTACACAAACCCCAATAATTCAAAGCTTCATGTGAAGTATATGTAAATGACTATGAAAGCATTTAGGCTGGTCGTGCTTAAGCAGGTCTATAAATCTCATAAATTATTCATAAGGCCAATACACACTCCGATTGGCTGCTGTACTGGGTGTTAAGCCCTTAGAAATGCCTGGTACCACTTAGAACAGCATTCAGAGCAGCGCGGTACACATGTGTGTAATCTTTTTTTTAAATGCTATTTCCCCTCCAACATAATTAGACTGATAATTTCAATAAGGCCCTTAAACCAGGCATTTCTATGGATCTAATACCCTTGCTGTGGTTACTGGCCTAGTTAACCCCTACAGCATGGCATAATCCCTATTTAATTACTGGTCCTTATTTTTTATGTCTGGATAACCAGACTTTTACATCGCATTACAACCGCCCAGTTGATATTTTTGGTTATGATCACTGCCTGTCAATCAAAATTGTGCTTCACAACCTGACTGGCCAATACAAGCTATGAGAGCAGGCCAAACATCTCCATCAATATGGCGACTACGTTGCTGCGATTCTTAGCACCACACTCATCCTTTCTCTCACTGCCTTTTCGAAGCACCTCCTCCCCACCTTCTTCAACCTGTAACAAAAGGCGGCAGAAGCCTGAAGCAAAGCCACTTCTGTGGCAAGTGCTAAACCGGGGGAGGGAGGGAGGGTTAGAGTGAGAGATAGTCAGAGCGAAGAAAAGCAGCACTAAAGCGCAGTGCCATAAGCCACATTGCAGCCGCTGTGACATCTAGATTCACACTCTAATAAAAAAAGTAAATCAGTGCCTCAAGTAACAAAAAAAACAGCTAAGTAAACCAATGTCAAACACAAACAGGAAGTTTGTATGTGTGCCTGTCTGTCTCTCATAAACAAGCATCTGTCAAAGCCGAATGTTTGCTTGCTGGCATTAGCAGTGGTAGTGCAGGAGTTAGACAGATGCAGTATAAAAATGGCAGTGATGTACTGAACTGATGCCAACTCCACCCCCACCCTGCAGAGGTGGACAGGCATTGGGGTGTGCCCTTGGGTCGTCACCCATAATGGTCATGACATTTCACTTCACCCTACCCTGCAGACACTGACAAGTGTCGAGGTGTGCCTTGGGGTGATTGGGCTTTACACTCACCTCATTCCATAAGGAAATATGATGAAATGGGTGCAGTATAGGAGAATGGGGTGAACTCTGGGGCCAAAGAGTCCAAGGCGTACCTCGATGCCTGTCACTGGCTGCAGGGTAGGGGTGGGGGTGGAATGGCGTGAGCATTACTGTCGACAATCCCAAGTCACACCCTTAATGCCTGTCAGTTCCTACAGGGTAGGGCGTTATGGTCGTAAACCCTAATGCCCTGGGCATTTCTTGGTATTTTTACTCCAAGTTTTCAACATTGGCTTTTTGTGACCCCACTGCATGAACAGTGACACTAACAGTTTGTTAGCCGAAAGGTGATTTTGCACAGTGACTGCGCCATTTGGTGCCACAGGTGCGAAAACACATTTCAAACACAATGTGAAAAATGACAGCTGTACTGTTCATAAGGACGTGTAAAAAATGGTAATGTTGAAAATCTGGAGTGAAAATATAAAAAAAATGGTGAAGTCATGAGCGTGCATAGAAACTGTGCAACACACACCCGTAATACAGTCATTTTATGGACTTTTGACACCAAATTTTCAACATAGGCATTTTAGGGCCTCTGCTCATGAACAGTGTCACTATGATTTTCTTAGTCTGTCCCGAACACTGATTTCCCACAGCGACCGTGCTATTCTGCACTGGAAGTGCGAAAACACATTTCAGCCAGGATGTGAAAAATGACAGCTGTACTGTTCATAAGGAGGTGTGAAAAAATGCCAATGTTAAAAATCTGGAGTGAAACTATTACAAATTCGTGAACTTGCGAGTGTGTGTGGAAACTGCACAATGCACGCTCATAAAACAGTCATTTATGGGGCATTTTTACACCAAATTTGCAACACAGGCTTTTTGAGAGCCCCCCCTCATGAACAGTGACACTGTTGTTTCATTACTTGGTTCCGAAAGGTGATTCTGCACAGTGACCAAGAAATCACCTTTTGGGACCAAATAACCAGATGACAGTCACTAAATTCATGAGATGGGGTCCCAAGAACCCCATGTTGAAAAATTGGTGCAAAAAGTCAAAAAAATGACCGAGATATGCACCAAAGTTGAAAAAACCCTATTTATGCCATTATACAGCTTACTGGAATTTCTTTAGTTCGCGGTTGGCTTTGAAGAGTGCAGACATGTTCCGGTCCACGAATATCATTACGCACCGGCCTCAGAGGTAAGTATGGGGTCGGGGTGTGGGGTGCACAGAGGGTGGCCTGGGTTGGGTGAGGGGGCAAGAGAGAGTCAATGAGGGACCGTTTCTTTTGTTACAGGCTTTTTTTAACAAAGACGATACGAGATTTTTGCCATGCTGGGGTGGGCTCCCAGTGTGGCACCTGGAAGTTTGTTTGGGGGGGCAGTGGAGCCAATGGGGGATTGGGCACCCCCATTGGCCATACAGTGTGCAGGGGGTGAGCACATGAGGATACTGGACTTTTGCCATGCTGGGGTGGGCTCCCAACGTGGCACCTGGAAGTTTGTTTCTTGGGGGGGCACTGGAGCCGACAGGGATTGGGCACCCCATCAGACATACAGTGTGCTGTGGGGAGTGTGCATGAGCGTGGGGATTGGGCACCCCCTCGGCACACAACAAATGGGGGGGGGCATCATGCCGGCTGGAGATGCAGTGGTGTACAGTTTGACAGCTACAATCAGCGGAGGTGACGTGTAAGCAATTTGCATACTGTTGACGGCATGGCATTATGCAAATTGCCTACATATTACCACCACTGACTGTAGCGGTCTTTCTCTTTCAGCTGTATGCCACTGCATCTGAACTGCTATCATAGACAGCTCAGACATTCATTGGTGCGGTGCGACTGCGCCTGCAAAAAGGATCAGGGCATTGGAAGCGGGAGTGCCATACCTATGAAAACTCATATGGTGGCACTATCTTTCTTGCACATGCGTGCAAGCAAACATAAAAATAAGTATCAGTAATTAAATAAAATAAGACATGGGTGAGTGTGTGTAAAACCAGAATTTTACACACACCCTTGATGTGCAATGCTTTTATAAACCCCTTAGGGTTTATGTAGCATCCCAAACCTCAGGTGTGTATAAAATTCTGGTTACACACACTCACCCATGTATTATTCTATATATAATTAATGGGTTTACCTTTCTCCTATAGGGAAACCCATCACATAATTTGCCATTATAAAGGAGTGTTTATAACGGCAAACACACACTGAGTTTTCCTGGCTGTGCACATGCCCAAGTCACGACTCTTCCGGGTTTTCTCCGCTTCCAACTGTGTCTCAGAGACCGCGCCACAGATGACTTGCCGGTAAGTTACTAGGGGGACAAAAACAAAACCTCTAAACGACAGTGGCAAGTAAAGACAAAACAAAGCAAAAAAAAAATGTAATCGCCCAAATGGACCCTGGCAGCTCTAAAAGTAAACTGGATGGCGGCTGCAGCAGAATGACATTTATTTTATATAATTGCTGTGACGAGAAAGGTAAACCAAGCAATTATATAAAATAAAATAATGGGGTGCTGTGTAAACTCACATTTTACATACACCCTCGGTGTTGGATGCCTAAAAAAAACCCTCGAGCTTTGCTCTCAGGGTTTATGTGGCATCCAGCACCTCAGGTGTGTATAAAATTCTCGTAACAGACACCGCCCATACTTTATTCTATTTGAAATGCCCAGTTGTTTGACCATTATTGCTGATGTATATGGTTGTAAATGGCCTCTCACACAACCTGCAAAGGCCATAAACAGAAGATGAAGACATGTACGTCATTCGTGTTAGGACTTATCAGGGTGCTTTGTCTGTATCTTAGCCCTGGTGAAGGGGGAACCAGCCCTCTGATGGTTCTATTCATTTTGGTCATGGTGAATCCAAAAGACAAAAGTAATCTAAAAGACAAAGAACTTCAGCACAAAAGCATGTAGGCAAGGGTTACATAGGAAAGGTATTGGCAATAAAGCCAGGATTCAAAGAAATACAAAAAATACACATGCCTCAGTACTGCAAAGCATCATGGGAAGTATATGCAAATCAGAACACAGCATTCTAGCACTACCCACCACAAACAGACTCTAGACAGAAGATGCTGTATACAAAAGTAGTTTAATAAGGTAGTAAATAAAGTGTAAACCTCAAACGTGCAAGTGCACAGACCAGGGAACAACAGGTAGGACCTCACTAGACTTCTACCAGTTTCGCCGAAGCTTCCTGATGGACTCATCAGTGTGTCCCATCTGTATCTCAATGGAGATAAACCCTTCCTCTATTGACTTGCAACCATGCATTACATTATTTTACCCCTTGAAGCCTTAGTCTGTGCCCCTCGTTCATCTACAGTACCCTATACTAGTTGAAAAACTGCCACTTGATTCACTCTATCAATCCACTTAAAATGTTACATTCCTTTTACCATTCTCTTTTCCAGTTTGAACAAAATTTAGCACTCTAATTTCGGTCTATAACTGAACTGCTCTGAACCTTGAACAATTGCTGCACCCTTTTTATCAGTGAATTTTTTGTTTTGTTTTTTGTAGTGGGGTGATCTGATCAAAAGGTCAAACTGCAGCTTCTAGCTCCACTTATTGGCAATATCACTTCTCTACTCGCCATTGCTATTCCTCTCTTTAAGTAGCCCAGCAAACAGTTGTACTTGCTCACTGCAGTCGCATATTGCTTGCAATCCTTCAGCTTCCCATCTCCAGTATTATTATTGCTAAAATCTCTTTCCTGGCCTGATACTACTAGAGTCTCCTTACTGTTTAATAAATATTTCAGACCCTAGTTTTTGTCCTACTGTAGGTGCAATAACTAGTTATTTTTCCACATTAAATTTCATCTGTGCCTGTCTGCCGAATTCAAGTCTATGAAAGTCCTTTTGTGAAATTCCACTCATCCCATCCACATTCACAGCTCTTGTCATTTGCTTCATCCACAAATTTAGTGGCACTATGGCCCTGCCTACAGTATTACAGTTCCTGGACATATACCATTAATCCTCAGCATACAAGCAGCAGCTATTTTCATACACAATTACTCTTTGGTCATTAGCATGCTAATAAATGGGTGGCATGCATACACAAATTATGCCGTACATCAAAACTGAAAAAATCACATTTTCAGCAGATTGTCTGTGTGTGTGTGTTTATCATAAAAACATTTCCGCTGTGGACGATGACAAAACACCAGAGTTGGATGATATGCCCAATGCCAGCTGAGCCCCAAAAAAAGACCAGAACAGATTCCAATTAAAAAGCAGTAAGAAATCTGAGTGCGCAATCAGGCTTATCTGGACACATTTGTACAGAACAAATTATTAGTGATGAAGTCTACCCACATGCTCACAGTAGCTACTGGGCTAGGAGAAAGGGGGCTAAAGCAATTCTTTCTCCAACTTTACCTTGTGATCAAAAAATATTTACTGGTGAGTGTAAATGAATCCTTTATTTCAGCTCTGCAAGGGTACAACCTCCAAAGAGTTTCATGCACTTACAAAGTAAAAAATAAATGCCTGCCCAGACCTGTGCCTGGAAACCAATTCAAGTATATGATTTACTATGCAGAACTGTTCCTTTTCTCTCTCTGTATTTGTGTCTCTGTCACTCTTTGTCTCCCACCCTCCCACAGTCTCTCTGTACTCCATTTACAGAATCTTATAATTGTCCGCTAGCCTCAGGTTCTAATTATGGGCTTGTCCCTTACCTATGAGAAGAGGCCAACTCAAATGCTGAAACCACTGAATGCATAGAGAAAATAGTGTCACAAGTAGATGAGTCTTGCCATTTATTTAACAGCACTCACCCTAATCACCGACACCTTTTTTTCTTTGATGTTTTGCTTTTTATGTCATAATTTTGCAGTCACTTTGAATGAATGTGTTGACAACTTTTTGGTAACAAGGGCCAAGCCTGTGAGTCCAAGCAGTTTGAAGAACTGGTTAATGGCTGATCCTGGGGCAGATATGTTGCAGTAGTTCAATCCACGTAGTAAATCTTACACAGCTAGAAATAACTAGCAACAGAAGGGTCCAGATCAGGCAAATAAGAGGTATGTTAAAGCTGTTTCGATCCAAGCGACAGTACCATATGGTGAGCTGTGTGAGTAAGGCCCTTCTGTTTAGGAGTAAAATTTCAAGGAACCAAAAAAAAAAAATCTTACTAAAACCTTTTCAAGTCAAGTAACATACAGTAGTGACATACTAAATGAAGATCAGAAGGGACTGTAGGTCTACCATGTTGCCCCTCCCCCGCTTCATAAGCAGGCATGAAATAAGTATGCTTTGCAGATGTGTACCAGTTTATAGGGATTCTCTACCTATTCTGGGGGCACTCCTGTTAGTACTTCTGAAACTATCACATTTATTGTTGTCTTCTAAACTATGCAAATCATATGCCATTTTGTTCAGAGTGAGACTGCCATCTTATATTCATGAGTCTTCAGGAGGGAGCACAGTACTGTACTGATGGAAGGGTGACGTGTCCAACTTGGGGTCATAATTTAAGTCTTGCTGTTTTTCCTTGATGTGCTAAACAGTATATTCATTCACTAACTGGTTTGTATGAACTGTCTTAATTCTCACATACTGTGCAACTACCAACTAGAGCTGTTCTGATGATCTGTAGCATCCACCAGATACCTCCGAGAAGGGCCAGTTCTGGACACAGTAGGCTTGTCTGGAGTATATGATGCATTGGCCAGGTCACTGTTCAGTTGGAGTAGCCAAGGTTTCCAAGATTATCAGGTCAAAAACTACAGTGAGCCAGTGTATAGCCACCTAGTCACAGACAGTGCCTGGATCTGCAGAAAGTGTTATGTAGCCAATGAGAATTTGCTAGTCTGTAGTCTGCCGTAGCTGCTCCAAACAATTCAGGTCAACACTTCACTTGGAATAAAATTGCAGCACAATTAATTATGGAGCAAAAACTTATTTTTGTTTACTTGATGAGCAACAAAGAGCAGTAGAACAGTGCATTCAAGGTGAAAAAGATTTTTAAACAATTCGGTCTCTTTTTATAAGTCTCACCCGACCCAGATTCGTTCAGTCACAGCAGAGTGATAATGCGAAACAACTTCTGGGCTCAATTATCTAATCCTGCTTTTTGCTGTTGTTGTTTAAATGGTCTGCATGCTTTTTCAGCATGTGTCGCAAGTTGCGACTTGGGCACTCATATAAAGGGGTGGACACCAGTAGCTAATATGTTATTATTTCACTGCAATTTCTTCTTCTCGCCATTTTGCTACATCCTGGTGTCTGGCCATGATGTGATGGTTTCCACAGAGATAGCTCACGTTTCTGACGTCATTATGTCTTCATCAGAGCTATTGCTACTATTCAATGGGGACATTATATCCCCTGCCGTTTTCCATGATTACTATACACATCTTTTTGTTTTCTTCAAAGTCCCAATTACGATAATTTAGCACCCATCGTGAGTAAATCTTTGTGGTTGTGCACAGTGTGGAAGTTAAAAGATGTTTTAAAAACGGTTTCTATATGATGTGGTTCCTCAATACTAATTTAGACAAATATTTAAGATTTTTAAGATTTTTTATTGTTTACTCAGTGTGCCCACTAAGGTTTGTTTGCAGTTTGCCTTGGTCTATAAAAACTTTTTTTGAAACAAATTTTGCATATTTTTAATGATTTAATCACAACTAGGGCATCCCATTACTACATCTCTCTCTGTTTGCATATTTTTAGCATTCATCAATGAGATCTTTTTATTCCCAGAAATCCAAATTGCAGCTAATACACAACATCCCAAAATGTAAGCTCCACCATGTACTCAAGTGGCCAATGCTTGATTTCCACAGTAAATTGTGCGCACTTTTAATTATACCTGACAAATGCTATATAGCTTTAAATTGTCAATTAATTTTAACATGTTTACAAAACTAATTGTGATGGGTATTACCGCCATGCCTATTCACAGCATTCTATTCCCTGCTGTGTCACAACATGAGCGCCACCACGTACTCAAGAGTTCTTTACTTGCTTTCCATGGTATTCTATACATCATATAGTTGTGGCATGGCCCTGAAATGTGATAAAATTAATATTGCTATTTTTACTCTCTGGGAGTCAAATATGAATACGATTTTTTGTTATTCCAGTTCTATTCCACAATGTGTACTCACTGTTTCCTATTTCTTACAGTTTTTATTTCTCTGTTTACTTTTGGAAAAGACCATTAATTTCTGGTCCAAAACCCAGTAATCCATTATGCAGAAAAGAAAATGAAGTCAGGGAGCCCACATTTCCATATTCTACCTCAATTATACTACAAAGCCTTTTGTGAGAGTAAGGAGCTACAGACATTACGTCACCAAGTGAAGAAAAATAATTAACTGTGCTGCGATTTTATTTCAAGTGACGTGTTAACCTGAATTGTTTGGAGCTGCTACAGCACACTACAGGCTAGCAAATTCTCATTGATTTTTCCCCAAAAGGTTCAAATTGATTTAGTTCATGCTGTAGGCACATAATTTAATAATGCAAATAGAGTTGTACCTCTAACAGCATGAACGAAACACATACTAACATAGTGTTATGTAACCAATAACACATGACAGGGCATGTGGTCATGCTTTAATACACACTCAGTTTGGGTGCATTGCTTCAACCACTTGGGAAGTGCATATATTAGAGCATGACCACACACTCTGAAGGGTGTTATTACACTATGTCTATTCTTATGAAAATTTGTATAACTGTTTATAAACTATAAACCTTTTGTATAACTCTGGAACAAAGTGCTTTTTCTATTGTAACTTTTGTATTGCTTGAATTTTGTAACAGCAATAGGACCTCACTGAAAATGAGCTCTGCTCAATGAAGTGATCCTGATTCACCTGACTGAATAAAAATGATTTACTACTACTTACTACTACTTACATTTATAAAATGGGCACAAAATTAGTGTATTGGGAAAAATAAACATGAAAAAGGTGCTGGCATGCAGTAGTTTGAAATAATGCATGGTCATGTGATACATTTGTACCAATCACAGAGTAGGAGTTTTCTTACCTATCTTGTAAGGTGGTAGTATGGGAGGCAGTACTACCAACAGGTTAGAGCATAAAACTGTGAACTTAGAGACCCAGCAGACCTCAGTTTGAAACCCACAAGCATCACATGCACATTCTTTGACCCTAAACAAGTTACTTAAACCCCTAAGCTGCCTGGTCAACCTGGAAATGAGCTTCGGGGCATTGTGCCTTTCCTGGACAAAGATTTGAAAAAAAGGAAGCAAATAATGAAATAAAAATAAACCCCCAAAAGTCACATCTGTGCAAATACAAAAAAAGAAGTTTACTGCTGCAAATTGTGACTTATTGTCACAAGTAGATGGAGCTTTGTGAAAATAGCAGCAAGTGTAGTTAACCCACCAGGCAGTGAAGTGTGCAGTTGTGCCTAGATCCATCTGCTTTGAAAATCAGACTATTTTTTATTTGTTTTCTTCTGTTCGGTCCTGAAGTTTTCATTCCTTTACTCTCCCTATAGTCCTGGCACCTTCCTGTGGCTGGGATGGCATAGTTGGCACTGCCACTGTGGAGTGGTACTGATCTCCTGCCACCAGTAAGTGCTGTCTGATACCCTTCTGCTTGCCCCACTAGAAGAAGCAGCTGTCAACTGTGAGAGTTGGGAGTTGACTTCTAGAAACTGAGACCCTGGGGAATTGCTCACATGGAATCTCCTTGACTGTTCAACACTCTGACTCAGCCAGGCATGCACTGCAATCCAACCCCAGCTCTGATGGCCTGGCCACCTGGCACCTGTACGGTTCCATGTGCCACTTTATTACCCAGTGTCCTCTGCCCATACTCCATGACTTTCACTGCTTGCCATGTCCTGATTCCCACCATCTTGCTCACACTCTAACAAAACATAACATACCAGGGGCTTGTTAACTTAGACTGAGCACTCTGAACACAAATAGCACTAACAGGTTCTAGCCCTGACTGTCTTGGGTTCCTAACTCTAAAGGAAAGGAAACACATTTTTTATGCTTCCACTTTTTTCCCTGGCACCCCTCTCTTTTGTGCATCCTGCTACCAGCTGGACTTACCCCTATCACTGTCGACCAATCTCCAGCCCTCCCCAGCAGGTGCTCTACCAACAAGAACTGGAACATCCTGTCTTGGCCTCCCTCCCCTCCTCCCACCGGGGAAGGGGGGTGCCATGCTGCTGGAACAGTGGCTGGGGCAATGGCTGCAGTGCTTCGAAGGGTCAGGTGCTATGGGGAGGCTATCATGTGGTGGGTCATACTGGGTGGCATTGCCATTTTGCTGCTCTTCCTCCTCTCATCTCCCACGAAGCATGTTGTACTTGCATGTGGTGCCATACTGCTTGTTTGTAAACTTTTTTCAGATATCAAACTGGAAGGACTGTGCACAGCATGTAACAAGACTAAGTTTCTATAGCCTCTGATGTGGGAAATGAACGTCAAAAGATTAATTTATAACCTAGTTTTCCTCTAAACAGCATTCATCACACTTCTTTTCAACTGTATAGCTCTGCATCTTAAATGGTTCTGTGTGATGAATCTGGTTGGGTATGTGGTTTCACTTACTGTAAAGGCTGAAAGTCAGATTAACTTTTTCCTTTAGAAAATCTTTTAAATTGCTGTCAAGTGTGACAGACATATCTATGAATATGACAGGAGTCTTCCCCTATGTGAAAAGAACTGGGAGTCAGCTCAGCAGGATTATTACATGACCAAACCAAACTCAACAAAAATAGCATAAATGATGAAGAAAAATACAGATGGCTCTACGTACTGTAGTACAGGGGCCAATGATATTCTACAGAACTGCACACAGCTGGTATGTATCTATCTTGTTAACCTGTGAACAGGTGAGCAATGTTAAGGAAACACAACAAACAAGAAATGATTAGTTTTGACTATTATGCCCGAGGTTGGGGGTCACAGACACTCAGCACCACGACTATTCTGCTGAGTCAGTTTACTTTAAAACGAGGATAGCTGGGATTGGCTGGCTTTAAATCTTGTATCTTTTCCAAAATATTGAATTTCAGGACATTCCATTCTTTTTAAATAAAGACATTTCATATAGAAACAGGATTTTTGCTCCTCAGACTTTATTGGTCCTTGAAGCTTTTCCTGCCCTGA
Organism: Neoceratodus forsteri; assembly: GCA_016271365.2. Classification (NCBI taxonomy): domain Eukaryota; kingdom Metazoa; phylum Chordata; order Ceratodontiformes; family Ceratodontidae; genus Neoceratodus; species Neoceratodus forsteri. Next base: position 1,037,341,017 of record CM057450.1, on the reverse strand, counting down.
AGTCATAATCCACTGCTAGTGACAGTAGAATCGTTTCCAAGGCAACATGTTGTGATGTCTTAAGCAATGAACTATGACTTCATGGTGGGAATAAGCAACAGAAACGTGTGATGCCTGATGGAACAAGATCCTGTTTATTGAAAATGACTTCAATAATAAATGCTGTAAAGTCCTTCAATTTAAATTTTGGAGAGAATTTTGTTCAGCTGAGCTGTGCTTGTGGCAACTGGGAATTTGTTGATCAAAACAGCGAAATCCCTTTAAGCTGTCTATGTGTCAACTGTGAAGGGAAGCAGACCAACCCAGTTGGGGCATGCAGCACTTTAACCCAACTGTTGTTGGACAGGATGGTCACAGCAAGCTGCCTTCACTTTCTGGTAAGCACATCAAGGATGAAAAAGTGCTTTCTCATCATTCAAAGCAATTCTTAACTCTCCTCGCTTCTAAATGCAATGTACCTAACTGCTGGGTACAACAGCTAAAAATGAGTATTCAGCATTTTACTGCTGCTACTAGTCTGTACAACGTCAAAAACAAAATTAGCAGCTGCTACAGTAATATAGTAGTTGAAGATTGGAAAGGACTTTAGATCCATCATGTCTACAGCCCCCCACTTCATAACCAGGCAGTGGAGCCAACTTTTCTTTTCACCGGGGTGGGGATGGTGCTTATCTATACAAACTGGCAGGGATCACTGTAAAATTGGAATCTGGAAATTTCTGGGTGGACTGGGCCCCCTAAGCCCCCTCCCCACCGAAAGTTGGCTGCTATGGAAACAGGGATAAATAAATAGTGCAACGTGGATCAAAAACACTTATGTGCTACAAGTCACAAGAGTAAGATCAATTTTTTGCTTCAAAGAGTAGAGAAGGTCTGTTCTTTCAAGAGAAAGTTAAAATGTCTTGCTTTAAAATGTGAAAATGTGCATAGAAATGCTAAGCTTTGTAATGTACTGTACGTGTTACTTTGGAAACAATGGCTGGCACATAATGTTTTAATTACATAATCTGCATTTGCTGTTTTTCAATTTTGTTACATGAAGTCAGGTCAGATCAGGCAACATTGTTTGCTTTTGACCATTATCTCCTTTGCTGTTTATGGTACATCTTGGAGTTCTGAATATAACACTGTTTGACATGGGTCATAGCCTACAACATACAGTACCTAAGCCACAGGGTATCCAGATCTGAGCATTTATTACCACAGGGTCTCGACTCACGGATTTAAACAGAAAGCTACATCCCCTATGGAGCTGCTTAGCTAAGGTTAATAACTCACTTATCACTACGGAACATATCTCAGATCTAGTCAGTATTCTCAGAGGGATGAGAACGAGAGGACCACTAAAATACAGCGTCATTGGGGGATGAAGAAGGTGGCCTAGACCTTCCCTTAAAATGTGGTCCAAGATATGGGAATGGGTTATACCTCACCTCTGCCTCTAACAGCTGAAGACAGTTTAGCGGGAAAACCACTTTCAAATTTCTCGTAACTATCAATGAGACAGTACACTATGCTTCAAGTAGAGGGGACACCTGCTGGACAGGATGAGAGCGGCACACACTGTCATATATAAAGGGAATGCAGGGTAGTGGAGGAGTTCTGGGACCTGATAACAAAATGGATGAACTCTCATGGAGCTCAACTAAGCCCCCACTTTTGATACATTGGCATTAGGAAAAGTCCCCTGTCAAATCTGATTGAACAGAAAGTTAGTTTTCTTCTGCATACTAGCAGCCACAGGCCATAAGGCTGTTACGTAAACGTGGCTGATGCCTCAGCCTTCCACGGAAGATGAGTGGGTATGGGTGTAAAGCACAAGCAATGCAACAGAACCCAAATGAAAATAGTGCACGCAGACATTGGGTAACAGTTTTATTAGAGTTTCACTTGCCTTTATCAATATTTTCTGATTTCATTAATTCAAAGATTATACTCATAACTATACTAGTATGGCTAATGAACTACAAGGTCATCAAGTTTTATCAGCCCAAACTGCAACACCACAATTTTCCGTCCCACTGATTGGTACCATAATTTTGCATGATACAATGTATTGTACTCTCTACTACAGCCATATTTCATAACATGTGCAAACAAACTGTCTGTGTTAGCTGCAACTGTATGTTTGGTGACCTTGAATAAAGAACTTTAAAAAAACAGCAAGAGCGTTAAGGCCATTAATTATGTTGGTGTGACCATGGAGATAGATTCTCAGAAAGAAAAGCCTTTCACTTGACACTGGAAAGCATGCTAAATAATGTGTCTCAGTGGCTCTGAGATTAAACTGTATCAGAGTTCAGGCTTTCCTCTTCAGTCAGCCAGTTTTGTATTTATTTAGTTTACCAGGAAGAAGCTCCACTGAGCAATGCTCATTTACAAGGAAGTCCTGGTTAGGACAGCATACAAAAATTTCAAAGAACAGTACAAACAGGATACATGATAATACGACAGTATGAAAGATATCAAGAATAATGCATGGCCTACCATACACAATGAGGCTGTGTTTTCATCAAGGGCTTGAGATGACATCATATGGACCGCGAAAGCAATACTCTCGAGGTCCACGATGTATGTCATCTCAACCCCAAGATGGAAACATGAGCTAAGTTGGACATGGTTGCCCATGTTTTATTTTTTATAATATATGGTTTTACTGAATGTCAAAAGTGAAAATTTCAGTTTATAAACAGTAGTAAGTGGTACCCAACCACTTCTCTCGTACCTACCTTTCATTGTTCATAGTAACTATATTCAAGATAAGTGATTATGCTGATGGGGGAGACACAGGAGATAACAATACACAGCAATTTTTTTTATGTGACCTTTGAACTGTGTACAACAACTTGTTATGATCTTTGAACTGTGTAGGACAACTTTTTATGGCCTTTGAACTGTGCACAGCAACTTTCGCCCATGCACAACAAGGATTTTGAGTGTCTGGAAAACCATATACAACAACATTTAAAGAGCAACTGGCATGACCCTGGCAGGCAACCCACAGAATGGAATTGCCTGCCCTAGGAGCTATTTTAGCCATATTTCAAATTTTTTGATAAGTTACAGAAAAAGTTATTGCTTCTATAGAGCCCTGCTTGTAACTTCCATGTACAAGCCGAGTGGCCATCGAGTGCTGCAGCCCCACCCCTAAAATCAGCATAATTATGACATGAGGTAGAGAATGGGGCTGCAAGCACTCTACAGGCATAATAATAGGATCAGGGCGGGGGCACCTAAATGTACTTAGATTATTTTTGATAGCAGTATACATGAATGGGGCTAACAATATATATATATATATACACATATATATATATATATATATTTATATACATACAGTGTGTATATATATGTATAAATAGAGATATTGTTAGCCCCATACATGTATACTTGCCAGCAAAGATAATCTAAGTACAATTAGGTGCCCCCCTCCCCATTCCTATTATTATCTCCATAGAGCACTAGCAGCCTTGTTCTCTATCTCAAGTCAAAATTTTGCTGGTTTTAGGGGTAGGGCTACAGCCCTCAATGGCCACTCGGCTCATACACAGAAGTTACAAGACAGTCTTTATGGAGGCTGCAACTCTTTCTGTAAGTAATCCAAACATGTGAAATATGGCTAAAATAGCTACTAGGGCAGGCAATTTCATTGTATTGGTTAGCTGCCTAGAGCTAAACATCATACCAGTTGCTCTTTAACCGTGCACTATACAATGACAGAGCACAAGCTAAGAGCAGGGTCTACAGTGTGAATATGAACGTCCCCCGTCCATCTGCAGTGTTAATATGAATCCCAACCCCAGACAAAAAAATCAATCCACTAATCCCAAAGATAGGAGCTAACAAAATACTTTTTTTTAATTTAAATCTACAGTTTCTCCAATGCTGCATTCCTGTTACTGATTTCCTCTGGAGCCCTGAGGCACAACTCATCCCTGCATGCCTCTCACCCCTTACCTGTCCTCCTCCCTTGTACCCTAGATAGGCTCCCAGTTGGGGTCAGGTGGAGGTGATATACCCCTGACAACGTCCTAGTGTCAGGCAGTAGTCAGGCAGAAGCGCATAGCCTGGATGCTCCAGGAGATCCACTGTCAATCTTGTTCCTCCCACATAGGAAGCAGGCCAACTGGGATGCCATTTGCTCATGTGTGCACAAGTGTGTGGCTGTGCAGTGTTGATCAGCTTCTTGCCCTTGAAATGGTGAGCCTGTGACTTGCAGCACCAGCTGTGGTTACCCAGGTGGTGCAGTAGTGGCAACTGGACTCTGCCTCCCTCCCCAGAGAAGGAGAAAATCCTCTGGAATGCTTGATCCCTGCCCCCATGACAGACCTCCGATGAGCTGGTCTTGTTCTTGAACCCTGTTTGTTGGCATTGCGAGCAGTAGTGCTACCACTGCACCTGCAGGCCAGAGGAAGAAAACACTTTTTACTATAAAACATCTTGGGCAGGGACTCATTTCCCAAATTGTAGTTCTAGCAGTGGTGAAGGCCTGACCTTGCACTGGTTGATTCTAGTGATCCCTACATTAGGTGAGTGGAAGGATAGACTCAGCTCAGTTTATTGTCAGAATGGAAATAGTTATGGCATCACTATGCCTCACACAGGACAAGTTCAGTGAAAACTGGAGAGTGCAGACAGAGTACACATCCCTTGTGGTAACTCCTGCTGGGGAAGAGTTAGAACCACCAGCACAGTAACCTGGATTCTCATATCCTCCCCCCCCAAAAGAAGGAACATATCCGGCATTTAAATGAACACTAGAAGATAATAACAGATACACAGACACTTAGTTTAGATTGTTGGTTTTATTTTTAATGTTACTTTATTGTACAGTTACTCATTCAATATGTGATGGGATACAAGATCATTTTGGATGGCTGGCAGTCAAACAGGCATTTCCAGGATACACGTGTACTTTATGTAAAGATGGATGTAACTATTGTAACTACTACAATGGAGACTTCATGTAAGGTGAAACAGTATACAAATATGGTTGTCATGTATCATAGCAAATTACATAGACATGTATGTATCCTAATCCCTGAATAAAGCTGGAGTAAAATAAAAATAGAACATCTTGGGAATGGAGCGTTATAGACAGGTGGTTAATGAAAGGCTCCTACCAGCCTGATGAGATGGGCATCTATATTCCTAGGCCACACAGCCCAGTCTAGCACTATATACTAGGTACAAGTCTGGACCACAAATACCCGTTGTCACAGTAAAGGCTGCGCACTGAACTAAAAAAAGAAGAAATGAAATTAGTGAAGGCAGTTTTAGCACATGACATAATGTAACACAAATTCAACACTGCTGCAGGAGATGGTACATCATTCAAAAGCTAAAGGTCTTGTGATGTCTCTTTTTTAAGCTCAGGTTAATAAGAAAAAAGGCTTGCATATGGCTCTATTCAGAGAATAAAAAATTGATATTTGATTTCTCATTTGTCCGACTACTGTGCATCTTGCCTTGGATGGCTTTTAAGCACAAAGACGTTCTCATGTGGTCATACTGTAGGCCACTTTTCTCCAGCAACTAACAAGTAGGAGTACTGAGTGAAAAACCAGGGAGTCTCTGCCAGATCCTAGATGCTGTAGCCAGCCTTCCATTCAGTGGGCTGCACTGAGCAAACAAACTGGAGAGCATCACTCTCTGCAAAACAACATGCTTTTCAGCCCTGGTACAAAAGCCTCAATTTAGCTTGCTGTAAAGCCAGGCACACAATAAATACAAGAAAAGGTCAACTCAAACTGAACACCGCTTGTGATAATGGGAATAATTTAATGCAACACATGGACATGCTCCTGCTTTACCCGTGAGACTCGGAGACATTTCGGAACAATGACCACATACAGCAGTATATGAAATGCATGGAGACTGCACATTAGGAAGGCAAAATCTGAACTCTGACTATCTGCAGCTATACAGCTACACCACTGAGCAAAACCTATAGGGCAGTGTTCATGGCAAGGCTCCAATTCGTAACATACTGTAAGTAGGGGGAAAGGGATTTCAGGTGATACATTTTCCATAACATGGATTAGATAGCAATAACATGTACAGATGAAAACCTGACAAAAACAGAAAGAATTACTATAATTCAAATCATTTAAGAACTTTTGTTTCATATGGCCTTCTCTAAGGCACTGATCTGTTCTTTTCCATCATTGATTCATCCTCTGTCTACCAATCTGTCCCCCTTCTGACCTGGTCTTCCCGGTCAGTCCAGTCAACAATCTTCTGTAGAGCTTATCTCCCTGTGTATCCTCCATGGATTAATCCCCCCCCCCAATGGCAGGGTGTTGGAGGCTGTCCTCATCCCTCTAATTGGTGGAGCAGAACCTGTGGAGGACCAGTCATCATCTGGCCATGATTGGCAATGTTTGCTTCTGGTTTTCTTCCTAAGGGAAGTCAACTTTGTAGTGATACATATGCGTTTGCATGTACCAGTGTCTTAAGGCGGATCCTTCCTCAGTGTGAGTGTGAGTGCTTCCACTATGCTGCCCCCAACTTCTACTGGGTGTCAGGCAAGCAGTGGGATGCAGTGTCTCCCCTTCTTGAGGAAGCAGAGAAGCAGAGCTGTCTGCAGGATGCTCAGTCCTGCTTGCCCCAGCCAAACCTGAGGAACACAAGTCTGTTCCTGAAGTCAGATCATCATCATAGTGAGCAGCGGCACTGCAGCTGCACTTCTTGGCCAGCCCTCTTTGAGGAACTTTAAAGGAAAGGGCTCACCAGAATTATTAACAGAAAGGTTGGACTGGGTGGCTGTAACAGAAACATGGTTCACGGAAAACCACGGATGGGATACGGCCATTCCCGGTCACAATCTGTTCAGGAAAGATGGGCAGGGCACAAAAAGGGGGGGGGGGCATAGCCATTTACATTTGGGAGGAAATAAAAGTCACAGAAGTATAAAGGCAACTTGGGGCCTTTGAGTCACTGTAGCTAACAGTAGACACAGGCAAGGGAAAACCTTTCAGAATCAGCATCGTGTACAGGCCCCCAAATCAAGGAGATAAAGGAGACAAAGACCTAATAGAGGAAATCCACAAAATGACTGATAAAGGTGAAGTAATACTGGTGGGGGACTTCAATCTACCAGATATTAACTGGAGCACACTAACGGCAGCAACAAGAAGAAGAAGTAGGGACTTCTTATTGTCACTACAAGGTGCAGGACTGTGCCAACTTGTTAAAAACCCAACAAGGGGAGATGCCATCCTCAATCTTGTCCTCACAAACTCGGAAAGAATCAAGGACATCAAAGTGGGATGTCATATGGGCAACAGCGACCACTGCATGTTAAGCTTTAAGGTAAACATAACACAGGACACCAGCCACTCAAAGATAAAAGTGCTAGATTTCAGAAAGGCTGACTTGGAAAAAATGAGGCACAACATAAGTAGCCAGTTAATGGAAATAGAGATTGAGGAGGTGGACGTCATGTGGTGGAGACTCAAGAGAGCAATAAAGACTGCCACAGATCAATGTGCCAGATGGGTCAGCAAAGCAAAAAGAAAAAGAAACCCTCTATGGTTTTCCAAGGAAGTGGTTACCACAGTCAAAGAAAAAAAGAAGGCATACAGCATATACCAGGAAAGCAAAACTGAGAAAGAATGGGAGTCGTACAAGGAAAAAATGAGAGAGTCATACAAACAAATTAGAAAGACAAAAACCCAGACAGAGGAAAAGATAGCAGAAGGGCAAAAAGAGGAGACAAATCATTTTTTAGATACATTAGGGAATGTAGGAAGACAAAAGGGGGGATATTAAAGATTGCTACTGAAGAAGGGAAATGCATCACACATGACAGAGAAGGTAGAATTCCTCAACAAATACTTCTGCTCGGTGTTTACCAGAGAGGACCCAGGGGATGGCCCAGCCCTGAAAAAACACAACACCCCAGGACCAGGGGTAGACACGAGTATCTTTACAGAAGCCGAAGTACGGGAGGCGCTAAATAAACTAAAAGCAGACAAAGCCATGTGACCAGATGAGATGCACCCCAGAATCCTTAAGGAACTGGGGGCAGAATTAGCAGCCCATCTGGCACTTCTATTCATGAAATTCTTGAAGAGCAGTGTGGTACATGAAGACTGGAAAACGGCAATAGTGGTTCCACTTCACAAATCAGGCAGTTACGAAGAGGCTATTAATTACAGACCGGTGAGCCTCACATCTATAGTAGGGAAACTAATGGAAATACTACTCAAACAGAGGATCATAGTATTCCTCGAAACTAGCAACCGGCAATACCCTAAACAGCATGATTTCACAGCAGGTAGGTCATATCAGACAAATCTGCTCAAGTTTTTTGACTATGCTACAAAAATAGTGGACAACGATGGGGCAGTAGATGTGGTTTATCTAGACTTTAGTAAGGCATTTGACTTGGTTCCACACAGAAGGCTGGTAAAGAAGCTTGACCACACAGGGATTGGTCCAGAAGTAGCCAGATGGGTACAAAACTGGTTACAAGGCAAAATCCAGAGGATACAGGTTAATGGAGCACAATCGATGGAAGACAGTGCACCCAGCGGGGTGCCCCAGGGCTCAGTGTTAGGACCTGTGCTCTTCAATGTTTTTATAGCAGACATCGCTGACGGACTGGAAGGGAAGTTGTGTCTGTTCGCAGATGACACCAAGATATGTAGCAGGGTGGACACCCCAGAAGAAGTGATCAAGATGGAAGCTGACCTCAAGAAATTAGAAGAATGGTCTGGAGTGTGGCAGCTGATATTTAATGCCAAAAAGTGCAAGATCATGCACATAGGAAAGAAAAATCCAATAAGGAGTATTACCTAGGAGGCGAAAGAATGGCAGCCTCAAACCAGGAACAAGATCTGGGAATCATAATCTCAGGTAACCTGAAGGTTAGTAAGCAGTGTGAGAAGACAACAATGAAGGCCAATAAAATGCTGGGCTGCATTGGGAGGGGAACCACGAGCAGGAAGACAGAGGTGGTACTATCACTGTACAGATCGCTGATCAGGCCTCACCTGGAATATGGAGTCCAGTTCTGGAGGCCTCACCTCAGGAAGGACATTGATCAGGTGAAAACAGTACAGAGAAAGGCGACAAAAATGATTCAGGGTCTGCAATACATGTCCTACGAGGAAAGACTTAGGGAACTGAATATGTACTTCCTGGAGCAGAGAAGAGAGATAGGGGACATGATTGAAACATTCAAGTACGTTAAAGACATTAACAAGGTACAGGAACAGGAACTTTTTCACTTCAAGAAGAGCTCCAGGATCAGGGGACATGACCTCAGGCTGCAAGGAGGGAGGTTCTCTACCAACACCAGAACGTTTTTCTTCACAGAAAGAATGGTGGACGCTTGGAACAGCCTGCCCCAAGAGGCTGTGGGGGTCAACACTGTGGGGGGATTCAAGAATGCATGGGATAGACACACAGGAGCCCTGACTATAAAGGGCAACTAGAAAGTCAAATAGGTCTAAAACAAATGGGCAGACTAGATGGACCTAGCAGTCTCCTTCTGTCGTCAACTTCTATGTTTCTATGTTTTCTGCAGAAAAGTGAAAGTTTACTGCATCGTTAAGTTAGTCATTGTTTTCTTGAAACTTTGATAGCTTTATTAGAAAAAGCCTCATTTTGTCCTCTGTTGCATCATTCTTTAGTGCCATTGCTGAGATCATGACCTAAGTCTTGCTATGTATTATGGGTAGCAATGATATCTTGCATTCTCTCTTTGTGTGTATCGTTTCTGTGGTGAACACACGTTGTATTAGTCTGTGCTGCATATGCACTCAGATGAGAGTAAAAGTTGTGTGTGAGGGATTATTTGTGCCCAACTGATGAGTGTACTCCTCCGCCCCCACACACACACACACACACACACACACACACACACACACACACACATATACATCCTGGAAAAGTGGCAATCTGACATTGTGTGTAATTTGTAAGATGCCCAACTCTTGCCAACTGCCCCTCCATCACACACACACACACTTTTTGGCACAGTGGCACTCTAATATTGTCACTCTGTGTACTTCCCATGGCAAACACATCAGTTCAAGTATAATGGCACCCAGGCATAGCCATTCTGTGCCTTTAAAGACACCTGACCAACGATCATGATCCCCATTCCCCACCCTCCCAACACACACGTGCGCGCACACACACACACACACACACACACTTCCCAGTACAGTGGCCCTGTGGCATTGCCATTCTGTGTATTTAAAGACACCTGACCAACGATCATGATCCCCATTCCCCACCCTCCCAACACACACACACACACACTTCCCAGTACAGTGGCCCTGTGGCATTGCCATTCTGTGTATTTAAAGACACCTGACCAACGATCATGATCCCCCTTCCCCACCCTCCCAACACACACACACACACACACACACACCCACACAGACACTTCCCAGTACAGTGGCCCTGTGGCATTGCCATTCTGTGTATTTAAAGGAACCTAACTACAAATGTAAACCCTACCCTCGAAACACACACACACACACACACACACACTTACTTCCCAGTACAGTGGCCCTGTGGCATTACCATTCTGTGCCTTTAAAGACACCTGACCAACAATCATGATCCCCATTCCCCACCCTCCCAACACACACACACACACACACACACACACACACACACACACACACACACACACTTCCCAGTACAGTGGCCCTGTGGCATTGCCATTCTGTGTATTTAAAGGAACCTAACTACAAATGTAAACCCTACCCTCGAAACACACACACACACACACACACACACACACACCTACCCCACACACACCAATCCCAATACAGTGGTACTGTCACTGCTACTTTCTATATTTCTAAGGTACCTGAATGCCAATTGCCAATAGTGACCCCCTATCACAAATGCACCCTTCCTTGTACAATTGTACTATGGCATTGTCACTGTGTATTTAATGGTGCCTGATAGCCAATCATGATCACCCTACCCTTTCAGCTACTAGGTTAACAACTCGCATCTCTCCCTACCCAGTTTCAAAATGAATTGTTATCCAAAAGTAGAACATGAAGAACCACACAGTGCAGATTGCATGTGAATCTGAAAAGCTGACAATCCGTTGACAAGGATTGCTGACTTTTTAGGTCAACAAGCAAACTGAGCTGTTCTATTTTTGTTTAACTCTCCGATGACTGTTTATTTTGGAACTGGGTAGGACAAGGAGAGGTTGTTAACCTGGCAACTGGGATGGTAGGGTTTATAGTGATTGGTAGCTGGGCACCATTAAATGCACAGCTTCACTGCCAGAGTGTGTGTGTGTGTGCCACTGTACTAGGCAGAGTGTGTGTGTGTGTGTGTGTGTGTCAGAGGGGAGGATCACAATTGGCAGTAAGGTTCTTTAAATACATAGAGTAGCAATTCCAGATGGCAACTATACTAAATCTCATATATGCGTGTGTTGTGTGTCGGGGGGGTTCGTGACTGGCAGTTAGATGCCTTGGAAATGCACAGTGTGGTAATGCTAGAGTGCCAGTGTACCAGGAAGAGATTGTGTGTCGGAGGTGATCAGCAGTTGAACAGCTTGGAAATGCACAGATTGGCAATGCTACAGTGCCACTGTACTGAGAAGGGTGTGTGCGTGTGGGGTGGGGCATGATTCGTAGTCGGGTGTCTTGGAAGTACACCATGCCAACTGGAGCACAAAAACAGTGTAACACACTTTACTTTTGAGGAGAGGGGAGAATGGTGCTGAGTTAGGAGGCAGTGATCACAGCAGCCAGGAGCCACAGTATTTCCATGGTACTTTTATGCACAGATAGCGTTCCGAACACTGAGATCATGTATTCCATCATTATCACAATGGAATGTCTAACACCCTACTGAACTGTAGGCAGAAAATGGCTCGCTGAGAAGAAGACACAGCCCTGGAGATACTTAAATCACAGTGTCTACAAAACTTACAATTTACTAATTAAATGGGAAGATAAAAATAACACTGTGTTCCTGAAAAGTCCAATTGGGGGCAAGACCTGGCATGTAAGAGCCCTTCTTTTTAGGGAAAAGAGCTTTATTGTCCTTCCTCAAGCAAACGTGTTGATGCCAATTTGGAACAGCCAGTCCGAATCCTGCTAGTCAGAACAGGGTTAGTGTGAACTACATAAAGAATACTGTATGGTCTTTGGTTAATAATCATGCTGTAAACACTTCGAGAGGTTGCCATGACATCATTGTAAACCTTGAGAACACAGCTCAAGAGGTTTTCAGATGTCATGGCAACCTCGAGAAGTGTTTTCAGCGCAGTTGTTAACCAAAGATCATACATTATATTTTATAGTGTATGGGCTACCAAGATTGTGTAATCACAGACTGAATTACTTTACTGAATTATTTTACAGAACATTGTTGTGAGCATTCCGTTTTGTTATACCATTGATATGACATACTCAACAAGGGTTAGCAACAGAATGATGTCATAGCGATGGCATAACAAGGTTGTAATCTGCTTGATTTCAGTTGATCTCCATACAGGGCATGTACTGTAATTGTTGACTAATAAAGACTTCTGTGGTCAGGCCAGATGGCTATCTCCGGTAATGGCTAGTAAGTGTATATGTTTTGGAAAGCGTAAATGCCCACACTGCCAAGGAGACTATTCTCCCTGTACCCTTCCACACAGGATTCATCTGGAAATCATCTGTCTTCAGCTCAGTAGGCCTTTCCTTGTGAAACTTTTCTAACTCAAGTTTTCAGGTCCTACTCCCTCCACGACCTGAGGAAACACCAGCACCAGACAGAGAGATGTAATCAAAAATTAAATATTATTTATTCATTAAAGTCCTTTTGTATATTTCTTTAAAAATGCACACTTCTGATAATTCTTTCTTTATAAAAATAATATTGCATCATTTTCACTGTGCACCATCCTGTACTGAAAATCCTGCATCGCCAGGAAGTAATAAGAGAAATATTAATAAAGTGCAATTCACATAAAGTGCACAAGCTTGAAGGGCCAGGGAGCTGGGGGAACTGTTCTATAGTTGTGAGACTTTTCTAACTCAATCAGTGAATTAATCAATAAATAAAATACTGAATTGTCATCAGACATGTTTGGCCCCCAGGTAAGTGCACTAGTGAACACTTATGTACTGCACAAGTATTGGCCCTCGTGAACTCGTGACAATATTGACTCACCAGCCTTAGTCTAGCCTTCTCATTTACCCCTACCTTACCCTTTTCAGCCCTTTACTGCTGGAAGTCAATGAGTTTTTGAAGGTTTTACATTGCACCAGGTGAGGGAAGTTTCAAAAGCAAGCGGAACTGGAATTGCAGTCCAACTTTTTTTTTTTTTTGTTATTCGGATGTGTGGCTTTCAATGCCAAAATTCTGAATTCGGAAAAAAGGGCCCAGAATCAAATAAATCTGATTCCGCCCAATGGATTCTGAGCAACCCTACAACTGACTGAGAAGAGCCAATCACCTGCTGCAGTTTTGGTCACAGGTGAGTAACCATATTAAGTGAAGTCACATTGCTGATGAGGTATGAAGGGGAATAAAACTAGATACATGTCAATCTCTAGGTAAAGCACTGCTTCTCAGATCACTCCTTATATAATCACATAGGAAACCTTCTAATGAGCAACTGGAAAAAGAGAAATACTTAAGAAATAAGGAGTAACGATTGTCTTTTTAAAAATGAATGCCATTTTTGCCTGCTATTTTTGGCATTATCAGCTCTTTAGCCATCTGTAACCCCTGAGTAGGAAATCACTTTGAAGAAAGAAGTACAAATCACAGTGCAGGCTTAGTAGTTTATGTAAGGACCTAAGTTATAGATGGGGAAACCCTTAAGTTATTCTCTATGCCCTGCAAGGGTAGAGACTGACCCAATTTCAGCAGGCATTTGCATTTGGCTTATGGGTTCTGTGGAGGATGGAGACTCCTCCAGAGCAGCCACTTAATTGAGGGTTGGATCCCCTAGGGTAACTTCTAAGTATAAGCAACCCTGTGCCTGGGCAAGGATGCGCCACGTGACTCAGTAGCACATCCACCTCTGGACCAGAAGGTCATGGGTTCTTATTCCACACTGGGATTGGACTTGCACCTAAAATGCTGGCATCCGAGTGCAGTATTAGGGGGGTGCTGTACTGCTGGGGTGTGCCGTCCTTCAGATGAGATGTTAAACCGAGGTCCCTTCTACCCATCCTGGTGCTGTCCTCGTGGGTGTCCAGGCAGAAGTAAAAGAACACAGGGCACTCTTTGCAAAGAGTAGGGGACATTCCTGGTGTCCTGGCCAACATTCCCCTTCCCATAAACCAGTTCATACAATTGTCCAGGCTGTGTGTGGGTGTTGATGTGCAATATGGCCACCACTACACATTCAGTTACTTCACTACCAGTCTAGCATTGCTTGTAAAGTGCTTTAGGATACACTGTGTATGAAAAGGGCTATATAAATGCTGATTCTTCTTCTTCTGGATATATAAGGAATACTTAAATGGTATGCACGCTCTGAAAGAAGAGAAACTATCAGATAAAGTCTATTATGAGTCCTAGTTTAAGTGCCCCAGCTGTGGCTGTAGGAAGCAGAATGAATGGAGAGATGGCGACTGTACATTTTGGGTTGTTTGCAGTTCCTTGAGAATGAAGTTTGAAATGAAATGAACTGTGCTTCTTGAAGGACCTGCCCCTGAGGGAGAGTAAATCAGCCAACAGCTCAGTTGGGGCATTTACTGACGGCTAGGAGATACTTTGTGACAGTACCCTGCCTGCAGGCTAAGCTGAATGAAATGCCATGTTTAATGAAATGGATCCATGGTTCATACTCTAAGCCACCACTGTGGACCTTCATTTTGCAATTGACACTTGTTGTTTCTGCTAACCCTTCCTTTGCAGCCCAGTTCCTGTGACCCTGGTCATCAAGCACCTGGCAGGTCACCTCAGTCCCGGGGGTAAAGTAAGTGGTTTGGCTTTGATGTAAGCAGCCCACTGCGAAAACAAAATACCAACATAACCCCTAGATTGGGAAGGGGACTACATACACTTTTTAGGAAACTGATGTGAATGATGCAGGCTAGTTAAGACCTCAAATACAGGGAGATATTTTAGATAAGGCACTGGTGGAAGCCATGGGCACAATGGCAGATAAAGAGGAGGCGCAGCTGGTGGAGGACTTCAATCTGTTGGATTTAGATTGGATGTACACTGGTGCCTCCCAGCTGCAGCTTCAGCTAGAAGCAGGGACATCCTGGACTCCCTGCAGGAGGCGCCTCTCAGGCAACTAGTCAGGGAGCCCACTCATGATGGGGCAATAGTGGACCTGGTGCTCACTAACAGGGATAGTATTGCAGACGTTAAGGTGGGAGGCCATTTGGGGACCAGTGATCACTGTACAGTGTGGTTCAGTATAAGGATGGTGGTGGAAGCAAACCACACAAGGACGAGGGTCCTGGACTTCAGGAGGGCAGACCTTTAAAGAATGGGTGAATGCCTCAGAGATGACCTAGTGGGGGGGGCAGTAGGGTGGGGTGGAGGGACAGTGGGATATGCTAAGGGAAGGCATAGTGAAGTAACAAGCCTCTGGGCAAAGGAAGTGAGAAGTAACAAGAGGAAAAAGAGATTACAGTGATTCTCAAAGGAAGTGGCTGAAAAGGTAAAGGGTAAAATGGTAACATTCAGGAGGTATAAAGAGATGCAGAGGGAAGAGGAAATGGGGTATATCAGGAGAAGGAGAGGGAAGCAGGGAAAGCAGTGAGGAGCGCAAAGGCACAAACTGAGGAAAGAAAAGCCCAGGGGGGTAACAAAAAGGGGGGGGGAGACATTTTTAGGTACATAAGTGAAAAGAGGAGGGCTAGGGAAGGGATTGTGAGGTTAAAAGAGATAGGTGGGGACTGTGCAGAGGAGGAAAGGGGAAAGGGGATGGGCTACAAAAAGCAACAGGAGCACTGGAGGGAGGGAGGGAAGTAGACACAAGTCCTTATACAGAGGAGGGAATCCTGAAAGGATTCGCAAATCTGAAAGTGGACAAAGCTATGGGACCAGCAGGGTACACACAGGGGTACTGAGGGAACGCGGAGAGATACTAGCTGTACCTCTGACAGTCCTTTTTAACAACTCACTGGAATCAGGAGTGGTTCCTGAGAGCTGGAGGAGGGCAGATATTGTCAAGCTGCACATAACTGGTAGCAGAGAGGAGACTGGCAACTATAGGCCAGTCAGCATGACATCAGTGATGGGGAAGTTAATGGAGTTACTGCTGAAGGAAACGATTCTGGAGTATCTTGAATCTGGCAGGTTACAAGACCTGAAGTAGCACCAATTCACTGGGGGGATCATGGCAGAGAAATTTGATAGATTTCTTTGACTGGGTGACCAGGGAAACAGATCAGGGTGGGGCAGTGGACATGGTCTGGAAGGGAAGGTCTGCCTCTCTGTGGATGACACCAAAATCTGCAATAGGGTGAACAATCCAGAGAGGGGTAAAACGAATGTGCAGAGACCTGAGAAAACTCGAGGCGTGGTCAAGGGCATGGCGACTGGGTTTCAATGTGAAAAAAGTGCAACACCATGCACTTAGGGCACAGAAACCCAAAGATGGAGTACAAATCATAGTGAAAGCAAGGTGGGGAGTCACACATCAAATAGGGTGTGCGGTGACAGTATAGGCACAGGGACAAAGTGAACAGACTGGGTGTACCCAGCTGTCCTTATCTATCAAATTCTGTGTTTCTATCAAAAAGCTGGCAAGAAAATGAATTACTCACAGACCTTCTACACTGAAAATGGAAAAGATACACTGGATGCTTTTGAAATTTAATAATTGGATGTTATAAATGTTTTCAAGCCAAGCCTAGCTATGAATTATTTACTACAGCTGTCCTAATTAAAGACCCATTGGAAAATTAATGTCTCGTAACCTGATGAAGCTACTTTACTTGGTAACAAATTAGCTATGTAATGACATAGATCTAAATTTATACAACCCGAGAGCCTGTTTACAAAGGAGTAAAGAGAAAGGCTCCTTCTCACAAAGAGTTTAGAAATTCTTGGATGTTTCTACATTGCTAACTGTAAGAGCAGGTATCCAAATCAGTATATTAATTCATAAACATACAATATTAGGCTATAACAATTTACTAGAGAACACCTTTTAAAATTTCACTTGTTTTTCTCAGGTTTTGCAGTACATTTTGCCCATTTTCCACAAAGTCTGTATAACAATCCTTCATTTGGATTTTCCGTCTTCATACTGGTCTTACTATGACATCATAGTGTTGTCATGGCAACAGACAGATATATCTCATGCACACATGCACACACACACACACGCATACAGAGCAACTAAACAGTCAGTTGAAGGCAGTGAAATGTTTTTACTACAGCCCCTGGAGTAAGTGTGTATTAATGTGAAATGTTTACAGGCCTCATATCAAAATAAACTATAAAACATAGAATTGCTGTAAACATTTGTCGGGAGTTTCAAAGCCCTTGGGGAGCCCTGCAGCACATTTCTGCTGCATTTGCTCAAACTGCGTCTGACAAGTAGATCGCCTGCGAAGCGGTCTAACTTTCAGGAGCATCTGCTGCAATCTGTGGCACTATAAGAGATGCATGCATCCCTTTTCCGAAGCATGCTATGGTAAATTATGCCCTGTGGGGCTTTTTAATCATTATTGGGGGTCAGGGGGCATGAGCAAGCCCTGCTGGAATTTTTAATGGTTATTGGGGATCAGGGACTTTAATTATTATTGGGGACTGGGCATGAACAGAGATCATGGGCTTTTTATATTATTGGGGGTTGGGGGCATGAACAAGCCCTGCAGGGCTTTCAGCACTATTCAGGGATGGCAGGGCACTACATGTACTGGGGGATGGCCGGGCAGCACATTGGCACAACCCTCGGTGGCTGTAAAGTGCACTTACGTCAGCTGGTGTAACTGTACTTTGGCGGATGTCCTCCGGGGGTTGTTCCAGAATAGCAAATTTGGGAACTTTGCAGCTGCCCTTCGAGAATAGGAAGCAACTGGTGCCATAATCCCCTAGTGCCATGTCACAAGGAGTTTATGGCATAACTGGTGGCATAAGTCCATTTTGGCGCAAGCAACCTGCAACGTTGCAGGATGCTTTGCAGAATATTGAATGTCGCAACTCCTGGCGTAAATTGCCACTTGCACCATTTTTTTTGATGCTAGTTAGTTTACACCAGGTGTAACCCTTTGAGAATCAGGCCCATGTCTGTGTCCTCCCCTTTAAATCCTTTGAGAATTCAGCCCATCCTCTTTGTTCAGAGGCATTTATGTAGCTCTAGGGGTGTAGAACTGCCCGTCTCACATAAATGTGCATGTTTGGTATTCAGTTATCAGTTTTGCAGGCACATATTATATGTGACTCTGTAACATTTGTAAGAGCACTGTAACCACCTAAAAGACAAGAACCAGACAGAAACAAGAGGAGTGCAATTATCTGGTAATAATTACACTCCTGTACTTGTTAAGCCTGGGCACCAGGTTCAGCTACAATATCAATACGCCTCAACTGGAACTGTGTTTTTGTCTTCTGCTCATATTTTTTAAAGAAAATAATATTTTCTTATTGAAAATTAAAACCTTTTTAAAAAACTTTTTTTTTACATAGAAACCACATTATCAGTTCAATGAGACATTTCTGGGATGTGTAATTATGATCAATAATTGCAATATCCTCTCTTGTGGTTAATGGCTCAAAGCATATGATTATTGATTATTAATTACATGCCCTGGCATGTTTTACTGCATAAACAATGAGCTCAAAACTATCTCTAAAAAGAAGACAAGGAACGGGAGGAGTTACAGTGCATAATGCATTCAATGGGCCTACGCGACTTGGTATAGTGTTATGCTTGTGCAACTTACATAATCTTTCGCTGTTCGCCTCTCTATTCATGCAGTATACCACCCTGTAGGGGTACAAATGCAAAGAATCCTAGAAGAGGGTTTCCACCCCTAGAGGTGCTGTGGGAATGATTCCGTTGGCTAAAGGTACCTTAGGAAGGAGCCCACAGAAGAGAGATGAGCCACTGGAGGAGGAGTGGAGGATGGTGGGGTAAGCAGAAACAATCATGGGAGCAGTTTGAAGGAGTGGCTTTTATGGCCAGAGTGGGGGCATGGTTAGTCGCTCTGCCCCATTGAACCACAGACATAGCCTTTAAATTCAATGAGCCTACACAACTTGGTGTAGTGTTATGCTTGTGCAACTTAGATAATCTTTTGCTATTCGCCTCTCTATCCATGGGATATACCACTCTGTATGGGTATGAGGGCAAGGAACCCTAGAGGAGGGTTCCACCCCTAGAGGTGCCACGGGAATGATTCCCTTGGCTAAAGGTACCTTAGGAAGGCACCCGAAAAGAGTGTCGAGCAGCACATGTAAGGTGATGAATGCTTATCTGTATTGAAGTCCTGTACATAGGTCGGTAGATGTAGCATAGTCAGGAGCTTGAGTAGAGTAGCAGGAGACAACGGATGAATAGTGACCTGCTCGTAGGTCTGAATGAAAGGCACGAAGGCATGACTTCCTAAGGAGAAAGGGAACAGCTTCGGGGCCACCATCCATCTCCATCCAACAGCAGAAACCTATCTATGGAACATAGAGAATATTACTAACCTATCTAGGTATTATGACCATTGGCAAGGAGGAGAGGAAAAACGTCCTTTGAGGAGGAAACCTCTCGGGATCCAAGGTCTAGGTTGCCTTTGTCTCAAACGCACTCAGCAGGTCAGGCCCTCTGCTACCACAGTGCCAACCTCTGAGTGCAAGAGTGTGAACAGGTAATAGACAGGGTAACCCTCCTGTCTGCTTGTGGGTCTGAATCACCTTTAGTCTCAAGTTCTGGGGGGATTCAAACTGTGAACCTTATGCTAAAGTACCCAAATATACAGGGTCAGATAATATTCTCTACGGGGGGATGCAATATATCTTTCGCCAAAGGGCAACTAACCAGGTATCCAAAATGAACCCTTAAAACTCTATAAAAGTCCTTAGGTATAGTCTTACCTTTTCCCAGTTTAGTAACGCCATCAATCTTTTGAACAGTTTTTGTCAGTCTTGATCCTCTATACGTCACATGCAAAAAAGAACTGGCAGACCCAGGCAGTCTTTCAAAATAAAGATTTTACTAAAGATGTTAAAAATATGAAAAATGCAAACACAGAACACTATATTAAAAAGCATACAGTCGCTTAAAATAACAAGGGCAAAATACAAAACAAAAACTCCTACCACAATACAGTTAGACTTTTTCTATCTAATGTATTACCTCTTTAAGTGCCTAAGTTAGATCACAGAGCTGTGTCTCTACAGTCCCAAGATGGAATATCACAACAAGTTCAGACACAGTATTAGTTTAAACTGTGTCTCTCCATACCCCTTCTATGAGTCATCTAGTTCCTCCTTTTAGAATACAAAAAAAAATACAAACATGATGTCCTATCAGGAGGTATTTTAAATAAGGTGACATCAGCAAAAACTCATTCCCCAAACTATGTCTTTGAATTTCCAGTTCCTTCTCCCAAGGCATTTCAAAGGGTTTTATAGCTTTTTAACACCAGTTGATATTAAATGTTCTTCCTCTTAAAACGTCATAAAAGTTTATGATTTACATCCTCTGGAAGACTCATAATGTTCCATTTCATTTCCACTTCAAAGAAGCAACAGGTCATAAAAAGGCCATAAAATGCAATGTCTCAAGGAAGTTAATTACATTACAATGATCTCCTGGTCAATTATACATCCTGTAGTTTTCACTGAAACCTGGTGGGGGGGTCACCCATGGAAGCACTGTGACAATCACACACTATATTTTTATACTACAAATATATTAGAACAATCATAACCAGCTGGCCAAGCGTCACAGTCCTCCCCACCTAGACTGAATCTGGGGGCTCCATCCCCTGCATGGGATGAGCTTCCCAAGTCAGTTCACTCCTCATATAGATGCGACAGGCCACCGGCGTTCTGATTGGTCACTCCAGCCCTATGTAAGATTGTCATGTCATACCCTTGCAAGGCGAGACTCCATCTTAATAGTCTGCCATTAGTTTTTCCCATTTAGGTCAGCCAAACCAGGGGGTTGTGGTCAGTGTGTACCTCAAAATGCTGCCTATATAAGTATGGCTCTAACTTCTTTAGAGCCCACACTATGGCAAGCCACTCTTTTTCCACAGTAGAGTATGCCTGCTCCCTGGGAAGTAACTTTTTACTTAGGTACACTACAGGGTTATCTTTCTCTTGGTTGGATGTCTGACTCAGTACTGCCCCAATACCCACATCGGAGGTGTGAGTCTGGACTATAAAGTGTCTGTTATAGTCAGGACTTGTCAATACAGGAGCACTGCACAGTGCGTCCTTCAGTCTGGTAAAGGCTTTTTCACAGACTGGCTCCCAGGTAATTTTCTTAGGCATCCTTGCCTTTACCAGGTCAGATATGGGAGCAGCCAGAGCACTGTAATTGGGTACAAATTTTCTATAGCACCCTGCTGTCCCTAGAAAACTCCTGACCTGCATCTGTGTTTCTGGTCTGGGTCATGCCTTGATCACCTCTATTTTTACTTGGTTAGGACGGAGCTGTTCCCAGCCTACAACATGCCCGAGGTATGCCACTTCAGCCATGGCCTGGCACTTCTTAGTTTTGACAGTGAGCCCAGCCCTCTGTATCCTGCCCAGCACTTCCCTAAGGTGGGACAGGTGTTCCTTCCAGCTGGCACTAAAGATGGCAATGCCATCCAGGTATGCACGGTGTACTCCTCAGCACCATTTAACACCTGGTTCACCAACCTTTGGAAAGTGGCTGGGGTGTTCTTCATTCCAAAAGGCATTACTTTAAATTCAAATAAGCCTATCGGAGTGATGAAGGCTGACCTCTCCCTAGCTCTGTCAGTTAACTCTACCTGCCAATTCGCCTTTGTCAGGTCAATAGTCGTAAGGTAGGTTGCCCTTCCCAACTTGTCCAGGAGTTTGTCCATCCAGGGCATCAGGTAGGCATCTGACTTCGTGACTGCATTCAGTCCATGATAGTCCACACAGAAATGAGTAGAGCCATCTGGCTTGGGCACAAGGACTATGGGTGAGGCCTAGGGGCTGTGGGATCTCTGGATTACCTCTAAATCCAACATTTCCTCCACCTCCTTTCTAATGTCCTTTTGAACAACCTCTGACACCCGATATGCTGTCCGCTGTATGGGCGTCTGTGCCCTTGTCTCCACATCATGTGTAGCTAAGGGGGTTAGTCCATGCTTGATGCTAAACAGTGGGGCAAAGTCTGCTAAAACCTCCCTTATTTCCTGGATCTTGTCCAGGGCCAGCTGGGGAGACAATTTAACTGCCTCCATACAGGACTCCCTCTTGCTTTCTTCCAGCAAGTCCAGAAGGGGGTCTCCTTCGTCCATCCCCTCCCCAGGACTACATACTGCAAACACCATGTCAGCCCTATTAGCATATAACTTCATCATGTTGACATGCTACATTCTTTCTGTATGTCTTCTGTCAGGTAATTCTAGGATATAGTTCACGTCATTTATCTTTCTAACTACTTTGTACGGTCCTGCCCACTCAGCCTGCAGCTTGTCTTTCCGGACCGGAATAAGGACCATGATTTTCTGATCCACCATGTACGAGCGAGCTCTGGCTCTTCGGTCATACCACACTTTTTTGTTTCTGTTGGGCAGCTTCCAGGTTGCTCTGGGCTGTCCCATAAGCTCCTTCAACCTTTCTCTAAACTTAAGGATGTAATCCACTATGGGAGTTCCCTGGGTGGCGTGCTTGCATTCCAAGTCCTCCTGGATCAAGTCTCGGGGCCCAAGTACCTGACGTTCATATAAGAGCTCGAAGGGGGAAAATTCTGTCGACTCTTGGGGCATCTTCCTGTATGCAAGCAACAGGTGGGGAAGGTATTTCTCCCAGTCCCTCCCATGCTGTTCAGCAAACGCTTGTAGCATTGACTTCAGGGTACCATTAAATCTTTTCACAAGACCATTGGGTTGCGGGTGATAAGGTGTCATGCACCTCTGCACTACCCTACACTTCTCCCACAAACATTTCAACAGGTCCGACATGAAGAAACCCCCTCGAACAGTGATAACCTCCTTCAGAAACCAAACACGGGAGAAAAATCTCAAGTAAGGCATCTGCCACTTTGTCTGTCCTCAGTGAGGATATGGCGACTGCCTCTGGATACTGGGTGGCATAATCCACCACAGTCAGGATGAACCTCTTCCCAGAAGAGCTGGGGGTATTTAAAGGCCCCACAATATCCATTCTCACCCTCTGCAATGGCTCCTCCACTATGGGCAATGGAATTAGGGCAGCTTGGGTCCTCTTACCTGCCTTCCCTATTTCTTGGCACCGGTGACAAGACCTGCAATACTCCTTCACCTGCTGGGTGAAGCTGGGCCAATAGAAATTCTGGGCCAAACGCTGCATAGTGTGCATGATTCCCAGATGACCAGACAAGGGAATATCATGTGCAATCTTGAGCAACTGCTCAAGATACCCCTGTGGAACGACAAGCTGCCTGCTTATCACCTCTTCCTCATAGGTCCTCTTCCTGTCTTCACAGCCTGAGTATACATCAGTCCATTTTCCCAATAAACTTTATGTTTACCATCACCTCCCTGTGCTCCATCAGAGTCTGCCCAAGCCATCAGTTTCTCTAGACTAGGGTCACTTTTCTGAGCAGCTGCAAACTCCTTACACATTCCCAAGGCATGAGAAAGGTCCCCGTCAGTATCTAAACTAGGGTTCCTAGCACTAGCATAAGGGCTCTCAGGATCACTGTCTTCCCTAACCCTCTGACAATGGGTCACCCCCTCCTTCTTCAGAGTAACCCTCCCTAGCTGTGTGGTTAACTGCTACTGGGGAAATTTCTACCCCCTTTTCATTAGTCTCCATATCAGGAGACACAGGTTGGGGAGCCAGCCTCCCAGTGGTTTCCACAATGGCTTCTGTGTGGTCCAGGGAACTACAATTTTCCCTTGCTGCTTGGCTACGGGTAACTACACACACCATCCCATTTGACATTGTTGCCAAGGATGACGTCAACTTCAAAGAAGCAACAGGTCATAAAAAGGCCATAAAATGCAATGTCTCAAGAAAGTTAATTACATTACAGAGATCTCCTGGTCAATTATACATCCTGTAGTTTTCACTGAAACCTGTTGGGGGGGGGGTCACCCATGGAAGCACTGTGACAATCACACACTATATTTTTATATTACAAGTATCATAGAACAATCATAACCAGCTGGCAAAGCTTCAAAGCCTTCCCTCCAGGCTTCAGGATATTTTGTTTAGTGATGGCTCTGCTACTGCAATTTAGTAGGCCAATCCAGGGGTGGAATCCAATTTAGGGGAACACTCTCACTCTACTCCTCTAACAGGAATACCGTGAAGGGTTACGAGTGATCTCTGTAACATGGGGTACGCTGGACGTGGTACAAACCTCCAAGGTGGGAGGAGGAGAGTAACGACCACTGAGGCACTCAGCTAGCCTACCAATCTAAGAACAAACCAGGAGAACCAGAGGCCATCATAGGGAGAATAGCTTAAAGGATGCCTCTGAACCCACTCAAGCAGCTAAAGAGGCCCTGCTTGGTGAGAGCCCCACCCCTTGCTGCTGAGTTTTTAATTCTACATCTAGAGGTGCTTCCAGTATGGTTGATGACTGAAGGTCCACCTGAAGCCAAGACATTCCCACTATGGGCCAGATGACAAGGACCCCGCTCCGAGTTTTACATGCTCAAGATGCCAACTTCATGGGTGCAGAGCAAGACTGTCGGCTACAGGCTAGCCCCGAGCCATGGAAGTAATGGACATGGGTGGTATGTCTCCGAACATGGAGAGAATGTAAGTCGAGATGGAGCATGGAACCCACACATGAGTCATGCTCAGATATTCGAACATGATGATTATACCTTGATGTAGGTCAGACTGAACAATGGGCCCTCATGTGGGTCTAGATTAGGCAGAACATTTGCACCCACAGGAGTGCATGTCAATGAGGTCCATTAAGAAGCCAAATTATGAGTGAAATCGAAATTGTATGAGAGGAAGAGACAATAATGGCTGGGTGAAGCTTGCAGCCGATGATTAGTTATGAGGAGGCTGCAAAGTCGATATGTGAAAAGGAGAGGTTTGAGAATGAAGAGACTTGAGATGCTGACTGTATAATGCTATGAAGGCTGATATGAGCAAATTACATGTAGTGCCATAGAGGCAACTGAATAAAAACATGAACCTACATGAAGCTGCTCATGCTACCCAGGGCCACGATGCCCACTGCAACACCACAGTCCCCCGCCATGGGAAAAACAGAGAACCCACAAATAAGGCATCGTGACACCAAACAGCTAATTAACTAGGGAGATAAAATAAATTGATTAAATACCTGCAGCCATAGCTGGGCCGACAAGCCGTGTAATAAAATACATAGCAGGGGTAGCTACAATAAGCAATTTGAGAGTACTATAATCTCCCTTTAAATCCCCACTGTGTCTTTAAACAGAGTTTCATGGACTGAGTAGGTGATCAGCATGGAAATCCTATGCACTGCGTGGCTTGTTTGTGGCAATAGTTGAAATCGGTACAGCTGGAGCAAGGAGTCCCCCGTTTGAGCGAGGACTAGAGAGCACAGCAGGTTATGGCTGGGCATGCCATTTACTAACTATCAACACTGCAGAGATATGTCCATGGGTGAGCCAGGGAGCTACAATGCTGGCTAGCCCAGAGAGAGAGGATACTCAAAATGGGAAATGGTGCCTTGGCGGCAGATACGGAAGGCAAGAACCAGAGGGAGTACAAGTGCAGTTGAGGAGGAAGGCAGGAGCTGCCAGCAAATGAAGAAAACCTGCCAAGGATGAAAGAAAGCCCAAAAAGAGGTATGGAACAGAACGGGGGACACAAACACAGAGGAAGGAGGACAGGTGGCCGCAAGTGAGTGGCAGACAAAAATGAAAACAGCAGAGAGGGCGAGGGAACAGAGAAGTAGACAGGAACAGGAGGGATCAAGGAGACAACCATGCCAGCAGCAATAATGAGGGAGCGGGGGAAACAGAATAGAGGGATGCAGGGCAAGTGGCACGCAGGGAAGGGGAAGAGGGGAAAGGGAGGAGGGCCGAAGACACAAGCAGCCGCACAACAAGCGGCAGACCCAGCGAAAGAGAAAATACAAATGGGAGAAGTGGCCGGAGGCCAGGGGCAGATGATAGGAGGAACAGGAGAAAAAGACACAGCAGCACAGAATGGGAGGGGAGAGAGGTGGATGGAGCCTCCGGTTACAATGTGGAAATGATCATGGGAGCAGTCTGAAGGAGTGGCCTTTTATGGCCTGAGCGGGGGCATGGTTAGTTGCTCCGCCCCATTGAACCACAGGCATAGCCTTCCAATTACTAAATGCTGTTGAAC
Source organism: Neoceratodus forsteri (assembly GCA_016271365.2). Classification (NCBI taxonomy): domain Eukaryota; kingdom Metazoa; phylum Chordata; order Ceratodontiformes; family Ceratodontidae; genus Neoceratodus; species Neoceratodus forsteri. Next base: position 1,037,314,623 of record CM057450.1, on the reverse strand, counting down.
TTGTGAACACACACTCTTTATTCTGAACCAGATTACATTAGGAGAGATGCACCTCGTGTTTGTCACCTGTCCAGTTTTGGTCCACATGATCCAGTTCTCAATATATGTAATCCAGTTTGTGAGTTGTTTGGAGTGGCCATACACTCTAACCTATGCTTTAAATCATTTGTTGCTTTTTGGGAGGTAATTCACTGTCTCTTTATCCCACAATTTGTCCCCACTTAGTTTTGTCCTCCTTTCATTGTCTTCGAGCACCACTCTCCAGCCTGAGGTGCCCCCAGGAACCCCAACCTCCTCCTACCCACTCCAGGTCCTTGTACCCCAGCTTACTGTCTGTTCAGTCCATGGTTCCCCCCTCCGCCATGGGGCTAAACCTCTTTAAACCTGAGAGTATGACACTTACTCCCTTTGTGGCACACCCTGTAGGGCAGTTCATGGGTGGACCACAGCTAGGTGTGCCCATCAACCTATGGTACAACCTGCTTTCCCCAGCTTCCTGGTCTTTAATGCTGACATCTCTGTGTCAAGCGTCAGATGACCAGGGATACCTCAAGTTCAGGAGATGCCCCCCCCCAAGTAGACACTGCTCCTGCCCAGATGACTCTCCCCCCTGGTCACCAAAGGGCAGTTGTACACAGGCATGAAGTCCCCTGCCATTCTTGAGACAGGAAGCAACAAAGGCAGATGTTCACCTGCCTCTGCTGCCCAGTGTCCATCATCCTGGGTTAAGAGTGCGAACCTGGGATATTTGCACAGTAGCATGATATGTGACCACTGGGCCCCTAAATCATTATTCATTTTAACTGCATGTCTGGGTTGCACACAAGTGTCTGATAGCATACAGACATATGCAGGACCATTAGTCATATAATCATCTTTTGCACTCTGCATTGACACTGTATTTTACTGTTTAAGGAATGCCTCCTTATACATGGCAAATGGCTTTGTAGGAGGTACAGTTTCCTTATCACACATGAAAAGGGGGATACTGGGGCAGTGTTTGGGGTGAAGTGTATTTTTTGGTCATTGTCTCATACAATGGTGGCAACCCTAATACCCCCTGAAGGCCTTCATCATGTTATATGAGCTCGGACCAGGAGTAGAATGTGCAGTATCTTGTATCTCATTAACAGGGCTTATGGACGTACAGCAGAAGTGCACTGGCCAACTGCTGAGAAAATACTGGCCTCAACCAAAACAAGAAGGAATCATGGGAGACTAGACAACAACCCCCATGGAGATAGCATGGCCGAGTGGCTACAGCAGAAGCTTGGGATCCAGGAGACACATTTTCAGATCCCACCACAGCCTTTTACTCACTGTGAGATGCTGAATAAGGCATTTAACCTCTCAGTGCTTCGGTCTGCCCAGCTATATACTGTAAATGGATCAAAGTGGGACCCCACTGAAAATAAGATAATGCATCTCAGCTGGACTATCCTGAGTAAACAAAATGTATTAAAACATGGTATATAACAGATAGACGCAATGCATGACTGCAAGTGGTTACTGCCATTAGTATCCTGAAGTTTTTCATAGATGCTGCAAATCCCTTTGGAACAGCTCCAAAACATCAATATCAAGACTACACATACAAGTTCTGTACATTCAATGTAAAGTCGAGTGACTGCATATCCTGTGAAGTGCTGTAGCTGTCATATGCATCACTACTGGTGAGCCCTGATGAAACATAGAAACACAGAAGTCATAGAAGTTGATGGCAGATAACGACCACAAGGCCCATCCAGTCAGCCCATTTCTTTTTCTACCTTATGTATGTGCCATCAGCCTTTGCTCTGTCAATGGCCTATCTATTCATACTCATCTGTATTGCTCCCTTATGCCTATCCCATGCCTGTTTGATGCCCTGCACTGTATTCATATCCACCACTTCCTGAGGTAGGCTGTTCCATGCATCCACCACCCTTTCTGTGAAAAAGGACTTCCTCACATTACCCCTTAATCGGCCTCCCTCTAATCTCATGCTGTGTCTTCTTGTCCTGCTATTTTTCTTACATTGAAACATGTTGGACTCTTTCACCTTGTTAATGCCCTCAAGGTGTTTGAATGTTTCGATCATATCACCTCTCTCCCTCCTTTGCTGTGGGGTATACATACTGAGCTCCATTAATCTGTCCTCATATGCTTTCTAATGCAGTCCCTGCACCATTTTGGTTGCCCTCTTCTGGACTGCCTCAATTTGGTTAATGTCCTTTTGAAGGTGTGGCCTCCAGTACTGCATGCAGTACTCCAGATGGGGCCTAACCAGTGTCTTGTAAACAGGGATTATTACCTCCCTCTTACGACTTGTGATACCCCTACTAATACACCCCAACATCCCCCTAACCTTACCTACTGCTTCAGTGGTCTGCTTGGATGATTTCAGGTCATCTGGGATGATGATGCCCAGGTATCTTTCTTCCTTTGTGACTGCCAGCAAGCCCCTCCCAGCCTATAGGTGGCTTCAGGATTTCTCTTCCTTATGATCAAGATCTTGCACTTCTTTGCATTAAATCCCAGTTGCCACTCTTATGACCATTTTGCCAGTTCATCCAGATCTCTTCTCATTCTGCCCACCCCATCTGGATCATCTACTCTGTTGCAGATCTTGGTGTCATCGTCAAATAGACAAACCTTACCCTCCAGTCCATTTGCAATGTCACTGATGAAGATATTGAAGAGGACTGGTCCTAGGACTGATCCCTGAGGTACCCCACTTGTGACTTGCATTTCTTCTGACTGTATACCACTTACCACCACTCTCTGTTTTCTGCTCGTCAACCAGTTTGCCACCCAGTTAACCAACTTCTGACCCACCCTGAGACTACTCAGCTTATTAATCAATCTTCTATGTGGAACAGTACCGAAAGCTTTGCTGAAGTCAAGGTAGGTGACATCAACTGCTCCCCCTTGGTCCACCACTCTGGTTACCCAGTCAAATAAATCTATGAGATTAGTTTGACAGGACCTTCCTTTTGTAAACCCATGCTGTCTTGGATCCTGTGCTCCTATGGATTCCAGGTGTTGTACTATCCTTTTCTTTCCTTAAGGAGTGCCTCCATAATCTTGCCCACAGCTGAGGTAAGACTGACTGGTCTGTAGTTCCCTGCTTCCTTCCTGCTTCCACTCTTGTGGAGTAGGATCACCCTTCTCCAGTCCTCTGGGACCTCTCCTGTGCTCAGAGACTCACTAAACAGTTCTGATAATGGCTCTGCTAGTTCCACCCTTAGCTCCTTTAGTACCCTGGGATGTATGCTATCAGGTCCCATTGCCTTGTCCACCCTGAGCTTATCGAGCTCTTGTAGGACCCTTTCTTTTGTGAAGGGACTAGTGCACACCTCCCCCCCCCCCGTGTCCATGGTGCTGAGCTGTGGGCCCTGCCCTACCTTCTCTTCAGTAAATACTGAGCAGAGGTATCTATTTAGGATAGATAATTTTACATGGTCCTCCTCCTCACACGCCCCCTTATCCCCTTTGATCTTAGCAATACTCCCTCTGGACTTTCTCCTTTCACTAATGCATCTATAGAAAGACTTGTCACCTTCTTTTACTGCTCATGCTAGTGTTTCCTCGGTTTGGGTCTTTGCCTGCCTTACTGCCTTCCCTGCTTTCCTTAGGGAAGTTTGGTATGCCTCCCTATCTTCATCCCGCTGTGTTCCCTTATATTTCCTGAAGGCCAGCCTTTTGGCTCTGACCTTTTCTGCTACTGTTTTTGAGAACCAAAGTGGTTTCCTTCTTCTTTTGCACTTCCTTTTCTCTCTAATACAATGGGATGTTGCTTCAAGTATTGCATCCTTAATGCTTGCCCACTTTGCCTGTACCCCCTCATGTGTATCTCTTTTTTCCAGGGTTAGCTTAACTCTGTTGGCCATCCTATCAAAGTCAGCTCCTCTGAAGTCCCATATTTTGCCTTGGAATGGGATGATTTAGTTCTAGTGGCCAAATTGAACCATACCATGTGATGGTCACTGGCCCCCAGGTGACCTTCTACTTGGAGATCTGTGATCCTTTCCCTGTTAGCCAGTACTAGATCTAGGATAGCCATGTCTCTTGTGGGTTGTTGTACCAGTTGTTTGAGGCCCTCCCCTTGCAGGGAATCCACTATGTGTCTAGTTCTAGTGGATGTTCCTGCTGGTATTGACCAATCTGTATCTGGCATGTTGAAGTCTCCCATTATCAGAACCTCCCCTTTAGTTGCCATGTTTTGTATATCTTCTAACAGTAATGTGTCTATGTCCTCCCCCTTGTCTGGAGGTCTGTACATAACCCCAGTTTGTATGGCTATCCCATTTCCTGTTTCCAGGGTGACCCACAGTTCTTCTGGCTCCTTATGTGTATTCTGAATTTCTGTAGCTTTGATATTTTCATTGACATAAAGGGCCACTCCACCCCCCCTTTTTGCACCTTGGTCTCTTCTGAATGGTACATAGCCGGGTACTGAAGTTTCCCAAGTGTGGTGTCTGGTGATCCATGTTTCGCTAATGGCTACTATGTCCAGTTTTAGCTCTGTCATTATTGCCTGCAGGTCTGGGATCTTGTTTCCCAGACTGCAATAATTTGTGTACATGATTTTCCATTGGCCAGATTTCAGTGTGTTAGCTGTTGGGCGAGATCTGGCATTTCCCCTGTGCATCGTATGGGGAGCCAGACCTTTTTCCTTACCTGGTGATGCAAATGAACTACAAACATGCCGAACTCCTGTTTGATCACTAGCTTAGGGGGGATGGGTGTTCTTCCCATTCGACGTATCGGGTGCTGCACCCCTCTCCCCATTTGCTAGTTTAAATATTCTGCAAAGACGTTAAACTTCTGCCCCAATGCACTGACCCTCCTTAATCAGATGCAGTCCATCGAATTTAAAGACCTTTCACTCCCAAAACTGTTGCCAGTTACCTAAAAATTTGTGTCCTTTTTCCTGGCTACTGGCACCAGCCCTTAAGTCAGATGTTTATCTCCCCTATCTCCCCTTCTCTGACCTTCCGTCCATTTGCCCCCCTCTCCCAGACTGGAAGGATCTCAAAGAAGGAGATGCCGGATGAAATGGATGATAGTTTGTCACCCAGCCTGGTCAGGTGTTCCTTGGTCTCCACAACTGACCAGTTGGTGAGATCATTAGTCCCTATGTGTACCAGGACGTCAATGTTTTCTCCTGCTTCCTGTACAATTTTAGCAATGCGGTCAGTGTCTCTCCATGCTGATGTACCTGGGAGACATCTGACCATTACCCCTGGCTGGAGATAGGTATCAACTCCACGAATCATGGAGCCTCCTATGATCAGACGTGTTTTGGATTTCCTTTTTACTTTTTTTGTTTTGGTTCCTGTTTTGGGCGAGTTTTGTTGCGCTAGCTTCTGTGCTGCAGTGTCCTGCTCTGCAGTGTCCTCTGCCCCTTTGTTTGATTTCAGAGATAGAGGCAGATACATGTTTGTAGTTTTTATATGGTTTGTGGAGGTGATATTTTGGACAGCACCGAGTGATGGGGCACCCAATTTGCCCCTCCTAACCACCTGCCAGCCTCCTGGACCAACTACCCTCTGCAGTCAAGGTGCTTCTGTTGGATGCTGGGGAAATGGCGCGCGGTTCTTATAATATATTTCCTCCTGAATATGCGATTTGAGGTGCGCAATCTCTGCCCATGCTGCCTGGAGCTGAGACCTTAGATCTCCAATGGCCCAGCATGTAAGACAGTGTCCTAAATCTTGTATAACGCCATTTTGAAAAGTGTCCTGCAGTACCTGCAGTAATAATATCCATTCCAGATAAGTTGCTGGGTTTATAACCTGGTCAGAGTAATTAGAAGGAGGAAAATGAAAGCAAAAGTTTGATTTTGTGTTTCGTTTGTTTGTTTTAGTGTAACTTGTTATAACAAGTTAAATTACTTGTGCCTCTGTAAATGAGGTCACTGTGTGATACCCCTCTGATCCGCCCCTTCCTGCTTTGCTACAGGAAATGTCACGACTGTGCTACCCTATAAAAGGAGTGTAGCATGGGGTAGTTGGGGATGGGGGTGGGTGGCTGGGCCCTTCCCTTGCCGAAAAAGAAGAACCACAGATGAAAGAAACAAGGAGGTAAGAGCAGAAACAATCAGCCAGCAACAAATGCAGTAGCCCTGAAAGCTTATCCTAATGATAGATAAAACTGTAAAACCTGTAAAGCACCACCTGTAATAATTTCACAGAAAATATACCCTGTAAGAAACAGTTTGCTACATAGAAAAATAAAGCAGTAACAGAAGATATACCTTGCGAAAGACAATTTGAATCAGAAGATTACAGCAGTGATCTGTAAGCACACACACCTGTAGGCACACCCTGTAATAATGCAGCAGAAGGTATACCCAGCAACAACTATTTGAATCAGAGAAAAATAAAGCAATAAAATGTTAGCAACAAACAGTAACAATCCCTGTGAGTACAAAAGAAAATAATAACACACAGTAAATCTGCCTAGCCAAAAGAAACCTTAATCCTTTTCCTTGCTCTGGTAAGGTTCATTGTTCTGTCCTTACAAGCAACCTAGAAGAAAAGAGCTCAGGTGAAGCTAGGTGCCTTTGCCAGCAAACCTAGTCTGAAGAAAAGGCTTTTGACCAAGTCTCCTGGCAGTTCCTCTATTCGGTCTTAGGAATGTTGGGATTTCCTGATTCATTTATCCAGTTCCTGCAACAGCTCTGTTTCTTCCCTAAAGCATGCATAAAGGTCAGTGGACACCATTCCCCAGATTTTCTCCTTCCCAGGGGGACACGTCAGGGGTGCCCCATGCCCCCCCCCCAATTATTTGCAGTTTATACACTGAGCCATTGGTTCAGGTTATTCGGGAGGCCAGTACCTTCCAGGGCATAGTAGTGGAGGGAGAGAAACATCAAATTGCCCTTTACACAGAAGACGTTTTACTGTATTTGAGGGAACCTGACAAGGTGCTCCCTCAGGTGTTTGATCTGCTCCAAAAATTCAGGGAAGTGTCAGGTTACTGCTTGAATACGTCAAAGACAGAGACATCAAGTTTCAGTTATATCCCTCCCCAGCCATTTGGGAGTCCTACCCATTTCAGTGGGATATGCTAAAAATACAGTCTCTCGGAATTTATGTGGCCCACACCTCCTCCACAGCATACAAGGACAACTACACCCCATTCACCAACAGCTTATCTAGCAGCCTTCGTTCTCTCTAAGTAGATGGATAGACATAGTGCATATGGTCATACTGCCCAGAGCACTGTCTCTTCCCACAAACTGCTGGAAAGAGTGGAATAAAGAAATATCACAGTTTACTTGCAGGACCAGCAACCGTGTATTAAACTGCAGCAACTTCATCTAGCAAAAGAGAATGGTGGATTTGCCCTCCCCAAACTAAAAAGCTACTACTGGGTGGCCCACATGTTTCCTTCTCATCTGCCATTTGGGTAGGTGACATGCTGTCTGATTGGACATGACTCGTACCCTGTTTCCTAACCACAAATTCATACAGGCCATGTATGTCCAAGGGTTGACCCCAGACCTGGTGCTCAACCTAAATCAATGGCTTCGACATCAAGTGAAAGTATGGCATTCCATCCAGAAAAGACTACTTCTTACCCCATTTCTCCCTCTATTGTGCCCCATAGCACAGCTGGAGGACTTTATCCCTTGTCAGCTTGACTACAGGTACAGAACATGGGAAAGATACTTACCTCAGTACATCTACCAGTTCCTCCAGGGGCCAGACGTCTTGTCCTTTTATGGCATACAGGCCCACTACCATCTTTGCAATAGAGTTCTTCTGCCACCTGCAGCTGCAACATGTTATTGCATCTCTTCCCCTAGGTACCTGCACCCTAGATACGTACCTCGCTCTAGTCACCTACAGTATTGCCTTTTTCAAAACAGGTGCTAAGCCACACACGATATCAATTCACAGCAATATCAGGCCTTACAATCCACCTCAGGGAGAAGTCACAGTGGATGTAGCACAAAAACGGCTGAAGAGCTTGCTATCCCAACTGATGAGGACACAGGGCTTAAGGCTTGCCAGGCATCGGCAAGGGTCACTCGTTTCCACCAATGGCAGGAATATGCCTGGAATCATCTCACTAGATTTTTCTGAACCCCAGTAATAATGGCCCACTATTTACCCACAAAGGACTCCAGATGCTGGAGAGGCTGTGGAGAAATAAGAGCCACACATACCAATGTTCTGTGGGCTTGCCCTAACATCAAGCCCTTTCTCCAATCTCTGGAGTTGGAGTTGCAGGAGATATTTGGCAGACCAGTCCCTTCCACTTCATCTCTGTACATTCTCCTGCTTTATCCAGAGGGCCTCCAGGATCCTAGCTTTCGTTATTTATTAGGGATTCTAATTACAGTCACTAAGAAAGCCATCACAAAGTGTTGGCTCACCCCCACTATTCTGGATGTGGCTACCTGGAGGACCAGGATCAACCATGTATACCAAATGGAGAAAAAAAACTCACTCACTTAATAACTGAACTGAATTGTGTGCCTTCTGCTGGAACAGCTGGTTGCTTCATGCCACGAGTATGGATTCGATGCTTACCCCAACCATTACTGCCAGACCAAGATTGCCTGGATGGTACTCCCTCACTGTGAGGGTAGATTTGTGGTTGCCCACACTCTGACAGGTGGGGATACAGGGGGATGTATCACTAGGCTTGCCCAGCAGAGCTACCCTTTCCCAGGAAAGGACCTCCCCTCCCCCCCTTTTTGACCACACACAAGGGTCACAGTGACATTAGAATACCAGGGGCATGCAGTGGTGCTGCACTTGTATGATAACTACAAAGCATGCTCGAGGTCCACAGGGCACCCACCCCACGCTGTTCCAAAGGAGTGGGTGAGGGACACGTTATTGAATGCAGTCAATTTCTGCTAATGTGATAGTCTGAAATGATGAGACCCAACCAAGAATGTATTCATAACTTTGCTGCTATTTTCATGTACTGTACTGACCTTGGAAATCTAATAGAAATTATATGAACAAATAAGAAAGGACATGTCGAATTCTGATAATGAGGTGGTGAGTCAAACTGAATTTATAGTATGGCAAACTGCCTTTGTGCAGTGCCCAGGCACCTCAGCTGCTTTTCAGTATTTATTTTTTTACTTATTTATTTATTATTTAGTTATTTATTTCAAATGTTTCACCGGAAAAGACATATTAAGCCACTAACAGCTCATTTCCAGATGCATCCTAGGGGTGAGGGGGGAGTGGAGATAGAGCGAGAGGTGGAAAAACTGAATAGTATTGACAACATTACAAAAATAGAAGACATATACAGCAATACAGTATATCAGAGAAGCGTGATCATAAACACTGAATGCAGAGCAGTACAGTAGATAAACTGAGTTTTGATAAGCAGGGGAGAAAAACTACTTGTGCAGGCATAGCCAGGGCATGAAGGAAGCAAAATGGGCAGGTCAAAACTCGGTGGGAGGGGTGGGTCAAGATGGCATGTCCCATGGTAGTGTCTACTGCATTTCTGCATGAGTAATCCATTCTTATATTGGATGTGGAAGTGTTCACCCTTGACCCATAAGGTAAGCTAAGTCTACCATATGGATCCCATCCCATCCAATCAGTCTACTCTGGGGAGATGAGAGTGCAGTGCTCATGAGTGCTTGGGTGATCTGTCACCTGGAACAAAAAAGCAATCTTCTACTTCCAGTGTGCTAGTGATCTGCATGTGGCAGAAGGCCATGCACCCAACGTCTCTACTATTACCCCTCTCTAATAACTAGCTATTTCAGTAGACCAGCACAAGGCAGGGGACTTCTACAGGTCAGAGATGTTTTTACTGGCATGCTCATGATTCAGTACTGGGACTAATATACAGTAAGTAAAAACAAAGAAAGGCAAAACAATAGGAGACTGTAGTACCTGTATTTCAGAATTATGTGCCTCTGTCAGGGAAGTAAGGAGTCCTAGTTAGCAAATGGGCTGGCAGTATAGCCTAGAGGTTACAGTAACAAGCTGTGAATGAGCGTGGTACTGACCTGGGTTTTATTCCCACAACCTGCACTTGCATACTGTGTGACTCTGAGCAAGTCACTCAACCTTCTCAGTGCTCCCAGGCTGCCCCTGAAAACAGGCACTTGTGCCTAGTGGGCCTTAGCCGGTTACCAAAGAATAAAATAAAAATTAAAAAAAAATCGAAGAGTATGACTGAAAGTGAACTGACAGCCAATTAAGGACTCCACTCCCTGCAAATCAAATTAGATATATAGGTGACCTGCTGTTTACTGACTCAAGCTTATAATGCTGAACCCGAATAAGAAAAAGTGAATATGGCCCATAGCCATAAAACTACAAAGTTGTAACTTTTCAATAATGCATTTGATGTAATTATTGAAGACCCCAGAGAGCATTTGCACTAAAAATGGCACTTCATGATCACAAACAAAATGTGATTCCTGTAGATTCTGGACCCTTCCTTATTTTTGTTTTTTCCTTTAAAGTTCATTTTGCTAGGCAGCCTTGTCAACACAGTGGTAGTGCTACCGCTCGCAATATGAGTGACCTGGGTTTGGTAACAAGCCCGGGACATAGGGCTGGCAGTATAGCCTAGAGGTTAGAGGAACGAGGTGTGAACGAGTTTGGTACATCCAGCAGACTACACCTGAGTTTGATTCTCACAACCTCCACTTGTATGCTGTGTGACTCTGAGCAAGTCACTTAACCGCACAGTGCTCCCAGCTGAGTGTGTGCCTTTTCCTGCTCTAGATTTGGAAGGAAAGGCATAGCTTGCTAAGGGGCAACTGGCAGTGATAAAGATTCATGTGTCCCAATGCGGGTCCAGCAGGGAAGTTACAGAAGACCTTGTCGCAAGGCCCTCTGCTGTCCCCAGTGGTGAAGGAGGTGTCAATGAAAAACTGTTGCAACTGGTCCTCATGGAACTCTTTCTGTGGCAACAGAGTTGGGTTGAGGTACAGGGACAGACCACATGGATTACAAGCCACACAGAAGGCTGGTAAGCAAATTGGATAGTCTGGGGATGGGTCATAAAGTGGAGAACTGGGTTAGAAACTGGCAGAGGGACAGAAAGCAAAGGGTGGTAGTAAATGGGATTAAATCCAAAGAGAGGGAGGTGTCCAGTGGGGTGCCACAGGGATCAGTCCTGGGACCAGTCCTTTTCAATGTCTTCATTAGTGACATTTCAGAAGGCCTGGAGGGTAAGGTTTGCCCATTTGCAGATGACACCAAGATCTGCAACAGGGTAGACACTCCTGAGGAGGGACCTAGGTAAGCTGGAAAGATGGTCCAAAATGTGGCAATTGAAATTCAGTGCAAAGACATCCAAAATAATGCACCTGGGACACAGAAACCCTGTGGAGAGTTACAGGACTGGGGGAAGGGAGTTGCTGACAGTTACCAAAGAAGAAAGGGATTTGTGGATAATCATCTCGGATGACCTACAGGTAGCCAAACAGTGTACCAAAGCTGTGGGGAGGGTCAGTTGCATGTTGGTATGCATGGGGGGGGTATCACTAGCAGAAGAAGGGAGGTGGTGATGTCACTGTACAAAATGCTGGTGAGGCCTCATCTGGAGTATGGGGTACAGTTCTGGAGATCGCATCTTTGTAAGGACATAGACAGGGTAGAGGCAGTCCAGAGAAGCGCAATGAAGATGATAGAGGGCTTGCACCTGAAAACATATAAGGAGAGGCTAAGGGACCTCAATATGTATACGCTGGAGGAGAGGCGGGAGAGAGAAGGTATGATTGTAACCTTCAAATATCTTAAGGGCTTGAACAAAGTACAAGTGGGCAGCATTTTTCAGTATAGGAGTTGTACAAAGACCAGAGGGCATGATATGAGATTACAGGGGGGCAGGATAAAGGAGAATGTAAGAAAGTTTTTCTTTACTGAAAGGGTGGTGGATGCATGGAACAGCCCACCCCAGGAGGTAGTGGTAGTGAGCACGGGGTGGGGTGGGGGGAATTGAAACATGCATGGGATAGGCATAAGGGAACATTAGTGGTGGGTAAGAGAGGCGATAGCCAATGACCAAGCAGGGCAGCAGTCGTTGATACAGGCAGGGAATTTGGGCAGACTAGGTGGGCCTAGCGGTCCTTATCTGCCATCAATTACTATGTTACTATGTTACAAGCCAGAGATGAATGGCAAGCCACAGTTGAAAAAGGTTGCACTCATCAAATGAACAAAGGCATGGAGGCAGAAATTGCAAATAAAAACTTTGCATTTTATTGTGCTGACATACAAATATCCAGAACACTGCAGTAACCAACAGAAACCCCCGCACTTCGACCATTAGGTCTTCCTCAGGGGGCAGCTTCTGAAATATGCATGTATCGCTTAAATACCCTATAACATTGTGATGTCATGCATCACATGTTTAATTTTGAGTTTTATACTAATTGTGGGGCTGAATTGCCTAGTAGTGGTAATTCATAATAAACGATAAAGGAAAACGTTTTTGAGCAACACGCTATTCTGTTAAAGACACAGAAAGATGCAACAACATAATATACGATAAACTTATATAGTTAACTATAAAAGGAGTCAAAACAGGTACAAAATGCTGCAAATGAGGTTTAGAATGAACAGTAGTAATAGAACAAATATGTGGCAATTAGATCTCATTTTCATAACATTCATAATAAAGTTGAAAAACGACAGACGATAAAGTTGGTAAGGGGGGTGTTAAAGTACTGGGCTGGCTGCCTTGGTTTGCACCCCACCTGTTCCAAGTTGATACACAAGCTTCTTTATCTGCTTCAGATGGACAGCAAGCCGCAGTGCAGGTGGAAACAAAATAGGCACCTTTGATGGTTAAACGTCCACTGCTTCACCTGCCTTCAGCCATTGACTGTGGCTACAGGAACAGGCAAAACAGCATATGGGAGAAAGAAAGCTGGCCTAAGAGAGCTAATCATAGCTGCTACCCCAGAAGAGAGATGGGCAAAAAGGTAAGCAAACTCAAAGTACCCAGAACCTCATCACACAGCACGTCTGATCCTACTACAGTACTAGTTACAAAGGGTGAAGCTACCCACTCGTGAGGTGTGACAGATGCACCCTCTCTGCTGGAGAAACCAAGGTTTTACTTGCTTATATTACTTTAAAGAAAAAAATCAAAAATAATACAGAAACTACAAGATTTTTATCTTTCTTGGCTTTAGCAGGCTACAAACCCCACAGAAAGAGCCATGTATACTTTCATCAAACATGTTTATTTTGAAACTAGTCAAATATTTTTATCTATACTTAAATCAATGTACGAACAGTATTCCCCTGCCTCACAAATCATGGAGTACCCAGGCAAAAAAAACAAAAAACAATAAAGATTTAAACTACTAGCACCAAGACCTTGAAAATACTAGAATACAAATTTCCTTTCACAGCAATTCTGATGTCCACACTCACAAAGAACATTTTTAGGGGTGCAGCCAGGTCACCGTGCAGATGTTACGGGTTTTACTTTCTCGGTTACTGCCCCTGCCTTGTATCCATGGGCGCCAAGCAAGGTTGAAGGGCCTGGGCTCGTTAGAACTCCTAACACTGGGGGTTTGGTTCGGAAGGGGAACAATGGGAACAGAGCTGTACCTCCAAATAGAGAAGGAAATAGTGGACCTGATTTCAATTAGAACACTGCTTTCTTTGATGCAGAACCAAACCACCTTCCTGACAGCTATCATACAAAATCCAGAAACCAAACTGTAGCAGTATCCACTGCAAGTAACTGCAGTTTGAAACACTGTGGCACCAATTAGGGTAGATCGCTAATAATATTCTCCTACACCAAATTTTACAAGTTAACAACAGGACTTTTTTAGTCAGCAACCCAGATCTTGTGAAGAGAATAAGATTTATGCAAAACTTTTTTAACAGTAATTTAGGCAATAGTAACTTAATTACCACTTTCACTATTTTTAAATGCATCACCCCAGTCTAGGCCTCCCAACACCCACACACAAGATTTCAGCCAAGGCCTACCATGCTGTAAGATATCTCACTACTTTCAGAAGCAGATCCCCACAGTTTCAAATAGGATTGCCACCTGTTCTGATTTTGCCAGGATGGTTTTTGTTTGGGGGACTGTGTCCTGCCTCATAAAAATAGGAAAAATTGTAAATGTCCTGATTAGAGATGGGAAGAAGTTAGGAAAATTTGCTCCATGAATTAATTCCCAGATTTAGTACAATTTGTGAAGTGCGGATTGATCCGTGAAGTGCAGAATTTTGCTGCAAAGTGCAGAATTGTGCCATTCACGAAATTTTGCTGTTTGCGGGCAAAATTCTGCAATTTGTAGTTAGGCGAATTTTTAAGCTAATAGCACACATTCGCAAATTGCTCCACAGAAGTGAATTTGGTGACTTTGCTGGAACTTCTCCAGCAAATTAAAACTTTGCAACATCTCTAATCCTGATTGTAAGATATAATTTTTTTTTTCTTTCTGTCCTCTTAAAGATGCATAATACTAAGGCATCAGAATGATAGGAAACAATAAGAACAGCTAAAAGGATGAAACACTGTGCCTATGATCTGATTATTTGGAGAAATCTGTGGCACTGGCTGAGGTTATAAACTGTCCTATGAAAAATCCTGTTTCAGTAAGAAATGTCCTGATTTGGGCTTCTGAAAGGTGTTAACCCTATATAACTTCTGAAGTACTCACTTTCTGCAACTGCAGTTAAGCCATAACTACTGAGTATCTGGGTAAACTATACCCTGCTGTAGGCCTGAAGTCACAGTGCCGGGAATCTTGCATTGGTGCACTTACAGATTGGCAGCCTTGCTTTTTACCCCACCTGATTGACTTTTGGCTAGCACGTTTGTATTAAGGAAACATTTTTTAATCCAATGGGGAAGCCAACACAAAATTGTAATTCAAAAGGAAAAAATCAACAGTAGCAGTTTCTGTCTGGCAGGCCAGTACTGATGTGTCCTGTACAAGCTGGAAACAGCCTTGGACACTACTGGACAAACGATGTCACAGCAGAAGGACTATGATGGTTGTAGGCCCAGGCTAAGCCCAATCTCTATGCTATAGCACCCCTTCCTCTTGAACATCACGTTGTAGTGTAGCACGTTTGGAAGGGCTAAGACCAATGTGCTACCCCACCTCACCCCAATGGGTGCTAACACGATCAAGGGTTCAAACACCCTGGAGACAAGCTCCTGATCACCTTCCTCCCTTGACACACCAGACAGGGTAGAACAACTTGTTCTCACCTCTGATTACAACAGTCTGCAGATGACTTTAGTAGATTCAGTCTTTCAGAGCTTTGCAAGTTTCACAGCACTCCTTTGAGCTCAGATGGAACTTCCAGCAACTGGATTCAGTCACACCACGACCTCTGGCTTTGAGTCCTGGTCAGGTCCTCAACTCTCCTCTCCACTTCAACGTAGTTGTGGAGTGGTGGTGAGCACTGGACAGTGGTGCTTCTTCAAGCAAATACTTTAAATTTGTTTGGCATGTGTGCAGATGCACTTGCAAACACCAGAAGCTTTTTTTCTGCGTGAACACTGTAGTAGACATGTCAAACAAATGTAAATATCTTGAAAACTATACAATTAACACAGACACAACTGATGTCACAATTGTTCACAACAAAAATACCTTTACAATCAGGGTAGTCACCAAGCTGAACTCTGAAATAGTTTTTAAAATATAGCCATCTCTACTGTTGTGAACTGATTGTAAAGCAATGCTTGTTACTGAATCTATGGTCTTGGCTACATCACTGTCACATGAGACAGGATGATTGTAGGAACAAGGAAAGCAATACATGTAGCTGAGATGGAGATCCCCAGGGGTCGTAAAACTGCTATAAAGCTAGCAGGCTAATTTAGGAAAAACTTCTAATAGACAGAGGGAAGGACACACTAGGACTTCACACACAAATCAAAACACTCTGTACAACATAAGCTTTTAGCAAATTCTGGGTGGACTACTCCTTTAAGAGGACAAGCAATTATTTATAATTGGCAGCTGTTTATAATGTTCCCATTTACAGAAATTATATCCATAAGCCAAAATGATTCATATGTAACTGTACCTGAATAAAAAGTGATACAAAAAAACAGTTGAAAACACAGTTTTTCGCATCAGTGTTTATTAAGGTACAGTTAAATATGGCTTATTTTGAGGCAAGTTTTTAATTTCTCTAACAAGAAACATTACTAACTGCTGCAGATTTCCTGTCCCCTTTAACCCTGTCCCCTTTAACCAATCAGGAAGCAGGAAATGTCTGACCTTTCATAATTTATAATATAGTCCAGTATATTTCTTCACTATGGATGAAATAATCCGGCTGGCGTCTACAGTGAAGATGCTTGTACAGTACACTACCTTCTTACCTCACGTCCTCACTTTCCCTCCCCCTTACCTCTCATTCCTTCAGGAGCAGTTCTTCCCGCACCCTAGCCATCCCCTCCAGGCACATCTCTGCTGGTCAGTCATCCTTTTCCTACCGCTTGGCCAAGCTATGGAACTCCCTCCCTGTTAACATTCATAATGCTCCATCATCCTATGTCCTTTCCTCCCTCATGCTCTCTTTGACTACCCCCACATGCAACTGTACCTAAATTTCCACTGTCCCCACCCTCCTCTCTCGCCATGTTCCCATGCTGACCCCACCTTTGCACGTTTCTTCTCTGTTCCCTATGCTACTATACCATTCGGCTGAATGTTAACTGTACTAAATCCTATGCCGTAGCACTTACTGTTTTTGTATATTGACTCAGCAGTACTGTATGTTGCATTTGACATTGATTTTCCTGTTGATGGTTTATCATTGTCACTATTGCAGTGTTATCCCTTTCCCTTCCCCCAGGACACATCTGGAAATGAACAAATCTTGCTCAGTATGTCTTTCTAGCGAAACATTTCAATAAATAAATAAATACAACATGCTCAAGCCTGCCTGGTGTCAGTGGGACTGTCTACGGATTGAGCTACAAAGTGACGATCACAACACTTTCTTACTGATGTGCACAGGGACGACAGAGTCCAGTCACCCATGGCTCATGCAGCGTTGCTGGGTATTTATTGATCTGTACTTGCAGAGAAAAGGGTTCGCTGGTTCTGTATAAAATTTCAATATTCAGAAATCTGTCCTGTTGATTGATTGACAGCTGGTATTTTTTGCTGTTACCACTGTTATGTTTGTCTGTTAATATGTCATTTCAATTTATCCTGTTTGTACCCGTTCTTCCCTCCTGTTACTCCTTCCCCTGGGTCGCACCTGTACCAGTTACCAGTTTTCAAATACTCAGATATATATTTTACAACACATGACTTTCCAGCTAATTAAGGTGCTATACATCAAATAATTAATGCTAGTTAGAAATGCTACTTTAAACAAGCTAAGAATGGGCCATCTGATTTCATAGAAACATAGAAAATGTTGGCAGATAAGGACCTCATGGCCCATCTCGTCTGCCCTATTTTTCTGTACCTACAACTACATCACAGACCCTATTCAGTCTTCCGTCCAACAGAAGTACACTGTGCTTCCATGCTGGCCATCCCAGTGTGCGAGCAAACTTGGGTCCCATGTTCAGACGACCAGGCAGGGGTGCACTGCCTCTGGTAGCGCATCCCAGCTGGAGGGAGATGGGGAGGTAGCACTGTCTGGCACTGCACTGGGTCCTACTGGTGGACCAGAGAGTTTGCTATCCATGCAGAGAGAATATTGTATGCATCTGAGCCCCCCCCAGATGGTGTATGTGCCATCTGGGAGAAAACAGAGGATGAGAACAGTCTGGAGCTGCAGGATGAGGACCAAACCTCCACTGATTCCACACTGCTGACCACAGGATCTGCCTCTCAGATGACCAGGACCTAGAAGGGGTATGAGATGCCCTGCAGGTAGTGGCAAGGAGGTCAAAAATCTCTATGAGGAAAAAATGCCAAGAATGCTGACAATTGGTTTAACAACTTACTTCTCAGACCCATTACTTTAATAAAAAAGTTAACTCTATTTTCTATTTTAATTTCAATTTGTAATGGCAATTAATTTTTTTATTTCAATTTTAATTGTTGGCCGAACTTCAATGTGTAAAGTGATATATATAAGAAAAGCAAAAATGAAGTCACTTCCAGTATGTGCAGGGTATAGTTTATTTATTTCAATCTAGGATTACAATACCTTTGAGCCAAGGCTCTTTTACAAAGGTTCCACATCAGCGTGTGCAACAGTCATCACTTTTAGTTACAAACATATAGTCATTGACTTACAGACATATAATAACCACTACAAAGACTTGAGCTATGAGCAAGACAAGGGAAGGGGGACTAAGGGTAGGAGATCGAGGGGGGAAGGAGGTACAGGGGGTAAGGGGGAGTACGGGAGGTGGTTGGTGGTGGGGGCAGGAGTGGAGATATGGGGGGAGGTGGGCGAGGGCAGGAGACAGTGCAGCCAGGGGGCCTTGTCGAGGGAATATGACAGGTAAGGTGCTAGGGGTGCATAGAAATCAAGAAACGGTATAAGGAACCACAAGAAGATGCTCTCACTGCTCTCAGGCACTAGTGATATAGGTACAGTCACTCAGGGTATATTGAAGTGAGTTCTAAGGAAGTGCCTTTGGTGTGAAAAGTTAGTCAGGTGTACATGTCGGCCCTTTTCTGCCAATGTGTTCAGCCATATTCTTTACAGAACTTTAATAAAAGAAGTGTTTCACACCAGCTCCACAATCAGTATTGCTTTTCTGCTGGATGACTTGCTTCAAGATATCATTCGTGACTGCACCTGTATCACTAGCACAGCTTCTTGCAAGTGCTTGTGATACATATAAAGCTGAAGAATCCTGGACAGTTTACTGTATTAATGGGATGCCAGTAGAGCACACAGAGGGGAGAGAGAGACCTGGTGTTGATGATAATAACTTAAAGGACATATTCATGCCCAGTGGCTATCATAGTATGAAAGACCATGAACGTCTCTTTCAAAGGTGGTATTGAGTTCATCTGTAACCGGAAGCCCTTCAACGAGAGTGATGGCTGAGCCTGTACAATATTAATACTACATTGCAGCCACTGGATCTCATCGAGGAACACTGTGCATGACTCAGTATGGTCAGGCATAGTTTGTTCTTTGATGACATCACAATGTTCTACAAATGGCTACAATGTAGTAATAATATTGAACAGATGCAGTCATAAATATATCTGGAGTGCTTCCAGCTACAGATGTGCCTAATGACTCATTTAAAAGAGCTTTTCCTGTCCTTCTAAACTATGTCAGCCATGGTACATGAATGTTTCTCTTTACAACCATTTTCTCAGTGCAACAAGGCATATGGGAAGGATAACAAGATGCTGGGAGAGGGATTATTACCGTGTGCAGTTCCAGGGTCATAGGATGTAGAATGAAGACATTTATTTACAGACAGAAATAGACTCATGGTCCATCTCATCTGCTCGGTTCCTACCTAGGTCCTCAACAGACTAGTACTGGCCAGGCCTTTTGTGGATCCATCATCCCTCAGCTCTGTTTGGACTATCCCAATTTCCCCATTAGCCCCATCCCCTCTCCATGTCATTTTCATCAGTCCCATGGGTCCATATCAAAGGAAGGATAAGGACAGACTACAGCTAGTGCAGACAGAGTAATATAGATGATCCATGGACAAGGCAAAACGTACGAGAAAAGACCGAAACGTCTTAACATGATGTGCTCAGCAGTGGACAAAAGGGAGAGGAGGACATGATAGAGGCTTTCAGGTTCAGGAAAGGGATCAGCAAAGTGGACACAGCAAGTTTATTTAAAGAGGAGGTGTTTACTTCTAATAAAACTGACTGTTTTATTATTGTATTTTGATGTGTTAGTAATTATGTTCTGCTTTTATAATAAAATAGTTGCTTGCGCAGTAAAAAAAATGGGCTTCTACCTTTGCTTTCTACACTGCTAGGAAAAAGGAATTCAAAAGAGTTCTGGTATTATGATGTCAGAAACTGTCAGCTACTTAGGGGCCCCATGTAGTTCAGTAGGAAACTAAATATATGTTTCTATCTTTTTCAAAAGAAATAGATGCGTCTTTCCTCAACAAAATTTGCTTTTTATATGTCTGCACTGATACATCTGTTTGATTTTACAATTTTTAAAACAGTAATTAGCTTCTCTTTTCTTCTTCCTATATAAAATCTGGATGTCTGAAAAAAATGTCACCTGCTAAATTATAACAAAAGATTAGAGGTTATCAAAAAGCATATACAGTACTTCTATTAAATATATAATAATTTGGTGGTAGAAAGTGTAATTTCTCTATGAAAATCTGAAAACATGTTTGCAGTTTCCCATTGAAATGCACTGCCAGCCTTGCCAGTAAACTTGTCTGGCATCATAATACAGGAATTCCATTGGAGCCTTCTTTTACTGGCAGCTGGCAAAATGCAAATAAAATGATGAAAAGGTAATTAAAAACAAATAATAGGAAGCAAAACGATTACAGAGGCATCTAAAGGCCCCAACTTGTCATTCTTTGAGATATGCATCCTTATTACGCACTTGCTCTTTAATATAAGAAATGGAACATCCACTACGGATCTAGGGCTGGATTCTCAAAGCCCTGGAAAATCCTGTAGCTGCAGGGAAAACTCGGCACAAGTGGGTTGCCACGTGCGGAGCCACAGTTTTCCCAGCTGCTATGGTATTCTCAAAAGTGGAGCCGGTTTACTACCATCTCCATGATTTATGGCAGCTTGCAGCTGTATTTCCCCACAGCTGCAGAAAAATGTTACAGCCAGGGTGACCAAGTGTAACGTCTCCCGCAGCTGCAGGGACTGAAAATACAAATCTCTGCAGCTGCGGAGATTTTGGTCCTCAACTGGAGTTGCGGAGTGGGACTTATTCCCAGAAAATTTTGAAAATGCGGCCCTAGTTCTTAAGATGGAATGGGGGAGGTTCAAAAAAGACATTAGAAAGTGCTATTTCAAAGAAAGGGTGGTGGATGAGTAGAACAAACTTACAAACATTGCTGTGGAGGTGGAGACAAAATCAGGGTTCTTGAGAACTTGGGATGCATTTAAGGGAGTTATAAGACAGGACTATGTAGAAAGGAGAGGGGAATATGAGGGACATAATTAACATAAGAAAGATTACAAGTAGGGAATCTTGGGATAGACTAGAGGGGCTGTTCAGGTCTTCTGTCTTTCTGCTTCCTAAGTTTCTAATACTAGTAGCCGATAAGCTTTGTACCAAAGCAACAAGTCCTTTCAAGCTGCCTTGTAAAATATTCATCACAACACGTGTCCTTCAAGGTTTCCTCTGTCTGCCCCACCTTGACAGTCCTTACTCATTACTAGACCACACCATGGCCACAGTGGGCATGGCTAGCAGTCTGTCTTACAACCCAGCCAAGTCCTTCTAATTACTCAGCCAAAGGGGTGCTAGAACGTAATGCAGGCTCAGTCCACCGTCCTTGGAAAATGAACACATCACCTTCATAATGGGCTCTCACTCTACCCATCACAAGAATGGCAGACCAAGGTCACTCCTAAACCTAGGCCCCTCACACATGGGTTGATGAGATGGGTCATAAAGTGGTCTGCTGATCCATTGAGAGAACTTCCCCTGTTCAAGCATGCCGGCATTTCAGTAAAATTATTGCACTGTAAAATAATTCCTTGGAGGATTGCAATCTCTGCTTTGTTGAGACATATGATTTGTATGGGTGGTAAGTGCAAGTGCTGTTTAGTTTGACATCATAAAATGCACCATAGTTCTCTTCATACCTGTAGTCATGCCAATAGAGGTGAACTCCAGCTAGGACAAGCCCACCTATCAGTTGCTATAATAAATTAGGACTGAGAAAAAATTAGTAAAAGCACCCAACTATCCTGCCATGCTAAGGAAAATACATGAGACAACAGGAATTACCAAAGAGATTTCTATTTTGCTCACATATCTTTCCAAGTTAAAAAACAACGAGGTGTCATAGAAAGACATAGGTAAAACCTGATGATATTTCCTACGAACAGTGCTATATGCATTGTCTCACTAGTTTTCCTTAGCATGGCATTATAGATGGGTGCTTCTCCTTTTTTCTCAGTTTTGCTTTTAGAATTACTAGCACCACCTGGGTCAGAGTGATTGTTTTGTTGTATATATTGCAAAATTAAATTACCCTGCTTGAATGTACTCCCCCCCACCCCCGATCTTCCTTTTTTTTTCCCTCACTTTGGGTTTTGAAATGAGCACTTTTTTGTTACTTGGCAGTCCCAGTCATCACTGTCAGCTGGCCCCAGCTGCATGTCCTGTAGTCCATTAAGGCACTAATCAGTAACTTTAATTATGTTCCAGATCTGACCATCTGCCTCCGCCACTGCCACACCTAACATAACAGAATCACAAGTCATTTTTGAGACAGTCGTGTGATTAATTTTAGTCTAGACTGCTTTTCGCTCACTTCTCCTGACACCAGATCAGTTTCTGCACCTCTGCTAGGACTCAGCTGCACACAGTGTAAGAACACGATACCTATCTCCACAATAAATCCATTTCAAGATAAATTTGCCTGCATGTTAGCTAATACAATCTGATTTAAAGAAAGTGACAACAAGTCAATTGGAACAGGGATACTTCCTAATTGCTATGCACAGAACTAAAGATTCATGCATACCAAAAAGGTACTTGTTTTCTGGGGGTTGGAGACAGTTACTGTCGCAGAAAAGTCATGCTAAGTCATTTGGAATATTACATAAATGTCACTTCGTTGAGAATAAAGATGTTCCAGTAGCTGTAAGCTGGCAAGTTCCTTTGGCAACTGACAAAAGACCTAACCCAGAAAAAGCAATCAAGTGAGCACATTTAGGACTTTAGAACTAGCTGTCATGCATGCTTATATGAACTTTCTACATCTCTGTTCATGGAGGGGGTATTGGCCTCGACTGCCCTTGTGTGCTGTGGCTTCAGGCAATCACATCAAGCTCCTTTTTTATGATCCCAAGGGAGTGTCATTGTGCTAATGACTTGGCTGTTGCGAGCCTGAGAACTCTTGACAGCCCTACCTAAAGGAATTACAGATTTCATTCTTACAGATATTAGCAAATTCCGTCTCAACGACACTGTGGAGAAGAGCACAATAATATCAGCAGAATTATTTGAAACATAGGGCAATAGAAGTGACATCATTTCATCTTCCCTCAGAAAAAAAAATGTGACAGCATTTAACTATTGTGCACATCAAAGGGACTAACTTTGAATGTGCCCTGTTTTCATGAAAAATATTATTGCCAACAATGTAATTAAATAAACAGTTCTATGGCTGGTTGTACAGTAAGATTTCACATGCCACTGCATGAATTTCAGTTTCATTTGTTATCAAATGCTCAGATGGAAAAACAACATACAGGTGCAGCCTCTTGGCAATCTTCAGACATAGTTGTCTTCAATTTATGATAAAAAGAAATGACACATAAGTACAGTATTTACACACTGTACGATATTTCTGGTACCCCTCCACCCCCCAGTCTCCCAGGAGTCACAATATTCTCAGGAGATTGCCTGACATTAGCGTTTAGAAACCATATTCACAGAAATGTGTATTAAACTTTGATATAAGCACTGCACTGCAACATCATGGTAGTTTCCTTTGTTTGGCATCTGATACAGATTTAAAAATACCCCCCCCCCCCGTGCAAAACTGTTCCATAATGCCATTAATTCAATAAGTGTCGTTCTTAAATTAACTCCCGTATGCATTTGGAATTGTTGTATATTTGGACAATAAATTTGGACAAAGCAGTTAATATCAGCAGCTAACTAATCAAGGTTTAAAACTAGCCCCAGCCCGCTGTCCTAATGCTGGCAAATTTTTGTTTCAGGCTAGTAACATATTTTTTTTTTTTCACTAGCACTACTGGCCTAAGCTGCAATGCGTATACCACGCAAACATATGGAAGGTCTAGTAGTCCAGAAGATGTTTACAAATGAAATTTCTACTTCTATAGCAATTTAAATGCTGAAGTCTGTGTTTCTGATGCTGGCAGACCACCTCCCCTACTCTTTTAAATGCCCAGCAGTCCCCCTGCCTTCCAGCACTAGATGTTTCATTTGTCCCCCCACCCACCCTTCCTCCTTCTCTGGCACTGTTCATCTCCTGGTGGGCACTATCATATCCTTTAGTCTGATCCCTGTGAGGCACCTCTTGGAGGGTGGATATGATAGAGAAAGGCCAAACTAAGCAGTATACACAAGCATGACTCAAACCAGTCAGCCAGACATAGAACCATTTTTATTCATGTTTTTTCATTAAGCCATTAGTGCTCTATAAATGCCCTTCATCAGTGGGCCTAACAGAATTTGACAGAAGTGTTCCCATAAACTGTCTCCAGTGTTTGAAAAGTTATTTCATTTTACTTTAACCATACCGACCAAAGTGTCTGCACAGAAAATCATTCACGTCTTGTCATTAACAATAGATTTTCCAGTCAGTCTGAATGTCTGGCATATTCTGTAAGTAATATTTGTTTGTTTTAATTTTTTGCTGAGGCATAATGTAAAGCATGCCTTGCAGTAAAATATTATCGGCCCATGTTGCATCTGGCCTAGCAAAAGAGAAGAATTTAATGAAAGAAGCATTAGTGCTTAGTATAACAGTCCAGGAGCTGTGCAACCCACACAACACACATAAAAGTGACATTGGATCTTTTTTATCAGCTTCAAAGTACATTATCACATGTCCGTTTTGCCAGTCTCTGTAGCTCCTTTTCTCTATGAAGACTACTATATATAGCAATTTGCTGTCATTTAGGTCTATACTCCGTTGTACATAATAGCGGTTCTTTTCCTTCTCTACTTTAATGCTGCCTAGCATTTTTTTCCTGGACTCAGCATTTCACACCCATTTTCCCCTGTGTTTGCCGACAGCTCATCTGGATTTCAGTGCAGATCTGTCTAAATCCACAGCCATGAAGAACTTGGAAGACAGCAATAGTATTGTTGACTTTCTGTGTGTCTGTGTTTTTATAGGGGGGAGAGGGGAGGTCAAATTTTAGATCACTGTTCTTGCACGCTAGAAACAAAGTTTTCATTATACCATATTTGACCTCTAACATCAGATGGGTTCATCTCATTTGATTGGGTAATTGGCAACTGAATGACAGATAGATAGATAGATAGATAGATAGATAGATAGATAGACAGACAGACAGACAGACAGACAGACAGACAGACAGATAGATAGATAGATAGATAATGTGTTACATTTCCGGGTTTGGGCACCAGATAAATAAAACTTAATTTGCCTTGTCTTATAGAAAGCTGAACAAATCAAACTTTATTTGTTAAAACACAGCACCAGACTATTGATTATTTATCTAAAAACTGCACCGATCATAACTGACCTGCTCTAATCTGCCTAGTGACAACCTCACTAAATGAAAATAAAACCTTTTTCCATTAAAATACTTTTTACACTTTTTAAACACAAAAACCCACAACAGGACATAGGTTTCTTCAAAATAAATGCAGCCCCTGGATGCATTCAAAAGCACACTGCCTTTGTTACCAAACTCACCTATTCTACCTAGCAACAACCTAACTAAAGGAAAAATTAAAAAAGAAAAAAAATAATTTTATTAGTGCGATAATCCACTCCAGGGCATGGGTTTCTTGAGAATTAATACACTTCACCATTGGCCTCTTGCTTTCCAGTTGACCTGGGGCGTGCATTACTTCTCTAGAAACACATAGCCTATTGTGCGTTACTGCTTATGTATTCAGCTGCATGGGGAAGTACACTGTCATAGTTTTGTTGCTCATAGTCTTTCTAACTATACTAATACTTTCACTTTTGGTGTGAATGAATGGAAATGTTATTCTTATATAATAACTGGTCAGCAATTTCTCTCAATGTACTGACCAGGTTGATATTTTCCATAACAACCGGCTGGTTGTTATGACATTCATGAGCCATGCCAGTCAAACTATGCTGCTGCCTCATTGGCCAACATTCTGTATGTGGGAGGGGCCAAACAGTCTCACAAACTGCTGGAGAAAAATTGCTGGCCTGTTATTATAAAAAATAAAAGATGGGGAGGGTGTTTCATATGAAATTGATGCACTACCTCATTGTGGGATGTTGTGATAACCCTCAGGCTTCGCCCTCGGGGTTTATGTAGCATCCCACAACTCGGGTGTGCATTAAATTCTCATATCAAACCCTTCCCCATCCATTATTCTCTATTTATCCCTCTCCTTCCATTTCAGGATTCTGTGCATGCAAGTCAAATTTTAAATTAACGCATTACAACTTGAACATCCCAATCTTGTTTTGCAATTTGAATCCACAGGCGGGCTTGACCATTAGAAGTGCTCTACGCTACTACTTTTATTATGGCAAGCTACTGCATGATTCCAGGTTTTGTTTTTCCAGTCTCTGTTTGGAACTTCTGATAGATACAATACATAGGTGAATACGGACAGAAAAAGCCTGAGTCCAGTGAGTCTACCCTGATGCCCTGGTTTGTTTACTATCAGTTATTTCCCATGCTGTATTTACAGTATTAATCTCACACTCCAGGATGGAATCTGGAATCAGATCACCTTCTTTAAAGAAGTTATACAAGACATTAACTCGTATGTTTGGGTCTCCAAAACTGCAGACTGCTGCCTAGATAGTCTGGCCTATTTCTGAAGACTGAGACAATATAAGTAATTTCCAGATTAAAAATTGAACTGTTCTTCAGTTAACTGATATGGTCAGCCACTTGGCTATAAGAATCACGGACAGTAAGATGGTACCACACTAGCCTCTGTTCAGTCTGTGTTTAGCAAGGTGCATATGAACATAGGCTGGTCACAGATAAACTGTTCAATCATCTTAGCTATTGCTGACAATAATGAAATCAGCCTGTGGTTCAAAACATTTAGCCTATCTCCCGATCTGAATATGGGTAAAACAGGGTTGTTTCCAGACCGCTGGTACCTTACCCTGAGCCAGGGAGAGAATAACTGAATGTATCAGTGGTTTAGACATTTCAGCAGCAGATGTTTTTACTAAGCATGGGTAAATGAGATCTGGGCCACATCTCTTAGTAATATCCAATTTACCACGGTAGCTGAGAATCTCTTCTTCTGTGACCTCTCGAAATGCAAAGGTAGGAAGTTTCAGATACAGACCTGCTAATCCATCAGGATAAAATAAAAAACACGGTCCTGCTTTATTTTCCCTATTAGTGGAGGGGCCAACCCTGGCATGATCACCTCCTGGGGCAATCTACCTGTAACCCTGCCACCTACTGAATGAATTTATGTTTCCTTAATGCTCTCTTTCTAAGCCTCAACCATTGACCCCAGACCATGCCCTGAGTGCAGCACATCCCAGTTACCAGGACAAACACCCAGGGTCACTGTATTACAGATCAGCTTTCCATTAAATATGTTTAATCCATTGGTGTTAGTATACAACCTCTTTGCATTGTGTTTCCTCTGACTCGATGTAGTAATATCAGGTATACCTGATCTAGCTAGTTATGTTTGCATTTGTCAGCGAAATTCCATAAAGACATCCCAAGACTGTATCTCAATTGAAATAAACCAGTTAAATGACAGCTACAAGCCAAGTGTTGTCTGGGGGGCTGAAACAGGATCAATGGTTCACAGGTTGGGTTCAGAGGCTGGGGTGTCCAGATTCCATAGTTTCTAAACCCCAGTAACTGAAACATCCAGCGACAGCATGCATACACAAGATCCAATGCAAATACACCCTACTCAAAAAGCTGCATGCAAGCCCTGCACAAAAAAAGTGCACTCATGCATGCGTAGGCCAAAGTACAGCTTAGACAATGTTGAGATACTACAATGATAACAGCCTCAACTTTGGCTGTTTGATTCTCTCAGGCAAATCAGTTGCACACCCCAGTGTAGTCTTCAGCAGGGCTGGCTAGGCTAATGAAATGAATGGATGTGTCTCTCACTGAAATGGTGCTTGGATTGCATAGTCAGGATAACGAAGTGCAGAAAATATATGACCTACTGGCTCACACTTTGATGGAAAAAGGATGGCACATCAGCTGTGGTAACACTTGCCTGCAGTCATTTTGTATACCTGATGGAAATCATTGTTCCTCCCATTGGCCTCAGTTGGGTTTTAGTTTAATTTAGAAAATGGGTTGACAAAATCCCGAAACCCTTTGAGAGAGAGCATGCAACAGCTGTACAAAACTAGGAAACTCATAGCAGACAAGGCATGTGACCAACTGGGGGAAGGGGATGCTTCACTCTTTATTCATGCGGCAGAAACAGGAGTTTACTGCCTTCTTCATAGTAATGAAGTACAGTCTTGCCTTACCATTTCTTTAAATAGCACTACCTTTGGGCTAAAACAGCATGGTTCTCCTTACCCTTACCCTATCTGCTCATTTTTATCCCCTCAACTTCCAACCTCTTCAAAATATCTCAGGTTTAATGAAACTGTCCATCCTGTTTTTTATAGCTCTTACCACTGTGTCAATTAGGATTCAAGACTGCAAAATCTCCCCTACTTTGCCATGCACAATAATCAGGTTCCGACTTTTCAGAACCTTGACTGCATCTGTAAAAATGCTGTGATCATAGCCTATTGGCCACAGAACAGGTCTGTGGAAACCAGGAGTCCCAGTATCAGATCCCACCCCAGCTACATGGTACACTCAGTGCAAGTTACTGTCTCAGTGTAACCCAGTTCTCAGTCAACTCAGCTGTAAAAATGGGTAAAAAATGGACTATACTGAAAACGAGGTCATTGTTTCAAAGCTGGACTATCCTGGGTAAATAAACTAAATAAACTGATAAAAAAAGGGGGAGGACCTTTTTCAGAATAAAATACTAAGCTTGTAGATCTGGGTCCTTATCATTTTCCGTTTACAGCTGGAACTTTTGAATAGAGATGGGTGAAGTGGCCCCAGTTCGCTCCGCAAAGTGATTCGTGGAGTGAAGGCGGATTCGCGGAGTGCTCCGAAACACGAAGTGGAGTACTTCGCGTTATAATGGGTAATGCAAAGTCCATTGAAAACAATGACTTCACGTTACTCCGCCTTCCAAACCCTACTCCACCAATTCTTAAAGCGAAGCACATTGAAAACAATGTACCTCGCCTCACTTTGCCTTGTTTTTAAGCTCCAAAGGCGAATTTTGCAGTGATTCATGGGATTTCAGGTCACATGGGCTCTAGATTGTTCTGCACAGCCTCAGTTTGGGGTAGTGTGTGTAAGAAGCTGTAGGAGACAATCTGCTCTGAGAGCTCACTGCGATTCAAACCTTCTAAAGGTTGGTAAAGCCTTTTGAGTTTTTTTTTTTTTTATGAAACTTTAGTTCATCAATTACAGGAAACCCTCCTGTGCTCATATCATTGAGCGTTTATGGTTTGTGTGTGGATTTTGAATGTTAATGTACAACATTCAGTCTGTGTACTGAGAGACAGTGGAAGTGTGCTTTGGGGAAGGGGCGTATCTGTGATGTAGGTAGATTAACTTGGAGAAAAAGACAGTGCTTTCTGTTTTGGTGATATTTTTCTTGTATAACTGTGTTAATGTACACACAGTAATATTTTCAATAATTCTTGCCATTTTTTGCTGATTGTTGTGGTGCAGCAGTGCATAATTTTAGTTTGTTTAAAATATGTGGTTATATTACTGAAGTTTTCAATTTGCTACGCATTACTTAGTGTGTGTGTGTGTGTGAGTATGTGTGTGACGTGTGTCATCAAATCAGACACCTTTTATTGTGCCACATAATTTCAGTAATGTGAAGCTGCTATCCACTGCAGCTGTGTAATTTTTGCACTTCTTTGTGGTATCTTTACTGGTACTAGTACTAGTGACTGTTACTGCAGCAGTGCAGTACACTGCCCCGCGGCCTGCCCCAACTGGCAAAGGTATTCTTTTCCAGATTTGAATTTCTGATGGTGAACACTGGTTAGGTGTTGTGTCTTTGCATCTGCATCTCTTCAGTGCACAGTGCAATCTTTATCTGTCTGTGCATTTGCATCTCTTTAGGGCCCAATCTCCATCTCTAACTTAAGTCACAGTCATACCTCTCAACTGTACCACATTATGAGGAACGTTCCTCATTTTACTTCTCAAAAGCTCCCTGTTCCACATCGTGAGGACTTGTTCCACATTCAAAGTCAACATTTTAAAGCAAAAATCCATGGTAAATGATGCAAAAAATATATTATTCAATTAATAACAGACTTTTTGAACATAAATGCAACATTTTAACAGTGTTTTTAGCTTCTTAGGTAAAGATTTGATTAAGTGTTCCTCATTTTGCCCATTTGTTCCACATTTTGATAGGCAATGTTCCACATCTGGGGGACAAAAGGTTGAGAGGTATGGTCACAGTTGTTTCTTTGGCTTCCCTTCAGAGTACTGCACAGGTGTGGTGTATAGTTCTGCATGAACATTGTACTCATTAATATGCGTTTTTAAGTTAGGACCATCATCGCGAGTCACTCGTGATATAAATCACATTCTTCATCATCACGGTCACAAATGCAGTCACAAATCATGATTTACAATTACATCACGAATCACATTAATTTTTTTACTAGTTACTTGGACGTATTGTAAGCCTGTTTTGTAGTATCTCTCCAGGCTTCACCATCCCACCATTGTACTCACTAGTAAGTGTTTTTAAGTCAGGGAGTTGGACAGTGTCTGCAGTACATACACAGACTGGAAAGAAGACTGACTGCACACATGCAGTTTAGCACAGTATACTTGCACTGCTCAGAATACAAAGTGTCACACATACGGAAGACAGCAGGAAAAGGGCATAATGCATATGGGGCACAAAACCCTGGCACAATATATCAGTTGGGGGTGAGGATATAGCATGCACCAAGCAGGAAAGGGACCTTGGGGTTATCATCTCTGATTACCTCAAGGTAGGGAAACAGTGTGACAAGGCAGCAGGTAAAGCAAATAGGATGCTGGGATGCATAGGCAGGGGCATCACCAGCAGGAAAGGAGGTCATAATTCCACTATACAAGACACTAGTGAGGCCCCACCTGGAGTACAGTGTACAGTTCTGGAGACCTTACCTATGTAAGGACATAGACAGGGTAGAGAAGGTTCAGAGGAGGGCAACAAAGATGGTGCATGGATGGCATCACAAGTTCTATGAGGACAGGTTGAATGAACTGAACATATACTCCCTGGAGGAGAGGAGGGAGAGAGGGGATATGATAGAGACATACAAGTATCTTACAGGGAGGAACAGGGTGCAGGAATACACTATTTTTAAGCGAAAAAGATGTTCCAGGACTAGAGGGCATGGGATGAAGTTGGAGGGAGGGCGATTCAGAGGAAATGTGAGGAAGAATTTCTTCACAGAACAGGTGGTGGACAAGTGGAACACCCTGCCAGAGGAAGTGGTGGGGGCTGAAACAATCACGGGATTTAAGAATGCATGAGATAGACATAAAGGAATTCTGGAGGTCGGGGTAAGGGGCAACAGACTTCTAGGAAAACATAAACTGAACTTACAAGCTCAAATGGGTGGACTGGGTGGGCCATAGGCCCTTATCTGCCGACACTGTCTATGTATCTATGTACATACAAGGGTCGGGATGGTGGAGGAATACATTTTATAACACAGCAAGGAAGGTGTCGGGCACATGGTGTGAGGAAAAAAAAATAATGGAGATCCCATGGTGATCCAGCAGCAGTTCCAGCATGGACATAATTTGCAACTGATGTCCTCTATGCAATCCAGCCTCTGCTCTACAGCACTCGTCCCTCTCATTTTTCCTCGACAGCACTCCAGAGAACTGCCAAGTCAGCCTGTGTTACACGCATTCTCTAGAGTCCACACGCTCTTCAGGCTGACCTGCTGGTGGTGGTGGGGGGGTGGGGGTGCTGGTGGAGCAGCAGGTGCTGCTGTGGCCCTCCTCATCTTAGGGATGCCACAATGCACAGCTGC
Organism: Neoceratodus forsteri; assembly: GCA_016271365.2. NCBI lineage: Eukaryota > Metazoa > Chordata > Ceratodontiformes > Ceratodontidae > Neoceratodus > Neoceratodus forsteri. The sequence continues at coordinate 1,037,282,758 of CM057450.1, read as the reverse complement.
AACCTCTGCCACAGAATGGCCAGCAGGTGCAGGCATGGTCCGTTCTGTGGCAGCCTGATATTCCAACTGGTGATGATTGAACATATGGGTGTGCTGGCCCCCCAGTCTCCAGGTGAGTCCCCGGGGGCCATGGCGCAACTCCACCTCACATAGTCAGCACTTGACCACACTGCTGTCCCCCCCCCGACATAGTCAAAAAACTGCCAAACAACGGAGGTGTGGGGAGGACCAGGCACAGGCAGGGGATGGCCAGATGAACTGGCAGTCGGCTGGTCACGGTGCTGAACAGGGATTGGATCCACACCTGGGCCCGGGGGAATAGGCACATCCTGCTCCAGAGGATCTGGTGCTGGATTTGGTGGTGGTGGTTGTGGTTCAACTGCCTCAGAGTCAGGACAGGTGGCAGTGCTGGTCCTGTTTTCGGGGGGGGGGGACACTCACAAGTTTCGAGTGGTCCAACAGGAATGGGTGCCCATAACCCTCACGCATGCGCACGGTACGACGCTTACCACTACCACGCTCTCCCAGAGCTGCCCCTGCCCCAGACATTCCCTCACCCTGGTCCATCTCTCCTACTGAGCTCTCTCACTCCAAGCAATCACTACTCACACTGTCACACAACACACACATAGTCACACAGACACAGACAAACAACTAACTACTTATAAAGGTAAGAAAAATAAAATTTACAGAAAGAACGAATTAAGTAAAAAAGAGTACAGAAAAGACAAAACAATGTAGCTTTTAAAAAAGCTGTTGGGTCTAAATCAAAGTTTAAATCTCCTCCTCGCTCTGATCTCAAAGTATCAGCAGTCACAAAATACACTCCTCTCTCTCCATCTGCACAGGAGAAAGTAAAAGTTTCTGCTTGTATGACTCACTTTCTTCCTGCCTAGCGAAAGAACATGTGACTTACAGTACTGTAATACATGTGATGTGTGGGGGGCTCCAAATCTTGAAACACCAAGTAGATCACTTAGAATAATAATGAGGGCGAAGTCCATTAAAACAATGACTTAGCCTTAGCATTGTCATTCCACCTTGGCAGTGGTAATGACAAGGCGGAGTAAACACTGTGCCACTGCAATGGCCGGGTGGCAATGCGAAAGTGCCCACTTCATTCACTTTGCGGTGAATTTAAATTTGCTGCATTCTACTTTTGAAGTGTGACAGTGGGTATGTTTACATTTAAGATGCATTGTGGCAGCATTACAGCCCCCATGTGTGACGTGCAGCACTGCAGCTGTTTTCAGTGCATCAATACATGGCAATTGTTGAGCACTGCTGGCAGTCTGAATCCTGTACGAGTGTTGCTGGCTCCCTCACTCACTTCCCTCAAGATAAGCCCGCACCACCTCCCCAATCGACAACCAACAGTATAATTATACAAATTAAGCAGACAAAATGAGTCATGAGCCCACTGTTAAGGCCTATATTCCTTTCCATTAACGTCTAAAGCAAAAGTGATCGTGCTCCCCATAGGTCATGCATTTTTCATCGACCCCATGTCGCCATTTTAAACTACGGCGTTAATACTGAAGTACTTTAACCAGATTGAATTTGGACAATACCCTATATGTTTACAGGGCAAATCATCAGTACTTCGTTTAGTCATTGTCAACAAACTAGCCATTAGCTAATTCGGTAAGGCCAAAGTACAAAGTTGAGCTGGACAGACCAAAAGTCCCTTTGTTACGCATGGTCCTCCTGACTATTCATCTGAGTCCTCGTGGCAGGGATTCTCTGGCATGCCCCAAAACTCCACCGCTGTCTTTTGGGCCCATTTCCCCACATTTTGGCATCACTGAATTGATAGATTTTACCTTGTATTGACTATGGAGTCGTGTCGGGCTAGTAATCGAATGGGCAATCCCCAAACTGCATAGTCGCTGCCAGATGCCATCAAACTATTTTCTTCTATTGCGAATCGCGTAGGCCCAGTCCAGGAATAAGTGGACATCCTGACCCTCCTGCTGAAGTGGATGGTTGGCTCTGGTTTCTGCCAGAAAGAGATCCCGTGTCTCAGGTCCTGCAGTAACCAATATTATAGTGTGAGATTGAGGAATGCTGGTGCAATGAGAACAGTGGTTCAGGCGATAAGCACACCACAAGTTGGAGTCCTCCCAAGTATCCTGTGGCTGCAAGGACTCTCTCAGCTAGGTACACATGAATTGCAGGATATTCTCCCCTTCTGTACCTTCTGGGAATCCAAGTATGTGAACATTCATCGCCCTGGCCCCATTCTCCAAGGATTCAAGTCGGGCCCAAAGGTGCGAATTCTCCTGGGTTAGTTTGTTTACTGTGGTGAGGGATTTTAGGGATCTTCCATCTGCGTCTCTGGTGAAGGAAGCAGCAGCTTCAATTCTGGCATCCTGGTTATCCATTCTTTCCAGGATGTGTTCAATCTTTCGATCCATGTCTTGGATTGCTTTGAGGATAGTGTCCCATGGGGGAGTCTCCCCCATTGGTTGCAGACCACTAGATTGTGAAGTGCCCAGTGTTTCATTTGGGGCCTGTTGCAAGGCTGTCCCAGATTTTTGGGCTGCTGCTCCTGTGCCTTTAGTGCACCCCATAATTACAATTTTTCATGGAAATGGTCCTGCCACTATGCTCTGTTGATTAATGTGTTCACAGTTCAGAAGTTCTATAGTTAAATTCTGATTTTATTGGTTTTAAGCAGCAAGATGATGAAAGCTGAAGTGAAGCGTGACTTCTCTGTAGTGTGGCTCTCTAGTGCCCCCAGGAAAGCCCTTTAATTCTCATATAAAATGTAATGAGAGTTGATACACAATTTCTGTAATGTTACCTTGTCTAACAGTGATCATGTGTAGTCCTTGCTAGCATACATTTCTATATTGCTATACATATACCGAATAAACAGAAAGCTAGAAAAAAGAGCACGCAGAGGTCAGATCGAGGAGGTTAAGGAAAGCTCAAGTGGGTTACATAGAGCGAAAAAGGTTACACACAGGAGGGTACTTACTCGAAGTCATGCAGTAAATAAGTGGTGATGATGGGATGTACCTGGTTCTCCGGGTTCACAGATCTGCACTCTTACCAAAAGGTTACACTGCTTCTAATGAAGAACTGAAAATATGAATGTAACCCCTAGATGGCGCTATCCCAGGGGCTACTACCCCTGCCTGATTTGCCACTTACAGGTTGAGGGGCCTGGATCCAATGGCGGGTGCCTCCACCCAGAGGTCAGGGTTTGCAATAGTTAAACTAACTTGGTCACAGCCCTCTGGGACACTGCAACCCCCCTTTCTTCCCACTAGTGGCCCACACAATATATCAGAATTACCTTCACAGTATACACTTACCCCAGGTCTGGTTCGGCACTGGGACCTCCTGTGAAATGAGATACAGTGCAACAATCACAGTACAGTACTTTAACATAGACAAATACCTCAGGCAGTATAACTTTGCTGAAACAAGCAGCTCTGATTTATTTAGGGGATATAACAAGGACAGGGGAAATCAGGTTAATTAGCTTATCACTTAATAATCTACTTATGGCTCTGTGCACAGGCCTATCCCTATCAGTTACTGTCCTGGGTACCCAAGCCCTAGTGGCTAGTCCAAACGTGGCAGCTGGTAGGGCCCTTTCACACAGAGAAAAGGAGAATTAAACAGTCAGCAGTACAGTAATTCCATTTGGATTTAATGTGGCAATTCAACAGGGAGCGCCTGAATTAGTACTCACCACTCCAAATAAGATAGGGTCCTTCAATGTCAGCAGGGCTCACTTGAGGTACACAAACCTCTTCACACATTTATATAAAAGAAAGCACTATACCAGGCAGGCTGCATCTGTATCCCGATCGCAATTACTGCACAATACCGGGAGAACACACAGCAGATTCAGTTCCTGACAGACCGGTGCAATTTTCAGCAATTCTTCCAGTCTTCTACAGGGTGAGCCTGGTTTCTCTTCAGAGATCCTTTGATTCTTTTCACAGGACGGATTCAGTCCTAACAAGCTGTTACACAAGCTGCAGACCGGAACTCTGGGCCTTACACACGTTTTGACTAAAACTACACACTGAAAAGCACAGGGCTCCTTCCTTCTTCACTGCCAAAGCTCAACTGAAACTCCAACTGACAAAACCGGGCACTTCCTTTGAGTTCCTCCCAGTTCTTGACTGGATTGGCTGTCACTCACAATAGACTGCTGCTGTTGGTCCAAAAGGCACTGAAGTCTAAACTACATCTCCCAGAGTCACTGCCCATACAATCCTCTTGTGGCTGGCTCAGATTATGAGTCCAAGTTCTGATTCGTCCAAGGCACCATTTTAGAGCTAGCTTACCCCACACTGATTGGTCCAGTTCAGCAGTTCAAAACTAGAATGGGGAACTAGCAGACACAGTTCTGACTGCAAAGAAAGCAGGTTAGACAAACTGTAATTTCATTATTACTCTAAATAATTTCTGGCAAACAGTTACATCTTTCAGATAGGTTCCCTTTGCACTCCTAGTGACTGCAAAAATGAAGTGAATTGGCAGCAGCTTGAGTGGTACTCAATCAAAGAAACACACAGTCCCCCCATACAAACTAATTATGTCTGCAAGCAGACAGCTCTTAAAGAGACAGTACCAGAGGTTCTAAAACACTCACTGATAAATGGCTTAAATGCCAAACACCATTCAGGCTTGGAGCATTCAAGCAAGCTCCTGGAAGTCTTTGGGAACCCCATTTGCAGGGGTTACCCTTCCTGGCCTGGGAAAGCTTGGCGTCCGCGTCAAGTACTACTATAAGTTTCAACTGCAACCATATACATTTGCATTAGGCTCGCATCATGTAATCATCAGTCAATATATCATTTTACCAAGAACACATTTCTGAAACATTGCAGCACGTCACTCTTTACACAGTATTACATACACATTGTACCATAACTCAAGTTATTACCTCTTGTACATGAAACCTGAAGAGAGGGCCCTTCCTATCAGTTACCTTGGGGCTGGATGGGGCAAGGCACCATACTTAGAGGGCAACACAAGTAACTTGGAGTTAGCACTGATGCTCAGTTTGGCAATGAGCTCGGGACACATACACTCCTTTATGGACAACATTGAGAGGCAAGTCCACAGGCCTCCCAAGTGAATCATAACTGAGGTGCACCACAGGCTTTACAGCTCGACCAGTCTTTCTAGGGGGAACTGTTATAGTCTCTGCACTCTGAGCCTCATTTTCAGCATTGTCCTCACTTGTCAGGAGTCTCCATGGGGAGAGAGGCTAGAACTTGGGGCACTTTCAGCTCCAGGAGTTACAGTTTCTGAGTCCACAACATTTGGCTCAATGGAGAGCTTTCGGACACTGGCAGTGGACTGTCAGGGCACTCAAAATACTCTTCTTGTTGGTGTATCACCAGTCTGCCCCAATCTATCATTTTCCTCCTGAAAGCTCAAACAGTTCAACCATGCACAATGATTCCATTTCATCTGATCTGATGCTTGCACTTCACTTTCTGGGAGCATTGGCTCCAGGGATGAAGCTGGGGCTTAGACAGTCCAGAAGGCCCAGCTTCATCTCCAGTATTGACTAGGGATTGCCCCGAACAATTGACTCAGTTCGTAAGAAGGATAGTATTCAAAGTCACTCTCTTTCTTCCGATATGGACTGACAGTCATGCTCAACTGGGACTTGTGGAGGGAACACTTTAACTTTGCTTCTGTAGGTGCAGACTTTCTTGATCTTTTCTTAGCAGCAGCTCTAGTCACTGGTCCAGAGGGGCATCTTCTAGGGGCTCAGACTCAATTAAGATTTGTCCAATGGGCAGTAAATGATTTCTATGCATTGTTTTACATCTTTGAATTATTCTCAGGCCTTACTTTGTACACTGGCAGATCATCTAGTTTGCCCACTACAATGTGAGGAGATGGTGCCATCTATCAGCAATCTTGTGCTTGCCATGCAGTCCCAGATTTCTTAGCAATACCGATCTCCTCCTGGAGTTCCTGTGCTTTCACCTTTTATCATACCTTTCTTTGTTGGCCAGATTTCTTTTGGCAGCCATGGTTTGAGCCAGTTGGTACGCATGAGTTAGCTGGGCCTTTAACTTTTGCACATACTGTAAATAGTTGTCAGCTTGAACCCCATCAGGAGAGACCCCAAAACACACATCTACTGGTAGTCGAGCTTCTCTTCCAAACATCAGGCGGTAGGGGGAGAATCCAGTGGCATCACTTTTGGTGCAGTTATAAGCATGTACCAGGGTGCTAATTTGTTGGCTCCATCTAGGCTTGTCCTTTGGGTGCAGGGTGCCTAGCATATCTAGCAAAGTGCGTGTTGAAACGTTCAGGCTGTGGGTCCCCTGGGGGTGGTAAGGAGTGGTTCTGGACTTCGCACTCCCCACAGAGAAAGCATCTCTTTGATCAGACGACTCTCAAAGTCTCTCCCTTGATCAGAATGGATTCTTTGTGGAGCCCCATAGTGAACAAAAAGTTTTCTACAAGTACTTTGGCCACAGTGGATGCTTTCTGGTCTTTGGTGGGAAAGCTTGGGCATATCTCGTGAAATGGTCAGTGACCACCAGCACATTACTGATATTTCTTTGATCTGACTCCAAACTCAGAAAATCAATACAGACCAGCTCCATGGGTGCACTGGTGGTGATGTTAACAAGGGGGGCAGCCCTCTGGGGCAAAGCTTTCCTCTGTAAGCAGCGACTACAAGTTCGAATGTGTTGCTCCACATCAGCCCCCATCTTAGGCCAATAGAATCTGGATCTCACCAAGTCAAGTGTTCTGTCTATACCAAGGTGCCCCATGTGGTTGTGCAAGGACCTCAGTACTGAGTCTCGAAAGGCAGTGGGCAGCACTAGTTGTTGTTTGTCTACTTGTCCCCCTCTGTCTACTGTTTCTCTGTATAACAGTTTATTGATCAGTTTCAACTTAGGACCTTCTTTGTATAACAGTGCAGTTCTCAAATCAGTGGAGCGTAATTTGGACACATCTTTTCCTGCATAGAGGGCTTCTAAAGCTGCTTTGATCATGGGATCGCGGGATTGAGCCACGCCATACTGTCATTGTCCAGCTGAGGCAGTGCACCAATGTCTATTGCAGAAAAGTGGCAATAAGCAGCAGGTATGCAATTCTCAGAGGCTCCCAAGCAATCCACCATGCAGTCCACTTGCGTCCGTGGACATTTGTTCCTCCCTGTCAAACTTCGGCAGAGTGCCGAATGTCAGGTTCTGCCAATCGGACCCAATCATTCTGGGGAACAGGCCTCCGGAGAGAGCATCAGCATCTATGTGGTTCAGACCTGCTCGGTATTGAGAGCATAGTCATATGTAGATAATGCAGAAAGCCACCTAGGCCAGTGGCATCCAACTTAGCTGAGGTCTGCACATAGGTCAAAGGATTATTGTCAGTTTTACTAGTATTTTAGCCCCATACAAGTACTCATGGAATTGGTCAACAATAGCCCACTTCAAAGCTAGGAACTCTAACTTATGTACAGGATAGTTCTTTTCGGATGGGGTCAGGCTTCTACTGGCAAGGCCACTGGTCTCAGGCCATTCTCGTGCTCTTGGTACAACACAGCCCCCAACCCTTGCAAGCTAGCATCAGTGTGCAGGGCCGTTAGGTTTTCTTGGATCGGCATAGGCCAGCACTGGAGCATGGGTAAGTTGATATATGATCTCATGAAAAGCAGTCTCACAATCAGAGTCCAGCGGGCCCCAAATACTTCACTTGGATGAAAATACACTCTTTCAGTCTTGAGGACGCTGACTTTTGGTATTTTTGTGGGTTGGGGATACCCTTGAGTAAGGTTAAGTAAAGGGCGGATCACTCTTGAATAGTCCTTGATGGCGCCGATAATAACCACAGAATCCAGGAATCTTTGCAGTTCTTTTAGATTTTTGGGCTGTGGCCAGGTGGTCAAGGCCTCAACTTTACTTGGTTGGTCTCTATTCCCTCGGTGGATACTATGTGTCCCCATACTTTACTGATGTTTGAAAAGAATTGACACTTATCAATGGACAGTTTAAGGGCCAAAGTCCTCCAGTCGGGTCCAATACCTTAAATAATCTGCTTTCATGTTCCTCCAGTGAGCTGCCAAACACAATAACATCATCTAGGTATACCAGGCACTCTAGTAAGTTCATGTCCCCACTGCACGCCTCCATCAATCGTTGAAAAGGGCTGGGGCACCTGAAATCCCTTGAGGCATCCTCATGAATTCATAAGCCAAGCGGACAGATAAAGGCAGTCTTCTCCACGGTCCTCAGGGGCCATCGGGATCTGGTAGTACCCACTGCGGAGATCCAGCACAGAGAACCACTTGCTCCCGTTTAGGCAGTCCAAAGCATCCTGAATGCGGGGCATTGTGTACTGATCAGGGATAGTCCGCCGGTTTAAGGTGCTATAATCCACACACATCCTTACTGTTCCATTCTTTTTCCTCACTACCACAATGGGGGAAGCATAAGGGCTTCTGGATTCTTGTATTACACCAGCAGCTAACATCTCTTGCAGATGCCGTCTCACATCATCTATGTCAGCAGGTGCCAGGCGTCGAGACCTCTCACGAAATGGTCTTTCGTCATGCAGCCGGATATTGTGCTCAGCTCCTTGCACGCATCCTACATCCCATTCCTTTAAAGAAAACACCTGGTCTCTCTGGGCAAGCTTCTCACTGATCCTCACTTTCCATTCAGCTGGCAGCGGGAGTCGCGAAATCAAACAAGTCAGGCGTTACTCTGTCATTCTTCCTTGAACTCTTGCTGCTGGGTAGCACTGCAGTGTCTGCACAATGCACATTAGCCAGGATGCAACCTCTGTTTACTCGAATGTCTCTTTCAGACACATTATGAACTTGGACCATTACCCTTCTGGCATAAGCATGGGCTCTAGCGGGCAAAATACTAGCTTGACCAGCAGTCCCTCTGGTAATTTTCCATCGCCTGGTGCATCCAACATTAATATTTTATTCTTAACATCCTTTCTGATACGGACCTCTCCTGTAAGGTACACTGGGCATTTGGCGCCAGGATCAGAGACTCAGGATCCTTCTTCCATACAATTCCGACCCGGTTCCTCTGGTTCTGTTTTTCAGCATCTCTCTGTGCCTCATAGGCCTTCTTAATTAAAGCCGAACTCTTAAAGCTCTACTAGTCTTTGACCCTGTTTTTCATAACACAACTGTGCCAGCCTTCCGAACATATGAGCATTTGTTCCAATCAACAAAGGGACACCATCATACAGTCCAGTGGGGGACACACTAAGGCTAGGGTCTCTACTTGTTCGCCACTCCAGCCACGGAGGTGGGGAAAGACAGCCAAATTCGGATATACCGGAATAGGGTAGGCCTTCTCACTTAACCCCATACATGCAGTCCTTCTAATGGTTGTAAGGGTACATCTGACAAATGCTTCTGATACCAATCCTGGAACATAATTGTCACTTAGGAGCCACTGTCTAATACAGCTCTTGTAGACACTCCATTCACCTTTACAGTGGTCTCCATGGAGGGACCCACTATTCTGGACCAGTCTGGAGAGGCGGTAGTGGGGCCTGGGCAACTGACCTTGCCACAAAAGGGCGTGAATTAGCATTTTGGTGCCCTCACTGGGATCATGTCGTGCACCTCTTAACCACTGATTTCTTCTCCGAAGTTCTCCTTGTAGCCTATATGCAACTTTGTCAGTGTCTTTTGGGACTGGTATTCCCTTTCATGTGCCCATCTTTCCCACAATTATAGCAAAACAACTTTCTGGAGTTTGAGCTGGCGAGGCACACACTGGGAGCCAGGGCGGGGTATTACTAACTGGAAACCTGGGTGCCATCTCTGTCTGCGCGTGATAAGCATTTGGAGACATCTCGTCAGTTCTCCACTTCCATGGTCAAGGAATGAGTTTGGAGCTGTTATCAGCAGGAGATACATGGGTGGGTACCCCACCCCATAGCAGATGCAGTCGGATATAGGTCAGGGCCCGATGCTTGCAGGCGGCCTTCATAAAGGGACTGTTTTTGAATTCCCGGATCTCTCTCAACAGTTCGCCCCATTGTGGCATATCTTTTTCCTTGTCAGAGCACTCATTGACTGTCAACCTCTGCCCTTGAACTTCACTTGATGGGTCACCCTCAGTCCTTTTCGGGTCGTAGCCACAGCTGTTGGTGCAGGTACCTCCCGAGGTCGCCTTTTCTCAACTCCTCAATTTCTCTCATTAACTCATCATGGGAGGGGGATTCCTGATCGGTTGCCAGGCGTAACTTGAAGCAACAGCAGTTCTGAGAAGGGGGCAGACTTAAGGATTCTGTCCAGTCTGGTTCGGTCCAGTTCAATCGTTGGCAAACTACCCTTTCTGAGGCATTCTTGCAACAATTTTTCCAGCCGAGACATACACAGACAACAACTCCCCTTGGTACTGTTGTGCATTTCTTACTCTCCACCATAGGTCCTCATCAGAATCTGGGCTCCCATACACATTCTCCAAGGCCTCAAGATAGGCCTGTGCAGTCGCTTCAGGGGTTACTGGCCCGTTTAGCACGGATGGTAGCCAGGGCAGGACCTCGGAGGCTCTCACTAACCCTCTTTACGGCTTTTACCTTCCGAGCATTGCCATTCTAGCACTTGGGGGCAACATAGTCTATCCAGGTCTCCCAGTCATCCTCCTTGGGGGGTGGGGAGGTGCCAGAGAAGATCCTCAACCTCCGGTAAGAGTCGTGACTAATGGCAGGTGCAGAAATAGGAGTCTGCATTGGTTCAGCCACCATTACGGGCACTGGAGCAGGAGAGGGTGAAAACAATGACTTCACGTTACTCCGCCTTCCCAAACCACTACTCCACCAATTCTTAAGTCGAAGCACATTGAAAACAATGTACTTCGCCTCACTTTGCCTTGTTTTTAAGCTCCAAAGGCGAATTTTGCAGTGATTCATGGGATTTCAGGTCACATGGGCTCTAGATTGTTCTGCACAGCCTCAGTTTGGGGTAGTGTGTGTAAGAAGCTGTAGGAGACAATCTGCTCTGAGAGCTCACTGCGATTCAAACCTTCAAGGTTGGTAAAGCCTTTTGAGTCATTTTTTTTTTATGAAACTTTAGTTCATCAATTACAGGAAACCCTCCTGTGCTCATATCATTGGCGTTTATGGTTGTGTGTGGATTTTGAATGTTAATGTACAACATTCAGTCTGTGTACTGAGAGACAGTGAAGTGTGCTTTGGGGAGGGGCGATCTGTGATGTAGGTAGATTAACTTGGAGAAAAAGACAGTGCTTTCTGTTTGGTGATATTTTTCTTGTATAACTGTGTTAATGTACACACAGTAATATTTTCAATAATTCTTGCCATTTTGCTGATTGTTGTGGTGCAGCAGTGCATAATTTTAGTTTGTTTAAAATATGTGGTTATATTACTGAAGTTTTCAATTTGCTACGCATTACTTAGTGTGTGTGTGTGTGAGTATGTGTGTGAGGTGTCATCAAATCAGACACCTTTTATTGTGCCACATAATTTCAGTAATGTGAAGCTGCTATCCACTGCAGCTGTGTAATTTTGCACTTCTTTGTGGTATCTTTACTGGTACTAGTACTAGTGACTGTTACTGCAGCAGTGCAGTACACTGCCCGCGGCCTGCCCCAACTGGCAAAGGTATTCTTTTCAGATTTGAATTTCTGATGGTGAACACTGGTTAGGTGTTGTGTCTTTGCATCTGCATCTCTTCAGTGCACAGTGCAATCTTTATCTGTCTGTGCATTTGCATCTCTTTAGGGCCCAATCTCCATCTCTAACTTAAGTCACAGTCATACCTCTCAACTGTACCACATTATGAGAACGTTCTCATTTTACTTCTAAAAGCTCCCTGTTCCACATCGTGAGGACTTGTTCCACATTCAAAGTCAACATTTTAAGCAAAATCCATGGTAAATGATGCAAAAATATATTATTCAATTAATAACAGACTTTTGAACATAAATGCAACATTTTAACAGTGTTTTTAGTCTTAGGTAAAGATTTGATTAAGTGTTCTCATTTTGCCCATTTGTTCCACATTTTGATAGGCAATGTTCCACATCTGGGGACAAAGGTTGAGAGGTATGGTCACAGTTGTTTCTTTGGCTTCCTTCAGAGTACTGCACAGGTGTGGTGTATAGTTCTGCATGAACATTGTACTCATTAATATGCGTTTTTAAGTTAGGACCATCATCGCGAGTCACTCGTGATATAAATCACATTCTTCATCATCACGGTCACAAATGCAGTCACAAATCATGATTTACAATTACATCACGAATCACATTAATTTTTTTACTAGTTACTTGGACGTATTGTAAGCCTGTTTTGTAGTATCTCTCCAGGCTTCACCATCCCACCATTGTACTCACTAGTAAGTGTTTTTAAGTCAGGGAGTTGGACAGTGTCTGCAGTACATACACAGACTGGAAAGAAGACTGACTGCACACATGCAGTTTAGCACAGTATACTTGCACTGCTCAGAATACAAAGTGTCACACATACGGAAGACAGCAGGAAAAGGGCATAATGCATATGGGGCACAAAAACCCTGGCACAATATATCAGTTGGGGGGTGAGGATATAGCATGCACCAAGCAGGAAAGGGACCTTGGGGTTATCATCTCTGATTACCTCAAGGTAGGGAAACAGTGTGACAAGGCAGCAGGTAAAGCAAATAGGATGCTGGGATGCATAGGCAGGGGCATCACCAGCAGGAAAAGGGAGGTCATAATTCCACTATACAAGACACTAGTGAGGCCCCACCTGGAGTACAGTGTACAGTTCTGGAGACCTTACCTATGTAAGGACATAGACAGGGTAGAGAAGGTTCAGAGGAGGGCAACAAAGATGGTGCATGGATGGCATCACAAGTTCTATGAGGACAGGTTGAATGAACTGAACATATACTCCCTGGAGGAGAGGAGGAGAGAGGGATGATAGAGACATACAAGTATCTTACAGGGAGGAACAGGGTGCAGGAATACACTATTTTTAAGCGAAAAAGATGTTCCAGGACTAGAGGGCATGGGATGAAGTTGGAGGAGGACGATTCAGAGGAAATGTGAGGAAGAATTTCTTCACAGAACAGGTGGTGGACAAGTGGAACACCCTGCCAGAGGAAGTGGTGGGGGCTGAAACAATCACGGGATTTAAGAATGCATGAGATAGACATAAAGGAATTCTGGAGGTCGGGGTAAGGGGCAACAGACTTCTAGGAAAACATAAACTGAACTTACAAGCTCAAATGGGTGGACTGGGTGGGCCATAGGCCCTTATCTGCCGACACTGTCTATGTATCTATGTACATACAAGGGTCGGGGATGGTGGAGGAATACATTTTATAACACAGCAAGGAAGGTGTCGGGGGGGCACATGGTGTGAGGAAAAAAAAAATAATGTGAGATCCCATGGTGATCCAGCAGCAGTTCCAGCATGGACATAATTTGCAACTGATGTCCCTCTATGCAATCCAGCCTCTGCTCTACAGCACTCGTCCTCTCATTGTTTTCCTCGACAGCACTCCAGAGAACTGCCAAGTCAGCCTGTGTTACACGCATTCTCTAGAGTCCACACGTTCTACAGGCTGACTGCTGGTGGTGGTGGGGGTGGGGTGCTGGTGGAGCAGCAGGTGCTGCTGTGGCCCTCCTCATCTTAGGGATGCCACAATGCACAGCTGCAACCTCTGCCACAGAATGGCCAGCAGGTGCAGGCATGGTCCGTTCTGGTCAGCCTGATATTCCAACTGGTGATGATTGAACATATGGGTGTGCTGGCCCCAGTCTCCAGGTGAGTCCCGGGGCCATGGCGCAACTCCACCTCACATAGTCAGCACGACCACACTGCTGTCCCCGACATAGTCAAAACTGCCAAACAACGGAGGTGTGGGAGGACCAGGCACAGGCAGGGATGGCCAGATGAACTGGCAGTCGGCTGGTCACGGTGCTGAACAGGGATTGGATCCACACCTGGGCCGGGGAATAGGCACATCCTGCTCCAGAGGATCTGGTGCTGGATTTGTGGTGGTGGTTGTGGTTCAACTGCCTCAGAGTCAGGACAGGTGGCAGTGCTGGTCCTGTTTGAGGGACACTCACAAGTTTGAGTGGTCCAACAGGAATGGGTGCCCATAACCCTCGCATGCACTTGCACGACGCTTACCACTACCACGCCTCCAGAGCTGCCCCTGCCCCAGACATTCCCTCACCCTGGTCCATCTCTCCTACTGAGCCTCTCACTCCAAGCAATCACTACTCACACTGTCACACAACACACACATAGTCACACAGACACAGACAAACAACTAACTACTTATAAAGGTAAGAAAAATAAAATTTACAGAAAGAACGAATTAAGTAAAAAAGAGTACAGAAAAGACAAAACAATGTAGCTTTTAAAAAAGCTGTTGGGTCTAAATCAAAGTTTAAATCTCCTCCTCGCTCTGATCTCAAAGTATCAGCAGTCACAAAACACACTCCTCTCTCTCCATCTGCACAGGAGAAAGTAAAAGTTTCTGCTTGTATGACTCACTTTCTTCCTGCCTAGCGAAAGAACATGTGACTTACAGTACTGTAATACATGTGATGTGTGGGGGGGGCTGCCAAATCTGAAACACCAAGTAGATCACTTAGAATAATAATGAGGGCGAAGTCCATTAAAACAATGACTTAGCCTTAGCATTGTCATTCCACCTTGGCAGTGGTAATGACAAGGCGGAGTAAACACTGTGCCACTGCAATGGCCGAGTGGCAATGCGAAGTGCCCACTTCACATTCACTTTGCCGTCGGAATTTAAATTTGCTGCATCTCTACTTTTGAAGTGTGACAGTGGGTATGTTTACATTTAAGATGCATTGTGGCAGCATTACAGCCCCCATGTGTGACGTGCAGCACTGCAGCTGTTTTCAGTGCATCAATACATGGCAATTGTTGAGCACTGCTGGCAGTCTGAATCCTGTACGAGTGTTGCTGGCTCCCTCACTCACTTCCCTCAAGATAAGCCCGCACCACCTCCCCAATCGACAACCAACAGTATAATTATACAAATTAAGCAGACAAAATGAGTCATGAGCCCACTGTTAAGGCCTATATTCCTTTCCATTAACGTCTAAAGCAAAAGTGATCGTGCTCCCCATAGGTCATGCATTTTTCATCTAGTCCCATGTCGCCATTTTAAACTACGCTAATACTGAAGTACTTTAACCAGATTGAATTTGGACAATACCCTATATGTTTACAGGGCAAATCATCAGTACTTCGTTTAGTCATTGTCAACAAACTAGCCATTAGCTAATTCGGTAAGGCCAAAGTACAAAGTTGAGCTGGACAGACCAAAAGTCCCTTTGTTACGCATGGTCCTCCTGACTATTCATCTGAGTCCTCGTGGCAGGGATTCTCTGGCATGCCCCAAAACTCCACCGCTGTCTTTTGGGCCCATTTCCCCACATTTTGGCATCACTGAATTGATAGATTTTACCTTCGTATTGACTATGGAGTCGTGTCGGGGCTAGTAACGAATGGGCAATCCCCAAACTGCATAGTCGCTGCCAGATGCCATCAAACTATTTTCTTCTATTGCGAATCGCGTAGGCCCAGTCCAGGAATAAGTGGACATCCTGACCCTCCTGCTGAAGTGGATGGTTGGCTCTGGTTTCTGCCAGAAAGAGATCCCGTGTCTCAGGTCCTGCAGTAACCAATATTATAGTGTGAGATTGAGGAATGCTGGTGCAATGAGAACAGTGGTTCAGGCGATACACACCACAAGTTGGAGTCCTCCCAAGTATCCTGTGGCTGCAAGGACTCTCTCAGCTAGGTACACATGAATTGCAGGATATTCTCCCTTCTGTACCTTCTGGGAATCCAAGTATGTGAACATTCATCGCCTCTGGCCCCATTCTCCAAGGATTCAAGTCGGGCCCAAAGGTGCGAATTCTCCTGGGTTAGTTTGTTTACTGTGGTGAGGGATTTTAGGGATCTTCCATCTGCGTCTCTGGTGAAGGAAGCAGCTTCAATTCTGGCATCCTGGTTATCCATTCTTTCCAGGATGTGTTCAATCTTCGATCCATGTCTTGGATTGCTTTGAGGATAGTGTCCCATGGGGAGTCTCCCATTGGTTGCAGACCACTAGATTGTGAAGTGCCCAGTGTTTCATTTGGGGCCTGTTGCAAGGCTGTCCCAGATTTTGGGCTGCTGCTCCTGTGCCTTTAGTGCACCCCATAATTACAATTTTTCATGGAAATGGTCCTGCCACTATGCTCCGTTGATTAATGTGTTCACAGTTCAGAAGTTCTATAGTTAAATTCTGATTTTATTGGTTTTAAGCAGCAAGATGATGAAAGCTGAAGTGAAGCGTGACTTCTCTGTAGTGTGGCTCTCTAGTGCCCCCAGGAAAGCCCTTTAATTCTCATATAAAATGTAATGAGAGTTGATACACAATTTCTGTAATGTTACCTTGTCTAACAGTGATCATGTGTAGTCCTTGCTAGCATACATTTCTATATTGCTATACATATACCGAATAAACAGAAAGCTAGAAAAAGAGCACGCAGAGGTCAGATCGAGGAGGTTAAGGAAGCTCAAGTGGTTACATAGGAGAAAAGGTTACACACAGGAGGTACTTACTGAAGTCATGCAGTAAATAAGTGGTGATGATGGGATGTACCTGGTTCTCGGGTTCAAGATCTGCACTCTTACCAAAGGTTACACTGCTTCTAATGAAGAACTGAAAATATGAATGTAACCCCTAGATGGCGCTATCCCGGCTACTACCCCTGCCTGATTTGCCACTTACAGGTTGAGGGCCTGGATCCATGGATGGGTGCCTCCACCCAGAGGTCAGGGTTTGCAATAGTTAAACTAACTTGGTCACAGCCCTCTGGGACACTGCAACCCCCTTCTTCCCACTAGTGGCCCACACAATATATCAGAATTACCTTCACAGTATACACTTACCCAGGTCTGGTTCCGCACTGGGACCTCCTGTGAAATGAGATACAGTGCAACAATCACAGTACAGTACTTTAACATAGACAAATACCTCAGGCAGTATAACTTTGCTGAAACAAGCAGCTCTGATTTATTTAGGGGATATAACAAGGACAGGGGAAATCAGGTTAATTAGCTTATCACTCTAATAATCTACCTATGGCTCTGTGCACAGGCCTATCCCTATCAGTTACTGTCCTGGGTACCCAAGCCCTAGTGGCTAGTCCAAACCGTGGCAGCTGGTAGGGCCCTTCACACAGAGAAAAGGAGAATTAAACAGTCAGCAGTACAGTAATTCCATTTGGATTTAATGTGGCAATTCAACAGGGAGGCGACCTGAATTAGTACTCACCACTCCAAATAAGATAGGGTCCTTCAATGTCAGCAGGGCTCACTTGAGGTACACAAACCTCTTCACACATTTATATAAAGAAAGCACTATACCAGGCAGGCTGCATCTGTATCCCGATCGCATTACTGCACAATACCGGGAGAACACACAGCAGATTCAGTTCCTGACAGACCGAGTGCAATTTTCAGCAATTCTTCCAGTCTTCTACAGGGTGAGCCTGGTTTCTACTCTTCAGAGATCCTTTGATTCTTTTCACAGGACGGATTCAGTCCTAACAAGCTGTTACACAAGCTGCAGACCGGAACTCTGGGCCTTACACACGTTTTTGACTAAAACTACACACTGAAAAGCACAGGGCTCCTTCCTTCTTCCTGCCAAAGCTCAACTGAAACTCCAACTGACAAAACCGGGCACTTCCTTTGAGTTCCTCCCAGTTCTTGACTGGATTGGCTGTCACTCACAATAGACTGCTGCTGTTGGTCCAAAAAGGCACTGAAGTCTAAACTACATCTCCCAGAGTCACTGCCCATACAATCCTCTTGTGGCTGGCTCAGATTATGAGTCCAAGTTCTGATTCGTCCAAGGCACCATTTTAGAGCTAGCTTACCCCACACTGATTGGTCCAGTTCAGCAGTTCAAAACTAGAATGGGGAACTAGCAGACACAGTTCTGACTGCAAAGAAAGCAGGTTAGACAAACTGTAATTTCATTATTACTCTAAATAATTTCTGGCAAACAGTTACATCTTTCAGATAGGTTCCCTTTGCACTCCTAGTGACTGCAAAAATGAAGTGAATTGGCAGCAGCTTGAGTGGTACTCAATCAAAGAAACACACAGTCCCCCATACAAACTAATTATGTCTGCAAGCAGACAGCTCTTAAAGAGACAGTACCAGAGGTTCTAAAAACACTCACTGATAAATGGCTTAAATGCCAAACACCATTCAGGCTTGGAGCATTCAAGCAAGCTCCTGGAAGTCTTTTGGGAACCCCCATTTGCAGGGGGGTTACATGAAATTGAGGGGCAATGTGAAGGAACTGATGATAAAGGATTGCTCTTTCCATTTCTGTTTATCCAGAAAGCATCTGTCTTACTGAAAAAAGGCACGCACCTTCAGAATGGAGAACTCAATCTATAACCATCAGCAAAATTTACTTTCTCACTAACAAAAGCTTAATTTACTGTCACCACGACACAGTAAATGCCACAAGACTCCAACCCATCAAAAAACAATGCTGTCATGTAACAACTTCCATAGTCGATTTCAATCTTTTTTCTAAAAGAACAGAAATCTTAAATAAAAAAATCTTCCTTTGCCTTTGAGAGAACAAAATTAGCCCAGCAATAGGGCGACAAAAGCTCACCAGTCTGGATTTGAACTTCTGACCTGATCCACCTGACAGTATTCAGGGCTTCTTTCTATGATGGCTTTAAACATTTGCTGATTGGTTACTTCTTTTTAACCAATCTTCTAGACTATTACAATGCTATAACTTTAATTACTGCTGTCCAGGCAGTCTGGTTCAGGTATGCATAGTGCTAATAAGTAGATGCAGTTTGACGATTATCTGTCAACAGTTAAACAGTGGAGAATGGCTTAGTCTGACAGCAGGCCTCTTATAGGTTCATAAGTAAATATTGACATAAGACATCAATAGGTGCTGGGGGTATTGATTAGATGTCAGACGGAATGCAGCTAATTCAATTGTCCCATCACAATTCATGTGACATCCAGCACCTCGAACTTTATTTTTACTTTAATGGTTGTTGCACTCTACTTTTACATTTTTTTCCTGTAATGGGTTTCTAGAAACAATACACTACATAAGTTTAGAAATCAATGTGTGTTCTTTTTCTTCAAATTGGACCCTAATAAGATCAGCTAGGAAGCCCCAAAGACTGGTCTACACAAGACTTTCCAATCAGTGTTGCATATATAGCACCAGTTGGCCCAGTGCACTGCCCAACATGGATAAGTAACATCTTCAGCTCTATTCATGCGGGACTAGATAGCTCAGTGAATTCACTTGGTTTATGGAACCTTTTGAATTAAAATGGGTGGTTCAGTTTCAGCTCAGGTCAGTAGTGGCTAAAAGCACTCATTAACTCATGGCTGTTCAATGGTTTATGTGAAATGAGTTAGGGTAGTATGGTTTCTAATAGGTAGATGTGCACAGCAGCCCAAATCCAAAATATGACAGGCACCCCTGTTGGCAGTCTCATGCAATGGACCAAGGATTTAGCATGGAGTCTGAACAGTATCCTATCCCTCACTAGAGATGGTCATTTCATGACAAGGGCAGGCTGATGCACTTTGGCAGTGTTGTGAGGGGAATGGCCATTTATATCACATCTATCATGTGGACACATTCAGAAGAGGACTTCTGTGTTCAGTGACTTTCAATCTGCACCTTCCACAAGGAATGGAAAGGAAAAAGAAAAGGTACTTGGTTTGCTGCTGTGCCTTTCATACACACTGTTTAACGAAGCACTTGACAAGCTCTGAATAGTTAGAGGTCAGTACACACGCACAGAGAGGACGCGAGACTGGGGAAGGTTAAGCAAAAAGATTTGAGAACTGCAAGCAAAGGGAGGTTAAGGAACTTGCTCAAAACCACTCTGTGAGTAAATGGCATTGGGGGGGATTAACAAATCTATTTCATCTGATGAGCAGTTTAAAATAACATAGTGCTATAAAGACATATTGTCAGCCAGCCAACTATATGCCAAAAGTGTTGTTTTCCCCTAAAATATAGCAAATCGATATGAATGCATGTTGCATACTTTGATTTACTATAAATTACTGTTCAATCTAACAGACAATTTTTAAGATTATGAAGTTATTAAAACCCAGGTAGTGTACCATTTACATTGACTATTAAACACATTATATAATGTAGTATCTAGACAAGTATTACCAAAATAGTGTCAAAACAGATCCATAGCAAGGGTATTCAGTGTTTACACCCTGAGGGCTGCTTGAGGGATTTTTCAGCACTTCTGGGAAAGAGAATGTACATGGTGGAGCCAAATTTATGAAACATCTAGCTTCACTTGTGCTTCCAAGCTTCAACAGAAAACTGCTCTACATGGGACTGCATGCTGTTTAATTGTACTTTTTTTCTGGATGTGACTAAAATAGGAGGCAGTATAGACCATAATTTAACAACTAAAACTGTGAACCAGATCTCAGTCCAAATCCTACCACAGTGACTGGCTCACTTTGTGAACCTGAGGTTGTCATATGACCTTGTGATTCAGTCCTCCTAGCTAAAAAATCGGGCAGGTGGTAAGGTAGAAGCGGAATGGTCAGATAGCAACAGGCAGCAGCATATAGAGAGGAAGAAGTCACATAGTAACATAGCACTGTGATGCCAGAAGGAATTTAGGGGTTGTCTGCTCTGCCCCTCCCACCACTGTAATGAAGGAAAAGATCTGAGGTTCATCTGTTCTGCCCCTTCTGCCACTATGATGACAGAAAGGACTTGGGGTTTATCTGGTATGCCCCTCCTGCCCCTGTGATGACAAAAAGGGTTTGGAATTTATCTGGTCGGCCCATCCAGCCACATGACAGTGACTATACTCAATCTGAGTACAGAACGGACACTCATCCAAGCTTAACAGCTGGAAGATAACCCCCAACTCAAGCTGTGTAACTCTAGATGCCATTCTTCATCAAGAATCTGTGTGGCCCTTTTTGGAAGCCTGAAGAGTGCTAGTTTCTACAGCTGCACTGGGTAGGATATTCTACATGTTAACCACTCTATGTAAAGTAATGCTTTTGAATGTTCTAACATTTCCCCCTCAATCTGCCTCCTACCCCTTCAGCATGAGGGTATGTCCTCCAGTTCTGCTTTAATTCACCAGGTCAAAACATCTGTGTATCTTCCATCCTATTTATCTTGTATAGCATTCCAGCCACATGGTTTGTAGCACAGAACCTACAGCCGGATAGTGAGAGCAGAAAGGCAAGAGTCAAGGTCAGAAAGAGTCAGGGATGAAACACAAAGATAAATAAAAAATTCAAAACAATGCTGAGACTGAGAAAAGGGAAGAAATAAGGAGTCTGCTGCTGCACTTCCACCTCTGGAGAGGCTATTACTGTGGCAGTGGGAAGCAGGATAATGGGGGTCCCTTCACTATGGGGCTAGTTAGGCCAGGGAAAAGGAGAAGAGTGACTTAGGCCAAAATCACCAACTCACCTATGAAGAAAAAGGAGAGGCAGAGCTCAGCCAGGGACAGCTATCTGGAGCAACATTACAGGTGACAAACCCATGAAAAGGAAAGGAAGGCAGGGCCATCATGGGTGGTTATGGGTTAGTCTCCACAGCAGGTGGCTGTGGTGGTTCAGGGGGCTGTCTACAGCTAGAGGAGTGTGACTGCCAAAAGAAAGAAGAGTGAGCAGGAGGCACAGAATGTTGGTAATTTTGTAGTTTAGTGCCACTGCATGTACTACGCCAACAATACAGACGAGAAACTGTACCATAGCAGGCACAGTGGCATGGAGGGATGGGGTGCTGGTAAATCACTTGCTGCCTTGCCCACAGCCTGGGTTCAGGAATGGACCACAGTCGCTAGGGGTCCGCCGGAGGAGTACTGAGCTTCCCATGGACAGCGCTCCTCCTTTAGGAAGGGGGGGTAGTGCATCTCACTGCAATAACACCACCTAGCAGAGGCTGAGTGGCACAACAGGCAAGAACTGGGGGAAGGGAATCTGATGCAGATGCCTGTAGCATGTGTGTGGCTCAGCCCCAGGGAGAAACAGGAAGAAGAAAAGGGGAAGAAAACCATATGTGCACCGCTGCTAAGAATGACAGAACTGGTGCCCCTGGGGTCCCACCCCTGTGGATCCCCATTGGTGCGATGGGAGGTGGAGTGGCAGATGGAACTGGGAGTGCTGAGCAAAGCCTGAAGCAGGTGGTGGCAGTGGCTGGGACCAAACAGCTGCATGAAAAAGAAAATAAACTGTACCATGGCACACCAGCCATGGGGCCAAGAGATAAGGCAAGGCCATAGTAGGCAAGGGGACATACCTGTATAGGCCACTTAGAAAGGTACTGGGCCCATTGTGAAAACAGACTGAGGTAACAACAGGAAAAGGTCAGGGCATCAAGACCATCTGACTGCAATTAACCACAATGGGATGAGATGCAAAATGATGAGCAAGTATCAACCAGCTGAGGGCATTAAGGCAGCAAGAAATGCTGTCCAGCAGCAAAGGGACCAGGCCAGCTGGAAGCAAGTGCTGCAGCTACTGCAGGTCATGAAAATACAAAACAGTTAAAAGGCAAACAGGAAAAATAAATGACTTAGGACCTGATCCACTAAGTGGGCCAGTTAGTGTAAATTTCACATGTAGCGAGCCCTCAAAACTTGGCTGCCCCATCCCACTTTGTTTCTGCAAGTACAGTTCAGCAGAAGGTCAGGGACAGTTATGGACCATGAACCAGCCATCCCATGGGACACCAGTATCCTAGCTCCTATGGATCTCTCAGTCCACACCAGGCAGTTGGATCAGGGTATTTTGAGATATGACTATTATGAGTTGCCATCTGCCATGTCTCCTTGAGGCTCTGGAGTTTCAAGAAACCCCACACCCCCGCTGAGATATATTAAGGGGAAAGAAGAGGGCATTGCTGGTCAAATCAGTCCTTTGATTTAGTACTGATCAGGAGTATGTAGCCTTTCATGTAGCCTTCCATACTACTGAGGCTACACGCGCACCCCGATGCTACAGACCAGAGTGCACAGTCCTGTGAATCCTGTGCAGAGTGGGAGCTATGCCCTTCTGTTTCCTCCATCTGTGAGGAACAGGATTGGTGGTTGGGTGGGTGTGGGATGGAATGGCTAGGATTTATGGGAGGAGATGGATGAGTCATGACTTAAATGGCTGTATGAGTCTTAACACTCTGTCCTAATCTGGAAAACATCAGGCCAGTAAAACACTCTGTATTACACTGTATCATCATCATCTCAGAGTCTAATACATTGCTCATTGATCATAACTAAAGGTTCCAGATCGAAACTGCCTTTCAGGTCAATACATGGATACACCTAGGAATGGTGATTACTGACTGCCCTACCACAAATCAAGCAATCTATCCTGATGGCTAGTGGCCACTCACTACCCACTGACATACATCTAGAAGGTTCACCGCTGCACTGGATTGTCATGTCAGGTCACAGTCTTGTATTTCAACTGACTGGTAAATTATCTAATTGGTGTGTGAGGTTTCTAATGCAGTGGCTGCCAGCAGTTAGGTGTTTAGCATGTAATCTGCACAAGGTCATATCTGTTCCAATCCACTCCAAGTATTAATAAAAATTCTGTTAGCAAAGACTGGGCCTTCGGTGCTCTGCTTAATTCCTGTTCAAACCATAGTTTGTGCTGTTAGCTTTAAAGGGACATATAACTCAGTGCCCTTTAGTTTAAGAGGACCCATATCGGCCAGTCGGGGGCTGAAAGTGTCCTTTTAAATCAAAATATTTTATTTATTTATTTCGTTTTTTGTTATGAAGATGCTCAACAGAACACAGAACCATGAATCAATGTTATGGTTTCAAAACTGGGCTCGTAACAGTGGCATGGGCAAATTTACCAATCCCCACCAGGGTCTTCTCACACTCTCTCTCTGGCCTAAAGAGACCATGGTTTGCTTAATAGGGGCTGCCCAGCATGTCAAAGTCAGAAGGAGTCACTGGTTGTAAATAATTATTCCATTGGTGAAGTACAATGCCAGTCATGTTTTGCTATTCAATGTTATCACACTGTACAATGAGGCATTGTTTCTTAATTCTTGAAAGGCTATGCCTGTAGTTCAGTGGGCTGAGCAACCAGTCACCCAACCTTCCTGAGCTTTATAAGCAGTTCCTCCTAGCCTCTCTCTGAAGCACTTTTTTCTTTGCCGGCCAGAGGCCCTGTCCATCTGTCTTCTCCTCTGGGGCCTGCTGAGGCTTTGCCTCCCCCCATTCAAGCTGCTGTACTCTGGGCTGTGCTTGGTTTATTCTGGACTTCTGTTTTTTGTGTTCTCCTGCTTTTGGTTTGTATTCCTTGCTCCTGCTTTTGCTGTGTTCTTCCTTGTGATACCGATTGACAAGGAGAATGTTGCAGGTCAAAACCACGCAACAGGAACAGTGGGAGTTGAAACAGCTATAGGGTACACAACAGACATAGTGTGTGACCCTGTAGCTGTTTTCAGGACAGAGAGTAAGAGCTCTGCCAGAAGGGAGTCCACTTAGCAGCTGCCATGGCTTAGGGAGTAGAGCCATAGGCGCTGCAGGACAATGGAGTGGCTGTGGACTGGGGTTCTATTCCCAGTCCCAGATCGGGGTAAATCATTAAATCTTTTTATTATAGCTCGTGATGCCCCCCACCCGAGTTTCACCCTCACCCTGAGTTGCCCCCTCCCTGAGGAGGTTATTTTAGTAGGGGGATTCGGGGGTGCTGGGGGAGAAGACCTCTGTAGAAAAGAAGGATTTATGTGTTTTTAGTTGTGGTCGTGTTTAGACAGTGCAGTATAGTGCCACACTGTTTTGACATGCGACATTATGATCCCTGGCCCTTCCTTGTGTACCCATTTTTCTGTTCTCCCATGTCTGTACTTTTCTGTTGTGTTTCCTTTTGAGGTTTTCTAGTTTTCCTAACATATTGTTGTCCTTTGTGTGCTCTGTGCTTATCTTGCCTGTATCTAGGCTCCTACTACCTCAGTCTTCCTGCAGTTGTTATTGTATGTTTCAGCTCATACTACAGTCAGTTTCTGCAAGCAATTGCTGTATGTTTCAGCTTCATTCCAACTTCTGCTGCTACTGTTTCCAGTTCATTCACTACACCTGGTCTAGGCTCCTACTATCAGCTAGCTGTCACTCCTTGTTGCAGATTTGCTCACAGTTTATCCATGCTAGCTCACTTCATTCAGTATTGGAGTTCAATGTGCTCTGCTCCCATGTTCCAGTTTTTGCTCAGCCTGCTAATGATTGCTGTTTGTTCTCATGGTGCTCAGTTTGCATACAGCCCTTTTGGGGATTTACAGCTGCTCAATCATGTTTATTGGTACTCGGTGGGACTCAAACCAGAGTCTCCTGCAGTTCTATCAACATTCTCCATGGGATTCAAATCAGCTCACATGAAATTATATCATGTAATTATTACTGTTGTTTTCAGTGCATTGTCTCTCCCTACAATTTCTATGCTTGTTCGATTGTTCGGCTTAGCTACTCTCAAAGCTATTCCTGAAACCCTACATCTCCTAACACCTGCCCCCACCCCTGAGTCCACCAGAAGCTCCTCTAAAGTCACCTTCCTGGTCCCGTTCTGTAGGACTTCCCTAGGGCAGAGGGCATTCATGTACAAGGCTCATCAATGGTTAAATAGACTGCCACTGGAGGTTTCCTCAATAGTTAAATTAGGCCCTTTCAAATACTATCTCAGGCAACACCTCCTTGACATGGGTGGTTGCAATTGCTTCTAGCCCCACCTCTTTCTCCTCCTACTATTTGTCTCTCCTTCATAGTTCTAACATTGCTCTTTGACAAGGTCAAGTCTGACTGCCTTATCAATTTGCTACACGGTTGACTGTTTTTAAGTACATGTTACACTGCTTATTGTATCTAGCTGGTTTTGTATACTGTTTGTAACGTACCTGTAAATCTGTAATGTCTTTTTTGCTCTATTGTTACCCCTGCACAGTTTTGACATGGATCCTTTGTAAAGGAGTCTCTGACTCAAAGGTTTGTAATTCTGATATCTCAAATAAATAAATAAATAATTGCTGCTGGACATTGTCCAACTACGTTTGTACAATGCTTCATTATACTCTGGAGGTCAGCTCCACTACAGCTGTCACTGTAAACTAGTTTTACAATCTGCTTGTGGGTCATGACGCCTTACCGTGGCTTCCTTCTTTTTCCTATGGGGGAGGACTGGGGGGTTATAGTGGAGAGTCATAGCCCCGTGTGGACTAAATAGCTCATGTTCGAATACTGTCTTCGCCACTAAAATCCTCTGAGTATTTATATCATATTTAACTGGCTTCCTTAATGGAATTGGTTGGCTTGTTTCCCTGCAAGTCATGTGAATTGCTGCCTCACAGACCTGCGTGCAGGTCTGATCATTTCTTACTCTGCCTCACAGACCTGCGTGCAGGTCTGATCATTTCTTACTCTGCCTCACAGACCTACGTGCAGGTCTGATCATTGCTTACGCTGAGCTTGGAGGTTTAGTCTGCTATGTGCTTGCTATAAAACATGAATGACCTACATGAGTGTCTACAGTGCTCAGCACTTCCTTTAAGCTCTCCTTCCCATTTTGTTTCTTCCATAATCAGAGGCATGCCAACCATGATCATTAGTTACCATGGCTCGGGGCTCGCCCTGCAGCCGACGGTCTCAGTCTGCACCTACAAAGTCCACATCTTGAGTGTGCAAAACTTGGGGTGGGGTCCTTCTCACCTGGTCCATAGTGGGAATGTCCTTGCTCCGGGCGGAGCTTCAGCTGTGCAGACATATCAATGGCATCTCTTGATGTAGATTTTAAGACTTTAACTGCGAGGGTGGGGCCTTTAAGCCCAAGGGGGCTCCTTTAGCTAGCCAAGTGGGTTTGGCAGCACCTTTTAAGCTATTCTCCTACAACTGCCTCTGGTTCACCTGGTTTGTTTTTAGATTGGTAGGCCAATTGAGTGCCTCAGCAGTCATCACTCTCCTTTTCCCATCTTGGAGGGCCAGTGGTAGAGACTGCTCACAACCCTTCATGGCATTCCCATTAGAAGGACCGAGTGACAGCTTTCCTCCAAATTAGAACATTTCTTACCCCCTTTAATTGGGTTTTCAAATTGCAGCAGCAGATCCATCACTAAACAAAATATCCCAAGCCTGGAAGGAAAGCGACCTAGGCCTTGGATCCCCAGAGATTTCCTCCTTAAAGGGTTTTTTTCCTTTCCTCCATGCTGCAGGTCATAATACTTAGTTAGTCTTAGTCAGTGTTCCTAGTTTACTTAGATGGATTCCACTATTGCAAGATACATATTTTGTGTTTACCTTATCTTTTTAAACCTTTCCTGATATCTTGTATATTTGTTTTAAGGGGGGTTGGGGGATGGGGGTTCTGTTATTCTTTTTTTTTCTTTTGTTTGGTTTGTTTTGTTGTTGGTTTTTTGTTTGCGTTGTATTGCTTGAAACTAATAAACTTAAATTTAAAAAAAAAAATAAAAAATAGATAGATTCCACTGCTGGATGGAGGTGGATGGTGTCCCTATTTGCTGTTTCCCTCTCTCTCCCTAGGAAGACCCCTGCAGTCATTTATTCAATCCATTATACCCATGCTATTCTGCTAACCTGCGCATCTCATTTATGTTTTATCAAGCTACCTGTTGCATTCACTCTACTTCTCTGCCTTGTGGCTACCGATCGCTAATGTTCATTTTGGTGCTGCTGCAGTTTCTTTTGGGGATTCTTCCTAAGTTACCTCTAGCCAAGGCAAGACAAGGCAAGACAAATGTTATTTTTCTGGCGCCCAATCCCGAGGCTCTGGGCGCCAAACAACAAGAGCAAACTATCAATACAATAATATAAAACAACATAAAACAATAACATGTCAGTATGCATAAATAAATTAATAAATACATATCTAAAAGCTGATACTCAATGAATAAGCCAGGCACCCAGGATGGACTAATGCCTAAGGTCCAGAAAGGCCTCATTAAACAGGAAGGCCTTGAAGCGGGCCTTAAAAACCTTAACTGAGGGGGCCTCACAAAGGGAACCTTCCCACAGCACCTCTGGGGTGGAACCCTCTTTGAGGGTTCCTTGCCTTTGGTATCCCTACAGGGTGGTAATTTCTCATGGAATAGAGAGTGTGAATGGCCAAAGCAAGGTAACACAGTTGCACAAGCATAACACTATACTTGTTGTGTAGGCCATTGAATTGAAAGGCTGTGCCTGTAGTTCAACAGGGCAAGCAACCAGCCACTCACCCTTCCTGAGGTATATAAGCACTTCCTCCCATCCTCTCTCTGAAGCACTTTTTTCTTTGCCCCTCCATCCTCCCCTCCTCCTCCTCCGGCAACTTGCATCTTTGCTCCGGGGGATTCCTCCTAAGGTACCTTTAGCCAAGGAAACCTTCCCGCAGCAACTCTAGGGGTGGAACCCTCTTTGAGAGTTCTTTGCCTTTGATACCCCTACAGGGTGGTAATTCCTCATGGAACAGAGAGTGCAAACGGAAGTAACAAAGCTACACAAGCATAACACTATACTGGTTGTGTAGGCCATTAAAATGCTACTACTCTGTGGACCAGTTATATGTGAGAGACATCTGGAGAAGTCTACTCCAAAAACAGGACTGATAAATGTATAGGAATCCTATATGAATATCCTGTATGAATAGGAAGGAGGGTGGGAAGCTCAGATTCCTGAAATTCAGTATTTGTTTTCTCAGTGGATGCTTTGCAAAAATAGTGGCAGAGCTGTTAGTGAATTAATGAAACAGCACAGGCCTCAATGCTGTACAAGTCAGAAGCCAATTCTCTCCCTGAATGTTCTCATTTCTTTGCTAAGCATCATTCATAATGTTAATGTTGTGAACCGAGAATTCCTTGACAAGTAAAATGCCTCAGAGAGGCACAATAAATGCTAGTAACTCTTTCAGCTGCATACGGTGACATAACGTTTTAACTTACCATTCATAATACTTGACTCTGTGGTTTTCACCTCCCTTCTACAGCAGAGAGACAGGCTAATCATGTATTTGTTTTTTCCAGGAACAGCATGACAAGAAAAACTAAAGCACAAGTTGCATTTAAGTATATTCTTTCTGGAGATAGGATCCAGGGATAAAATTATCACGTCTGGTGAATACAAGGAGGATGTGTCCTTTCTCCTTCCATCACTTCAGTAGAGTGTAAAACATTGCATTATTTCCAAGAGATTATTCCATCTTCAGCTCATGTCACCAAATGCATGCGTGCTTAGTCTACAATAATATAAATCCGATGTGCAGTTTTGTAGTCAGTTGCTTACAGTACAGGATGTGACTTTTACTGGACACCAAGCACACTTTGGTTTCAGGCTGCTAATAAACAGCTGCTTAACTATACAGATTTCAACTAAATGTGATTGTATATGCTAGTCTGGTAACCAGATTCTTTTTACTACAGTACAGTGTACTGTGTGTTTGCTGCTGCATAATGCTGAAGCAGAACTAGGATGGTAAGCACTGGGTTACTCTTCTCTGTTACATCCAATGTGTAGTAATACTGAGCTTGCATAAGGTAATAAACAGTGGTGGTGGTGATTTAGGGCAGGGACTGTATGGCTAATCCCAGTTATGGAAGAGATTCTGAAAGTAACGCTAAATGTAAACTGATGTTTTTTTTCCACACAGTGCTACTATGTATCATTTTGTTTGCCCTACGAAACTCCTCTTCAAAACTGTCCTCCTAAGGGGTTAGTGTTGATCTCAACTGATATTCGGTTACAACCAAACCTTCTCTTGTAACATGGCTAAAATAAGACAACCAAAAGCAAGGAAAAGGATTGGTAGAAAAGCATCAGGTGGACAAGAGCAACACAGCATTGTGGCACGATAATGCCGTGTTGCCATTGGGAGTGCGCAGAGCAAAAGATTGGAGCACAAGTGGCGGTGTGGACGAGCATCAAAAATGTGGAACGCGCCTGTGAAGAAGTCAACATGGGATATATTGCCGACAGTTTGACCAATAGGTGGCGGTAGCAACACACATCAGGTACTGAAAAGGAAAATTGTGTTGGTTCTGTGAAAGCGCCACCTATCGGTCAGCAAAACGATGGACTTGAGAGGCAAAACCCCTGTCTGTTGTCGTGGGGCTAGAATAGTGAAGCACTGGGTACAATAGAGATGACACAATATATGTATGCCACCCAGAAAGAGCTGGTTTATATGCAGCTAGGAAACTGAGTGATATCATAGTGGGTGCATGATATTTGCAAACTGAAAGTAGCAGCGTACCAAAGAGCAAAATGCTAAAAGGGAAATGGTATTTTGAAAGCGCCACCTATTGGTCGTACCACTGACGGCTGTGCAACAGACTCCGGTCACAGAACTGCAGTGAATTAACCGAGATAGTAAGTGATGCAGGGAATACAATCTGCCCAGAAGTCACCACGGGATGAATCTCACCTCAAAACAGACAGGTAGCAATATAGCAGCTGATAAAAATGATGAACTTTGTAGCTGTGATCATTGTTTAATGTAAGTCTTACAATGTAAAGCAAACTTGTAAGTGTGCAGAAATCGGTACACACCACATTACTGCATGTGGGCTGTACAATGTGCACGCGCATAGCTGTAGTTAGACAGACCTTTAGAAAGTAAGAGAGCTGAAGCAAGAAATTGAAAGTCAAAGAAGTAGTTGTGCTCATGTGTGTTTCATAGCAAAGAAATCAATATCTAAGTAATAGCTGCCTTGCACTTGCCATGTTACAAGTGCATTAAGCCACTCCGAAGGTGGCATCTAATGGGGAATTAATGCATGGTCGGGCCATTGTAGGCACTTGGCCAGCAGCCTCATGCCACAATGGTCCTAACCATGCATTAATTCCCCATTAGATGCCACCTTCGGAGCGGCTTAATGCTTACATAATATTCTTTGTATTAGGCTCCAATTCACCTGATCAGAAGCAGGGACAAATCCAGAAAGAACTATTGTCGTCTTATGCTAGTGGTGTTTTAGATGTTATTTTAATTGCTATGTTAATTGGATTAAGGTACATGTGATGGTGTGGAACCAATGGTTTTAAAGTGATCAATTATGACATCAGAGTTTTTTTGTCAGTTGGGTGAAGGATATTTATTATGCATTACACTGTCTGTAAGTCATCTTTTGATGAAAGAATCTAAACATATCTGAAATGTGTCAAGTGCCACAGACTATGGTGGTTGTTTTAATTATATTTGTACAATAAATGAACTGAAAACTACCTACAGTGAAGTTTCTCTCTATATGGCTGGTGAAGTGCCTGAATTCCTGTGATTTGTTTGACAAATCTAGAAATACTGTTAAAGGCATAGCATTTTTCCCCAGAAACAAGGGTTATTTTCTTTTCTGTGTATACTTTCTGTCCTCCTGCATCCCCTAGTCCCGGCATCACCCCCACAGCTTCATCACCGACCTTCACATTAACTTACCAGTTATCCACCACTTGCACGGGGCCTATTAGGTGCAGCCTACTGTGCTGGTCATGCGATGCCTGCGGGGGTGCCTAACCTCCCAGGGCATTTCCCTCCCCATGAGTGACAGCATGCAATGATGTACATGCTTGCCCACAGTGGCGTGCCTACATTCCAGCATCTGCTGAGAGCCCTTAGCCCCATGTCACTGCTCTTGCTGGTGCTGCCACCTGGCCTCTATCAGGTGAAAGTCTAGTAGCAAGTGACAGTATCCCCCCCACCCTGAGGGAGGAGAGCTGTCCTTGGGATGCTCAATCCTCCCGCCCCGGCTGGCACCCAGCAATCTGTGCTCATTCCCAAAAACAAGTCACTGACATTGTGAGGGATAGTGTCAGTGCTACACCAACAGCCCAGCCCCACAAGGGTGATTTTTTCAAGGCTGATTAGACTGAAGCAGCTGCTGCTTGCTGGTTCAGCTGGATAGTGAGTGCCACTATGCAACAAAACCTGATCCACTAATGATCAAAGTATTAAACTACTGGCCTGTGGTGCTGAGGCTTGAGGTGCTGGACACCACACCTCACGCCACACTGGTGACCCGGGTTCGGGAATGGACTCGAGCCGTCAGGGGCTGGCAGGGGAGAGGAAGGATTGAACGTCCCACAACTGCACTCCTTCCTCTGGGGTGGGTGGGCAAATAGCATTGCACTGCAGTGGCACCTAGTGGAGGGCAGGTGTACTACAGTTGTGTGCTCAGCAAGGGGGGAGAGTGTGATGGGCATCCGCATAGCAGTGTGTTGACACCATTGCACATCCATCTCTCTCAGGGAGAAAAGATGGAGGAAAACTTACAGGATGATCGCAGCAGCTGATAGTCGTGCCCTGCACCCCCAGACATGAGAGGCACAGCCTCCGGGTGCAGACAGCCCATGGGAATAGGACATGATTTGCACACCAGACCTGGTCCGGGAGTGCAGGTGCTGGCGGCTGGCAATCGCTGGGACCAGTCCGCAGTGTGTGGAGGAAAAATAGAAAGAATATATGAAAAAAAAGTATTAAACTACTGCACTGTATTTACAAATGTAGGAAAGAAAGAAGACTACCAGCTAGTTGAGTTATTTCCCAAACCAACTCAGTATGAGTACCCTGTCACTCCTTTTTCTTCTGGGTATACCTGTCTGGTTTAACACTGAATGTGGGAACAATGTCGACAAAGACCACTGGTTCTGGTAGTCTATTCTGAGTGTCTGCCACTTGTTCTGTAATGCAGTTCATCCCAATATTTCTCTTCAGTCTTCCCCCTTTTAATGACATTGAGAGTCCACTTGTCCTTTCCTCCTTGTACAGCCAAAAAAGCTGCACTTGCTTTGATGGTGTTATTTCTTTTAGATATCTGACCACCGTGTTTCATTTAATGTAAGTATGCTCAGGGAAAGAAACAGGTGCAGAAAGAATTAAGATGCTAAATCAGCCCTCGCATCCCTCCACCCCTTCATGCAAAGTGCTCTACACTGACTGAGTTTAGAGTTGAAATGTAAACACTGTAGGATTTTGGTTCCCCTCTCCTCTATAGCCCCCCCCTCCCCACCCCCATCCTGGCATGTAAAGGAAGTGAGCAGAACAGTCACAGAGTAATTCCAAGCATTTAAAGAACCTAAGGACGTTTTTTTATGCTCTTAAAAATAAATCAGTTTTAAGTAGTAACGCCATAGCAATATCTGTCTCTCCTCATGTGTAATGCCATATGAAGCCATGGAACAGTATAGTAAATTTACACACCAGAACCCTCTCTGCCCCCAGCTCTGTGTATAGCTCTGTCTGCTGCCTTGCCCCTTGTACACCTTAAGTAAACATTTAGAGTAAACAAATCACAGTAGTACCTAGTTTTATGCATTAAGCATTATATTTAATTGAAATACAGCACAATAATCATAATATAACAACAATATGTGTCAGGATCAAGCAGTGACAGCAACCAGAATCGATGGCAAAGGGCCCACAGTGGTGATCCCCTCCCAAAAAATAAACTTGTAAGCCATGGCCCTTATAGCACATGCCTGCACCAGTGCTATGTAAGTGGGCCCAAAGGAAGAGGACACTGCTGTCCTAAAGGGGCTGCAGGTGGAGGGTTTAACTCAGGTGAAGAGGTCTGCTGTGCAAAACTCTAAATGAAATGTCTCCAGTTTTGGAAGTATTTGATGTGGTGCTGTTCTTGAAATAGACGGACAGAGCTGGAAAGTGAAGAGGGTCGGAGTGCATTCAGAAAGGTAAGGCTCACTGCTTCAGTGCACTGCTGTACAGCGCCGGTGAGGCAAGGCTACACTAATATGCCTTGCAGAGATTCAAAGCTAGACGCTTTCTATTAATAGGTGGGAAAACATGCCCGGCAGTATGGGCTCTGAATTAATAGAACTGTCAGAAGAACCACGACCGCCTTACACTTTTCTGATAATTATGCTTCAATCTTGTAATCACTGTTCAAAAAGTATTCAATAATGCTTTTCCAACCACACAGACCAAAAGAATTGGCTTAAAAGATGCTAAGATATAATAGAAAGAGGAAGAGCCAGTTATCCATCTTCCCTCCCCAGTATTCAGACATACAAGAAATTGAAAGTTAATGTACCAGGGACTTTCATTATCTGACCCAATCCATCCTAGCCATTAGCATCCATGGCACCGGAGACAAAGAACCGATATGTCACCAATGTGAGACAGAAAAGGTCACCAAAGTAAGCATCAATAAAGCAATATTTCTGCATTAAATTTCACAATGCTCAGCAGAAAATATACACACACACTTGAAATGCTTTTTACATAATGTATATAAATAGGGAGATATATGTGTTCACAGAAATGAGGAGATAATGATTACTTGTCTCTGAAAAATATTGGTCACTTAATTTCCTGCTGCTCTACAAAGAAGACTGAGGGTGCACTATTTTGTTTGTTAAGCACAAGGTCAGCAACCAGGAATGTGATGTCACAAGCTATTCAGAGGCTCACTGCATGCAGAATAGATGTACATTTTTTTAATGCCCCAAATCATGCATAAATCCAATTGTGTCATTAACTGTAGCTAGTTAATCTAGCTGGACCCCTCTATAAGAACTTAATGCATTGCATCTAAATGACACCCACTTAGATGTCTATCCTTGTTCCATAACAGTAGTGACACTCAGTGGATTAAAGAGTAGAAATCTACTGTACTTAGGCAATAACTAAGGTACAGCATAGAGGGATGTTGTCAGTCAGATGCAAACTCCTTAGGGTAATGAAGGGCTTGAGTTGAAATCAAGGGTACACTAAAAGGTTCTCCTTCCACCAATAACTGCTTGATGTGGAGGCAATTCTGTTATAAGCCTTTGCCAAAATTAAAGCTCTTAGAAACCAGTTTTATTAGGTTTCAGGTCTTTGTGTACATAGCTGCGTCCTTAGCATCATACCTCTCAAGTGTCCCACATTACGAGGGATGTCCCTCATCTGACCACTCAGAACTGCTCCCTCCCACATGGAAATAGAGCTGCCCACACAGAAGAGGGTCTACCTCACATTGTAAATTCAGACTTTAAAGCAGACATTCCGGATAATCTATTATCTTAAATCAAAATGTAATCTTTCCCAAATAAAGGCATCAGTTTCCCCAGTGTTATAAGCTTGTACTGTATCTCCAATGTCTCCATGTTAGATAAAAGTTTATTTTTATCCAAGAACATTCCAGTTAGGACACAGAGTCATAGTTTCAACAGTAGT
Source organism: Neoceratodus forsteri (assembly GCA_016271365.2). Taxonomy (NCBI): domain Eukaryota; kingdom Metazoa; phylum Chordata; order Ceratodontiformes; family Ceratodontidae; genus Neoceratodus; species Neoceratodus forsteri. The sequence goes on along the minus strand of CM057450.1, from coordinate 1,037,247,571 downwards.
CCTCTACAACAGTATGTGACAAACATATAACAAAAGAACAGTACAGAAAAATGATTACTAACATCATCTCAAGTATTTGCAGGTTTGAATAAGAACATTTTTGAGGCCACTCTGGAATTCAGATATTGAATTTTTAGCATGTGTTTGGCCGGTTTCACCAAGACACTTCGACAACTTTGTTGTCAAAATCCCCAACATTGATGGGCAAAACTTTGTCGTAATTTCACTTGTCAGAAAATCTTTTTTTTTTTTGGGGGGGGGGGGCACATTTCTAAATAATCAGCTCCAAGGTGGAGTTGATTTGAACAGGGGTGAAACACTAGCAAAACAGGTGCTGGTGTACAGCGGGATCATTACCGTGACAATCTTGAATTTGTCGCTGTAATGGTCTTTGCTGTAATTTTTTTGTTTCACCAATATGTGTCTTTGGCCATGTTTGATGACGTGTCCCACATTATGAGTGTTAGTGTTGCAAATGTTGATAACGAAATGTTAAGAACTGAATTATCAGTAAAAGCTGGACCAGTGCTGCACCAGTTAGAAAGACTGCATTCCAGTGTCCAGTGTTGCAACAGGTGTATAATAAAATAAAATTTTAAAAACTGTAACATTTAACTTTTAGCCTTTCTATGCTTCTAGCTTTGCTCTAATATTGGTCATATATATGTGTATACATTTAAACTGCATAATTTGGTTTGCATTTTAGTATGTTTCAAAAACATGTATTCATAAACAGCTAGCCTAATAAACATGGCTGTCATATCACAATTTGTCGTGAAAAGCACCATAATAAATGTCACAAGTAATGGAACTCTGAGCTCACAAATCCTCCGCTTCATAAGCAGGGACCAAGTACGCTGTGCAGAAATGAACTAATTTATAGAGTTTTGCCACCAACTCTACTGTTCGACACACAAACTGTGCAATACCCAGAAGCCATGAAATGCAGCTGTGCTACCAGCAAGGAGGCACCACAAAAAACAGAAGCGAATAGCACAGAAAGTGACAGGAACCATGAGGTGGACTTATGTCCAGCAGAAGGCGCGTGATGGGGCTTGACATGGTGGTTGGGCTGACATGGGCAGTCTGGGTGACTGGGAGAAAAGGCCAGCAAATGTGGAAAACTGGCTCCCTAAGAAAGAGGCAAGATGCCTTGATGGGCAGGAGAACTAGCTTCACGTGTTAGTCACTGGTAATTTATTAATAAAATGTATATACTGGCACCCACTCTAGTAGCCATGGTATCCCACAAGTCCCTTGTAAGTGGAAATGTGTCCAAGCATACCCTAAAAGCCTGGACTGTCTTTATATTCACTATCTCCACTGGTAGGCTGCTCCATAGGCCCACCACCCTCTGGGAGACAAAGTGACTTCTAATGGTAACCTTGAATTTACCACCTCTGAGCTTTAGGGCGTGTCCCAGCATCCCGCTACAGGACACCAGATCAAACATTTCTGTCTGCTCCTTGTTGATACCCTTCGGTATGCATCACAATCTGTTGCTGGGGAAATGAGTGATGTCAGAAGCTGAGAAGTGTGATCTCTGTTAGACCATGATCACCGGACAGAGAGAGAGAGAGAGAGAGAGAGAGAGAGAGACCCTGTTTCATAAATATGCCCATAAAGGTTGGAATAACTTGCAATTTTGATTTCATTTGGAATGTTATGTAACAGAATTCTGATGTTGACCACTGGGATTTTTCCCACAGGGAGTGGAACTCTTCTTTCATGCACAGTTGGTTAACACAGAAAGGAGCAAGTATACTATGCGTGCATCCAAAACTGCTTTGGAGAAATGACATCCTTATTCTGTAGATATCTTGGCTACAAACTCATTACTACAAGCCAGCTCACTGGTGTGGCAGTAGCACTGCCACTTGAGATGATAATGACCCGGGTTCAGGGCTGGCCTAAGGAGGAGAAGTGAACATCCCAGAGGATGTCCTACTCCTCAGGGAGGGAGAGGGCATAGAGTCCACTATAGTACTGCAACCCCAGTGACTACAGGTGGCAGCACTGCACATAGGAGCTGGTGTGCAAGGAGGGGGATGCCAACAAGCTCTGCTGTGTGCTGACACTTATCTGCATGCATGTGCATCTATAGGAGCTGTTCACACTACCGGATCTGTACCGGTGCCAATGGTGTAGATGAGTTGCACCAGTGCAGAGCGGGCAGTGTAAACAGCTGCTGGAATGTCACAAGCAGCTCCACTGTGGCACACAGCATCTCCTGGTTTGTTGGGAACATGAAGCAGAATGCATCCATGCAGGCATTTTTTGCAAGCATGTAAAATGTTGCTTTGCATGCACCAGGGGCCATTACCATTCATTAATCCCTCTGCTGTAAATACTCCCAAAACACAGGAAGGTCATCGAGATTGCTGTATAGCTGCAGAGTGTAAACGAAGAGGGCAGTGGTGCTATCGCAGTGGAGCAAGCTGATTCAGATAGCAATGCTCCAGGTAAGTTGTAATGTAAAAGCACCTTATAAACCTACTGTCTGCATCCTTTGGGGGTTTAAGAAAAGCAGCAAACCCCTGCAGACATGGCAGCCTGATTCTGCCCTGCACCGTAGGCCCCATACTGCCAGCCAGGGCACCCAGGAAACTGAGCTTCAAATCTATTGGGGGGAACTCATCCCATCCTCCAGTGGTCCCACCTGGAACAAACCAGGGGGGAACCAGAAGGGTTAGTCAAGTCCAGGAGAAGGCAGGTGATGGAGCTGGACATGGGGGTCAGGCTGTTAAGTGTGTCTGGGTGACAGGAAGAAAAAGTTCAGTAAATGTGAAAAAAAACATTACTACAAGAGAGAAAGTGTGTTGATTGGTGAACTGTGAGTGCTCCTCCTGTTAGACATATCCTCAGGCTCCGAATAAAATTCCAGTCATGGGTAATACTGTAGTTCCCATTCTTTCAGTTCAGTTAGCAAGTGGCTGGGATAAATCAAACCCACCAATTGGCTAGTGAGAGCTACAGTAGAATCACTGTAATTACAATCACATGTGTCAAAATTCCCAACATGAACACCCTCACAACCCACCTGGAAGTTCTAGTCTACATCCTTGATGTCATTAACATCCGTCCCCCAAATGCACACGCTACTTCTGAAATTTACACTCCTACTTTACATATTTGCACCCCTTATCTTGATGTTTGTGCACTCTACTTTGTTTTCAAATCTACCACCCTATATATCTCACCATCAGCTTACTACCAAAACGTACTACTGGACATTCACAACCATGCGACCAAACTTGACTTTTCTCTAACTGCTGTTTTTTAGGTGTTATAAAGCTGTTGTGTTTGAAATTGCAAGGATTGTTGTGGGGGAATTAGTACAATGCTGAGTATATTTTTGTGTTGGGGCAACTGAGAGGATCCATTATATGTTGTTTTTTTCACAATGTATTTGTGGCTCTAGGCCAACCAGCTCTCAATCTGCCACCAGCGACAAACTGACAATATTCTTGCCGACCCTCCTCATGATCCTCTGTGGACTTACCCTCACCCCACAATGGATCCACTGTAGTGAGGGCTACCTGTCCCCACCCCTTCATGTTCCAGTATCTTTTGAGGAGGCAGGCTGGCCAAACGAGGCCTGAGCATGCCAGTAACTGCCAGCATTTAGAGGGCAAAGAGGATCTTACCCTTATAGTTTAGCATAGCTAAGTCAGCAACAGTGCAGTCCTAAATCACTTGTCTCACCCACCTCATCAGCACCACGCAGCCGCCATGTCAGCTTTACACATGTCCATCTTTCATGAGGGAGCAGACTCCCTTGACCACCATGAGGGGTCACTGCTGAGAAGGGCAACAGTGACAACCCACACCAACTAGGAAGCAATACCATGCAACATCATATCTCCCAGCCTGCTGCCCAGCTGCAGAGACCCAAGATTATGCCTGATCTTGGATTACTCACATGGAAGCATGCTGTTCTTCCTATGTGTCAGTGAGTGGCCCCAGATCCATTATATGTAAGGAAAAACCCATGCAGAGTATGGCTTAAACAAGCAATGAGATGCTATAGTGTGCGTTATTTTCAGCCAATAATCACACACCTTGGTATGTTGTCAGGCATGAAGTATAAACTAGTGCTTTTAAACTCACCTGAAAGTGCAATTACTGGCCATAGTTACAGATCCCAGAAGTGTTGTATTGTACTTATTAAATGGCTTGGTAACTGGTCCATCACCACAACAGTATGGCTACTGTGCTCAGCTTCAGCAACCTGGGTTCCAGAATGAGTTAGGGACACCGGAGGGCCCCTAGCAGCAGAAAACAGAAGGCCACTGGACTTGTGCCATACAATGCATCTGAGACGTGCATTAATTCAGCATACATCCATGCCCTGTCATTGCTTACTGCTTGCCTAGCACAAACATACCATACCATTAGCAATATTTCCCACTGTGCAAAAATGCAGCCCCATTACTCCAGGTTCCACACATCAAAGTCAAATCCTTTTTTTGGCATGATATTGCTGTTGCCTCCTCAAAAGCCAAAGAAGATAATAAGTTCCTCACTTTCTCTCAGTGTTCCTGTTGGCAAAATCCCAGTCTATGTCCCACACTTGCTGCAGGCCTACTCTGGAATGCAGAGCACAACCTGTTTAACAATCACTTCTCCACTTAATGCAAAAGCAGTTTTGATGTACTTGCCATTATAAAACCATCAGACTGCTATCATGACAGCTATGATTTGGGGCCTGTCCTATAAATTCTGCTCTTAGGGAGATTTCAGCCTTCCTCCCTCCCTCAGTGGATTCAGTACTTCAGCCAGGAACTGCATGCAACAGCTCATGACGCAGCTACTGTTTATGAATTACCATCACTGCTCTGGTCTACAGATGCAGGGTTTAATGTTTCAACTAAATGAATGATAGCACAGCTGACTTACAACACAATATGTCTTTCCTTTGGTACCTGCACAACTTCTAAGCGGGAAGGGCTTAAACATAGGAAGATCCTTCCTTAGAGTGAAACAGTCAGTGAAAGTTTCCCTAGTGGACTCTGAGCCTGGGATCTCCCAGTTCATCCTTCTCTACTCTAGACACTGGACTACACTGCCTCCCCTTTTGACAACTCAAGGACTAAAAAGAACTGTTAAAAGAGCGGAAGTCAGTGGATGAGATCAAAGCAGTTTCAGAGGTATGATATGGGGCTGTCAACAGATAATGGCAATCCCTCCAGCAGAAGGTGACTGGAGCAGAGGATGGCCAAAAGGAGGTGCCAGACTCCCATACATAAAGTGGAAAGCAACAAACAGCATTCTGCTGAGACTGATCGTATAGCTGGCCTCTGTCTCTTCATTTCCATTGTTAGACATCAGTTATTGGCTCAATTTTTCATCAATAGTTGCTCACTCAAAGCATTAACAGAATACATAAAGTGTGGTAGAAATGAGTAAACCCTCGGACAGTAGAAACACGATCACATGACCAAACATATCATACAAATACTGACCAGAGTTGAGGGATATAGTTGGAAAATATTGACCATGAGGAATTAACTACTGCTTAACAATCGTTATATTGCCTGAGGTCAAAAACTGAGGTCAATATGACTATTAGAAGGTCACAGTTCATACCAAGAGGTCAATATGTTCCCACTACATCACAAAACAACTTTGGTCAATAACTATTTTATTTGACCTTGCCCAACTTACACTACCCCCCCATTCCCAGATGCTGCCATGCTACGCCTCCTCTATCCATCAAAACTCTGCCTCCAGTCTAATTTTGTTTTGTTAGGGGATTCACTAAGGGTGGTTCCAGAATGATTTCTGATATTTTTTTCTTATTCTAATATACACGCACACATACCCTGCCAGCTAACTCTACTCAGACTCAAAACCATTAAATTTATACTTTTAACTGTCCCCCTATGGTTTCTGTGGAGACATTCCCCACACATCCTACTTGCACTTACTTTAATGCTGCTTCCATGGTTTCTGTGGAGACCCCCCCCCCCCATACACATGCACACACCAACTGGTGCTTTCTTTAATGCCAACAGGCACCGTGCAGCATGACGAGGGAAGCTGGATTCAATCCATGAGAGAGAGAGAGAGACGTGTGAGCAAGATTTGGACAACAGCTAGTAATGGAGGTTAGTGGAAGGGAAAAAATGACTGCCATCTAGAGTTGGGGGAGCGGGGCAGTCGGTCATCATCATCATCATCTTGGTCAAGAGGTGGGGTGGTATGCTACACTACCAAACTGGCACTTTGATGCTAGCAGGGGCAGCATGGAGAAGTAAGCTAGTAGAAAGACTGAGAGAGAGAGAGAGAGAGGTGTGAATATGATTCAGCCAGCAGCTGGTAGCGAAGGGTGAAAACCAGCCACAATCTTGTGTTTGGGGGGGGTGGCAAGGAGGTTGTCACCATGGTCAGGAGTGGGGTAGGCTGCTAGACTACCAGGGATACACAACATCACATTTAAAAATAAAAATAGCAGGCAGCTGGCACTCACTAGTGGCGATAGATGCCACATGTTTGCTTTTCTGTAAGTGATGATGCGCATGTTCCAATTTAGCGGACAATCATTTTTAGACTATTGTCCATTGCTAGGATGATTATCCATTGTCAAGTGAAGGCAGGGCAAAAGATACTGGCTATTTCTGGTCATGTGACAAGGTTTTGGACATTCACAGGCCAGTATTTTAGTACAAGGTTTAATCATTTGTGCTATACCCTGTTGCTGTGACAGTGATCAGCAGTCTCTGAACTATTGCCTGCCAAACCAGTCAATAGTCTTCAGGGCATGAGCAGTGCCTTCTGTTGCCTGTCTGTTGATCTTTAAAAGCTGCTGCTGATCTTCAGAGTTGCTACAGCCAAAGAAAAATTGCTGCACTGCAGCATCTTGTTAACAGATTCCGCTGCTTGTTCAGCATGGTTACACTTTATTAAAAATAGCTCCAGCTCATTAAAGGCAGCTGTTGATTAACAGAAATAGAAACAGCACTCAAATGGAGAGAGCAACGTTCATTTAAGCTAAATCTATGTAGAAATCTGTCATTAAAAAGGGTTAAACAAAGAAGTACAAATATGGACTAAAGTTCTTGGCTAACAATAGATGATCATCATACCTCAGGATGAAAGAGTGACCTACATAGGCAATAATGCCCTCAATTATAACCTACTGTCAGTCACTTTTTTACCCTCCAGGCAATTGTTTTCCACCCTATACCCCAGCTCCAGTCCATATTTGAATGCTATGGACACATAACTCAGCACCAGGGCCATTGACATTGGTCTTGGGCTCTATGCATCAAAGTGTGGATTGCCTAACGCACCACATATCTCAGGCATGTAGACAACCCTATGCATGAATGCCATGCAGTTGGGGTTCGGTGGCATTCATGATCATTGTGCCAGCCAGCTGTGCACCAGATCCCCAGCAGCACATTCCGCTCCACACCAGGAGCTGACTGGGGGTGTGTCAGGGGCGTGCCCACACTCCGCATGATTCATGAAGGCACAGAATCATGTGGAGTGCCAAGCAGGAGTTATGGCAGAGGGGACCCTGCCATAACTGCATTGCATGACCACATGGATGCTTCCCCCCATGCACACTCAGTCCCTGGGCATGATATTCCCAGGCATCCCCACCAGTCACGAGACAGCAGCCAGCACATATTCCCTGCTGCCCACCACGTTAGGCTGTTGCATGCCACCCACAGGTACTGCATGGATATAGCAACAGAGGGATTGCCACAGTACCCGTTGGGCAGCTACACAACAGTACGTTTGTGCCAGAGTGGAGTCCTAAGGCCATAGACATGGGAATACACAGGTGGATTTTATTTTTTAGTCTTTGGTAACTGGGTAAGACCCTCTAGGCACAAGTGCCTGTCTTTAGAGGGACCTGGGAGCCCTGGTTGGTTAAATGACTTGCTCAGAGCCACACAGTACGCAAGTGGAGGTTGTGAGAATCAAACCCAGGTCTGGTCTGCTGGATGTACCAACCTCGTTCACACCTCGTTACTCTAACCTCTAGGTTATACTGCCAGCCCACACTGCAGACATGCCATCAGACAGTGTGTGCCATGGTAGGACTGTAAAGCCACACGGCTGGGTCTATGTGACAGCACCTTATGCAGACCATCCATGGGGTATGCATGCGGCATGGTGTTGTGCTGATTGAAGCACCCTCCTGGACTGGGTCTGTGAGCTGTTGCACAGTGGCACAGGCAGCTCCAACTCCATGTCTCAGGCACAACCATGATGCTGGCCTGACACTACTATTACGGTTGACAGTGGTGGGTGGCATATGTACAGGTGGACCACTGTCCTCTCCATCCTGAACAATCTGCTGTACATGCCACCTGTCACTTGGGTTTGTGGCCATATGCCATCCATACTACCCATGGGTGTGCTGCATGGCTGTGGCAGCTGTACTCACCAGTCAGGTCCCCCTCTATGATATCTGAGTACACCAGGTGGCTGGGGAGTGCTGGAGGGGCCATTCAGGTGAATGCCCACACCTTGTGAAATGTCTGATTTGCATCTCTCATACTCCCCCCCCCCGCAGTGCAAAGGATCCACTCTGCTCCACATGTCTGCCCCCCATGAACCTGCATGCCAAGGGGGCAGAGCCATGGACAGGTGGCCGACGATGGTGAATACTGGCTAGTGTGCACCTGTCTGCGGATGTGGAGTTGAGAAGGCAGGGTATGCACCTTTGGTGCTTACCTTACGCCCTTTGATGCATAGAGCTCAGTGTGTTTACTGAACTGATGGGTGGAAGAAGAAATTTTCAGGTTTTTTCCCCACTGGTCTGTTTTCTGTGAGGAAATAAGGTTACAATGTTTTTTGATGCTGTACCCCTTTTAACCAAAGTGCAGTAAAACTTTCTATCATATGCCTAACTCCTTTATAGGGAGCCCCACGAACTTTCCTAGTTGGTTTGCTTGCTTGATTTCTCAACAGGAGTTAACTGTCAGATGTTGTAGATCAGGCAGTGATATAAAAGTTTTCTTAACCATGAAACACCCTGCCCCGTCCCCAAAACATCTCTCTGGTCTTACAGGAAAATAGTTCCTGCACTGGCAAATAAAACAGGAAGCAAAACCAAAACAAGGTAATAAAAAAAAAAAACATCACGGAAAAAGAAAAAAGGCAGGTGCATAGAAGAATCTGAGTGTGCAGGAAGTTAATATAGGAGACATGAGAAAGCTTGGCAACAAATTAATTGGTGGATGCCTCGCCATGGAAAGGATGGATAGTATCTTAAAATGGATTTGTAAGCCTAATATAGTTAAAGTAACCAGATGAGAGTTGTGAACAGAAGCTAGTGAAGTATAAGCAAATCAAAGGCTAGATACAGTGCTTAAATAAACAATACATTCTTCCCGTACCTTCCTATTCAGACACAGAACAGGCAGATACAACCCACAGTCTGGATTCAGAGGGCTAGAGAGAGAGAGAGAGAAATGAATCAGTGAGGTGGTTAGAATAGGATAAATACAGTTTGACCAAGGGACAGAAAGGGGTTCTGGAGTACATTTAATGAAAAAGTTAAATGACCATGGTGTCCAAAGTTTACGTAATTTCCTTAGAAGGTGGGCAATGTTATTTTTTCTCATCATTCCACAACAATGGGTGTCCTGAAAGCTGCAATCAAGAACACATATGCAGAGAAGGCAATCTTGTTCAGCTGACAAAATATGCACAGAGGTTGAGAAAACTCTTCAGTTTCTTTCAATCCTGAGGTGTTCTTTGCAAACATTAGCAGAATATTGTAGAAATGTAAATATAAGCAGACTCACTAGACCATAAAGCCTTCTTCTGCTGTCTACAAAATAAGCTAATTTCTCGAAGACGATATGTCTGTTACACTTCATATCTAAAAATATACTAAGGAACCATGTGTTCTGATAATGAAGGAAGCGTGACCGATTAAAGTGTGGTATTTGTGGGGAATTCGATCACATTACTTCTCAGTCTGCTAATCATTCCCACTGTAATCTTTGTGATGAGTCTGGCCACATATATAATGATTGCCCCTGGGCAGCCCGTAATAAACAACATACTTTTAGATCCAGATAATTCAATCAAGAATGCACAACAAGCTACCCACACACAACTGCCGCAGGCTCCGACTGAGACATACCAGCAGCCTGATACCACCCCGTCGGTCCCTTTGAGACTGACCCTTCTAACCCTTCCTTGGACATTCCTCTGGAAGAGAGTCGTGAGGTAGTTCCTCTTCCAGAATGTAATGTGGCTCAAACATCAGATCCCAAAATTTTGGCAGATGTTATGCCCCGGACACTTGGTCGACTCCTGTTACTAGGAGAAGAAGTGTGAGACTTACTAAAGCATCTCTGCCACCTGAGGATTTGGATGCCCACAATGTGTTTTGATGCCCTCCAGCAGGGGGACACTGGTGATCTTCAAGATGCTGAAATGGTGTTGGCTGCCTCTTCTGTGCCTGACCCATAGGCTGTGGATGAACATCTGATTGTACAGGATAAGAAGGAAAAAAAAATAAAAAAATAACAGACAAAAACATGATTGAAGAAACCTGGATTACAAATACTTTTGGCTAAATTACTAGAATGGTTATTGCTGCTTTGAATACATGCAGCATAAAAAACGCTGTGAAGAGGGTGGCTTTATTTTCCTGGTTGTCAGAGTCCGCTGTGTGTTTGATTTTCCTTCAGGAGACATGGATGGATTCAAGTTTGATGCTGTATACTTCTTGCAATAACTGGGTGTGGGGACCATCTTATTGGTCATTTGGGTTGGATAGGGCAGATGGGGTAGGTATGTTGTTTTCAGGTGTGGGGTTTATCTTTCAAAAATTGGTGGATCAAATCCCGGGAAGGGTCCTTATTGTGGATGGAATGTGGCATCAGGTTCCTAGTAGGTTTGTTTCTGTCTATGAGCCACAGTCTAAGGCAGATTGGGTAGATTTATTTTCCCTTTTACAGCCTTATTTAGTCACTACTAGAATGGTGTATATGGGTGGGGATTTTAATGTTACTTTGGATTTTACAGCTAGATGTTGGAGGGGCAAGACAGTTTATTGTGATTCACATGCGTTTAAAAAATGTATGGATACGGCTGATCTGCATGACTGTGCCTCTAACTTGGGGTGCAAGTTTACTTCTGTAAGGGGAACACTCACTAGCCTAATTGATTACTTGTTGGTCTCAAATACCTTTCAAATTCATGCCACGAAAACTGTCTCGGTGGAGTTTTCAGATCACCTTATGGTAAAATCAGTAGTGAGTACAGAACCAGCCATAGTATCTGCTTTAGGGAGTTAGAAAATGAATGTTTTAGCCCTGTCCGATAAAGGGGTAGAATTGGCTCTTTTGAACATATTTATTACTAAAGTTTCAATTATGCCATTATATGATGATTTAGGAGAATGTGGAGGGATTTGAAAAGGGAGGTCAGAGGCTGGTTGATCTCATATGGTAAACAGAAGGTGAGATCTGATTTTTTCCATTATTTGCAATTAAGGGATCAACTTCATCGATTATATTCTGCAGTTTATTTGGGTCACCAGGATTTTTCTGCCCTTATTCAGACTGTGAAATTGGACATGCAACAATTTCAATATGATAGGTCTAAGACATTGTATGCAGCAATGTCTTTTGGTACACAGAAAGTGCCTTATGTAGATTCCTGTGTGATTTGTAAAGATAGATGGCATAACTCACAGATTACTAGTCTCCTGTCAGATTCTGGTAAGGTTATTTCTGATGGGGTAGGGATTTGGGGTGAAATGGAAGGGTACTTGAAAACCTTATTTACTTCCTCAGATGTGTCTCAGATAATGGTTAATGACGATTTTTCAGACATTCAGTTCCTCAGCCGGGTACACAGGAGGTTCATGAATTGGTTAGACCTGTACAGAAACATGAAGTGTATGGGGTAATTCAGGATTTAAAATTAGGGGTTTCTCCAGGGAAAGATGGAATTCCATATGAGTTATATAAAACCTTTATTGACTTATTTAATTATCGAGTCTTTATTACTTAATTACACAAAAATGTGTCCCTTTAGATTTTTCAGTGGGGTTGGTAAATTTTTCACATAAATCAGGAGAAAGGAGGTACCTAGGGAACTGGAGACCTATCTGTCTTTTGAATTCAGATTATAAAATTGTGTCCACTATTTTGCAGAGAAGACTCAAGCAGGTGGCTCCTCTCTTGGTTCATCTGATTCAGGCCTGTTCCATTCCTGGCCGGCTGATCCAGGATAATTTAGGTTTAGTTCGGGATGTCTTAGCATACTGTATGCGTAATGAGATCCCGGAGTTTTTGCACACCTTAGATCAGAGCAGGGCATTTGATAGTGTGAACCATGTGTTTTTGTTTAAAGTTTTACAGTCTTACAATATACCAGATAAGTTTATTTCTTGGATCAAGATGGTTTATCAAACTGCTCAGGTGGCAGCTCTATTAAGAGGGGTAGAAGGGAGGGCAGTGTCGGTTCCCTCTGGAGTGCATCAAGGGTGTCCATTGGGCCCTTTACTTTATGTGTTTGCATTGGATTCTTTGCTCAGGAAAGTTGTAGTCAATCCTGCTAGTCATGGGTTTGTTGGCAGGGGTGAGGGTGAGACAGTTAAAATTCTTGCCTATGCTGATGATGTCTGTGTGTTTGTCCAGAATGAGCAGCGTATGCATCATCTAATGAATATGTTGGCCAATTTTTCAATGATTTCTGGTGCTTTATTGAATAAGGAAAAGAGTAAAGGACTGCTCCTGGGACCTCAGACCTTTTCAGGTTCCCAGCTAGCTGATACCCCCATAGTATCTGGGCCCAGTAAGATTTTAGGCCTCAAATTTGGGTCTAAGGATGATGCTGCACCGAGTTGGCAAGATAGTTTGGAGCTGGTAAATCGGAAGGTCCAGAGATGGAAGGGGTGGAGGTTGTTTAAATTGAAAACAGTTTAGGTAATGAAACTGTTCCTCCTTCCATTATTATTGTATGTGGGTATGGTGTTCCCCCTGCCTCTAAATCTAGAAACCCATCTGTACTGTTTATTTTTTCAAATGATTTGAGGATGTCGCTTAAATCCGATTAAAAGAGTGTTTACCTATTTGCCTAGACAGCGAGGGAGTTTAGGGATGATACATCCGGTGGTTTTTTTTCATTCTTTATTTTGGTCTGTTTCTTTTAAGTTGAGTCTATCATTAGTATGGGGGCTGGCCCAAACACAGTTTAATATGGTGTACAGCGATTATTTGACGTCCTGGGAGACTGACCTGCCCAATATAGGATGAGGGAGATGGCTGCCGGGTTTTTTCAAATCAACTGTGTTAAAATTAAGGAAATGGAAGATTACTAATCATGATTTAATTACTGTTCCTAGGAAATTATTTTATGCAAAAGTTATGGAACTAGAAGGGGTGATAGAATCAAAATTTAAACATTGTAGGCCTTCGAAGATTAAGCTGGTCTGTGCCCACTTAATGAATCCCAGAATTCCTATTAAGATGTGGGATATCGTGTGGTTGGGATCATATGACAGATTAAATGTGAAAGGCAATCAAATGCATAAATCAATGAATGACCAGGAGTGTGCTTATCCAGTTTGTGGTGGAGTGTTGGAAACTATGGAACATTTTTTATTTACATGTTCATATGCTTCAGGATTCTGGACAGTGGCGGCTAGACAATGGAAGATGCCCTGGTTATTACGACTTACTTATGAACAATTGATTTTGGGGGCTGTTTTGCAACTCTCTGGAGGGTTTGATGCCAGTACTTTACATGTGTTTTTTGCCTGTATTAAATATTATTTGTGTCAAGCGAGGGTGCAGTTTGCTTTGCAACAGAAATATTTGGGTCACCCTCAACCATGTATCATTATTGCAAACTCTGTTCGAGAGGTATATATACGAATGAGTGTTTGTTTCATCCTAGGGCACAAGTAAATGTTTGGTGGAAGGGTTTTTTGTTTCTTTTAAAGTATGAATAAGGAATTGTGGGGTGGTGGGGTGAGTCTGGGGTTAGTTTTCTGATCTTATTTTGGGTTGTTTATGTTCTTGGATATTTGTATACTGTGATATTTCTGTGATGTTTATGTTTATCAATAAAACATCCCCCTACACTTTTTGATAAGTGCCCTGGGATCTTTAACATCCACCTAAACTACCACCAGAACAGGTAGATGGGACCTTGGTTTAACATCTCATCTGAAAGATGGGAAGCTGCCACCCACCTCCCTCCAGTATAGCTTGCTCAAGCCCACTTTTGCACTGTGATGCCCCCTACCTAATTTAAGGTATTAAGATATTGTTAATCACTTGTAAATTTACTTTACCATAGGTCCCTTGTTGTAGTGTATTACTATGTGCCAAATCTTTGTTTGTAACTGTTACTTTTTATTTTATTATCTACTCCCCGACGCATCTGGAGAGCTTTTACCGGCTCAGTATGTCTTTCCTAGTTTTGAAATAAATAAATTCATAACAAATAGTATGGTGTGGTATGGTAACAATTCTAAATGGAGAGAGGCTTCTAGTGTTTGTTCTCCTTACAAATTACCTGGAGGATAGCAGATTGCCAAAACAGGCAAAGTTAGTGAGGTCACACATATAATAATGTTTTCCGTTCTGGTCACCTTGTTATATGGATGCTGATATTGACAAAATGCAATGACAGGTAACCAGAACAGTTTATGGACTTGGAGGGCTGAATTAGAAGAAGACTAAAGAGACTATGGGTCTGATTTTTAGTAGATGGTCAGCAGTGTTCCAACTAGTCAAAGTTCAGCTCCAGTCACAAAAAAGACTGGAGGGGAGTTCCTTGGCTTTTGCATGAGCATGGAGATAAGTATCCAACTATGCTCATTGCCCACACAAAATCATTTACTTTGCTGGAGCATGATCAAGGGAAGCTCCGCCCCCCCCCAAGCACTGGCTCCATGCATCCTAATTTGGTAATTTGAAGCATCCATGATTTGGGATCTACGGGATGGGTTTGTCCTAGTTCTAATCTTCATGTGATCAAAACATAAGACTAGTAGCTCCGCCCTGGGCCTGTGCAGCCACAATTATGTACAATCAACATCTCTCACTGGAAAGTATGAGGTCAGCATCCAGAGGTCCAATGGTTCACCAACTTATCCCCCTTTGATTCCCCCCCATATACCTGCTCATGTACAATATACATACTATGCCTGTTTTCCTGCTTAAGAGATCCTTCCTGGTGGCCCAGTGGTCTAAGGACTTTGCCTGCATCTGGCTATACCTGCTGTATCCATCACCTACCTGGATGCAGAGAGTGCAATTTTCAAAGCTCTGTCAAATTGCAACAGTCAGATGTGCTTGATGCAGCATCCACCCCCCTTTGGATACATGAGCTGTTTAAAGACCTCACAGGGCTATTAAGCCATGGTCTGCCCAGGGCCACCAAGTGGTTCGGCTACAAATTAGCAACACCATGCTGGCAACCTAGATTTAGGAGCAGACTTGGGGTGCTGGAAACAGATGGCCAGAGCTGGAGAAACTTTGTAGCTCTGGGAAGGTGGAGTTACAGCATCGCCACTACCCCTGCGATGGTCCAAGGAGTTTGCTGTTCAACAGTGGCATCCTGCATGGCATCAGCAGGGGGGTGGTGGGAAGAAGGTACAGAGAAAATGAAATGCAGGAGGAAACAGTAGGCAGGTGCCAGTATAGAGTCACTGATATTCATGAACCCCACGCCCCTGCCAAAACCTCAGGTCCTTAGTTAGGCCTGATTGGGGGGATGGGAGCAAAATCCACTGAGGAAAGAAAAATGATTTGGTCAACTTAGTCCATGGCTGGTCTACTTTATCCACTGATGTACATGTGGTGTTCTTGTGGGGCACCTTGTGCCTGCCTAATGACAATTGTGCCTGGGTGCATCAGGGCCAGCGTCGCCCCTTGGGCAATGTGCCCAGAAACAGGGTGAGAGCAGCAGATAGAAACTCCTAGCCTCTGGTCTCTAAACCAAGCTCAGACACTTTTATAAGTGTGAATTTATTTATCTCTTTCTTTTTTTTTGTGAAATTTATTTATGGAATATATGATATGCAGCATACATCATACACTAGAAATGGGAGAAGACATAGCTCCTCACCCTGAAGGTTCAGAACTAATAGTAAGGGAAAATACAAAACTTAACAGTTAATACATGTGCTCCTCCAAGTACAAGGTGCCACAATTTACAATGCATGAGTAAAATCCATAATAATGAACACGTAGCTCCATTATGCTCTAACCTACTCATAGGCATTAAAGTCTATTTAATAGTGGGACGGCTGGAACATTCAGGGAGCAGGTCCACCATGTGAACAAAATTCTGGTCTCAATAATATTGCATAGCACCCCACCATCACACAATCTGCATATCTATTCCAGACAGGAATACAAAACAGGAATAGATCATTCTAAAAGTTTACAAACTGAGTGGTGTATTTCATGCACCCAGCTATTACCTGCCCCACTTCCCGAGACCACTGCATAAGTGAGCAATGCAACTTTCGAATGAACTAGTAAAACATGGCAGGTGTAACAATAATACATTCAACTTGACTGATACTAAGGCTGAACAACAACTTAAATCAATGGAGCTTCAGCTTGGCAAACGTTGTACTGCACAGTCTGAAATGGAGGCAATCCTGCTTGTAGGAAGAGGCAGCAAAGTCTATACGATACCCCCATGGCTCAAGTTTCAGGTGCCATCAAGGTTCTCTGAGTCTACAGCAGAGTCCTTAGACAGCTCTTTCTCTGTGTAAGGTGCTGCAAAGGAAGGCTCCATGAATACATGCATCTTGTTGCAGTGGCGGACCTGTAGTCTGGGTGGGAACAGGCATCTGGGCCCCAGTCCCTTGCTGCACAGGCATTTTCTTGACTTGCTGCAGATCTTTTTTCCATGCCTGGGTTTGTGTTGAAACGTCAGGGGAAAAATGTGATTCTGCTACACTCCCATACAATAGCACCCCAGGTCTGGGCTACCTGTAACCGGGGGATCCATGCCTCCTGGATGGAAAGTGTAACAATGGCCGCCGGCATACTCTGCACATCCCACCATATGATCCCTGGCACAAAGGGATTGCAAAAGCCCTAAGGATTGTAACTCCGGACTTTGGGGATAAAGGGCATAGGTCCGGGAATATAAGTCTTTAACTAAGTAGGTTAGTCTTGCAAGCAAGTCTGAAGGAGGGGGGAGTCCAACGATGCGCACATTCGTTTGTCTTTGTGCATTTTCAAAAGTCTCTACTTTTGACTTTGGTATTGCAAACCTTTCCCTATAACGGCAATGAATTCCCCCTAACCCTCACACCTAAGGGAAATGTCCTGACTCCTCACTGAGTTCTTAATGATCCATGTCTCAGAGTTGACTAAATTAGCTTCCACACTGGAAAGCCTCTTATTAGACTCGTCCCCTGTTGCGTGCATCTTGGTAAACATCGCCATTGTCTATGTGGCTGGGAGATTGGCGACACTCATGCCACCAGACTGAGCAGGCCCCAGACCCTTTAAGCAGATTGTTGCCAAAAGGTAAGACTCTAGTCCCTGTGCTGACTTCTTTTGATCTTTTTTTGGCCCAATGGTCAAGCAAACCTGCAAACTGCATCCAGCGATGCAAAAGCAACCCAAATTCTATTAATTTATTTATTTAAAAGTTTTACCAGGAAGGCACACTGAGCAGATTACTGCTCGATTCCAGGTGTGTCCTGGGGCAGGGGGAGCAGTGATAATTCTAACAGTTTAGAGCAGTAAAGTTAGTAAGATGATTAAGTGGTGAATGGCGCTCTAATGAAAGACATCCGTCATGCTTGCTGCTCAGCAGCGCATCCCCTTTATTTCTCTATCTTTCCCACTCTCTAAGTAAATGGCCAAATCACAGCCTGGTATCTGAGGCACAATGTCAGCGTGCGATTCAAAGCAGGCTGCAAATGTAAAAAAAGCCTAATCCATACCTTATTTCCACTATATTAGCAGCACCTTTCAGCAGGCAAACCCAGCCTGAACATCGACAAAGTGACTCACATGAACCAGATAAATCAATCTCTATTTTCACTTTGGACTAATCCAGCAGACATGCATTTGCAGCACACTTAGTTGAACTAATTCTTTTAACGCATCTCACTTCTCCCTTCAACTCCTCTCCTTAGCCAGAAAAGATAATCTGATTAGGTCTGTGATTAGAATGAGTGCAGTGCTCTCTAAAGGCTTTGTTCATGCTCCTACTGTTGAAAGATGATTGACATTTGTAGTAACACACAATGTAGCTTGTCTCAAGGCAGTTGGCAAAGAACAGTGGTCGATGCAGGTCCAGCCACTAGTGCTTTGAAACATGAGGCAAACAGGAGCGTGCCCACATACCTGGCAGCAATAAGAGCACACTCAGTGATGGATGGGAATAAGTATAGAGCTTGAAAGTGCAGTAATAAAACAATGATGACAACCTAAAATCATTTATCACAGGGCAAGAACACACAGCCTCATGTACAAACCTAATCTGCAAATGGAATCTGACACCAATGGGCAACTTGCAGAGATAGAACAAGGCCCTTTTTTACTTTTGGAGCTGCTAAGACATTTTCTTTGCTATTTGAAAGCTAAAACAAACAAAAAAAAAGTTAAATAGCCCTGACTAGTGTGTACTGGCATGCTTGGTAGCACTGTGGTGTTTTGGTAAGGGGCTATTAATCAGTGAAGGTAGATGGGGGGACGTTCAAAGGCAATTACAGCTTTAGGGAAGAAGGAGACAGCTGGCACATTTTTGCATGTAAAGGCAGGAGCTTTACTTGGCAGGTAACAAAAATGAAACTCGGGTACATTTTAAATAAGGCATCAAAACAGAGTTTCAATGAAAGTCACATTAGTTTGGAATGCATTGCTAATGCTTGGCTTTGGACATGAGCACCTCCGGGGTCGACTTGTCAGCAGCAGGACTGGGTAGACCAAGAAACTCTAACAAAAAAAAAAAAACACACTCTCAATGAAAGTAGTGTTCGAGGGAACAAAATGCCCCGTCACTCCTAAAATGTATAGTAACATGGAGTATCGACCATGCAGCCAATGACCTTCACCTGTGTTCTCACAGCAACATACGCAGCATCGTAAAGAATAATGTACAGGCAACAGTGTGTAATGAGTTCTTTTTTAGACGCTCTACGTGTTTTATACCACAAGATCAAAGGTCGGGTGGTTTGTAATGATATCACACACTGTGGGTGCATATAACAATTTTTACTGCTGCCCATTCTGTATTGTTTTTAACCATGGTCAGGAACTGACTAAAAATGAAAGAAGATTTTGCCTCAGCCCCTGGTTGCTGCTGTTGTGCCTCGCACTCGATGTAGTGTCAGCTAGGGAATTCCCCATTAAACACACTTGTGTGTAATGCAAGGCATATAATGGAGTGTTTAAACATTGGGTAATATATACATATATATACTGGTTTTATGTTGTAATCTACCCTACCCAGTAATTATATCATAATTTAAGGTTGGAAGGGCATTTAGGATCATCAAGTCCTCGCCCTCATCGCAAAAAGGGACCAATAAGTATGCTGTTTCATTCCATTTCATTTCAGTTTTGGACTTGTTAGCAGATGAGCAGAAACTGCCTGTTTTCACATGTAAATACACAAAATGACACAATAACTACAAAATACAAAAATATGAAATGCTTATTAATATGTGCAATTATTTCTTGAGTACAACCTTTGTTTTCAATCTCACCTTAAAGAGCTGCTGACACCTCAAAGAAAACTTTGAAAAACATAATATTTAGGTACAATTCAGCTTGCATTCCTTATATATTCTATAGATTTTTCCTACACATTACTTATTAATAAGGAAATTTGCATGAATACATGTGGGCCCAATGCTAGAAAGGGTTACATGTGCAAAAGTAACCTTAGCGAGAATGGTGCAAGTAGCACTTCACTTGCGCGACATCTGATATACAGCCTGTGACATGTCACAGGCTGCTTGTGCCTAAGTGGACTTACACCACCATTTATGCCAGAAACCCCCTGTGACATGGTGCAAGGGGTTTACGGCAGCAGTTGCACCCTATTCTGGAAGGGCAACTGTCAGATCCCCAAATGTGCAGTTCTGAAACAACCCCCAGAGGACATCCATCAAAGTACATTTACACCAGCTATTAGCTGGTATAAGTGTACTATGCGTTCACTGGGGTTGCACCAATATGCCTGTCAGTCCATCACCCATGACATGTAGCCCCCCAAATGCCCTGATCCCCCGATATACATATTAAGTGCCTCACAGGGCTATCAATCCCTCAATGCCCTGATCCCCACAATCCAGTACAAAAAATCCCTCAGGGCTATCAGACCCCCCATGTCCCGATCCCCCAAAATGCAGAAAAAAACCCGCAAATGTGATCTCCCCATGCCCTGAACCTCCCGAATCCAGTTAAATAAGCCCTGCAGAATTAGCCCCTCCACCCCAAGCCCGTCCCCAAACACAAATCTTGCTGCTAATGAAAACTGTAAAAAAAACAAAAAAACAGTCTTGTTATCCCTGCTAGTGGCCCTCATCCTCCCACCCAGCAGTGCCCCACTCCCCTCAAGACCCATACCCAGCCAACGATTAGCACAGCCCACCTCTCAACACCGCAGCCAGCCACCGACTGAGTTCCATCTGAGCACGTACTACTGTAAATAGTATGCACTCAAGTATGTGCTCAGACAGAGCTCAGTTGGTGGCTGGCTGCAGTGATGAGAGGTGGGCTGTGCCAGTCACTGGCTGGGTACAGGTTGGGGGGGGAGTGGGGTGGTCTGGCACTGCTGGCTGGGGGGTTGGGGGCCACTAGACTACCAGTGATAATGGGACTGTCTTTTTTCTACAGTTTGCATTAGTGACCTGACTTGTGTTCAGGGATAGGGGCTTGAGGGGAGGGGGCGCTAGCGCTGCAGGGCTTATTTAACCAGATTCTGGAGGTTCACAGCATGGGAAGATCAATAGCCCTGTGGGGCTTTTTTTCCTGCATTTTGGAAGCTCAGGACATGGTGGAGTGGGTCTGATAGCCCTGAGGGGCTTTTTGTACTGGATTGCAGGGCATTTTTACTTCTATCGGGGGATGGGGGCATGGGGGTGGGGGGTCTCTTGCGCCCTTACACCATGGTTGCTGCAGCTTGCACCAACCTGTTCAGATATGCCCTCCCTTTGGCATACAATTTGGTTTGGCACAAGTCACGGGAATTAGCCCCAGAGACCCTGCTTGATAGAGGATTGGGTGCAGGGTCCTTGGCGCAACGGCGTATGGCGTAAGTTGTCTTTGGCGTGACTTGCGCCAACCCTTCTAGAATCTGGCCCATGATCTTTATACTTCAGAGTTCATCTGCCTCTATAGCTTTCTCCACACTTCATGTCATAATCCTTTGTTCTGACATAACAATTTGTTGCCATAGGAGTAACTGTGATGTCACAAGCAGTACATTATGATTTCAGGTAAGAAGAAAGCAATAGGAATAGATGAACTCCTCAGGAGTCAAGATCCTTTTTTCCTGCAAATTACATCACTAATAAGTAAGATTTAAGTAATAGAGAGGAGGAATATAGAACTAATGTAACATACAAGTCAAACTGTGTCTAAATATTATGTTTTGCTAAAGCTCTCCTGAAGGCTTCAGCTGCTCTTTAAAGGTGTACAGTCTTAGGCAATCAGTGATGGCAGTTGGAACTGAATTGTTAAAGCATTGGAGTGTTGTAATAAGATTGACCTTTGCCCAAAAGTAGATTTCAACAGAGGGGGTTTTAAAGGTGACTCTGCTCTGAGACTTGATTCCCAAAGAATTCACTGCCCTAGTAAAAAGTAAATCTACAGTTTGAGGGAGTAACCACAGACGAGATCTGTGTAGCATTATGCCCATACATAAGGTAAGCCTATCCTCCAGGGTTAGACAGCCAACCACCCAGTATAACTGACAATTATGGATGGACCTAGGCAGATTCAAGGCAAAATGACAAATACTGTTGTACTGCTGTTCAAATATGTACTAATGTTTAGGGATTTGCTACCAACTGTACAACCTAGCTTACTCAGTGATTTCCTAGAGTAGGTGAGCAGAAATGAGTCCAGACTTACCTTGAAGGCCTGTACTGTCTTCATGTCCACTGTCTCCATGCTAGTAGGTTATCCCATAGGTTCACCACTCTCTGGGAGAAGAAGCACCTCTTAACATCACCCCTGAATTTACCGCCCATGAGCTTTAGCTAGGGAGGTGGTCCAGGATCTGGCAGCTTGGCTTCATTGCCAAGAAATGCAAAGTTATGCATGTTGGAGCCAAGAATCCTAGGACAGAGTACTACCTGGGTGGAGTCCGAGTATTTGCATCAGAGGAGGAGAAGAACCTGAGAGTGATAATCACTAGTGACCTGAAGCACTCCATGCAGTGCAAGAAAGCAGCAGCAAAGGCAAACAAGATGCTGGGATGCATATCTAGGGGGATCAGTAGTAGGAGAGAGGAGGTTATACTGCCCTTGTACAGGTCACTGGTAAGGCCGCATCTGGAGTATGGAGTTCAGTACTGGTGCCCACATCTCAAAAAGGACATTAAGCTTCTGGAGAAGGTCCAGAGGAGGGCTACAAAGATGATAGCTGGCCAGCAGGTTAAGGCATACGAGGATAGGTTGAGGGCACTGAACATATACTCCCTGGAAGACAAGCGATAGAGAGGGGACATGACTGGGATGTTCAAGTACTTGAAAGGGATAAATAAGGTTGATAAGGAGAGTCTCTTTAAACTGAGTGGCAACCATAACACAAGGGGGCACAGTCTTAAGCTGGAGGGTGGAAGGTTTAGGAGGGAGGTCAGGAAGCACTTCTTCACAGAGAGGGTGGTGGACACTTGGAATGCGCTGCCAGAAGAGGTAATCTCATTGAAGACAGTGGGCAGCTTTAAGAGAGGCTAGGACAGGTATAGGGGAGGGTAAGGGTCATTGGTAGGGAGGATAGGAGGAGTGGAGAGAGGGGGCGGGGAGAGTAGCTCAAGCTGTGGACCCTGCAACATGAGCAGACTTAATAGACCAAATGGCCTTCTTCTGCTGGCTATTTTGTATGTATGTTCATATGTTTAGGGTGAGCCATGGCATCCTGTGGAAACACACCAGATCAGACATTCCTGTCTGTTCGAACTTGTCAGTACCCTTCAGTATATGGAAGACTGAGATCAAGTTGTACCACAGCCTCTGTTTCTCAAGAGTATCCTAATAGCAATAACTTGAAATTCAAGACCAAGTGCCCAGTCTACAATATTCGAACATGGACGGACATGGTCACATCTACAGACCTGACCTCCTCACAATGTTTGAGGAGAGGAGTGCACCGGGACTGGGAGCATTCTGGGGCAGGGGGTGTCAGTGCCAGGCACTGAGCCTGTACTAGGGTAGATTTGCTGCTCTGCATAGAGCAAGGGATTATGGGATATGGCAGTTCTCCAAGGCACAAAATGGAGACATGATAAATTTGAAGTGCAGGTTATAATAAAGAAAATAACCATATGGCTAAAAAAAGCATTTTTAAATATTTTATCTAAGTGCTGTTGAAGCACCGTGACCAAGCAGATTTATGGAAGATCCTTTTTACGTTTGCTTGCACACATGTGCAAGAAACATAGTGCCACCATATGAGTTTTTGTAGGTGTGCCTCCCCCACTTCCAATGCCCTGCTCCCTTTTGCAGGCGCAGCAGCACCGCGCCAATGAATGTCCAAGCTGTCTATGACAGCCATTCCGATGCAGTGGCATACAGTTGAAAATGAAAAATCACTGCAATCAGCGGTAGTAACGTGTAGGCAATTTGCATACTGGAGTCAGCAGGTAATTTACATACTGCCGTTGGCAGTATGCAAAGTGCCTACACTCAGCACTGCATCCTGAACAGCTGTCATAGACAGCTTCCTTTGTGTCTACTCTTCCCCTTCCCCAAACACTCAAGTAGCACGCTGGAAGTCCACCCAAGAGCACTCATGCATTTCCCCGCCACACACCGTATAGCTGGCGAGTGCCCAATCCCGCTGGCTCTGCCCCACCTGACTTCTAGGTGCTACGCGCCAGAGTCTACCCGGGCATGGCACAAGTCCCGCCGCTGTCTTCCTAAAATGAAAACAAACACCTGAAAACAAAAACGGTCCCTCGTTGATTGTTTTCCCCTCCCAACCCGCACCCACCCTCTGCGCATCCACCTCCCCACACCCATGACCCCATACTTACCTCCGGAGTCCAGCACAACGATCTTCGATGGACCGGGAACACGTCTGCACTCTTCAAAGCTGACTGCGAACTGAAGAAATGCCGGTGAGCTGTATAATGGCATAAATGGGCTTTTTTTCAACTTTGGTGTGTATCTCGGTCATTTTGGGGAATTTTTTCACCAAATTTACAACATGGGGTTTTGGGGGCCCCACCTCATGAATTCAGTCACTGTTATTTTGTTATTCAGTCCCAAAAGGTGATTTCATGGTCACTGCACAGAACCACCTTTCAAGACCAAGCAACAAAACAACAGTGTCTGGTCATGGTCGTAAAACCCTATGTTGAAAATTTGGTGAAAATTCAAAAATGACTGTTTTATGAATATACTTTGCGCAGTTCTCATGCGCTCATAACTCGACATTTTTAATATTTTCACTCCAGATTTTCAACATTGCCATTTTACCACACCTCCTTATGAGCAGTACAGCTGTCATTTTTCATATCTTGCCCAAAATCTGTTTTCGTTCATGTAGTGCCTAATGGCACGGTCAGTGTTCGAAATCAATGTTAGGGACAGATTAAGAAAATCACAGTGACACTGTTCATGAGCAGAGGTCTTAAAATGGCTATGTTGAAAATTTGGTGACAGAAGTCCATAAAATGACTGTGTTACGTGCGTGCATTGCGCAGTTTCCTCGCACCCTCGTAAGTTCACGAATTTGTACTATTTTCAGTCCAGATTTTCAACACTGGCATTGTTCCACATCTCCTTATGAACAGTACAGCTGTCATTTTTCACACCCTGGCCGAAATGTGTTTTCATACTTCCAGCGCAGAAATGTGTGGTTGCTGTGGGAAATCAGTGTTTGGGACAGATTAAGAAAATCACAGTGACACTGTTCGTGAGCGGAGGTCCCAAAATGCCTGTGTTGACAATCTGCTGTAAAATATCACCAAAGTAATTATATTATGCGTGTGTGTTGCACGGTTTCTACACACGCTCATGACTTCAGTTTTTTATATTTTCACTCCAGATTTGCAACATTGCCATTTTTTACACCTCCCCATGAACAGTACAGTTGTCATTTTTCACATCCTGTTCGAAATGTGTTTTTGCACCTGTGGTGCCAAATGGTGTAGTCACTGTGCAAAATCAGCTTTCGGCTAACTAACTGATATTGCCACTGTTCATGAGGTGGGGGTCACCAAAAACCCATGTTGAAAATGTGGAGTGAAAATATCAACGAACGCCTGGGGCATTAGAGTTTCTGACCATAGAGACTGACAGGCATCAGGGGTGTGACTTGGGATTGTTGCCTGTAATGCTCATGCCAGTCCACCCTCACCCACACCCTGCAGCCAGTGACAGGCATCAAGGTGTGCCTTGGACTCTTCGGCCCCAAAGTTCAGCCCATTCTTCTATACTGCACCCATCTCACTGTATTTCCTTATGGAATGGGGTGAGCATAAGGCCCAAAGACCCCAAGGCACACCGTGACACTTGTCGGAGTCTGCAGGGTAGGGTGTGGTGAAATGGCATGGCCGTTATGCCTGACGACCCAAAGGCACACCCCAATGCCTGTCAATCTCTGCAGGGTGGTGGTGGTGGGGTTGGCTTCAGTTCAATACTTCACTGCCATTCCTATCATGCATCTCTCTAACTCCTGCACTACCAATGCCAATGCCAACAAGCAAACATTCGGCATTGACAACTGCTTGTTTTGTACTGACATAATATAATGAACTCAGTAAGTAAAAATGGAGACACCTAATTGTTCCATTTCTCACCTACATATGGTTTTGAAATAACTGTTTGAAAACACTCCTATTGGTGTGATCTGCCAAGGATTTTAAAACATTGAAGTTGATTAATTTTAACTACTGTGGTGCTAGAGTGCAGAAACTAAAGGGAATTGTATGTGGCAAATTTACAATAATACTGGTAATGAATTTAAAGTCTTTTTTGAGATGTTTACAACCAGGTGTTGGATTTGAAACTGAGTGGTAATATGGTGGTGGCAACATACCCTCATATAGGAATATGTAACAAGTTGTGAAATAAAAAAACAACATGTCATAATTTTGAACATTTGTTTCTAACAGTATTAATACTGAGCTGATGACTGAACAGCAGCTAGTTAAGAAGTGAATAAGCGCAAGTAAGCCGTTCTTTTCTGTAATTAATAAGAGACACTTTTTGTTGTAAAAAGCAGATATATTCTTATGAGTGATCAAAAATATTTATACTGCACTATATATACAGTAGTTAGAAAATCCATCAACTCTTGATGAAGCTGAATGGTAAAATGTTGAGCATGTAGTGGTGAAGTAACAGAATCAAACAGAATTTGAAGTAAAGAACATTTTGACTAAATATCAAGGGAGTGGCTGTGTATTATTTATTATTGGTGTATGCACTTGAGGTGCCAGTTACAGCCCCCAACTACCAGAGGAAGTTTGGGGTGTACCCAGGAGACAGTTGTGGACAGTTCTCCAAGGATTGTCATACCCCTGTACAGAAAATACAATGTTTTAAAAATAAACGTTGGACACATTCAGGATCCCAGCTCACCATGCCATATGGGAGGACTGGAGCAACAGATGAGAAGGCTATGTGACCTCACGAAGGTCTGGGGTGGATATGTTGGGGGGGATGGACATGCATTACAGCAGAATCCCCTATGGCATAAAGTTGGCACCCTCCACATCCCCTCCACAGTAAACACCTTCTTTTCTGGGTTGTGAAGATTTTGACCCTGTCCTCCCACCCTGTACAAACCCCTGAGCCAACCCCATGCACAGAAGTGCAGATCAGATTGGCACCTGTCTCTTTGGGCCGGGGGGGACAAGAACATGTGTGTAGATGTGTGGAGGCTCCTGTGTTCATAGAGCAGTTGCTCTGCACTTTTTGCAGTATAATGCAGCTGTGTAGGGCTGAAAAGTTCTTTTGTGGATTGGGTCTCTTAGAGTTAGTGCCCCATTAAGGTAAATAGTTGATAAGAACACCCACCTACACAATCCCTGCTATACAATTATCTTCCACATTCATGCAATGTGTATTCTAAATGTAGAAAGCTTGGTAGTGAACGTAATTGTGTTTCCACTACAAACCTCTATTGTGTGCCATGAAATGGACTTTGCCTGCATCATTGTCTCAGTAATAACTTTACTATAGTACTAGTGACCTCTTAAATATAAACCATGTCTTCAGGATGTAAAGAAATAATTAGGAATGTGTTCAGTGAAATGAAATACCCTGCTGCCTGACACTGCATTCCAGAAAAAGCAAATTCATTAACTGAGGGCAAAAATATGAGCACAAACAGGGCAATAACAATTGTGCTAAATCTGCAATTGAAGGTAAATATTTTTGCCACAAGTGGACCCTGAAATTAAAATGCATCTATCTGTGAAGCTCAGACTCCCATGCTTTATTTTTGACTGTAGCTGTACCTAAGCATGCTGAAATTCTAAGTTTTGAACATAATATAACTGTATATTTATTGTAAATATCTCCATGTACCTAGAATGTGAAGTTTTATGCATAACGTAACCATTTAACTCTATTGCAGCACTGTTACCCCCCACACACACACTTGAAACTAGGTGCATCACCTAAATGAAGCTATCCCAGAGTTAAAAAAAATAGAATTTCAGCCCTGCAACCTTAATTAAAGGAAACATAAACTGTGTTGTTTGCATTTGCCAAGAAAAATTGTTAATGTGAGCATGCCATGTTTGAAGTCTGTTTAATAATTCCAATATATTGTTTGGTGGATAACAAATACTGTACTTATGTTGATGGTGCTGCAGCAGTCAGTTTTGGTGGCTCAGTACACAGGAAAAACAGAAAATGCCCACAAGCGTACCACTTCATCAATAATTCAAACATTCACCAAACACAGAAACAGGGTAAACAGATGCAGGTATAACCTGTAAACAATATCGCAGATCTCAAAATCCCTAGATGTACCAGGTGAGTGGTATGTTAGTCTTGTAGTTCAAAGTGCAGTGTTGCTGTGCAAAAATGCACTTCAGTGCCAGTTTAATCCAAAATGCCTTGTACTCAAAATATCCTAGATAATTCTTGGAGCTGAGGGTTGTCACACACCAAAAATGCTGTACAGATGCCATTAGGAAATACAGATGCTTCAAAGTCATGGGAGTACAATGCCTTCTTCAGAGTGCTGTCATCAAGCAGGAAACATCCCTTATATGCACCAGGCTTAAAGTGATGGTGCACAATTAAAAATGCAATTTAGACACAAATACTAGCTAAAATAAAGAAAAGAGATAGTGACAGAGGATAAAAGGGGCATACACCTGAATGTGATAACAAAACAACAGGTATCAGCCTTATTTTACAGTCTTCTTATACAGGCATGCAGATTCAGAAGAGGGAGAGAAGGGGCGGGGGGGGGTAAAGTGAAGAGGGAAGGGGAGGAATGAAAGGTGGCTATGGACCTGGGGTGGAGTTCAGCTTCGGTTTGCTTGGAACAGTTATTGACACTTTATAGGAAAGACACCAATGTCAGTTCTTCATTTAAGCCAATGAGGTGGGCAGCATTCAGGGTGTGGATCCAGAAGGTCTAATGTTGTGATTTTTGTGTCAGGTTGCCTTCTCTGGGACCAAGGCAGATGGTTTCCAATCTGATGAACTTCAGACAGAAAGTAGAGCCATGATTTGATTCTGCAAAATGTCAGGCCATCATGTGTATAAAATGTTTGCGTTCTGGTGTCAGTTTTATTTCACTCATTCTTACCATATATTTACCACATACGAAAAGCACATACAATACTGCGTGCATATGTGCACATACTGACACACGCACACATAGCACTACTGTACATACACAGATGGGCAAACATGAGCACTACCATATATATATATATATATATATATATATATATATATATACACACACACGCCTTTTATATACACAGATGCACACACAGACACACAGAGCTCTAGATACACAGACACACAACACTATATGCACAGGCATGCACACACAAACATACAGAGATGCATGCATGCAGTACTGCAGATACAGATGTACACACATCACTACATAAAGAGAGGCACACAAACATATACCACTTTATATATGGAGGACCACATACAGATGCACACACATGGCACAGCAGACAGATGCATAGACACACGCTACTTACATGCAGACACACACATGTGCATTACATAAAGACACACCTAGCCCTACATACAGAAAAGCACAGACACACGCACACACATTACATACACAGATGCATACACACATGAACACTACATAAAGAAACACATGCATACACACAGCACTACATACACAGATGAGCACTACATAAACACATGCATACACACAGCACTACATACACACATGAACACTACATAAAGAAACACATGGATACGCAGCACTACCACTACATACACAGCACTAAATACAAACACACACATATACACACAGCACTACATACACAGATGAGCACTACATAAACACATGCATACACACAGCACTACATACAGATGTACACACAGAAACATAGAAGTTGACAGCAGATAAGGACCGCAAGGCCCGTCCAGTCTGCCCATTTCTTTTTCTGCCTTATGAATGTGCCATCGGCCTTTGCTCTGTCAATGGCCTATCTATTCATACTCATCTGTATTGCTCCCTTATGCCTATCCCATGCCTGTTTGAAACCCTGCACTGTATTTATAGCCACCACTTCCTGAGGTAGGCTGTTCCATGCATCCACCACCCTTTCTGTGAAAAAGAACTTCTTCACATTACCCCTAAATTGGCCTCCTTCTAATCTCATGCTATGTCCTCTTGTCCTGCTATTTTTCTTATATGGAAACATGTTAGACACTTTCACCTTGTTAATGCCCTTAAGGTGTTTGAATGTTTCGATCATATCACCTCTCTCCCTCCTTTGCTCTAGGGTAAATATATTGAGCTCTGTTAATCTGTCCTCATATGTATTCTCATGCAGTCCCTGCACCATTTTGGTTGCCCTCATCTGGACTGCCTCAATTAGGTTAATGTTCTTGTGAAGGTGTGGCCTCCAGTACCGCATGCAGTACTCCAGATGGGGCCTAACCAGTGTCTTGTAAAGAAGGATTATGACCTCCCTCTTCTGATTTGTAATACCCCTATTAATACACCCCAACATCCCTCTGGCCTTACCTACTGCTTTAGTGGTCTGCTTGGTTGATTTCAGGTCATCAGTGATTATGACACCCAAGTCTCTTTCTTCCCTTGTGACTGCTAGCAACTCCCCTCCCAGCCTATAGGTGGCTTCAGGATTTCTCTTCCCTACGTGCATGATCTTGCACTTCTTAGCATTAAACTACAGTTGCCAATCTTCCGGCCATTTTGCTAGTTTATTCGGATCTCTTCTCATTCTGCCCACCCCATCTGTATCATCTACTCTGTTGCAGATCTTGTTGTCATCTGCAAACAGACAAACCTTACCCTCCAGTCCTTCTGCAATGTCACTGATGAAGATATTGAAGAGGACTGGCCCCAGGACTGATCCCTGAGGTACACCACTTGTGACTTGCATCTCTTCTGACTGTATACCATTTACCACTACTCTCTGTTTTCAGCCCATCAACCAGTTTGCCACCCAGTTGACCAAATTCTGACCCACCCTGAGCATACCCAGCTTACTAATCAATCTTCTACATGGAACAGTATCGAAAGCTTTGCTGAAGTCAAGGTAAGGTACATCAACTGCTCCCCCTTGGTCCACCACTCTGGTTAGCCAGTCAAAGAAATCTATGAGATTAGTTTGACAGGACCTTTCTTTTGTAAACCCATGATGTCTTGGATCCTGTGCTCTTATGGATTCCAGGTGTTGCATTATCCTTTCCTTAAGGAGTGCCTTCATAATCTTGCCCACTACTGAGGTAAGACTGACTGGTCTGTAGTTCCCTGCCTCCTCCCTGCTACCACTCTTGTGGAGCAGGATCACATGAGCTCTTCTCCAGTCTTCTGGAACCTCTTCTGTATTCAGAGACTCACTAAACAGTTCTGAAAATGTCTCTGCTAGTTCCACCCTTAGCTCCTTTAGTACCCTGGGATGTATGCCATCAGGTCCCATTGCCTTGTCCACCCTGAGCTTAGCGAGCTCTTGTAGGACCCTTTCTTTTGTGAAGGGACTGTGCACACCTCCTTCCCCCCTGTGTCCATGGTGCTGATCTGTGGGTCATGCCCTACCTTCTCTTCAGTAAATACTGAGAAGTATTTATTGAAGATAGATGTTTTTACATGGTCCTACTCCTCACATGCCCCCTTACCCCCTTTGATCTTAGCAATACCCCCTCTGGACTTTCTCCTTTCACTAATGTATCTATAGAAAGTCTTGTCACCTTCTTTTACTGTTTGTGCTAGTGTTTCCTTGGTTTGGGCCTTTGCCTGCCTTACTGCCTTCCCTGCTTCCCTTAGGGAAGTTTGGTATGCCTCCCTATCTTCATCCTGCTACGTTCCGTTATATTTCCTGAAGGCCAGCCTTTTGGATCTGACCTTTTCTGCTACTGTTTTTGAGAACCAAAGTGGTTTCCTTCTTCTTTTGCACTTCCTTTTCTCTCTAACACAATGGGATGTTACTTCAAGTGTTGCATCTTTAATGCCTGCCCACTTTGTCTGTACCCCCCCTCACATGTATTTCTTTTTGCCAGGGATAGCTTAACTCTGTTGGCCATCTTTTCAAAGTCAGCTCCTCTGAAGTCCCATATTTTTGCCTTGAAATGGGATGATTTAGTTCTAGTGGCCAAATTGAACCATACCATGTCATGGTCACTGGCCCCCAGGTGACCTTCTACCTGGAGATCTGTGATCCTTTCACTGTTAGTCAGTACTAGATCTAGGATAGCCCTGTCTCTTGTGTGTTGTTGTACCAGTTGGTTGAGTCTCTCCCCCTACAGAGAATCCACCATGTGTCTAGTTCTGGCAGATGTTCCTGCTGGTATTGACCAATCTGTATCTGGCATGTTGAAGTCTCCCATTATCAGAACCTCCCCTTTAGCTGTCATGTTTTGTATATCTTCTAACAGTAATGTGTCTATGTCCTCCATCTGGTCTGGAGGCCTGTACACAACCCCAGTTCGTATGGCTGTCCCATTTCCTGTTTCCAGGTTGACCCACAGTTCTTCTGGCTCCTTATGTGTATTCTGAATTTCTGTAGCTTTGATATTCTCATTGACATAAAGGGCCATTCCACCCCCTTTGCACCTCAGTCTCTTCTCAACAGTACACAGCCAGGTACTGAAGTCTCCCAAGTGTGGTTACTGGTAAACACACATGCAGCACTACCACTACATGCATATGCACACACATACAGCACAAAATACAAACACACACACATATACACACAGCACTACACACACACATGAACACTACATAAAGAAATATATGCATACACACAGCACTACATACACACAGGAACACTACATACACACTTGCATACACACAGCACTACATACACACATGAACACTACATAAACACATGCATACACACAGCACTACATACACAGATGAGCACTACATAAACACATGTGCACACAGCACTACATATACACATGAACACTACATAAAGAAACACATGCATACGCAGCACTACCACTACATGCACACATACACAGCACTAAATACAAACACACACATATACACACAGCACTACATACACACAGCACTACATATGCAGATGCATGCACGCACAACACTACGTACGCCGGTGCACACACACAACACTACATACACCGGTGAGCACACACAACACTACAAACACCTGTGCACACACACAACGCTATATACACCAGTGCTCACACACAGCACTGCATACACAGATGCACTGTCACAGAGATCCACACACTTTTTTTTTCCCTTGGCTCTGTTTCTGCCTACCATCAGTCACTTAACATGCTCTGCCCTTTACCTTGTGCCATTTCTGATGATGATGATGCCCATCTTAAACCTTTTTTATAATATACTTAATTTACCCAGAAAAGCCCAGCTGAGATACAAAATCTTGTTTTCAATGGGGTCCTACTTCTGTCTATTTTCATAGCTGGACAGACAGCAGCATTGGGAGGTTTTGTGCCCAAGGTTAAGAAATGAGCACCAGTAGCAAGAGGGAGTTTGCTGGTGGAGGCAATGGAGAAGACTTAATAAGGCCAGTAATAGCTTCCCCAGAAGTAGTGGGGAGGGCTCAGCTGGCCAGTAGGAGCTGCAGCCATAGATAACACAAAAGGAGGTCTGGTGGGGGCCCAGTAAATACTATTACCATTGACGGCACTAGAAGAAGTCCAGCTGGAGGTTGCTAACATTGTCACAGTTGATGGCAGGTCCAGTCAGTGGTTGTTGCCATTGCTATCATGGGTGGCAGGCTGGAAGCCCTGTTGGCTACCAGTGGCAGCTGCACTGTTGTGGGATGGGGTTGGCAGGTGGGCGCTCACAGAGGGAGGGAGCGAATAGATTTCTGAACACGGCAGGAATAGAAGGGGGTGGCAGAACATGCAGAGAGAAACATAGAAACATAGAATTTGACGGCAGATAAGGACCGCTTGGCCCACCCAGTGTGCCCATTTCCCTACCTGATGGATAAGTTGCAGATCCTAGTTAACCAGCAGCCTACTTCTTCCTACCCCCACCCCCTAGAATTGCCTTATGACTGTCCCATGCATGCTTGAATTCCACAACTGTTTTTGACTCCACAACCTCCTCTGGAAGGCCGTTCCATACATCCACAACCCTCTCTGTGAAAAATACTTCCTAAATTACCTCTGAGCGCCCCCTTCTATCTTCAAATTGTGCCCCTTGTTCTTGCACACCTCTTATTTTGAAAGATGCTACCCTCTTGGACTTTGTTGATTCCCTTGAGGTACTTGAAAGTTTCTATATGTCCCCCCTCCCTGCTTTCCTCGAGGCTATACATATTAAGCTCCTTAAGTCTCTCTTCCTTATGTCTTCTGGTGCAGACCCTGCACCATTTAGTGCCCTCCTCTGGATAGCTTCCATCCTGTCTATGTCTTTCTGCGATTGGGTCTCCAGAACTGCCGCAGTACTCCAGATGTGGTCTCACCAGCTGTCTGTACAGAGGGATAATAACGTCTTGTTTTCTACTGGTGATGCCTCTCCCTATGCATCCCAGTATTCCCCCAGCCCTCCTTGCTGCCCTCTCACATTGCTTGCCCACCTTTAGGTCATCTGATATGACTACCCCAGGTCCCTTTCCATTTTTGTTGTTGTTAGTATCTCACCCCCCATTGTGTACTCTTCCCCTGGGTTTTTGTTTCCCAGGTGCATTACCTTGCACTTCTTAGCATTGAATCTAAGCTGCCATACATTTGACCATTCCTCTAACCTTGCCAAGTCCTTCTCATCCTTTCCACCCACCTTGTGCATCAACTCTGTTGCAGATCTTTGTGTCATCTGCAAAGAGACATACTTTTCCTTCCAGTCCCTCTGCAATGTCGCTTATAAAGGCGTTGAAGAGGACGGTCTAATACTGAACCCTCGTACCCACTACTAACCCCCTTTTTCAGAGTGGACTCCATTTACTATTACTCTCTGTGTCCTATTCTCCAGCCAATTCTTTACCCAGGATGTCATCTTGGGACCCACTCCCCAGGCTGGCTAACTTGTATATTAATCTTTTGTGTGCGACTGTGTCAAATGCCTTGCTAAAGTCTAGGTAGGCCAAGTCCACAGCCCTCCTGATCAACTACTTTGGTCACCCAGTCAAAGAAATCTATCAGATTTGTCTGGCATGACCTTCCCGCTGTGAATCCATGCTGCCTTGGGTCCTGTGCCCCTCTGGCCTCTAGATACTCAACAATTCTTTCCTTCAGAAGTGATTCCATCATTTTCCTTACCACTGAGGTTAAACTAACAGGTCTGTAGTTTCCTGCTTCTGCCTTGCTCCCACTTTTGTGAAGGGGAATCACATCTGCCCTCCTCCAGTCCTCAGGTACCATCCCATCCTCCCATGATTTGTTAAAGAGGGTAGTCAGTGGTGTCACTAGTTCTACCCTTAGTTCTTTTAGAATTCTGGGATGAATCCCATCAGGCCCCATTGCTTTGTCCACCTTCAGTTTTAAGAGCTCTTTCAGAACCCTTTCTTCTATAAATGGGCTGGTATCAACTTCCGTATTCAGAGTGTTTCTACTGTTTGTTTTAGGTACCTCCCCCTCTTCCTTTGTAAATACTGAGCAAAAATATTTGTTTAGTATCTCTGCCTTTTCACAGTCACCCTCTGCCCACCTTCCCTCCCCTTTATTAAGCCTCACTATCCCTCCCTTGGTCTTCCTTTGCTCCCTGATGTACCTATAAAAGGTTTTATCCCCCTTCTTAACTGATTTGGCTATCTTTTCCTCGGTTTGGGCCTTTGCTGTTCTGACTGTCTTTCCAGCTTCCTTTTGCTTTAACTGATACAGTTCTCTGTCCTGTTCCTTCTGTGATTCCTTGTACTTCCTGAATGCTTTCTTTTTCTCTTGAACCTTCACTGCCACTTCCTTTGAGAACCATAGTGGTTTCTTACCTCGTTTCATTTTGTTTATTTGCTTTACACAAAGGCTTGTTACCTCTGTGATGGCAGTTTTATTATTCCCATTGTTCTTCCACCCCTCCTTCCTGCCCATTTGCTAGTGCATTCCTTAGGCACTCACCCATTTTGGCAAAGTCAGCCCTCCTAAAATCCAGTACCTTTGTCTTTCTATGGCTTGACTCTATTGCTGTGTTTATTGTGAAACATACTGTTCGATGGTCGCTAGTTCCCAGATGGCTACCCACTTCTACATCTGTGATCGTCTCTTCATCTCCATTTGAGAGAATCAGATCTAAGATTGCTCCCTCTCGAGTGGGTTCCAATACTAGTTGTCTAAGGCATGCCCCCTGTAGGGCATCTAGAATAACCCCACTCTTAGAAGTGGCTGCTGCAACTGCACTCCAGTTAACATCTGGCATATTCAGATCACCCATCAGCAATATCTCCCCTTTATCTGCCATTCTAAGTATACTTTCTATCATTTCCATGTCCATTTCCTCTACCTGAGAGGGGTCTGTATACAACCCCTGTGCGGATTGTGGTGCCATTGCTTGTCTCCAAATTGACCCACAGTGCTTCTTCTCCTCCCTGTTTACCCTTTTGTTCTGTTGCTTTGATTTCTTCTCTTATGTAGAGAGCTACTCCTCCTCCCCTTTTACCCTCCCTGTCCCTCCTATAGATAGTGTATCCTGGTATGTTTACATCCCAATCATGGTTCTGTGTGTACCATGTTTCTGTGACTGCCACGATATCCAGATCTTCCTCCTCCATCAAGGCCACTAATTCAGGAAGCTTGTTACCCAGACTACGGGCATTGGTACTCATTGCTCTCCATTTTTTGATGGCTTTACCTTCTGTAGCGGCATCCCCCACTGACCTTTCTACCTTGGTCTTTTTCTCATTTAGTACCCTGTTTTGTAGGGGGAGGCTGGGATATTCCTGCTGCTTATCAGTGCCTCACCCCTTGACTAGTTTAAAGGCTTGCCAATGAAGCATTTAAACCGATTGCCCAAAAGACTTGTTCCCTTCCTGGACAGATGCAGACCATCCTGCCAGTATAGGCTGGTGTCCCTCCAGGTGGAACCCCAGTCCCCAATGAAGCCAAACCCTGTGCTCACACCATTGTTTCAACCATTTGTTAAACTGCATGGTGCAAGTACCCTCACCTCACCCATGCCACTGACAGGCAGTACCTCTGAGAAGGATACTGTGTGTGCTACTTGTCTTAAGCCTCCCCAACTCTACAAAGTCCTTCTGCACTGCTCTAATCTCATGATGAGCTAAGTCATTTGTCCCTAGGTGGACAATGATGTCCAGCTCAGACTCCCATGCAACTGTTCTCGTGATCCTAAGGATCGCTTCCTGTCCCTCAAGCCATGGCACCAGGCAGGCACCTTACTTCAGTTTTCCCTGCTTCCCCCAGTTCTATCCCCCTAATAATTGAGTCCCCCACCAGGAGCTGCTTTCTTTCTCTGTGGTGCCCTCTGCCTCCTTCCTGAGGGCCTCCCTTGTGACAGTTGTCTGCACCCTCCTTAGTCTCCTCTGTGGGAGTATCCATAGGGGAGCTATGCTCCCCCAGAATGGTGTATGGATTGTGGTGTGGAACAACTGACTGGGTGTGCCTCTGTTCCACCATCCTCACCCTCCTGAGGCCACTGTGGTCCAACTGCTGTGCTTTCTTTGCAACCTCTGAGGAAGTGGTGGTGGCTCTGGTGCTCCCTGTATGGGGAGGTTCCTTCCTACTGTCCAGTGTGGCCTGAGGAAGGTCCCGTACTACTGTCCAGTGTGGCCTGGAGGCAGGCAGCTTCCTCCCTCAGGGCAGAGAGTTGTCTGCAAATAGGGCAGCATCTCAGCCTCAGAAAGACTCCTGGAAGACTGCTGCCCCACAGCCATTACATTTTTCTCCCATTTTTTTTTATTTTGTGTGTGTGTGTGTGTGTGTGTGTGTGTGTGTGATTGGTTTGTAATATAGAATAATATATATTTATATTATACAATGTGTATGCTTGTATTGTCAGTGCAGTGTGCTAGAGAGGATATGACAGTGACATGCACCTTGCACTCTTGAGAATGATGTCAGAACCCCAGGTATAAAGGAACTATTTCCAGGGGTGGGTGGGGTGAGCTGTG
This sequence comes from Neoceratodus forsteri, assembly GCA_016271365.2. Taxonomy (NCBI): domain Eukaryota; kingdom Metazoa; phylum Chordata; order Ceratodontiformes; family Ceratodontidae; genus Neoceratodus; species Neoceratodus forsteri. The sequence continues at coordinate 1,037,209,732 of CM057450.1, read as the reverse complement.
GGAAGGGGGTGGGCCTAAACTGTGCTTGCAAAACAATCAGCTAAAAGCTCTGACCCACTGCTGCAATGAGTGCCTTCCTGGAGTGGAAGGGTTATCCAGTCAAACGGGGGGCCAGGAATGGAGGATGGGGGTGGAGTGGGGGTGGGAGACCATGCAGAAGGAGTGAGCCCAAGAGTTATTAACAGATGGGTATGGGAACAGAAGGTGGAACAACTCATAGCAGAAGCAAGTAGGAGGGTTATCTAGTCAGACTTGGAGCTGCATAGAGGATTGGGGTGGGAGGACATGTGGAAGGAGTGAGCAGAAGGTTAATTTACAGTTAGGAGGGGCTGGAAACAGAGGGTGGGGTGGGAGAACATGCAAAAAGAGTGAGCAGAAGGTTTATTTAAAGTTTGACAGGGCTGGAAACAGGGTGGGCTGGGAGAACATGCAAACGGAGTGAGTGCAAGGTTTATTTACAGTTAGATGGGGCTATAAACAGAGGGTGGGGAGGGAGAACGAACATGCAGGAGTGAGCAGAGGGTTCATTTACAGTTAGACAGGGCTGGAAACAGAAGGTGGGGAGGAAGAACATGCAGGAGTGAGCAGAAAGTTAATTTACAGTTAGGGCTGGAAACAGAGGATGGGGGTGGGAGAACATGCAGAAGGATTGAGTGGAAGGTTTATTTACAGTTAGATGGGGCTATAAACAGAGGATGGGGTGGGAGAACATGTAGGAGTGAGCAGAAGGTTAATTTACAGTTAGATGGGGCTATAAACAGGGGGTGGGTGGGAGAACATGCAGGAGTGAGCAGAAGGTTAATTTACAGTTATACAGGGCTGGAAACAAAGTTTGGGGTGGGAAAACATGTAGAAGGAGTAGACAGAAGGTTAATTTATAGTTAGATGGGGCTGTAATCAGAGGGTGAGGTGGGAGAACATGCAGGAGTGAGCAGAAGGTTAATTTACAGTTAAGACAGGGCTGGAATCGGAGGGTGAGGGTGGGAGAACATGCAGAAGGAGTGAGCAGAAGGTTACTTTACAGTTAGATGAGGCTGTAAACAGAGGGTGGGGTGGGAGAACATGCAGGAGAGAGCAGAATGGTTATTTACAGTTAGACAGGGCTGGAAACTGAGGGTGGGGGTGGGAGAACATGCAAAAGGAGTGAGCAGAAGGTTTATTTACAGTTAGATGGGGCTTTAAACAGAGGGTTGGGGTGGGAGATCATGCAGAAGGAGTGAGCAGAAGGTTAATTTACAGTTAGACAGGGCTGGACACGGGGGGGCGGGAGAACATGCAGGAGTGAGCAGAACTTTAATTTACAGTTTGAAAGGGCTGGAAACAGAGGGTGGGGTGGGAGAACATGCAGAAGGAGTGAGCGGAAGGTTTATGTACAGTTAGGCAGGGCTGGAAACAGAGGTTGGGGGTGGGAGAACATGCAGAAGCAGTGAGCAGAATTTTTATTTACAGTTATACAGGGCTGGAAACAAAGGGTGGGATGGGAGAACATGCAGAAGGAGTGAGCATAAGGTTTATTACAGTTAGGCAGAGCTGGAAACAGAGTATGGGGTGGGAGAACATTCAGGAGGGTTATTTGGCATTATTAGGGGCAAGGAACAAAGGGGGAGTGGGAGACTATGCTGAGGCAGGGAATGGGAGTGTTATTTAAATTAGACAAGGCCTGGAATGGAGAGCTGGAGCATGTGCAGAGGCAGGGAGCGGGTTGCGTTTTGTTGTACTCCTGATCACAGCTGGAAATAAAATGGCTGGGCTGTCTTTCCCAAAGCACTCCAGGTGAAGTGCACACAAGAGATTATTGCATACAACACAGTGACATCACCCTGGGACCTTCTGATTGACACAGTAGAAGTAGAAGAGGCTGGCATTAAATAGTTCCTCTAGTTTTGGCCCAACTCAGAATGAATCCAAGATATGGACTTGCTAACAAGCCCTTTAAAAATAAATACTATAAATACTGGTGAGGAAAATGCTATATTAAAAAGAGACAACAAACAAGGAACAAATAGGACAATTAATAACACAAACACATAAAACGATATATTAGGGTAATTAAACAGATGTCACACATGCCCAAATTTACTACTGTATTAAAAAATGTAAACAATTGGAAAGGCTTTGCCTGGAGTTCAGTGGCCAAGTAGCCAGCCACTCCCACTTCCTGAGCTATATAAGCAGTTCCTCTCAACCTCATTGTGAAGCATGTTTTCTTTGCAGCTGGAGGCTCTGTTGGTCTTTCCTCTGAGCTGGCTGGGGCCTTACCCCCCTGCCACCCCACCCCACCACTGTTTCTGTGTGTCTCTGCTGAACTTTGGTGTTTGTTTTCCTGCTTCTGGTTTGTATCTTTCCTCTGGCTGTATGCTTCCATGTGTTTTGTGTCTCTTGCTTTTGCACCTTGTTCCCTGTTTTCTGTTTTGTTTTGTTGTGTTTTGTTTTTTTCTTTGGGGTCTTTGTTTCCAATCTCCTAGCATACTGCTATTCAGAGCTCATACTACTGCTTTCAGTTACCTACAACTGCAGTCACTGCTACTGTTTACTCCAATTACTATTGTACCCAGTGCTTGTGTTTTTTACACTGTTGCTCACCACACTCAAACTACTGCAATGCAACTGCAGCTATTATCTGTGTATTTCAGCTCAACCATAGCTGCTCCATATTGCATGCTCAATTACTTTCACCTGACTCAGATTTACTTTCACCTGACTCAGATTTACTTTGAACCTAGCTATACAGCTCACTCATGCTTGTTCTAATTGCCTCATTGCAGCAATCTCATTGCACTGCCTGGTGACAGTGCTTTCAGAGCATTATGCCTCCTTTTATTTTATTTATTGCAGTTACAACTCAGTGTACTCAATTGGTTTCGCTACTGCTCCACAGGCCTAATTGCTTACTGCTACTGCTTCGTTTACTCCCATTGCTATTGTACCTTGTTCTACTCTGAGGTTAGCTAAAGCTCCTGCTGAGGCTATTAAATTAGCTTTAATATCTGCATGTGGTTCTCGGCCCTTCCATTGCGTCCTTGTTTGTCCTACAGCAGGGACTGGGAGGTGTTTGGGGGATCGTGGCCAATGTGGCTAATTATTTCTGTTCTAAATCCTGTCTTCGCCACTGAAAATCCTCAGAGTTTGTCACCTTGATTTGGCTTTGAAATGCCTGGCTGGCTTGCCCCACTATTCAGTGCTGTTTACCCTATGTTATGCAGACCTATGTGCAGGTCCACTTATTACTACTCTGTTTACTGACCTACGTGCAGGTCCACACTCACGCAGTCATTGCTCCTTGCTTACGGAAACCATTGCTTCATGCCTACTGCCATCCCTTTGGCTTCAGCTTCTGGGATTCTGCTGCACTCAGTCTACATTTGACCTTGCAAGGTCTCAGCACTCAATGCTCATTGCAATCTCAGCTTTCAATGCTCATTCAGCTCACCAGCTTTTTCAGCTCTCAATCAATTTCTATGGCATGCCAGCCATTCTATTCTGGTGCTGGGTTCCTGCAGCCGATGTTCTGACTCCGCATTTAGTCCACATCTCGAGCATGTCCAACTTGGGGTGGGATCCTTCTCACCTGACCCATAGCTGGGAATGTCCTTGCCCCGGGCTTGGCTTTAGCTGTCTGCTATGCGACAGCAGTTCCTGGTGTAGAATTTAAGACTAGCAGTGAAGGGTGGAAAAAGTTACCTCCTTTGGCTCTAGTGTTCCACTATAATGGTTAGCCATTGATTTTAGTGGTTTCCCTAGCAAGGCACCTTCACCGCATTCTCTCTACTACGACTGCCTCTGGTTCACCTGGTTTGATTTAGGGTGGGTAGGTCAGGTGAGTGCCTCAGCAGTTGTTGCTCTCCTCCTGTGCCTTGAATGCATGTATTGTTGCAGAGTTTTCTCACAACCTTCCACGATGTTCCCGCTAGAGGGTTTGAGTGAGAGCCTTCCTTAAAAATTGGAATATTTTCCACCGCCCTTTAATTGGGTTTTCAAAATTGCAGTTGCAGAGCTGTCACTAAAACTATCCCAAGCCTGGAGGGAAGGCAACCTAGGCCTTGGGTCCCCAGAGATTTCCTCCTCATAGGGTTTTTTTTCTCTCCTTCATTGCCCCAGGTCATAACACTTAGTTACCATAGTTGTTTCCCCTAGTTTCTTTAGGTAGGTTCCGCTGTTGGATGGAGGTGGAGGATGTCCTGCCATTCTCTCTCTCCTTAGGGGATCCCTTAATCTCAATGCAAACCATCAGTATCATGCTATGCAATCCTGGGCATTCATTACGTTATCCAACTGAGCATCTCATTGCATTATCAAACTGACTATGCTTCTCTACTACTACGTTAGTTACTGCTCCTATGTCACAGTTACTGCTTGCTCATATGCTTCGTGTTGCCTCCTTCTTTGGGGATGATTATACTACATTTCTTTTGGGGATTCCTAAGGTACCTTTAGCCATGGGAATTGTCCCATGGCACCTCTAGCGGTGGAACCCTCTCCGAGGTTTTCTTGTCTTTCATACCCCTACAGGGTGGTAATTCCTCTGGAATAGAAAGCATGAACAGCCAAAACCAAGTTAACACAGTTGCACAAGCATAACACTATACTGGCTGCATAGGTCAGTGAATTGGAAAGGCTTTGCCTGGAGTTCAGTGGCCAAGCAGCCAGCCACTCCCACTTCCTCTCAGCCTCATTGTAAAGCATCTTTTCTTTGCCCCACCATCCTCCCCTCCTCCTCCAGTGGCAGCACTCTCTCCTTAGGGGGATTTCTAAGGTACCTTTAGCCACGGGAATCATCCCGTGGCACCTCTAGGGGTGGAACCCTCTCTGAGGGTTCCTTGCCTTTTGTACCCCTACAGGGTGGTAATTCCTCTGGAATAGAGAGTGCGAATGGCCAAAACCAAACTAACACAGTTGCACAAGCATAACACTATACTGGCTGCATAGGTCAGTGAACAAAATTTATGTTCCCGTTAAAAAGAAGCTAGCTTGATATCTTACATCGCAATGTCAGGGTGTCTATTTAAATAGAGATTGATTTCAGTTGTTGTAATCCAACATTATAATACGAAGGCTCAGAAACAAACAAAAGAACTACATATGTACACATATTTATATATATATATATATATATATATATATATATATATATATATATATGTATTATAGTGACACGGTAGGGTTTGCGTAACCATTTCTATGTTAAACCTCACATTTTGCACTTTAATAACTTTGCAACTGTTTGTCCAATTTGTCGGTTCTGGAAATTTTTGTGTCGATCGGATGTATAGTTGTGGAATCTTAGTACACTGAAAAACGTGAAAAATCCCCAACATTCCATTTTCTTTAGACGTCCATGTCACAGATTCACTCAGCTGGTCAGCCCTTATCTCCCAAAGTGCCAACCTCTGAGCATAGGATTTGTGGACAGTTAACAGTACAAGGTAACCCTCTTGTCTGTTTTGTGGGTTTGAGACACCTTAGTCTCAAGTTCTGGAGGGACTCAAACTGATAACCTCTTGTTAGTGTACCCAATTATCAGGCTCAGATAATTCTGTCTTCGGGGGGCCAGATATCTCTGCCTATGGGCACCTAACCAGGTCTACAAAATGAACCCTTAGAACTCTATGCAAGGCCTTAGAGAACTCTATCCATGTCCCAGTTTGGTATAACAATAAGCTCATGCACAGTGTCAACTATAACCTTTAAAGCTCCACTTATATAAAAAGAAATTTCAAGGCAAACCAAGCAGTTTCCGTTTTAAAATATATCTTTACTTTAAAAGACTATGAAAACAGAAAATATTACAGAACAAAATATCCCAACACATACAGCCTTAAAGCAAACAGGTTTAAAAGTGCAGATTCCTACAAATAATAACACTCAGACTAATCTTGTCTAAGGTCCTTACTTCTTAATCTTTCTTTCAGTGCTTTAATGTTCCTCCTCTCTCAGTCAGCAATACAAAAGTGTATCTCAAGGTTTGTTCAGTAGGTTTAAAAACAGTCCTGAACCGGCCTTCTCTCCGAGGTCACCAAACTCCACCTTGGTGTATAAAAATCTATATTTTATAACACATGCTGGCCTACTAAGGTATTTAAAAAATAATAGATGACAAAATAAATCTCCTCTTCTCATGTTGACTGGTCCAAACCGGTCTGGGCTCTTGCTTCACACACACACATCAAAAGTCTCTTTGATGTAAGTCACTGTATATTCAAAGCAAAAGTATTTTGGCCTCCTTAATTTTGTCTGGGCCCTGGTATCTACAGACATCAAAGGTCTTTTTGATGTAATGCTGGCTTCCCTCTGATGACACCCCCCCCAGACATGCATATTGGACTATAGTGCAGTCTGGGACCTGTACATCAAAGGTCTCTTCGATGAAGTGAGCTGGCTTCCTGGGAGACACCCAAAACACAAGCATGCTCTTTCCATTATGACACCTAGTGCAAAATCAAAGGATTTCCCTGAGGACGCCATGAATGGCTAATTTTATTTCCTGGGATCAAAGCAAATTGGCAAGGTAATTATATTTTAGAAATCTGCTGTTTAAAATACCTTCTGTCCTTTGAACTTATCCCTGGGGGGTTTTGTGTCAACTTCAGCAAGACAGCATTTTCTCTTGACACAGTCCATCACACATTGTTTTATATTTACAAAAAATTATACCAGGATCAGAACCAGCTGCCAAGTGCGACAGTCCACTGTGTACTGAAGACTGCATCTGAGTGGATTCAAACTGGGTGGGCTACATGGGTCCTGGTTCGCAGATATGCCTTTTGAAGATTTTGTGTAAAAATCTTGTTCCGTTCAAACTTATAGCATTTTTAGTGTCCCATTATAGGCTATGGGAAAATTTATATGTGCAGCTCAAAAATTATTGCAATAGTATTTTTTAGTGTTGAGCTTGCCAAAAATAGTGTTGTGCTGCCGCCATCTTGTTTTCAGTTAACGAGAGAGAAAAAACAATATAACTCAAAAAATACTGCACTTTTCGATACACCAACCGTTGGGTTTACCATTTCAGGACCTGAGGAACAGGAATCTGGCATTAGTTTTTCACCAGCTGGTCTGGAAATGTAGTTTCCATATTTTTTCCACCATTTTGCCGTTTTTTGATCGCGACATTATCTCAAAGTGCCGCGGCAATATGCACGACCATAAAAAAATACAACCACAACACTATTTTTTAAATTCTCAGTTGTACTCCCATTATAAAGATAGGAGTGTCGCGATCATATTTTAAATGACAGCGGTAATACCGCACAACCACATTTTCTTGAAATGCTATTTTCTTTGTCACTTGATTGTGGCAAGCTGGATTATGATATTGGCCTGAAATTTTCAGGGTGGCAAACTCTAGTGATGCAGGTGTGCCTTTCAGTGGTTTGGTTCCAAAACGGTCATCACGTCCCTAGTTATAGTGTTCCAAAGTTACAGATTTTCCCATAGGATAACATTGTGGGAGTTGTTTTCTTTGTCACTTCATTGTGGCTACGTGCATCGTGGTATTGACCTGAAATTTTCAGGGTGCAAAGCCCTACCCCTACAAGTGTGCCTTTTGGTGGTTTGGTAATGAACCATTGAACATGGCCATACTTACAGCACTGTGAAGTTTGGAAATTTCCCCATAAGATAACATTGTGGCACTGGTTTCTGTTTGTCACCTCGTTGCCACAATGTGCACTGCGGTATTACCCTGAACGTTTCAGGGTGAAAAGCCCTAATCTCACAGGTGTGCCGTTTGGTGATTTGCTGCAAAAACATTCAGCAGAGCCAGAGCTACAGCGTTCCAAAGTTCCAAATTTCCCCCATAGGATAACACTGCTGTGCCTGTAACATCTTTCAGAGCCTGTATCTCGAAAACAGTTTGAGATATGGACTTTTTGTCAGAAAATTTCTTTGTCTCCCACTAGGGGGCTAAGTGCAGAACTAGATTAGAAAGCTTTGAAACCCCTGAAATTTGAATTTTTTTCTACTATGTATGATTCCTGAGATATTTGTGAATTACTGTTCTAACTGGTTATTTTCATGTGCGTGGGCCACTATAATGCCCTCAGATTTAGCACTCACATTGCATTAATGTGCACGTACCTCGGAAACAATGCGAGATATGGGTTCAGTCTTTACATGTTTATGAAAAGTGCACACTGTCATGATTACAATGACACTTGAAATTTTTTTCTACCTCCTATGGTTCCCAAGATATGGGTAAATTACTGCTATTAAGCCTCCTTGCCTTATAGGGCTACTGTATGGCTCCATGCTTATATATAAGTGGGAACACAGGGCATGGAGGGCCCACACTTCCAACCACACATACATTATGCACAAATAGGTGGCTTGGTGGAAGCACGGGGCCTCTTGGACTCCGTGCTTCCACCAAGTCACCCATTTCTGTTACTACTTACATTACATTAAAAAAAAAAGGAAATTATTTGCAAAAACTTTGTTAATGAATCAGTTAAGGTTGTTTCCACACCAACAAAAGTGTGGAAATTCAATGTTAGGGTTACCATCCCTACCACCCCACCCCACCCCCACCAACAGACATCGGGGTGTGTGTTGGGGTGATTGTGCCTAACTCTCACCCCATTCTCCTATACTGCACCACCTCAGCTTCTTTACACATGGAATGGGGTGACAGTTAGGCCGATGACCCCAACGCACACCCTGATGCCTGTTGGTGGGGGGGGGGTGGGGTAGTAGGGGTGGTAACCCTTGTGACACTTGGACAACTGGTTCTGATTAATCTATGCTTTTTGTAATATAAAAATGTGTTATTGAATGTTTCTCATGAGAAATGCTGACAGCCTGTGGAATGACAACCCACCTCCCAGGTTTTAGCCACAACGTGTTACCTGGAAGGCCAAGAGATAATTACAGGCTAGAAGAGGCCTAAATTAAGTATCTCTTGTTTATCTAGCTTATTTGTGGCTTGCCAGCTGCTAAGATGGGAAATCATAAATGTTTATAACGTTTAGAGGAAGAAGAGCAGGTTATGACGCCTTAGTGCAAAGTCATAAATGTTTCTTTGATGTCTGTGAAGAACAGGAACACACTCTACATCAAATGGTCATATGAGAAAATGAGTTGTGCTGAGGTCACAGAATTTAATACTATGATAAGACATCCTGTTTTGCATAGATATATTTTTTTATATTCTGACAGGGAGGAGCTAGGTGACCTCATGCAAAGAGATTGGCAAAGCCAGTTTTTTAACAGTATTCTGTTTTCCATTTACACAAAAATGTTTGGGCTCTGAAAAAGCAACATCAGGCACTGTTAGAAGAATATACCTTAGAAGAGACAATTCTAAGAGTAGGAGATTTAGGCTGCACTTTTAAACCTGTTTTTTTAAGTGATTTGTATGTTTTGTGATATATGGTTCTGTATTTACATTTTACATTTTTTTTTATCTATTTTTAGTAAACCTCTACTTTAGTAAAACTACTTGGTGTGCCTTTGAAATTCTTTCTTTAACAAGGGAAGCATATATGGTTAAAGCTGACACTGTACAAAGCTTACTGGTTTTACCAAACTTGGAAAAGGTAAGAATTTTTCCTACAGCCTTCCATAGAGTTGTAAGGGTTCATTTTGTATGCCTGGTTAGGTATTTATAGGCAAAAGATATCTGGCACCCCCCTAAGAGCAGAATTATCTGAGCCTGTACATTGGGTACACTAACAAGAGGTTCACAGTTTGAATCCCTCCAAGACTTGAGACCAAAGGTTGATTCGAACCCACAAAACAGTCAGGAGGGTTACCCTGTTTCTGTTTCCTGTTCACAAGACTACGCTCAGAGGTTGGCACTGTGGAAGCAGAGGGTCTGACCTGCTGAGTGAGTCTGCGACAACCCTAATGTTAAATTTCCACACTTTTGTTGGTGTGGAAACAACCCTAACTGATGCATTAACAAAGTTTTTGCAAAGAATATATATATATAATATATATATATATTAGAGGCAAAAAGCTCAGTTTAATGCATCAGTTGGGATTCCACAGTGACAAAAGTGAAATCGATATTAGGGTTGAAAACCCCCTGCCCACCCACCCTGCTCGAGCGGCAGCCGAGGTGTGCGTGGGGTCATTGGCTAACACTCATCCCATCACATGTGTAAAGAAGCTGGATGGTGAACCATGGGAGAATGGGGTGAGGTTGGGACCAGCGACAACGCGCACCCGATGCCAACAGCGAGCAGGCAAGGGTGGGTGCAAGGGGTTTCAACCCTAACATCGAATTTCCTCATTTTTATCACTGTGGAACAACCCTAACTGATGCATTAAATGGAGTTTTTGGCCTCTAATTTCCCTTCTTTTTGAGAATGTGCAGTAGAAGTAGTGAATGGAATGTGGTGGTTCGGGCCCCGCACTCCCACCACATGATATTTTCTGACATAGTAATGGTAAGTGCAAGGGAAACACAAGCACTAATGGTTGCACACATGGTGACAGAAATGTTAATGGTAACGCAAACGTTAATAGAAACGCAAGCGCAAAGTGACGCCAAACCGAAGAGTGACGCAAAAGGGAGACACAACCACGTAAGGAAATGCACACCGTGACATGCACAGTCACAGTACGGCAATTGGAAATGCAAATGGTAATGGTAACAGCATAAATAACACCAAAGGGAACCGAAACGGAAATGCGAATGCAAGCGCACATGGAAACGCAAACCGTCACACGCACGGTCATGATACCATAATTGTTAACACAAATGGTAAAGTTAACATGAACAATAACACCAAAGGAAACAGAAACGGGAATGGAAGTGCGTATGGAAACACAAACCATAACACACATGGTCATGTTACCGCAGTTGTAAATGTAAATGGTAACGGTAACAGCAACAATAACACCAAAGGAAACAGAAATGCAAAAGCAAATGGAAGCACGTATGGAAACACAAACCATAATGTGCATGGGCACAGTAATGCAATTGGAAACACAAATGGTAACAGTAACAGCAACGAAGATGCAAACCAAAAGAGAAACCCAAACGCAAATGAAAGGGGTGCCTGAAACGCAAACAGAAACGCAAACAGAAACAGTAGTGGAAATGCAAATGGTAACAGTAACACAACCACAAGTGCAAACGAGAACACAGAGGGTAATGCAGACGGAGGCGTACACGGGAACGGTAACGCAAATGGGTACGGAAACGCAAGTGGAAATGCTGATACAGTAACGGAAGCGCACACCCTGTTTTTGTCCAACAGCTGCATAGAGAAACATAGTGTGTACAAAGAATGTATGCAGCAGTGTCAGTGGCTCAGCAGATAGCACACTCGCCTCTGAGACTGGGAGATCAGAAGGCTGTGGGTTCTATCCCCACACCAGACATTTGGGTTAATATCCCAATACTGACACTGCAGTGCAGCATGAGTGTGGGGTGCTGCACTCCTGAGGGTCCGTCTTTCGGATTAGACATTAAATCGAGGTCCCATCTGCCTGTTCTGGTGGTAGTTCGGGTGGATGTTAAAGATCCCATGGCACTTATCGAAAAGAGTAGGGGTGTTTTATTTACAATAGTGCATACAGAGAAATAATACAGGAAATCATATAAGGAATATAACAACCAAATTTACAGAAGGCCATGTACCCAGTAAATCCCAAAAATCAAACAATGTCACTCCTAAATGGCTACCCCCAAGGGGTGGCTCGTTAATACATTATTTGTATTTAATAATATGAGAAAATCCCTTCCACCAGTGTTCAACTTTATCTACATTATACATTTGTTTATCTTTTAAGTATACTTTCAACAATTCATTCCTAACATAGCAGCAATACCCCTCAGACGTGCTCTTTTTCTGGTAAATAACCCATTGACATCTTAACTGCCAGAGACAAAATCTTAAACATGCAAAAAAAAATAATCAGAGTGTTTTTATCAAAATTTCTTAGGCAAGGTGACACCACCCCAATTACAAGAGTCTCATAATTAATATGTGACAACCAAGCCAAATTCCATTTTTTTGCAGCATAGATCCACAATAATTTGGAGAATGGACAATACAGGAAAAAATGCTCCATCGTTTCTTCCTGATTAATGCATTCCAGAAAAGGACAGTTTCTGTCCTCTCAAGCTTTATATTTAGCCATACCCCTAATGTTTAAACGGCCATACATAATGAGCCACTGAGTTTCCTACATATGCGTAGGAAGTCTGGGGTTATTAAGTTGCACTAAAATATTATTATTCATAGCTGTGGGGCAATTTTTAAAACAGGGATCCATGGTATAAACTTTAGACATTATAGCCTTGTAGAGAGATTTCATGGCATTAGAATTTATTTGGTCTTTTGTTACTTGCCACTTATACAGCTTCTGAGCAGCTGGTCTGAAATAAGCTGGGAAATGAATATCAGGATGAATTTTTGGAGCACTACTAATCCAGGCCTTCATATACCATTCTAAGGACTGCCCAATCCAATACCCATCTTGACTTTCAGGATACAACAAACACCTTCTTAAATTATGCGAAATAAATAGCACTTGGCAAAAAATAACCGGATCCATCATTACTAATATTCCCTTTTCTTTATCCAAATACATATAACATCTTTTAACTGGGTTCAATCTATTCTCCCATAATAGTTGAAAACAGCAACTATATAGTCTAACTTCATAATGTGAAGGTAAAGGAAAGATGTGAGCAATATATTGTAAACTGGGTAAAATGAACTGTTTAAGAACCTGGATTCTTTTAAGTTTTGTAAATTTAAACTGCTTCCACCTTGTTGATTTTCCTTCTATCTTTTTTAGTACCATATCCCAATTTTCTACTCCTAGGTTTTGGGGCCCAAATAGAATACTTAAAATAGATAAAGGTTCATCTGAGAAAATGATATTATTTAAATTAATAGTTGGATGAGCAATATTCCCCTTCTGTAAACCTCTGGATTTCACATGGTTCAATTCAGCATTGGACAGAGTAGAAAAAAGTTTGAATTCTTTAAAAAATTCTGCAATCTGCTCCTGGTTATTAAAAAAGAGACAGACATCATCTGCAAAAGCCTGCACTATTAATTGATTATTGGAAACTGGCGTATGTTGCCCTTCCCATCTAGGTGGGAGTGTTAGGGCCCTTAATAAAGGTTCTAGTGAGAATACATACAATAAGGGGCTAAGCGGGCACCCCTGACGAACCCCTGTGGTAAGTATTATTCCTTTTGTGATTGTTTCTTTAATTATCAGATAAACTTTGGCTGATTTATATAGTGCTCTTATAATCCCTATAATTGAATTAGGAATCCTGAAAAATTCTAACACCTGAAATAAAAAAACATGACTTACCCTATCAAAGACTTTCTCCAAATCTATTGCTAGCACATAACCTGATTTTCCTTCTAAAGATAAGTACTCTATTACATCTCTAATTATTGTCAAGGCTAACTGGATCTGTCGATCTGGTAATCCACAATATTGAAGAGGAGATATTACTTTATTGGCTATTAATTCTAACCTATTATTTAATAAAGTAGTAAAGATTTTATAATCTGAATTTAGGATAGTAATGGGCCTCCAATTTCTAATGTCCCCCTATCCCCTGATTTAAATATGTAAATCATTAAACCATCTGTAAAAGATTCTGGAATCCATACTCTGGACATAAAAAACTGAAAAACTAGATGCAGACACGCAGTAATTTCTGCTTGAAAAGTTTTATAAAATAAATTAGAAAGGCCGTCCAAACCCGGAGTGATATTATCTTTTAAATTGTGAATAACCATTCCAATTTCTAAACTAGAAAATGGCGCTACCAATTGTTTAACATCCTGGGGGTCTAACAAATCAGGAGACGCCCCTAAATATCCAGAAATATCAGAAATTGATGGCTCAAAGTCTGGTTTTAGATTACAAAAATGGTTATTTATCATAGAATTTATACCCTGTTCATTATCCACTTTGATTTGATTCTGCATGAGGTAATCCAAAGCTATTGAATCTTTAAGTTTTTTACATAATTCAAATGGATCCCCAACCACTGTTTTAGAGGAGTGATTAGTTAAAATAGCTTGTAGAGTCTGAGATCTGTTATATTGATAAATTCTCATCTGATTTTTTATATGTTCTATTTGGGTAGAATAATCAAACTTGGACGTATTGGCTAAGGAAATCAAATACTGTAATTGGGTCCTTAATTTTAAATATGAAAAAAAAACTGAATTCCTCCATTGAGTGCCATATTTTTTAAACCAAGTGCAGCAATCTTGTTTTGTTTCCAACCACCAGAGGCCTAAATCTGAATATAGAAATGCCACAGACAATCTTGCTCATAAAATAAGGGAAATGGAGTTTGTTACTAAAGCCTCTTTAAGGATGGAAGTATTTAATTTCCATCTAGTTGTTTTCCTCCAAGAAGAGGGTGAAGTTCCAATTTCCATCTGAACCAACAGATGATCAGAGAATTCTACTGGGACAATGCTAAATTTCCCCATTGTGACAGTTTTTGAGAGAAATAAATAGTCAATAGTGGAACCTACTTTCCCTTTAAAAAAAGTGTAGTTAGAACCTAATTTTGCTGAGTGGTTGCAAATGACCAGGCCCCCTGACTTTATAATAGATGCCAGACAATTGGAGTCACAGTAGATTTTTTTATTTGATCTACCCTGCATGTTGAGACTGCAGTTAAAATTCCCTCCCCAAAAAATATTAAGGGAAGATATTAAATAGGGCTGAATTTGTTTCATATATTCAGTTCTCAGGGCTTTTGTCTGTGGATTATAAGTATTAATAAATCTACAATGTTTAGAATGCCACAGACCATCTATTATTATTATTCTCCCAGGAATTAAGTCTATTAATTTGAGTAAAACAAATTGAAAAGAATTAAACAAAATACCTATCCCATCTGCACAGTCTCTACCAAATGACCAATAAGATGGCCCCCATGGCCAATCCCTTTGAAATGAGACTATTTGTTCTTGGGAAAACATCCAAGTTTCTTGGAGCAAACTAACACCTATGTTCTGATCTCTAAGAAGCTGAAAGACAGCTTGTCTTTTAACTGAATTAAGTAAACTGTGTGTATTTAGTGTACCCCATATGAAACCAGCCACAGTAGTCAACTAAAGGAAAAGAATAAAAACTGAGTCTATTTTTTCCTCCGTTTTTTTTCTTTCTTTATATTCTTCTATAGGAGTACCCATGTTGTCTTGCATAGATTTTTGGGAATCCGAATCTCCAATCTCCATTTCTGAGTCACCCCAAGAGGTAAATAGAGCTGCATAAGAGTTAGGAGATTCGATTGACTCACACCAGGGTGCAGCCAGTTCCTTCAAATGCCTACTAGACCTTCATGGAGGAAGGGGAGACATTCCTGAGCTTTCAATCCTAACACTCTCTGAATCCACAGGGTCTGTATAACAAACAGGTTCCAAAAGGTTTACCACCTCTGATTCTGTTTTAACAATACAGACGGGAACCTCTTTAGAGGGAGGTGAATTGGAAGGGAGGGGGTGGAGGGGGGAGGGGGTATTAAAGAGGAGGTAGATTTAGTTGACTCCTGCTGATGAGGGGTGCCGGAGCGTTTACCTTAGACCCCTACTGTTTAGATACAGCATCTTGTGCTTGCTGAATGATTAGATCAGTACTTCCACAAGAGGCTTTGTTCCTTGCTGCCCATGGATATTCTCTGAAGGCATGGCCAAAGTCCTCACACAAATCACACTTAGTGTGGTTAGCACACTGCAAGGTTATATGGCCTACTTCACCACAATTGTCACATCTAGGCTGGTCGCACACACTAGAAAGATATGTTTTTGCCCCGCACTTATAACACACTCTGGGCTGTCCACTATAGAAACATACCCCACGGTCCCTACCCAACAAAAAAGCATTAGGAATATGTTCAGTCTCTGAGACTGATTGCCTTAGCTTTACCCTATATTTCCACTCCCCCGTCCAAAACTGCTCAGAGTCCAAAATAGGTTCTGGATCACTTTGAACTTCACACTTCTGGGATAACCAGTAGGTGATGTCTTCCACATGGACCCCAATTCGAAACATAACCATGACATTTTTTATTAAAGGTTTAGTGAGTGGTATTACCAAGAAGGGGGTCCATATGGAAGCAAATTTAACTTGCCCGTACCGTTCCCAAAAAACGTCTAAATTGTAGGATGATCTAAAACTAACGTCGAAATTGTCCTCCCCAGAAATATTAATAAACGCAAATACATCCCTTGGCAAAAACTTCAAAGAGTCTTTAATTAAATATTTCCCCACTTAATGTCTATCGGGTCTCACCCAACCCACCTTTGTAGCGTATTCGAACTGCATTCCACCGAGAAGCTGCTTCCCATCTGGATTTAGAGAAAAGTTTGGATAACAAGGGCTTGTTAGAAAGAACTGGAGCACCCAAACCCTCTTTCACCTCTATAATCTGAGGCCCACTACTTTTGTCCAAGGCCAAAGGAGCCTGTGGCTCAGGTAAAGATGATGTTTTGTTTATAGTGTTATTCTGCCCCCCAATAGGCTGACTCGCCTTGTAAGCACCTTGAATATGATTCTGTAAAGACTTTGGCCGCCACTCCGGAGAGGCTGATTGAAAATTAAATGCTGAAACCCAGGCAGAGTCAGGGGTCCAAACACCAGAAGCCCCTTTCTCCCATCCTGCTTCTTGCAGCGCTTTGTGGGGAGACCAGGAATCATCACATAGTTCAGAATCCCCTAACCCCTGGTTATTTGAAACATCCACAGTATTAATACAACATTTATTGGGCTGCTTGCACTCTTGCAGTAAAGATTTAGCCACCTTCGTAGATAAAGCCAGAGGTTTTGGGGTTAACGGCTTTTGAAAACTGAAGTCAGTGACCCCTTTCTGATCGTTAACTCCTGTTTGGTAGGTTGTCTGAGAGGGCTCAGTCTTTGCAGCACCATGAGTCAGCTGTGGGTAAAACACAAACCCAGACTCTTTTGTCAGGGTAATTGTCTCTTTGAACTGTGAGTCAGTTCTAGTTAGCAAGGTGGTAGAGGTTGGGAGCTGGATTCCCTCTGCGTGAGCAGATATAGTTTCAACCCTTAAATCAGTAGCATTAGTTTGACACAGCTTTTGGCACTCGCTAAACCCAGCGATTAAACTGCCAGTCTGAAGAATGTTTTTTATTTCCAGAGCAGTAAGGTTTTTTTCAGCACACTCACCCTTCTCTTGCAGCAGTGACTGACTTGCTACTTCGTCATTTCCCCTGTCAACACCTGTGGACGGCTTCTCAGACCGCTCAGCTGAAACAACAGATGACGCAGGGCTTAGATGAGAGTGGGGTGCTTCCACTGTGTTCAACTTTACCGGCTCATTTTCACAAACTTGTGAGCTTACCATACCATTAATACCTTTTGCATCCATATCAGTTGTGACAGGCAACAATTATTCTGGTACTAAAATAGCTTCATGAAAAATCTCTTCTCCATCATAATCCTGAATTTGAGACGAAATCGCTGCAAACTTTTCCTCGGCTAACAGTGAGGCCTCTCTCACCACTAGACTCACATCCTACTCCTCCGACAACTCCCCCAGAGTGGCCATCTTGCCACAAGACAGCCGTCCACCTACAGGAGAGTAGGAGAATTTCCCCGGTGCACTGGCCAAATTTCCCCCCATTTCACTAAAATACCACCAACAGCTTAATCTGGTTCAAAGTCAGTTGGCATTCATCTGTATCCCCTTCCCCAGGTCGTGCCTGAAAATAGGCAGAATTTGTCTAGTTCACTCACCCGTTCAACAAAAACTAAATAAACAAATAAGAATACTAAATTACTTATATCTCAGGAACCATGCGACATAGGAAAAAAAAAAAAATTCTCATGCTTCATGAGTTTCCTGGCTAGGTTTTCACTGAATGCATAGCCCATAGGGCTACCCATTGTCATGACAAATATTCCGTATCTTGCACCATTTCTGGGATACGAGCCCTGAAATGCACGGCGAACGCCACCATGTTAGTCTATGGGAAAAAATGTCAACTTCGGAGTACCGTAACTTGGCATCCATGCAATATTTTGTCACCAAACCACCAAAAGGCACATCTAAGAGATGTTGGCTGTCTTCCCTCCAAATTTCAGCTCAAAAGACCAAACTGCTCTTTTGAAGCAAGGTGGCAAAGAACTCCTGTCATTTTGGCCATAGTCTGGAAAAGTAGTGTCGCAATTTGCGAAAGCTTTCGCGGAATTTTGCAAAAGTGTCGCAGGTGTGACACTACTTTGCAACATTACTTTTTCCAGAAATTTGAAAAACATATTTCTGGGGTGTTTAACCCCAAAATAAAGACATGGCTAGCATCCTGAGAGTCCAACTAGGAGAACACAAAAATAATTGTGTACCTAGAGGGTCCCAGTTTTAAATGCCAAGCATTTTGCTGATCAGTAACTGAAAAAAAAATGGCAGATTTACGACACTTATTTGCGACACTAAAAAGTGCATTTCCGAAAGTGTTGAACTTTTTGTTAACTTTTCCCATTGACTTATAATGGGAACTTGTTTTTTGAATAACTTTTGAACTGTTCAATATTTTTTCACAAAATCTTCAAAAGGCACATCGGGGACCCCGGTCGCAGGTTCCCTGAAGTTTTCGGACAGGTCGCACAAACCGTGCAACCTGTAGGCATGAGCAAGGAATGCGCAAAAAAATGTAATTGTGCATTTGGATGTCACTTAATAACTCCGTAGTCGTATATCTGACCAGTATGAAAGTTAGCAGATCCCAAGATCCCAACTGTGCATACCACATTTCAGGTAAATCCGTTGAATGGTGGCAAAGTTATTAAGTTGCAAAGTTTCACCCTTTAACCTTAAAAGTGCTATCCAACCATAACTATGGCAGCACTACTGTGCTACCATAATATATATATATATATATATCGGTGACGTCACCAGGGTGGTTTGCGAGGGGCTATAGCCCCCCCAATATAAGTCAAAGCCCCCCCAATAATTAGAGTTGCTGCCTGTCCTGATTTTGCTGAGATCATCCCGTTTCTGTGGTAATCTTTAAGTCTTCCTGGGGGAACATTAAAAGTCTCACTTTTTAACAGTTATGCAACTTGCTTAACTGTCAAAAAGCAGGACTTTTAATGTCCCCACAGGAAGACAACATTGGTGCTATGTGCAGCTGATGCCTGACACTGTATCGCTAGAACTAGCATTAGTCACTCAGTTACATGATGCCACAACACAGCCAATTAGCTGCTGCGCTCCTCTATGCATAATAATGCCACAGCATCATGCCATCACGATACTGAGAGCGGAGAGTGCGAAGCGCATGTACTCTGAGGCAAAGGCAGCAGTGACACATCATCATTTATCATTTTAAATGAACTAACTTTGCGCGGGGGCTTGAGGTGAGAGAGACAAGAGTAAAGGTAGCAGATGCCGAAACAGCTACAAATCGGAACGAGTGGATCCTGAGGGAGATACTAGCAAGTGGGCACTGACACACAGCTTTCATAGGACCCATCCTGAGGTAATTACTGATGGAGTGGGCACTAAGTGAGCCCTTATGGCAGAGTGTCTGACAGTGAGCTGTACCTGCTCTTACCCTGCCCTCCCTGCACATGCCCTTTATTGAGTGAGCAAGTCAGTGAGATCTCAGATTGGAGATGAGTGAAGGTGGTGAGCAAGTTTGTCAAATTTTGGGGCAATTGAATTTCTGAAGTGAGTCAGGTGACCATGAGAGAGGCATTCTGTTGACTAACCAGAAGAAAGCCAGTAATATTATTAATTTGTATGTATGATTAATGCCCATCTCACTACACTTAGTCCTCCTGCAAAATAAAAGAGCCCCCATTCAAGGAGCAGTAGTTCATGCAACAGGAGTGCGACTGAAGCAGTGGTAGGCTGAGGCATCAAAGCAGTTAGAAATGATTGACTTTTTATGAAATGTGTGAGGTAGCTCCTGAACCCAGGAGGAAAGTTTCCTGGTCAGTGAATTAACTTAAAATTGATACCTGGTTATTAAAATCCTATGAATTCAATTTCCTTTCTCTGTGTTGATTAAAAAGAGACGGGTAATTAGTCTAAGCTTTTCATGATACTTGTAACAAAACAAAAAAACCCAGTAACTGTCCATCATGAAACTCTTCCACTATGTAAAATATTCTGCTTCTGCCATTGTTTCTGCCTGGTACTGGTTTTCTTGGCTAGGGGATAAGAATGAGCTGATTTCATAAAGGAGGTGTCTGAGTTTAAAAAGACTGAATGCTCAAGTCCATTATTTCTTCATGTATACTAAAGATGTACAGCAGAGTGAAATGTGGTTTGGGAGGCTGAGCTTGTAACTGAGCGAGGGATTGACATGCACAGCTGCATTGGTGCTTATAACTTAAGTGTTAATTTGTTACTGGAGTAGGGCATATAGTGAGGACCTAGTCATCACAGACCTGGCTATGGGGAAGGAGTCTTCATTGATGCTAAATAACTGCTGGCACTGCCTTCAATCTGAATTGTGTTGTCTTTCATTAAAATGCAGGTAGCTAGTGTGTTTATTTGACCAGACACTATGGTATAGGTAGCTTGTCTGCTTATTTGGTTTTCAATACATATTCCCTCTGAATTTATTTCCCACCTCACATTGCTAGGAGATACTATCTCAGAACACTTGAAACTAGTGCATTTTTTAAATTTTGTACAAAGTGTAATGTTCAGAAAATCAGTGTCTACGTATTCTGAATTTCTACTTTAAAGTCTGATTTCGCAGCATCTTCTCTGTGTGAGCAGAACCTTTTCCATATCTTACGGGTGTGGAAAGGAACAGTTCTAAGGGGTGAAATGTGATATGTCCCTCTTAATGTGGGGCAGTTCAGAAGTGTTTGTGTGTGGAGCTCTTCAGAAAAAATGTATTTTAATGTCAGCTTCTGGGTTGGCCAGGGTAGCTCCTGTTCACCTGTAAAATGCAGGAAAGGCCACCATTTAACGGTAAAAATCTCAAAATTTTACGGGGGAGCATGCCCCCGGATCCCCCTAGTTGGGTTAAGATTTTAACTATGGGGCATTAGCCCCCCTAACTGTACAACTCTGGTGATGCCCCTGATATATATATAAACATTTCAAAGATTTACAAAATACAGACTTTAAACAGCCTGTTAATATCTTCTGACCTGGTTCCCCAGAGTTTTACATACTTAGGAATTTAAGAAACCGGGAGAAAATTGGATATATAAACACATGGTTTTCCAATAAGATCTAATTTAACTGAGCCGAAGCCAAGAGTATTGTGTACCTAAATGTCAACTTTACCAAGAAAGATAAGTCATAAATCTGGAGCAACTCCTACTGGCACTATCAAACTTATCATGGTACAGTTTTTTTAGATTTTCTATTTTTTGCCTCCATTTCTTCTCCTGCCTGTCACTTGGTCCTCTTCCCACCTACCCAAGCTTTGATGCCCACTGCAGGAGTTCTCCAAGTTCCATTCCATGTTCAGCTCCTGCTTGATGTACCTCTTCAGAACCTCCAGTCGGAACCCACAACTTGTCCCCTCTGGGTGGGATCCTCCAGTTCCCCAGTCCAGGGAATAAGCATTCATTTGAAAGTTGGGATTTGGTAGGAGGATCTGACCTGCAGTGTGAGGAGTTGGCAGGATCCTACTGTACTGTGCTGGATAAGCAGCTTCATCTGCCTGGGACCATTAGCAGGTGGCTTTAGACCCTCAGCACCCCAAGCAGAAAGACCCGTAGTGCCTACTTCACAACTCTTACTACCCCTCTTTAATTTCTTCTGCGCCAATCCACATCAAAAAAGAAGAAGAAATTCTATGACTACAAGGGTGACAGCAATCTTGGTTTTTATATTAACATTTCTTGCATTTCAGGCTCATCTCTACTTTGTACGTTGCACATTAGTGCACCCTTATGTGCCAGTGCCGCAAGAGGATGCTGGTTCACTCTCCTTAACACAGATTAGGGTAGTTTCTTCTCAACAGTTCCCCCACATTGTCACAAGAGGATGCTGGTTCACTCTCCATAACACAGATTAGGGTAGTTTCTTCTCAACAGTTCCCCCACATTGTCACAAGAGGATGCTGGTTCACTCTCCGTAACACAGATTAGGGTAGTTTCTTCTCAACAGTTCCCCCACATTGTCACAAGAGGATGCTGGTTCACTCTCCGTAACACAGATTAGGGTAGTTTCTTCTCAACAGTTCCCCCACATTGTCACAAGAGGATGCTGGTTCACTCTCCATAACACAGATTAGGGTAGTTTCTTCTCAACAGTTGCCCCACATTGTCACAAGAGGATGCTGGTTCACTCTCCTTAACACAGATTAGGGTAGTTTCTTCTCAACAGTTGCCCCACATTATCACAAGAGGATGCTGGTTCACTCTCCATAACACAGATTAGGGTAGTTTCTTCTCAACAGTTGCCCCACATTGTCACAAGAGGATGCTGGTTCACTCTCCGTAACACAGATTAGGGTAGTTTCTTCTCAGCAGTTGCCCCACATTGTCACAAGAGGATGCTGGTTCACTCTCCGTAACACAGATTAGGGTAGTTTCTTCTCAACAGTTGCCCCACATTGTCACAAGAGGATGCTGGTTCACTCTCCATAACACAGATTAGGGTAGTTTCTTCTCAACAGTTCCCCCAGGCATGGTTATCTAGGGCAACCTGGCTATACAGCTGATCATGGCTATGGGGGAGGGGTAGTGGAGTCCCACCCCCTCCTTCATTAGTTCCCTGCCAGACCCCTTTGACTGCATAATGATTCCCCATCGTGTGCTAGGTGAATGGGTGTGTGCAAATAGAAGCTACTCCATGGTACTATGAGTTCCTTCCCACATGACTCCTCTCCTGAGGGGCACCATGAGTCAGCTATAAATCAGAAGGAGTGCCATTCTCCTCAAGACAGGGGTCTATACAAGGCAGATGCCCACCTTGCCTTAGCTGGTCATCTCTCTGACATTCCAGGATGGTAACATTTGAACCCTCCTTTGCTGCAAAATGTAGCCTAATACTGTATAAAAGGTCAATCATAATGACCTATGCTAGAAAACACTTGTTAAAGGAAACAGCTGGACAGTGGGATGATAAGTTAAAGCTGGACGGGGAGAGACTGAGGGGGGAAACAAGGAGGTGCTACTTCACTGAGAGGGTGATGGAGCCCTGGAATGTGCTGCCCGGGGAGTTGGTGGCTACTACTACTGTGAAGGGGTTCAAGAAAGGCTGGGATAGGTATAGTGGGAGGGTGCATTCCAGAGCCCCACTGGGATATGGGGGACCTTGTAGGGAGAAGGGGGGCTACAAACAGTTCCCTGGGAAAGCACTGACCATCGAGCAGACTTGATAGACCATAGGGCCTAATCTGTTGGCTTTGTAGTATGTTAGTATGTTAAACCATGCAAGCCCATGGACAAAAGGCTTGAATTATCCTCCACAGTCTGCATCAGATTGCCATAACATCATTTGTTTTGTTTAATCTTGCTTATATTAAGTTCATGCAAGGTGAACACTCCCAGCACAACTTCTTGGTTGAATCTGTGTTCCTGTTCCCACACTGGATGGGGGTGATTTTATGTTATCGAGCACTATACTGAAATAATTTTTGTTTGCTTTTGCTATTTCTTTACCCAGGATAACCCAGCTGAGATGGAGCATCTCATTTCTAGTGTGGTCCCGCTTCTACCTGCAGTATTCCCACAGCTGGGTGGAATGGAATACTGGACAGTTGAGCAGTTTGGCTAAAGTCAAACAGTGAGTATTTGATCCTTGTGGGGTTTAAACATGTGATCTCCTGGTTTCCAAGCTAGAGCTCTGACTCCTAGACTGCACTGCCTCCTTACGTCACCAGCTCCTGCTGTTTGTCAAAATTCTATGTCATCCTCCTCCATTTAGAATATTGCTGTTTATTGCTGTATAAATAACTGCAATGTGACTAGTGGAAAATCATAACATCACATGTATGCAAGCAGTAGGCACCAATATAGTCCAAATGGATAATGATTCTGTTGTCAGGCAAAGGTCCTGTGTAATAAGCAACTAAGAAAAAGATGACAAAGAAGCTGAACTGTGTGACAATGCAAAGCTATTTCTCCACAGGGGTCACTAGCTCTTTAAGTGCATGACTTATGCTTAGACTTTTGCATTTGTCCAAAAACACAAGAGACCACACAAGGTGAAAAGGTGGATCAACAGCGTAGAATTAAATACAGACATAAGGCAAGCTGGTCTCCAAACACATTTCAGATGTGAAGAAAAATGAAATAAAGCTCCTTCTTTTTGACTTACCATTTATTCATGTTTGAAAATAAATAAAAAAGCTGCACCAAGGCATACACCCACAGTACCCACTGTCTCCTTTGAAGAGACAGTGGGTACTGTGGGTGTACAAGGAGGAGACAGTGGGTACTGTGGGTGTATGAGGAGGAGACAGTGGGTACTGTGGGTGTACAAGGAGGAGACAGTGGGTACTGTGGGTGTACAAGGAGGAGACAGTGGGTACTGTGGGTGTACGAGGAGGGGACAGTGGGTACAGTGGGTGTACGAGGAGAAGACAGTGGGTACTGTGGGTGTACAAAGAGGAGACATTGGGTACTGTGGATGTATGAGGAGGAGACAGTGAGTACTGTGGGTGTACAAGGAGGAGACAGTGGGTAATGTGGGTGTATGAGGAGGAGACAGTGGGCACTGTGGGTGTACGAGGAGAAGAGACAGTGGGCACTGTGGGTGTACGCCGTGGTGCAGCCTTTTTATTTATTTTCAAACATGAATAAATGGAAAATCAAAAAGAAGGCGCTTTACTTCATTTTTCTTCACATCCGAGAGGTGTTTTGGAGACCAGCTTGCCTTGTGTCTGTATTAGACTTTTGCATACCTGACAAGAGCAACAAAATTAAAGCAGCCACCTTCTACAGATTTTCAGTCAGTTATCTGGCAACATAAATAATGCCTTCTCTAATTCATACATCTTTGATAACTGCATATTTTATAATGAAATAAGTAGCTATGATACATTCTGCCATGAACTCGCAGAAAAACAAAAGTTGGTTGAAGACAAAGGGCTGGATATTCAAACTGCGCCATTCATAGGCGCAAGCCCTTGCGCTACGCAAAATAGTTGCGCTGGGGTGTGTCCAGGGTGATATTCAAAGGAGTTGCGCTATTGAGCAACTCCTTTGAATATCACCCCCCAGCCACAGCCACTGTGCATGGCGCAGTGGAACTTGCGCCACCGCAAGTTGACAAAGTGGAGCATTCAACTTGCGGTGGCGCAAGTACCATTGCGCCATGCGAAAATCCCGATATTCAAAAGGTGACATGCAAATGGGGCTATAATTCATGCAAGGCACAGGGGGCCATTTGCATCTGATTATGGCCCCATTTGCATGCCATTAGCATGCAGATGCGCCGATACCCAAGACTTGCGCCTGGCGCCTGCCAGGCAGCAGCCATCGGAAGGATGCCCCTGCAGCCCAATCGTGGGCAAAGAGCGTAAAACCACCACCACCCCCACTGGCCCGATCGAGGCATAGCGTAAATACCCCCTCACCAGCCCGATCGCTGGCAGCAATGTGTCTCCCCAACACAGCCCTTGTGGTCTAGTGGACCGATAAGTTCGACTGAGCTGGAGATTCAAACACCCCAACTCCCCGAATATATCCCTGGTGGTCCAGTGGATCGATAAGCCCGATCGCGGGCTGGAGTATTCAAACACACCCCCCACCTCCCGATCATCTCCCTGGTGGTCCAGTGGACCGAAAAATCGATCACGGGCTGTGGTTGGCAACCCCCAAGCACATCCCTGGTGACCTAGTGTCCCCCACCCACCACCCACCTGAGCCCTGCCACCCGCCTCCCGCAGCCAGCGGGCAGCAGCATCCCACCCGCCTGCCCGCCCGCCGCCCGCCGACTGACTGCGGCGGTAGGGCTGCACGCCCATTGGTGCAGAGCAGAGCCAATGGGCGGCAGCCCATACCGTACTCAGACAGTCCAGTTTCATTCACAAACGGACGACGGTTGGGGTTGCCAACTACATCCCGTGATCAGTGATTTTCGTCTACTGACCACCAGGATATGGATCGGGAGGTGGGGGAGTGTGTTTGAATACCCAGCCCGCGATCGGGCTTTCTATCGTCCACTGGACCACCAGGGATATGATCAGGAGGTGGGGGTGTTTGAATACTCCAGCCTGCGATCGGGCTTATCGATCTACTGGACCACCAGGG
This sequence comes from Neoceratodus forsteri, assembly GCA_016271365.2. Lineage (NCBI taxonomy): Eukaryota > Metazoa > Chordata > Ceratodontiformes > Ceratodontidae > Neoceratodus > Neoceratodus forsteri. The sequence continues at coordinate 1,037,183,590 of CM057450.1, read as the reverse complement.
ATGTGTTGGGGGGGGGGACACATTGCTGCCCGCGATCGGGCTGGTGAGGGGGGGCACAGAGAGAGCATACCTCTCAACTGTACCACATTACGAGGAACGTTCCTCATTTTACTTCACAAAAGCTCCCTGTGCCACATTGTGAGGACTTGTCCCACATTCAGTGTTAATATTTTAAAGCAAAACTCCATACTAAATGATGCAAAATATATAATTTTAATTAATAGCAGACTTTCTGAACATAAATGCAAACATTTTCACAGTGTTGTGAGCTTCTAATGTAAAGATTTGATTAAGTGTTACACATTTTGCCCATTCTTTCCACATTTTGAGAGGCAATGTTCCACATTTGGGGGACAAAAGGTTGAGAGGTATGAGAGAGTGGGTTGAGGGCCAGCCACAAGTGGCAGCTGCTGTGTGCGCCCTGCAATGCAGCAGCTCACCTGTGGGTGGCCCTCAACTTGATCCTTTTTTTTGGCTCAAAGTTGTGGCGCAGGTTGGGGTTGCGCTGACATCCCCTGCACAGCCCGGTTGAATATCGGCTGTGTAGTTTATGCATGGTTCCTCCTCCAGTTCAGCATGCATTCATTTGCATTGCGCTGTTGCTCAGCATGTTTTCTGTGGCGCTACTGCCTCCTGCTGAATATTGCAGAATGGAGCAAGTTCGACTCATGCAGGCGAACTTGTTGCTATTTTATTAAACCCTTTTGAATATCTGGCCCAAAGAGTACAACCCATATACCCAAGAAAGATCAGCTCAGATTCAAGTTTCATTTCTAAGCAGGGTCTTCTGACCATCTATCCAGTGTTGCAGCTGGGAGTGACTGAAAATAGCACTTCACAGGCTTGTAAGGACACTCAGTTTTCAGCTTCATGTCTACCCTCCTCCCAGGTGTGCATCCTTTAATGCACCACCTGTCATGGCTAATTACTTACTTCTCCCATCCAACCATTTTGCCCCATCCTCTCACCCTTTTAGGGGCTAATATGGCTGCATTCTTCATTCAGTCAGGATTATTATTATTTTTTTATTTTTTCATAACTGGATGAGTACACTAGACAATTGAATGCCCATTTACAGGTACGATCTGGGAGGGTACAACCAGAGGCATAAAACATAGAACACTTCAACTTAATGAACAGGTTCCCAAATACAATGCTAAATTAAAAGGGAAATACATTAACAAGTGGGGGGTTGTTCGCCAACAGAAGCGGTGACGTGGCTGATGACGCACTTGCTGCCGTTGTCACTTCCCATCATTGTCATGCCTTCCTCTGGTTCTTTCCAGAAGTCTGCTTAGCATTTTTACTGCTGCTGCCACAAGTGTGGTCATGCTACTTTGTAAAACAGGTCATTGAACATAAAACCATAAGTTTTAATCTGACTGCCGGGGACTGGGATCATGGTGCACAATTCTATAGGAGGCCAGTATCGCCGCAGCACTTCCTGGTTCTGGCACAGAGACATATGGGAGGCAAGAGAGCATGCTGGGAGCATTCTCTGTGTGCCAGTGTGAGTGGTGCAGCTAACCCACATGACTGCTTAAACCTCTTACTCCAGAACACATACCCAAGTCTGCTGTGGCTCAGCGAGAGGAGAAGCGACAAACTTACTACAGTCGAGTAAGTGTCCACACTGTCACATTTGCACCGCAGCAACCTGAGCACTTGTGTTGCTGCAGTACAAATGTGGCAGTGTAAACAGGTTTTTAGATATGACGTGAATTGAGGAACCAAGAATGAGGAAAGGAAGAAGTTGTAACCCACATTGCGGGAAGTAGGAGTGCCACAACCAGTGGGGTGGGGTAACTTGGGCACAGTTACAGACTGAGGTTATGAGGAGATATCCCCTCAGAGCACCTCTGAAGGATGGTAGAATGGGAGCGTTACGTACTAACTAAGGGAGGGAGTTATATAGCCTTGGGACAAACGAGAAGAAGGCCTGATCACCCATTTGGGTAGCATTCTTAGGAACAACTAGGGAGAAGGAGCCAGCTGACCTACAAGAGTAGTGTGGATGGGTACTTTGTAACATAGAGATTAGGGAGGCAGGGGAGATAGATCTGAGTAATTTCAAGACAAAACAACCCAGCAAATAGGAGCTTGAGGCAGAGTGGGAGAGCCAGCCCAGGGCGGAGTAGATGTTACAGTGGTGAGTTAAGTGGGGGGCAGACAAGGGGAAACAGCAAATATTGTTGTAGGTGACATCCTACATTTGTAGAGAATTGTTTTAGGGGCATTATAGTAAATAAGTACGCTATAATGAAGACAGAGTAGAAGAACACCTTGAGATATGGCTAGCTGGGCTTTCTGGGTGAGGAGGTGTCAGAAGTGATAGGACAGGCCTAGGCTGGAGTTAACAGATTTGCTAGCTGTGGCTATGTGTGTGAAGAAATCCAGGGCAGAGTTTAGTGTGATACTTAGGTATTTAAACTCATTCTCATGGGAGATGTAAGAGCCATCAGTGCAATAGATGGACTGAGAGTTGGGGGCAAGACAATCTTCATGATCTAGAAATAAAATGCAGTCTGCCGGCCCGGTGGCACTGAGGGTTGAGGTGCTGGATGCCACACCTTGTGCCACACCAGTGACCCGGGGTCGTGAGTGACCTCGAGCTGCTGGGGGTCGGCAGGGGAGGGAGAGGATCAAGCATCCGATGGACTGCTCTCCTCTCCTGGAGAGGGAAGGATTGTCATCCCACTCCTTGGCTGCCCGCTAGTGGAGGCCAGGGGTCAGCATCGGAGTCTAGGAGACTGGGAGACACAAGAGCGTGGAGACGTGGCACGTGTGTGCCTCCACATGTACCCATTCACACTGTGAGGGGAAGGGGGGTGTATGGGGAAAAAGTGAAAATGGAAGTGGCAGACTCCATGATGACCTGGCCGCTCTCTGTTGCCAGCTTGATGGTTACTGGATTGTGCTCTGGGGTGGGGGGGCTCCGCTCCTGTGATGGGGAGAAGCCATGGGAGTACCTGCCAGAATGGGGCTGGATCAGGGGCGGATGGGTTCAGAAGGTGAGCCCTCCAAGAGGGGGCCATAGCCGCCTGCCAGTTCATGAGGCGGAAAAACAGATAATGGAATAAAAAAGAAATAAAATGCAGCGCTTGTGTTTTGGTAACACTGAGAACTAGTTTATTGTCAATAAGCCAGTTCCGAATGTCAAAAAAATGTCAATGTTAAGATGGACATAAAGCTGGGAGGGGTGATTGGCGCTGTTATAAAGGGCAATATCAGCGTACATACTAGTAGAGCAGTGGGTGGCAACTGAGGAAAGTCTGTTGGTGAAAATTGTAAAAAGAAGCCCTAGACTAGAGCCCTTGGGGATGCCTCAGGTTATAGTTACTAGGCTGGAAGAGACATCTCCAAATTTGACACACTGCTGTCTGTCTAGCAGGTAGTTAGTGAACCAAGCAGAGGCATATGGGGAGACTTCAATCCCAGTAAGTTTTTGGGAGCTAGCCCGCTCCATGGTACGGAGGACTGAGGGACTATGTGCTTCACCTCCTACCATGCCAGTGACCTGAATTCAGGAATGAGCTCAGGTTACTGGAGGTCAGGTCAGGCAGGGAGAGAGAGAGAGAGGCTCAAGCATCCTCTGGACAGCTCTCCTCTCTTGGGATGGGGAGGCATGCTGTCTCAGTCCTTGGCTGCCATGTGGTAGAGGTTGGGTGACAGTGCCAGAATTCCGAGTGGCATTGAAGGGAGGAGTCACAGTTCTGTATCATGTGTGCGCTTCCACATGCAAATGCTTACATGCTGCCACAGCTGAGGAACATGGGGAGAAAACAGAAAACAAATGGTGCCAACTGGCCCTGCCCAACAATCCCCATTCCTGCATTGCCACCTGAACCATCGACCCTGCTTCTGGATGAGTGGCACTGGGTGGGAGGAGGATGGCCCTGGCCACACCACCTGGGGCAATCAGTGGTGGCCTTACAGGCAAGGTGAGTCCGGGGGAGGTAGTTGCTGGGCAGAAGGAGTCAGGGACAGGACTGAGCAGCTCACCTGCATAAACCACGAAAGAAAAACCTTTATGGCAAAAAAAAGGTTTTGGGAGTGGAGGATCTAATTCTTTGGATAAGTTGGTTAACTGGGAGGCTACCACCTTCTCTATTAGTTTGCTGAGGGCAGGTCAAAGGGCAATGGGGCATTATTGAGATAACAGTTAAGAGTCACCCTTGTTGGGACCAGGACAATCTTAGCAGTTTTCCAGAGGGAGGGAGCAATACCAGAAGTGAAAGAGTGCCAAAATAGAGGAATCAAACCAGAGCATTTTAGTTTCTGTACCACCAGAACCAGGACTTGCACCTTGATGAAGGGAGTCAGACATCTTATAGACCTTGCTTCTGGTAACAAAATGGGGGATGAGTAGAAGATGGTGTGGGCAGGGGCTGGCTGGAAATGGTGACCTGGTCAGCAGAGGGGCTGGGGGGAAGGCTGAGAAGTCAGCAAACTGCGTGTTAAAGGCATTTGTATTTTGGGGCAATTTTGGTGGGGTTCCCCAGGAGACCTTTAACATACCCCTCTTTGCAGTAGTTGCTCTTGGTGGAGCATGTAGCCTTTTTGCATTGGTTCCACAGTTGTCTGTAAATCAGCCACACAGTACTTGTACACTTGATGAAACCTTGTAGACTGCCCACCGTTAATTTTGATTTTTGAGGAGGGAAAGAAGGTCATTGTGTAGCTAATGGGTTGCCAGTCCTCTGACACTTCACCCGGTGAAATAAATGAGTCTGTCCTGAATTCTCTTAATTCGGGAGTGAAAGAGGTCAAAGGCCACATTGACATTGGAGGTAGAAAGAACTAGAAACCAATCAGTCTGTGAGAGTTCAGCATTAAGAGTTGAGGGGGTGAAGGGTAGAAAAATCCCTGATCGTGAGTATTTTGGAAGGGATTTTTGGGACCCTGGTTTTCCAGAGACAGTAAGTGGGGGAATGGTTGCTTAGGGAGTTGGGTAGCACTCCAGTTGCTTGGATCCTGTCAGGTCTGTTTATGAGCATTCAATCAAGTAAAGACAGGCATGCACCACGACTGGAGATGTGGATGGGCTCAGAGATAGCTGGGTAAGACTGACGTTACTAATTATCATTTTATAGTTTTTAAAAGTGGCGGCTGAGCCAGTCAAGATTAGTATCACCCATGACGATTTTCTCATTTTGATCGGTCATGGGTAGGATGGTGTTGGGCCTGCAATGCCACCACAGCATGTGCTAATGCTTCTGCAAAGCCAATTGCGTGGTGCTCCCCTCCCCACAGAGGCTGAGCATGTTACTTACATAACACTCTCAGCTTCCACCAGTCAAAGGTCAGACAGCCCAACTCTACTTCCAGATGTGGAGCTACCAGGAGGAAATGCAATGCTTACTGTCACACCAGTAGGCAGGGCACTACAGACACAGGCACTCTGGCTACTGTCATTGGCCTGTCAGGTGCCCCTTTCAATATTTATTTCCTGCCTTAGGCTTCTGGAAATATTTATCCCCCTGCTTAAGCAGTAGCCTAGCATTGGTAGTGGGGGACTCTGCCATCGCAAGAGACTTCTCAGGTCAAAGTAGCCAAGTAAAGTAGATAGCAGTCTCATCCTCACTATGACAGCACATTCGGTACCTGAAAAGTGATTTCTAGGAAAATCAGTAAACAACTACTACACAGCAAATGATAGTTAGCATTAGTCAAACTGATACCAACCTCCGATAAGCTTTCTAACAAATCAGACAAATGATGCCTGTCTACACACTTCATCCTCGCTGGTAGAAGGCATTGGTGTGCATGCAGTTGTGGATTCCAGCCGTATCCTTGGCCGCCACCTCTACTGCCGTTGAAAGCGCTGGCTTCCTACCACCCTCCTGGTCCCGATCTTCAGACTCCACTGTCAGGTACTGCTGCTAAGTATCTCCGTGTGTCGACCAGCTTACGGCGGCGTTCCGATTGGAGCACCTATTTTACTACTGACTCCTGATTGGCTAAGTGCTTACTGCAAGGCTCCTGACTGGTGCGCCTGCAAGCTGGCTCTCCGAACTGCCATTCCCTGCCATTCCCTGCCATTCCCTGCTGAAAATCATTTTTCCAGGGTCCTGGACATCTATGTGTAGTGGTGGGTTTTCTTCTGCCCCCACCCCACCCAGGCCTCCTATTAAATACTCTATCAGTCCCTGCCTTTCTTGGCTTGCTCAAATTCTACTTGCTCACGCTGTCCTTCTCCCCTTCCCACCACGTGGAATTTGTTGATCCTTAAGTAAATGCACTGCACTGTTTTGACTACCACTCCTTACCTTGCTGGCTCCTCTAATTTCCTAGTGTAACCCAGGAACTTACTAACTTTGGCCACCTCTGTTTTTACTTATCAGTTTCCTCCATACCACTGCCTATTTGAATTTATTTGTTCTATATTGCTCTTATCAACTGCTAGTTACTCTAATCTAATGTCTCTGTCCAACTCACCCTAGTTGACTGTTCTGGTCTATTTTTCCCTTAGACATGCCCTGAATTTCTCTCTGCCTCCCCTTTCAGGCACCCAAGCTCCTATCTTACTAATATAGCCTTGAAAATTGACCGGTCTCTGTTTCCCTCTCCCCCTCACATTATCTAAACCCTTCTAGTCCCTTTTTCCTCACTGAATCTCTAGTTTCAGGGCTAATAAAATGAATAAACAGTTGCTGCTATTGTTTCTCTTATCCACCCTGCTTCTGCTACACCTATCAATTCTTGCAGTCCCCTATGCTGAAACTGCTCTTCCACTCACTCTAATATATGATTTTACATTTTCAAATATACTAGTGGTACCTGCAACGTGGTGTGATCCCACTCCATTACTTCTATACAAGACCTGGATCTATCTGGTTGCCTATGCCCTCAAATGTAGCTGCCTGCGAACTCATACCCTATCACTCTTCCTGCATCGTAAGCTCTGGTACCTCATCTTACAGGCCATTCTGCTCTCTGGGGATGTACAGCCTAACCCAGTGCCCTTGATTCCTACTACTGCTCCTATTCCAAATGCCAAAGGCCTATTTATCACCCACCATAATATCAGGAGCCTTGAGCAAAACTTCATGGAACTTGAATCCTGGACCGCACTCTACAAACCAGACATATTGTGCCTTACTGAAACCTGGCTGAAGCCATCCACCCCTGACTCTCGGTACCCCCTACCATCCCATAATCTTCTGAGGAATGATAGACTAGCCCCTAAAGGGGTACAGCCATTTACTTCAAATCACACCTCCAGCTCTCAGTAATTAGCTCCACCTCCTTAAACCACTGTGAGGCACTCCATGTCCTCCTCACCCTTGGCACGAGGAAACTGAATATTGTCTGTGCTTACAATCCCCCTACCCATGGCCTAAAAGGTCTGGATGAGCTACTTGACCAATCTGCTATCCACTCTGGAAACAATAAAGTTCTTATATTAGGAGACATTAATATTAACTGGTTGGGAAATACACTTATGACAACCCTGACTAGACTACAGAGTTTCAACCTGCATCAGCTCGTCTCTGTACCCATTAGAACAGTGCCTCATTCAAATACCAGCACCTTGTTGGACTGGATCATGACTAACCGCCCCCAAAACATTGTCAAAGCAGGAGTCCTAGCAGATGCCATCACAGATCACTCCCCCACCTTCTATATCTGGGGTAAAGGTATGCCTGATTCGATGAAGCCACGCTTCATTACTTTCCATAATTATGCAAACTTTGACCCACATGCCTTCTTGTCTGACGTCACTTGCATAGACTGGTCCTCTCTCTATAGCTCATCGGATGTTCAGACAGCTCTAAATATCTTCTTGTCCAAATTCTTGGCATTACAAGAAAACCACTATCAACTTGCTACCAGGTGGGTTAGAAATAGGCAGACTCACTGGTTAAAATCCAACCTACTGTCTAAATTATGACAGCGGGACAAAATCTGGCTTCATTACAAGAAATCTGGTTCTCTTGCAGACTTTAATACCTACAGGTTTCTGAGAAATGCCTGTAAGAAAGAAATCAAGCAAGCAAAAAGCTCATACTGCAAGGGCCTTCTAACTGACTCCCAGGGGGACCCTAAAAAATGTTGGTCCTATGTTAAGTTCTTCCTGGGATCAAGCCAGTCCTCCACTCTGAATGACATGTCTCTAAAAGGCATCCATTGTAACAATCCCCTCCCAATTGCTAACTTCTTTAACAGGCAATTTGCTGACCTTACTCATTACACCTCCACTTTCCCTACCTCATCAAACCCTATCTCTCCAGCAAATTCCACTGGACCCACTTTCCATTTCAAGTCTATCTTAAAAAGTGAGGTTCTCCGACTCCTAAGAAACATCTCAGAGCGTGCAGCTGTTGGGTCTGATAACTTGGAACCCAAGCTCCTAAAATTGGCTGCCCCTCACATAGCTGCTCCCCTTGCTAAAATGTTTACCCTCTCTCTGTGTCACCACACTGCCTCAGATATCTGGAAGATGGCTAGAATTACCCCTGTATTTAAAAAAGGAGACCCACTTGACCCATCAAATTACAGACCCATTGCCATCCTATCTGTTCTCAGTAAAATTCTTGAGAAACTAGTTGCCACCCAAACTACAGACTTTCTCCTGAAACATAACCTTTTAACTGATGCTCAACATGGTTTCTGCAAGGGACATAAAACCACAACTGCCCTGCTCAAACTCATGTCTGACACCCTATTGGCCATGGACTCTGGCAGGCTCAAGAGGGCCATTTTTATTGACATGACCAAGGTGTTCAATCTTGTTGACCATTCCATCCTAGCTGCTACTCTAAACTCACTACGTTTCTCGCCAAACATTGTAAAATGGTTTGATAGCTATCTGACAGATAGGTCCCAATACGTGAAGTTTAACTCCACCATTTCTGACAAGGTCACCATCAATACTGGTGTACCTCAAGGGTCTATCCTAGGTCCTCTGCTTTTCTCTATTTTCATCAATAGTATTACCACTAATTTTCTCAGTACATCCTCCTTACTATATGCAAATAGTATTGCGGACATAAACTCTAAACTCTCCTGTGATTATCAGCTTATCCAACTGTGGCTAACAAATCACAAACTTGTTCTAAATAAATCAAAGACCCAAGCTATGCTATTTGGCTCCAGTCTCAAACTCAAACACTCCCAAACTCACTTTAACGTCTCCTCCCTTGATGGCACATCTGTTGGGGTGGTAAACTCATTCAAATATTTGGGGGTCACTCTTGACCCATTCCTGAGTTTTGGCCTCCACATTCAATCTACCTGTAAGCAGGTAAACTCCAAGCTTGGGATTGCCTACCGGACAAGTTATGCACTCACTTCCTCAGCTATACTTGCTATTGCCTGTGGGATATTGCTTCCCTCTCTCTCACCTATGGGGTTGCTACATATGCTACATCCAGCAACTCGAGTCTTCGTAAGTGGGACGTTAACTATAATAACATCTGTCATTTTGCCTCCAGCTACCCACGGCTGAAACATCACTGCCTTCTCTACACAGATCTTGGATGGTTTCCACCCCAAGAACTAAGGTCATATGCACTCGGGTCCATCACTGATAATATTATCAGATCCTGTACACCCAAACTTCTGGCCTGTCTCCTCCCCTACCAGAAAATCAATTATGTGCTACGCTCTGCAGAAAATGCCCCTGTCCTTATCCCGAGACATCGTACCAAAAAAGGAAGTCGTGCCTTTGCCTGTCATGCATCCCATTTCTGGAATTCACCCCCTCTAACACTACGTCAATCTGCTTCCCACATCTCCTTTAAGAGAGAACTTAGACACCATCTCTTCTCCTCCTCCTCCTACATATGCTGCTCTTCAAACCACTCTAGCCCTTACTCTCTAACTCCACCCCCCTCTCAGTTGTTCACCTGGGTGCTGGGGTCCACCCCACATAGCACACTTCCTCTCAGCTTCACTTCCTTGTCTCTAACACTTTCATCCTCTTTTTCCTTTTCCCTTTTCTACATAAACCTTTTTTTTTCTCCTATTTGTCTAATTGTCATGTAATCGCTCTTTAAATGCCTAATGATCAGGCCTCTGTAACCACTGAATATGTGTATTGTCTTATTGTCCACCATGACATGGAACCTTTGTAAAAGAGCTCACACTCAAAGGTCTTTCCGAAATACTAATTAAACAATAAACCTAGCTGCTGCCTCCTCTCAAACTCTATAGCTCTCATCTTCTATACCCTTCACACTTACTGCCTCTCTACTCCTTTCACCTTCCCTCTAGCTCCTCCCTTCATCTATTTCTACCATACTGGTATTGCTCTCTCAGCACTTTATCCCTCAATGTTAAATCAGTGTCTAGATGCTTTAAATTTGACCTGACTGTATTGTCTTATGTAACCAAAATGTTGTATTTGGTTTTATTTGGTCTTGCTACCTAAAATCCTTGTCTTAATTACTATTGTTATGCTCAAATATCTACATGTAACTTGTATTATGTATTCATGATGTTTCTCTTGAAGTTTGTCTCTGTACACTCCCGGGTCGTGCCTGAAAATAGTCTTTCTGGCTAGTGTACCTACCCAGTAAACAAAAATGAAATAAATAAATATGAGATTTCCTATTCCAGCTGAAAAGTTTATTGAACACTTTCACATGAACTTGATCAGAATGTTTCTGCAAATAAGGATTAGAATTCATTACCACGGCAAAAGAGGTCACACATTTGCAAAAAGCTGCACAAACACCAGTGGCAGGAAGGTACACTATATCTCACACACTGATTTAAACATACAAACAGGTTCCAAACAGTAAGATCTTTTTTAAAGTGTAGTCTGGTGTCCTATAAGTTAACTCTGTTTCATACGTTTTATAGCTACAGTCAGTGTCTGTGAGCAGCAGACACCTCTATAACAACTTTGGAAAATATAAATTTATTTATTTGAAATGACTCCAATTTGGATAACCCCATGAGATGCAGGGCTGTCCTTAACCATTCTGGGCCCCTGTGCAGCCCCCTGCTGGGCCCCATCACTCCATTCCCTGTGATCTCCCCCCACATCCAACATTTACACCTAACTAACCCTTCTGTCCTGTAGTAATAAAGCAGTACCAGGTCTGCTAGTTTAACCAGCATCTTTTAATTAGTGCTATTGACTACACTGAATTATTTTACTTCACCCTTGGAAATGAATCTGACTGAGCCTGGAGCAAGAACTTAAGTAAGTACGGTACTACTACCGTATTCATTTCTGTAAGGACAGGGACATCATCACTGGACACTCGCAACTCAGGTACTCTGATTTGCAAACAAGTTAAACAACTTAACTTTTCTGGAGGTGTGAGTGAGAGAGAATAGAGAGGATTATCATGGGACACCACTAAGGTTGCCACCTGTTTTTTTTACGTTCGCTTGCGCGCATGCGCAAGGAACGTCTTGGGAGAATGGGACACTTTGGAGGTGTGCCCCTCCCCTGCAAACCCCTGCTCCATTGAGCAGACGTGGCAGTCCTGCACCAATCTGACGTGGTGCTGTGTATGACAGCGGTGGTCTTCTCTTCAAAGAAAACCACCACTGTCATACACAGCACCGCACGCCGCCCCCAAATCTTTGCTGCCATGCTGGGAGCCCACCTCAGCGTGGCAAACGTCCCACATCGCTTGCCGACAGGTGCCCAATCTCCGTCGGCCTCCACGGCCCCTCCTGTCATCCTTCTGCCACGCCAGAGCCCACCCCAGTGTGGCAAACGTCCCACGTTGTCTTTTTTTTTTTTCACCTTAAAAGCAAAACGGTCCCACGGCGCTCTCCCAGTCCTCCCTCCCACAACCCGCACCCACCCACTGCGCACCCAGCCTCCTCACATCCCCCCACCCCATACTTACCTCGGAGTCGGCACGACGATCTTCAGTGGACCGGGAACACATCTGCACTCTTCAAAGCCGACCCGCGAAGTGAGGAAATGCGGTAAGCTGTATAATGGGCTAGATAGGGGTTTTCAACTTTGCATATCTCAGGCATTTTTGGAATTTTGCATGGAATTTTCAACATGGGGTTTTGGGACCCCTTCTCATGAATGATGTCACTGTCTTGGCATTATTCAGGCCGGAAGGGTGATTTGCAGTCACCGCGCAGTCATTGCGTGAAATCACCTTCAGGCCTGAATAACGCCATGACAGTGACATCATTCATGAGAAGAGGTCCCAAAACCCCATGTTGTAAATTTGGTGAAAAATTCCAAAAAATTATCTGTTTTAGCTTGCGCGTGCGTGTAGTTCCTATGCAGGTTCGTAAGTTCGTGAATTTTCAATATTTTCACTCTAGATTTTCAACATTGCCATTTTACCACACCTCCTTATGAGCAGTATAGCGGTAATTTTTCACATCCTGCCCAAAATGTGTTTCCGCCCATGTAGCACACAATGGCGCAGTCGGTGTGCAAAATCAATGTATGGGATGCATTAAGAAAATCACGGTGACATTGTTCATTAGCAGAGGTCTTAAAATGACTATGTTGAATATTTGGTGAAAAAATTCCTAAAAATGACTGTTTTACAAGCGTGCGTTGCGCAGTTCCTACACACGCTCGTAAGTTCGTGAATTTTCAATATTTGCACTCCAATGACTTCCAAATACCTAAACAGCACATAGAAGCAAGCAACATTCGGCATTGACAAATGCTTGTACTTCTTTGTCACTGATTTTTTTAAGCCATGTCCAAGTGCCAAATACCACTGCAAATACCTGCAAGCGAACGTTCAGCATTGACAAATGCTTGTTTTTTATCTGGTGATCAGGTTTTCAGGGTCCCTATCAGGAAATCTGGTCTTGCTGTGTGCTGCTCAAGTTCTCGAGCCATTTTGAGTGCCCACATACTTTTGAAACAGATTTTGTCACATCATTCATTGCTTCAGCTACATGTCCAGATTACAAACAAGTTCTCTTGTCAATATAGCCCTTTGTTTGTGAAAACAGTCAACCTGGGAGGTGTACAGTATGGCCATTAACACCATTAGTACTTACTTAATCTAATCTTTTCCACTGCAGCAAAGCTGCCCCCACCTTTTTATTTATTTATTTATTTATTCATCTGTACAAGTCAGATTTACAACCTTTGAGTCAGGAACTCATTTACAAAGGCACCTTGTCGCAGGGAGGGCAAGACAATAGAACACTGTGCAGATACAACATTGGACAACATTACAGATGCAGACATTGAACACAGAATACACTTAGTTACATGTTGCTATAAAATACAGGTTTATAATTAAAGATGTACAATTTCTCTGGAGTTGCAGTGGAATACATTCTTGTATAAACATAAGGAAGTAGATAAAAGGGGTAGGGGGAAAGATGGATTGGCAGTCATGGGGACATTGTCGAGATTAGGGGGGCCAGGCAGGGAAAGGTCCTGCAGTAGGATTGGGGGGGGCAGGGTTAGTTGCACCTACAGCAGTGGACATTAAAGAGATGGTTTCGGAGAGTGATTCTGAAGGGACCAAGTTTGGTGGTGTTGGTGATGCAGGTAGGGAGGGAGGGAGAGAGTTGAACCAGGTGTGGGCTCAATAAAAGAAGGACCTCTGGGTGAGGGAGGTCTTGATTCTGGGCACTTTGAAGGTGGCTTTAGTAGAGCTGTGGGTGGAAACGGATGAGGATGACCATGGTAGGGAGGCAGAGACTCTGGGGGGGGGGGAGTCCGAGCAGGGATTTCTTAGCAAGAAGGCAGGTCTGATACTGCAGATGTTCCTCAAAGTTGAGCAGGTTGGTGAAGAAATAGAGTAGGCAGGTGTGGGTGCAGCTGGAGGCTCCAGTCAGGAGCCTATAGGGCTTATTGATGAAGAGCTGGATTTTAGAGAGGGCGGTGTTATCAGCTGCAGCAGTTTTGTAACAGTAACAGAACCAGTTGTCTTCCACTTTCATTTGCTGACAAAAATTTTCATCTCTAACAAAATTTAGGCATATAGTATGGGCCCCTAAGGTACAGGGGCACAGTTGCACCTAGCTAAGGCCAGCCCTGATGAGATGCAGCATCTCATTTTCATGGGGGTCCCAGGGAGGATAGCAGTAGTCAACAGGTTCACATATTCCAACAGGAATAGTTACTTACAGGCTTAAAAATATACACAGAAAAGAATAACTGTAAAGTAAGTACATCCAAACAGTAATCAAAGCAAGCTAATGGGGAGTCACAGCAAACAAAGAGTATGAACACTGCTATACAACATGGTCAAGGTTGGGGAGATGGGGATTCTGAACCAAAACAAACACAGGGAGTTCTATGGGGGCTAGAAAGACTGGACTTAAACAATTGCAAGCTAGAAGCATTTCTCATTTCAAGAGGGGGTTTGTTCATGGTGTCTGCTGCAGCAAATGCAAAGGTCTTTCTATCAAATTCACGCTTCATCATTCAGAACTGAGAAATTAAGTGCTGCTGTTGAATGGAGTGAGTAGGCACTGCTGGACTGTGTGAGGTGGGTTCGGAGATAATCAGGGGGTTTCCTTCTGCACAGTTGTGCAACAAAGAAATTCAGTGATAGTCATACCTGCTTGGACGACTTGCCTAGTTAGGCTGGTCATACAGCAGACAAGGATGGGTACACCATTCATAGAAACATAGAAACGTAGACAATGATGGCAGAAACCGACCAAAGCTCCTTCTAGTCTGCCCTAGTTCCCTATCGTGGGAGAGGATGAACCTACACAACTTGCAGTACAGATACTCCAGGGATAGCAGAGTGACTTTGTTTACACAGAGGTATATGACGGCTCCATAGTCAATGGAAGGGAACAGGAACTGGGAAATTACCTGCTTCATCAAATCAGCCCTGAGGCAGCATTAAGGCCTATAAAGAAGGTTGAACTTGGGCCTACGGTTGTTAAGCTGTGATCAACGTGTCTACTGTATGGAAGTGATACATCAAGCCCAATTCCTAGATATTTGAATACACTGACTTGCTCAATGGTGTTGCCATCCAATGTTATCACAGCAAGTGGACTAGCTAAAGGAGTTAGCAAGTTCTGGGATTCAAACACTATAGACTTAGTTCTATATAAAAACATAATTGATCTTATATGTCATATTAGGTCCGTTTTTCATCTCCCCATGATTTATTACTGAGGCCATTTGCATGAAGATAACATATCTGTTTGTTAAGAGTTTATCTGGTCTAGTTGTTTATTCCTCACCTTGCTTATGATATAGTCATTCCTATGGTAACAGATTGTGATGTCACAATAGAGGCTAGTGATTTCAGACTTGGAATAAGCTGCTGGGACAGACACATGCTCTAGGGGATATCATTCCTGTTTTTGTGCACTTTTCCTCGGTAATTAACAAGCATTTGTCAATGCCAAATGTTTGCTTGCTGGTATTAGCATTGGAAGTGTAAGACTTAGACAGATGCAGAATAGGAATGGTAGTGAAGTATTGAACTTCATGCAAACCCCACCTCCACCCAGCAGAGATGAACAAGCATTGGGGTATGCCTTTGGGTCATCGCACATAACGGTCACATCATTTCACCTCACCCTATTCTGCAGACACCAAGTGTTGAGGTGTGTCTTGGGGTGTTCGGTTTTACAGTCACCCCATTCGATAAGGACATATGCTGACATGGGTGCAGTGTAGGAGAATGGGGTGAACTCTGGGGCTGAAGAGTCCAAAGCACACCTCGATGCCTGTCACTGGCTGCAGGATGCGAGTGGAATGGCATGCGCATTAGAGCCAGCAATCCAAAGGCATACCCCTGATGACTGTCAGTCTATACAGGATGGGATGTTATGGTTAGAAACCGTAATGCCCCAGGCGTTTGTTGATATTTGCACTACAGATTTTCAACATGGCCCTTTTGTGACCCCCACCTCATGAAAGCATTTGGTACCTCTGCTCATGAACAATGGCACTGTCATTTTGTTAATCTGTCTCGAATGTTGATTTGCTACAGTGACTGCGCCATTCTGCGCCAGATTTGTGAAAACACAATTTGGGCAGGATGTCAAAAATGACAGCTATCCAGTTCATAAGGAGGTGTGAAAAAATGTGAATGTTGAAAATCTAGAGTGAAAATATTAAAAAGTCTCGAAGTTACAAGCATGCATGGAAGCTGCACAATGCACACTGGTAATACAGTCATTTTGCAAAATATTCTCACCAAATTTTTAACACGGGCATTTTGCGACCTCCTCTCATGAACAGTGTCACTGTGATTTTGTTATTCTACCCCAAATGCTGATTTCCCACAGTGGCCGCACCATTGTGTGCCACATGTGCAAAATCACATTTCAGGCAGGATGTAAAAAATGACAGCTGTACTGTTCATAAGGAGCTATGAAAAAATTATAATGCTGAAAATCTGGAGTGAAAATATTAAAAATATTGGAGTTACGAGCATGCATAGAAACTGTGCAATGCACGCTAGTAACACAGTCATTTTTTTGAATTTTTTCACCAAATTTGCAACATAGGCTTTTTGGGACCCTACCTCATGAACAGTGACACTGTCATTTCATTACTCAGTCCTCAAAGGTAATTCTGTGCAGTGACCGTGAAATCACCTTTCGGGACCGAATAACAACATGACAGTGACTGAATTCATGGGGTGGGGTCCCAAGAACCCCATGTTGAAAATTTGGTGCCAAAATTCACAAAATTTGTCGAGATATCCACCTAAGTTGAAAATACCCCATTTATGCCATCATACAGCTTACTGGCATTTCTTCAGTTCACAGTCGGCTTTGAAGAGTGCAGACGTGTTCTCGGTCCACTGAAGATCATCGCACCAGGCTCCGGAGGTAAGTATGGGGTGAGGGAGGTGTGTGGGGATGCAGGGTGCACAGAGGGTGGGTGAGCGCTGGGGGAGGGTACACGACTGCGAGGGACCGTTTCCTTTGTTTCAGGTAGAAAAAATTTAAAAAAATCACCGTGGACTGTTTTCTGTTTTTTTCACAGGTTTTGGCCACACTAGTGTGGGCTCCCACTGTGGCACATTTTTTTGGGCAGGTCATGTTAGTCACACTGGGGTGGGCTCCCAGTGTGGCACACAATTGGGGTGGGGCAGCGCCAGGAGAATACCGACGTGATGAGGGTGTTAACATGCTGACAGGGGGATTGGGCACCCCCTGTTGGCAAGCATATCTGTGTTTGGGGGCATGATGCCGAAACGGATTGGGCACCGATTTGGCACAGCACTACAGTAAAGGGGCACATATGTAGACAGGGGGATTGTGCACCTCCAAAGTCAGCTTCCTAGAGACTGTGAGTGGTGGGCAGTGAGCTGCCACCAGCCATGTTTATTGAAATGTTACACAAGGCAAGGCATGCCCTGCAATGACGGGTCACTCCCTCATTGCAGCGATGAATTCATTTCAACTTGGTGGCATGCTTGCTGAACTAGTGTCAGCAGCAGCATGCCACCACATTGGGGAAACACTGTCAAGCCTCAGAGTGCAGTGGGGGCATTGGCCATCACAGTGCTGCATCTCCAATAAATCCATTCTATCCTTCACGCATTGTGAGGTAAGCCTGGGTATTTGAATAATTTTAATGTTTTAACAGGAGGATTCTAGAGTTCTCGCAGTCTGTGCCACCTTAGTTGGGACTAGCAATGTCCCAGTCATTTGTTTTTTGGCACCTACTGAAAGTGTTAGGATGACATTTTTCTGAGAGACTGATTTATCATGAGGTAACCGTGTGCCACAGCAGTCAGCCAGTGAGAAAGCCTGCATTGACAGAAATACCTGCATCAGTCCAGCAGACAGTCTGGGAGATGGCCGGTTAGTGCTAATGCCAGGTACTGGCTAACACTCCACACTAGGGTTCTGAAGCCTGAATGTGGGTGTGAGGCACGTGGTCCATGCTCCTTACACTGGTCTGTGTTGTGGTGGAGGAAGAGCCCAAGAGGTCCAGAAGACTTGCGGACACCAAGAGACTGAGTTACATCCAGAGGCACTTGAGACCTGAAACATCTTCGAGCTTCCCCCTAAACAGAAACAACTGAACCATCAACTTGGAAGGAACTGCATCTACAGAGAAGGAGGAGGAGAAGGAGCCCAGTTGACAGGAAAATGGTACAAGATAAATCTGAGTACTCTCAGGGCTTGCCCTACAACTTGGGAAGTTTGTACAAAGTTGTCACCAAATCTATAGATTTGGACAATGGGCCAGAAGTTACACATACCTCATCTGGAGGTTCTTACTTTTAAATAATTGCATGGCATGCAGGGTTTTGGGTTCAACTCTTCTGCCTGTTCTAAAGTGCAACATCATCGGACCTGCAATATTCCTATGGTTAGGTACCAAGTGAGGCACAGGGAGCTCACTTTAAGGTTTAAAGGTTTAAAAACTGGTACCAGTGGGTAGTGCCCTCAGTGCAACCCAGTGCAAGCAGGCTGGTAATACAGAAGTCTTTTTACAGTTTACTTGCTACTGCATTGTCTTGCATGGTCGGGGGTGGGCACTGCTACTTTTCAAAAGTGTTTTACTGACATAACCTAATCAGGCACTTAATTTCAGTCTTGCCACAACAGTTTATGAGATCTGTTTTGATTTGTTTTCCACATCTCTTGTGAATATTCTCCAATAAATATTTTGCTGATGCATTACATTTTTGTCTTATGACCATATTGGGCCCTATGCACTATGTCAACGCACCATGTAACCCAGGTGCATCGGCATAGCTAAGTCTGAATGCCATGTAGCGAGGTCCCATGGACCCCACGTGGCATTCATAAGGCGGGGGGCAGGACAGGTCATGCTGATCCCCCGGCTGCAAGGACAGCAGCACACTGGGAGCAAGCCCACACTCCACACCATTCACAAAGGTGTGGATTGTTGGGCACAGAGGGAACACCGTATGCCAGGCACACCCCAGCCATACAGGTTACACGCCCCCCCCAAGAATGTTGCCATGAGTTGCAGTGAGTATTCCAGACACCTGTGACATGCTGCCCCAGCCGATGGGGGCCACAGGGAGAACTGAGGTGGCTGAATGGGATCTCACTACCCCTGTGCCACCAGCGCTCGCACACCGGCAGCCGACATCCACTCCCTGCAGGTGCAAGATATCCACTCGCAGACCGGGTCTGGGCATTCCATTGGATGTGTACCAGGTCTGTGGAGCACTCCACTGTGCACCTGCACACCAGGGGAGATGCACCACAGACAGGTGGGTGCTGGTTGTGCATACTGGCATGTGCGCACCTGTCTGTGAGTGCGCAGCTACGTGGCGGGGTACGTGCATTTTCCTCCTTCCCCCACCCGCATAGTGCATAGGGCCCATTATTAGTGTAAGTCACTAATTGTATTATTCTTGAATTTAAGGTTGCACTGTGATTTTGCATGTGTAGGTGGACACTATGGGGAGGTGGGAAGATACTGCATCCCAGGGGGTTGTACCGCTCTGACACCACAACCGCTTAAATTTTACTCTGGGTGGAGACACCGTACTAAACTTAAAAGATCTGGATTCAACCCCCCTCAGTCAGGAAAATCAGGCCCCAGGCCCCTCAACCTTGTTTGACCCCACAAGGCAGGGGTAATAAAAGCAACATCCATGGCAACCCCATTACATTTTTTTTCTAATCCTCATTCTAGTTGGAGCAAAAAAGAATCGAGAAGCAAACCACAGTAACCCTTGCTGTGTGTAAATTAAATGATAACATTCACAGTGGGGGAGAAATTACAACATAATCATGTAAAGGCCTATTACCATTCAAAGCCTGGACATTATGCAAAGTGCAGGCCCCCTATAGCTTCTGTAATCATTACTGTGTCACATACCCACTCCCCACTAATTATTATTTGTTCCCTTGCATTTCTTTACCAAAAGTGTAATTCCAGGGATGGAAGTTCCTGGATTAGTGTTACAATTTGCTATTTATTAACTATAGTACTGCCAAGCAATAGGAAGAACGTTTCCATATGTATTTCTAGAACATTAGCAAGTGGGCTGTCATGTAGCTAATCACACTGAAATGTGGATTATGCCACCTACAGTGAACTACTTTTATTATACCGGAAACAGAGGAAAGGTCAAGTACTCAAACAGCAAAGATTCATTTTCTTACAAGCTGAAGGTTAGGTCAGAAATAAACGAAGTAAGAACTCCAAGGCAGAAAAGTGTGGGCAGGACTGGGTGGGGCAAGCAGTCCTTTTTTGCTGACAGACTCTATGTTTCTATGTAAGTGCAGCAGTAGTCAGAGGTACAATTCCAGATAATGACTTATATTCATGACACAGTTTAGCAGGCCATTACAAGTTTTTTTTTATCCTGCTATTCATAAAGCAATATTTTTCAAACCTATTTTTATTTTATTTGCACTCTTTCTGTGGGTTTACTCCACCCAGATTCAGTACTATCCTTTAGCGGTATGGTAAAACAAGGGCAAAATAAACCAAAACTAGCATTGTAAAGTTACTTCATGGATAGCGGGGGTATAACGCTTCAATATTAAGTTTTTCATAAATTTCAGAGGTTCATGCATATAGGCCATTATGTCTGTCTATGTCATTCTGTCTATAGACATGGTAAAAGTCATATTACTGTATATATATATATATATATATATATATATCTATATGTCCAAAGCACAAGGTGCAGCTCCAAGCCCGTGCCTCATACTGATACACTTTACAAAGGCAGAGAATTATGTCTCGCCACATGTTGCCAACACAGTCTGTTGTAGCTTCCTTCATGCAAGGCCCTGCGTGAAGAAGGGAGATCAAGTCTGGCATTGTTAGCTCAGGGAACAGGGTGGGCATTAGGGTTGACAGCCACAAGGAAGACCCCACCACTAATACTTTTTCCCTTTGCTGCTTGGTGGGGTGGAAGTGGGGAGTTACCATTGTGAACCCTAATGCCACCTTTCCCTACTTTTGTGGCACTAACTGGAACCCTAACTGGTGCATTAATGAAATTTTTTGCAAAGAATTTCCTTTCTGTTTTAGATAGCAGAACCGTGTCCTCATTCATGTAGGTCCCTTTGGGCCTTATGCAAATGAAAGACTCTATCCGCCTAAGGAAGTGCAGCAATGGATGTCAAGAATTAATGGGACTGTCTGTTGTGCTGTAGAAGCCTGGGACCTCTGACCCTTGTACAGCCTTATGGCTGCATATACAGATGCACAGAGCAAAGAGTCCATCTGTTAGTCAATACACAGGGCCCTCTGCCACCTACAGGTGCAGAGGTGCAGGGCTGTATACCAAGAGAGGTGTCTTCACTATATGGTAACTGGGCCTCTACAGGCAACCCAGCAGCATTCATCCCCTGGCTGGGGGGGGTGTTGCATCACAGTGTGATCCCCCCATGCTCACCTCATGTAGCTGGGTCACTGAGTTCACTCCCAAACTCAGCTCACCAGCACAGGATCACAAAGCATACATGTTGGGGTGAAGACTGGCATTACATAGAAAGTTTCTTAATAATTATATTTTTTGTATTTTGACCCCACATTTTCAAGATAGTCATTTTATGAGTCCCCTTATAAACATGATTCATGTCATTTATATTATATTGCCCAAAACATAATTTTGCACCACAAGAGTGAAAAATTACACCTGACATATGTAAGAGTGGTGTGCAAAAATGGCTATGCTGAAGGTTTGGAGTTAAAATATTGAAAATTAGGTAATGTTCACTCATAATTTTGGCATTTTGCCATTTTTGTACACCACATTTCAGCATAGTCTTCTTATTACCCCACCTCATGAACTCAACAGGTGAAAATTTTCAAATCCCCGATGAAAAGTCATTCTGTGCCACAGGTGCAAACACACATTTTGCCCAAGATTTGAAAAACAACAGCTGTCACATACATGAGGTGATGTGAAAAAAGGGCTATGTTAAAAATGTGGGGTTAAAATATTGAAAATTGCCAAAGTAATGAGTGAGTGTAGAAAAAGTTCAATGTACATGCATAACTTTGCCATTTGCACCTATTTTGGCTACAGATGTTCAACATAGCCCTCTTGTGACCCTGTCTCATGAGCAAGGGTGGTGATGTTACTAAAAAGTGACCGCAAAATTGCCTTTCGGGACAGATTTGCATAATTCCACCACTACTGGTCATGATGTGGGGTCCCAAAAAGGCCATGCTGAAAATTTGGTGTAAAAATATTCAAAACTAAGTTATGAATAAAAGTTCAATCCCCCTTAAACCACATTAAACCGCACTTACTTGACTTTCTCATATCGCAGTCGCTGGTTCCATCAATAAGACGTGTCTTTGCTTGGAGAGTGGATCTAAGCTGTGTGACATGTTCAGGTGAGCGAGGGTGTCTGGGGCTTTAGAGGCATGTGAGCTGGTGGGTCCTGAGTGGGAGGTCAGGGTGGGAGTGGTTGGGGTTGTTAGTGGGGTGTCAGATCAGTGAGAGACCATTTTCTTTTTTACAGATTTAAACAAAAATAAACAAGAGATGGTTTTCTTTGCTACAGCTCACATTCTGACAGTGGAGATTGGACACTCCAGTGTCAGGCTGCTATTCAGAGAACAGCACTGTGTGACCTGGAAGGGGGGGGTCAAGAGAAGTGGTACCAGGGGTGGGTATCCCGGTCCACTTATATGAACTGTAAAAACACATAAATACTGGGAAGGGTGGGTGACCTGGAGGGGAGGGGCAAGAAAGAAGCGGTACCTGGGTAGGTACCCTGGTCTGCTTAACAAATATTTAAACTAGATAGATAGATAGATAGATAGATAGATAGACAGACAGACAGACAGACAGGTAGACAGACAGACAGACAGAACGGGATTGCTGGCTCACTGCTTCAACTAAAGTTGACAGCATGACTTCGAGCTGTGGCTTCAGCATTCAAGAAAGTCTCACTGTTTTCATACAGAGAAGAGAACGTGGGTGAACAGCTTCTACTTGCTAAGCTGGGTACCCTGGATTTTGGGTGCCCACAACAAGTATTTCTGGCCATGTTTTTAAAAAAACAAACACCAGAATGTAACTAAACAGATCCCATTCGGGTAGCTTCAGGTGTTTGTTCTTTAAAACTACATATTCGTTTATGTATTTTCCATGTTTTTTATTTCAGGTGGGGGACAAGATGGCAGCCATCACAACACAAAAAATGTTTTTGTGCTGTGAGAAGCAAGTGCTGAGGAACCAAAAATGGTCTTGTGACATGGAATTTTTTGTGCTATACCAGAATGTTATCCAAAAAACCCTACTGAGCATGCTCAGAACAGGTAAACAGCAACAGTTTAAATCCTTATAACTCTGGAACCCTTGAATATTTTTTCACAAAACCTTCAAAAAGCACTGCCTTGGTATAGCCCACTTCTATCCTGAAAGTTTCAGAAAATAAAATCCATACCATACAGGATGTAGGTGAGAGCAAAACTAAAAACCCATATTAAGTGTAAGAAAAAAAATTAGACTTCTACAGGAAAATGACATATGCAGAGCAGAGAAACTATACAAGCTGCTGTCACAACATTTTCCACATATTTAGATCTTGCCTGCTAGACAATGCATGCAAAATTTCAACTAATTTCATCAAATGCTGCCAAAGCTGTTAAACAGCAAAATTAGGGGTTTAACATAGAACCTGTTGCTCAACCCTAACTATACTGGTGCTACCCTGCCAGTATAATATATTCATAAAATAGGTAGGAAAAAATTAGTGAAACTCAGGATCCCCGATTGGACAAAATACATCACATAACTGTGCATTATCCCACACCAACCACAAGCCTCTACTAATTTCCATCCTCTAGAATCTTCTCACTACCAGCCTAGTCAAGATCACACCACAGTTGGCACACACAGGCTGCCACATGCACCCGGCACACACACAGCCTAACATTACCAACCATAACCAAGTAAATCTGTGTAGCTGTCCCACACTGCAAACAGTTATCTGGTTGATCCTACCATGATTCTGGTACATTCAAAGTGATAAAAAAAACTTACCTGGTAGATCCTGACATTTTTATACCATTTCAGGTGAAATGACTTTCACTTTTGTCTTCCAGTGTAGTGCGACCGAGTGGCATTCATTGTGGTAAACAAAATGCTGCTAAAAGTTTACAATGAGGAAAGTTTTGCACAGAAAGATGTAAGCTGTTTGGTTTTTAGCTGACATCAGTTAATTTTGTGTAAAAAAAGCTGCCCAGTGTACAGTGAGGACAGCAAGTGAGTTGATGACTTCTTAAGGGTGGATGCAGGACAGTCGGGGGGGATCAAGATGGCTGATGCTACAGTACTTTGAGTTTACCTTTCTGTAAGGCCTTGGGGTAAAACTGGTCATTTAAAAAGTTTCTGGTCATTCTGTCGGCTTTATTTTTCTTCGTTAAGCTTACCTGATTGGGATGGATCAATGAAAGACCAAAGACAGCATAACAACATTGGAGTTTGCCTCTCCAAGGTCAAGCCTGCTGGATCAGCAGCTTCTCCAAGGGAAACTCAGCCTGGAGTATGGTGCCGGCAGTGCTGTGACCAGTTCGCCAGCCCTCCTGATGGCAGCTGATAAGAAGTTTCTCAGTACTCTAGCAAAAGTAATCTCTGATACGGGAGAACAGAAGAGACAGACCTTTCAACAATTTCAGCAGCAGGCTGAACCTTTGCAGCAATCTTCTCCTCGAGATGCCGGGGGGGGGGTATACACTTGAGACACTGGGCAGGGTGCTGGATAAAATTCTAGCATGGACAGAGAGGAATGATTGAAGATTTGATGACCTGTTGAAAAAAAAAAAACAGATTTTCTGCAGTCAGAAATAAATCTGGTTAAAACGACTTGCGAGGCAACAAAAAAAGACGACGGCCGAACATTCTGCCAATATCACCAAGCACGATGTAAAAATTATCTAATTGGAAGCAAACTGTGCAAGCTTGATGAAAGATAACTACAATGTTAACCGTAAGTTGGAAAATGCAGAGAACATGCTTCGGTATAGAAATATTCGAATATTAGGAATATCTGATCAGCTTGACACAGATTTTATTAATATTAGAGAGCTAATGAAAGATATACTAATTAAGACTTTTGATCTACCACAGGAAAATCCCCCTTTAATAACAAAAGTTTTCAGGGTATCAAGGCATCAGCAACAGTCTTTGGGGCAAAACAAATCAACAATTCTGGCCACATTTGGATTTGATTCTGACAAGGACTACATTCATAAGCTAGCCATGTTTAGAGGTTCTCTGGAATATAACAACTACAAATATTATATCTACCTGGACTTTTGTTATGCATCTCAGCAAAGCCAAAGGAAGTTCCTGGCTCATCATCAAGAACTGCTTGAAATAGCGGCTCACTTTTCTTTGTTGCCACCTGCTAAAGTAAAGATCATAAAGGAAGGGAAAACATATTTTCTTTGAAGTTGACCAGCTGGTAACCTATTTACATTCACATTACTCTGCCCAGGAGATGTTGGAATCCCCCACATCTTCAGACCAGGGCATCTTGGAAAATATGGACAAAATGGTTATCTAACATTGGATTTTTTTCCCCTTTTTTTGCAGGGTTATTTTTTGTTTTGTTTTTTTACTGCTCTGGGTATGCAGATTGTGAAGAGTTTGTTTAAAAAAAATATGCTGTCTTTTTCCTGTTATTCTGACAGATTACACACCTAATTAATTGAATTTCTAAGGAGTAAATGGGGGGCATCTAAATTACGTTTTTACTTAATAAGGGATGTTATGATATATTGCAACTGTTCCTTGGCTATATTAATAGAACTTTGTTTTTTTGGTTTTTTTTACTTCTTCCCCCCTCTCCAGTTTGATTTGGACTAGTTGTATCTTTATGTTAGAATATGTACAGAGTACAAAAATGTTGCTCCTTATGTAGATGCATATTTTTTTCTTTTTCTTTTCTGTACTTGTAAACATAATTATTAAAAATCCAAAAATTAAAAAATTAAAAAAAGAAAGGTGGATGAAGGTGTGAGCTACTGTTGCTACAGCAACAGTCACTCAGGCTTGCATCTACACTTGTGACATCACCAACTCAAAGTCATTAGACCAAAGACAGTGTAAAAATGGCAGGATCAACCAGATACATTTTTTATTACTTTTAAGCTATCAGAATCATAGCAGGATCAACCAGATCACTTAACCAGGTAAGGCCCACTAGGCACAGGCACCTGTTTTCAGGGGCGAGCCGGGAGCTCTGGGGGAGGTAAAGTGATTTGCTAAGAGTCACACAGTATATAAGTGGAGGTTATGGGAATAAGGTTCCACCATGTTGGTGAGATATCGATATCATCAACCAACACTACAGTGACAGCAAAATGCTGATGGTGACCATGTTGCCTGGCAATTGTGCCGCCCGTCCGCCATCGTGGAAAAACTACTGGGGCACATCCTGACTGTTTCTGGAAGGCTTCACCCCCCACTTCCCCTCTAATTCTGCTAGACAAGGATTACTTCTTGTGCCTCCAAAAAACATATCTAGCCATTTTATAAGACAGATAACCCATCTATCTGTCTGTCTGTCTGTCTGTCTATCTATCTATCTATCTATCTATCTATCTATCTATCTATCTATCTATCTTTCCATACATCAGCCTTCGCTGTTATGCTTCCTCTCTAGAGATTTTGTTTTCTAAAATATTAATGAAGACTATTAGCACTCCAACCCTAAAGGTAAAGAGGATATTTATGGTATGGTATGCGGTTTTACTCTTCCTATGTCATACCTGAATGTACGTGTTATTTATAATCAATCAATTTTTATTTATAGAGCACCAATAATGAAGACATCTTGAGGCAATTTACAAAATTCTTAAAAATAGATCTATAAATCAGGAGAACCCTAAAACATAACATAAACATATAAATCAATAGTCAAAAGACAGCAATAAAAATATACAATTTAACAAACATGACAATATCAAGAGAAGTCAACAGGTTACAGTCAGTGAGTTGATTCAGTAGGTAGTTCTGAATAACGCTCTAAAAAAACAGTCGTCAAATTCAGTGATTCACATTGTAATTAAAGAGCTAGTTTACTGCCTAAAACTAATATTAGATTTTAAAAGCAGACAGCTATTACCTTTTATATCTGAGGTACTTTTTATTTTCCCTTTATTTAATTAGAAGTTTGTTTACCTGATGTTAGTAGGTGTGATGTGCAGAACAGTACTCTGCCTGGCAGCTGACGTATCTAGCTGTATTTCCCCCACTACATCATCAGCATTATGACCTCACTAACTGTGACATTACTGCTGCTTAGAAACAGCCACTCAGTAGCTGCCTGGACAGTCATCAGTGATGTCACTGTCAGTGAGATCACAAGGCTGATAATGTGGGGGGATACAGATATATATGTCAGTTGCCAGGCTAAGAGTTGTGTTATACACATCTAGAACACTGTTATAACATAGAAGACTTTCTAATGAGCAAAAGGAAGAAGAAAACTATTTCAGAAATAAAAAGTTTAAACTGACTTCTTCTCAAAATTTGTATTATTTTCTTGTTTGCCTGTTTTGGTTTCACTGTCTCTTTAAGAATGAATACAGGTAAGGACATTACTTCCTAAATGGAGGAAGGGATTGGATTAGGTCTCAAATACATTAAAGCCCTGTGACCCTTACTGTTGTGCTTGGAAGAAGACACAAAGCCACAGATTTAGAAACACACAAAATAGACAATGATGATAGAAAAAGACCAAAGCTCAAATCCAGTCTGCCCAAGTTCCCTATTTTGCCCTTGGACCTACTGATCCTCTAAGGGGTGCCGGTCCTCTCTCCTCACCACCATTCTGTTCCTCATATCTGATGCCACAAGCTATCACAATACCCTTTATTATGTCCCAGTAGTGCTTAAAACATCTAGCAGTTTTCAAACCCTCCACCTCGGCTCACAGCCTGTTCCATGGCTCCACCACCCTTTCTGTAAAATAATACTTTCTCATATCCCTCCTGAACCTCCTCCTCCTCCTATTAGTTTCCATTCATAACCACATGACTGTGAGCCAGTATTCAAATTAAATAGTTCTTCACAGTTTAACTTGTTAATTCCTTTTAGGAATTTAAAGGTCGCTATCATATCTCCCCTCTCCTTGCTGGTCTTCAGTGAATATATGTTAAGCCCCTTGAGGCTCTCTTCATAGAATCTGCCCTGCTGGCCCTGGGTAATTTTTGTTATCTAATACTGCACCATCTCCAGCCTTCCCCTATCCTTCCATAGGTGCGGACTCCAGAACTGGGCATAGTACTCCAGGTGTGGCCTCACTGAGGATCTATACAGGGGTAATATTATGTATTTTATTCTGCCATAAATACCCCTCCCAGTACAACCCCAAGCATTCTACTTGCTTTGCTGTATGCCTTATAGGCTGACTTGATTGCTTTAGATAGTCACTTATGATAATTCCAAGGCCACATTCTTTAGTCATTGTACTGAGACTCACTCCTCTGCATCTAGTGCTCCTTCCTAGGGTTCCTGTTCCCCAGGTGCATCACCTTGCACTTTCTGGCATTGAATTTCAGCTGCCAAACCCTTAACCACCCCCTCCAGCTTTTGCAAGTCCCTCTGCATTTCCTTTATTCCTTCATCACTATCCACCTTATCACAGAACTTTGTGTCATCTGCGAAAAGATACAAACTGCCCTGGATCCCCCAATCAATGTCACTGGTGAACATGATGAAGAGACCCAGCCCCCAAGACAGATCCCTTTTTGAGAATTTTGAGAGCTGGAATGCAAAGCCCTAGTTACAGGGAGGGGGGATTAACAGGTTAGCCAGATAACTTGGTGACAGGTCATAATAAGCTTTATATACCTGGGACAGGACCTTATCCCCAAACTCTGTGCTGGACAGGTGACCCATGTAATGACATTAGTTACTCTAGTGGTGTAATGCAGTCCAAAGGCTTTGTGTGAGGTAATATTAACGCTGCAGCATTTTGAACATGCTGAAGTTGGCCAATAGTGTATTTTAAAAGAGTCACCCCACTGGTGACAAATGCATGTGTTAATGTGGCCAGGTGGTCTGTGGACAAAGAAATCCAAAACTTACAAACATTCTGCGAATGGAAATTGGCAATTTGGGTGCACTTAGCCATGACAAGTAAAAGAAAAATCAGACTGATGAAGGACACCCAGGCTTATGTTAATTTTTGTAACTGTACTCCTGCCACCACCCTTAAGACACCCTTGTAAAAAAGGTACTTTATCTCAGTGGACCTGGTTCACATAAAATAAATTCAATTAACAAAATCTGATCATTTTCCTTCTTTGAAAAACATCTGACTGTAATAAAACTGCAGAAGCTCTACTGTCAGATATAGAAACAAACTGGAGTTGGCTCTGCATTAACACGACCACGTACAAGGGGTTTCAGTGACCGGTCAGTGACACCAGTTGATTTTTGGCTTAATTACCTACAGATAAAGAATCTCCAGAGAGCTGTCATAAATGCAATCAATGTGCACTATTGGCAGTTACACAATGAGCTGGACCCTCCTAGGAGAAGAGATTAAAAATGGTCAATTATGTTATTAATAATTAAAATTTGGCAGCCCGCCTCAGAACAGGATACAGACTCATCAATACTTAAGCGCACTCAGGTTATCAGCAAGGGATCCTTTTAAATGATACTGACACCAGCCCCATGGGCTCGCCATGAGTTGTGGGAGCTAAAAATGTTGAGGGGATGTAAACCGTAATTGGTCTATGTTTAGTGCAGCTCATCAGTAGGTTAGAAGGTCGTGTGGTTTAAAGAACAACAGCTTGCAAAGTGAAAGGTGGATCCAGGAGATGGTGTGCAGCATGGGGGTGGGAATTTGAATGAACCCTGAATTATCCAAGTAGGTATGATGCGGAAATCACGTGCATACCTTTACTGAAGTATGCAGTAGTGTACTAGGCATGGTTCAGTAGCGGAATGCAAATTTTTTCACACTAATGAACAGGTTACTTTCTGCCTGCTATACTGTATGATCATTCCTGCCTGCCCCAGACACATAAAAAGCACTCAGTAAGATCAGGATAAAAATCAGGCACTGCAGCAAAGAAAAGAGCCTCCCCCCCGCCCACTGCCAGATGACTAAAAATTCACTAATTCACAGTCACTAAAAATACCCACTAATAGCTTAATCTGGGTCAGTGTCAGTTGGCATCCATCTGTATCCCCTCCCCCAGGACAAAGCTGAAAATAAGCAGAATTGTCTAGTCTTCCTTTCCCGGTCAACAAAAACTAACTAAATAAATAAATAACAGCTTCTAGTACCCCCACATGACCAGGACCTCCCTCCTGCACACCACACTACCTTCAATGTCCTTCCTGTGTCTTACTGCCCCAGTGCACACTACTGCCCAGGTAAGGACACAACACACAAGAGGTACTGGGAATGGAAGAAAGGACCTCTTTAGAACCCATAGTGTTGGGGCTAGTGCAGGAGCAGTGCCCTCAGTAGAATGTGGAGTGTAGGCAGGCCTCAAAAGAGAACACTGCTAAATCTGTAAATCATTTTTTTCCACAGAAGCTGTGTTTCAAATTCTGATTCGCATTCAGTTGATGTTCCATATTTACTGGCCTTTACATGAATGTGTGTAACTGAGTTACAAGCTTGTGGGGAGTACCATTTTAGAACTATATGAAGCAGTTTAGGTAAGCAGTAACACACAATAGTGCATGTGGTTATTTGGTAATTACCGCACACAAGCACATGCCCCGGCTGGAGGCATGAGGTGCCAGCTGAGTGCCCTTCAGTGGAGGGGGAGGGGCATGGTAATTATCCAATCACCACATGTCCTGACATGTATTACTGCACTTATAAAATGGCCTAAAAATAACATTACTAGGAACAGCAAAGTCAGCATTACAATTTTATTTTTTCATCTCCCATAAGTTAACATACAGTACAGAGAATCGCTCAGATTTATTCAAGCAGACCGTTAACATTCAGATGAACTTTTTTTTTGTTGTTTTTCTCAACTGTCACAGTTAATGAGAATGCCAAAGCAGCATTTTTATAATTCTACACAGTTAGGCAACCCTAGAAAACAAGTTTCAAGATTTGCAAGGCACTTTACAGACCCATGCGGTTATTGGCCGATTACCTGCAGGTCTGGACAACTATTGACCAATCAGATCACATACAGTATAGAATACTTTATGAGGAACCTTACACGACAAAGGCTATGGTTTCACTGAGGTGTTGTCATGATGACAGAGACCTTGACAGCAGAACTCTAGAGGTCCCTGTCATTATGGCAACCCTGAGGCTGAAACACAGCCTTGGATTGTATGGCTGCCTAGACCTTGTGCTGTACAGTGTATGGGCAGCAACAGAAGCCTGAGAAGTCATAAAAACATACCTTACTTCTGTGTGTTTTATGAGATGCTATTCTTCACCCACTTGCCTGTCAGTCTGCTTACCCACCCTCCAGCCCACTCAACTGAACAACCGCTCATCATCCTCTTTTGTTTCGAAAACCCCCCCTCTCCTCTGTAACAATGTTCCCACCTCCCACTTTCCCTTCCCATGCCAATGATGTTGGTGCCTCTGGCCCTATTAATGGCTGAAGCACAAGGGAAATAATTTGTGCTTTCCTTGGTTCAGTAACGTAACTACTGCAGCTCAACAAAAAGTCACTGTGCTGCAGCAGCTACGTCACTATTGCAGCACAACCATTTTTTCAATGTATGGACTTCCACACACAGTGGCCAATACCCATACGCTATTACATTTTTCCTACCCATTTTATAAGTTTCTGTTAATCAGAGTTCCATAATGGAAGCCAGAGACATTGCAGCAACAATCTACAAGCTTAACAAGCCCATATGGTAAAACCGTATATTTTCTATATATTGACTACAATGTATATTAAATATGCAAACATACATAGAAGCCAGCAGAAGAAGGCCATTTGGTCTATCAAGTCTGCTCATGTTGCAGGGTCCACAGCTTGAGCTACTGTCCCTGCCCCCTCTCCCCACTCCTCCCATCCACCCTACCAATGACCCTCATCCTCCCCCTATACTGAAACTGTCCCATTTTTGTACATTTAAAAATTAAAAAAGGGCAAAAGATATATGATGTATACATGATGAACACTATAAAATACCCACTGTGTCACATTCACTTCCAAATTCTGGGCTCCCCCTACCACCTTTCTGCCCTCCCATCCTCCTATCCCCTCCAGAGCACTGCTTCCTATTCAGTCTCCTTCCCCTCCAGGGAATCTTCTGTGGGCCAAGCTGCTTTCTCACATCATTTTCCTAAGCTCTGTTCCTCCCTCCCACTGCCTACCACTCAGCCTTGTCTTTCTCCTCTATCAGATCCCTCCTTTGTGGCTTTACTACCCTCTCCTGTAACTGTTCTTTTCTCTTGTGTTCCCTCATCCCTGTGTTGTTGATGTTCTCCTTGCCCCTCACTCCCCCCTCCCCACCGGGTGGTGAGCAATTTTTTTCCCTTCCTTGGCCAACTGTACAGTTAGTCCTATCTGGATATATTTTGCTCCTGAGTCTGCCTTGGCACTGGCTTTGATAGCTCTCGCACCTTATCAGTCTAGGTGGTGGTGCTCTTCTACTATCTGGGCCCCCCCCCCCAGTACTCTGTAGCATTTCTACCTTAATTTGCATGTTATTCATCCATATTTTGTGTTGCCCTGACTGTCTGCCTGTAAATCATCACTGCATGCTGTTATGTATTGTTACTATTATTTTATTTTTTTTTTTATTTATTTAAAATGTGGTAACTGAGAAAGGTGCACAGAGCTGAGGCTAGTTTCCAGGTGAGACCTTATTGTAAGCACTTTTTAATGTATTTTTTTTATTGTACATCTCCTTTCATAATGTATTATATATTTTTCACTTGTACATCTTGCATTTTATGCTCTCTCCCTGAGGTGGTGTCAGCCCATAGCGTGCTGCTACATCCGACGCTGTCAGAGGCATTGCCTGACATCAGTGGAGAAGGTAGGGACCTGTCCGAAGCATCACCTGACATCAGTGGAGGAGGGAGGGACCTGTCAGAGGCATCACCTGACATCAGTGGAGGAGGGAGGGACCTGTCAGAGGCATCACCTGACATCAGTGGAGGAGGGAGGGACCTGTCACAGGCATCACCTGACATCAGTGGAGGAAGTACGGACCTGTCAGAGGCATCACCTGACATCAGTGGAGGAGGGAGGGACCTGTCAGAGGCATCACCTGACATCAGTGGAGGAGGAAGGGACCTGTCAGAGGCATCACCTGACATCAGTGGAGGAGGGAGGGACCTGTCAGAGGCATCACCTGACATCAGTGGAGGAAGTACGGACCTGTCAGAGGTATCACCTGACATCAGTGGAGGAGGGAGGGACCTGTCAGAGGTATCACCTGACATCAGTGGAGGAGGGAGGGACCTGTCAGATGCATCACCTGACATCAGTGGAGGAGGAGGTAGGGACCTGTCAGAGGCATCACCTGACATCAGTGGAGGAGGGAGGGACCTGTCAGAGGCATCACCTGACATCAGTGGAGGAAATAGGAACCTGTCAGAGGTATCACCTGACATCAGTGGAGGAGGGAGGGACCTGTCAGAGGCATCACCTGACATCAGTGGAGGAGGGAGGGACCTGGTAGGGAATGGAGAAAACCTAAAACAAAGATGTGGACCAAGTCATCTAAATGATGGCCACCAGCTTCTGCGGGCACTGTTCCATGTGGATTCTCACTCACTCAATGGTGGAGGGAGTGGTTGACGGGGTTGGCGGTGGTAGGCAGGAACCTGAAAGAAAAGAGCAGGTTGTCAGCTTGAGGGCCAAACAGCCATATTTAAAACAAAAATGGGGATTAAGCAGACATAAGTTGGGGATGTTGCTATGCTTCCTGTTCCATTTAAGGGGAGGCAGTAGTGGGTAGGAGCATACCAAAGGCAGTTTGAAACCAATCCAATGCATCCCTCCTCCCTCCTTCAACTCACTAAGGATATTAATGACAGGATGCAGTCCTGAGCACAGCATTCCACATCACAACAGACAGGTTGTTTTGCAGATGCCAACCACCAGATCCAAACCTTTTCACTGCACTGATTATAATTGCACCAATTACCTCTTTCATAAACAAACAGTTAAAATAGTCTCTCTCTCTCTCTCTCTCTCTCTCTCATATACAGATCTTTATTTTTAGCACGCTAGCATGCTCTAGTCGTATTGTTCTGTTTATAGCTTTTAGTGGCTCTGCATGCCACAGTTCAAAGACATTATTATACAGTGACTTTACAATACAGCATGATAAACTTGCATCTATGCAGATACTTTCTTCATTTATGAGCCAGAAGAGACTCACTATACCCAACCTCAGTACCCACAAGTGGTTTCATGTTTTATGTCTTAGGTCTGGACCTTCAAATTAAACACCAGGATCATGTTTTCTGAGTCGGAAAGCAGCATCTGGTAAATAGAAATTAATGTACTCCATGGGGAGCCTAGTGTGACATCACATATGGAGCCACTATACATAGCTCCCCAGATTACATTAAATCTGACTTTATAACCACATGGGGCTGGTCTTACAAACTGCATTTATTTTCTTGTTTTCTGAACAAATATTCAGAAACAGTGTTTTCTAAACTCAACAATCCAAAGTGTCGTAAAAAAAGGAAAAAAATACAATAAAAGAAAGCTTTTGACTGCTGCATGTAACCTATTCAGAGGAAGATAATTCTATTGCACCAGACATGCATGTTGCATTAAAGCTGCATGCTATACAGAAATGTCAGCTGCTCCTGTATAGAAGGATCCAAGAAACATTTGCACACTGAAACTAGTTGACCATCTTAACACTTTTCCCCAAATTTTATGGCTCACAGTTCCTGAGCTGAATAGGTTTAAGAAAAGTTGAGCCTCTATGAACAGCACTGAACAGCAGTGCAGGATGTGATGAAAGACAGCTGAGCTAAAAAGGCTGAGCCACAGGTAACTACACTACAAGTGAACTGCAACTGCTATGTAGTTACATGCAACAAACTTGTAACTATAGTCTAATTGCCCCTCTTCCATACAATTACTAATTACCTACCTTGCAGTGACATTAAAAGTGACACTTAAAATAAAATGTGACTAAAACTAATTGGAACAAGGCTTAAACACTGAACAACCCAGGTGTTACATGTGGACTAATATTGTTTTCACAAGGGAAAGTCTTTTATTCGCGCGGAGCAAATCTGAGTCACATTAAATATTTATTTGGAGTGAAATGGCCTCATGAAGCAACATTGCTAATACCACTCAGATTCACCCATGCTCTAAGTGGCTGGCTTTCCAGAGGAAAAAAATTTGCATAGCAATTGTGAATTAAACACACAATTACTGTGCTTAAAACAGCACTTTTTGTTAGTCAGAAAAAACAATTGTCATTATAAAGTTTTTAGGCAAAAATGTATTTCTGACATCCATAGAGGTACTGTATAATCAGTATGTTTTTAAATTTCTCAGATAGTTAGAACACAGTGTTTATAACTATTTTTGTAATTAATTATGCAAGTTATTAAAGACAGCAGCATTCACAATATTTACAAAATCACCTCTATTAGGGTATGTTTTGACTGTAAATACTAAATTTATACTTTGGGTATATTATGACAGCACTAGCACATGCTTCTGATTTCAGATAGCATCACTTCAAACCAACATGTTTAATTTTCTCATGGGTTGGCATGGCAGGGTAATAAAAACATTTACAAATGTTAGAGTCATGTATCTCAGTCCCAGAATGAAAGGAAATTAAATACAAACTTAGATGTTTTTGCTAGAAATACATTAGTAAAAAAATGTAATGCGGACTAGCAGATACAGTTGCTTTAAATTGTCCATATAAGAATGGTAAAAGAGCCCTTCTATTTGGAAAATTGTCAACCCCTGCCCTCAGCTGGCCCATGATCCTCATGGTTTACTCAGAAATGTTACCGCCTCTATAATAGTATCGACAATATCTTGTTACTTCAGCTCTGCACTGCACTGACAGGTACTTCCACTATCCAAAAGGGTTACTTATCTGGGTCTTGTTTTTTTTTTATCTGCTGGTACCTTTGAACAGCCACTAGTACATTTCCATTTAAAAAATATAGCTCCTTATAGTATCAGTAATACAGGGAGACAGCATTTGGCCTCTTACTTATATTCTGCCCTTATTCAACTTCAGGCCCATCCTCCTCTCCTGATATTAGATAAATGGAATAAGAAACTTATTACAATTCTCTCCCCAGACCAGTGGCTATTGGCTTGCACTAATTCCCATAAAATCACATCTTCTGTACCATGGCAAACATTCAGTTGGAAATGCTTTATCCGCTTTTTTCTCACTCCAGTACAGCAGGTTCACTGTAAAATGGCCATCCCAACCTTCTGCTGGAGACAATGTGTGGAGGTGCAGGTAGAACATCGCCATATTTTCTGGGCCTGTCCCCATTTGATCACCTTTTTTGACTCCATCAGGAATGTCTTGCAAGAGATCTTTGGGCCACAAATGCAGCTAACCGAACATTTATACTTATTTACATTATTCCCGAAAGGGCTGAAAGATGCAGTCACAAGATATCTTTAAGGCTTTCTTCTTCTGACAGCAAAGAAATGTATTACAAAACAATGGCTCACTGGCAGAATCCCTACCATAGAAGATTGGATAACTTTGATTAATTCAGTATACACTATGGAAATGTTGACTTATATCATTTGACACAAGAGGAAAAGGGGAGGAATTGGTGATCTAGATGGCTCTTATTTGTAATGGCCAGTGAACCCACCTTTGTCCCCTAATTGGGATATATCTTTTAAGCCTGTATGATATTGTGCCTTCCTCATATACGTAGACGTTTAGATCAATGTGTTAGGGCCTGTGCTCTGCACTTTTGCCCTTTCTAGTGGAGATAACATGAAACAAGAAGATCCTTCAAGAATGGTTTAGTGACAGGTATTCATTTCCTTGATTCATGAACTGTATTGTTAAGCATGTTGTGTTTCATGTTGTACACCTGTCTTGAAAACTTAATACAATTTGACAATAACAAAGTATATCTGCATACAGCTCTGACAAGTATACTGCTGTGGACGTACTTCACTTTCTGTAAGATACTTTACCTACTAAACAGCACACCTTTCAGCAAATCTGGATATATCAGAATATCTGAGTTTTATATTACCATTTAGAGATATTATTAACATTTGCTCATTTGAACCTGATCTGTAAAATAAACGAGATATACATTCTATAATGTAGAAAGTGCCAACATGCAACAGCAGTAACTGCCAAAGCTAGGATTCGGTAGTTCACGCAGACAATCACATAATGACCCTGCAGGAAGATTAGTTCAGCTATGATTCTTGTTGACTATTGCAAAGGGGATGGGAATTTCCATGATGGCAGCACCCAAGGAGCATTTTTCCCCCAGTACTGTGCTGGTTAACTGAAAGTCATGAGTTTATGGTTCTAAACAAAGCAGACCGGCGTAAAGATCCACTGTGCCACATTCAGCAAAATGATACTTCTCAGCTAGGCTACCCCGAGAATACAGCAGTTTGCAAATTTCAAACACAAACTCGTTCAACACTTTTATTATTTATTTATTTATTTGAAGTTTTGCACACCAGGATAGTCCCATTTCGCTAAATGACCCATTTTTCAAGGAGGTCCTGGGGGAACAAAGTATAAGATTTTTTACAATGTAAGTTACAATCTTGCAACGTTACAGCTTTTCACGCAAAGTTACAATAAATAAAATAGAATGACAATCTTCATGTTGTTAATGTACACTTTAAATGATATACACATGTAAATTTATGGCCATTTATGCCCCCGTAACTCATTTCTTAGTAACATGAAGGAAGAGGGTTTGCTGAGGAAGGGGTAGTACTAGGTAAAAAGAAGAAGGAGGAAGGCCAGATAGGAGGAGAGCAGATTGTTGAATCTCAGGGAGGCCAAGAGATGTGTGTGAAGTAGGGGCAATATTACCATTTACAGATATAGAAGAATATGGCCTGTTTGAAAGACTGCAGATTTCCTGATGACTTGACAGTATCAGGGTAGGAATTCTATCTAAGTGGAGCAGCAACAGAGAATACTTTCTTAGCTATGATTGTAGTCTTCTAGGAAGGTTCAGAATATCTCTGACCTGCAAACTTAGCTGGTCAGTATTGCATAGCATGTATTTATTTATTGAAGATATCAGATTTACAACCTTTGAGTCATAGACTCATTTACAAAGGCTCCACATCAGGAAAAGTAATGACATAGGTGATACAGAATTCTACAACACACTGAATAATACAGACAAATTAGGAGAAAAGAGGCCTATACAGTTAGGTAGCTATTCAGGTCCAATTAAGGAGTCTGTCATTGTCAAAGTTGCAAGCAGTCGGACACCGATTTTGTCATTGATACAAACAAAATATGCAGAAGTGAAGTTTACATTTTGTTAGAAGTTTACATATAGAGGAATATTCATTGTTTCACAGTCAGTAGAGTGTCTTGGGAGAGTACATGGACAGTCGGTAGTAACACTTTATCACACTCACTCTCAACGTAGTACTGGTTGTGCAGAATATTAATTACATTAACTGGGATATCCACTAATGCACCACCACAGGGACAGGACCGGGCAGGTCCAAGACCTGGGTGGTCATGGAATGGTGGGGCTAACCATGGGACAAGCTAGCCATTGCACTGGCAGCAACAGGTGGAGAGTAGGTGGTCTTTTAGGACTTTTTTGAAGGGGCCTAGTCTGGAATCAGAGGAAATGGCAGGGGGGAGATCATTGTACCATAGTGGCACCCGGTAGGAGAAAGTCCTTTGGGCTAGGGAGGTTTTGACTCTGGGAATAGACCACACCAGCTTATTTGCTGAGCAGGTGTTAGCAGAGGCATGTGAGGAGCAGAGGGAGGCTGAAACTCTGAACGGAGTAAGTCCTAGGTGAATCTTTTTGGAGAGAAGACAAGTTTGGTAGCATATTCTTTCATCAAGTGTGAGGATATTGATAAGGCATACAAGGTGCAGCTGTGGGTGCATCTATCTACCCCAGTGAGGAGTCTATATGCCTTGTTGATAGCCAGGTAGATTTTATTGAGAGCTGTGTGGTCAGCGGCCGAGTAAATGGTGAGTCCATAATCTATGAGTGAGAGGACAGAGGAGGTAACAGCGAGGTTAAGAGCCTCTGGTGGGAGGCAGTCTCTATGCCGATACAGCAGTCCTGTGTGAAAGTTTATGGCTGTGAAGAGGTTACTGATATGGGGGTGGAATGAAAGGAAGGGATCGAATGTTAGGCACAGGTATTTATAGGTATAGACCTGTTCCAGTGGGAGATGAGCTTTGGAGAAGATTGTTAACTGGGCAGAACTGTCCTTGCTCTGTCGGTGAGCAAAGAGCATTGATTTGGTCTTTTTTACATTGACCACGAGTATATGATCAGTAAAACAGTTTTCAATCTGGTTGAAGGCAAGTTTTAGGGAGGACTGTAGGGCTGTGGGATCAGGGTGGGAGGCAAAAAGTACAGCGTTGTCTGCATAGAGCAGCAGATTACTTGGGCAGGATTTAGGAAGGGTGTTCAGGTAGATGCTGAACAATAAGAGACCGAAGATGGAGCCCTGGGGACCTCAGAGTGGATTGGTAGGGTAGAGGAGAGGGTGCTGTTAATCTTGACACATTGGGATCTACCCAAGAGGTAACTTGTAAACCAAGTGAGGGGTTCAGGAGACAGACCAGTAAGGCCGAGGGCATTTATAAGCAGGGGGTGGGAGACTGTATCGAAAGCCTTTGACAGGTCTATGAAAACAGCTCCTGCTAGGTGTTGTTTATCTAGTGCACTGTGCAGGAAGTTAGAGAACTCTGTAAGGAAAGTGGTTGTGCTGTGTCCGGCTCTAAAGCCATGTTGTTCCATACATAGTATGTTATGCGCTAGTCGGTAGTCGGTGAGTTGGGTGGCAATGATTTTTTCCAGTGCTTTTGAGAGGAGGGGAGAATGGAGATGGGCCAGTAATTGTTGGTGGAGGTGGGTTCCCCACTCTTCAGTATAGGGGTGATGGTGGCCATCTTCCAGGTGGTTGGGAACTGCCCTAGACATAGGGAGTGGTTAATTAGATCAGTTAGGGGGGAGAGCACCGAGTCTAGCACCAAGTTAAAGATTTTCATGTCAAATGAGTCTGAGCAGTAGCTAGATCCCCCGAGGCATTTTGCAAGGTATGGCCTCGCTTCATTCATTTAAATGGCCCGGAGGTGGAAGGGGGTGTGTGTAATGCTTGATTCAGGGGTCCCGGGGATGGGATCAAAGAAGTTGTTTGGGAGAATTGCACTTAGGTCGGAGAAAGCAGAGTTAAGGTAGTTGGCAATGGTAAGTGTGTCTGAAGTGCTGTCATTGTTGACAGTTATTTGGGAGGGGGGTGGTAACTGGGTTTTTCCATTCAGCTCCTTTAGGTTGTCCCAGAATAACATAGCATTCCCCCATGAGGAGGCAAGGGTAGCTTTATAGTAGTCAGATTTGGCCATCCTAATGGCCCAGATACATCTGTTATGTGCCACCCTGCAGGCCTGTCTGTCTGCCTGAGGCTACAGCTTTGTGCCATAGCTCATCTCGAGTCTTTAGTTGCTGGAGCAGAGCTGGAGTGACCCAGGGGGCATTACGCTTTTTTGCTTGAGCCTTAGAGAATGGAGCAAAGCTATCACATGCCTTGATGAATATGTGAGTGACGAAGTCATGGGCTTCATCTATAGTAGAGGCGTTACAGATTGGGGACCAGTCACACTGGGTTAGATGCCGCCTTAGCTTAGCGATTCCTCCAGGTCTGAATCGGTGTCAGGTGAAACTGTATGATTGGGGCATTTGTCGCTGACATAACCAGGAGAAGAGGATGGGGGAGTGGTCACTTAGAGAGTCTGGGAGTACCGCAAGATTCATGATGTGGTTTGGTCGATTGGTGAGTAGTAGGTCAAGCAGGGTGCTGGAATCATTCCCTGGATATAACCTGGTTGGCTGAGTAACTAACTGGGGCAGGTCTAGCACAGCTAGGGTATCTTTTATGGGGAGGCTTAGCTGGATAGCCAGTACACATTAAAGTCCCCTAGAATGATGTGTTCAGTTTTGGAGGTGAAGCTGGTGATATGGCTGGCCAGAGAGCATAGTACAGTACAGTACAGTATAATATAATATAGTACAGCACAGTAAAACAGACTTTCCTGCCCCCCTTAGCCACTAGCAACCCCCCAACACTATAATTTCCTTCGACTGCATCAGTCAGATCAACCCTTGGCGGCCCATTCACTTGCTCTAGTTAACCCCCCATGGAATCCTCTTGTCTATAAGCTCTCCCTCCCCCTTGTCAATGCATAGTGCTAATATTTGGGCTATCTTGTGTTAATCATCTACTGTTTATTATCTCCTGCTTATTACTATACTAATGTACCAGATCTTCTTGTCAGAATGTTCCTCTTATATGTAAATTGTATTGTGA
Source organism: Neoceratodus forsteri (assembly GCA_016271365.2). Classification (NCBI taxonomy): domain Eukaryota; kingdom Metazoa; phylum Chordata; order Ceratodontiformes; family Ceratodontidae; genus Neoceratodus; species Neoceratodus forsteri. Next base: position 1,037,142,279 of record CM057450.1, on the reverse strand, counting down.
TGATTCTATTATAAATGTATGTCTGTTATGCCCCTCATCTCCACTTCCCCTGGGTCACACCTGGAAACAAGCCTCGGCTCAGTGTGCCTTTCCCAGCCACCAACATTTAAATAAATAAATGAAAGTCACTTTTTGATTATAACTGGCTAAGGGTTAAGTGCTATTTAATTTTATTGTCACATTAGGGAGTTCTGAGTTTGGAAAGCTGCATTTCAAAACTCTTATCCACAGTAAGGCACTTTAAGCTCCTGTTTTTGTAGTCCTTTAGGGCTTGTCTTGTGTTTGTAAAGTGACCATCTAAAACAGACATACAATTAAACATACCATACACAGTATTTCTCTATATAGCACTTTAGGAGGAGGAGGAGAAAGGCTACTTTTCTAGCTGAATGTTTGCAGAGAGTAAGAGTCTCCAGCGTTGTTTTTCTAACACTAAACACCTACAAGACCACACACAGCCTGTACTAGTGACAAAGAACAAAAGGAAACCATCTCTGGGATTCAGAAATTGAAGATCCTGCACAATCAGCTGCCTTTGAACACTGATCTCTGAAGTACAACTAAATGGGGTCAAGCAGTATCTTGCTAAACCAACTTTGGATCCAAGCGAAATGATGATCCCCTGTTCTTCTGGGTAGTTCAACAGCTGAGTCACGTGGGCTTGTGTAGCACGGTGGGGTACCTGGGCTGCCTGCATAAATCTGTGTCTTGAGAACACATCTTCAGTATTGAAACTACTGCCTCCACATTCTGATACAACTCATAACAGGACATTAAAATTGGTATGTGGCACCTTTCATACACATCCCTTAGCAGTTGTTGCTGGAACATGTTGAATAACTCATGTTTTTAAGGGGTAACCTGCTCCCCACATCAGCTTTATGCAAATATACTGAGCTTTCAAGAAACAGCCTCTTACTTGTAAAATGCTTTCTGGAAAAGATAGAAACATTTTAGTTACAGTATAGTAAGGGTTCTGTCATTGTAATCCCCCCCCTCATTGGTATAGTCCCCTTTTGAGCGTCATTTTTGAATTTGTTTTATTCTTTGGTAACTGGGTAAGGCCCACTATGCACAAGTACCTGTTTTCAGGAGCACTAGGCAGGCTAAGTGACTTGTTCAAAGTCACACAGTATGCAAGTGGAGGTTGAGAGAATCAAACCCAGGTCTGCAGGATGTGCCAGGCTCATTCACAGATTGTTACTCTATACTGCCATCCCCACTGCCACCCTGGTTTTCCTTTTGTTCATAATACTTCGGTTTACCCCTGAATGTAGGCAGGCATGAGACTGTGCCAGCTGGCAGCCTCAGCCTGGATAAAATTGTATTTCTTTCTATGCTTTAAAAACAATAACAGAGTGTGTTCTTTGTTTCCCCAACAGCTGTTTTGCTTTCAGCATCAACCAAAGCACTTGCATTCTCTAAACTGGAATCCGAAAACACTATAGAGGTGAACCTATTCTCATTATTATCGTCGTAGATTTTCCAAACTTCCCAAAAAGCAGCAAAAAAAGGGTCACACAAGAATGCGCTCCTAAATGCAAAAGCACAGTCTAATGTGTAATCACACAATTTCATTTTTGTCAAGGATCAGAAAACACTGTATGCATAACACAGCAGATCAACATCACACGACATGACAGCACCAAAGCATTTTCTACACCTTATGTCAAAGAAGAATCTTTTTCTTTTTTTTTTTTTTTTTTGTGCTTCACTGAACAAACAAATATATCCCTTCCCCAAACCCTAGGTAAAAGCAACAAGCAGCCCTCATGTATTTTTCTCATGACAGCATTCCATCTTATTCTTAATACAATCTGGTCACAGCATCCACCACAGTAAATTGCCTGCCGTTTGGTAGCACCATGGGAGACCATCATTACTGACAAGATTGAGAAACTCATCAATGCCAATTCAGGACTCAATCTAACTGAGGCATCTGATGGCTGTGTTCTGTATTAGGGCTGTTCGATGCACCCCTTTAGTTCTTATTCATGTCCAGCAGTCCTGGACTCGCTCACAAATTCACCACAATAAATTATTCAGCCCAAGTGCATTCAATTTCAGAAATCATCAGAAAGGAGCATTTATTGAGCAATTTACAAAGGCTCTTCCAGTCCCCCACCTGCTTAGGTGAAAGGATGCTGCTGCTTGCTTTGAATCTATCATGTTTAACACGTGTCCTTCACCTTCACCTAGCAGTTCTGAAGTGCTTTTACTCTGACTGGCCTCTCCCTAGGAGCACTGTAAAGACAGTGGAATAGTGAAAGCAGGAGACAGTGATACTCAAAAATTGCATCTCCCAGCATGAACTAAAACAAGCACTCTGCTCCAGTGTCATTCTCCCTTCTGAGGGCCCTCAAAACACCTTGCTTGATGCACATGGTTCTACTAGGTACATTCCCATCAGAAATGGTATTTGCCAGAATATAAAATTTTTAGCTGAAAAATGTATAGTTTAGTAGTACTGTAACAGAGATGCTGTCCAGGAGTGGTGTTAGGCAGAGTCAGTTATGGGGTGTCAGCAATGCATGCTGGCAAATTGAAGCATTTGGATAACTGCCTTTGACAGCTGGGTGGAGTGGCCCCTGCTTCACCTCTGTATGTCACTAATTGCATCTGATTGGAATCCCAAAGCTGTCAGAGATGAGCAACTACTCTCCTAACTGAGCTCTGACCTAAATGCACCTTTCTTCATTGTAGGCACCAGTGTACTGATACTAATGAAAAGCCTTATTCTGCCCACTGTATATGTAATTTAAGAGGCGTTAGCACCTGTTACCTGCAATGGTGAAATACAAGGGTTTCTAAAAGCAGACCTATCAACCTGTAGAGCTAGGAACTGCAATACCATGAACTGTTGTTATTAAGCCACAGCAAGAACCAAAATCACTCTTACTGTTGAGACCTCCCACTGCAATTAGAGTAGCAGCAATGGAGAAGACGTCAGTGACACAGCTCTCTTTTGGTTCTTACTGGGTCTGTGTTCTGAAATGGATCTCAGTTATTTTACTATTTTTTAAGAAGTCAGCAGTAAAATCAAAACCTGAATAGATGATAACAGATGCCGTAAACTGAGGTGCATGGAGATCAGATCTCGTCAGAGGTATGGGCTGTTTGAGGGTACTCACCACACAAAAGGTAGTTTTCACCTTTAATGAAACAATATTCTGTATGAGGCCAGACATCAACCCCTTATATACAGGCTGAAAATGAGTGGCTGATCCACCAATCTGTACTGGAATTTCTGTAGCAGATTAATCTGAGATAAAAACAACTGTCCATGCCTATTAGGTACTCTACACAGCCTCAGTCCCTGCAAAGTACATCATTCTCCAGCTGGTGTTCCATCAACATGATGGAGCGTTTCATGGCTGGATGGACTGCTACATTTTGTTTTCTCAACCGATCTGCTGGGATCAGTCCCTCAATAAGCTTCTCTTGAAAAACTCTTGTTTCCCAAACTGTACACAACATTTGTTTTCTATAATGGCTCTGGATGGCTATGTGAATTGGCTTTTTAGTGTCTGGGTTATCTAGAGTATAAATAAATCAAATCAAATCAAATCAAAATCAACCCCCATGGGCCTCAAATTACCCCTAGGTTACAAAACGCACTTATGATTGCTTGCCTGCGGAGGAATTTGCTGATATAGTGGCTCAATGTACATCTGCGTCCCTTGGTCTTGATTAAAATAAAAATCTGGATATCCATCCGCCATCTTATTGTCACTGCAAAAACCTGTTTGTTTCCAGTCCTTGAGTTATACAAACTGCATCCTTCCTGAAACCTGGGAATGCCCCATACAGGCTAGCCACCCATGATGTACAGGGAGATGACTACTGTATCATGAATAGCTGGACTGTGTATGTGGGCATTCCTAAAGTTCAGGAAAGACACAGGGATGGATCTGAAACAACAAGTTTTGATATGATTTGCTGCCACTTCTGGATGCCTTGTCTAACAAAACTATTGAGTGAGTTGAAAGGAGTCAAGGAAAGGCAACTAGGATGCTAGGATTGTTGGAGGACAAGCCATATGAGGACATACAGTAGAGTTTGGGTACGTTCAGTTTTAAGAGGAGAAGCATACCTCTCACAATCCCAGCATTAAAATTTGTAGCACTGACCTTTAAAATATGGTGTCAATGGTCAGAATCCCCAGAATGCATAGCACGTTTTTAGTTTACAGAAAAACAAGCTAAAGAATCGTGGCCATCATATGCTTAGTGTAATGACTGTTTCTATCAAGTTAGTTAACATTTGTATTAGTTTGTGTGCCCATAAATAGTGTTGACATTATGAGAAGCATTGGTAAATCTGCCGCAGCAAGGGTAAATTTTTGTGTAAAATCCAGAGTGCTGTACACAGCAGTTGAGAGCTATGAGGAGGAAGGTGAGACCTGATAATTTATAGGTTATCAATCGGCCTGCCGGCACAGTGGTAGTGCTAATACTTGCAATGCCAGTGACCCAGGTTTGGGAACAAGCCCAGGTCATTGGAGGGTCAGCTGGGGGAGGATGGTGGAGCATCACAATGGATTCTTGCTTCCTGGGGCGGGGGGGTGCCCAGCCTCCACTGCACTACTACCACCTGGGTGACCATGGGGTGCTGTGTAAGCAGAGCCAGAAGACTGAGTGAGGGGGAATGTCACCACCCTGATGTATGCAGCACACATGCATGCATTCATGCTGCAGTTCACGGCCAATATGACATCCAAGGGTGGGGCTGAAAAAGGAAACCACCCCAACCATGCAAGATGCTGCTCACCGCCCGCCACAGGTCCTGCACTACCCAATGGGCTCCTGCTCCAGAACCGAAACTTCAACTCCACTGGAGGAGTTGGGCCGGCCTCTGGTGGCCCTTACCTTGGGGGGTCATCCAGGTGGGGAACATGCAGCCAGGTAAGTCCTGAGGATAGAGGATGATGGTGCTGTCAGAGTTTTAGGACTGATGAAGGGCCAGTTGGTGCAAGGGTCATAATCCATTCTACATAAATAAAATGTATAGGTTATCAAAGGATCCAGAAGTTTTACTGAGCTTACCCTTGGAACTAAAGGGTGTGTTGGAGGGACTTATAACAAAAGGACATGACCTGCAGATAGGAAGGGTAGTTCAGGGGACTGCATAAAATACTTTTACGCAAAGAGGAGAGTGGTGATATGGAGTGGGCTACTAGAAGCCGCTGTATATGCAGATAGCTTGCAGGAGTATTAAAAACATGGAAAATGCAGTGTAACGTGGTAGGATTTCTATATGTGAGAGATTTAATAAGCTCCAACCAGATGATTACTGGTCCTCCTGTTCTCCCGGGGCTAAGTACAGTCCGCTGGGACAGTACTAAACCCAGGGAAGACAGAAGGATATGCAAACTAAAGATCTGAGCTTATAAAAACTCTAACATGCACTGCAGACTATTGAATCTCCCACTGCTGCAGCCCTCCTCTAATGTTAGCTGCAGGGGATTCTGGGATTTGTAGTTGCAAAAAAGGTCAGCTTACAAGTGAGCAGAATTGATCTGATACAATCTACTATTCTGCAGAAAGCAGTACACACAAAAAAAAAATGTTTTTGCACATGAAGTGTAAATTGGGACCAGCTTCACACTTGGATATGGGGATCGTAGTGCTGACTGTTCCCCTTTAACAGCATGAGCAGTTTACTGCCACCTAAATGCAAGAGTGCCTCAGGCAGGTCTTTTACCATTTACTGCAGCCTAACTCTTGAAAAGAAGTACAGGTGCTAGTTTGCCATCCTATCCAATTATCGTACACACATGCATTTTACTTTTACATTTACGTGTGTTGAGACTATTTCAGCTCTTAAAAAGTAACATTATGTTTAAATATGTAGTAAATTCTTTATTTTTATACAGGAATATGATGGTACAATCCCACCATTAGGACCGAAGGTCCTGTTTCCAAGGGGGTCCTGTTAAACAAGTTAAAATACACTAATATAAGTATAACTACATGTTACACGTAGAACACATACATATAAGTAAACCAGATACATATAACACTAGTATCAAATAGCCCTTTCTTTGCCTGTACAATATCAAAATGTTATCCAGTACACATGCAGCGAACAGCCAATTCTTGTTTCAATGGCTGTAACAAGCATTCTTGGTGTTTTGGCAGAATTTTTAAGTGAATCACTTACTTTGTTCCACATTGATGTAGCCACATATGAAAAGGTAATTTCTCCAAATTTATTTGAAGGTGTCAGTACTTTATAGTCTCTGTTTCTACTATTTCTCAAACAATATTATGTTCAAATAAATATGCCCCAGGTCGCTCCCGAAAAGGGACTTCTTGTCTCACTGAGATTGCACAGTTACCAAAATCCAATAAATAAAAAATAAAACACAGAATATACTATTGTTCTGAAATATATGTACATTCTTTACCATAAAATCCATTTTATAAGTACACTAAGACACACCAGGGTGTGTGTTCGGCTGCGAAAACTGCACTGACAGGGGATGTAAGGCCCTCTGCCTACAGTGTCTCCCTCACTACCCCCCAGCGACCTGCCAGCCTGCCATGTGCTTGCCCAGAAAATGATCTTCCCTACCTTTGACTATGGAATCGTAGTCTACAGTGCTGCTCCCAAGTCCTCCTTAGCCAGACTGGATACCTTCTTTCACTCGTTTTGTCACTTTCCTCTACACTGTCCACCCAGGACTCACCACTGTAATCTCTATAAATCCCTCTCCTTTCCCTCTCTTGATGACAGGCACATCACCCACTGTGCCAGCTTTGTAGCCAAGTACTGGTTTGGGTCCCTCCCCTCTTACCTCACCTCTACTCCATCCCTCCCCTCACCATCCCCCTACTCCCTTTGAAATTCCGATCATCAGATTTTTGCAATCCCTCCTTGGTCTACAACTGCTGGCGAGGCCACCTTCTCATATAATTTCCCTAAACTCTGGAATGCCCTTCCGCTGCCCATCTGCGATGCCCCAACCCCCCGCTCCCTCACCTCCCTTCTCTGTAATTTCACCTCCCCCTCCTGTAACTGCTCCTAACTTCTTTATCACCTGTCCCCTATCCCCTATTCGTGTAGTACTTGCTCTGCTGGCTGTATCCCTATGTTTCTTCTGCTTACTCATGGTAGTGACCTATGTTAATTGCCTGAAATTATCATGATCCTACCTGTATCATTTAATCCTGTAATCTGATATTTCCTGAATTGTAATTTATTACGATCAGTATACATTATGAACTTGTTATCTGTATTAGCTGCCTGTATCCACCTTCCCCCCATCCACTCCGGACACATCTGGAAACATGCAGTTTCTGCTCAGTATGCCTTTCTGGGTGAAACTGTTAAATAAATAAATAAGTAAAGGGCCACACACTCTCTGCATGTTACTGATTAATTGCAACAGCTTTCATTTCTACAGCCTCAATAAAGCAGAAGGAGCACGTTGCTTTGTAGCAGCCTAGTAACTGTTTCTTATTTTGTAGAATTTCTGGAACAAACAAATCCATATTTCTATGGAAATATGACTACATGAGCTTGCACGTGTCACTGATGACACATTCTGCTCTTTGACACATCTAGATATAACAGAAGTTTCGTAGACGAAGATGAATGAGTTAAGTCTTGACAGAATCCTCCTAAACCATGTGAAAAACTGAGGTCATGTCACACAACAGATGGAAAACCATTTCCAAGTTATAGAAATGCTATTAACTGCATATTAAAAGACAAGCCATGGTGTGTTTGGAAAGCCTACAGCATACAAAAGAAAGAATCTAGCATGCACTCATATCCCAATAGAATGCAGTATATGTTTGTAACCCCCCCCCAACAAATAAGGGTTCCTATAACATCTTCCTGGGCTTGCCTAATGCTCACTGTCAGGACGGTGTTCTGTGTCTAGCCATTTAAAATTGCTTGCATGAGAGTGCTATAGTAAGCTTCTGTGCCTGTCTCTTTAAGGGAACCATTGTACTGTGTGTGAAAATTAATCTGAGCTGGGTCTGAGAAATTAAGGATCGTGACCAGCCAAACAGTCCGTATTTCTGCTCCATTCTGCAGTCATTATTTGTTCAGAGGGAGCTGTTAGGGAAAGTTTATTTACTGCTTATCTGCTTTAATAATAATAATCATAATAATACTGTAGGAGTTTGTCTAACCTGCTTCCATTTGCAGCTTGGACATTTGGATTAGAGCCACCATCTTGGTTCTGGACTGTCAGTGTTGAACCAATTAGAGCCTCAGGGGACCTAAAATGGAGACTGTCCCCAGAGGTCTTGTGGGACTGAAAATCTGTAGGAATTGTAGTTTTTACGGTTTGGCACCTAAATGTACTAGAGTTGGAGCCCATGCTGTGACAAACAGTTCCGTCAGTCAACTGAACCTTTTGGATCACTGGGAAAGCCCAGAGCTGCCTGCAGCAGTGAGTTAGTTGTGAGTTGGAAGTTGGAGAGTGAACAGCTCAAGTCATCGAGCAGCTGCTCCTGCCTGGAAGGAGGATAGGAGAATCGTCGGGAAGGCTCTGCTGGCCTGTCTGGCACATTTTCCAGAGGGAAGAAGTGCTGAAAGTTTGAAAATCAGACTTTATCCGATTGTTGAATCGAGACTTGAAACCCGAAGAGAAGAGTGTGTTATTGTTGCCTGCAAGTGGACCGAAGACTTGCTACAGGAGCGATCGGCCAGGCCTGTAAGCCTCAGATTGAAAGGTTTGCACAGAGATCCTGTATTATTGCAAACAGACTTTAATCCGAACTGTGGCCAAATATTCAGAGTGTGTATAAGTGTGCTGAAAGTGTTCGTTAGTTTGTGATTTGGTTCCCCACACTGAGATCTACTACGCCAGCTGGAGACTGTTCCAGCACCTTTCACAGACTTCATCCAAACTACTTGCTCAGTCTGGGCCCTGCCATCTCAGCCTAGGCTGCTGCTCCCGAATCAGAGACATTTCCAGCGAAAGACCTGCTCAGGGATTCAGACCCCTGCTCAACACCACTGAACAGGTAGTGACCACCACGGTGAGTCATGTAAGCTCTGCTTCCTCTGGCAATCCAGTGCAACATACAGAGGTCTTCATTTCATCTGTCCTGCATCCTGGTCTGGGTAGCATGAGTGCAAAACAGGGTGGTTCCCTGCAACAAAGCTGCAGTCATTTGTGTGTTCATCTGATTTTCTTGTTCTGGATTTATTTGCAACAGACAGACCCATCCAGCTCCAGTTTACAAATATTTGGGTTGAGTGCATGATAACTGTGTTTTTCCTTCCTAAGGGCCCCAACAACAGCTGTAACGCTAGCCTATCCTGGGAAATGCTTCAGGCTAGCCTAGTTTCCAACTGGGTACCCAGGGTTGCAGGACTTGGTCAGAGGGACTTGTGTTGTACAAACCTGAATATAATCAGATTTGCCAATCACAGCTAGATTCACGCCCCACCCTTGTTCACATTCTCCTGAATAAATCAGATTGTGGTTGTTCACGTTTAACCTGACTAGTGTGTATCGTCTTGGTGGGGATATTGTACTGCCATTGTATTGTTATATCACTGGTCTTATTTTCCAGGGGGTCTCCAGGGTAATTGCGGCAGATCCAGCCCTGGTGGTAAGTGCAAGGAGTGTGAGCATATCATTACTGTCATATGGTATATGTGGTTGTCTTATAGCTGAACTGTCTAGGCCACTAGAAGGGTTGGTGGGTGGTTATAGCATCCCAGAGGGCTATATCAACAGCAGTTATGCTACCCCAAAACCATTCCTCCGGGTGGAGACACCCGTTCACTGAGCTCAGGCCCCTCACCCTGTGCATAGTCACGCAGGCAGGGGTAGTAGCCCATAGGATAGCGCCACCTAGGGGTTACATCTTTTATTAGGAAAGTGCAAGTAATGCTACGTACTGTACCATCCATGCAAAAAGCAAATCAGAATGGGAAAGGACTCCCTGACATGTTCAGAGTCACAGCTAATGCCTCCCCCTTGTAAGGAAGTGTCAGTAGTGATGCAGAATGCATTGGGTAGACATTTCTACCATCCTCTGCTTTGCCTTTTGCACAGAGGATATGTAAGTACTATTTGCTTTGCACTTTCTTAATAAATCACACGCTGCATTCTGTTGTGGATGAGTGTGTGTTAGGTTCCTTTTTGTTGTGTGTGCTGTTGCTGGCGCTTTGCCTTGTTTTAGCAGCTCCCTTTTGATTGTGAGGCACGTTTCTTCCCGTTTTCATTTTTGTACTGCCTTTGGGAAGCATATGTTATCTTACTTAAAGAATTCCGGCTTTTACTGCTAATTTCACTAAGTATGCTTCCAAATATATAAATCATATTGTGACATAGCAGATTATTAATTGAACTATAGACCACTTGCACTAACTGGTAAGGAAATCGCTTCAACTTGTGTAACAGCCTGGCCCCAAGGCAAACAGCCCAATAAATTGCCATTCTACTCCCCCAAATCAATAGGTGCCAGCTTTATACCTCTCGTGCTCTCTTTTAATAAATTATTTACCAAGGATAACCTGAGATACAAAGCATTACATTTTCAGTGGAGCCCTGCTTCTACTGAGTTTTATAGCTATAGGGAAAGAACCATAGAAAGATAAATCAATTTGTTCACAGACAACAGTGAGACTGTGGTGGGATTCAGCCTGTGGACTGATGGGCAGTAGCATTTTATTCCTATTAATTCGTTATTTTTGCCCCTAACTGATTGTCAGAACCTCTTTCACTATCCTGCACTTGCTACCACTCATCCAACACTAGCCTCCAGCTTTTCCAGCTGTCTTACAGGCCACTTAGTCTCCCTCGCTCCATGTAGCACTGCTTACTGGATTGTACCCTGTGGGGAAACTCTCCCCACCATGGGCAAAAACAGGCAAAAGCTGCACATAAAAAACTTCAGACCAGGACATTTCTAAGTTTATTATATAGAATCAATACACACAGTTGTGTCAAATATGCAAGCAGTGCAAAAAAACTGACAAACAGTTCTGTCAAAAATATTTAATTACCGTAGAAAACAGACACTCGCCTATACATAAATGCTCACTGTGTCTTCTTCTGAGACTCCTGGGCAGTGGGAGATGCTGTGGGCTGACCAAAGTTCATGAACCAATAGGGAGGAGCCAGGAGACATGTACCTGGGATGTCAATATGGGCCATCAGCCAGCATTACTCACCAATTGGGATAACACAGCCCTCCACCCACATCTTAGAACCAGTCCAATGCTGTGCTAACTGGAGGGGGACTGGATGCCACATGGATCCCCATGATGTTCTATGTAAGTCCCAGATTCCCAGGAGGAGCTTGTGCTGCACAGCCATCTCAGACGACCTTAAGGAGGCTGATAGAGCAGTTCAGCAGACAAGTGGTATGCTGGCCTGCATTGGGAGGGGTATTACTAGTAGGAGAAGGGAGATGATAATGCTCCTATACAAGTCCATGGTACAGCCCCACCTTAAGTATGGGGGTACAGTTCTGGAGACCTCATCTTCAGAGCTACAGAGAAAGGGTAGGGAGAGTTCAGAGGACAGTGACTAAAATGGTGCATGGCATGCAGCAGAGGCCACATGAAGAGAGGATAGAGGGGCTTGATCTGTATCCCCCTGGAAACCAGGAGGGAGAGGGGGGATATGATTGAGACTTTTAAATACATGAAGGGAATAAACAAGGTGAGGGAAGGGAGCATCTTCAAGATGAAGGAAAACCCCAGGACTAGGGGGCACAACTTTAAGCTGCAGGGTGGAAAATTCAGAGGAAGTAGTAGGGGGCACTACTTTACTGAGAAGGTGGTTGGCCCCTGGAATTTGCTTCTGGAAGGGGTGGTGGAGGCAAAAACAGTGGGAGGGTTCAAGACAGCATGGGATAACTACATGGCTTTAAACAAGAGAGGGAAGGATGGGTACCCTAATGGAAAAAGGGGACTGGAAGCATTGTTGGGTGGGAGGAAAACATGGGTGAGGTGTAGGCTGGAAGGGGCCAGGACTACATATGGGTGGGGATGAGGGCAGACTAGATGGGTCTATGGGTCCTTTTCTGCTGACAAACTTCTATGATTCTATCAAATAACCTCTAACAGAATCTGGGAACACTGAATCCAACAGCATTCCCAAGACCCTACTGGTGCAGGGCATTGGAGTCGGGTCCAGACATGGCCCTGGGTCTCCTACGTTCTACCAGTACCACTAAGGTGGGCTGTCCTTTAATATCCTAATGTAGACTATCTATAACACATCTCTGTAAAATCAGCTCACGTGACTGGTTTCACTGGCAGTAAATCTTCAAATCATACAGTAATAACAGTATATTTTTTGGGGGGGTTCTACCCTCGGAACATGCTAGCGTTCTGGCGCTAAGTCATTGGGGCACCAATCAACAATGTTGCCAACCACTGTTTTTGCAGGTTGCTGCACACCCCCATGCCCCCCTTGTGGGGGGCTGTGCTTCCAACCCCCAACTATAGATACCAACTCCGGGTTGGGGGGCAGACCTCGGGGAGGGAGCAGTTAATTCTGTAATTGGCACCCTAATGACTCGGCACCCTAATGTCGGTGTCCTGAAGGGGTGCAGTGTTTTTTTTTAATGTTATCTGTTTATACCCCCTTCCTGTCACCAGTACATGAGTCCCTCATGAGCTCTATAGGTACTCAATGAGCCCTTCTGTGCCTCTGTCCTGCAGCTGCCAACCCTCATGGAGCCGTGGCTTCCCCCAGGAGGAATCAGGGGGAAGATTTAACCCTCAGTAATGTGGTCATCAGGATATGCCATGTGGAGAGGAGTAGGTACTCAGATGTACCAGGGTTCCTAGCTGTGGGTACTGGGGCCATGTTTTTCTGTTTTATGACAGCCCCAAGGGATGTTCCAAAATAAGGATGTCATGCATATGTGTTGGATACCAGTGAGCCAACACCAGTGACATCCCCACTCTCCAATCGGCACCCACTACCACTCATGATCACACAGGTGGCAGGAGAGCATATTCTGGGATGCTCAGTCCTCCTCTCTTCTCCTCAGTTGGCACATGATTACCATGGCTCATTCTTGAACCCGGGTCACTGGCATCACAAGTGGTATCCCTACAACAGCGCCAATGGGCTGACTAGAAATAGCACTATTTAACTGCTTTCTCATCTCCCTTGCTTTTGCATACTGCCATCAAACTAAAGCCAAAGACTTCTCCACACAGCAACAAACTGAAGATGGCTAATCTCAGTGTTACTGCACCAGAAATTTCTACATTAGTTTAGGATTCATAATTCTCAGTGAGTCTCCAGCTCATGGTGTGCCAGCCAAGGAAGCTGTAACATACAGACCCCGCTTGTGTTTCAGGAAGGCTGGGAGTGGGTGCTAGAAGGAGTAAATGTTTCAAACAGAATACTGCAAACACTAGGCATGGCACAGTGCAAGTCCTGGGCACGTCAGCCCACATGAGACATCCAAACTTTTCTAAATAGACTGCACTTAGAGCTGGAAAAGCAACCACACCACAATTACCATTGAGCTGCTTTATTGCACATAAGGTGGTGGTAAGTGTGTGCAAACATGTGGAGTACCACAACAAGCCTCAGCGCTTCGGGCGAACAGACCCTTCCAGCTCTGAGTGCAGTCGAGTTGGAAATGCTAGAACGAGTAGAAGGGAGGGTAGAGTGAGAAGCAGTTTGGTGCTGTTGAGCTGGCACAGTGCTGGAGTCAGTGCCGACAGAACAGAGTGCTATAGCGGGAACTTTAACGGTGGTGAGGCATGTCCTCCCTCTACTACTCAGTGTTGCTTCCAGGAGCTCTGCACACTATGCAAGAGGGACTGTGATTCAGGGCATAAAAGAACCAACAGTTCTGAGAAAAAAACTAATTACATTTCTCATTGACACTAGGGCTTTCCAGATCATGTATTCATCCTTTTCCACCTCAAGGCAACCTCCACTTTCTGCATGGCTTTCAAGTTGATTTCTGCACTTTGTTTTCACTGCCAAAAAAGGAATGTGTAAGTTATATGTTTAGTTTACATTACATAGTCACAGGAGGACAATGGACTATGTGTTAAATGTTACTTGTTTACAAGGAAATACAATTACCTTCATTAAGTCATCCCAGGTAATATTAAGGGTTAGGAACCAAGAAGATCCCCCAGAAGACACAAATCAAGCAAATGTCAAACTGGGTAAAAGAAATATGCTAGCCACAGACTACTCACTTTCTTGTGTACATGTTGCAGAGTCTGGATAACCCTAACATTTGCACAGAAAATTACACTGGTAGTTTAGAAATGTGCAAGATATGGGGGGGAGGGGCAGCCAAAAAAGGAGCACTCAATTACCACACACCAAATCAAAGAACTACAAAACACACTTCAAAAAATACTCCTAAGTAGTAATGCTCAGATAGTTGCCGATTGAATCTGATAAAACTGATCCCATCAGATGCTTTTTGGATAGACAAAAGCACTATTGCAGCATCACTACCTCCTACGTTCTTTTTTTTTGCCCCCCAGTTCCGGGCCGGCCTCTCCGTCAGGCCTTCCTATGCCCCTTGTTGCCACACTGCATTAGTGCAGCCACCCATCACTCCATATTGCAGCCCCCCCTGGGTAACCCGGACATAACCCTTTGCCGGGTGGGTCCCTCTCCTCCGAGGAGGAAGGCACTGGTGGGGCGGCCAGTGCAATTTCTGGCCCAGGTGCTGCTGGGATGGTCCATGCACTGCCTGAGGTCTCGTGGGAGCTGGCGACCATCATCCGGTCAGCCTCTGGGCTCTTTTCCTATTTGCTCCCCAGGGACATGGTATGCCACTAACGTCAAGCTTACACCAGCGTTCACCATGCCCCATTAGTTAGTGGGACCCAGTGCATTGCCATGCCCGCAGCCTCCGTCAGGGGTCAGCATGCGCCAAGTTGCTTCCCCACCCTCCCATCAAGAGTAGGTGAGCCGTCATCTGATGCTCAAGCCTTCTCTCCCCGGCTGGCCCTCCAGCACCCAAGTCCATTCCCGAATCTGGGTCACTGGCATCACAAGCGGAAATCCAACCACTGCACTGATGGGCCAGCTACCTCATACTTCTTATGAGAGTCAGCTCTTAGTGAAACTGTTGTACACCACTGTGGATACACTGTAGGTATTATAACATGATGTGGACTTCCGGTTCCGCCACGGATCCCTAGACATCGCCTCGCGTACACTCTCCACCTCGCTTGTGCTAAACTAAACCAAAACCCCTACCTAGGCGGCTTCAAAGGGAAAAAATACCCTCCACAATGTCGAAGGACCAGCGTAGGAAAGATAAGCAGGGGCCATCGAAGACTGGGCAGTCGAAGAAACCAACGGAAGAAATGCCTAATGCGGAGGAGCGTAGGCCGCGCAGCAGGAGCCGTTCACCGAGCAGCACAAGGGGGTCAGACTATGATACGGACAGGGAACAAGACAAGCTATCCAGATCTCATTTTGAAACTATCCTAAAAGAGATAACGGCTTCTCGAGTGGAAATTAAGCAGGAGCTTCACGGCCTATCTACTCAGCTATCGAAGATAGATCAGAGGATGGAGGAGGCAGAAATCAGAATAGCAGGGGTGGAGGAGATTAGCGATTGCCTGAGCCATGCGACTAATGCCCTGTTACAACAATCGGTGGCATTACAAGCCAAATCAATAGACTTGGAGAGCAGATCAAGAAGAAATAATCTAAGGCTTTACGGCCTGGCGGAGGGGGCCGAGACGTCACCGATGGCAGCCTTCATAGAGAATTTACTCCGGAACACTCTAGAATTACCCCCGAATTATGATTTGAAAATCGAAAGAGCCCATAGAGCATTGGGGGCAAGGCCGCAGGACCCGAAAGCACAACCACGCTCGATTATAATTTTACTGGCAAGTTATCAAACCAAGGAGGACATTCTTCGAAGAGCGTGGTCAAAGAAGGATATTACATATCTGACATCAAAAATAATGCTTGACCACGACTACCCTATGGAGACACAGCAGGCCAGGCAGCAGTATACCCCGCTGTTTAGGCTGCTAAGGGAGAAGGGAATACGCTTCCAGACCCCCTTCCCGGCTAAACTGAGGATCTTTTGGCAAGAGGGCACACAAACGTATGGCTCACCATATAAAGCTTTGGAGGCCATGAAACAGAAAGGGATGAAGCTGTCGGAGGAGGATGCAGTTCGGATTGGAAGGAGGCAAGCATTTTTCTCAGACTGGTATCAAGCAGGTTTGCAGCAGAGAGGGAACTCGTCAAAAATGCTTCTGGAGTCGATGGAGAAGATCAGGGCCATGATGAAGAGAGGAGTGCTGCATGGCAGAGTGGACCTGGCAGAGAGCAGCAGATGAGCATTATAGGACTGCTGTGGTTACCATCTGTAACAAAAATGAGCCTGGGAATATGACAGGCTTGGTGGAGGAAGGCACCACAGAGTGAACTGTGTTAAGGACTTTTCTTCCCCTCTTTTCTCTTTCTTTATGAGGGGAAGAGAGGGAAAAGAACATTTATCCAGCAGTTTTGTCTTCCCCAGCCTTGTGTGTCTCCCGTGTTGTGGCTGAGACTAATGTGTGGTATATACATTGGTCCTCATATTCCCCTATCCATATGAGATGAGTGCTTTTTGTATGTATTAACGCCCCTGTCCACCCTTGTTTTTTCTTCTCCGTAGTGTTGTTTGGCGTCAGTGTTTGTCACCGCTCCCCATTGTCTGATGGCTTTATGCCCCGTATGAAAACAATAATGCCTTTTGTCTTTACAGGAATGCAGTGGGGGATTCGGGCGGCTTGGTAACTTCTCCTCATGAAGTAAATATGTAGGGAAGGAAGGGGGAACTGGACAAAGGAGGGGGTGGTGGGAGGGGAGGTTTTAGAGATGGGGGAGAGGATCGCTGAAGCTGGGGGAGTTTTTCAAGGTGATAGTGCAGCCATAAAGGCAATGAACGTGGCTGGCATGGAGGGGGGCGGGGAAGAAATCTTAGCAGAAAGTGAGCCAGAGCTTAAAGAGAGGGGAAGGGTATAACATTGAAATGATGGGGGTTTTTGGTGTTTAAAATAAATTTCTTGTACAAACAGATAACTGAAGAATAGCGAGGTGGGAGGTGGAAAAGAGGTACAGTTTAAATTACGGACTAGAGTAATTACGTACGTGGACTGGACATACAAAAAGGAAGCCACCATAAGTAGAGGCTTTCTTGCGAGGGAGATCTCGAAGTAGCAGAGACGAACACCCCTCGTAACTGCCCAAATACAGAGCTAGGACGGCAGTATTAGGGCACCACAGGGTTGGGAGCCCCTACCTTGGAAGTAAAGGGTTATTATTTTTTTTTTTCCTTTTTTCTTTATTTTTTTAAGAATCAAGGTTAACAGTTGCTACCTTGAATTTGAAGTGTTTAAAAGGGTTACCAAGTTAAGAGGGACCCTAGTTAAGTTTAATACCCAAATAGGGGTTTGGTTATTATTAATACAAGACTAAGAAAGGCATGAGGAATTTTGGAAAGAAAGGGCTAGTTCTATTGCATCGGTCTGGAATGAGGCGGGAAGGATCAATGAAGAGAAGGTACAGGAAGGGAGTTGAGGACACCCGGTTGATACTTCACATTTGGGTATGGTTACAATGGAAGCTAGGGGAACCTAATAGCCAAGGAAAGGTTTCGAATTGGAGAATAGAGGGTTTAGGGCAAGGGCTAAGAACGAAGGTGCGAGAGAGCATCATGCAGCAAGGACAAGGGTGCTGTTGCCAGATCGAAGAGAGAAGAACGATATAAAAATGGATAATAACACTGTAGTATGCTCTTAATGTTAATGGGCTGACAAACCGGTTAAGAGGAGTAAAGTACTGGCATGGCTTAGAAAAGAGAGACCGGATTTCATACTGATGCAGGAAACGCATCTCTCCCTTCTAGAGCACACAAAGCTGGGGAAAATGGGCTTTAACTATGAAGCTAGTGCATCTTATGGACGGGGAAGAAGGAGAGGGGGTTTCTATATTAGTCCCGAAAAAAACAATATTTGAAGTAATGGACAAGTGTGCAGATAGTGAGGGGAGATATGTGTTTGTAAAGGGCAGATACCAGGGGAAAATTCTTACGCTGGCTTCAGTATATGCTCCACCTAACACAGACTTTCAAACCTATAAAAATATATTGTTGAAATTGCAGGACTGGGCGGAGGGGCAAGTTATTTTGGGAGGAGACTTAAACATAACACTAAACCCAAAGATAGACAGTACGGCACTGAGGGGACGCAGAGAGAGAGGGGTCGCCAAGAAGCTGGTGCATCTCCTCGGGGAAATTGGCTTTGTAGATGCCTGGAGAGTCGGACACCCTAAACAAAGGAACTACTCCTTTTTCTCACCCCCCCACAAAAGTTTCCGGAGGATAGATTATTTTTTAGTACCAAGGGAAATGATGGCTACAGTAAAGGATAGTTGGATGGGGAATATGGAGATTTCAGATCACGCCCCTCTATTTCTTAAAGTAGACTTGGGAGGTTTTCGTAAAAAAACGTTCTGGAGACTAAATGTCTCCTTGCTGCAGGATGAAGAGGTCAAACAGCAGGTGAGAGATACCATTAAGCAAGCCCTGGAAGACAATACATCCCCAGATATTACCTCAGCACTCTTGTGGGACACAATAAAAGCCATATTGAGAGGGAAACTGATATCTATTGCGGCATACAAAAAGAGACAGAGGGAAAAAAAGGTAGAATCCCTGAGAACTGAAACAGATGCATGTGAAACAAGCTTTAAAGAGAAATATAACAAAGAGGTGTTTCAAAGATTGAACAAATTAAAGAAAGAACTAAATGGGGAGCTTGAGTATTTTATTGAGCAGAAACTACTTTACATAAAACAAAAATACTACGAGGGACGCCCGAGGGCACCTAGAATTTTAGCGGCTAGGTTACGTAAACAGAAAGCAAAAGCCCATATAGCCAAGGTTGTACACCCATGTACTACAGATGTTAAGCAGACCACACCGGAGATTGCAGATGCATTCAGGACTTACTACAGGAGTTGTACAAAGACAACTCTTCACAGCAGGTGTCTGCTGTAGATCAATATTTGAGGAAAGTATCTCTCCCCACAATCACGAAGTCGGCCCAAACTCAACTCCTGACTCCGATTTCCATCGAGGAACTGAGACAGGAGATACGTAGACTTAAAGCAAATAAATGCCCAGGGACAGATGGATACTCTGCTGAGATGTATAAACACTTTCAGGAGCAGCTGTCCCCTCTTTTGTTAAAGGTATATAATGAATCACTTACATCAGACACTCCCCAGTCCTGGTCACAAGCAGTTATTTCGGTAATACCTAAAGAAGGTAAAGACCCTAAATTATGCCCCTCTTATAGACCTATCTCCCTGCTCAACACAGATTATAAGTTATTCATGGCAATAATAGCTCGTAGAATACAACAACTCTTACCAAAGTTGATACAGATGGATCAAACGGGTTTCGTTCCGGGTAGGCAGGCCCAGGATAATTTGAGAAGGACAGCCCATGTCCTGAACCACCTTAACCGGACTAAGCAACCCGCCATCCTTCTCAGCTTGGATGCTGAGAAGGCGTTTGATAAAGTCTCTTGGACATTTCTTCACTCGGTGCTTTTGAAGTTTGGTTTCCCGACGCAGTTTGTAGACCTGATCAGAAAGATATATTCATCCCCCAAGGCATATATAAGAGTGAACGGTCACCATTCTGATGTGTTTGAATTGGAAAGGGGAACAAGACAAGGATGCCCTCTTTCCCCTCTTTTATTTACGCTATATTTGGAACCCTTAGCTCAGGGGATACGGGGAAATCAGAATATACAGGGCATACAAATAGGGGAGACCCAACAAAAGCTAGCTTTGTATGCAGACGACATTCTGCTGTATATAACTCAACCAGAATTGTCGCTGCCATCTTTATTCCAACACTTAAGGGGATTCTCAACTCTTTCTGGATATACCCTTAATGAAAACAAAACAGAAGTATTGAAACTGAATTTCCAGCCAACGGCGGAGTTCAGAGCAAGATACCCTATGAAGTGGGAGCTGCCTTATATGAAGTACCTCGGTGTAAGGTTAGCAACGACAACTGATCAGCTAGTTAGACTAAATTACCCTTCAATGGTGAAACAAATACAGGAAGATATAAGAAGGTGGAGACTCCTACCAGTTTCCATTACGTCTAGGGTTCAGGCAATAAAAATGAATGTGTTGCCGCGTTTCTTATTTTTGTTCCAATCTGTACCTGCCCCAATAACATTTAAGCAGGTAGGAAGGTGGCAAAAGACTTTGGCGAGTTATATTTGGTTAGCCAAAAACCAAGGATTAGAAAACAAACCTTGCACTTGCCTAAAGAGGCTGGAGGGCTAGCTGTCCCTCTATTGGTGGGATATTGGATCGCGGTTCAGGCGAGTGGTATTGTTATTGCAACACGGATACTGGGCCAGATGGAAGGAGATAGACTTGGCGGTGGATCTGTCCCCTCTACCGGCACATGTGTGACATTAAACCCGGGGGTCAAATGGGGAACGCCTTTCCTGGGGCGATGGACGGCTTTACAAGGCTATAGACAAGGACTTATGAGAGGACCTATCAGAGCATATTTATGGAAATACATTTGGTGGTCCATGAATGTGGAAAGGAATAGGCAGGTGCTCACCTGTGGTATAAAAAACAGGAGAGATTTGGGTATGTGGCTCCATGGCAGCTCCTTAGGGGGGATCAGGTCATTTTGTTTGGTGAAGCACAAACCAAATTTGGTTGGAAGGAGGGGGAATTAATCTACTATTATCAGATGAGAGATTATATAACTTCAGAAATAAACACCTCAATTAAAAAAGGGGGGGGTCCCCCAATACCTGACACATTTGAAACAATCTGGAATTCGGCTAGGGGAGAAAAAACCATTTCTATCATATATCAAAACTATGTAAAAGTTTCCCAGTACACAACGGACTGTATTAGAGAGAAATGGGAACGGGAACTGGGATTATGATAAGTTCCAAAGAATGGTCAGAAGTATGGAAAAATACGTGGAGACAACTTCATCCCCAGGGTGGAGGAATTTGTTTGGAAGGTGAGAGCGATTTTTAGAGCTCCCTCCCAATCAGTTGAGTGGCATAAAATCCTTCTACTCGTTGTTGGAGAAAATGCAATACAGAGGTGGCTGACCTGACCCACATCTTTTGGCAATGCCGGATCTAAAGGGATTCGGATGAAAATACAGAATAAGATGAGGTAACTGTTCGGTATAGATACCCAGCTGGGCCTGAACATATGATTTTAGGAGTAATCCCTGAGAATATAAAAGGAATGGAAGCAAAGTATCTTTGGAATATACTCATTGCAGCAGGGAGAAAGCAATAACTAGGAGATGGATGGTCCCAGATGCTCCTACAGGAGGAGTGAAAGAGATAGTTGAAGGGATAAAAGTTTTGAGAGGATTACCTACTCACTCAGACAACATCGCCAACAGTTCAGAAATAGATGGAATAGATGGGAGGTGGCAGGGAAACAGTGTGGAAGAGGGAGACCCTTGAATGGGGATAAGGAAGATGCCTGCACAGTATGAAAGATAAAACAAAATAAAAAGAGGTGGTCAGATGCCTGCTATTGGACTAACAAGTCATCTCAACTTGTGAAGGAAATGGAACTAGCTCCTTTCGATGCATAACCCCAAATAAGTTGTTGAGACCAAGCAAAGGAGTCAGGGTTGAAAGTCTGAACCTTTTCTCTCCTGTAGTGTTAGTGTTTGCTGTGGTCTCTGTTATTTTTTCTTTTAACCTGTACAAAGTTGAATGGCTGATTATAATACGATGTATGAAGTACTGAATTCAGAGATGCATCATATGTAGACTTGGAAAAGAATGAGATGGATGAAACTGAACTGAATCAATAAAGCTGAAGTATAAAAAAAAAATAACATGATGTGGCATTATAAAAAGGGCAGATAAAATCCTTGTGCCTGATTAGACAGCTTGGGTGTTTAGCCATGAGTAAATCTGACAACATACACATGACTAATGTCCCAGCTGACCAGATCACATGACACACAAAGTACCTGTTGTTCATTCAGCAGAACGTTCACTTCCCTGACACCATTTTGCTGTCATGTGAAATTCAAACAGTCCTGTGCAGAAAATAAAATGTCAAACAACTTAAATCCAGGTTTTCACTGAAGAAATATCTGTATATAAAGTAATGTTGTTTTTTGTCTCCCAGCTATGCTGGCACCTCTGTAGCATTCTGTCCCCACTCCTTCAAGTGCAGGTTCTCATTCTTCATTACCATTGATGTTCTGTCCGAGTAGAGACTGCACCATGTTCTGTTCCTCATGGTCATTCTTCCAGGGCGTAAGAAGGTGCTGATGCTCCGAGTCTGGGGCTTAAAGACCATGCCTGCTGTGCTTTGCGTGGGTCTCTGCACTGAGAAAACCGAAAATGCTCCCCCTCCTAGTGCTTTATGCTCTCATATACAATAAAAACAAACAAAAGAAACAGTGCCTGTGTTTATATCTTACCACAGGAGTAGTTGCTGTGTGTCTGTGTGGGGGTGTGTGTGTGGAGGAAGGGCTGAAAAACAAACAGCACACAGTGGGCTAGGGTGTAGACACAGTCAGGGGCCATAACAGTGCGACTGGCAGGACACATTCAGAACACCAGCACTCCTTTTGTCCCGGGCACAAAACTAATTTTAAATGAAATAATTTAATATATATATTTACTACTTTAAACCTAAAAAGAATATCTTTTTATATCTTTTTTGTTTTTTTTACTATGAGTCCATTTTATAATTGCAATCAAGTTCAAGTTTATTGACAGGAGAGTGCCATTGAAAAAGCTTATTTACAAGGAGGTCCTGTTAGGACAAATTGAGTAATATATGACATACGTAAATGACAGATAATACAGTTACAATATTTGGTATACAAACAGTTTCAATAGTGACACAGTCAAAACCAGCATACAATACAGTCATATTGAAAAACAATAACATTCAAAACAAACAAGCAATGAGGTACTAAGTTTGTGCATGATGATGTTCTGTAGATATAATAGGAAAAGGAGAAATTCTAACAAAATCTAAGGGTAACAAGAGGGAGGTGGCAAGATGAGGATAAGTGCTCATTATACAGATTGTTAAGGCTGAGTGTGCTAGTTAGGGTGGCAATGACAAGTATCCATAAATGCCTTATTAAACAGAGATTCAAAGAAATTTTGGGAAACTAATTCTGGTAGCTTGAGTGAGGCCTGAATTATATTCCAGGCGGTTGGGATGGCTGCAGCATGACTGACTGCAGCTTTGCCATAGAGGGTACAGAATTTGGGGACATCAAGAAGGATGCATACACTCTTTCTAAGGGCATAGGAGGCTGCGTGTTTGCAGATAGAGGGAAGTAATGTAAGGTGGGAGCTTATTAAGTAGGGCTTTAAGGGCCCAGGTACCAGTGTGGAGCAGGCTCCTTGTGGTAATAATGCATTCCAGGGTGTGAGTTGTGAGATTTACCCACTTCTCATGTCCTTAAAGTCACCTGGTCTTTGGCCTCTTGATGCACCTCACGAAGTGTCGGTAAATCACACATGACATATGGCCAGTCATGCATTATTGCTTGAGTTACACCCTTTGCAAGATTTAGGAGATTTCATGTTAAATGTCTTGAGACTTTAATGGCCCCGTGTCAGTATTACTCCTTATTGAAATGCAGCCAGTGCTCCCGATTATGTCACAGTGACACGTACAGTATATTGCATGTTTAAGTACAGGGACATGCTTTCAATTAATCCCGCAATATGATGTTTTCTCTGCTTAGAAACACATGAAGCCAAACTGTCTAATGAAAACAAATCTGGTTTCTATTGATCCACATCACCGGCCTAATCTGTTTCATCTCAGATTCAAAGGAAAGGAAAACACTTGCTTATGATTATGATGATACCATGATTTATGCATTTGTACATATGTGCATATGTGAGTGTGCTTTTTGAAGGGGGGTATCCGCTTCGTAAATTCATTTTTACTGACTGGCCTAAATCTTCAATACTCAGATGTAAATTACCTGCTGGGAGTTTGCTGATGTGGGCTCTCCCACCGCTGAATCTACCAACAAGTTCTCAGACCCTCAGCAACGACCTGCTGCTGTCATTAGGCATTTAGCATTATAACTGCCAGTTTCCTCTCCCTTAGGACAGCTGCTCCTCGCCACCATCAATCTGGCCGCTCACTGCTTGACAGCCCAAGTTCAATACTGTACAACCTGACCACTGGTTCTCTGGATGTGCACCACGGAAGTCTGACACAGAGGTCAGCAGCTTTATTACCCTCCCACTCTACCACCTGCTAATGACAGATCTGCATGTCTAATAAACTAGCGACTGCTTTAAGGCTTGCCAGCCTTGCAGTTCCTGGTGATGGACGATATTCATTTTACTAATGGAATACTTACATTTACACAGTATTTGAGGTGGCTCAGCATATGGCAAAGCACAGCAGAACCCAATGTCATGCCCTTGGGGCAGCAAATGATATCCTACTTCTAGATAAGAAGTGTGCTGGCAGGTCTGTTTGCTCTGTAAATACCTGCTACAGAAGGTTAATGAGATGCTGCACTTCAGGGGAGGTACTTGTTTGCAAATGGCCAGTAATATGCTGCATCAGCACCTGACTCAGATTCATGAATGGAAACAACAATGCCCCCCACAAAAAAAATACTATATCAGTGCTCTAAAATGTTTAGACTTCCTTGCTCTCCTTAAAAATGGAGGGGAGGGGTCATGTTTATTCCTGTTTCGCATCAAGCGGCAACACTCACAGGACTGAAATGTAAAAGAAAAAAATGCCCAAAACACAAGCTGAGACTTCATTAAAATGCATCCTGGGGAAAGTATGTGCAGGAATCACTCCAGACAGAGAGAGCTGTTTGTGGTGGAGCTATAAATTGTGCGCTTTTAATTTAGCTATTATAAATGATCCAGCATTTGTAATTAAATTGCAATAAATTATTGATTTATGAATGAGCAAGTAAGTGATAAACCCACTCACTGCATGTCACCCCTTTATGCATGCAGCTTGTTTTTGCCTAATTTATTTGTCAGATGAGCAATCAAAGGAACTGGCTGTCTACTCAAGCACTCTGGCTGTCAAATCATTTAAAGAAGCAACCCTTGCACTGGAAACTACTTCTGTCTAAACTGTGTTGCAGCACTGTTTCAAGAGAATAGAATTACACTTTTCTGCTCCACAGCCTCCCACTATTTTAAAGATTTTTTTTAAAGACTTAAGACACAGCCAGAGGATGGATCGCCAAGAGTTAGTTTAATCCTATGGGGGTCACGCCCCTAGGGTTAGACAAGATAACGCAACCCTAGAGTGCCGTCATGCTCTCATTAAGCAAGCATTATTTTTTAATGATGTTTTCACAGATTACATTTTTAGGCATTTCATTGTTCAGGAGGGTTTACAGCCATTAAGAACAATTTCAAGGGTGGCCCATTGGTGCAGCGGCACGGCTACCCCTCGTGGCACAGGTGACCTGGATTCAGGAACAAGCTCAGGTTATCTGGGGCCGGCTGGGGGGAGCAGGACTGAGCATACTAGTGACAACGCAGCACTGCCACCACCTCAGCGACCACAAGGGGTCTGCATCAGGGAGGGGAGGATGGTGTCAGCCCTTGCAGCAAATGCAGTCACTCTGCCAGATGCCCACTTCAGCTGACATCCTCGGGGATGGGTGAAACTATGGTATAAAATCCCTCTGTCCTGAGGAGGGTGAGGGTCCAGAGCACCTGTGGGCCCCACACCTACTGACCCCAAAGGCAGCCTCTCCAACTCCATTTCGTGTTCCTCTGGGTCCTTCTCTGGGGGCCATGTCATGGGAGGGGGGTACACCATGAAGTTCCGGAGTGATGGTGAGTCCCAGGGTATGGTGGGTGACAGGGCTGGGGTTGCTCCTGAGGGGTCCACTGGGGAAAATCCCATGGCCAGAGAAGGAGAAGAAATAGAGTATAAAAAATACATAATTTGATCCCTTCCCAAAAAAAAGATTCTGTTTTTCTAATAAAAGAAAGGATCACTATGACAGAATACATTGTATAATTTATTTACAAAAATAGATTTGCTATTTTAATGAATGTCTGTTTACCTAAGATATGTCTTAGAAAAAAGAATGTTATATAAATTTGTATGTAGGTATTTATGTATGTATTCTTCTTGCTATGATTTTAAATCAATGCAAATAAACCTGAACCTAAACAATTTGACCATTTGGAATGCAGCCAGTCAATCAGAATGCAAAATTCCCATCCATTTTTTATACTTATGGTTAATATTTACCAGAAGTGGGCCTGCAGGCTGCTCACAAAGCAGTTGCATCATCATACAAATTGCCCCAGACTCATAGCTTGCTTTATGCATTGACCTAGACAACCATGAACAGGTTTTCCCTCACATCCCTCCTGAACATCCATTCATGCTCCCTCATAACAGACCTGTGATTCCTATTGAACTGCTCCTCACAGTTTACCTTACTAATTCCTTCGAGGAATTTGAAGGTCTCTATCATGTCACCCTTCTCCCTTTGGGCCCCAGCGAGTACATGTTCAGTACAGTGGCCTTAGCCATTCCTCATAGGACCTGCCCTATTTGCCCTGAATCATTTTGGTGACTTTTCACTGTACCGTCTCCAGTCTATCTCTATCTTTTCTTAGGTACAGTCTCCAGAACTGGGTACAGTATTCCAGATGAGGCCTCATCAGTGATTGTAATGTTAATTTTTTCTAATTATTTCCTTTTTTTTTTATTATTTAATAAACAAGACTATGACTTACATTATCTCAGGATCAGGAGATAATTTTGTGGTATTCTGTTAAGGAGAACCACAAAGCTTTTTCCCTGTTTATTCATTTGTTGACCCATTTGTGTGAGGGAGTCACATAGGATGATACCCGGGTCCCTTTCTTCTGAAGTAGTAGCCAACCTGACCTCTCCTATCCATTAGTCCACTGAAAAATCTAAAGATGCCAGGAATACACTGGTCTTATAAAAGGTATAATGATTAGGTAGCTAACAGCACTGCTGCATTAAAGGGGACAGGGGACTTGATTTTCAAAGGTCAGAGAATGACACAAGGTGCTTGCACCAGCAAGGAATGATGCAAGGAGCAAGCTGCATCAAAACTTGCGTCAGTCCCAAACTTCGAAGACACTGCTTGTGTCAAAAGCAAAACTGCCTGCGCCAAAGTGACTTGCATTAGGTGTGTGTCAAAGAAATGGGTGCACCATGTCGCAACAAGGCTTGTGTCAAAAAAAAAAGATGCACCATTCCCTTTTTTGGGATTTTCTGAGGCGGAAGCTGTAGACACTGCACCGAAGATGGCATGCTCCTGTTAGACCAGCCAGAGCTAGTCTGACACTAGAGCTAATGTTCACAGCAGGATGACAGACCTCACTATGGTACTATGCATGCCATTCTGCTGCAAGAGTCCTGCATTGTAGACATCATAATGTTTACTTCCAGATGTCATTTCATCTGCTGTAATTTTTGACTCGGCTTACATTATTTTTGCTCCATCTCACTCCATGCATCATATTTTTAACTCAAGTTGTGTCATTCTCAGCTTGTGGCATTTTCACCCCATGCACCATATTTTTGACACAGCAGCCCTCTTGCATCATTTTGGGGGAATTTGCCACAGATAATGCTTTTCTTGCAAAATACAGTGCAGCTGGATTTGAGGCAAGGTGGTTGTTTGACACACCTTTCGTCGGTCTAAGGGACCTTTGAAAATCTGGACCAGGAAGTTTCCTTTTCTTTTCAAGTTCATGTTAGAGGGGTCATATTTGACACCACTAAAGTTGTCACTAGATTTTTAATTATTTTTTTTCTGTTTTTACCATTGCAGACAACTTACTGCCCTTTGCATTATAATTCTGTAATTTACTTGTTGTTCTACTGTAGAATGTTCAATACATTTGTACTAGGAAGGTGCATATGGTAGCAGAGAATGCTGCTGATAGTGGTGGTATGCAGTAAGTTGCAGAAAGATCTTAAAGGGGAACTACAGTTAAACATTTACAAAACAAATATGTGGTGCAGAGTGTTTTGAGTGGTGGGTGTAGTCCTAGTGTGTCCTTTCCTTTGTTTGCTGTTAGGATTTTTTTGATAAATTTGCCTGCTAGTTTTATGGGCCCTGGGGCATCTCCATGTTTGTTTGTTTTTTCAATTAGTATTTTATCTCCTGTGATTGCCCGACTGGTCCCATTCTGGTTCAGTCCCCACAGCCCCATCACCCAGCTTCTTTGGGACTTAGCCTGTCTTAGTGCCATCCATTCTCTGCCTGAGGATCCTGGAGAGCCCAGTGGCCAGTGTGGGGCCTGCAAGAGATTGGGCCTTCATCCTGCCTTGGTAGGGTGTTTTTCACTCTGGGCTTGCAGCACGTGTACTGAGGTGTTGTTCGAGCTCCGCCTTCACAGAGATGTACCCTGATGTCAAGCAGGCAGGACACCTTCCCTGATGTCCCACTATGCTGCCACCTAGAACCTCCAGGTGACAGCCACCTGGCAGAATGCCCCCCCCCCGAGGGAGAAGAGCTGTCAATGGAACACTCAATCCTCCATCCCCCTAGCCAGCCCCCAAATTACCCATGTCCTTTCCTGTACCTGGGTCACCAGCATGGCAGAAGATGAGGGGCCCAGCACCTCAGCCCCGCATGCCACTGGGATGACAAGATCTCCATGCTTTAATTTTTTTTATTTTGATTTTCCTATAATGCCTCCTGTCTCATGTGACAGTAGGAAAAAAACAACTCCTAACAGCAAACAAAGAAAAGGACTGCACACACAAATAAAAACACTCTGCACACCATATGTTTTTGCACATTTTCGCCATAGTGCTCATTAAATTAACTGGCAGTATGGGGCACACAGCTGTAGATGGAGTTCAACATGGACACGTGCAAGGTGATACACCTAGGAGTCACGAACCCCTGCCTCCCATCTCCCAAAAAAGGAATGCTGGAATGCATACTGAAAGACACTATAAGCAGAGACAAAAAAGGGATCCTGCCACTGTACAAAGCCCAGTTTAGGCCACACCTGAAGTACAAGTCACATTACAAAAAAGATGGGGCTGAACTGAAAAAAGAATCAGAAAAGGGCAACAGATGTTACAAAAGCCATGGAACATACCATGGGTGTAGGATAGCATACATCAAGTGAGCCATGGCTTACAAGTTGATGGGAGACAGGGGGTGGCACTGTGGACCCTTGTCACTGCTTTCTGTTACTTAGACTGTCTGACATCCACCCCTACTGGTATTAGAATATGAATGTTGGGTTCTGTTTGAATTAAACATAACGTTTAATGCAAAAAAAGAAGGAATATTGGATGTGCAAGAGGTTTGGGTAACAAATATGAGTAATGTCTACAATGGTGAGGGCACCAAACAGTTCTGGCTTACAAATGTTACTTTCTTAGCTATACCTCTAGAACAGATGACTTTGTAGGAGGGCAGGCCAAGGGAACCGAACCTGTTCACACCCAAGAACAGATGCCTGAGAGGGATGTGATAGAGACATATAAATTTATCAGAGATAAAGCACCTAATGTGAGATCAAGGCTTGTGTTAATTGTTCACAGACAGCAGGGCAAGACTGCACCAGCTTTAAGAGGGAGATGATGAGGAGACACCACCTCACACAGAGGATGGTGAATAAAGCAACCTGCCTTAGGGTGGTGGAGTAGGACAGTGTGAAATCCTTCTATGGCATACCCAACCAGCACTGGGGGTACGACAGCCGAGCGATGTACCACCATTGAGCAGTAATACAACTACCGACTAGTGCGGGGCTACCTAGATGGACACAGGTCTCTGTTTAATCCTATTTCCAATCTAATTCGATATATTAAAAAAAATATGCCAGTTAATGGGAGAAACTTCAGTTTAGACATTCATTCTTAACTCATAGCCTGCCAGCGTACTATAAAAATATACATTTGCATTTGCTTTAAAAGCGATTACATCCTGGGCAGGTTCTTCATAGTACTCCTGCTTGCAACAATAACATGATGAAACACAAAATGAAGCACAGAAGCAATTCTGTGCATAAGAGGTACTGTACATTTTTCCTTACTACTGCTACTGAAAGACTGGTTGATATTTTTTAGATCCTTTGTCTATTCAAATGGCACCATAAAATACTTGACTGCTGCTGCTGCTGCCTTCCCATAGTGAAACCCTAATACCTGGATCAACATCCAGTCTACGATTTGATTCCCATGTTGAATTATAAAGCAGAGGTATTCATGTAAATCCTTTGCTGCCCATTAATCCTTTCTGAGTAAGCAAATCAGCAGTCCCCCTAATCAGCAGATTGATACAGCCACTAATGAGAAAACTGTTGAATGCGATCTGCTAATTTGGCTACTGTCTGACCGCTGGCTATATAAAGCACAGGATAAACAGCGTCCTGTGAGACAGCCCAGTTGGATGGAAATTAGTGCTATCAAGGTCTCATTCACGAGCAGGATTACCGCATCATTCTACCATACTCTATAGTATAGGCATGCCTGTTTATTTTGTCCATTGCACAGCTCCTTTGTTCTCACTGCAGGATAAATCCGTGCTTGCAGATTAGCACACCCATATGCTTTTCCATCATGTATACATCATAAATAAATAAATAAATACCAATGCAGGCATTTAACATACATATATATATATAGATATAGAAATCAAATCAATCAGCTGTTGATGAAAGTACATGCTCAAGTGCAGAGTTGTTCTTTAAACATCATTATTATGATGAATTGCTATCCTACAAACTGACATGAGTCACTGCTATGCAAACTTTGCCAGTGCTGCTCTTTGCTGGGCCGACTGAGGCTACATCAGTAACTGCACACTAGGGATGTTATGATAACTCAGTATGATGCTATATCTCGACATTAAAAATATATATAAAATATATCCCCAAGTATAAACATTTATCATGGTGAATGGCAATCTCGTCCCTCAAATATTATTTGTTTATGGCTGCCAATCATGCATGTCACACAACAGAGAATAGGGCTCAGCGTGACTGTGCTTTTTTGTAGCTTGGTAAAATCACACCTGGAGAACTGCATGCAGTTCTGGAGTGGTCACTGCAGTGCAGAAAGAATGCTAAAAAGGGTTTAGCAAAGGGCTACCAAGCTGATTAGCAGCCTAGGAGTCAAGAGCTATGAGGAGAGATTAGATATACTCGAATTATTAATCCGTGAGAAGAGAAGGCTTAGTAGTCATGCTGCGAATACTAAAAGAATATGCAAGTAAGTGATAACACACAACAGGGTGTGTGGTGTGGTTCTAATGTGAGCATGCTTTGGGTGGCTTGTGTGGCAAGAAGCAAAGCCAAGTGCTTCAGCCACCCAAGTAGTGTACAATTCAGAGCACAATCGCAAACCCTGAAGTCATTGAACTTATAAAATGGGCATGCAATTAACATTTTGGAAAAAAAATTAATGAAAGAGGTGAGGTGTGCAGTCACTGAGGAATAATGCACATTTATGTGATGTGTTTGCACCAGTGATGGTAGAGTTGGATTTTTCTCTCCCATTTTACAAATACATACAGTTAGATATAGATACATTTACACATTATATATATATATATATAATTTATTTTTTATTTATTCATTTATTCAATTTTGGTAACCGGGTAGGCACACTGAGCCCCGAAGGTCCCTTTTTCAGGGGCATCCTGGATTTAGTTACAGAGGTATACAGGTACAGTATTTGATTACAGAGGTGTTTTGGTACAGCATTTAGTTACAGAGGAGCATAGGTACAACAAAGAAACAAGTTCAGAGCAAATTCAAGAAGTGTAATTTGTACAACATTTAGTTACAGAGGAGTACAACAAAGAAACAAGTTCAGAGCAATTCAAGGAGAGTAAATACTTGGATAAAACAGAGCTGGCAGTGTGCCAAAATTAGTTTACAGGGGATGGCAATTACAGGGATATGCTTGGGTAGGACTGCAGCAATCTGGAGGGAAGGTAGTACTTTATAGAGCAGTGCATGTCTAGACTAGTGAGGGACTGGCCTAAGGTTGGGCCCCTCATTGACAAGAGCAGACGCTGGCTTCTAGTAGGTGAGCCTGAACTTAAGTCCCTTGCAGAATTTTTCAAGGTGGGGGGCGTCCTGAAGGAGGGGAGGAAGCTTATTCCAAAGGGCAGGGGCTGTGGTGGCAAAGGATTTACTGCTGGCCGTGGTCCAAACTCTGGGTTTAACTAGAAGGTTACACCCAGTGGTTCGTAGTGTATGTGCTGAGTGCTTGGGAACAGGAGACTGGCCAGGCTGACAAGGGGATTGCGATGAAAGAGCTTGTGTGCATCGCACAGCAGAGGGTATTGGAGTCGACCCTCAAGGGAGGGCCTCTGTAGGGCAGCAAGGGCTTCACGGTGATGCCGTTCTTTGTGGGACTGTGACGCAAACTGAGCAATTTTGTTGTAGAGAACGTGCAGCCTATTCCTCTCTTGTTTAGCCAATTCCTGGAGAATTGGGGCAGCATAGGTCAGTGTTGGCAGGAGTAGGCCATTGGCAATGGAGATTCTAGACTCGGGGATGAGCTGGTCATTCAGACGGTACAGTAGGCCCAGTTTGTGGTGAATAGCTCTGGTTACTTGGTCTAAGTAAGATTTGAGGATAAACCCTTGATCCAGGGTTAGCTCCAGGTACTTGAGGGAACTCACAACCTCGATGCGGCAGCCTGAGGATGAAGTCAGAGGGAGCATGGTACTCCGGACTGCGCCTAGGTTTCTCTGGCCAGATACCATTGCTTTGGTTTTTGTGGTGTTTAGATCTAGTTTGTTCCCAGTGAGCCAGGACTCTAACTTGGTAAAATCAGCTTGGAGATGTGGTCCCAGGTCAGATGGGCTGCTCAGGGACCAATAGATAACAGCATCATCTGCATATTGAACGACCAAGCTGCCACCACGGTGGGATTTAAGATCGTTGACAAATAGCGAGAAAAGGAGGGGGGCCAAGAATGGAACCCTGAGGTACCCCCTCACTTAGGGAGAGTGGATCAGAGGTTGTAGACTTCCACCTGACCTGCTGGGAGTGACCAGATAGGTAGCAGGTGAGCCAGGTGAGGGAATGTTGATCCAAGCCAAAGCAGGCCAGTTTGGCTAGCAGGAGTTTGTGGTCCACTAGGTTGAAGGCTTTTGATAGAGAGATAAAAACAACTCTTGTAGGGAGTCCTTTGTCCATGGCCTCTAGGATGCCGGTTGAGAATTTTATGAGGGTTGTATCAGTGCCATGGTTCTGTCTAAAGCCATGTTGCATGCAGACTAGTAACCGGTTAGCCTCGAGGTAGTCAAAAAGTTGACAGTATACAAGTCTTTCTTGAATCTTGGCCAGGGCACAAAGCAGTGAGATTGGCTTGTAGTTGCTGATGGATTCCCTGGGCCCTCCTTTGGGGCTAGGGATCACAACAGCTTGTTTCCAGTTATTGGGTACAGTACCTTCTAGCAGGGATCGGTTGATAAGCCATGTGAGGGGTAGGGTGATGGCAGGTGCTGCTGCCTTTAGTAATTTAGGGGAGACATCATCTAGACCTCCCGAACCTTTGTCTTTGAGGATCTTCAAGAGGGGGAGTACCTCCTTGACCTTTACTAATCGAAGGTAAAAGAGCGGCCGTGTGGAGCAAGGTGTCTCAGAGAAGGAGGGTTCCAAAGGGGTAAGAGTAGAGCTGGACTTGTGGTCATCAAGGTTGGTGAATCAACTGTTGAAGACAGCAGCAATTTCATGACAGTCATTAGACATAAGGCTATTGACTTCAATAGGACCTGAGGAGGGGTTCTTGTTGCCCATTATCAGGCCACTGATATTGGACCAGAATGACCGAGGGTTGGTCAGAGTACTTCGCTGGAGACACTTGACATACTCTCTTTTTGCCATCTTGGAGGCATGCTTGCACTCATTCTGAAGCTTTTTACAGGACACAATGTCTGCAGGCAACCTGGAGTATTTGTAATGTTTCCATGCCTTATCCCGATTTATCATCAGAGCCTTGAGCTCTGTGGTGATCCATCGATGGCAGCTTCCTTTAGTTCGCAATTTCCTAAATGGGACATGCAGGTTAGCTGCGGAGCAGAAGGAGTTTTGGAAGAACTCCAAGGCTTCATCTAGTGTTGGGAGGAGCCGTATCGGGGTCCAGTCAAGGTTCCCGAAGCACACGTTGAAGGCGTCCTCTGAGAATTTGGAGTAGTCTCGGGTAGAGAGTATTCGAGGAGGGACCCTGGGAGAATGATTTTTCCAGATGCACAAGATGGGTGAATGGTCACTAAGAGCATCCACCATTATACCAGCAGACAGAAAGTTGGAGGGGTGAGACACCAGAGCCCAGTCGAGGGTTGTGTGGTTCCCCGTTTTGTAGTTGGCCCTGGTCTTTTCAGAGATGATTTGTTCCAGGTTGGAATCTAGTAGTAAGGCCCTGAGTTTCTGCTCAGAGTCCTGTGCCCAGTTGAGATTGAAGTCCCCCAGGATCAGGAGTTCTGAGGAGGCTGCATCAGCTAGGGCCTTGGACATGTTTTCCAGGGCTTGGAGGACCACTTCCGGGGGGTGGTAGAGGCAGCCGACCATGAGGTGTTTTGAGTTGCCAAGGGTAGTTCTAATAAAGACTATTTCACCGCCAGAGTGTTCAGTGCCAGGTAAGTGGGCTTGGGCTACGTTAAGGGAGTCCCTGGCGTATATGATACCCCACCCCCTCTTTTGCCTTCACGGTCCTTGCGGAAGGAAGAATAGCTGGGCACTGCCACCTTGTGAGGTAACGTTTGAGACTTTAGCCAAGTTCAACAAATCAACCAAGTTCAAGGAATCAACAAAGTCCAAGAGGGTAGCATCTTTCAGAAAAAGAGACTTGCAAGAACAAGGGGACACAATTTAAAGATAGAAGGAGGGCGGTTCAGGGGCAATGTGAGGAAGTATTATTTCACAGAGAGGGTAGTGGATGCATGGAACAGCCTTTCTGAGGAAGTTGTGGGGTCTAAAACTGTGGGAGAATTCAAGAATGCATGGGACAGACATAAGGCAATTCTTGTGGGGGGCAGGAAGATATAGGCTGTTGGTTAACTAGGATCTGCGGCCTATCCTGTAGGTAGGGAAATGGGCAGACTAGATGGGCCTAGCGGTCCTTATCTGCCGTCAAAGTCTATGTTTCTATGTAAGTTTTGGACACTGCCAGTACATCTGGGTTGTAAAGAGACAGCCAACCCTGAATCTCCTGTATTTTTGGTCAGAGGTTACAAACATTCATGTGGGCGATGTTTAAGCCCTTGGAGGATGCCCAGTGCGAGTCATGGGGGAAGCCAAGAATGATGTTGTCGACCAGAGATCCAGGGTTAAGTTCAATGTCTCCTGCTAGGAGGAGCAGAAGTGAAAGAAGAAATAGAGTTTTTGGGTGTAGGGGGAGCAGATCCCCTCTATGGTGCTTTGTGTGGGGCTGGAGGGCCAGGTAACAGGCACCCTCTTTAGTAAGCATAAATGACACGAAGAGCGGTGGCACTCTATGCTCAGTTGGATAGTCTGGTATGATGGGAGGGGAGTGAACATGTTGACTGGGATCTGGGAACCCACCACCGGAAAGACACATAAGACTGTCGACCCATGCAAGAGACAGGATGTATAGCAATACCAGAATGGGGGCTCTGTGGGAAAGCACGGGGTGGTGCATCCGCTTGTGTGTGTGTGTGTGTGTGTGTGTGTATGTGGTAGTGGGCAGGGAGAGTGCCAGGGTTTATGGGACCTGGAGATAGCATTTTTAACTAAGGGGGGCAGATGAGGTCAGACAGACAAGGAAGGGTGAGATGGGAATTGGGGTACGTGGAAGAAGAGAAAATAGAATTTGTTTATAGGCAGCAGAGGAGAAATGAGCAGTGAAGTAACTGCTGGTGTTGAAAGTGAGAACAAGGAATAGTAGTACAACCTCTAGTGGCAGCTTCTGATAAGCTGCAGGTGGAAAAGTAGGGTGATTGGCTCACACTGCCTATAAAAGGCAGAGCCTGCCAGGGATGGTTGTGGGGACAGTGGGGAGCTGACACACTGCCTATAAAAGGCAGAACCTGCCAGGGGTGGTTGTGGGGACAGTGGGGAGCTGACACATAGCGTCAGCGGGGATCCTCCGGTGCAGCAGCAATTGCGATCGCAGCTCAGGCACTGGAGAAGTACCCACAGAGCATCCGTGTTTCTGTACATTTCTCCGTTGTCCGAGGAGGGTTCTTCAGTTGTGCCCCAGAGTTACCTGGCCTCCCTCGTGGGGAAGGGTACGAGCTGCAGCCATCTCCTAACCAGTGGAGCTGAGGAGAGAAGAGAGAGAGAGAGAGAGAGAGATAGAGAGACAGTCTGCAATTAAGTAAGGTACAGCAGAGGTGGAGGTGTGGTGAGAGGAGGAACGGGTTTGGTAGGAATAAAATTAGGAAGGTCAGAATTGATTTAAGTCTCAGGCTCTAATTTGGGTCACAAACTTATTTAAATCACAGGCTGATCGCGATATACATTCAGTAGGCTCAGGGTTTAAGATATTTAAGAAAGTAAAAAAGTAAAAGCAAAAGGCGCCAAATCTGCAGCAGCTTTTAAGAAACTATTTGAGATTATTTAAAGACAGAAAATGCACCAAATCTGCAGCAGATTATTGTACAAAGGCTTTAAGAGATTGAAAGATTTTAGCTAGGCATTTACAGAAATAAAACTATTTGCACATGTATGTTGACAGTAAAGGTAAAAGGGGACTTTAAGTGGCAAATAAATTGTCGACTGTAAAGGTAAAAGGAGACTTTAAGTGGTAAATAAATCCTCCGGT
Organism: Neoceratodus forsteri; assembly: GCA_016271365.2. Taxonomy (NCBI): domain Eukaryota; kingdom Metazoa; phylum Chordata; order Ceratodontiformes; family Ceratodontidae; genus Neoceratodus; species Neoceratodus forsteri. The sequence goes on along the minus strand of CM057450.1, from coordinate 1,037,105,510 downwards.
GCAGCAGCAATTGTGATCGCAGCTCAGGTGCTGGAGAAGCACCCCTGGAGCATCCATGTTTCTGTACCTTTCTCCATTGTCCGAGGGGGGCTCTTCAGTTGTGCCCCAGAGTGACCTGACCTCCCACATGGGGGGTATGAGCTGCAGCCGTCTCCTTACCATCGAGCTTTCTCCATTGTCCGAGGGGACTCTTCAGTTGTGCCCCAGAGTGACCTGACCTCCCGCATTGGGGGGGGTATGAGCTGCAGCCGTCTCCTTACCAACGGAGCTTTCTCCATTGTCGAGGGCTCTTCAGTTGTGCCCCAGAGTGACCTGACCTCCCGCATTGGGGGGTATGAGCTGCAGCTGCCTCTATCACATGGAGCTTTCTCCATTGTCCGGGGGCTCTTCAGCTAGCCTCAGAGTGACCTGACCTCCCACATGGGGGTATGAGCTGCAGCTGTCTCCTTACTCAACAGCGCTTTCTCCATTGTCCAAGGAGCTCTTCAGTTGTGCCCCAGAGTGATCTGACCTCCGGTGGGGGGTACGAGCTGCAGTCAGATATATATATATATATATATATATATACATACCTGTGTGTATATATATATATATATATATATAGGATATGCAGGGCATGTGGGATAACAAAGTTATTTGTACAGTTGCCTGTGACCTCGAGTAACCTCATGAGTGGTGAAACCACTAGTGAGGGGTTATGAGTGATCACTGGCAACTTCTTCAAGCTATTTCAGTTATCTCGGCATCCACACTGATATTTGATTTATGCAACAGGATTTTGGGGGTTCAGTTTTGTTACATATATTTTTTTCCTTAAATTCCCTTCCATGTTTTTTCTCTGTGCCTGGTTGCTGTGTTTGGTTTGCAGGGTTGCTGTGCTGAGAAAGAGGAAAATGGCTTTTTTTTTCTTAAAAGTGTTTTCTTTTAAAATGTGGTTCCAGTTTGGGGGGGGGGTTGGTTAGGGTGTGCATTTTGGGAGTGTTTAGGACTGTGATAGCTTGGGTTGTAAAGGGCACTGTGAGAAGGTGAAACTGAAACTGAGAGGCAGTACTGCTAAGCAGGCAGCACAGGTGGTGGTGGTTAGTGATGTAGTCACTGTGTGGATAAATGGGTGATGATGTAATCACTATGGGGATAACTTGAAGTTATCCACATAATGATTACATCACCACCAATTTATCCACACAGTGACTAGGATAACTGAAGTTGTGTGTCAGTTTTTATCCTGACATCTGTTGTATATATAGGGGATACATGATGGGCAGGAGTGGGATATGGAAAATATTCTCACTCCTGCAGAGTGAGCTGTGAATTCTCACGAGTGCCAAAGGCACGAGTGAAATTACACAGTTCACGAGGCAGAAGTGAGAATATTTTCCATATGCCATGATCTGCCCATCGTGTGTGCGATTTATACCACGGGGTGAGAGCTGCAGGAACAATTTTTCTGAGTATGTGTGTTTCCTGCTCATTGTGTGTGTATGTGTGCGCGCGCGTGCGCGCGCATGTTCTGAATGGACTGGGAGTCAGAAACACAAGTGAGTATGTTTTGCAAAACTAATTGAGTGAGTCAGAGGCTCAGTGAGAAGGACAAACTGCTGCAGGTAGCACTGAGAAACAGAACCTGCTTCGTAAAAGACTTTCGTTTAGAATTCAGGTTGTTTTGAAGCTGAGATCTGCACAGTAATGGGCTAGCAATGTTAGAAACACAATGGGACATAGGTGAGAGTCTTTTGCAAAGCTAATCGAGTAAGTTGCAGCTTCAGTGAGAAAGACAAACTTTTTCTGAAGCAGTTTCCTTTAGAATGCAAGCTGCAGTGCATTTATCCTCACTCTAGTGACATCAGCAGAGTATGGATAAATGTTGATACCCTCACTCTGCTGATGTCATCAGGATTTATCCTCACTGCAGTGGAAATACAGGTTATCCTACCGAGAAAACTCTCACCCCCGTGGTATAAATATATATATATATATATATATATATGTCAAAAGAACTATGTTAATGCAAGCATTCGGGTTAAAAAATGTAAAGTTCACAAAGTAGAGAAATGAAAAAATATTACGGTTTTGGGTCTATGGAGTCTTGGTGAATCAGTGGTGGGGTCTTCCTTGGGGTTGTCAACCCTAATGTCCTAGCAATGTTATGACTGACTATTAAACAATGTTACCATATATTTTCAACAGATTTTTAACATAGTTTTTTTTTATGACTCCACCTCATGAACATTGTTTTTTTTTTATGACTCCACCTCATGAACCTGGTAGGTGACATTTTCAAATCCAGCTGGAAGGCGATTTCATGGAGTAACTGTGAAATCACCTTTTGGGCCAGATTTAAAAATGTTCACCTACTTTGTTCATGAGTTGGGGGTCCCAAAAAGGCCATGTTGAAAAATGACAAAGTTGGGAGTAAAAGTTCAAAACGTATCAAAAATATATTGACACACTTGTCTTGTTTCTTCAGTTCACAATCATGCTTCAAAGAGAAGGAAGTCTTTTTTGGTGAGAGTGTATCTATTCCAAGAGATCCTCTGTAGGTCACTGAGTGGGTGAGGGTGTGTGGCATGGAGGGGTTGGGTGGGGTTTGGTGGGAGGGTCCGGGGGTTATACATCGATGAGGGACCACCTTCTTTACTGGGTAAAAAACTGCCTTACTCCATATAGATTCATAGATTCGTAGATTCATAGAACTGTGACGGCAGAAAAAGACCGAACTAGGCCCACCAAGTCTGCCCATTTGCCCAGCTATCTGCTTGGACCTGTACCTCCCCCCCCTTAATACTCCCATGTGGTTGTCCCATGTTGTTTTGAATCCCTCCACTGTTTCCTCTCCAATGACTGCCTCTGGGAGTCTGTTCCACTTTTTTACCACTCTCTCTGTGTAATAGTATTTTCTAATATTACCCCTGAACTGCCCTACCTCCACCTGCAGGCCATATACTAGGCACCATGACAATCACTTCTACAGGATCTGGAATATGGCAAAGAGGTTTACAGATCTGCACCCACCATCTGTGTCATACAACAATATGCAAAGCTTTGTCCTGAGGAGCAATAAAAGAACCCAACACCTCCTGATATACAGTGACATTGGACTTTTACTTCCAGACAACAGAAGATAATCTAAATGGGCTACCTTGATATACCAGTGTGTACTCAGACAGTACCCTACCTCCCTGTACAGGTTAAGGATCTCTTTCACATACCCTTTGCTCACAAGTCAATCGGCACAAAGGCCTTGCCCTTTGCTGCTCCATCTGCTTGGAACTCTCTCTCTCTCTAGTGTCATGAAGAATAGTGCTACCACCCAAGTCTTCAAGCAAGCCTTGTTCACCCATCTTCTTATCTTCTGTCACTGACAGAATCCCAAAGCCTACTCAGTCCCAATGTACTGACCACTCCCTCTATACCCCCATCCTCTACATCTCCATTCTGTTAATCACCTGATCTTCATTGCAAAGTTGCATTGATGTATGTAACTATATGCCGTGTTCTCTTAGTAGTCTTGAAATGTTACACAATATCTTGCTGCTGTAGCAATCCCCCTAGAACCTATTCAAAAATTGGCTTTGCATTTAAATGTGGATTTCCTAGTGTGTCAAAGTCTAACAAATAAATTAATAAAATAAACAAATAACACGTGGCACATGCTACTTGGTGAGGCTGTGGAAGCTAGCACTGTTCAAGCTTTCAAAGCAGGACTGGATTCCTGAGGGAACATGGCACTGAGGATTACACGGCGTGTAGAGATTGCATTCTGGCTATTGCTTGGATGTGTGTACATACTCAAAATGGGTATAGCCACTACCCTGCAGCATGAGGGGCAGACATGATGGTCCCTAAGTCCGTTCTGTCATCACAATACTATGATACTACTGTATGTTACAATATCATGATAGCAATTTATACAAATATCGCAATCATCAAAATGTGATATTGTTTATCACTACAGCCTAGTCTAAGGACTGGGAATCCCAAATCCTTTCAAACTAAGTTGTCCTAGATGGCAAAACAAAGGGCCACCAAGAAGGCTGAATGGGTATTATTAATGAACAGTCACAGTGCACTAAAAGCATATTTCTTTATTAGCGCTACCCAATTATCAGTTGCCACTTTCAGACAATTGCCCTGCATGGACTTTACTGGGACTGAGTGCTGCCCAGTAAATGTATTCATTCACTGGGTGTATTCATTTGCAGCTCAGAAAACCATTATATGCTATTTATAGGTGCCTACGTGTATTCTATTCATAGAAAAGTATTAATATTTTATTGATTATCCATTTAAGCACAGATGCTTGGCAAAATTCAGTTTTTGAGGAGTACATTCTGATTGCAGCCGGATGCAAAAAAAACATTGTCTGAAATATAAGTTAAAAAGTATTGAGCTAGTGGTAACTGACTAGGAATGAAACTTAGCAGGGATAACAGAGTAGAAACTGGAGTATTCTCAGCAACATGTGGCTGCATAAGGCTAGACGTGTGCTGGGCAGCACAAAAGAGTAATGATTAGGGGACAAACGGGGCATTAATGAATCTGCATTTAGAATATTGCATTCATTTTGGGGTAGTGCTGTGAAAAAGGAAAGACTCCCTGAGAAAGGACCATGAAACATTTGGGCACATCAGTGTCAGTGGCTCAGTAGGTAGCACACTTGCCTCTGAGGCCGGGAGATCAGAGGGCTGTGGGTTCAGTTCCCACATCTGGCACTTGGGCTAATATCCCAATACTGACACTGTAGTGCAGCATGAGAGGGGTGCTGCACTTCTGAGGTGCTGTCTTTCGGATGAGACGTTAAACCAAGGTCCCATCTGCCTGGATTGGTGGTAGTTCAGGTGGATGTTAAAGATCCCATGGCACTTATCGAAAAGAGTAGGGGAATTTTCCCAGTGTCCTGGCCAAATTTCCCTCATTCACTAAAAATACCACCAACAGTTTAATCTGGTTCAAGGTCAGTTGGCATTCATCTGTATCCCCTTCCCCTGGGTTGTGCCAGAAAACAGGCAGGATTTGTCTAGTGCACTTACCCGGTCAACAAAAACTAAATAAATAAAAAATAGATAAATGGTTGTTGCTTTGCCCACTGTTTGGCAATCAAGAGCTTCTTGATGGTATCTTCGCCTTGCTGTATTGTTATGCCCTTGACTACTGTCTATAACTGTAGCTGTTTTTGTGCACTGCTCCTTTTCATTGCCAGTGGTTTACTTTGTTCTGCTTCACCTTTGAGCACTCATGTACTTCCTTCTGCTGCTGATTGCTTTAGTCAAAATGCACCTGTCCAAGGCAAGTGGACATTGTTTTTCTGGACCTCTGATTGGTTCTCATAGATACTGGGTTCCCTATTTCATATAAGCACGGTTGTTGTGTTGTGCTGTCTGATCTTAAGACGTCAACCAATGCATGTGTGAGAACTTTTTAATCTATACCGTAGACTTATAGAATAAAAAAAAACTTGTCTATACACTCCAGCTCTGAAAGATCTTTAAATTCTTGGTGCTGTTGTATAAGTTATCAGCCTTCTCAATTGCATGAAGATATATATATATATATATATATATATATATATATATATATATATATATATATATATATATATATATATATATATACATGGACCTATTACTTGCTATGACAAATGAAAATTCAAAATGGTAGTAATAGTCCCTGAAAATGTTATGCTTGCTCTGTGAAGGCGTTGTATTCATCATACAATATGTATGCATATGGCAATTGTAGAGAAGCTGGGAAAAGAGGCAGTTGATATTGAGCCAGAATTTATGAATGTTATGCTTGACCTTTACATTCCAAGTCAAAGTTCACAGTCACTAATCATCTACCTGTCAAGTACTGTATATTGGCCTAATTTAAAATTAAATGGCGTTTACTGTTAAATAAATTACAAAAGGCCATAGGGAAGGGTATATTAATGGCCATGGTGTTTATTCACCTGACATGAGTACTGTATTTGAAGAAAACCAACAATATTTTGGATTAATTTATTTTTTTACCATTTTTTGGCAATTTATTTACCCAAAATAACCCAACACAGATGCTGATCAACACAAATAATTTCACAACACAGACAATTGTAAGTGGGTCCTACTTCTGCTCAGTTTTAAAGCCATGTTACCTGGAGCACAAAGAGGTTCATTGTCTGGCTCCATGTCACACGGTAAGTCAGCGGCAGAAGGCAGGTATAGGAGACCATCAAAGGAAGGACAGCAGAGCTTTTGAGCATGAGGGAAAAGACCCCGTGAGGCTCAAGGAAGCATGGAGGGGCAACTATTCTCACTTGCATGCAGGGCAATATAAAGAACACACCTAGCAAAATAGGTGACCTTGAGGGCCTGTGCACTTCAAAAAACAGGACTTAGTGCCCCTCACAGAGACTTGCTGGGGGGGGGATGACTGGGAAATCAAAATAGATGATACAGACTATTCCAATGGAATAGACCTGAAAGAAAGGGGGTCAGGTGGGGTGGGTCTCTTTGTAAGGAAAGGAATCACTGTAGAGGACACAGAGGACATTGGTGGGGAGCAAAACATATCACAGAGTGTTCATCTGTGTACAGTTAGGGGAAATGGGAGGCAAAGAGTCATCCTGCAGACATGCTACAGGCTCCTAACAGCTCAGTACAGCATAATGCCCAGCTGGCTGGGGAAACTAAAACAGCAACCAAATTAAAAGTGCAGTGATCTTTGGGGACTTCACTCTCTTGAGCATAACCTGGTGTCCTGAGAAGGCTAACAGCAGGGCTGAGACTGAATTCCTGTCCACTTTAAAGGACTGCTTCCTACAGCAGCATGTCCAGAAGCTCACGAGACATGTTTAACTGGGAACGAAGCTTGAAGCTTCCCTTGGCTTTGATCTCAGCAGTGGGGATGGGGTCATCTCCAGAGTAAAAGTCAAGGAACCAGGGGGAGGCGGTGAGCACAACTACGGGCCTTTTCCACGGTGATAGGGCAAACTACCTAGACCTCAGCCACTAGGACTGGAAACCTGGGAAAGGCACTTTGCCAAGATAAAGTGCCTGGTGGTCCAAAGGTCTGAAGCAGTTGCATGCGGCTGCTAATGCACAGTACACGTGGTGTCCATTGCAGCAGAAGCTTGAAGTAGCTGCAGATGTCAGCATTCATGTAAGTGTTAAGGAAATATGGCCAAGAGACTCACTGACTTAAAATGACCTAAGGCAACTGATTCTGAACAAAAAAATCTATAACTGCTGGAATGAGATGGTTTGCCATCAGGCCAGAGAAGAGTACAGAGCAACACTGAGGGACTGCAAGACTAGAGTAAAGAAAGCCAAGGATTGGCTGAAATCCAGGATAGCAGCAGGAGCTGCAGATATATGCCTTCTTCCAGTACATAAATGGAAGGAAGAATGTGAAGGAGGGGACTGGACCCTTAAAAACAGTGGTAGAGGAAGGAACCTGTGAGAGGGCCACAGGCAATGGCAGAGATACTTAATGAATGCTTCGCTTCAGAGTTCACATAGCATTAGCGGTAACTACAGTGTAGTAAGTGGACATCACACCTGACCTGATAGCTGACAACCTGGCAAAGATCAAGCCAGGTAAGTACCAATGAGTAGACAGGAGACACCCCATGATCATAGTGAAGCTAAAGGAACAATTGTCAGTGCTACATGCACTCATTTTTCTGGGGTCTGTGCAGACAAGTGTGGTGCCAGACAGCTAGAAAGTGGCCAGTGTGGCCCCTGTCTGATCCAGCAACTACTACAAAGGCCAGTCAGTCTGACATCAGTGCTGGGTAAGTTCCTGGAGGCAGTTATCAAGGACCAAATAACTGAACACTTGGCTGGCACCAAGGTTCTTCCCCCTCTCAGCAACCTGATCATCTTCTTTGATGGGTTGATCAGAAAGGTGGACAGAGGTAGGGCAGTGGGTGTAGTCTCAATGACAATGACAAGCACAAAAGTCAAGTACACTCCAAAGATGAGGCTAAACCAGGGCCACAAAAAAATCAACAGAAACTGTTGTATTCATTTAGCAATAATAACATGTGGGTGAAACTTACAAAAACATGTGCTGCTAGGGCCAAAGACTGTAAATCACATAGAAACATAGAATGTGTTGGCAGAAAAGGACTACTTGGCCCACCTAGTCTGCACAAGTGTTCCCTGCCAATTCTGTGTCTGCAGACCTTATTTTGTGCCCAAAGACCCTCCTCTATTCTTGCCTCTGCTCCAATATATATGCCTATGTTTATCAATTGAATGCTTGAAGCGCTCCTTAAAATTAGCCTTGACCTCTTAAGCTGGTGGTCTTCCAGGCATCGCCCACCTTTCTGTGAGGTACCTGTAGGTCTCTATAATGTCATCTCTGTATCTCCAATCTTCCAAGGTGTGCATCTTGAGATCCCTCAGTCTCCCCTCATAGGGTTTCCCTTGCAAACCCTGCACCATTTTAGCTGACCCTCTCTGGACTGCCTCCACCCTGTCTATGTCATTTCTGAGGTGCAGTCTCTAACACTGGGCACAACACTCCATGTGAGGGCATACCAAGGTGCATGATTTGCATTTTGTGGCATTGAACCCCAACTGCCATGTCTTTGACCACTCTTTGAGCTGTCTTAGATCCCTATGCATTTCCTCCACCCCCTCCGGAGTGTCCAACCTATTTCAGATTTTGAAGTCATGTGCAAAAGGGCATACTTTCCCCTCCAACTATTTTTCAATGTCCCTAATGAAGACACTGAAAAGGGCTGGTCACAGTACGAACCCTGTGGTACACCACTGGTCACTCTCCTATCCTCAGAGTGAGTGCTGTTAGCCATCACCCTCTGTCTGCTATCCATTAACCAGTTTCATATCCAGTTTGCCAATTTGAGCCCCACTCCTGAGCTTGTCAACTTTATAATCACCCTTCTGTGCAGTACAGTGTTGGAGACCTTGCTGAAGTCCAGATAGGCCATGTCCACTGTCCACCCCTGGTCTATCTCCCTAATCAGCAGGTCAAAGAAATTTATCAGATTTGTTTGGCATGACCTTCCCCTGTGAATCCATGCTGCCTGTGTTCCTGCAGCCAACTGGATTCTAGATGCTCAGCCAGACTCTATGTAGATTTCTCATTAATTTCCCCACCACTGAAGTTAGGTTGACTGGCCTATAATCACTAACCTCCTCTCTGCCTCCACCCTTATGCAGAGGTACCACGTCTACCATTCTCCAGTCCTCTGGAACCACACCTTCTTCCAGTGAGCTGGTGAACAAAGCTTTTAGCAGGGCGGCTAGCACTTCCCTGAATTCTTTCAGTACCCTGGAGTGTATCCTGTTCGGTCCCATAGCCTTATCCACCATCAAGAATGTAAGTCCTTTCAGGACTCTTTCCTCTGAAAATGGACTTGTGACCTCCTCCCTTTCCCCCCAGTCTTGCTTCTCCCTAGTGGTCCATCTGCTCCTCCCTCTGTGAAGACTGGGCAGAAGTACTTGTTTAAAATGTCTGACTTTCTTGATCATAATGCCAGTGTCCAAAAAACAAAGGCAGACTGGCCAAATGACTCGGCGCTTCTCCTAGCACTGATGAGGCCTCACCATGAGGGGAAGCACTGGGGCATTTGGCTGGTCTGTCTTTGTATTTTTAGGCACTAGCACTATGATTTAACGATTTGCTAGTTAAGCAAATAAAACTTTTCCCTTTCAAACCTTTGACTAGTGTCCTTTTTTTCCTGTTCCAAGAGCACATGATGCTTGTGCTGAGAAAGGGAAGTAATACTGATATTTTACAAGGCCTTGGTTAAGCCCCAGCTGGAGTAATGCATGCAGTTCTGGGCTCCTCGATATGAAAAGAGTATTGAGGCAGTTGGGAAGGGGCAACCCAGGGCCCCCCAATATGATCAGAAGTATGGAGAACAAAAGCTATGAGGAGAGGCTGGAGATGGTTATCATGTTCCCTATGGAGAAAAAGAGGCTGAGAGGGTACTTTAATGACTTTTGTTAACTGTCTTATTTTTACTGTACGGCATGTTTCTTTTTTTAATTGATATATATTTGTTTATATTTCTTCATGGTCTTATGTATAGCACCCTGATCCCCTGGGATGGGGAGCTTTACAAGTAACATTTTACTTACTTAATAACTGTACTTACCAAGGGGATCCTCAGGCACCCAGGGTGGCAAAGTGCCAGCGGAGCCTCAGGAAGGACCCTTTTTTTCTACTTCCTCTGCTTGCTGTAGTTATTTTCATTTAATCTCTAGCTCCCTTTCCTGCTCTTCCTTTAGTTTTTTTTTTTTTAATTGTAGAATGCCTAGAAAATCCCTTTCTCTTGGATTATAGTTGTTGAAGCCTCCCTATGAGTGTTTTCTCTCTCTCCATTTTATTTGGAACCAAATTTCCTGTCATGCAAAAAATATGCATTCTGTCTCTAGTCATGCATTTTCTTTTCATCTACAATTTAAAGTAACTGGGGAATGATGAGAAATTCCAATATCCCCAATGTGCGAGGCCATAGCTCTATGAAAACATCGTCTTGGTCCATAAGAAATAATCTGTTCTTGTGTACGTATGCTATGAATTTGAGTAGAAGGTGTCAACTCTTTCCTTTCCATTATGAAGATTGTTTGAATAACAAGTCAACAGAAAATATTTTTCCAAAAAGCTAGTTTTAAGCGACAATTAATAACAATATTAGCACGCCTGCTAAATCAGTTTCACCCTGTTATTTCTAGGTTCTGTTCTATATATTTTTTTATTAGAACCCTAGTCAGAATTAGAATACTACTTCTAAGCTTCTTGAAAAAAAGCAAATGTAATATAGTTTTAAAAATACTTACTGCTCACAATGCTGACAACCCAGGTTTGTTAATGAGCCCAAGTCATCGGAGGGCCAAATGGGGAGAAAGATCAATCGTCCTAGAGGACGCTTTCTTCATTAGGGAGGGAGGGTCCACAGACTCTACCTGGGTGACCACAGGTGGCAGGGCAACCTGGAGCTGGAGCACAGGGAGGAAGGGGAGAATGCTGACAGGGCTATAATATGCATTAACGTTCACCTGCTTGCATGTGAACATCAAACCTATATGTCTGCATCCTATGGAATAGAAGATACAAGGGGTAAACCCCTGGCCATAGCAGTAGGACGCTGGTCCTGCTCTACAGGCCCCACACTGCCAACTGAGGCACTCAACTCTGCACCAAGCATAATGTCTGGGCAGGGACCCTGCCCACCCTGGGGGGCAAACCAAATAGGAATGTGAGGTGGAGTAAGTTCAGGAGAAGGCAGGTAATAGGGCTAGGATGGTGGCATGGCCGACATGGGCAAACTGGGTGACAGGCGAAAAAAATAAAAGTGCAAAATGATTGTTGTAGTAGAACTGGGAAATGTCATCAGCATATGAATCTGAAAGAAGTCTGGAATCCATTGCAGTTAAAAAAGAAGGTAGGGCCAAAGTGTTTGCCCAGTTTTGCTGCACTGCCTCTTTACATCCAGACATACAAGGGAGCTTGTATTACCATTTTGAACAATCCTATTACAAAATTCCTTATTTCTAGGGACCTTGTTGTAGTTTTTGACTAGGAAAGGCCCAGTGAGTTGTGGAAGGTTGTTTTCAGGTGCGCCCTAGGACTGAGTGGATCTACAGTACTACAAGAACCTGACTAACAGTTGCTTGACAAACACCAGCCCAACTGAATACTTCCAACATGCACTTAGCCAACAAATACAAAATCCCAACAGACAACCATCTAGACAAAGGACACAGCAAAAATGTTTTGAGACCTCCACAAAACTCGAGACACCAGCAGAGGATGACCGAAATCCTCTCTACGAAAATGGTACGCAGACAAGGAAACCAGATTGGCGACTCTCCTCAACAACAGAACTGTGCAACCACTCCTAGAGTATCTATAAGGGATAGCCCATAACACCACCCTGTAGGGATGCAAAACCCAGTAAATCATTGATGAAACTGAACTATGCAGTAAATGAAAAGTATGCCTGTTCTCACCTCACTTATCCTCACTGCCACATAAAACCATGCGCAAAGCACACCTCCACGCTTACTCCACCACACATACACACCCACCTCACAATACAACACACAAAGAATCACATTTTAAACCACTTACACATGAATTCAACAGGACACACACAGAATTGAACCAATGACAGCGCACACTAGATGCACAAATGACAAATATGCATGGACCGAGCCACGACGGCACACAGCCACTCAGACAGTGACTCCACCTTCTAACAGCCCTAGTAATCTGATGCACACTGAGACACACACTACATAAGGGGGGCTCCACCCCCCCACACCCCTGAACTTAATGGCCCAGATATTCAAAAGGGTTGCGCATGGCGCAACAGTGTTGCACCATGCAGAACCCACTGATGCGCCCAAGCGCGATATTCAAAAGGGAAAAGTGCTGCTCGCGACAATCCCGACAGCCCAGAGCGCATCAGTAATGTATGCAGGCACAGGTGGGGGTGTTCCCATGCATAACCTGCAGGCCGATATTCAGCCTAGGATGTGCAAGAGCCGTACATCTTAACCCCTACTTGTGCCAGCACAAAAGTTAAGCCAAAAAGGAACAACTGATGGCCCCCACAGGTGAGCTGCCGCGATTGCAGGGTGCAACACGGCAGCTGCCACCTGTGGGTGGCCACCCGATTCCTGCTGCACCTGGCGGCATCCCCCATACCCCATCATGGGCATCTGTTTAAATAAACCCCCCCCCCCCCCGTCCAATATCCCTGGTGGTCCAGTGGACGAGTGCTGCCCAATTGCGGGCATATGTTTAAATAAACCCCCCCCCGGTCCAACATCCCTGGTGGTCCAGTGGACCAAGTGCTGCCCAATCACAGGCATCTGTTAAAATAAACCTCCCCCCAGTCCAATATCCCTGGTGGTTCAGTGGACTGAATGCTGCCCGATCATGGGCATCTGTTTAACAGAAAATGTCCTATTACCCTGGTGGTCTAGGGTACCCCCCACCACCCACTGAGCCCCACCGCCCTGCTCCTCCCTGGTCAGCTGGCGGGTGGCAGCCTACCACCTGCCACCCGCTGCCGCCGACTGACAGCTCGGTAGGGCTGCATGCCCGTGGTTCACAGCATGAGCCAATGGTTATGCCTCCTCACCGTACACATTCCAGATATGTGTACAGGACATTTTCTGTGCAATCGGCAGCATTCGGGTCCACTGGACCACCAGGGATATTGGACGGGGTTTATTTAAAACATATGCCCAATCTGGCAGAGAGTGGTCCACTGGACCACCAGGGATATTGGATGGGGACTTTCTTTTAAACATATGCCTCGCGATCGGGTTGCAGGGGCGCCGGTCCTCGACAGCTGCTGCCTCGGCAGGCCAGGCGCGAAGTCATTGGGGATCAGCACTGCATATATGGGCATGCAATTGGGGCCATAATGACATGCAAATGGCCCCATGTGCACCTTGCATAAATTATGGCTCCATTTGCATGTCACCTTTTGAATATCGCGGGTGCTGTGAATGGCACAATGGCACTTGCAATAGCGCATCTCCATACTCCACTCTGGCCACTTGCGCTGGTGCAATGCCACTGCATCATGTACAGTGGGGGTGGCCAGGGTGCGATATTCAAAGCTGCTGAGCCGTGTCACAGCTCCTTTGAATATTGCCCAAGCCACACCCCTGTGCAGCCAAGTTGAGCTGCGCCCAAGCTTGCACCACAGCCTGGCGCAGTTTGAATATCCGAGCCAATATATCTAATTCCAGGTAGCAGACATACTGACTGTCAGGCAATCAGGGTTATACACCTGTCAGGCAGCAGCATGTCATGATTATTTATTTATTTATTTATTCATTTAAAAGTTTCACCAGGAAAGACATACTGAGCAGACATGCTCGTTTTCAGATGTGTCTGGGGGTGGCGGGGATACACAGTAAGCACAGCAGCAAAAGTGAAATACAGAACATAATGGAAACAGGAATACAAACTTACACTGGATGAACAAAATTAGATAACAATACATGTCAATAAACAACGACAAGAAAGGTGCTAGGAGACTAATAAAACAAAACAACAGTTTCATAATAAAGTAGGATAGGTACTAATCTGCAAATGAGTGCAGAGGCAAATATGGTAAGGCTGAAATTTAATCATTAAACGTTACAGACCTGTCAGGCAAGTGTCGATCAAGCAAGTGGTGTCAGCTCATTGCCTGTCAGGCAAGTGTCAGTTAGGCAACTGTAGGGCTCCCATGTGAGTTACAAGAAGTTGTTTTATTGACAGGGGAATGTTGGCCTGGACATCAGGGAAAATCCTTGCTTTTATAATAAGTGTCTTGGTACTGAAAGGACAAACCAATTTTTTCAAGGAACCAGCACAACCCAATATCTGAAGAGTTTTTGGAGCTCCTTCTTTATTAATGCAATAAAATATATGTCACATTTCATTTGCATGTATTTTATCGGGTTGTGCATGTTCCTTGAATGGTCGATTCAACCTTTGCACTTCACAGACTTTGGTTTCCTCCAAAAAAGTTGCACCCTACCATACCGAGTTGTCCATTATTTGAAAAGGGGCACACTGTTATCTCTGTTTGCCTTGAAAGGGAAAGGGGAAATTGTTTTATCAGGAAAGGCACACTAAGAAAGAATTTGTTTCCAGGTGTGATCTAGGAGCACAAGAAAGTTAAGTGACTTGCTCAGGGTCACACAGTATGCAAGTGGGGGCTATGCCTTGGCTTTTCTAACTTCTGCCTGGATACCCACCAGAGATGGACAGAAGGGACTTTGGTTTAACATCTCATTCAAAGAAAAGCACCTTAACTGGGCTGCATCCCTAGCGTTGTACTACTGTGCAGTTTGGGACATTAGACGAAGTTCCCACTGTGGGGCTAGAACACACAACCATTTGATTTTCCAGCCTTAGATGAAAGTGCACAGCCTGCTGAGCCACTAACACTAAATGGAGGAAAATGAGCTGGCTTCCCCTTTATACATGGGTGGACAAATGTTATTACTGATCCCTGAGAGCAGCTAATTTGGTGCGTCATGACACCTTAAAGTGTCCATTCTTCAGCCCCATAGAAAGTGCTGCACAGGCAACATGCTGCAGTTCTGATGTAAAGAAAAAAGCACTTTCACATCAGAATAGCAGCATGACTACACAGCAGGCAGCGAGTGCTCTTAGTTGGCCAGACAAGGGCAATCTAAGCTTCTTCTTGCCTGCTAGCAAGTGGAAAACATACTTCGGCCATGCCTGCTTATTTCACAAATTTTCATCTAAAATGCCAGTAGATTAATAAAGTGACAAAATACTGCCCCTTCAAAAAACTACCAATCCTATTTTGATCAGGGGCACTTGCTGTTTGTCTCCTGCTCAAACCATCAGCAAGTACAAACAGTTCTGAGTTCACAGATGTGAAAGACACTATCCCAATCATGACATTTTGAGTAGAGAAACACTGGACAAAGTTAAAAGAAAACTAGTCTGGAAAAAAAGACTACCGCTGGAAAATTCTGACAGGACATGAAACAAAGAGTGAGTGAATAACTGCCTAAAGAAACATCAGTGTTTTTAAGTCCTGTTAGCAGACTGCAAATATCCTAATCTTTGATTTTTGAAAACAGTAATCTTTGTCATACGTGCATACAGTGTTCCAGATAACATGAGCAACAGCCTATTTAACTCCCCCTATTTTAAGAAATACTTTTCAGAAACCATACATATACAGTATATATATATATATATATATTATAGTGCCACAGTCAGTAGTGCCACTATAGTTAGGTTTGAGTACCCCATTTAAGGTTAAAGTGTGAAATTTAGTAGCTTAATAACTTTTCCACTGTATGAAGGATTTGCCTGAAATTTTCATGCACAGAGCAGTACCATAGATCTCTGGATCTGCCAAGTTTTGTAATGGTTAGATATATGGTTGCGGAGCTACATAGTGCCGTAGAATGTGGTATTTACGCTTTTTTGTGCATTCTTTGCTCGCACCTACGGTCACACAGCCTGCACGACCAGTCCAAAACCTTCACGAAACATGCGACCAGGGTCCCTGATGTGCCTTTTGAAGATTTTGTTAAAAAATATTGAACGGTTCAAAAGTTATTCAAAAAACAAGTTCCCCATTATAGTCAAAGGGAAAAGTTAACAAAAAGTTTGACAGTGTCACAAATGCAGTTTTTAGTGTCACAAATGACTCCTGTAGTGTTGCAAATCTGCCATTTTGTTTTCAGTTGGTGGTCACAGAAATGCTTGGCATTTAAATTTGGAACCCTCTAGGGACACAGTTCTTGCTGCGTTCACCTAGTCGAGCCCTGAGGATGCTAGCCATGTCTTTTTTGGGGGGGTTAAACACCCCAGAAATATGTTTTTGAAATTTTTGTAAACAGTACTGTCATAAAGCAGTGTCTCACATTCGACACTTTTGTGCTTTTTTTGTGAAAGTGTTGCAAATCACTGCACTACTTTGCGACACTATAGCCAGAAGAATAGAAATCTTTGCCACCCTGCTGCAAAAGAACGGTTTGGTCTTTTGGGCTGAAGTTTGGAGGGAAGAAAGCCAAGATCCCACAGATGTGCCTTTTGGTGGTTTGGTGACAGAATATTAAAAGTTACAGTACTCTGAAGTTGACAGTTTTTCCCATAGGTTAACATTACGGCATCCGCCGCGCCTTTCGGGGCCCATATCTCGGAAATGCTTCGAGATACAGACTTTTCATTGGAAAAATGCTTAGCCCCCCTCCCTCGCCATTAGCAGGCTAAGTACAAAAATAGCCAGGAAAGTCATAAATTATATGAAATTTTAATTTTTTTTCTACATCGTACGGTTCCTGACATACAAGCAATTTAGTATCCCAAGTGTTCATTTTCTGCTCCAAGGCCCATTATTATGCATACATTCTTTGTATTCACAGTGTTTCTCAATGCAGCTTTTGGGGAAAAAAAGGGTGTGCATTTTCATTACTGTTACAGTTAGCATTTCCACTTACGTTTCTATAACCATTTGCATTACCGTTCCTGTCTATGCCACCGTGTGCATTACCCTTTGTGTTTTCGTTTGCGCTTGCATTTGCATTACTGTTAACATTTGCATTCCCATTATTGTTTTTGTTTGTGTTTCCTTTTGCATCACTGTGTGCATTTCCATTTGCATTTGCACATGCACTTCCATTAGCATTTTCGTTTGTGTTTGTGTTTCCTTTGGCGTCATTGTTGCTGTTCCCATAAGTGTTTGCGTTTCCAATTGCGTTACTGTGACAGAGTGCGTTACGATTTGCGTTTCTGTACATGTTTGCATTTGCATTTCTGTTTTCATTAATGTTTGCACTTGTGTATCTATTACTGTTTGCATTATTGTTTATGTTTGCATCACCATGTGCGTTACCATTTGCACTTGCATATGCATTACCGTTACTTCATTATTTATAGTGCACATTCTCAAAAAGTAGGGAAATTCATGGCAAAAAAATCCATTTAATGCATCAGTTAGGGTTGTTCCACAGTGACAAAAGTGAGGAAATTCTGTGTTAGGGTTGAAAACCCTAAATGCCCATTCCCCCCCCCCCCAATACCACCAAACACACACACACACACACACACACATACAGTATACATGCAAGTAGGGGAAGGACCAAGGCAACACAACCAATCACACACAACCAGCAGCATGTAACAGGAATAACATCCAACTATCTAAACCATGAAACCACACACCAGTGCTCCCATCGGGCTGTGGCATGGGGTCATCAAGAATGTTACACTGTTCCAAAATTGAGCAATTTGCCATAGCAATTTGCCACATTGCGGCCCCCATGATACCTTTTGCCGCCCATATGTTGAAAACGAAGCGAGGTACAACATTTTCGCTACTGCCAGCTTGGTTCACCTTTATGTGAACTAACCTCGAAGAACAACTTTGTAAACAAGGTATCATATCTGAAGTTGGATTTCTCCACTTCCTACAGTGACATAGATATACACCTCCTGCTGCATGTGTGTGATTGGTTATGTTGCCTTGGTCCTTCCCCTACTTACGTGTATGTGTGTGTGTGTGGTGGTGGTAGGGTGGGGAATTAGTTAGGTTTTCAACCCAACACCAAATTTCCTAGCTTTTGTTACTGTGGAACAACCCTATCTGATGCATTAAATGGAGTTTTTGCCATGAATATATATATATATATATATATATATATATATATATATATTATAGTAGTTTAATCTCATTTTCTCCCTTAAGTGCCCATGCCTCCATAGTACCAGTCCTCCTAGCCTTGTCACCTGGTTTCTTCCAGACCTCCTGTAGAAAATGTTCATTCAGGGCGGCCCCCTCATATAGGGCAGTAGGGCTCCTGCCCACAGTCCTAGGCCAATCGAAGCAGGTACAAAGGCCTTCGGTGCTGGGCCTGTGAAAGACTGGATTTCTTCCTATCTGGTGGGGTGTTTTCCAACTTTCTTGTCCCACGCCCAAAAGATGCTGGCAGTGAGGGGGCATGTGTGCATGTATGGAAACCTGCCTACCGCAGCACCAGTTGGCATCTTCCCTCCCACAAAGCTGCTCCAAACTGCACAGCCATTTGTGGTCACCCAGGTGGCAGTATCACAGCAGGCAGGATGGTCTCCTTACCCAGAGGAGGAGCATGCCCTCTGGGACACAATCCTCCTCCTCCTCCTCTTACCCCAGCAGGCTCCTGATGCCCTAAGAGCATTCCTCAACCCGGGTCACCAGCATTGTGAGCAATCGGCCTATCACTGCAACAACAGGCAAGCAGAAAATTAAGCAATAAGGCATGACAGGGAGTGCATTACAGTAGGATAATGGCCTACCTCGAGTGGGATGGAGCACAAGGCGAAGCCCAGTGTCTCCACCACCCGAGAAGGGCCATGAGCTCAGCATAATGTACTCCCTGGTGTGCCTTATTGTGATTATGAAATTGATTCTTTGTAGTAAATTGGATGTATTTTTTAAACACATTTTTGCTGAGCTACTTTCAGCTGAGTTGTGCTAGGATAACGGCCCAGCCAAAGTACCTCCTGGTCAATCAGGAGCCAGCATTCTTTCTACCCATCCCATAATGTTATTTGAAGTATCAGTACTAACCCCAGCACTTGCCAGCCACCTGGATTTATGTTCCAAACCCAGAGCATTGTTGTGGGCTAGTAGGGGGCAGAGAGGCATATTCCTGGATGCTACCAAACCCCGGGGGAGGGAGGCAGGGTAGCATCGGTCTTGTGCTCACCCTGTGACACTGGGAGTGAGCTTAGCAGAGGTACCACAATATCTTGTGAAAACAACAGACCAGACATGCATTCACAAATTTGGGAGTTGACTGAACACTTCTAACAGCAAAAGCACGGGCACGTGCACACACATACTGTACATACAGATACACTCACCAAAAAAAAAAGAGGACTCCAAGCAAGCACATACAAAGACTGTGTTAGTATATTTTATTTCACAATGAAAAACATGTTTGCCACACCGGATAACCTTTTTCTCTGGGGGGGTGACCTTAATGCACTGGAGTTGCTGTTCCCTACCACGATTTTTGTGCATGACTTGCTTGTGTTTTCATGCTGTAGTATCAACCAGGAGGAGGATGCCTTGGGCACTCATGGTTCCATCTCCCCCATGACCTCACTGGATCCTGACTAGGATGGAGGATGCCCCCGACATCACTGACAAAAAGGAGCAAATGAGGGAAGGGGGACAGATCTGATTAGAGGTTGTTGGAGCTGGAAAGTGACCCAAAAAAGCCAGAAGGGGGCAGCTGAGGCATGAAAACAAGAGAACCTGTCATGTTTGGCAATTATTTTGAGCTTTTTTCTGTCTGTTATGCTGTTTTTCCTTTGTACTCCCACCCGTACATACCTCAAAACAAGGTCTCCACCGCCCAGACTGTGCTCTCCAGGTCAGAAAATTTTTAAATAAAAAAAAATATATATTTCTTGGGTCTTTTGACCCATTTGTTATCAAGCTATAGTTCTGAAATACAAAATCTGTTTCCTGTCTTTTTTCCATATTTTTTTCATACCCCACACCCTGCCATCACCTTCTGGGATATACTCTGTAACCAGGGAAATACTCTGTTCAGATGACTGTTTATCCTTCATTCAGATGCCTTTTTTCTGTTTTGTTCATTTCCCTCCCTCCTCCCTCCCCACAGGTGGGACAGTGCCTCTGACAGCCTAGCCAATTGCAGCTCACCCACACTAGGAGCAAGCTCGCTGGCCCACCCATAGAAGTGGCTGTGAAGGCAGCACCCACCACCTACCTTCCCTGGGCAAGATGCACTACTGAGCAGCAGTTACCCCGGCCATGACCTGGCTCCTGATGGGACTTCCTGGACTCGCTTCCAAACCCAGGATGTCAGCACTGCAGCATATTCTGGGCCATCAGGGTGGACATCTGTTTCCTTACTTACCTGCCCTGAGCTCTTATGAACAGACTTTTCAGTCACAAGAAAATCTATATTTAATTGATTACATGTTTACACAGCATACTTTTTTATCCTTCCCTGCTGATTAATGGGGGTTGGGGGACATGATGGACACAGAGTTCCTTATGCTACTATACCTACTGGCATAAATTTTTAGCATCTGCAGGCATCCTAATACATCCTGCCAGGCTGTTAGTACCATGTGATATAATGACATACCCAATACTTTTAGAAGTTGATGAATGCTATTGGAACTTTTATTTTTGGGGGGACGACAGTTCCCGTCTCTGTATGTGCACTCTTCTGCTACACATGGGGACTTCAGTAGTATGGCAGCTAGCATGGTGATGAGGATGGCGTGGTACCTCCAATAAACTATAATAAATGTATCAATCTGTCTCAAGCTGAGAAGGGGGTTATAGCCCATACCATTCTTTTGGACCAAAGGAGCGGGCACAGAAAAAGTAATTTAACAACTTAGGTCTTGCCCATGACATTCAGAGCACTCATGTAAACTACAGATCCTGCATTGCATAAAAAATGCCGTCTGAACTCAAATGGGCTAAAAAAGCCCCATATTGTGACAGTGCTCCAGAACAGCTGACATGAAAACAGGTTATTTAATAACCAGGATCCTGTATGTATTGCGACAAAATAGACCTACATTCTGTGGCAGGACCTTATGCTTGCTGCAGCCGGACTATGAGTAATTCTGCAGTGATTCTGCAGCAATTCTGTGATTGGCTTTACAGTCTGTGGCAATCCAAATGAGCCCCGAAATGAAATTTTGTTGCCCTGAAAGAATGCTCAGAAAAAAGCACCCTGCGGCACTTCAGCAGATGCACAAACAACGCAACAGAAAGCAAATGTGACACCAAGATTTGGACTGGCAGTAGGGCACTGGGGAATCAACGGGTTATTTATTTTTTTACTGCAGTCCGTTTTGTCCTTCCATGGCTCCCTCCCACCTGTCCAGTACTGGTTTACTGTAGCGATGCTGCTGTGGATTTCTTACCCCTGCCTACCAACTTGTTTGAAGAGCAGTACTGTCAGGTCGCAAAGTAATGCTCTTCCATCGGCTTCCTCTCACCAACTTGGCAAATCAGCAAATAAAACCACCAGTTTTTTCCCCCGTAAAACAGACTATGTTTCCGCAGTGTCTGTAGAAGGCTATAAAGGTCATAAACTTAGGGCTGAGTGCCCAGTGGGTTGGAAAACGGTTGCCCCATTTACTGCTGCATCCCAGGGGGGGGAGGGATATATAATGGAGCTGCCAGCAAACACACTCATGCCATTTTAGGCTTGCTGACAATCATTTTAGCAGTTTCCTTGGGGATTTACAGTGGCAGATGCCATCTTTCCTACACTAAATGTGCGGTTTCTGTGGCAGAAGCTTGTTTCTGTGGCAGGACCTTGTTTTTGTGGTGGTGGCTATGACAGCAGAATCACAGAAAACACAGGGCCCTGCTAATAACCCCTTCTGGTTCAGTTGTCAGCGACAGCCAGGATGAGATTTCTTTTCACTTCAGTATCAGGTTTAGAGATAAGGATCTGCCATGTTGCAGGCAAGCTGACATGTTTATAGATAAACATTCTTTAAGAAGATGTGATGCTTTTTATTTACTGAGGCGATAAGCATCACTTAAGGATGAGAAGCTAAAACTGTTGCTCTTTTCCCTTTTCACAGAGTTCCAGCTCAGCACACCATGTACCAAACTACTGAGATAACACAGACCACATAAACTCACGTCAGACAAATGAATCCATTCAATCTCGATGTCTTTTTAACTATACAGCAAATAATAATGGCACAGTGACCACCCAGGGTGTATTTGGACTGAGAGATTGTAGGTTCTGTCCCCCGAAGGGTCTCAATCACACAACAGTGATACACAACTGAGTAAATAAGGCTACAACAGTGAAATCTCAACCATGGCTGTTTGTTTTCCTTTTGAGACTGAGAGAGGGGGAGCAGGTTACCACACAGAACTCACATTTTTCCAAATATATTTTCTTTTCATTAATTTGCATAAATAAGATGCTGCTCAGATGTTAAGCTTGTCTAGTTTTACAACATCACCATGAGACAGCCACTGCCATCCTCATAATCAAAGTTTGCATTACTATAATAATGAGGCACATGGTTATATTCTAATGGGTGTGGTCTCATTGTTATCATGTAATCATAGAGGAAAAGGAAGGCAATGGCGGATATCCAGAACTCAGCTGTTCATATGTGACAAAATTTAGAAGCAGTGTCAGTAGCTCAGCAAGTTGCACACTCACCTCTAACGCCAGAAGATTGGAAGGTTGTGGGTTCTAACACCACACCAGGAACATGAGGGGAAAAAAAAACAGTACTGACACTATTGTGCTATATTCCTGAGGGTCTGTCTATTGGATGAGATGTTAAACTGAGATCCCATCTGTCTGTTCTGTTGGTTCTTCAGGTGGATGTTAAAAATCCCATAACATTTCTCGAAAAGAGTGGGGGATTTTTTATTGAAAATAAATCATCCGATAGTTATATAGTAATAAACCATAAGAAAAGAACATGTTGTGTAATACTGTGAACATAACAAAAGAAAAATAGATGTCCAAATCAGGATATTGGCACCACAGCAACAAGAAATTAAGTCAAAAAGAAAAAATTACAAGAAAATTAACTTAAGAAAAAGATGAAGTATATAACGTCGCATACCCCTACTACCAGAGGAACAAGTACTACTGTATGCAGTTACATGTGTATGATATGTTTAGAGTACATTAGGTCATTAATTCTCCATGTACTCCTGAGCCTGGAGAAGAAACAGTGAACAGAAGATGTGACAATTCTTGTACGCTACACTTCAGTTAAAGGGTTCTCCTGTTTGCAAGATCCCCTGACTATGTTTCTGGAGTTCTCGTACAGTAGTATTATGTAAAGCTGCTCTTTCTTTAAAGTATGTGCTCTTCAGATGGACTCCTGTCTTCTTTACTGCATGTTGTGGGGGGATTTGTTTCTGCTGTATTGTTAGAGCATGTTGTGCTTGCCACAAGTAGTGCTTACATGTAGCAAAACAGAGTTGTAAGGTGTGTTTCTGGAATTTCAGCCAAGCTGCCAAGTATATGTCTAATACAACTATTTGATATGTGACTGTATTGAATAATGGTTCCTGGGACATTTTACTAAACAGATCCCACAATGCTCTACTGTATGGAAAATCCAGGAAAAAGTGCTGTTTTGTCTCTAAATCCACAACACAGGCTGGTCAAGGACATTTCTCTCAGCCACACATTTCTATTTATAGGTATCCCTTATTGTCATTTTACCATGGACCCCCAATCAAGTGACATCCCACATGCATCTCGGTATATGGGGATTAATTAGTTGGCTTGTTGCTGCCCCTATGAGCTCTGCTGAGCACTGTTTAAGTTCTAATGGGGGAGATAAATTATTTTCCTTGATTTCCATGTATAGGCCTTTCCTAGAATTTGACATTATGTCTTCTGTGGTGAGATTGCATTTTCTAATTTTCTAAAATGCTAGCTTAATGTATTGTAGTGCTGCATGTATGTATTCCTTATCAAAACGGGAATGAGCTGAAGCTGTAATCTTGCACCATCAATATTAATCCTTATTCTATAAGATAGTTCCTGGGGTGGTGTGTGGCTCCCCTGCAGAGAGCTACAAGATGGCGGGGGGGGGGAGCTGCTGACAGTCACTAGGGAGGAAAGGGATTTGTGGGTTATCATCTCAAATGACCAAAAGGTGGTCAAGTAGAGTACAAAGGCTGTAGGGAGAGCAAGTGGCATGTTGGGGTGCATAGCAATGGGTATCACTAGCATAAGAAGGGAGGTGATGATACCACTGTACAAAACACTGGTGAGGCCTCATCTGGAGTACTGTGTACAGTTCTGGAGGTCACATCTTCATAAGGACGTGGACAGGGTGGAGGTGGTTCAGAGAAGGGTGACTAAGATGGTGCAGTGCTTGCACCAGAAGACATACGAGGAGAGATTAAAAGACCTCAATATGTATACACTGGAAGAGAGGCGAGAATGGGGATATATGATAGAAACCTTCAAGTATCTTACGGGCATAAACAAGGCGCAGGTGGGCAACATCTTTCAGTATAGGAGAGGTACAAGAATGATGGGGCACAATCTAAAATTGGAGGGAGGCAAGATAAGAGGGAATGTGAGGATATTTTTTTCACTGAAAAGGTGGTGGATGCATGGAATAACCTACCTCAGAAGGTGGAGAGAGCGAGCACAGTGGAGGATTTAAACATGCATGGGATAGGCATACGGGAACCCTAGAGGTGGGAAGGAGAGGCTAAAGCCGATGACCAAGGAGGGTCAGCAGCCGCTAATACAAATAAGGTATAAGGGCAGACTAGATGGGCCTAGCGGTCCTTATCTGCTGTCAGTTTCTGTGTTTCTCCCAACAGTGAGGTGAAATTGCAAATTAGAAATACACAAACCATTTTAATCCCACCCTTCGCTAGTTGACCATAAATTACACCCCTTTTTACAGGTTTTAATCTAGACCCCCCACCCAATAGGCCTTGAAAGAAAATGCTATAAATGTTGGTTTCTAGTTCTTGGGGTGGGGGAAAACATAACTTTAAAATATGAAACAGTGGGGTAGTATTGTTTTAATTAAGAATATTCTCTTTAACTTTTGATAGATGTCTATTTTTCCAACATGCCAAGTTTCTGTCAGCTACCTGAATGCAGTGCAGCCAGTTCTGGCCAGCATCATTGATGGTGTTGAAAACTACCCCTAGGATCCCCCTGGATCAAGATTCAGGAAACATCTGCCATGTGCTGCAACTGTTTCTCATCTCGGGGGTTACCTATCAATATAGCAAAGCTGTTATCAAAATGAATACAAGATCTTGAAGTGTCTGAATGTTTGTTGATTGCCACCCTTGCTTCCTGTCCTGATTGTGAATCTCTTAGGCCCTGTCCACACTACGCCTCTGTAATGTTATAGAGTGCCCAAACCGTTACTGCAATGGTTTGTGTTTACACCTGTAACGTTACAGAAGGTGTTTTCGTAACCGCTGTTGAAACCCATAAGAGGTGGTTTCAACAACAGTTATGAAACTGGTCCGCTTTGGTAATGTTACGGTGGTAGTGTGTGGATCGGAGCAGTAACGGTCCCCTACAGGGGCCCGGCGTAAGCACGAAGTTGCATTGTGGGATCGGGCGCCACGTGAATGGTCGCCCAGTTCTCAGTGTGGACCGGTGGTGCCGGTCCCGTAACGGACACCGCTGCGGTGTGAATGCACTGCACTGCTCCCCGGCTGTAATGCATTGCATCCGTTACCGGGCCGGAGCAGTGTAGTGTGGTCAGGGCCTTAGGGTGGTACACAGATCATCAGCATAAGCCAAAATTTTTACAGCAGGAGAGTCTGAGGCCACAGATCTTCTGTGAACTGATGTATTTTGACTTAACAGTCTGAGAAGAGGGTCTAAAGGAAATGGATATAAAATTGGGCTCAGCAAAGCAGGCTTGCCTGACCCCTCTTTTTACACCAATCTGGAAATCTTGTAAAGAGTTAATCTGCAAAGAGTTAATACTGCATAGTTGCAGTATTATACAATAATATAAGCCATTCAATAAAACATTCTGTGATACCATATTTTTTCAATATCTCAAACAGAAAGGTATGGTTGACCTGGCCAAAGGCCTTCTCCTGGTCCACTGAGAGCAGGTAGCCCTCAGCTATACCGTGTCTGCCTCATTTCACTAGCTCTCTATTAGTAAGTTTTCATGGATGTGTCTCTGTGGAATAGCACATGTTTGCGCTGGTGAGATCAATACTGGGAAGAGAAATAATTAGGTGGGGGGCAAGCTGTTATCTTGTCTGAGATCAAGTTCGACAACGAACCTTTTTTTGGCAGACTCCTCTGGGACTTCTCCATGTCTGATGAGTGATCATGAAGGGAGGAGGTAATCCAGGATGCCTCCAAATCCCCTTTGTCCTCCTCTGTGTCACACCCCTGACAGACAGACGCTAAAGCTGTGTATCTATTCTCCACAGGGATAACAGCGTGTTTGTGTCCTTTGAATTTCATTTTCATGTCTACCTCTTTTCCTCACTGTGATAGTCAACGTTTTCTCCTCCTGTGGATGGGGTGGGGAAGGAGGGGGCATTACAGGCCACGTGACGATGGGTACTGTCTAATTTTCTTGCACCATCTACTTGTTCAGAGGTGTGTCCGGCTCTGAGGTCTCCTGGCTTGTATCGTCCTTAGGTGGGCTAACAGGACCTATAACCTCTTCTTGTGACAGGTGCTTGGGGATCATTCTCAATTATTTGGGGGGGGGGCTGGTGGGTGAGCAGTGGTTTTACTATCCACAGTCTGGTTGAGTGAGCTCAGGGGCATATCTGTCAATTTCTGGTTTCTTGCTTTCTCCACTCCCTGCGTCTGTCCCTTCACAATGATAGCCTCCTGATCCACCCCACCTCCTCTGTTATGGGTAACCCATGGGCACCTCCTGTAGGAGTGCCCCTGCTCTTCGCACAAGATTTGTGAAGGGTTGGGGCATGGTGGCTAAGATGACCATATTCATGGCAACTGTTACACCTGTTGGTGTCACATGCTGAGCTAAGGTGGGTGTGTGCTCTGCATTTATGGCATGACCTGGGTAGGCCAGGGTAGAAGCACATGCCCCTATCATAGCCGAGGGAAAAAACTGCCTAGGAGATGACACATTTCTGAATTAGTTTGTTGTAGTTTTAGGCAGAATTTCCATTCCCCTGTCCCAAACTGCTCGCTGTCTATTACGGGGATAGATTGTTCCAAGACTTCGCATCTCTGTTTAAGCCAATATAGAATGTCAGAAATGTACACACTGTCATTCCAAAAAAGAAGAGTAAATGTCTTCACATTAGACTTGCACAGGGGGATAACCATGAAAGGAATCCACAACTCAGTGTCTTTGAAATGATCATAGTTAACCCCAAATTGTTGCAGGGTTTCAAAGTGTTGAAAATTACATCAGAGGTGCTTTCCCCCTGATATATGGATAGCTCGGCTGCAAATAACCCACTGATTCTTTCAGTAATTTTCTAATCACATGCACCCTGTCTGACTAGGAGTGTAGCCTCCCTTTAAATTTCAGTCGTACAGCATTATGCCTTTGAGCTTGCTCCCCTTGTGCGGAAAATCAGTCAGACATTTTGAGAATGTTTGTTTGTCCCTCAGCAATGCTCCATGTATCTTCTGTGGGTCGTGGAGAAGCACAGCTAGCCGATGCAGTGTGCTGTTTTCAGGTTCCCTCCCCAGCATCGCATGAGGCCTCAGAGTCACAGTCTATATCTGAGTCCCCACTTGTCTGTGAATCCAAGTTGGAGGGGTGGGAATATCTGCAGTCTGTTGCCCATTCATGGCATTATTTGAGTCTCTTGCATTGCTTGTGGATGGCAGTGCCCCTGTTCTTCAAATCTCTGTATCCCCTGAGTGGAAGAGGAACAGCATTGTTTTCAGGGGGCCACTATGTTAGTTTCAAAGGTAGTAATAGCAAGTTTGCTCACCTTTTTGTACCTGATGGAGTCAGGTAGCAGTTTAGGTCTACATGGATCCAAGAAACTCTATCATCAGCCCTTCTCCATCCAGTCGCTATCAAGAAAACTTCCACAGACCATTTTGCCAGTGATTTCCTTGTACGGGGAGCAGTGGCAGGGGGAATCGCATCTTAGGCCGAGCTGCTTGCTTATAGAAGTCATTCCCAGGGCAGATCCCCCCTTACCCCCGGCTGATTGCCTTTTTCAAAGCTCTGAAAACTGGTGGGCATGCTGGCAGATTCATCAACTTGCTGTACTGAGGATCATGTTTTTTATTTTTATTTGGTCTCCAGCTTGCTGTCCCTCAGCCTCATCCCTGCCTTGCCCCATTGCCCGGGATTTACCTCTGTCCATCGGTGTTCACCCTGCATTGCTCCCCCAGGGCAGGGCCACTAGGGGAGCCCACTCATAACTCTCTGAATGGTGCCACATGGTTAGTCTGGTGGTGGAGTACCTTGGTAGCTGCATGGGGCTTTGGTAGGAATGAGCATCATCCTGCTATGGTCGGAGTCCTGTTTTCCCCATTATGTTGGAATGTGAGGCATGCAATGACATAAGGACACAAAGCACCCACATCTAGCACACCTTCAAGCCTTGGCTGTGCTGGACCCTGGACTCCTCCAGGGTTGATCAAGCACCAAGTTCTTCCCCACCCTCCCCCCAGAGAAGGATAGCACTCTGTCAGATGTGTGATCTTCCTCCCCCTGGCTGACCCCTGACGCTCCAAGATCGTGCCTGATCCCGGGTTGCTGGCATGGTGGCAGGTAAGGCATGATGCCTCAGCACTCTGCACCACTGGGCTGAGGAATGTGGTTCTGAACATGCAGCTTGTTCAATATTTAATCCTATCTGGGCTGGAGAAGGATCAGGAGTCTGGGTGGCACCAGCCAACTTGTTGTGCTGTAGTTTTTGGCTCAGTTCGGGCAGCTGTGTTTATTGGTGCTGGGTTAGGGGCTGACATGAAATCTGGACAGGCATCTGCATTCTCGCACACTGTGCACAGTACTGGGGCGGAAGTTCCAGGCTCCATGGAAGTGACAGGAGTCTGAGAGGCAGGGTAAGGGGTAATATTTCTCGGTTCAGGTTGCACAAAAGATTTTGGAATTACAGGAGCTGGTGTGCTTGGAGAAGTTGAACTACTCTGGGCTGAAAAAAGCTGAAGACAGTGGGCTGCAAGATGGTTCTGTCTGGGAGTGGGAATTAGGCTGGTTGGTGTTTTTTGCCTCAGATGCTGCCACGTCATCCTGCACTGTTGGAATCAACTGGGCTGGTTGACAGAAGGTGTAGAGATGCCATGCAGGTCTCATGGACAATGTTTGCCTGAATGAGTTCTGCAGTCAATTTTTCTTTCTCTCTCTCTCTCTCTTGCATTTTGCCTCTTCCTCTGCCATCAGCTGAAACAATAACTTTTTCTTCTCTTATATGGCCAACTTTAATTTTTCTTCCTCCTCCAAAATTTTTTGTTGCAAACTGATGCCTCTGCTCTATAATTTTTACTGTGCTGGTAGCCTCGGGGATAGCCATTTTGACTTCCTCGGCTGCAGAGAGCATGTCCATATCATCATTTGACATAGCCTCTAGGTTTACTGAAGCAGTGAAAAAGGCTGGCTCCCTTGCTCCAGAGAAGCCCATCTGCTCACCTCTAGGGTTGGCCATCTTGGCAGACAGCCAAGAGAAGGGGAATTTCCTGGGTGTCCTGGACAAATTTTCCCCATTCACTGAAAAATACCTAATTACTCTAATGATGTACTTAGAGCAATGGATAACGGGTTACCAACAGGTGCTGTATTCATAGACCTATCCAAGGCATTTGACCTTGTTGACCACAAGCTCCTGTTACATAAGTTGGACAAATTGGGCTTAGACCCCCTTGCCCTCAAGTGGTTTGGGAGATATTTAACTGAGCGGATACAGAGGGTCATCTGGAAGGGTGCCATATCTGGCCCTCTACACCTAAATGAGGAAATACCGTAGGGCTCAATCCTTGGCCCCCCCCTTTTCTCCTTGTTTACCAATGACCTAAATACCCACTGTGGTAGTAGCTTGGTTGTGCAGTATGCAGATGACACTGTTCTCTATCGATCCTTGGGTGACATGGCAGCTCTAGGTCCCCTCCTCCAAGATGACCTCACCTCACCTCACTAGAGGTCTGGCTGAAAGAAAACAAAATGGTCCTGAATGCTGTCAAAATCAAGGTGATGCTATTTGGGCCTAGATCCCTTGGTCATGACAGGACCTCCTCCTTGCAACTCACCTCACTCTCTGGTAGTGGCATTGAGGTAGTGGCCTCCTTAAAATACCTAGGACTTACACTTGACCAATGCCTCACTTTCAAGTACCATGCGGACCAGATTATCAAGACATTACACCATAAACTTGGTACCCTGTACTGTCTCAAGGACCAGCTCATCCCTGAGGCCAGGCTCTCTATTGGCACTAGTGTCCTGCTTCCCACCCTGACCTATGCCACTCCGATTACACAAGGCATGGCTAAGCAAGAGGTCACAAGGATGCAAATATTGTACAACAAGGTTGCCCATTTCGTTATCCAGAGCCATTCATGAAGTCACCACTGTGATACACTGGCCCAGCTACGGTGGCCCTCACTGACCACTCAATTACAGTACCCTCTGCTCTGTTGGACTTACAAGCTGCTCAGACCGTCTGCTCCGCTTAGCATTGTAGGAACCATAGCCACCAAACAAAACCCCCTGAGACTATGGACGTCAGGGCGTACACTGCTGGAAGTTCCCAGAATCAGGACCAATGTTGGTGGCAGGTCTTTCTCGTACCTAGCCCCCAACCTGTGGAACCAACTTCCTCCTCCTGTGCAGGAAGTCTCCTCACTTGCTAATTTCTGCTCCAGACTAAAGTCCCACATGACTGACACCAGCACTTGCCGTTGTCATGGTTCATAAGACTTCCCCCCCTTTTCTTACTCAGGGACCCCATCAGGACCCCTTACCTTTTCGGCCTTTGCCACCATCTGTTAGTCAGCTCTTCACCTATATACTGTTTATCTGTTAGTCATGTTTCGTATCCTTGCCAATTCTACCATGAACAGTAACTTGTTGATAACCAGGACTGTTACCTGCATTCCAACCTTGTACATTTGATTTCTGCAAACCAATTTGTCTTTTTCTGTATCATAATATGTATTGTTATCCCAGGTTGCCTCTGAAAAAAGGGTCCTTCGGGGCTCAATGGGCCTACTCGGTTACCTAACTTTAATAAATAAAATAAACAAATAAATAAAAACCAGCAACAGCTTAATGTGGCTCAGTTTAAGCTGGTTTCAATCTATATCCCCACCTCCTCAATGCAAGGCTGAAATTAGGCAGAATTGCCTAGCCAGCCTTCCCTAGTCAACAAAAACAAAATAAAAAAAAATGAAAAAAGACTACCTTTAGTAAAGAAATCTGCTTGATGTAAAAACCTCCAGGCCAAGGACAGGCCCCAGATATGCAATAATGAAGGACTGGGGTAGATAGATTCTAAACTGGTTTAAAAATAAGGATGCAGCAAGGCAATGATGCATTGAACAGGAAATTGGTCAGTCACTCACTAGGTAGCACTTTTCATAGGCTCACAGTTTGCACAAGGAAATACTTGGAACAATTCCAGCTCCCATACCATAAAATGTGGATGAACTAGAAATAAAAACAAGATCCCATCTGCTTTGTTAATGGTATATACAGCACAGCTCCCTGAGCAGCAGTTTTATGTCCTTCCCACTCCATAGCCTCTCCCTTCGTATTACAGTCATGGATGTAGAGAGCAGGCAGAGCCCACAGCATTCGTTTGGACAGCTTTAATGTGCCCCCCCCCCATAGAATACATATGCAGCCTCTTTACAAATAAATAAAGAATGTAGACTCAGGGGGCCACCATCTTGAAACCATTTGTAGTGATATAGAGAACAGTACATGGGCAACCATGCGCAACCAGCCTATTGTGCAACAGAGGGGTTTTGATTACCTCAGACCTCGAGAGTGACGCTTGAGAGGTCTGAGGTAACCAGAACCCGAGGTGGCACAATAGGCTGGTTGGGCATATGGTTGCCCATGCACTATTTTTTATAGTGTATAGTCCCCCTCTCCCCTTTACCAAGAGAGTTGCCAATGCTGTTTTAACATTTTTTATTTTTAAATACAAAAGCAAAGTTTTTGGCCATGTCATATTCTGGGAGTTAGGGCTCATTGCTAGGGTGTGATGTGTGGTTGCTAGGGAGCAGATATCCCTACATTTGGAGCACGGCCTTCTATTGGTCGGGAATTGGGTGTGGGAGGGACTTTAAAAAAATGGCAGCTGTATCTCTCACTTAGTGAGAGGACATGGGCTGTGAGAACAGACTTTTGTGAGTAAATTTAAATATCTGGCCTGCTTTTCATTTACTGTTTTTTGTGCCGTTCTATGAATTTTTTTCCTCTTGTCAGCCATTTTTGAAAATGCCGCCTCCGCCATTGTGCCAGCTGCATTTCACTAACTACTTGAGGAGTGCACGGCAGTGCTGTGGCTGTACACAGGTGTTTTATTTACAAGATAGTGCATGGAACCTCTAGAGGTTTTTGAAATGCTGTTGTACCACAGTAGAGTGCAATTATGGTCTATGACCTTTTGAACTGTGGTACAACAACATTTTGAAAGCCACTGATTTCCATACACAACAAGGGCTGACTGTGCACTATAATATGATTGACAACATGATGCCCAACATCGGGCTCCAACATGACTAAAGATATCCGGAAACGGCAGTCACCATGTCCTCGGTTGCTACTAGCTGAAATCCTCGGTGTCACTTGCTGCCACTGTTTGTTTCTTTATCAAGATTTTTCTCACCAGGGCTGGCCCTGCTTAGCCTCAGCCCAACTCCTACCACCAACTGCCTCCCCTAGGACGTACCTCCAAATCTTCCACAGATTCCCCCTCCTACCATGGTGGGGCCAAGAGAGTGAGGGATGCCCCCGAAGATTGCATTCAGAAGTATTTGCATTTTGTATTTATTCATTTTACTAGGACAAGTCTCTGTTGTACAATCCTCATTTAGAAGGAGGTCTTGGGTAGGACTGCAGTCAAAACAAGTTAAAAAAAACGCTTGAGGTGCAAACAGGATACATGATAAATACATCAGTATGAATGATGCAATAATGGAGCCTGAGCTTAGGTAACACTAAGTAACTTCAGCAAGGAAGCTTTACATAAGATGCAGGTGGAGTAATAAAAATACATACAGTGTCAGTGAGTAGATATAAAGGCAGTCCTGGGTGGCAGCGCAGGTTGGGAAGTGAGCTGAGCATCCCACTCTGGCCCCATTCTTCATTTTCTTCCCCAGATCAGGCAACATGCATGGACGCAGTTATCTGTGTGCATGGTGGGGCACATGAACTACACATCTGCTGCCAGACAACCTAATAAGGTGCATCTGCTACCCTGCCACCTCATTTCTATGTGGTGGCAGTACCTGAGTGATGTGGCATGCCTTCCCTCCCTGGGAAATGACAGCCACTGTCGGATGCTCAATCCTCTTTCCTTCCAATGACCCCCAGAGACCCAGGCTCCCTCCCAAACCTGGTTCGTCGGCATTATAGCAGGAGTGGCGTCCACTACGTCAACTCTCTGCACCTTTGGGCCGGCCCTGCCACTGTTTTTAGATGCTAAAAGTATACATCACTACTATCTGCAGGGTGGTTAAAGTGCCAGCAGGTGGCACTGTACAGAAACTCTGCATGTGTGTGCCTGTGGGACCTAGTAGTCAGCTGGCAAACTGCAAGAAGACAGGCACATGTAATGTGATGCCCCTGATTATTCTCGACTGTTCTTAACTCAAGATACTGACTGACACAAGGAACCTGATGCTGGGTACCACTGTAGTTCCCACCAGTAAGAGCATAACCTTTTATATGCTTTTCATTTTAAGTTCTTCATCAGAAAAGATCTGATTTTGCTGAAATCATTAGCTTCATCATTAAATTTCCAAACTGGGTTGGCATAAAATTTACTAGTAAATATACAATTCTGCTTTTTAATTGTCCATCCGAGGAAGGCAAAGTATTACAAGTCCTCTCAGTCAGTTGGTTATGTGACCTTATATTGTGCAAGACTTGTCTCTAACCATGTTGAAAACTACCACAAGCTTCAGGCTTGTGACACACTGTCCTACCCCCACCAAGTGGAGGTATTTCAATCTATTTTGCTCTTCTGCTGACTACCCACCTTATGTCAGTGTAGCAGAATGCTCAACCTGCAAGGCATAGATTTGAACAGGTTTCTAATTAACCCCTGTACACCACTTGCAGGCATTTTCTACTGAGTGATGAATCTGCAGCCAGGGAGCTCTCTTTAGTTATTGTTTTGTGCATTTTGTTCAAGGCAGAAACTTTATCTGACAGCTCTCTTTAATCTCCGGCCTTAAGACCTTAAGTTCTGTTCTTCTCATTGTAACTGGAGATCTGCAAGTGTCTCCAGTCTGTCACTACCATGCAAAAAGGACAAAATGCGCAGCTTCCATCAAAATGTTCCTCGAACACACTTGAAAATCTCACCTTGTTTGCCGCGGCATGCTCTTTTTGTATAATACGGGGTAGATGCACTTACAAGGCTGTAGACAGCCAGGCAGCATTTTACAGATGAGCAGAAAACTGAACTCAACTGCCCATGGCAGACTTGTCAACAGAATTTATTCATTTATCTCTGTCAGCTTTGTAGCATGTCCCCAAGTACAGTGGGTGCCCTACAAGGTGTTCAATTACTTAGACACAGCCATCCAAGCAAGTGCTCTCTCTCTCCTGGAGACAAAGTGACATGTGCCTAATGTGCTCCTACCACAATAAAAGTCAAGGGAATGGGCTATGACAAGCAGACTTTCAAATTCAGGAA
Source organism: Neoceratodus forsteri (assembly GCA_016271365.2). Lineage (NCBI taxonomy): Eukaryota > Metazoa > Chordata > Ceratodontiformes > Ceratodontidae > Neoceratodus > Neoceratodus forsteri. The sequence goes on along the minus strand of CM057450.1, from coordinate 1,037,070,667 downwards.
GGGGGACTTAAGAAAGTGAGTATCTCAAACATATAAAATCATTCCACCATTAATTCAAATGTGAGCCTATTTACTATGGCACAGGTACTCAGGATGCCATACTTTCCTACACATTTGTAAGGATGCAAGTTTTCTTTTCTTGCAAGAAAAACTGTGTGTAATTGTGCGCGTTAGGCTTTCAAGGCATAAGGAGGAATCCCTGGGCTTCCCCTGGCACCACTGTCATATGAGAAGGGCACTGGTGCCAGATGGAAGGGGCTTGCTGCAGCAGCTTAGGCCAAATTTCATTTCTTCGAGAAAGTGCTGTTATGAGGAGAGCCTCGGATAGTGTGCATTATCTGTACCTTTCTCTCTCTCTCTCTCTCTTTATCTCTGACCTGTGAGATCCCAGTTCTACGTAGGTGTACGAAGACTGACTTAAAGTGAAGCAGCAGAGATTGTTCCTTCAGAGATCCCCCTCCCCCACCAGGGTAACAGGCAAATCAAGAAACACTGTGGTCTGTGAGTAAAACAAGAGGCTCTGTGGCTTTAAACTGATGTTACACTGGAATGTACCTTGAATGGCCCAGAGATGGAGAGGCTGAGGGCCTAGCTATTGTTCAATGATCCACTGGACAACTGCCCTGCCCCATGCTGATTTTCCAAATGGGTTTTGCCAATGCTCCCTGTACTGATAGTACTCAGGACTAAGAGTCTGTCTGGGTTACAGTGCTTTAGTACTTAAATTACACAGCTGTGGCTGTAGTGGAAATTGCCTTGGTCTCCCCATGTGCAGGTAGTATTTGGGTTTTTGAATGGAGCTGTTCCCGTCTGTAACCCCTAGGTGGCGCTATCCCAAGGGCTACTATATGCGTGGCTAGTTGCAGGTTAAGGGGCCCGGGTACTGAAACGGGTGCCTCCACCTGGAGGACAGGGTTGTTAGTAACAAGGCTAACCTGGGTACAACCCTCCGGGACACTGTAACCCCCCACCCCTCCTTTTTCCCCTCTAGTGGCCTAGACAATATGCAACAAACACATTCACAGTAGCCCCCTATTCAGCATATAAATCCCCACACTGTTTGCACTTACCAACAGGGCTGGTTCCACCAGTTCGACCCTGGAAACCCTCCTGCAAAACAAGGTTAGGCACAGAAAATAACAGTACAGTGCTTTTGGTACAAACTGGAATCACAGTCGGATTAAATGCAAAAAGAGTTAGACCTGATTTATTCAGGGGACTAGAACAAGGGAGGGGTGTAATCAGGTTGATTGATTTGAAAACTGATCTAGTCAGGAAATAATGCATGCACTTTTAGTCCTTGCACAGTCACACGCTCTGGGTACCCAGTTGGAAGTAAGATAGCTAGCCTGGAACATTGCCTGGGGTAGGCCAGTGTCGCAGCTGGTTGGGGTCCTGTGATGAAAAGAAAAGACATGCACAACCACACACAATTTGTAATCCAGAGCCTGAAGGCTCAGTTCTTGAAAGGAAAAACAACAATGCAATCAGATGACAACACTTAAGATTTAGCTGTTGTTGCAGGGAGCTACCCTGATTGTTACTCACACTACTCAATGCAAGACACAGGAGGGATGAAATGGAGACTGCAGGTTGATAATTGGTATGCCAGGAGAAGCAGGGCCCAAACGAATCACTGAGGTGTCATTCCTGTTCGAGATGTTGAGCAGGGGGCTGATCCTTGGGTGAGTCTCTCGTCGATGGTGTTCTCTGCTCCTTAAGTAGTTGGCTGGGCCAGTTTGGCAGGGCCCAGGCCGGGTAAAACAGTTCGGAAATCAGTCCAGGAAGGCTGGATGCAGCTTCCAGCAAGCGTGACACAATTAAACACTGGGGAACCAAATCGCGACCCACTAACAGCACACAGCATATTTATAGTAAAGCAATCACCATACCACAAAGCTGATAGCAGTCCGGCAGCAATATCAGTGTCTCTGAGCAGAACCGGGAGTTCTATGGTGAATGGATGTCCTGACAGGTCGATCACATACAGCAAATCTTCGGTCTTCTTCAGGTTTACGCCTGGTCACACTTCAGTGGCTTTTTTCTCACTCAATTCGGATACAGTCCGGAATATTAAGCCTTTCAAAGGATTCCCTCTCAAGGGACTGCAGGCAGACAGGCCAGACTCAGCCTTTCCACCAATCTCCTGCCTGAACTATGCAGGAGCTGCTGCTTGAATCACTTGAGCTGTTTACTCTGCAAACTCTAAACTCCAGACTGACTCACTGCAGCAGGCAGCTTGGGAATTTCCCTTCGGTCCAAAAAGTTCTGGTTGGTTGATTCGTCAGTCTGTCAAAGCAAGGGCTCCCCCTCCAGGTCTGTTTTGGCCCCAAAATGTAAAAACTATAATTCCTACAGAAATTTGCTCCCTCAAGACCCTTGGGGACACACTCCATTTTAGAGTCCCCAAAAGTACTGATTGATGCCTACTGGCAGTCCAAAAACCAAAATAGTGGTGCAATACAGAAAGTTCATGCTGCAAAGAAGGCAGGTTAGACAAACTACAATACTATTGCTATTCTTATAGATAATCAGCAAATAAGTACAACTTCAACAGAGCTCCCTCTGCACAAATAGCGATGGCAGAACAGAGCGATTATCTGGCAGCCCGGGCGGACTATAAATAAGCACCACGTTATTGGCAGCTCTTAAAGAGACCGAGCACAGAGGCATTAAGGCACTCTTACACAAACACTTTTAAAGCGCTAAGACACAGGATATCAACCTGGCAGTGGGCATTTAGGCACACCCAAGGAAGACTTTCGGGAACCCCCATTTGTAGGGGGGATACACCCATCCCTGCCTGGAAAAACGTGGTGTCCACGTCAAGTCTACACCATTACAATATTAAAGAATCAATATATACAAGACATACGTGACATTAGTATACTATGGCAATAATATCTGATACGTCAGTTAACGTAAACTTATCCCATTACTACACATTTCACTATACCATATCTTCATTGACAATACTTATGCATGTTTCATACACTCTGTACTGATTCTGTTATGATTAACATTCTATGAACAGTTACCTATGGCTTCACTTTATAACTTCTTGTACAGTAAAGAATATAGAAGGGGACCCTTCCCTATCAGCTAACTTGGGGCTACACAGGACAGGGACACCATGTTCTGAAGGAAGCACAATTAATCAGGAGGTGGCAGTCAAGCTCAGTTTGGGCAGTGAGCTCTTGGAAATGTAAACACCTTTATGGACCACATTGAGAAGCAAGTCCACAGGCCTCCCAGGGTAATCATAACTAAAGCATAGCGCTGGCTTAACAGGTCACCCAGATTTCTTGGGGGAATAGATATAGGCTCTGGGTGGTCAACACTGGCACTGATTTCTTCTCCTGTAGTGAGGGATGCCTCTGCACTGGTTGAAATGTCCAGATTGGGAACACTATCAGATCCTGGCTCTGCAGACTCTGTTTCCACAACACTTTGCTCATTATTATCTTCTGAAGAGGGCCAAGGTTGCTCATTCTGAGGAGACTCTGGCACAATTAGGCTTTGTGTCACTGAAAGGGTGCTGCCAATGCTTTCATATTGTTCTTCAAGTTCTGGCTTGTCACCAGGGAGACTCAGACCATCAGCCCCTTCTTCGGGGTAAGTCAAACAGTTCTACAAGACACAGAGAGTCTGCAGCCTCAGACGTGATACTTTGCACCTCACTTTCTGGGGGCACTGGGTCCAGGGAAGAAGCTGGGAAGTTAGGCAGTTCTGAAGGCCCAGCTTCATCCCCACGATTCTACAGAGGACTGCCTTGAAACAACTGACTCAGTTCATATGAGGGATAATAGGCATTTTCACAGTCACTCTCATCAGAGACAGATGAACAGTCATTACTATCACTCTGGGCCTGCTGAGGGGAAGGCCTGAGTTATGGAACAACACGGACAGGTTGGCTCTGTTTCCTCTTTGCAGCAGCATGAGTCACTGGCCCAGGAGAAGTGTCAGGTGCTGGTTCAGCATCAATAACAACTTGGCCGATCGGCAGCAAGTGATTGCGGTGCATGGTCTTAACAGCTTGGGAATTATTTTCTGGGCTCCCCTTTTACACCGCCAGATCATCTAATTTACCAACTACTACATGAGGAAGATAGTGCCATCTATCAGCAATTTTGTGTTTTCCATGCAGGCCCAAATTGCATAGTAGTACCCTATCTCTGGGCAACAACTCCTGGGCTTTTACTCATCGATCATGTCTTTCTTTGTTGGCAAGATTTCACTTAGCAGCCATAGTTTAAGCTAGTTGATAGGCACGATTCAACTGATCTTTCAATTTCTGTACGTACTACAAGTAGTTTTTCGGCTCGGACCCCATCTGGAGAGACCCCAAAGCTGACATCAACTGGCAGTTGGGCCTCCCTCCTGAACATGAGATGGTAGGGGGAGAACCCAGTAGTGTCACTTTTGGTGCAATTGTACGCATGTACCAAGGTGCTAATCTGCTGGCTGTACTTGTGCTTGTCTTTTGGATGGAGGATGCCCAGCATGTCCAGAAGGGTGAGGTTAAAGCACTCTGGATGAGGTTCCCCCTATGGGTGATACGGGGTGGTTCTTGACTTCTGCACCCCCCACAGAGAGAGCATTTCTTTGATTAGCCTACTTTCAAAATCTCTGCCTTGGTCAGAATGGATCCGCTGGGGGGCACCATAGTGGACAAAGAATTTTGCCACTAGCACCTTGGCCACGGTAGAGGACTTTTGATTTTTAGTTGGAAAGGCTTGTGCATACCATGTAAAATGATCAGTAACTACCAACACATTGTTAATGCTCTTTTGGTCAGGTTCTAAGCACAAGAAGTCTATGCACAGCAGTTCCATGGGGGCACTGGTAGTGATGTTGACAAGTGGGGCAGCTTTCTGGGGCAAAGCTTTCCCCTGGAGGCAGCGACTGCAAGTTTTAACATGATTCTCAACATCTGCCCCCATCTTTGGCCAATAGAATCGGGATCATACCAGGTCGCGAGTTCTGTCAATACCGAGGTGCCCCATGTGATTATGGAGGAACCGCAGTACCAGCTGCTTAAAGGCCGTAGGTAGGACTGACTGTTGCTTGTCTACTTGCCACGATGATCCACTGACTCTCTGTATAACAACTGATCGTGCAACTTTAACCTGGGGCCTTCCTTGAACAATAGAGCAGTTTGCAAGTCAGGGGAGTGCAACTTGGACACATCTTTCCCCACAAGCAGGGCGTCAAGTGTTGGTTGAATCATGGGATCTTGGGATTGAGCCCACTAAATACTGTCATTATCAAACTGAGGTAGTGCATTAATATCTAAAGCAGAGAAATAGCAATAGGCAGCCGGTATGCAGATATCAGGAGGGCACAAGCAATCTACTAGACAGTCCACCATGTCCGCAGACATTTGTTCATCTTTATAAAACTTTTGGCATAATGCTTTGATGTCAGATTCAGACAATCTGACTCAATTGTCCTTGGAAGCTGGCCTTCTTGGCAGGGCGTCAGCATCAATGTGGTTTAGTTCCGGTCTGTATTCGACAGCATAATCATAAGTTGATAAGGCAGAAAGCCAACGGTGCCCACTGGCATCCAATTTAGCTGAAGTCTGCACATAGTTCTGTGGGTTATTGTCAGTCTTCACTAATATCTTTGCCCCATAGAGGTACTCATGAAACTAATCAATTATGACCCATTTTAGGACAAGGAATTCCAACTTGTGGACCGGATAGTTCCGCTCTGACGAGGTCAAGCTCCTACTAGTGAAAGCTACAGGTCTCAAACCATCTTCTTAGTCTTGATATAGCACAGCCCCTAGGCTTTACAAACTAGAGTCCATATGCAGAACATAGTGCTTGGTAGGATCAGCATAGGCAAGGACTGGGGTGTGGGTGAGCTGGTATATGACTTCAAAGAAAGCTGCTTCACATTTGGGTGTCCACCGAGTACCAAAAGGCTCACCTGTTTGAAAATACATTTTCTCTTGGTCTTTGATAGCCCCCTTTTTGTATTTGTGGTTGGTAGGGGGGTATCCTGGAACTTTGCCTGGGGTAGGCCAGCGTCGCAGCTGGTTGGGCCCTGTGATGAAAAAAAAAGGCATGCACAACCACACACAATTTGTAATCCAGAGCCTGAAGGCTCAGTTCGTGAAAGGAAAATCAACAATGCAATCAGATGACATCACTTGAGATATAGCTGTTGTTGCAGGGAACTACCCTGATTGTTACTCACGCTACCCAATGCAAGACACAGGAGGGATGAAATGGAGACTGCAGGTTGACAACTGGTATGCCAGGAGAAGCAGGGCCCACATGAATCACTGAGGTGTCATTCCTGTTCGAGATGTTGAGCAGGGAGTTGATCCCTGGGTGAGTCTGTCATCGATGGTGTTCTCTGCACCTGAAGTAGCTGGCTGGGCCAGTGTGGCAGGGCCCAGGCTGGGTAAAACAGTTTGGAAATCACTCTGGGAAGGCTGGATGCAGCTTCCACCAAGTGTGGCACAATTAAACCATGGGGAACCAAATTGCAATCCACTAACGTCATAAAGCACATTTATAGTAAAGCAATCACCATTCTACAAAGCAGATAGCATTCCGGCAGCAATATCAGTGTCTCTGAGCAAAACCGGGAGTTCTATGGTAAATGGATGTCCTGACAGGCCGATTGCATACAGCAAATCTTTGGTCTTCTTCAGGTTTAAGCCTCGTCACACTTCAGTGGCTTTTCTCTCACTCAATTTGGATACAGCCTTTCAAAGGATTCCCTCTCGAGGGACTGCAGGCAGACAGGCCAGACTCAGCCTTTTCACCAATCTCCCGCACGAACTACACAGGAGCTGCTACTTGAATCACTCAAGCTGTTTACTCTGCAAACTCTTAACTCCAGACTGGCTCACTGCAGCAGGCAGCTTGGGAATTTCCCTTCGGTCCAAAAGGTTCTGGTTGGTTGATTCATCTGTCTGTCAAAGCAAGGGCTCCCCCTCCAGGTCTGTTTTGGCGCTAAAATGTAAAAACTACAATTCCTACAGAAATTTGCTCCCACAAGACCCCTGGGGACAGGCTCTATTTTAGAGTCCCCAAAGGTACTGATTGGTGCTGACTGGCAGTCCAAAAACCAAAATGGTGATGCAATACAGAAAGTTCATGCTGCAAAGAAGGCAGTTTAGACAAAGTACAATACTATTGCTAGTCTAAAAAATAATCAGCAAATGAGCACAGCTTCTAACGGAGCTCCCTTTGCTCAAATAGTGATGGCAGAACGGAGCAATTATCTGGCAACCCAGGCGGGACTCGAGCATAGAAACACTCAGCCCCCTCCCAGATTAAATAAGCACCATGTTATTGGCAGCTCTTAAAGAGACAGAGCATAGAGGTATTAAGGCACTCTCACACAAACACTTTTAAAGCACTAAGACACAGGATACCACCCTGGCAGTGGGCATTTAGGCACACCCAAGTAATACCTTTCAGGAACCCCCATTTGTAGGGGGGGTTACACACCTAATAGCAGGTGTGGATGAACAATTCAAAGATCTGCTTGACTGTATGATTGTGCAAACATTTACCTTGGTGAGTCAGTGTGTGTGCATGTGTCTTTTGGGTATCCCTCAATCTCACACCCGCTGTCCCATTTTCCCCAGATCTGGAGTAAATATAAATGTTCAGTGAGGTGTCACCCCTAGAGCCATTCTATTGCAAACACTTGCAGGAGAGGAGCTTCATGTATATACAGCAACAATATTTGTCTTCATATAAAATAGCTCAGGCAGTAAAGAATGAGGACAAGACATGTTTCAGGTATGTAAGCGAAAGGAGAAAGCCCAAAAGAGGGACTGTAAGGCTAAGGAGGGTAGGGGTGTGTGTGTGTGTGGAAGGGGAACAGGAAAAAGCAGACATTCTGAACAGATACTTTTGCTCAGTGTTCACAGAGGAAGGGGAAGGGGAAGGTGAGTGTCTAGCGATAAGAGCCAGGGGCATCATTGGTAGGGTGGTGGATACTAGTCCATTTACAGAGGAGAGAGTCCTGAAAGATCTCACAAATCTAAAAGTGGACAAGGCAATGGGACCAGATGGGATGCATGCCAGGATACTGAGGAAGCTCGGAGAGGTGCTGGCTGCACCTCTGACAGTCCTGATCAACCACTCACTGGAAACGGGGGTGGTCCCAGAGGACTGGAGGAGGGCAGACGTAGTGTCAGTTCATAAAAGTGGTAGTAAAGAGGAAGCTCAAAATTACAGGCCAGTCAGCCTGACCTTGGTGGTGGGGAAATTAATGGAATCACTATTGAAGGAAAAGATTGTGGAATATCTTGAACTCCGTGGTGTACAAGATCTGAAGCAGCATGGATTCACAAGGGGGAGGTCATGTTAAGCAAATTTGATAGATTTCTTTGACCGGGTGACCAGGGAAGTAAATCAGGTTGGAGCAGTGGATGTAGCCTACCTTAATTTCAGTAAGACCTTCAACACCGTTCCTCACAGGAGACTCATAAATAAGCTCAGCAGCCTAGGAGTGAGTCCAAAGGTGGTAAACTGGGTAAAAAAATTGGTTGGGGGATAGAAGGCTGAGGGTAGTGGTGAATGGAGTTCAATCCGAGGAAGGGAGTGTGGCCAGCAGGCTGCAACAAGGATCAGTACTGGGACCGGTCCTCTTTAATGTCTTCATTAGTGACACTACAGAGGGACTAGAAGGGAAAGCATGTCTTTTTGTAGATGACACTAAGCTCTGTAATAGGGTTGACACTTGGGGTGGGGTGGAGAAATGAAGAGAGCTCAAGGAAAACATGAGGAATGCTCAAGAGTGTGGTAACTGAATTTCAATACAAAAAAGTGCAAAATCATGCACTGGGGGTGCAGAAACAAAGGGGCGGAGTATAAAATGGGGCGAGTGCTACTAGCAACCACCAAACAGGAAAGAGTCTTGGAGGTAATCATAGCTGATGACCTAAAGGTGGCCAGACAGTGTGACAAAGCAGTGGGGAGAGCCAGTGGGATGCTGGGGTGCATAGGGTGAAGTATCACCAGCAGAAAGAGGGAGGTGGTGATACTGCTGCATGAGTCATTGGTGAGACCTCACCTTAAGTACTGTATCCAATTCTGGAGACCACATCTCAGGAAGTACATAGACAGAGTGGGGGCAATCCAGAGGAGAGCAAGTAAAATGGTGAAGGGTCAGCATCAAAAGCCCTATGAGGAAAGACTGAAAGACCTCAATATGTACACCCTGGAGGAAAGGAGAGAGAGTGGGGATATGATAGAAACGTTCAAATACCTCATGGGTATAAATAAGGTTCAATACGTAAGCCTTTTTTTGAGCAAAAGATATTCAAGAACCAGGGGCCTCGCTATGAAGCTGGAGGGGGAGGGTAGACTCAGGGGAGATGTAAGAAAGTATTTATTTGCAGAAAGAGTGGTGGATACCTGGAACAGCCTCCCAGAGGTGGTGATAGGGCAAAAAATATAATGGGATTCAATAAGGCATGGGATAAGCATGAGGGAACCTTCTGGCAGGGGAAGGGGGTGGGGTAAAGTTGAAGATCAAGTAGGGTCTGCGGTGTTACAGTAGGCAGGGAAAGTGAGCAGACTAGGTGAGCCAAATGGTCCTTATCGTCTGTCAAATTCTGTGTTTCTATATCTTGACTACTGTTCCTCAGTTTATTAGGGCCATCACTCAAAATCTGTAGAATCTGCTTAAGAGTTAAATTTGCGTATCAAACTGGGCCAATGCCATTCTTAATAAAACAGGGATATGGACCAGTACAGTACCTAAAAACAACTAGAGGCAGCCTGTCTTTTTATATGTATATATATATATTCTTTCTTTGTCAGCCCCTTTCCACCAACCAGCCACCTTCTTCCCCAGCTCCCTCCCTATCCCCATCACCTGCCTTCTCTGGAACTTACCCTGCTTTAGCCATATATCCCCCTGGCTTATCCCTCATGGTGGGGCCCTTTCATCAGGATCTGAGGGGGCTCTGGACCCCTGAAGACAACTTAAGCCAGCCCAGTCTGGAAAGGAATGGCAGTGGATGGTACAAAGCCTGTGGAAGGAGCGGAGGAGTCATCCTGCTCAACTGGGGCCATTCTCAGTTTCTCACTGCCCCTGAGATGCAGGCAAGCAAGGAGAGTCAAGTTGCCTGCGCATGCTGAGTGTGCGTGTTGCTTTGGTTCCTGGCCTGAATCTCTCTGTATCCAGTGACCTCAGCTGCACCGCCACTTGTGATTACCTTGGTGGCAGCATAGCAACAAGGAAGGCAATCCTCCCTCCCCAGAGGAGGACAGCGTCCACTGGGATGTCCTATCATTCTCCTACTAGCCAGCCACGATGACTCAGGCTCGTTTACAGACCAGGGTCACCAACATTGCAAGGGGTAGTGTTGCCACTGCACTGAAAGACCAGTGTAACTACAGGAATGCTACCTGAGGCTGTCAAGGCTGTGTCTGCTCATCTGTTTGGGAGCTGTTCTCTAGCTGCTTGTTACTGCACATTTTGCATTCTGGTTTGAAACAGATGTCTTGTTTATCACTGCTGATTCATGGTAGATTATTTGGCTTGTGGTGTGTGGATTATTCTGTGTGGTGAGACAGACTTTGAATTTTGCAACAGCACAGGCATGTGCCAGTGCACCAGCAGTTTTTGTGGTTTGAGCCTAAAAATAACTAGACTGCTAGCCTGAGAGCTGTGAGTGAAGTGAGAGATCAAGTTTGGCTTCTCCGAGCTGGTAGCAGGGTTGTAAACTGTAACTGAAGCAACAGCAGCAGTATTTTCTGGATGCAAGTGCAGCAGCAAGAGCAAAAGGGAAAACCCTAGGGAAAGTACAACATAACCCTACACCACTACAACCATGGCAGGCATTGATAGGGCTCCACTGTGAGGAAGTGGCAAGTGACATTGTTGCCCATCTGGACCATTGCTATGGCCATTATTTCAAGAGCAAATTAGTTTTTTTTATGTAATGTCTCTCAAATACATTGCATCCCAAATCACTTTGTAATTCAGTTGGCCATAGCCATAGGCTATTGACTGTCGTGGAACCCCAATTCTCATCGAGGCGTTTTCCTGATGAAAACTTGCTGCAGCGCATGAGCACGACAGACAGCGATGGCAGAGAAGGTACAGGAATAAGACATGGAGGGAAGGGTGCCCTGCCATATGTTTTTCATGTGACACAACCCTTTTCCTGTATAAAAACACAGAACTTTAATACTAAGGTTGGTGGTGTGTTACTGAATAAAGGAAATAAAACACAAGCATAAAAACAGAGCACTTTAACTTACACGGCAATGTTAGTTTCTATGTGAACATCTGAAAAGAAATCTGTTAGCAATCAACACAATTGGGATTATGACCCTGTGCATACATTTTGTGCAATACGATGTTTCCTACATACAACTGTCCCCCTTTAAAGAAACATCATTTACTGTATCTAGTTAGTTCCTGCTTGAACATTTCTTGCACAGAAAATTACATCCAGCATGCCTGCTGCAGATTTGGAGTTATGGTTTAAGGTCTATCAACCCTCTGACAATGTAATCAGCAGTGCAGCTGATGACAGGCTGAGGCACAAACTGAGCATGACATTGGCAGGGAAGAACCACATTAATTAAAGGTACTGATGGAACAGTGGTAACCCTTTCCATTCCAGGGGCTGCATGCATTTTCTTTTGTTCCTAAGAAACCTCAGAGACTTCTGTCAGTTTAAGAAAAAGTTAAGGAAAGGTCAGTGCATAACAGTATTTCTTAGGCATATGGCAAGCTTATTAATGTGAAGACTGGTTAACCAGAACTGGCTCTGGGACAGATTATATCCTTGTCGACGTGTGGTATGTGCTCACTTTCAAAAAACTGGTTAACAGGAAAATTGTAATTGCCAGAAAGAGTGTTCCAAAAGGGTTAATGCTGCAACCAGAACCATTTGTATACCACTAAATTGACTATATGTTGTTATATTTGGTAAATGCTATGTATGCTAGCACCACAGTATGCAATTATTTGAAATTTATTTCTGAGGCTCTCACGATCTCTGCATTTTCTCCCTTTTTAAACTCAATAACAAATACAGTATGTCACAATTTGGAAAACACACATCAGTATTCTCGTTGAAATACACACAACATGAGACATGTATTTAAACAGTCTGGAAACATATCCCTGAAAGATTCACTAAATCATCTCACATAGCGTATACCTTTTGAGACTGATCCAGTATGTGCTACAAACAATAGCCCAGTAGCAATAAGGCATAAGAACTGAAAGTATTTCAAAAGAATAAATCAACAGTCCCAGCCCTATATTAGGTTTAACAACTTGTCATATTTTTAACCCACACATAAAACAGGATTGGGACTAGAAAAAAGACAGCCCACATGAACCACAATAGAGCAGGTTTGTAATATAACAGTTCAAGGGTAAATAAAATGTAATTTTTCCCTAAAGTGTTTTGTACGCATGGCCCACCAGTGCAGCGGTAGTGCTACTGTTTACGACGCTGACAACCTGGGTTCAGAAGCGAGCCTAGGTGTCAGAGGGCCAGTCAGGGGGAGGCGGACTGAGCTTCCACACAACTGCTCTCCTGTTCCGGGAAGGTGGCTGGAGGCAGCCCGATGCTTGCCTGGCCCCTGGTGGAAGCTAGGGGGAAAGGCAGCTCAGGCCAATACGTCGGAGGCGGGGCAGACATCAACAAATGATGCATGGCAGCATGTGGCACACACCCTGATGTCCTTGCACACCGTGCCACCAGGGGGACAGGAAAAAATGGGATAATCCCTGGCTGGCAGGATGAATGCCACCTGCTGCAGGCCCCAAACCCAGCAACTTAGGCTCCTCTCACAATCTGGATCCAGTCCTGGTGGGTTAAGAGGACTCCTCATCACTCTACCAGGGAGAGCAAGCCCTGGGGGACTGTGGGAGAGGTAGGTCCTAAGGGAAGCCGAGGTGATGGGGCTAGGTGCAGTGGCAGGAAGGAGGGCCAGCCAGGGAAGGAAGGATAAAAAGAATAGCAAAAACAAAAAAATGAAAGTGTTGTGTATAGAGTGGTCAAGAAAATTAAAGACAATGAAATTTTTTTTTTTTACCTCTGACACTGGTTTCATAATTCCTTGTCTAGAACTTCATAAGGCATGAACATACAGTTTGAATAGAATTTGACAAAAAACATAGCCAAGAAAATGAAGGGAATGTAAAGTTCACCCCGACCATGATTCATAAGATTTCGTAGAAACTTTCCAGAGGTTTACATTCACAACGGGATTTTGATTTCACAAAATGTACAGAAGGTCACACTCCTCTTTGAGGAAATGTCTGGGCAGACTGGGTGGACCAAGTGGTCCTTTTCTGCTGACAAACTCTATGTTTCTATATTTGACTTTGGTTTTATAGTACATATTTTGCACAAAGTGTAAAAACTCGTCTTGAAAGGAATGAAACTTAGAGCACCTTAGTAGAAAAAAGGAAATGAATGAAAGGAATTGAACAACAATTTGTTAAGAAATTAAGAACAACACACTAGTAACTATTTTTCTCTTAAATTTTTCCAACATGTTTAGCAGCCTATAGTAGTTCTATCCCCCCATCAGAATTGGACCTCCTGTTCTCACCTGCATCCTTCTTCACCCTATCTGCAGGCCAATGCTGGACAATCTTTTCCAGAACCAATCTGTCAAGGCAGGCTTGCCCAGGTCCCAGACCCAGTGCAGCAGAGCACACAGGTCCATGCAGAGCTTTCCGTCTGCCCTTATTTACAATGTTCCCTAATGGTACTGGACACAAGACTACTGATGAGACAGTCTTGTATCAGGCAACATATGTACCAACATCAGGAGGCGCTACTGGTAGTGAATATCTAGCCCTCACAATGCCCCCTTCCCTCAAGCCCACCAGGAGCCCTCATGTAGTAGCAGGTCCAGACAGTCTCCCCAGTGGCACTGCATGTCCCTGGGGATCATGCTTGTCCCCCTGACAACCCAGTTGGGGCTCTAAGATTAGAAATCAGTCCTAGGTCCCCACATGGTAAGTGGCAGCCATTGGTCAACCTCCATAAATGTAACCTATTGATCTTGTATAGAAAACAACCTGTGCAGAATTTCTGAATAAGAGCACAGTCTGAGTTTCAAAAGAACTGGATGGCCAAAAAGGAAAGAAGAGAAGGAAAATATAAAAACATTTCGGTCATCCTAAGGGTCACATGCACTCAAGTGTTTTTTAATGAGTGTTGTTGAGTTCCTTAGTGAGCACATACACAGTACCAAGTTTAGAAAGAATCAGGTGCACTATTTAAGGAAATGCAAGAAAAATACCTAGTGAATTTTGACAGTCTGTAACCAAGTCATGTGGGCTACATACCAATGTGTACCATATGTTGAAAGGTGTTCATACACTAAGGTATTCACCCACCAAGTTTAAAATGAAGCCAATCAAAAGCAGCTGAGATAAAGGGCACGTTATCCTACTTTGACAACAACATTGATGGAAGGATGAGCACTGGACAAGCATACCTGTTTCTCCACCTCTCTTAATACCCTCCTTACAAGTTTCCCTCTCATCCCTTACCCTCTTCCTCTGCTTCCCACCACTCTCCTGTTTCCTCTCCTCCCTGTTTTCAATTACCACATAATGGCACTTATTGTATTGTCTGTGTATACTTTTCTCTTGCAATGCCTGTTTTCTCATATGTTTTCTGATCCTGTTTTTTACTTTTTCCAAACTGTATTGACTGTATTATACCAAACAATGTTTCTCTACACCCTAAGTTTGGACTGTATGTGATTCCCCTCCTAACTGTGTTACACATCTCATGTGCTGCGTCACGTGTATGCTCATGTATTTCAAACTGTATTCTACTGGGTCGTGCCTGAAAATAGGCATTCTTATGCCTAGTGCACCCACCCAGTTACCAAAAGCAAATAAATAAATAAATACTGCAGCATAACTTATTGACTTTGTTTAAAAATTGGTACCTATCGTTCATAGCTGGGGCATTAAATACCAAGTCATATCAGAATTTAGGGACAGCAACAGTTTACATTTTTATTAATTAAAACACAATTCTTTTTACTAAAAGTAAGAATAGTGCTCCAGTAAGTGTCACGGTACCAAGAGTTGGATGGATTAACAGAATTTTGAGTCACTTTACCACCCACACATCCTCCCCCATTCTTTCTGGTCCCCACTGAACTTCAAGAAAATTAGTAGGCATGGAAACAGAGGCCATGGTGACCAATTATTGGTGGATAGCCATGCCTTGGTTTTTGGTGATAATGATCAGACCCATGTTAATTGATTATCTTCTGATGCTGGACAAGGCAGCTTCAATAACAATTCACCTCCTATCAGTGATGTACCAGTCAGCAGTGTCAAGTTCCCTGCTGATCACCTTTCATATCTCAGGAGATCATTTATGGAGGCAGGGTTTTCAGAAGAAGCTTGTGCCTTCTTATTTACTGCCAGGAAGACAAAAAAATCAATGAACAATCCTTATGACAAAATACACAGAAAATGTGCTAATTGGTCCCAAGGCAAACATTCTGGTTCCTTTTCAGACATTAAACCATTACTATTGAATTCTCTTACAGAAAAATATGATACAGCCTTAAAAGTAGCTACCCAAAAAAATGACATCCCAGCTCCCTCATCACTTCTTCCAGACATTAAAAATTCAAAAGGCTTGACTTTACTTATGATAGCAATTACTTTAGCAACTGCTTGGCCTAAATATGCCAAAGTGTGAGAAGTGGATAACTTTCTAACAGCGTCTTCTATTATATATTTTTTTCTTTCTATTTTTTCCCTCCATTTCTCCTCGCCAGCTACCAGGTCCTTCTTCTACCTGGCCAAGCCCTTCTACCCACCCTAGGAGTCCTCCAAAAGTCGAACCCACCACCAGCCTCTGCTCAACATCCTCTCCAGAGTCCTGACTGTAACCCATAGTTTGTCCCCTGTAAGTGGAACCCACAGGTTCTTCAAGTTGGGAGGAGGTTACTTCACTCAATGGTCCAGGTCTGGGAGGAGCCAGTGAAGCACTGGAGGAGTCGGAAGGGCCCTAGTGTGGTGTAGAGGGCAGGGTGGCTTCATCTATCTGGGACTGCTGAGGGTATTTTGTCCCACTAAGCCATGCCCAATCTTTCCCAGAGTGTGGCCCAGAGAAGCAACCCATAAGAAAGCCTATCAGGGTTGTCGAATGGGTAGGTGAGTGCTGCCCTACCTTTGGAACTCCCTTGCCTGCCCCACTCTGGGCATGTGATGCCTTCATATCACTCTGTAGGGAAGCGGGTATATGCCATTAGAAGACCACTTCAAAGGGACCACTTATTCCTTCCTTTATGACAAACCCTCCACCTGGGCCACCGGGAGGTAGTCATGTAATAAAAGGAAGTAGACAACCATGGGAGTGGTCATGTAGCAGAAGAAGGGGCCCTCCCTCTTTGAGGCAGAAGATGTCTGAGATGGATGTCAGAACCCTGCCTTGCTGGTTGCACTAGATATCCCAGGAGTAAAGTAATGCCATTTTGTGATGACCTCAAGCACTGTGGGAGCTGCTTGATCACTGGGTAAGAATCAAACAGTATGCAAATAGTTTATAATAACTGGTGACCATCAATTACACATAAAAATCTGAGACTGTCAACCTCTGTTATACTCACCCATGTATAACAGGAGATGTAGCTATAATGGAGTTTGGGCAACCTAAAGCTGGCAATCACAAACAGCTAAGTCGTGAGTTGACATTTCACGAGCTGTTTCTGTCTGTTTTCAACTATCTCGTGCTGTCTTGAATACTGTTGCCTTCCCACTCATTAAGTCTGTCAGAGAAAAGACAGTTCATCACAGCCATGCTGCCTTACGTTGTTGAATCTGTGCTGCCTCTGTGTCACATTTTATCTTCAATAAATGTCCAGTTAGTGCAAATTCTCTGTCAAAATTCCTTGCCCAAATTAAATCTTCAAGTGACATTACTTCTTTTATTCTACTATGTCCTGTCTTCTGAACCAAAATGAAAATTTCCCTTTAAATGGAATAATACTGTAGTTAAATATCTAAGAATGTATGTACCCAACAACCTTGATAATTTAAAATTACTTAGTTATTAGTTATGAACCTTTCATGCAACAAGTCACGTTGGACCTCCATAATTGCTTTCAACTCCCCCTTGGTTTCTTTTTCAGAGACGAGGCTGTTTGAATGATAGTTCTACCTCAGATTCTTTATTTGCTGCATACACTCCCAATCCTTCAATGTATGCTATGTTTTAAAATGTGCGACAAAATAGTCTTCAGATTCCTACAGGGACAGCAGCACCCAAGAATTAGATTTGTCTCTCTCTGGCTTCCTCGGTAAGAGGGAACGGTAAACCTTCCAAACTTCTGTGATTATGCCCTGGCAGCACAGTTATGTATCGTCTGTTGCTGGTTATCTAATCATTACTAAGCTCTATAGAAACATACAGAATTTCACCTTAACAATGACTTTGATACTTGCAAATAATTATTTTTCCACCCCGGGTAGTGCTTGAACTAGTGATATTACGAGATTTATAGCTACCACACTGACCCAATGGATTAGATTTGCTGTAACCACTGAAGTTTCTCAACTGCTATATTTCTTTTGTGCCATTACTTATCATTCTGATTTTCTCCCACTACAGATTGACCACACTGTTTTTTTAATACGCCTGCCATGCCCACCAGAGCTCCATTCCTTTAGGCCCCCATACCACCCCTCTTCTTGGATCACTCCTCCAGGGCTCACTCCTACCCAGACCTCTACAGCCATGAGGGACAACTTGTCCCTGCTGGGGGCCTCTCCCAGCCATCGCTGCAGTTCATCTCCTAAGAGCACTTGACTTCCCTCTCCAATTTTCTGGCTTGCCCACACCAGGGGCCACACCATGGCATAGTAGAGGATCACTGCATGCAACTCTGGAGGGGGCGTGCCCATCAAGTACCCAGAGGAGGGACCAGGCATTGGGAAGACCAGAGAGTCTGTCATCTGGCATACTGGTGTGACATTTTCCCTGTTTTGTTCTCTCCCACCCAGCTCCCCGTACTCGCACACATGTGACTGTCCTGTGGGTGCCTGATTGAACCTACTGTAGTCACCCATGCCATCACCAGCACCTTCATAAGCTACCATGACCAGCATCTGCAGGGTGACACTGTGAGTCCCACCCCAGATAAGAGTGTCCAAAGGATACTTTTAACCCTCCCTGCCAGCCTCCACTTCTGATGGCCCAGGTGTGGAGCATGAAACTGGGTTGGCAGCATGCAGGAGTGACTACACTTTTTACCATCCGAGGCAGCAAGGACTCACCCATCTTTTTCAATTCATGGATGAGCAGGGCGTCCTCCCCTTTCAATCTCTACAAGACATATATGGCCTGACAGGAAAGAAACACTTTTGATAGCTCTTCATTAGGACATATTTATTACATAACACCTGGTGAAGCTTGAGGCTCTTGAACCCTTCCCCACACTGCTGTTAAGGATGATCAGGGTACCTCAAAGGAAGAAAGTCTTCAGCATCTTATTGGTCGTCACACATATAAGGGTCTTCAATATGTAGGGTGGCATGCCTCTGAATACATCTTAAACCACTGGAACCATGAGATAAGTACCACCGATTCATATGCCCCATGGACTAAATTATCTCTCTGACAGCTTTAGAAATAACAACTTCTAATATGTGATGTGAATTCACCTGAAAGTCTCGATGACAATACTTCTGTCCTCTCTTAATCCAAGCTATATACTGCATATGACTTTGGAGTAATAGATTATGTTGGCATAAGTATGGTTTTGAAAATGTTGACAATACCCCCATCCTCTGGGGGTGTCTGACTCTATCAATTTTTTGTTAGGAACTCATGTGATTAGTTTGGGTCACTTTCACTGGTCCTAGAGCTTGTCTCTCCCTTTGTGGTACTCTTGTCCATCCCACCACAAGGGACTGGACTAGGACCTCAGTCCACTGCCCCAACCCTTCTCTTATTTATTTATTTATTTATTTTTATTTAAGTCTCGGATTACATATACCTTTGAGCTAAGAACTCTTTTACAAAGGTTCCGCGTCAGTAGAAAGGACAATAGATTAAACAGGACAGTAAAGTATGGTACAATAAAGTGTAAATAGGAGGTACAAAACTCATAATGGACATAAAATCATAATAGAGAGTCAACATAAAACAACAGAGACACATTATGGTAATCAGTTTCAGGCACAGGAAAATGGATACAACACATTGATATTGGCCAGCAGGCATTGTCAAGACAAACAGGGAACAGGGTCTAGGAAGGGATGTGGGAGGGTGGACTGGAAAGAGTAAGAGAGGACGGTGGGAGTGGAGGACATGAGGAGAGGTGGGGACAAGGGGAGGGTGGTAAGGGTGGAGAGGAGGTAGGGGGATACAGGAGGAGGGAGCGGAGGCAAGAACACTAAGTTACTATGAAAGAGGTTGAGTGCTAAGGTTGAGGTTTGGGAAAACAGGGTTAAGGGAGACAGTCATGGGTGCTAGCTGTAGAGAGTAGTGATGGAAGCTTGACTTTGAAGGGCCCAGCTTAGTTTCAGATGTCACTGTTGAGATCATTCATCCAGAGGGGGGCCCTGTAGATGAATGATCATTGACCCTGGGTGGTTCAGCAATGAGGGACCTGTAGGAGCTGAGAATTAGAACCTCGGGTGCAGCGTGGATTATGAGGGGGGCTTAGAAGACCTTGTACTCCAGCTGGCAAGAGGCCTAAGGTTATTTTCTAGGCCATGAGGCAAGTTTGATATTTGATGCAATTTTTAAGCTATAGCAAACTGGTAGGGCGTAGAGGTCACACGTCTGGGTGAGATGGTGGGCTTCTGAGACGAGATGATATGCCTTGTTAAGATCAGTGGAGATACGCCGGAAGGCGGTATCAGTCGCAGAGCCATTGATAATCAGTCCATTGTCAATTATAGATATAATAGAGCTCTGCACAGCTATCCTTAAGGCTTCAGGGGTTAGAGATCGCCTGTGTTTGTAGACTAGACCAATACAAATATTTGCAGCTTTAGAAATGTCATGTATATGCATCCCATATGATAGGTTGCTGTCTATGGTGACTCCAAGATACTTAAAGAATTGTACCTGTTTGAGGGCAGTACCAAGGCAGTTAGTGATAGTCAGAGGATGTTTCCTGTGCTTATTATGGGAGCTGATGAAGAGCATATGCTTAGTTTTTTTATAGTTTAGTACCAACCTGTGATGACTAAACCATTTCTCTACCGAGGCAAATCTGAGTTGTAGCTGGTTCTCAAGGGGTATAGGTTCTGAGTGAGTTGTGTAAATTATGGCATCATCTACAGTACGTAGAGTAGGATATGTTCAGGGCAGGAGCTTGGGAGACTGTTTAGGAAGAGACTTAATAGGAGTGGGCTCAGGCTAGACCCTTGAGGAACCCTAAAGCGAACAGGTCTTGAGTCAGAGAGAACGTCGGCAATTTTGAGTTGTTGAGTGCGGTTGTCCAGATAACTTTTAAACCAGGAAGTGGAGTCAGAGGAGAGCCCTGCATTAAGTAGTTGGTCCAGTAGTAGAGGGTGATGGACCATGTCAAATGCTTTTGTCAAATCGATGAAGGCAGCACCAACTAATTGACCATGGTCCAGGGAGCTGTGTATAGAACTGGTGAATTCCATAAGGGCTGAGGTGGTGCTATGCCCTTTTCTGAACCCATGTTGTTGAGCACATTGGATCTTATGTTTGTCAAGATAATCCGTAAGCTGGTCAGCTACAATGCATTCAAGAGCCTTAGAGAGAGGTGATAATTTGGAGATAGGCCGGTAGTTCATGTGAAGAGTCCTGTCTCTATTTTTCTAGACCAGGGTAATCGTGGCTGATTTCCATTTATTAGGGAAATGTGCGAGTCTGAGTGAGAGGTTAAAGATCCAGTTAAAGGCACTAACACTTCCTCAAGGGTGAGGGACAGCAGTTTGAGGTCAAGGGAGTCCCCACTGTGTCTAGATTTCCCAATTGCTTTACCAATGTATTTTCGGGCTTCATGCAATGAGACTTGTTTGAAGTAGAATGGCAGGTGACTGATCATTGGGGGAGAGTTTACAGGATTGGCCAAGATGACATCTGCATCAACAAAGTTAGGTGGAAGAACACTGCTAAGGTCCGTGAATGCATTATTAAAGGTATTGGCAATAATTAGGGGGGTCCAGAGTTGGAGTCCTGTCAATGTCAAGTAAAGTGGGTGATGTTTTTTTTTTTTTCCAGTAACCTCTTTGATATTATCCCAGAAAGCTTTACCATAGCCCCATGTGTCAGTAAACACTCATTTGTGGTATTTATTGTTTTCAAGGCGGATGGACCTTGTGCAATCATTCCATGTTGTTTTATATTTTTGAATGTCTGATAGCATGCCGGTGGCTCAAGCCCGGTGCCAAAAGTGGTCCCCACATTTCAAATGAGCTAATAAGTCTGCAGAGAGCCAAGGTTGCAAGAGCCTTTGATTTTCCACTTTTTTAGCGGAGCATGGGCGTCACAGGTAGCATTAAAGGTGTTGATGAAATAATCAAGTGCCGTTTTGACATCCTTCGCACTGTCGATGGAAGTCCAATCTTGCACTCTTAGGAGGAATTTGAGGGGTTCAAGATGACCCCATGCTAGGACCCTGCTGGTGAGTGTCTTTGGTGGAGGTTTGCAGAATTTGTTTGTCCATGTGCAGA
Organism: Neoceratodus forsteri; assembly: GCA_016271365.2. Lineage (NCBI taxonomy): Eukaryota > Metazoa > Chordata > Ceratodontiformes > Ceratodontidae > Neoceratodus > Neoceratodus forsteri. The sequence continues at coordinate 1,037,049,004 of CM057450.1, read as the reverse complement.
TGATCGGGGAATGGTCACTGAGTGTGCCTAGAAGGACAGTAGTGTTAGTAATGTGATCAGGAAGACTGGTTAGGACCCAGTCTAGTGGGCTACTTGTTTCCATTTTGTAGTTTGATCTAGTTGGGGAGTTAACCAGCTGGGAAAAGTTTGTGGCAGAGATGGCGTCCCTAAAGCTCCCATTCTCAGGTGCAAGCCAACTAATATTAAAATCTCCCCATCAGAATTAACTCCGAGCCACGAGGTTGTTTTCTCATAAAGTTCATGACAGAATTGAGACCCTTCCCCTGTACTTTAGGAGGGATGTACACCGATGCTACAGTAAGTGCCTTATTATGGATACCTAGCAGAATTTTGATGTCTAGTATTTGTGTGGTTGAACCAGCAGTAGGTACCAGCAGGGGGTGTCCCATGAGTGACTCTTTGAGATAGATTGCATATCCTCCTCCTCTCTTGGTAGTCCTGTTCAGTCTGAAGATGGTGTAACCTGGCAGAACAATAGTCATGTCAGGGATTTTTGGTGTGAATCATGTTTCAATAACTGTCAGGATGTCTGGACTGTGCTGGTTAACAAAGACTGGTAGAGCATCCAGTTTAGGGAGGTGACTGCAGATGTTCATAGCTGCTAAAGTAAGTAACCCAGGCTGCATTAAAGAGGCTGCCTTATTTGGTGGGCTGGGGCCAGTGTTTGGGTGAATATTTGCAGACAGCAGTAACAACATAACTATAAGTTTTAGCAGGCATAATCTTAACTACCTGTAGGTAAGTCTTGCCATCTGCCTCTGTCTGGTGTCCCAGTTTAGCTGTTGTCGGCTTTCCCAGAGGGTGGGCATGAGGGATAGAGGGGAGAATGATAAAGTATGGGTGGATGTTACCCATCCCTGATGGTAAGCGTCAAACCAGTCATAAGGCATAGAGCTACTATGTGCTGAGAGAGGATCGGAGGTGAGAGTACCAGGAGTAAGGCAGATTTTATTGAGCACGTAACAGGGAGGTTGGGAGGGGTAGCAGGCTCCTGGTAAGCTAGTGTGTGAAATTACTAATGTGAGCACAACTAGGTGAGGGAGCAGATGAGTCAGCATCATTGTATTTAGGTAGGTACTTGATGTGCCAAATGGAATAGGAGCCCCTAGAGGCAGCTATGTATAACCTGCTAATGGCGGAGTGGATACAGTAAATTTCACTCCTACCAGATATACAGTATAGCCATCTAGCGGCTGGAGAATATAATTTGCTAATGGAAAAGTCAGCAAAAAAAAAATATAGTAAAAGAAATTTAGGCAGCAGAGAGATGAGCTCCAGGGTAAGGTGCGAGGCAGTTCAAATCCCCATAAGCTGAAGCCAATCAGGGAGAGACGGAGTACAGAATCTGCCTATAGTAGACCCAAATACAGGCACCATCCACCAACTGAGTTCACAGCTAGCAAGCTGGGCTGGAGCTGCTTTCTTAAACCATACCTGGATCCTTGCTCTTGAGGGCAGGCTGGGGAGCACTTAGCGGCTGTCTGTGTTCAGCACCAGACCGCTAGTGCAGAAGATGGAACCCCCTCAGGGAATTCTGAAGACAGAGAGAAGGAGGGAAGGGAGGAATCAACCTATATGCACCGACAGGACAAAGTCCTCAGAGACTGGGAGGTGGGGGAAGTAAGGAGACAAAAGAATTCAATAACAAGGTGAGAAATTAAGGGTGCTTAGTTATCCAGAGTGTGAGAGAATGGCTCTGGGAGTGGCTGGTATTAGGCACCAGCAGTGTCACCAGTATACAGGAGGAAAGGCAAGCGGGGGGGCTGCAGAAGAGGGAAACAGCGATTTAGCAATGAGACAAAGCGGTTTTTAACTTTCAAACTTTGTTAATATTTAAATAGCTTAAGGTAGATGAAACACTCCAAAAATGCTATAGTTTCTTACTCTTAAATCAAAAATGGTAGTAGTTCCCTACACTAACAGTTCAAATTCAGCAGTGGATACATTAGGCGCAATACAGATTCAGTTGCAAAAAAAAAACAATGGATTGTAAAAGAAATTTAGGCAGCAGAGAGATGAGCTCCAGGGTAAGGTGCTAGGCAATTCAAATCCCCATGAGCTGAAGCCAATCAGGCCAATCAGCCAATCGATTAGCAGCTAAGAAATCACAACCAAGCTCCGGCAGCAGCCACAAACCCTAATGATGGCAGAACAGTGGCCTGTACTTAAAAAATGTATAAAGTTGAAAAGCTAGTGTATTACCTGTGGGAATGATCACTCCAGTTCCAAGTACTGTGGCAATGATGGGTCTTCCACCTTATGACTGCTGATCCCAATGTCATACCGTAGAAGAAAATTGATGAGATATTCTTTACCTATTGTACATGTACAGGTACCTCTAGCACTGATGCTAAACCTCAGAATGCATTGATAGTTTGCTATAGATGGGATCAGTATTGATTTAGTTTATGAACTCTCAAAATCCGCTTTTGAGGCAGTAGAAATTTCAGATTATTAGTTGTGCTTGGTAATGGTCTTAGTTTTGTACATGCCTCCAGAGTGTTTCCATAATAACCTAATGTGTTGTTACTGATGACCCTGCACATTGAACTGCATTTAATGTTTGTGTTTTCATTGTAAAAAAACTCAATAAAATCTATATTTTAAAAAATCTGTTCTCACTAGTTTGTATATAGAATTAAACAGGAGGAGGTGGGTAACTCAGATTTTTTATACCTTGATAAACCACTCAAGATTTGCTCATGTCATTTATTAGGTATTCTAAACCTCGAGTATGTAAAACATTCGTGTTACACATGGTTTGTCTTTTTCCCATAGAAACACTGCCCCTTTAAAAGTTAATAAAACCGTCTGTCGTTTTTTTTTCCCCATTGGGAAACTGGATTGTAATTTTGTTGTTATAACCAGCTGGTTATAACTGTGAACACATGCCCAGTTTCCTTAGCTCGCACATGCACTAACCATGATATTCCTAATTTCTGCGCCATTCTCTGTTGTCCACGCTCCTCAGTGCTGTAAAGTTCCCCTGCAGAAGGAGTCGGTGGGAAGTTATTTTTCCTAAACACAAATATCACTGGCAGGGCTGCAGCTATGAATTTTGGGGCCAGGGACAAGTCACTTGAAAAGGGCCCCTGTTTCCCAAACCAGCTAATGCCAGGGGTAATGCCAGCTCTTCAGGTGGGCCCCTCCTGAGCTTGGGGCCCCGGACAACATCCCCACTTTTGCTCCTATCACTGTGGCCCTGATCACTGGGCACAACAATTGTTCACTTTCGGTATGAAATCAATGGAAAAAAAAAAAATAAACACTGGTTTTACACTTACAAGCCAATACAGACCGTGCACAAGAGAACCCCAGCAGTCCATAGCTTGACTCCATGAGACAATTCACTTGTTTTGCATAATTGCTGTGGTGAAAAAATTATCCCAGCAATTATAAGTTAATAAAGGATGGGTAGGTGAGTTAAAAAGGATTTTACACACATTTCCTGGGGTGGATGCCTAAACCCTCGAGCTTCACTCTCGGGGTTTATGTGGCATCCCACCCTGAGGATGTATGTAAAATCCTCATCATAACCATCTACCCATCCATTACTCTTTATGTAATACCACCGCTCTGATGTCAGGAAGTCATATTACCATCCATCAATCTGACATCTGATCAATGGCATTATGACTTTGAGTCTTTGTTTCTGTTGTTGTCATGCTGCATACAATTTTCGAATCAGCACTCACAGATTCAAGCCGTGGCTCAGCGTGTCTTTTCCAAGAGGTGATTTCTGATAGTAAGGGAACAGCAGGCGACACCACTTCATGGATGCGTCTATATGCCTCAACAAAAGTAAAATAAACAAAACCATACACAGTCAAGCAAACCATAAATAATACAGCATCAAATCCATAACAAAATTAGCTCTCTGCCATGCTGGTATTCCATCAAAGAACTATGGTCCTATACATACAATAGTCAAAAGGAAAACAAAAAAAAACAGGAAAACAAAATATGTAGAGTCCAAAGACCAAACCATGTGCTTCACTTGGTATACTCACTGTCTAGTCAAGTAATATCTTTGCAATAAATCTTTAATAACATTATTATATAAACTCTTGTCTGGAAAACCTGTTGTAAGGCTAGAACTATATCTGACACAGTGTCCTGGTGTCTAGTCATCTTTTTCTGGCTAGTAAAGATGTATTCTGAAGAAGTGTAGGGGAGTTTCTTTGGTATCATGGCCAACATTCGCCCATCAACAAAACAGGTCCATGTAACACGCCCGCCTACACACACGCACACACATATACCTGGAAATATGCTGTCTCATCTTAGTGTACCTCTTCTGGTCAAAAATTCCATATAAATAATTCACCAAATCCTAAACTGTAAAGTTACATGCCTCACTGCACCACACAGACATTCAGGATATAGTTCCTAAGCTGTTTTTTTTTTTTTTAAACTCTCAGATCCTTGTTTACTGATTCCCTGTTCCAGGGACACTGACAAGCTAGGAGCTCCATGCTCACACACACAAAGCCTGCCACAGCAGCAGCAGATCCTGTATGATGTTCCCCCTGCCCATGTTGTCATCGCTACACTGCATGGGTGCCAGAACATGGGAAAAAGTGTGGGGGGGGGGCTGTAGTAATAACACAAGAGACTATGACTGCTTCCCTTTTGGCTTTGCATGCATTAAAGGGGCACTTTGAGTGCTCACAGGCAAAAGTGTGGGGGCTGCCACCCCTCTCGCCCATAGGTTCTGGCATCTATGGGAACCCAAGTGGCAGTGTTGTAGCAATGGCAGCTACCCTCCACACCTGGAGTAAGAAAACTTCCTCTGGGACACTCAGTCTTACTACCACCCTCCTGGCCATCCTCCAAAGGCCAAAGCTCGTTCCTGAACTCGTGCCACCAGCATCACAGCAGTAGCACCACTGCAGTGCTGATAGCCCAGCCCATGCCCCTGGCATCACAAGTGATAGCCCTACCACAGTGGTGATAGTCCAGCCCATGTCACCAGCATCACAAGCGGTAGCCCTACCACAGAGCCGATAACCCAGCCCGTGTCACTGGCATCACAAGTAGAAGCCCTACCGCAGTGCCGATACCCTGCCCATATCACCAGCATCACAAGTGGTAGCCCTACCGCAGTGCTGATAGGCCAGCCCATGTCACCAGACTCACAAACAGTAGCCCTACCTCAGTGCTGATAGTCCAGCCCGTATAACCGGCATCACAACGGTAGCCCTACCACAGAGCTGATACAGTAGGCCAGCCCATGTCACCAACATCACAAGTGGTAGCCCTACAGCACTGCTAATACCCTGCCTGTGTCACCAGCACCACAAGCGGTATCCCTACGGCAGTGCTGATAGCCCAGCCCATGTCACCAACATCACAACTGGTTGCCCTACCGCAGTCCTGATAGCCCAGCCTGTGTCACTGGCATGTGTCATCACAATCAGTAGCCCTAACACAGTGCTGATAGGCCAGCCCATGTCACCAGCATCACAAGTGGTAGCCCTACCGCAGTGCTGAAAGCCCAGCCCGTGTCACCAGCATCACAAGCAGTAGCCCTACCACAGTGCTGAAAGCCCAGCCCATGTCACCGGACTCACAAACAGTAGCTCTACACCAGTGCTGATAGGCCAGCCCATATCACCAGACTCACAAACAGTAGCTCTACTGCAGTGCTGATAGGCCAGCCCATACAGGACTAGCTTTTCAGTAAAAGATTCACACAGACCACATATCATAAAAGGAGAGGGTTAACTGGAAAATATCTCCTCCTAAAATATAGCTCCAACAAAACAGAAAATATATGTAGAAAATAGCTCCTACAATCGCTATGCCTATTACTCAACTCCTTGATCTCTCTTTTTCCCCTGCCACAGTTCCTGAAGCCTGGAAACAGGCTATGGTCATCCCTCTCCCTAAAGGTGGAGTGGAGATCCTTTTCCTCCTGGTAACTTCTGTTCTTTCTTTGTTCTTCCCACTCTGCCTAAGTTAAAGCAACACCTATTCTCTCATTGCTGTCCTCTTTCATTCACTCCTCCTCCTCCTCCTTCACTCCTTTCCAGTCTGGTTTTAGGAAAGCCCACTCCACTTCCAGTTCTCTCCTCCAGCTCACTGACTCCATCCTTTTGCCGGTGAAGCATGCCTCTCTGAACCTGGTCCCAACAGGCGGGACCAAGGCCAAGAGTAGTACCAAAGGCATGGGCATAGGAAGGCTGGACAGCCTTTCTCAGGCAAAGTGGGGGCATATGCACGACGGGGCCAGGCTAGTCATGGACCAGTTTTAAAAACAGAAGCCTGCAGACCTCGTGAAGCAGGGGAGGCACCACATCACTGGGAAAGGCACAGTGCACCACTGGCAATGACAGGAGGCTCACAAAGAAGGTTCTGTAAAGCAGAAAGTGACCGCTCACCAAATCCTGGCTTCTGGGGGCTACAGGGGGGCGGGAGGGGTGAGAGAGGCAAGAGAGTCACCATTCATGGGACAAGATGGTGGGAGAGGCACTGGGCGCCACTGCTGAAGGCCTGGACCTGCAGAAACTGGCCAGAAAGGGAGAACCCTATCTCAGTCTGCGGAAGTGAGGCAAGGGACCGAGAAGGATAGGAAAGGCTGAGATTTCACTGTACAGGAGGCCCTGCCAAAGCGAGGACCCAAGAAGATGATTTGAGGACAGAGAGAATGCCAAAAGCCACTCAGGGCTCCGTCTGGAGACCTGGGGGGTACTGACCATGGTCTGATCACCTCCACCATCTTTGCTGATTTGGTTAAAGCTGTGGCAGACCCCCTCCTTCTGGACAAGCTTAAGCAGCAGACCTCTCTGCCTCCTCCGTCAGTTAATTCTACTCCTACCTTGAGGGCAGGTCACAAGCCCTCCCAATCATGTGATCCGTATCTCTCCCCTTCCCCCCAAAAAAAATCCCATCAGTTCAGACATCCCTCAGAAGTCTGTCTTGGGCCCCATTCTCTTTTCCATATTCTTGTATGACCTCCCCTCTGTCTGTTCCTCTGCATCCATCAATATGTATGCTGATAATGCATTGATCTTAGCATCTGGCACCTCTTCTCATGAACATACTACCTAGTTATAGCTGGATTTTGACAATATTCAGTGCTGCTTCTCCTTACACCAACTGTACCGCAATTTCAAAAAAACAGTTTCCATGACATTTGGCACCAGACAGAGGCTTACTAGTCTCACCTCCCTTCCATTACTCCGCACCCTTGATGGTGCTGTAATTCAGGAAGTATCCTCCTTTAAGTGCCTCAGAGTCTGACTGGACTATCACCTTGATTTCTCAGTCCAAATTGATGCCATACACCACAGGTTCCACCCCAAGCTTGGTGCACTATACAGGATCAAAGGGAGTATCCCACTTCCTGCCTGCTGTGAGATTGTTCTAAAGATGATTCTCCCTATTTTTGACTATAGAAATATAGAAACATAGACTTTGACAGCAGATAAGGACCACTTGGCCCACCCAGTCTGCCCATTTCCCTACCTATTGGATAAGCTGCAGATTCTAGTTAACCAACAGCCTACTTCTTGCCACCCCCCACTACAATTGCCTTGTGTCTGTCCCATGCATGTTTGAATTCCCCCACTGTTTTAGCCCCAACAACCTCCACGGGAAGGCAGTTCTATGCATCCACCACTCTCTCTGTGAAAAAAGATTTCCTCACATTACCCCTGAGCCATCCCCCCTCTATCTTTAAATTGTGTTCCCTTGTTCTTACACATCTCTTTTTCTGAAAGATGCTACCCTCCTGGACTTTGTCGATTCCCTTGAGGTACTTTAACGTTTCTATCATGTCCCCCCTGTCCCTCCTTTCATCAAGGGTATACATATTAAGCTCTCTCAGTCTCTCTTCATATGATTTCTGATGCAGACCCTGCACCATTTTAGTTGCCCTCCTCTGGACTGCTTCCATCCTGTCTATGTTCTTGCGTAGATGAGATCTCCAAAACTGCACACAGTATTCCAGATGGGGTCTCACCAACTGTCTGTACAGAGGGATAACCACTTCTCTTTTTCTACTTATGATGCCCCTTCCTATGCATCCCAGTATCCCCCGGCTCTCCTTACTGACTTCTCACATTGCTTACCAACCTTTAGATAATCTGATATGATTGCACCCCAAGTCCCGTTCCATTTTTGTTGTTGTTAGTACCTTCCCTGCTATTGTGTACTCTTCTCCTGGGTTTTTGTTTCCCAGGTGCACTACTTTGCACTTCGTTGCATTGAATCTAAGTGCCATATGTCTGACCATTTCTCCAACCTTGGCAAGTCCCTTCTCATCCTTCCTATCCCCCCTTGTGTATCAACTCTGTTACAGATCTCTGTATCATCTGCAAAGAGGCATACCTTTCCCTCCAGACCCTCTGCAATGTCACCTATAAAGATGTTAAAGAGGACTGGACCCAGTACTGAGCCCTGAGGTACTCCACTAATGATCCCCCTTTCTTCGGAATGTGTTCCACTCACTATTACCTTCTGTGTCCTGTCGTGCAGCTAGATTGCAACCCAGGCTACCACCCTGGGACCCACTCCCAGGCTGGCTAACTTGATTGTTCCCCATCTATGGTGACATAGTTTCCAATGGTGCTCCCAGATCCTCCCTTGCCAGACTCGACACCCTCCTTCACTCCTTTTGTCATTTTGCCTTAGACTGTCCCCCTGGTACCCATCACTGCTCGCTCTACTCTCTCCCTCCCCTCTCTTGATGCCAGCTGTCTCTTCCACTGTGCCTCCTTCATATCCCAATTCTGGTTTGGTTGCCTTCCCTCCTACCTTTCATCCATCCTATCCTCTCACACTCCTCCCTCCTACCCTCTCCGTAGCAATGTCTCCCATTTCCTTTCTGTTCTACTCAGGAAATCTAGTGTTGGTCAAGCTGCCTTCTCATATCACTTTCCTAAACTCTGGTCCACCATTCCGCAGTCAATCCACTCTGCCTCTTCTCCCTTAAATCTCTGCTTCATGGCTTTTATACTTCCACCTGCAACTGTCCATGGCATCTTACTTTATCTGTCTACTTCTCCCCTACTCATATTGCCCTGGCCATATTGTTCCCCAATGCATACTAAGATAATTTCCGCCTGCCTGTCCAAACTCAATTGTTATCTACCCATGTACCTTGTATTGTTTTGCCTTGTAATGCTTAAGATAATGCACTTTTGATGTATTGTATTGATTATATAAGACCACTGTTTTGTAATGCTGTTAATTATAGCTTATATGTTCTCCTTCTGTACTATCTTCCATATCCCTCCCCCCAGGATGCATCTGAAAATTAGCTGTCATCAGCTTAGGATGTCTCTCTAGGTAAAACTTTTGAAATAAATAAATAACAACTATATCATCAGTTGCAGCAGGATAATAGATTAATGCATGAATATGTAACCTTGAAGTAGGGCTACTCTACCTGTTTTCTCAACAGTTATGAATCTGCTGCTAGTGCTGTACATACATCTGCATTCTAGTGATGATTTATAGTCACTGAAAATATTTTAATTTAAGAACTGTTTGATTGTCTATTTCTATTACAGAGGTTGTAACAGCACAGTCCATTCAAAAACCAAATATGATACACAATACAGAAGCACAATCCTGTGCACAAAGTGTGTGACAGTGATTAATTTTCCTGAGCTGAATGCTTTACTTCCAGTAACTAATTTGAGATAGCTGCAGCTTTTTTCATCATAAATAAAAAGATAAATCTGTTGTTTTGGGGCTGAGGTAATTAATAAAACATCTTCATATTAGTGGTTCTAAATTATAACTCCATTAAAAAATGTCTCTTAGCAAGGTTGCTGCAGGGCTTGCAGATCAAAGCTGCAACATTGCTGTTAAGCTGGAGCCATAGAAGCTTAAAGAAAAGGATTTTGCTTTGGCTATACTGCTCTCAGTTCTGTGCTTTGTTATTTTGCCTGGAGAAAGCCCACTGAGCTGCACTTCAGTTTAAAAGGGGGTAATGGAAAACAATGGAGAGCACACAGTAACAGTAATCAATGCAGTCATAATAAGCATCAAATGCACACAAACCCATGCACTCCAAGGTTGCAATGCACTGAGTTGCAGGAGAAGTATCCATCTCAGCTACCTCCTGCCTCAGAGAGTGCTGTGGGCAGCAGGGACAGTATCCATCTCAGCTACCTCCTGCCTCAGAGAGTGCTGCGGGCAGCAGGGACAGTATCCATCTCAGAAACCTCCTGCCTTACAGAGGGCTGCGGGCAGCAGGGACAGTATCCATCTCAGCTACCTCCTGCCTCAGAGAGTGCTGCGGGCAGCAGGGACAGTATCCATCTCAGAAACCTCCTGCCTTACAGAGGGCTGCGGGCAGCAGGGACAGTATCCATCTCAGCTACCTCCTGCCTCAGAGAGTGCTGCGGGCAGCAGGGACAGTATCCATCTCAGAAACCTCCTGCCTTACAGAGGGCTGCGGGCAGCAGGGACAGTATCCATCTCAGCTACCTCCTGCCTCAGAGAGTGCTGTGGGCAGCAGGGACAGTATCCATCTCAGCTACCTCCTGCCTCAGAGAGTGCTGTGGGCAGCAGGGACAGTATCCATCTCAGCTACCTCCTGCCTCAGAGAGTGCTGTGGGCAGCAGGGACAGTATCCATCTCAGCTACCTCCTGCCTCAGAGGTGCTGTGGGCAGCAGGGACAGTATCCATCTCAGCTACCTCCTGCCTCAGAGAGTGCTGTGGGCAGCAGGGACAGTATCCATCTCAGCTACCTCCTGCCTCAGAGAGTGCTGTGGGCAGCAGGGACAGTATCCATCTCAGCTACCTCCTGCCTCAGAGAGTGCTGTGGGCAGCAGGGACAGTATCCATCTCAGCTACCTCCTGCCTCAGAGAGTGCTGTGGGCAGCAGGGACAGTATCCATCTCAGCTACCTCCTGCCTCAGAGAGTGCTGTGGGCAGCAGGGACAGTATCCATCTCAGAAACCTCCTGCCTTAGAGAGTGCTGTGGGCAGCAGGGGCAGTATCCATCTCAGAAACCTCCTGCCTTAGAGAGTGCTGTGGGCAGCAGGGACAGTATCCATCTCAGCTACCTCCTGCCTCAGAGAGTGCTGTGGGCAGCAGGGACAGTATCCATCTCAGCTACCTCCTGCCTCAGAGAGTGCTGTGGGCAGCAGGGACAGTATCCATCTCAGCTACCTCCTGCCTCAGAGAGTGCTGTGGGCAGCAGGGACAGTATCCATCTCAGCTACCTCCTGCCTCAAGAGTGCTGTGGGCAGCAGGGACAGTATCCATCTCAGCTACCTCCTGCCTTAGAGAGTGCTGTGGGCAGCAGGGACAGTATCCATTTCAGCTACCTCCTGCCTCAGAGAGTGCTGTGGGCAGCAGGGACAGTATCCATCTCAGAAACCTCCTGCCTCAGAGAGTGCTGCGGGCAGCAGGGACAGTATCCATCTCAGAAACCTCCTGCCTCAGAGAGGGCTGCGGGCAGCAGGGACAGTATCCATCTCAGAAACCTCCTGCCTTAGAGAGTGCTGTGGGCAGCATGGACAGTATCCATCTCAGAAACCTCCTGCCTTGGAGAGTGCTGTGGGCAGCAGGGGCAGTATCCATCTCAGAAACCTCCTGCCTTAGAGAGTGCTGTGGGCAGCAGGGACAGTATCCATCTCAGAAACCTCCTGCCTTGGAGAGTGCTGTGGGCAGCAGGGGCAGTATCCATCTCAGAAACCTCCTGCCTTACAGAGTGTCGTGGACAGCAGGGGCAGTATCCATCTCAGAATCCTCCTCCCTTGGAGAGTGCTGTGGGCAGCAGGGACAGTATCCATCTCAGAAACCTCCTGCCTCAGAGAGGGCTCTGGACAGCAGGGACAGTATCCATCTCAGACACTTCCTGCTTCAGAGAGTGCTGTGGGCAGCAGGGGTGGTATCCATCTCAGACACCTCCTGCCTCAGAGAGTGCTGTGGGCAGCAGGGGTAGTATCCATCTCAGACACCTCCTGCCTCAGAGAGTGTTGTGGGCAGCAGGGACAGTATCCATCTCAGACACCTCCTGCCTCAGAGAGTGTTGTGGGCAGCAGATCAGTATGATTCTCAGACAACTCCTGCCTCAGAGAGTGTTGTGGGCAGCAGGGGTAGTATCCATCTCAGACACCTCCTGCTTCAGGGAGTGATGTGAGCAGCTGGGACAGTATAAATCTCAGACACCTCCTGCCTCAGAGAGGGCTGTGGGCAGCAGGGGTAGTATCCATCTCAGACATTTCCTGCCTCAGAGAGTGCTGTGGACAGCTGGGACAGTATCCATTTCAGAAACCTCCTGCCTTGGAGAATGTTGTGGGCAGCAGCCTTGAGGGTGGTGTGCAGCAGGGATAGCATATGTCTCAGACACTTCCTGCCTTGGAGAGGGTGAGGGCTCCAACTGTCACATGACTGCCTCTCCCGATACCATATGTCCATTCCTGTGCAGGCTTGTTTCAGCTGGAATGTGGTGGGTGATCCTGGTCTCAGACTGTTCTCTGACCAGAAATGTGTCTTATCTTGAGCCATGTCCCAGTATGGTAGGAGAGGGACATACAGCGGGATGAAAAAACAGGTGGAAACAATGGTAGTGTTACAGCAGATGATGCTGCCAAAGATATTCCTGCCTAGCACTGGCAGTCAGGTTCACTGTTTCCCCACCCCCACCCTCCCCAGAAAGGTCTGTCTGACAATATGTCAGGCTGTTGGGGTAAGTCCAGGACAGGTGCAGGTACCTGGGGACCAAAAGCAACCCCCTCCCCACAACCACAGGCATGGAATCAAGGGAGGACAGACTGACCCACTGGGCATGGCGGAAATAAAAGAAGTGAAAAAACAGATGTGTTAAACAGTTGTCTATCTGCAGTTATATTTTGTCATCAATAACAGATCATCAGCCCATTTTTCAAAACCAGGCCATGACATTTGCTGCAAAGACACTGTTCTTCAACTGGCAGCCAGAGCATTCCAGGTTTACTTGAGGCCACTGGAATACAAAAGTTTTGTAGTAATAAATTGGTTCAATAAACGAAAACAAAAAATGTCGATAAACCTTCTGCTCTTGTTCCTGTCAGTGTTACCTCACCTCAGTCACTTTTGAACTATAGGCAGCGCATCTGTCAGGTTTGGTTTTAAAGTCACTAAAAATCACAAAGCACTTATGGCTGTTCTTTTACACTGTCAGTTTTGTAGATGACCGATTCAGCTAGGAACTTGCTTTTCACTGGAGGGGTGCATATTTGTAGGCACTGGATTAAATGGGCTTGGTAAACCATTTCATGTCTTTGTATCTACACTTCCATTGGAACAGGTTAGAGAATTCACATTGCTCCAGTGAAGCAAATTACCAGTGACAGCTCAGAAATTTGGGATGAATGGAACACAGCCAGGGCAGGAGGGATGTTTTTTTCTGGAACATTTTCAAAACTCATATTAATGTTAAAATAATGGATATTGGGCATGACTGCTGGGGTGCCAGAGTGCAAATGAAGTACATTTTTAATTGGACAATGATGTCCTCTGACCTTGGACTGTCACAAGCAGTGAGTACAGTAGCACAATACATTTCTTGATTTCTAAGTCTCTCTTTCTTAACTGTATCAGACCCTAAAGCCCTAACCCAATGCAAGGTAACACGGATAGCAGTAGGTGATTTCCTGTTTAGGGCAGGCTGAAAGGGCTTCACCACAACCAGACGCTGTCCAAATAAAGATCTTTCCATTTCTGCCATAGATTGCAAGCAGAAAACTAAAGACACCTGTTGCTTCCTTTTGGGACTCCTCAGTGCAGTGTAGTTGCTCTCTGGATCAGCGCCAGGCCAGTCACAAAAGAAAACACATTTAATATGTACAGTAAGTAGTGTTGCTCTCAATCGGGGCTGGAACAAATATATAAAAGACTTTTCAAGCAACTTTTGGTCCTGATGATGTCTTGTCGATTTGTCCTACACAAGGTCTTCTGATGGTTTCAGTTTAGATATTAGGGCCACCTGGCAGGCTTATGTCAGAAGAACATAAGGACTGTGGTGGGCCATAAGGACAGAGAAGGTCACAGAGGTAAAGGGTACCCGTCCATTCAGGGCTTTGCTTGTTTAAATCAATACCTATAACTGGGACCTATACATAGATCCTCAACCACACTTTAGGAGGCACTCCTCCTCCTAGAGAGGGGTAAAATTGGAACAGCCTACCAGTGGAGACAGTGAACTTGAAGACAGTGCAGTCCTTCAGGGTAAATCTTGGACACATTTCTGCTTACAGTGGAAACCACACATAAGTCCCAGTATGTATAGAGAATAAATGCTAGGAAAGTGTAGTTTATGAGGATATACTGTAGTGAGGGGGCTAATTAGAAGGGCTTGTGGGTTACTGAGCTAATTACCCCTCAATGGCATTATATGCTCATATACTACACTTTCCTAGCTTTTGTTTTATATAATACCTTAGGATGGTTATTAACTTTTGTTTTAGATCACATTTGCAATGATTTCCAGGTTTGCCGTGATGCATTTAAGCTGTTCTGGTTTTCCCAGTGCAAGGTCCTCCTGCATAAGGAAGTGCGGCTAGGCTGGTCAGTCCCTTAGAGTACTTTGTTGAAAAATGAAAATGGCTTGTGGCTGGGTTGGCATGATGTTTCTGTGTGTGGTGGTTCAGCAGTCCGGTGTAGCAGTTCAGCAGTTTGGAGCGGTGGTTCAGTAATGGGGAGTGGTGGTGTAGCACTGTGGAGCGGCAGTCCCCAGAGGTGGCTCAGCACACTAGAGTGGCAGTCCTGAGCTGAGATGTAGGGAAGCAGCACTAACAGCATGGAGGGTATGGGTGAGTAGGGAGAGCTACTGTCGAGGGACAAGGGTGTTTGTCTGAAAGGGGGAGGGGATTTTTGAGAGAGGGCTGGGGCTGTTGTGGGTCTTTGTTTTTTGGGAGAAGTGAGACTACTGCAATAGGGCTTAAGCTATGTACCATGGCAATGAAAGTCATATATCACTGTGCTGAAGTCATACATGATGGGCAGTTGTCATATATGACTTTCTGTTGGCACCCTTTGCCTACTGTGAGAGGCCTTTTGGCACCCTGCATTTCTGCTTAAAGTTGAACCAGCATAATATTCTGTGGTGATTTGCATATTTAGCCCATGATGCTTTGCATTATGGGGGCATGTGTGATATTGTATTTCTATGACTTTAATGACCATTATGTATGACTTTAATTAGTGTGATATATATATATATACAGGGAAATAAATGATGGGCTTTTCAATGGAAGTCAAGTCCCATCCATGTATTATATAGATATATCTGGCTATCACAAGGAATTCCAATTTATTTCAGTGAGATTTCCTGTGATATATATAGATCTATCTAGATATTTACTGCGACATATATCTGACTACTACTGTACCAAGTGAATTATACTATACCCTGGGTATAAAGTGGGTGGTGTATACCTATAAACTAATTCATGTTTGCACAGCATACTTGGTGATCTGTACTTATGAAACAGGGATTGGACCTGATGGACACAAAGACCCAATGCTTTCACCTTGTCCTTTACTCTGCAAGTGAGAGAGGCCTCTCACAGGAACTTAGGAAATGTTAGATGAAAAAAGACCAACAGGTCCATTGTGTTCATCTCCTGCCATCCAGGCTGTTGCAGCATTCAATATCATGTAGAAAAAGACTTAGGGAACCCTCCCGTCCCACCCCCTGTGAATTAAATGGTGTAATCAGTAATGTTACTCTATAAGTAACTGATCCAACTTGAGTTTCAAAGATTCTGCACCCCCTCCTGCCCCCATTGCACTGCTTCTTTTGGAGCATGTTCCATAGGTTTACCGCTCTTTGTGTAGAAGATTCTTCCCCATATTAGCCCTAATCCTATCCCCACTTACATGCAAGATGTATCCTCTAGTTTTACTGTCCTGGTCAAGCAAAGAAAGGTCTCCTGATTTACCTTATACAATCCCTTCAAAATAAAAAAACAAACTGAAATCCTACCTCAGTTGTCTTAACCTTATTTTTTGAAGGGAAAACCTGCCTACTACAGCTTAGCCTCTCCATCCCCTTAATCACAGTAGTTGCTCTCTGCTGCACCCTCTTACCTGCTGCAATAAGTAGCCCTACATTTGCTTTTTCTTATTGCCGGCCTCTGTACACTACTATGGCTTTTTCAGTTTCCCACCATGAGGATCCCCAGGTGTTTTCTATGGTCTGTTGCTGCCAGTTGTTTTCTGTTTTAATAGTACTGACAACCACAGTTCCTTGGGCCTAGCTGGATCTTTCAATTATCCACAAAGAACTTCGATTATCTTTTGTAGGCCCACTCCTCCAGTACATCCAAATCCCTCTGTGGTCCTGCTTTCCTGTTCCCTGAAATGTACCACCTCATCAGCTTTCTGTCCAACTCAGATAGAACTATCTTATGTGAGATCCCTGACTACAGGTCATCAGTGCAAATACTGAGTAGTAGGGGTCCCAATACCAAGCCCTGAGAACCCCTACTGATGACTTCATTACAGTCTGCTGTTGTTCCGTGCACTACTACCTAGTGAACCCCATTCTTAATCAGGTCTCTATCCATTATGTAACATTTCTCTCATTCTAAATGTTCTCAACTTCAGAACCACCTCCTCATAAGTCAAAGTCAAAGTCAAAGTCAACTTTATTTAAAAAGACGCCCAATCCCGAAGGCTCTGGGCGCCGTACAAAACCTTTACAGTTTTACAGTAAGGAGCTACGCTATATATTTTATTCATATTCTATCTATTATATTAATTGCCTTTCCCTGTCTAGTTCAAGGTTTCAAGTTTTTTATTAAAAAAAAAACAGGAAGGAGTTGACAAACAGTCAACTGAATTTATGCTCATTTTTAATGGCCTTCTAATGAATCTTGCATAATAAAATACACTAGATTTATGTTCCATTACCCTGTAACAAAACAGATAACAGACCATTACATATGAATATTATTCACGTAATATCAGTACAGCTGAATACAGCTTATCTGGGCTTACTGGTTCTCACTGGAATCACAAAACACTTGACAGTTATCTTTAAACCATTTTTTAATGTGCATAGTGTTGGCCAAGTATTAGTACTTTTGCAAAATGTACATGTAAGGCCATTGTTTGGGACTCTTAAATGAAATAGACATTTGACTTATATGGCTATTGACTCTTGGGATATTGAATTGAAATCTGTTAGCTGACCTTAGCTGACTTTAAGATATAATAGGAAAACAGTTTGTTAATGTAAGTCAGAACTTTCTGGTTAACAGAGGGTCCGAGAGGGTAGGGGACTGCCGCCCTCCCCCATCCATCCCCACGAGGTCGAGAGGGACGCTGCAATCCCTCCCAGGAAGCCGAATATTGGACCCCCACCCCCTGAATTCAGCGACCGACTCCACGACTTGCCAGGTAACAGAGGCCTTACTTTGCCCTACCTGGCTCCATTTCTGTGGGACTGAGATAGCCATGGCCCTGCACTGTGTCTCCTGGAGCTGGCTGCAGAGGTCGGCAGACATGTGGAGACTGTTTTTCGATGCTTCTTTTTTCGCCACATGTGCTGTTTTTGTCACATACAGACCTGGCTCCTTAAGAAACAGGCTGACTTTTAATGCTGTAACCAGGGTATGCATTGACATCTAGTAGCTAATACTGCATTTTCAATCATTTTTAGCTGTTACCTTAAGTGCCTTCTCTACCTGTATTCGTTATGCCTCAGCTGTTACCTTAAGACTGAATTAACCTGCATGTAGAATACATTTCCAGTTGCTGAATGCTCGCTTTTGTGTATACTGCATTTTCAATCATTTTTAGCTGTTACCTTAAGTGTCTTCTCTACCTGTATTCGTTATGCCTCAGTTGTTACCTTAAGACTGAATTAACCTGCATGTAGAATACATTTCCAGTTACTGAACGCTCGCTTTTGTGTAGAGCAGCAGCACTTTAAAACAAATTAGTCTGCCTGTTTTAAATTTGCCAAGGTCTTTTCCCATTGCTAGAACCATAGCAGCAGAGGTTGGCTTTCCTATAGCACAAATCCTCCTCTCAACTCGCTATGCCTGCCGCTAACTAAAGCGCTGAACTGTGGTACATGGCTGGATTTTTACCTGCCCCGCTCCAGCTGTAAGTTCTGACTTCTCGAAAGTGGCTAGTAAATGGCAGCCATCTTGCTTGCTGTGCTCGCCTACCACCTCCATACAGGCGTATTCAGAGCAGCAGGGGCTTAAACATGCACAGGTGACCTTACCTAAGGGCCCAGAGCAAATAAAGCTGCAACTCAGTCCTCCGGGAATTACTTATTGGGTAGTCAAATAAGCTTTTCCTTCTTAGCCAAATCCCCAAAAAAAAAAAAAACTTTAATCAGGGCTTTAATTCCAAGGGGAAGGAGTAATTACAACAATCCCAAAGTCAATTCTCGGAGACATAACTACCGGGAACCAAATCTCGGGAAACATTAATCGGGTATTCTAAGCAAACAATCCAAATTCAACTCTCGGGGACTTAACTACCCTTAACTAAAATTCTAAAAGAACAAGTCGTGTCCGAAGCGCTACTCCAGCAGTGCAGGAATATATCAAGTTACATTCTATATCAAGTTACAAACGGACTGAAACCTGCATTGCATATAAACTCATACCAGTACTTTTCTCCTCACAGAGGGTCCGAGAGGGTAGGGGACTGCCGCCTTCCCCCATCCATCCCCACGAGGTCAAGAGGGATGCTGCAATCCCTCCCAGGAAGCCGAATATTGGACCCCCACCCCCCTAATTCAGCGACCGACTCCACGACTCACCAGGTAACAGAGGCCTTACTTTGCCCTACCTGGCGCCATTTCTGTGGGAGTGAGATTGCCACGGCCCTGCACTGTGTCTCCTGGAGCCGGCTGCAGAGGTCTTGCCCCGCCGGCACTGCACGCCGCTCCCCACCGCCCCCACCACCACCCTTGGTCGGCACTCCAATTTATAGGCTGCTGAGTGGTCAGGTGACTCTCCAAAACCTATCAGCCCACTTTCAGATCTGCAGGTTATCTGATCTCACCAGTGATGGCGCTATCACTTCCCTCAGCCTGTTACTGTAAAAAAAAAAAAAAAAATGATCTGATAACCTTTATGTATTCCATTGTTAACCATTCCCCCTTGTGTCACTACCCCAGCCACAGCCCCAAATGACCCAATTCTCCTAAACTTCAGCTCTGTCTTGACCCCTGCCCCTACTTACCCCCAAGCGTGCTCTGCACATAAACCACATCCAGGTTGGTTCCCATGCCCCTCCATCTCCCCGCCATCTTTAGCCTCGGCGTCTAGATGCCCTAAGCAGACTAGCAAAGGCTACGCATCCATTACTCCGTCTCGCTCCAACCCCAAATGTAAAACAAAATACAGATGGACTACACCTTACAATACCTCACCCTGATGCTCCTACTGGCAGGTGATGTTGGAACCAACCCTGGACCTCAAACCCACCCTGTCCATCTAAAACTGCCAAAGGCTTAGCCTAATCCATCTCAATATCCGCAGCCTACTGCATAAAGTCCCGAGCTGCAAGTCACCACATACACTCAATCCTGACATCTGTGTGGTGTCTGAAACTTGGCTAAACCCCAGCACAATGACTTGAAGTAGTAGCCATGCCCGGCTACACAGTCTTACGGCATGACAGACTAGGCAAAAAGAAAGGTGGGGGTATTGCCATGTATATATCCAATGCACTACACTTCACCCCTGTCCACCTACCGGGCACCTCCCCACATATCGAAGCCAGGATGATCAAACTTGTCCTGCCGCATACCACCCCAGTGTACGTAGCAGGGTTATACTGTGCCCCCTCAACCCCAGCAAATACTATCATAGACCTCCTGGGCACTTTCAAAAACCTGGCTGCTGCGGGTGAGCTCTACATCCTCGGAGATTTTAATTACAACTGGCTGGACAAAGGCTGCTCAAAACTCAGCAGCAGGATCAGAGCTCTTAACCTCTCACAACAGATTGAGGAACCCACCCGCCTCAACACCAAATCCCTAAACCACTCCCTCCTGGACTGGGCTCTCACAACCCACCCACACAGGGTCACTAAAGCCGGCCTACTACCTGATTCAATGAGTGACCACCACCCGATATATGTGATCAGAAAGGTGCACAGACCCACTAATAGCCTTCCACCTAGGTTAATCAGCTCGGGGTCGTACAAGTCCCTCTGCCTCTCCACCCTGCTAAATGACCTCTCCTCTGCTGACTGGTCATTCATCAAGTTGGCACCTACCCTAGACCATGCGTTTGACATGCTCCGACATCAGTTTCTAATGGTATGGGACCATGACGCCCCATTGAGAAGCAAAAGGGTAAGGGAAACCCATCTCCCCTGGGTCTCTGCCAAAATTATCTCCAGATGTCGTGTCAGGGACCAGGCCTGGAACAAACATAGGAAATTAGGTACAACTGAGTCATGGCAACAGTACTGCACCCTCCGCAACAACTGCACCAAAATCATAAGGCTGGCTAAAAATAATTTCTTCCAAGAGACCCTCTCTTCCAATCTTAACCACCCATCCAACTTCTGGAAATCTATCAAAACCTTGCTCGCTCCCCCTATACAGCCACCCACCCCTACCCTTACCACTCAGGGAAGAAACATATCCGTACCAAGCAAAGTTGCCTCCACTTTCAATCACTATTTTACCAACTGCACTAAATCTCTACTGACAAAATCATCATTCCTCTCACCCAAACCCGAACACCACGCGCACCGCCTGCACTCCCCCCAAACCACCAAATTCTCCTTCAAACCGGTCTCCCCGGCTGAAGTTCTAGCCGCCCTAAAATCCCTTGACCCCAATAAGGGAGAATGCCCACTAGGCCTGGACACTAAACTCTTATACGTATCTGCCCCTGCCATTTCTGCTCCCCTCACCGATCTCCTAAACTGCTCCTTCTCCTCAGCACAAATTCCAACAGTCTGGAAGGAGGCAATAGTTATCCCATTGCCAAAGGGGGGAAACCCAGCACAGCCTGGGAACTACCACCCTATCTCCCTCCTCCCCACCTTGGGCAAGCTGCAGGAAAAAATAGCCCTATCTCAACTCACTCAATTCCTTGACACCACCTCCTTTTTCACCCCCTTCCAGTCAGGCTTTCGGAAATCACACTCCACCATAACTGCACTCCTTAGACTCACCAACGATATTGCCTCTGGCATGGATAAATGGTTCCTCACCTCAGCCATATTCATTGACCTGGCCAAGGCATTCGATACTGTTTCCCACCCTAAGCTTATCGCAAAACTACAAGATGCTGGCCTATCCGAACTAGCCACCAGGTGGTTCCAAGACTACCTCTCTGGGAGGAAACAATCAGTCAAAATTGGCACTCATGTATCCCCCTCGCTCCCAGTCACCATGGGGGTCCCCCAGGGCTCTGTCCTGGGCCCCCTTCTCTTTTCTATATTTCTAAATGACCTCCCACTATCCTGCCCAAACTCAGCAATTCAAATGTACGTGGACGATACCATTCTGTACGCCTCCGGCCCCATAAATGAGGCTCTAAACTCTACCCTACAGCAGGATTTTGACGCTGTCCAAACTTGGCTTAGCTCCAACCAACTCATCCTAAATGCTAAGAAAACCGTATCCATAACTTTCGGCACACAGCCCAGAATCTCCCGGCTAGCGGCTCCACCCACGTTTCTAACACTGGACGGTACCACCCTGGAATCCTGCACCTCCTTTAGGTATCTGGGGGTATGGCTGGATCGTCACTTGGACTTCTCCATCCACATAGACTCCCTCCAGAAAAAACTGCACCCGAAACTAGGAGCCCTTTACCACAACAAAGGGTGCCTAACCACCCCAGTCAGGAGAGAGCTAGTGTACAAAATGATTCTCCCAATCTTCGACTATGGTGACGTGGTCTACAGCGCAGCCTCGCCATCCACCCTAGCCAACCTAGATCCCCTTTTTCATTCCTTCTGCCGCCTTATCCTAGATTGCCCCCCCACCACCCACCACTGTGATCTATATACTGCCCTAGGTCTCCCATCACTGCACTCCAGGCGTCAGCTTCACTGCGCTAATCTTGTAGCTAAGCACTGGTCAAACTCCCTCCCCTCTTATCTCAGCTCCACTCTATCAACCCAGCCCACCCCTGCCTACTCCTTGTGGGGCACTGACTCTAAACTACTACATATCCCTTTCATGCGCACCTCAAAGGGCCAATCTGCTTTCAAATATAGGCTGCCCACGCTCTGGAACAACCTCCCAGCAGAAATCAGGCAGTCCACCACCCCAAAGACCTTGCTCCCTCTACTTCAGGCCCACTTCTCTGACAAATGTAACTGCAACCTGCAGGCCAGATCTGTTGTATTAAAGCAGCATAATGTGACTTAAAGGGGCACTTACCAAACAACTGTATTATTTCTTGTGCTGCCCCTGTTTTCTCTTTTGTCCTCTTTCCCCATGGTCACTGTATGTAATGTCTATGGTCACAGACCCCAATTTTTTTTTTTTTTTTTTCTTGCACTCGGCAATAACTTTGTAACTAAACAACATATGCATAAGTCCTGCCTGTAACACCTCTGGACTTGTTGTCTCGCACCTTACTGTGTCTGCTGTACCTGTTGTCTGTACCATTATGTACCTGTTTTTCATGCCACCACTGCCTATGTACCCATGTAACTTAGAAATTTAATGTATTGTAACTCCAGGTCGCATCTGGAAACGAGTGGATTCCCGCTCAGTATGCTTATCTGGTTAATCTCGTTAATAAATAAATAAATAAACACACTTCCACATGAATGTTACTGTTGAATGTACATTTGTCTACTTGTCCCAAAGGAAGCCAATCGAGAGATCCAAAGATATCACAATGAGGTATCCGCTTTAGTACAGATAAAATAAAACAAGTCAGTTAATATTATCATGAATCTAGCTTCACAGAGTGAACTTCAGGTAGGCCAGCATAAACAATGTCTCCATAGTCACATAAAGGAAATATCACGTTTGCACAATTTGCAGTCTCACATCCATAGAAAAAATCTGTTTCTGTACATGAAACACATCCTAGAATTCATCTTCTTTTTCCAGAACTTTTAGGCAATAGTCACATTTCAAATGTTCATCTAGCCATAATCCAAAGTACTTATAGCAGGGAACATTTTCCATATTTATTTTATTACTTGTATAGATGGATATTTGAGGGGTTTGTTTGTTCCTACCTATCGAGTCAAACTATATCACCTGAATTTTTTGTTAATTTAGTATCAGTTTATTATTGTTAAGAAAACTGTTGCAGTTCTTCAAAGGCTGTTTGTAACCTGGTCTGGAGTGGCAAGAAATCTGAGCTCCAGCTGTAGGCAATGGTGTCACCTGCATAAAGGTGAACAGCCATATTATTTTTTTTTTATTTGTTTATTCATTTCAGATTAGGATTAATACCTTTGAGCTGTGGGCTCATTTACAAAGGCTCCAAGTCAGAAGAGAGTACATGACATAACAGGTAATAGACAGTAAATACAAATGAAAACCAATTAACATCAGGGTTATAACTGCAGTTACATTACAAACCAGGATTAAAGGACAGCAAGTGAATAATACAAGTCCACACTTGCGGAATAACCATTTGAAGATCCAACCATTTGAAGATTATCCAGCTAGATGTCCAGAATTACTATACATTCTAACTCTGTCGGCAGTTTAAGGGTTCAGATCATTAACGAATAGTGAAAAGAGGAGTGGCCCCAGGACAGAGTCCTGGAGTACTACGGTTCTCACCTTAATTTTATCGGAATTCACACCATCAGTCGAGACCATCTGACACCTATATGTTAGATAACTTGTCTGCTAATTTCTGAAAGAACTATGAAAACCTAAACTATTCATTTTATTAAGCAGCAAACCATGGTCTGTTGTGTTGAAGACCCTGAATAGGTTAATGAAAATAGCTCCAGCCATCATCCACTACTAGTAATGTTCACTGGGGTGGTGGTGGTGCTGTGGTTAGAATGGAAGCCAGATTTGTCCACATTCAAAATTTTGTATGTAGCTAGACAGTTCCAAATCTGCTTTTCAGTCGACCTCTGCAAGACCTTCAACATGACTGACAGTAGTGAAACTGAATGACACTTTGACAGTAACCTGTAATTGCCAGACTTAAAAATATAGGTTACTGAGCTGTAAACGTAGTTCTAGAAGTTGTATACAGTTCACATACACACTCTACAGTTTCTCTGGAATACTGATATCAGTTGGATATCTTTAAACTAAGCTCCTCTCCCTACCCCAGTGGTATATCCTTTGGCTACGTGCCATGACATCAAATTTTTGCATGATGGAAGCAGAGAGCCATGTGTCACTTGCTGAAGAGGCCAGGAGGGTTGTGTGGATGTCAGCTGTATACCACTCCTAGAACTATGGTTACAGGTGAGTAACCAATATTTCTAAGGGTGTGGATACAGTTCACTATCTTTACTTTGGCAGGCTCCTAGCAGTTCTCCAGGAGGAGGGGGCAAGATGTGCACTCCTATCTGGCGAACAAAGATTGGAGAACTGAGGCAACAAAAGCAGCATCCTGATTTGGCATGATGTCAAAGCTATAATGGGAGATGAATGTGTACTTCCCTCCAGGTAGTAGTCCTAAAGATCTCCTGTATGGGGATGTCTCTGGAGGCAGCAACCAAGGTAGTGGTATGTCTGGTGGAATGACCCTAAGCCCTTTGGAAGGCTCCCTACTGGCCAACCAACAGCAGAGGTCAATGCAGGATGTGATCCACCTGGCAGTCATCCATTTTGCTGCCAGTCTGCCAGGTGCGGCTTCAGTGTATATTACAAACAGCTGGCGAGCCTCACCCCAAACTACAGCCATGCACTCCTTATAGTAAGAGAGCATCCTCTACAGGACCAGGGTATGGAGCCTGCAATCAGCCACCGAGGTTGGGTTTGTAAAGTATACTGGTAAGTTAATCACCTGGTTAAGATAAAACTCTGATATGGCTTTTGGGAGGAACTTCGGCTGGGAGGGGGGAAGGATGACCTTCTTCTCATGGAAGACCAGATAAGGAGACTCCATCGAGTGCTCCTGGAGCTCACTAATCCTTCTGACTGATGTGATGGCCACCAAGAAGGCTGTCTTCCATGAAGGTTTGAAATCTCACACCTGTGCATAGGGTCAAAAGGCTTGCCCATGAGCATAGCTGGAACCAACAGTAGGTTTCAAGGGGGTAGTGGTTCATGCACCGGAGGGGAGAGGTAGTCCAGGCCCTTGAAAAAGCACCCAGCCACCCTCTCCGGGGCCACTGCTGGCATACCAGCCCACACTTAGTATGCAGAGATGGCTGCCAAGTGCACCTTGAGGGTGTTGCTCACAGTTCTGCCTTGAAGAAGGACCAAAGGTACTCCAAGATGCCCGCCACAGGGCAAGCAAAGGGATCAGGTTCCTTGCCCTGGCAACAAATGAAGAACCTCTTCTATTTGAAGGCATAACACCAGCGAGCTGACTCTTTATGGGAGGCCTCCACAATGTGGCGCACTTTCTCTGAGTGCCCTAAGCCCTCTGGGAGGCTCCCTACCAGCCAACCTATAGCAAAGGTCAATGCAGGATGTGATCTACCTACCAATCATCTGTTTTGCTGCCAGTCTACCTGGCATGGCTTCAGCATATGTTACAAACAGCTGGCAAGCCTCACGCAAAACTACAGCCGTATACTCCTTATAATGAAAGAGTGCCCTCCACAGGTCCAGGGTATGTAGCCTGCGAATGGCCTCCGAGATCAAGTTAGTAAAGTATACCAGTACATTAAAACTCTGTTACAGCCTTCAGGAGGAACTTCGGGTGGTGGCAAAGGATGATGTTGTCTTTGTGGAAGACTAGAAAAGGAAACTCCACAGAGAGCACCTGGCACTCACTAATCCTTCTGGCTGACATGATAGCCACCAAGATAGCTGTCTTCCACAACAGGTATGACATCTCACACCTGTGCATAGGCTCAAATGGCTTGATCATGACCATAGCCAGCACCGGCAGTAGACCCCAGGGAGGTGGTTGTTCATGCTCCAGAGGGGGACATGTGGTCAAGGCCCCTGAAAAACACCTGACCACTTGCTCCTGGGCCACTGCTGACATACCAGCCTATGTCTGGTATGCAGAGATGGTTGCCAGGTGCACTTTGAGGGTCATCACTCACAGTTCTGCCTGGAAGAGTACCACAGATACTCAGAGATGCTTGCTACAAGGCAGGCAAGGGGATCAAGCTCCCTGCCCTGGCACCAAATGAAGAACCTCTTCCACTGGAAGGCATTGCACTGGCAAGTCTGCTCCTTACAGGAGGTCTCCATAATGTGGAGCAGTTCCTCTGAGAGACCCAAGGCCTGGAACTGTAACCACTCAGGAACCAGGCCATGAGATGCAAGGAGTGAAGGTCCAGGTACAGGAACCTTCTCTGTTGTCTGGTCAGCAGGTCTGGGTAAAGAGACAACCACCACCGAGGCCTGCTACTGAGGCTGAGGAGATCCAGATACCAGAACTGTCTGGGCTAGTCTGGAGTTATCAGAATCATCCATGCCTTGTCCTTCCATGCCTTGACCTCTCCCTTGTGGATCAAGAGGAAAGGAATGAAGGCATACACAAGGTCTGGGGCCCAGGGCCTCTTGAAGGCATCCTCCATCAGTGTCCCAGACTGTGGGCACAAAGCAGCCTCAGTTTTCTGTTTTCCAAGGAGGCACACTAGAGGGGTGTCCCACTGTTTTTGCCATAGTGCTAACCAGGTAACCCACAAACATTGCAGAGCTGCAAAGGATGAGACCTGTCCCTTACAGTGTAAAGAAGAATCTGATGTCATGGGGTGGAGCCAGAGTATTTACTGCCCAGGTGGTGGGAGGAACTTATCTTAAAGACATCCGACTGATACCATCGTTCTAGTGGAACTGCCAGAGTGTGGACAGTGAACTGTATCCATGCCCTTAGAAACTGGTATTACCTCGGCATGCTTCAATGCCTCAGGAAATTTTCCAAAGCTTATACACATGTTAAACAGATAAGTCAGGGGATGACAGATGACTGGGGCACAATATTTCAATAGTCTAGGATGTAAACATATTAATCTTCTCACATTTGTTTGGGTCAAGTTTGGGCAAAGCTGTCCATACATCTTCTACCAAGAAAGCAGACAAGGCAAAAAAAAAAAAAACACTCAGCAAGGGAGGCCACTGGAGATGTACGAGGTTCAGGTTTTGAAATAGCATTAGTGTCATCAGCATTAGCTGTCTTGTTATATAAACCTGAAGCTATAAAGTACTCTTTAATTGGATTGACTATTGCGTTCAAATTCCCTGTTTTGTTCCTAAGTATTTTGATAAAACCTGGGTCTGAGAAAACAGAAGACAATTTAAACTTTTTACTGTACTACAAAACAAACTGGAGTCCAATGATTTGCCTTTTTTTTTTACAGTTTCCTCTCTATAAACTGTTGTTTAGCTGACCTAATTTGTTTAAGATAGGAATTTCTTTTAGATCTATAATCCTGCCAGTTTGGTAAACAGTTAATTTTTGGGGTTTTTTTCCAGGCTCAGCCTCTTGTTTTATACAAAGTGTTTAAGTGAGGTGAGTACTAAGGACAATTATTTAACCTGACAGCATGCTTCCTAACTGGAGCGTGCTTATTACAAATTTCAGAAAAGATATGTGCGAAATAAGACCAA
Source organism: Neoceratodus forsteri (assembly GCA_016271365.2). NCBI lineage: Eukaryota > Metazoa > Chordata > Ceratodontiformes > Ceratodontidae > Neoceratodus > Neoceratodus forsteri. Next base: position 1,037,021,360 of record CM057450.1, on the reverse strand, counting down.
GCCTCATTTATGTCTGGAATAAGCTCTAGAGGGTCCCAATTTCAATTTTCCAAATCTGGCATGAATGCAAAATAGTCAAATGTATTAATGGATCTCAATTTCCTGACATTTAGTTTTCCTTTTACTTTTTGTTTCTTACTTATGCAGTAGATAAACTGGTGGTCAGACAGTGAGTTTGATAAAACACTACTTTGGACATATTTTATAGGCCAGTTGGTGAATCTTAGATCAGGTGTAGTAGATATTTCTGTATTTTTTAGTTTGATTCTGGTAGGATGTTATTAATAGATCTAATCCAAACTTGGTTACACTGTATAAAATGTCTGTTTCAATGTAACTAATAATTAATTACATGCAATAGGGTAATTACACTGTAGTTATATGTTTGTTGCATGTAACTACATTGCAACTGCAATGCAGTTACAGTGTAGTTACAATGTAACTATAGTGTAGTTAACTGACACTAAAAGTGTAACCCCAAACTCATCCATTACTTTTGTACCAATCAGCATTACAATCCACTGTTTTTTTTTTTTTTTGCAGTTAATCTTTTTATTATGGAAGGGTTATACAAATTTCTTAGAACACAGTTACACACATCTAAGGCACAACTTACAGTTGACGGATATTGTATATACATTTTGCAATTACAGTACTTAATGTCATAATCCACAGACAAACAGTTCAGTCATCACAATACAAAATTCCACCCTGGGCACAGTTCATGTACAAGGGGGTTTCAGGAGATCTTTGGATCCCATATCTTTCGGAGATGAAAGCTGGGGAATAAATGTTTCTAGATGTGGGGCCTGTATTTCCCGATATGCATGACTTGTGCATTTAGCAAAGTGGGATAATCTAGTGTGGGATGCTAGGGATTCTATCGCCTGGTGCCACTCCTTGTATACAGGAATGTCTGGGGTTCTCCAGCATCTTAAAATCAGCCTAATGAGTTCTACTGACACCTGGGAAAGCCATAACTTGTGTTTGTCCTTCAGCTGGACACCTCCAGTGGGAAGGCCAAGCAATCAAAATCTTGGGTTGGTAGGGCATGTCAGGTTTAGGATACTGGAACAAACATTGATCACCCTCACCCATACGGGGTGCAGTGAGCCACACTGCCACAGAATGTGAAGGAGGTCTGCACAGGGGCTATCACATCTCCAGCATAAATCCTGTGTCAGTAAGCCCATTTTTTTAGTTGGTATGGGGTGTAGTACCACAGGTGTAGGACCTTGTTCTTTATTAGAAGGCTACGCTGGTCCACATTACAATCCACTGTTAACCAAATGTTATGGCTACTACTGTATTTTTGGATGATCCTTACTAAGGTTTGAATTGTGCAAGAGGAATTTCCAGGGGTCAGGAACATCCAATAAGTCAAACTGACTTGACATTTTTAAGACTAACTTCTAGTGCCAGTGTTTCAGTACTGCTTTTTAAATCAGAGTCTGGCAGTTAATTAATGCTAGTTGGTATTAGTATAAATAAGTAACCTCACCACCCCACACCTGTTTGTTCCTATCCTTATGCCAAGTGTTATACCCTTCAGTTGAAATCATTGTGCCACTAACCTTAGGTATAACCAGGTTTTGGAAATGATTAAAAAGTCTGGATTGTACAAGCATACCCAATGATACAGTGAGTCAACTTTAGGCAACAAACTTGTAATATTACAGTGTACAAATGTTAGTTTATTTGTTTTCAAAATTTCAGCAGTGTTAATCAATGGTGAAAGATTCTGTGGACCAAGGTTTGGGTGGACATCATCAGAGAGGATCAAAAACTGTGTTTAACAAAAACAACAATTTATATCTAGTTTGTTACTTTCTCAAAAAGACCAACACAGACTGGCATTATCACCATTAGTGAACCCAATCTGACTCTCCTTTAACAGCTGAAATGTGTCCAGACATTTCATAATTTGATCCTTAACGATTGCCTCCAGTAATTTTTCCCACAATCGAGGTCAGGCACCTGGCCTATAGTTACCCAGGTCACTGCCATGCTTAACCACTGTGGACAACTGGGATCTATTTATTCATTTGAAATTTGTATCCTGCAGATGGTAGGATGGTCACATAGGGGTCATAATCCTGTTTTTGGAGGTCCCATGGTACAGCTGGGGTACACAATGCTAAGAAGTAGTGCAAGAGTTACAGATTAGCATGATGAACACATAGAGGTTACAGAGATAGTCCATGATCATCTTGATAGCAGGTACAGGAGGCATTCCCGTAGTCAGAGTAATGGGGGAAGGGGAGTATGAGGAATATCCGGTGTGTCATGTGGGTATTCTGGGGCTTAGTGGATCTGGTGCATTACGGGGCTAAGTGTGATAAACTCTCTAGCCTGGAGGAGAATGATTGTTTGTGTGTGGGGGGGCGGGGTTAGAGTCAGGATACATTTATTGGCAAAGTTAACTAAATAGCTTCAGGGGACCTTGACTGCCCAACCAGCAATGTTTAGAAGGGTTATAAATAAAAGTGCATCACTAAGATTACACAAACACTGCACACTTTTTTTCTAGCACAAGAGCTGCTCCATCAAAGACTGGAAGTTGAGAAACTGTAACAGTCACAAATTTTACTTAAATACTGATCCCATCCCACCTGCCACAAGAAAGGTATAGCTGGGTGTCATCTGCCTACCAATGAAAATCCAGCTTGTACGTTTAGATAATCTCCTCATTAGAAGCATACAGACCACAAACAACATTGAGGGCAAGATCAACTCCCATGGGACTCCACACCTGTGGACAGCAGTCGAAGATGAGTAGCTTCCCATCGCTTCATACTGAGAATGATATCCAAGATGTGAGCAGAACCAAGATCATACTGTTCCAGACAACCTACCTGTCACAGTATCTCACTAGGGATGCTCTTTTGCATACTACTCAGCTCCTGCTGAGCATGACTGTCTCCACTCTTATACTCCACACAGCTCACTCACTGCAATTGTGTGAAGAGGAGTTTGATAGTCTGGGATAGGCTCAGATCCCTGTCCAAGTTAAAGGGCTGCCTACTGCTGTCTCTCTTTCTTCCTTCCTACTTTCTGTCTGCACTATGCTGTCCCTTTTGTCTATGCCTGGTTGCTCTGCACCATATTCCCTGACCTGGAAGATGACCATTCTTTGGCTTCAAGTCCCTCCACCTTTGTCCTCTGCTTACCATATGTTCTGTCTTTCTTCCTTTGCCTTCTTCGTTCAGTAATATGGTAGTACCCCACCACCACTACCACCAATAAAAGATAATATGGTCAGTGACCCATATAAAAAGTGCCCCTTGTGCATTTAAAAACATTTCCTTCTTTTTGAATAGAGAAACAAAGGGACTGGGGCAAGTCTAAAATCTTTCTAAGGGGGTAGCAATTGTTTCAAGAGGGAAGCACTTTCCAAGCAAAATTTAAAATGTTATCTTTTAAATTCAAATTAGGTCAAAAAAGCTACTGTCTATTGGCCTAAGGGGGTAGCAGGTATTACTTTGCTACATAGCAGTATCCACCAGTGAAAGGGGCTAACTGTTTAAAAAACATAAAGAAAGAAGGAAGTTATAAATAAATGAAACACCCCGCAAAAGGGGGTTAAAAAATGTTCCCCACATAATCACCAGAAAAGGTTACGGTCATAGAGATCATACATATATATATATATATATAAAACTACAGGGGACATCACATGGAGTATGAGCGGCTTTCAGGCCACCATATGCAAGTGACCTATGAGGATAATATGCAAGTGCGTGGAGGGGTGATGTGATGGTCCCTCTAGTTTTCATCTATACAGCCTCTAAGTTGGGGGCAAATCCCAGTCCATTTCCTCTCCTTAAAATGCGAGCATATGCTAAAAAGTAAAAGGGGACATGGTTTTGAGGAGTGATCGTTACTCACACCTGCGGTTCCTCTCTAAGAAAACACCACAGTAATGGAGTCTTGTGACTGTTCTGCCCCAGTAAGCTTTTCAGCATGCTGTGTAAAAGAGAAGACAGAATAACAGAAATGTTTTATTGAAATGTTAAAGCTGATGCAGACATTTGGTGGTGCTAATGTCCTGAAGGCATCAAACTTTTTTATATGTTACACACTTGTTCCTTTTACATCTCTGAAGCTCAAAATATGCATGTATCTGTGTATCCATGCTTATTTCACTATGAAGAAAAAACACAGACTATTTTTTAAATAATTTTATTCTAAGTCAAAATGGACCTGAAAAAGAAAGAAAACGAAGGTTAAAAGCATACAAAATGGCTATTAGAGTTTACAAAGCCAAGAGCAATTATATTTTATTTATTTATTTATTGAATACAATCAGAATTAATGCCTTTGAGTCAGAGACTCCATTACAAAGGTTCCACGTCATAGAAAATAATACAGAGCATACAGTGTACAGACATTACAGTACAAATAGCATTGTGGGCAATATCACACCTTATGAAAGATACATGGGAAATTACAACATGTGGATGTGTTACAGGGTAATTTCAACAATCAAAGACAATGCAGTACAGTGGCAAAATACAATAAATACAGCAACAACAGCAGCACTCTAGAAGCAGGACCAAATGGGTCCATTGTCATGGCAGTTATAGGTCGTGGGAAGGTCAGGTACAGTCACAGGTGGAGTCACGCAAGATATTACTACGGAGAAGGGATTTGAACAGTCCTAGAGTAGGAGCCAGGAGAACTGGTATGGACAGTGAGTTTAGCCAGTTGGGGGTGCAATATCTTAAAGTTCTTTTCCCTAAGGAAGTTTTACAGTGGGGAGCCTGGTAGGGCGAGTTCTCAGCGTGATGTGTGCATCTGGTGCTGTTGGGGGTGGAGCAGCTTCACAAGAGCTGGCGGCATGAGGCCAGTCATGATTTTCTTGGCAAGGAGATAAGTCTGGTACTTTAAGCGATCATCGAAATTAAGCCAGTTTTCACTAGTAGATAGCGTACACATGTGTGTAAGTCAGTCACATCCTGTGGCCAGTCTACAGGCTTTATTCAGGGAAATCCTAATTTTGTTGAGGGAGGTATTGTCGGCAGCACCACAGAAGATAATCCCGTAATCAATGAGTGACAGGATGGAGGAGGAGATGGCTAGCTGTAGGGCTTCAGGAGGGAGACAGTGCTTGTAGCGGTGTAGCAGACCAATGCGCACATTTACAGCTGTATTAAGTCAGCGGATATGTTCATGGTAGTTTAGCCCTGAGTCTAGAGTAACCCCTAAGTATTTAAAGGTAGAAACTTGTTCCAGGGTCTCATTATGGGAATTATGGAATTATTTACCTGCTACCTGCTTGATAAGGATTCCTAAAGTACAGGCTGACCTGCCCTTCCTTGTTTTTATGGGAAAGATGACAGAGGAGAAGAGATCTGGGATATTAAGAGGTTTATTTTTAATTTTTTTGTGACTAAAAACAGGTTCAGTTTAAAACTTTATGTTTAAATTCTGGAAATAAAAAAAAGCTATTGCGTGTGAGCAGTCTTCTAGAAGGTATATAACTCAGTTTCTCTAAATTCATGTATCACATGACCTGTGGGCAGGCCATAAAAGAGATCATGGGAAGCCAAAGAGAGGCAGACCCCTCAGGGCAGCCTTACCATTAACCTTCCGGTGCTTGTGGGCATTCACCCTGGCATAATTTTTCAACAGGGTGCAGAAATACTTTGCTGAATCCATATCTGATATGATTTTATGATGTTTTAGAGTATGTTGATGTTTTAGCCCTGTATATTTGGTGGTTGTGTAATCATATTTGATTTCTGGCCAGTACAAATTAATAAATGGAGAGGGGCAGTCTAGATCAAATCTGAAGGCTGAGCACAGCAGATGTGCTGCAGAACTACAGACTGAAGGCCTACCATAACTCTAGCCTCTGAATTATCTTGGGCTGTAAGTGAAATCAGTTCTTTACAGCTTTGAAAAGAGGTATGAGAGAATCTGAACAAGCTACTAGAAGCTTGATATATGCCATCTGAAAGACTTTGCTATGCATTTGACACAGTCCCACACAAAAAGATTAACAAACAAGTTAGCCAGCCTGGGAGTGGGTCCCAGGGTGGTAGCCTGGGTAACAAATTGGCTGGCCAACAGGACATAGAAGGTAATAGTAAACAGAGTACACTCTGAAGAAAGGCTGGTTACTAGTGGGGTACCGCAGGGTTCAGTACTGGGACTGGTCCTCTTTAATGTGTTTATAGGAGACATTGCAGAGGGGCTGGAAAGAAAAGTATGCCTCTTTGCAGACGACACAAAAATCTGCAACAGGGTTGATACTCAAGGAGGGGGTGCAAAGGATGAGAAGGGACTTGTTAAGGTTGGAGGAATGGTCAAAAATATGGCAGCTTAGATTCAATGCAAAAAAGTGCGAAGTAATGCACCTGGGAAACAAAAACCCAGGGGAAGAGTACACAATGGGGGAGGTACTAACAACAACAAAAAATGGAAAGGGACCTGGTGGTAGTCATATCAGATGACCTTAAGGTAGGCAAGCAATGTGAGAAGGCAGCAAGGAGGGCTGGGCGGATACTGGGATGCATAGGGAGCGGCATCACTAGTAGAAAACAGGAAGTTGTCATCCCTCTGTACAGACAGTTGGTGAGATCCCGTTTGGAGTACTGCATGCAGTTCTAGAAACCCCATCTCTGCAAGAACATAGACAGGATGGAGGCAGTCCAGAGGAGGGCAACTAAAATGGTGCAGGGTCTGCAATAGAAGCCATATGAGGAGAGACTTAAAGAGCTTAATATGTATACTCTTGAGGGGTATACATCCCTGACGTCGACATGTCAATAGCGGAGTCCCCTACAGCGACAACAGTGCCACATCACTGTATGGAACCCACTGGCACCCTGTACTGTCTGTTGGGGGTCCTGCACCCCCTGACTCAGCGCCAACTCAGAATTGAGAATCCTATGGGGTGGGGCTACAGGCCCCCCCACGTAGGGGTTTGGGGCAAAGCCCCTGAAGAAACATTCTTGTGCTTTTTGGTAAATCGGCAGCAAACTGCAAAATGCAGTCAACATGTTGGTTTTGCTGTTGGGTCATTAGACAAATATTTTGTCGATGACCCATCGTGGATCCCCCTTGAGGAAAGGAGGGAGAGGGGGGGAAATGATAAAAACTTTCAAGTACCTCAGGGGAATCAACAAAGTCCAAGATAAGAGCATCTTTCAGAGAAAGGGATGTGCAAGAACAAGGGGGCACAATTTGAAGATAGAGGGGGGATGGCTAAGGGGTAACATCAGCAAGTATTTTTTCATGGAGAGGGTGGTGGATGCATGGAACCACCTTCCTGAGGAGGTCGTGGGGTCAAAAACAGTGGGGGAATTCAAGAATGCATGGGATAGACATAAGGCAATTATAGTGCGGTGGTAGGAGGAAGTAGGCTGTTAGTTAACTAGAATCTGCAGCTTATCCAATACATAGGGAAATGAGCAGTCTAGGTGGGCTAAGCGGTCCTTATCTGCTGCCAAAGTCTATGTTTCTATGTTTCTATGTTTGCTATCCTGAACTATAGACTTTTGCTAACTTGACTTAAAAGTCATTTGTTCATCATTTAATTAAATCTTTCAATACAGCTACACGACCGCATATTGTATGAGAAATGTGGTACATCTGTGCATCATCATTCTTCCAGTAACCCCCGGTGACACAATCATTTAAATAGCAGATACCACTAGTTCTCAGTTTTTTTCAGGACAGCTGATCCTCTGCCTGTGGTACCTTCTGTTGCGTCACTGAGAAGCCACATACCACTAGCTCTGGGCATACATATTGAACCAAATCCACATCATCTGCTTCCTTGAACACCAGGAGTGTCTGAATTTTTTTTTTTTCCAGTTGTTTAACCAGGTGAGACACACTAAGCTGAAAGCTTGTTTACAGAGAATTTCTCTTTGTGGTGTGTCCCAAACGTCTCTGAATGGCAGCAAAACTTCCTCTTACAAACTCTGGACAGAAATATAGACTGGTGTTGAAAAATATGTCAATTTATTCAAGCAGTGGAAAATGTACACTAGCTAAATAATAAAGCCCTTTGTTCAAGATGTTAACAGCACAAGTTATAATGATTTCCGGATCTAGGCTTCTGTTTAGCCTCTGTAGTCTGCCAAACTGGCTTCTCTTCTCAGAGTCTGTAAGAAAATGTCTGTGTGTCCTGAATACCTGAAAAAGACTAGCTCAGAACAAGTGAGAATGCTTTTTTTGGTCACAGATTCGTAGTCCCAGTACACCCTCATAAGCCTCATCCTGAATCCATTCACAGTTGCAAAATTTGGTTTTCTTGACCTGTCCTTCATAAGATCTGCCTGGGATCTGAGCTTCCTTCTTCCATACAGCACGTCATACATGAAACAAAAAAAAGTACATGTACTGACACCTTGTTTGCAACAAGTTACTGTCAAAAACAATGCATTTTATGGTACTCTGGTCCTTTTTTAGATTTCCAGCTTCAGACAAGGAACTGGTGCCACTTGGGGCCCTGTTCTATTGTATGGTTCTGGGCAAACAAGTTTGCACTTCTTTGATAGCTGGTTTATGACATGTTTCCCAGGGATTACAAAGGAAAGAAAATATACTGTACCTCTCCCTGTTTCTCTCACTCTCTCTCCAAGACAACATATTTTACAATTGGTCTTTATTCTTCAGGGCAGCAAGAAACAAAAGTCTAACTAAAGCACAGTATCCACGTCAAACCATCCAAACTTGAGCAAACTGTCATTTTGCCACATCCCAGCATCCCCAGACCATTAATCAACACAAGATGTTCAGCAGTGCCAAATGCTCCCAAGAGAACTGGAAGGATCAACTGTGAAATGTCACCTTATCCGGCACAATAAGGAGCTCATTTAGCACTCTGACCACTTCCCGTTTGAGTATGAGGGTACACGTTTGTTTAAATGCAGACTACAATGGACTAAGAACAAAAATACATATATTCTAGGAGAATTAGTCTGCAACATGCATCCTGTAGCTCAGCCCACTATCCAGTTTGGCACTTATTGAAATAACTTATAGTAGGCTGTGGGGTACAGCAGTCTGCATCAGTCATCCTGAATCAGCTGCAAAAGTGTAAAAGAATATATTCTATGTGGCTAGCCACAGAGGATAAGGAAATAAGGTCTAATTATATTACAGCGCTGTAAATTGCTAGTAGTTAAGCAGAAGCATTGCTTGACAGAAAAAGGTCCTGCCTGAAACCTTACTAACAATCGAACACATAATAAACCCTTGGCACAGGTAAAAAGGATGCGGGAGGGAATGCTATGCCTGTAGAAAACCACAACACTGTGTAATTGAGCAATAATACTCGGAATGAAATGCTTAGTGCCAGCCTACAGCATGTTAAGATTTGTTCAGCATTCCAGCCAACAATGCAAGGCTACCGAGTGCTCATTTAGTAATCAGGGTTGTTCTACAGAAACAGTCTTAGGATTTCTTTTGCTATTCCTAATACATTCTTATAGTAAAAATAGGTGAACAAAGTAGGTGATTGGACCTTTTCTTGGACCAACAAGAAATTTTCAGTACCTAAGATTTCAAACTTAAGGTCAGTTTACACTGCCAAATTTGCACCACAGTACCCCGAGCACCCAGACTAATGCAGTGCGAATGTGGCAGTGTGGGCATGTATCAGATGTAGTAAGTCAATTGCTTGACCACTCCCTGAGTTTCAGCACAGCTGATGATGTGTTCCACAGTCAGCAGTGTAAGCTGCTGTGTAGACAGGCAATACTGCTCATTTTAAAGGAGTAGTACACCCAGAATTTGTAAAGACATATGTTGTGCAGAGTGTTTTGATTTGTGTGTGAAGTCCTAGTGTGTCCCAGCTAAGTGTATCCACCACCCCAGGAGTGACATTATTACGCATTATAAAATGGGCATCCAGAATAAAAAAGTCTCATTGGTCAAAATATATCATGTGACTGTGAATAAATTCTGTTTCATGCACAGTCATTCTGGTCCTAAACCACATCACACAATGAGCAAATCAGTCCTCCTACAACCGGAAGTATCTTTCATCAGTCCCCCTACAACCAGAATTGATCTTCCATCACAAACATGGCTGCTACCTATACATGGTAAAAAACTTCAACTGGGCCCTAAAATTAAATCTACCTTAAATAAAAAATAAATTAATTAATTAAAAGTTGTTTTCCTAATCATCACACTCTCCTTACACACATAAGCAAATTAGAAACATTAAATATTGTTTATAGTTTTCACTGCAACTGTTTCTTTGCTGACAAAAATCCCCCATCTATCTTTACCTACTCATTGGGGAAATCTCTTCTGCTTGCCTAACAGTGAGAAAATTGAGTAACAGAGGTATTTGTTGTGTGAGTGTACAGTATGTTAGGAGAGAAACATTCTGCTAATGGAACTGAGCAGACTTTTGATTCCATGTATTCCATGGGAAACATTCCACGATAAACATTCTATATCTTGAATCTTGATGCCAGCAAAGGACAAACTTTGTCCGGCAGTAATGCAACGGCATCATCAATTATATAATTTGCAGTGGGTAGAAGGACTATTTTATCATAAATGCACACAAGTAAATGTATTATAATTACTGGTGACCCCTTTGATGCACTGTGCCAAACTATGTTTCAAATGCTGTAATAACTGGGACAGCCAGTTATTATGGCATTCTGTGTCACTCATCATTTGTGCACCACCTCATTGGTTCTTACTGTCACAGTGGGCGGGACAAACACCACACTGAAGATGGCAGTTACGTTTCTTCCGGCAGTTTCTCTGTTGTTAAGGATTCAGACCCATATCTATAATTTGCCTGCAAGTCCTAGTAATGTAAATGTTTTTAAAAGTATTTATCTGCTTGATCCTGCCCTTACATTTAACAAAAAAATCATGTATCTGGTTGATCCCTGTGCTACCGCATTTCATGTGGGATAACGGGAGACAGCTGGTGTTTTGAAGAACGGCAGTGGATGTTTGGTGAGGTTCCTCAGTAAAAAAAAAAAAAAACAAGAGAGAGATACTAAAAACTCTTGGAGGACAGTGTGTGTGTGTGTGTGTGTGTGTGTGTGTGTGTGTGTCAGTGTAGCGGGTGGAGGACTGAGCAGCAGCAGCAAGAATAACTAGCATAGCTAGTTCAGGGTTTTAAACAACTCTAAAAATTGATTAGCGTTTTGCTCATAAAAGTTCTAAAACATTATGAAAATGCATAGCACTTGCCTCACTGTGTTTAACAAACATAACACTTCTAGAAAACCTATATAAATGCTTTCTGTACAGTCAGAATTGTCCCAAGAAAAAAACTGCTAATCAGTTATTTAAAACCCTGTAGTTCAATAGCTTACTTTGGCACAGACTCCCTTTCACCAGCAATTATAAAAAATAATGCCTATGCAAGATTTATGTTACGAGGATTTTTCACACACCCCCATTGTGTGATAATCTCACAAACTCCTCAAGCTTTGCTCTCAGGGTTTATGGATTATCACACACCTTGGGCATGTGAAAAATGCTTGTAACACATACCTGCGCATGCATTATTCTCTATGTTTCTACATATAAACATGCTTTTCCCAACTGTAAAAAGTTAAAAAAAAGAGCCCATTTTATAAGCGCAATGAGCCACTATGGGGTGAGTATGAAACATATTTTACTACACTTCCAGGGGCTGAAAGGCACTCGGCCACTCACTACATCCCTGGGTGTGCAGTAAACTACGTTTCATACACATACCCTCATGTTTTATTGCTTACATAACACACATCCTGCCATGCCTTGCTGCTTAATTCTACTTTATTCTGCATTCAGAATGAACTCCTGGCAGCTTTGCTATAACATTCCCAAGACACTGTGCAGAATTATATGCACATCGGTACACATTCCAAACAAATCTAAATATCTTGAAAACTTTACAAGCTACACAAAAGCACCCAGTAAAAAAAGTTGTTCATGACAAAAAGACCTTTACAATGAGGGTAGTCACTAAGCTGAACTCTGTATACTTTTTAAAATACAGCTATCTAATTAACCAAATCTCGATTTTTTTTTTTACCAAATTTCCCACTTTGGTTGGCAAATACTTTAAAAACTGTAAGGAGTTCAGCTTAGTGACTACCTTCATTGTAGCAATCTTTTTGTCCAGAACAACTTTGCTGCTTGTTGTTTTTGTGTAGCATGTGTAGTTTTCAGGATATTTAGATTTGTTTGGCATGTATGCAGATACGCTTACAAACAGCAGATTTTTTTTTTCTTTCCGAGTGAACACTTAAGTATACATGCCAAACAAATGCAAATATCTTGAAAACCATACATGTTACACATACACAGCCAGTGTCAAAATTGTTCACAACAAAAAGACCTTTACAACAAGGGTAGTCACCAAGCTGAACTCTGTATAGTTTTCCATCTCTGCTGTTGTATTGTAAAGCAATGCTTGTTGCTGAATCTATGAGCTCGGCTACATCATGTCACCTGAGATAGGTTGCATTGTAGGTACAGGAAAACCAATAAACATTGCTGAGTTAGAGATCACCAGGGGCCATAAAACTACCATAAAGCTAGCAGGCTAATTTATTTATTTTATTTATTTATTTTTAATTTATTTATTATTTATTTATTGAATTTTGGTAACCTGGTAGGCTCTCTGAGACAAGACAGTCCCTTTTTCTGGGGTGACCCGGGAAAATTTAGGAAAAACTCCTGATAGCAGACTGAGGGAATGACACACTAGGACTTCACACACAAATCAAAACACTCTGCACAACATATGTTTTTACAAATTCTGGGTGTACTACTCCTTTAACGCATAACAGACACTCCCAGCATACTCTGCATCCACCCAGTGATGCTCACTGTCTCAACCAGGATGTTCAGCGGCACAGCAGATCAGTTGACAATAGCAAGCAGTACCAAGTTTGTGTACGTTCCAGTGTTTGACTACGGCAAGCACTATAAGCCTTATTCAGAAATATTCCTTACAAAATATAGCCTCTATTCTTTTCATGTAAAAAATGCACAAATTGTCTGTTTTCTTTTCTGCAAAACTATAACTACCTTTGGACACCTTCCACCTACCCATTAGCACACACTTGATGAACAAGTCACATTACAGCACCAAAAGCAACTGTAACAGGTTACTGTCTGTAGCCAGCTCTTCATTGTCATTTCCCCTCTGTGCAAAATAGGGCAGAACAAAGTGATGCCTCCCCCCACCCCATACACACATACTGAATGCCCTCGCCCCTGACTTATGGCCCCTCCCCAACATGGCGTGCACTGGCACTGGGAGGGGTCATGTAAATCATGCATCGATGGTGGGGGGAGGAGCAATGACCATAGCAGAGTTTCGCAGTCCTTGGTGCAGCTGCATAAATGTACCTTTAGGCAGAGTCATTCCGCGGGTGATTTATTTAATTATTTATTTGAATTTTGGTAACAGGATAACACCACTGAAACAATTACAGTCCCTTTTTCAGGGTCAAACAAGAAGACAACAACACAAAAATACAAGGCAATTACAACAAATTCTGGAAAAGACAGGTTACAGTAGAAGTATTCTAAGTACATAAAGTCAAGTAACGATGAGGAATAAAGATGAAATATAATTCACAAAATATACATTACGTTGCTAAGCACAAGTGAGGGACAATCAGCAGTCATAGTTAGCAGGTCTAAATGCACAACACGATATGTAGTACAGAGAATATCACACGTTCAGATATATACAGCTCTAATCAGTGTTCAAGTGTAGACACCATCAGCAACTACTACCAGCATGACAAATAAACAGTTAGGGTGAAAAAGGTGGTTTACCTTCTTGTTGGTCCAATAAAAGACATTAAATCACCTACAATACTTTTGTTCACCTGTTTGTACAAGGACCAATATGGTTACAAATCAAATATAGTAAAAATGGCCTTTCTAATTCAGTGGCTTCATAGCAGTAGTGCAATCAATCTGGGCAAAAAATGTGACCCCCTTCCTTTTTTACTATAAAAATATTCCAGGCGCCTTTTAATATTTATGGTGGTAACATTGGTTAGTTCCACCAAATGTGAGTGAATACGTATGTTTTACTTTAGTTCTTTTCTTAAGAAAAACAAAATGCCATGCCATCACATTTGGCTGCAGATTCAGCAAGGCTTAGGATCAAGAAAATAAAAAATCTCCGGGTGTGCAGCAATGTGGATCTGACAGGTATGCTAATATTTTTATTAAGTGTAGCTAAAACTAGCTTTTCGGAAATGTTTTTTGTTGCACTGCTGTTTTAAGTATCTGAATCCAGTCATAAAGTATGTAAAGGATGTCACATGACAGGGTTTGCAGTTATAAGGGAATAATGCATGCCTTGGGTGGCTGTTAGGCATGAGGTGTGGCTGAGTGCTGCACCTACCCAAGAATTGTATTATACTTCTATAAAACCATACCCTGGAGTTTGTTATCCCACTTATAAAATGTGTTATTTTGTAAAATAATAGAAAAATTAAAAAAAAAAGAACACAAGTAGTTCAGGTAAGGTTGTGCAGTTGTCAGAAAATAATCAACAGTCATGTAATGTGTTCCAGCCAATGAAGTTACATGCTTCTCATGGCCCATTTAATAAAATACAATACAATTTATACTTTTGTAGCATCTTTCCTACATGTTTCATTTAATTTCATTTATTTTGGTATCAGGTAGGCACACTGGACTATACATTCCTCTTTCAGGTACGACCTATAGTTACAAACACAATTACCACACATTTTGAGGACCATCCTCACTGTTATGTACAGACACAAAATACAGTTCTGATAGTACTGATAAAACAAGTACAAATATCAGGCTTTCTAAATTACTGAGATATAGCAGAGGGAGAAGAGTTACAAGTAGCAAACACTGTACATGAGTAGCTAACTGAAGAAGCACAATAAGCAGATGTCCATTGTCCACCTACAGTACACACTAAAGGTAATGACAGCAAGTGATCGGAAGAAAAACATATATTATATTGATATGCTTCACAATGCAAACAACAGAATTAAAGGAAAACTACACCCAAAACTTGAAAAAATTTATGTTGTGCAGAGTGTTTTAATTTGTATGTGAAGTTCTAGTGTTTCCTTCCCTCTGACTGGTATTAGGAGTTTTTCCCAAATTAGCCTGCTAGCTTTATACTAGTTTTACAACCTCTGGGGATCTTCATACCTGATAGTGTAATTGTATTTCTTGTTCCCACAGTGCATCTTGTCTCACGTGACTGTGACGTAAGAGAGACCCAACATTCAGCACATACATGCCAAACAAACTAAATATCTTGGAAGCTTTACAAGCTGCACAAAAATTACCAGCGGCAAAGTTTTTCAGGACAGTGAAACCTTTAGGATGAGGGTGGTCACCAAGCTGAATTCTACAGATTTTAAAATATAGCCATCTCTATTGTTGTGAACTGATTGTAATGCAATGCTTTCTGCTGGATTTATGGGCTCTGCTACATCACCATCACATGAAACAAGGTGCATTGTAGGACAAAGAAATGCAATAAAGCTATTTGATATGGAGATCTCCAGGGGTCGTAAAACTACCCTAAAGCTAGCAGGCTAATTTAGGAAAAACTCCTAATACCAGTCAGAGGGAAGGAAACACTAGAACTTCACATGCAAATTAAAACACTCTGCACAGCATATATTTTTTCAAGTTTTGGGTGTAATTTTCCTTTAAAAAGACCATGGCCTGTCAGCACAGCAACAGGGCTGCTGCTTGCAATGCTAGTGAATCAGGGTTGGGAACTAGTCCAGGAATGATGACAGACTGACCAACAGAGAAGGATAGAACATTCCAGAAAGTGCTCTCTTTTTCCATTGATGAAGGGTTTCTGATGCTGCTCAGTTGCCACCTCCTGGAGTTGGTCAAGTGTCAGTGCAGATGGTAGGGCTGTTTGATGGATGAGAAGGACATTGAGGGGCTCAGCATGAATACACTTGCATGCACACATGCAGAGCCCAACTGACAGTGACTTGAGGGAAGGAGACACAAATTCCAGGAGGAAAAATTATCAGGCAGCATAGAAGCATGACTTGGTAGGGTACTTTTAGACTTCACATCATCGCAAGCCTGGGCATTCAATAGACAGTTCGATAGACTTGACCACTGACAAGCTTGCCTGATGGCCCTACTATGGGGGTCATAAATGTGGAATCTGGCCACCTCCAGATTAGGCACACAACAGTGTTGGGAGGCTACCCTTCATGACCACAACTGAAGGAAGCATTGGAACCCAGTAATGGAAAAAATGGTTAGGTTAAAAAAATAAAAAGTCCATAGAGAATGAGAGCTAACACTACAAATAATGTTGTTTTTTTAAACTGCATATATTCAGTAATACATAAAAGATTATTTCATCATCAAATCAGATTAAATGACAGGAAAGAGTTTATTTATTTATTGGATTTTGATAACCAGGTGGGCTCACTGAGAACAGAGATCTCTTTTTCAGGGTTGACTCAGGTTTAATATACAGATAGTACACGTACAAAGTATGCTGTCAGTTACTAGTGAGTAGATTAATTACCGGAGAGTATACAGCAGTACATGTACAAGGAATACAATTTTTTACAAGGTGCTGGAATAATATAAAATATACAGTACATAGTGCACTGCAGATCAATTACCTGTGTTACAGTAACACAACTTAGGCAAGTCACAACAGCAAGCAGAGGAACGTTCTCTTAGAACAACATGAAGGAAGTACTCATGATATGGCAGTTGGTCACTTGTGTGAAGTACAGTGATGGTGCTCCATTAGAAAGATCTTCAGCCCTTTTTAAAGCCCCCAAGGGAAGAGGAGTTCTGTTGCTCTGCTAATAGAGAAGTCCAGTGAGATGAGGCAGAGTAGACAAAGGACCTCTTACCCATATTAGTTCTTACCCTGGGTACCTCAAGCAGGTTACAATTTGAGGATTGGAGTAAACATCTGTCAGATTTAGGAATTAATGCACTGTTTAGATATGGTGGAGTGTAAATTTCGGTCAGTTTAACCATCAGGCTTACAGGGAAGGCCAATTTAAGGAGACGAGAACCTCACAGTGATGTTTCCTGGGAGTAGCCCTGAATGCAAAGTGACTATTTTGTTACATAGAGCCTTGAGCTGGTTAGACTCAGAACTCCTGAGCGACTGAAGTACAGAAATGGCATATAACAGTGTGGGGAGCAAGGTGCTGTTTGCTATGGCAAGCTTTGAGTCCAGGGTTAGAAAATCACCCAGGCGGTCTAGTCATCCAATTTTGTGGTGCAGTGATTTTGTGATATGATCCACCTGTGGTGTGAAAGTGATTTCCTGGTTGATATAGACCCTACTATACTAAAAGTTCTAATCCATGACAGGGTGTGGGTTATGCTGGGATTTACCAACACCACAAGTGGGTGGAACCCACATTCTGGAGTGCATTATTGTGATTATAGTGACCTCATGCCAGAGCATTCTACTGATTTAATGACAATCATCAGCATTTCAAGGTACTAGGGTAGATAGCTAGAGTGCAGGTCATGGAAGTCACGGGTGCATATCAACAGGCTTCCACTGATGGTCCATTATGAATGCTATCTTGAAGAAATGTGCATAATGAGGAAGAATTCAGAATACCTTGAGCACATCAAAGGAGGAAGTGTCACAGTAGGATGGTCACAGCTCTCCACTGTAGACTGAGGGAGCTGCCTCCAGTTTCCCATACTCCTTTCTGCGGCAGGACTGGGTCAACATAATAAATCCATGTTTTTCTAAACAGTAACACCACAACTCCAGCAGGTCAGGCTGTCCAAGAACTGAAACACAAGGGATATGATCACAGGCCAGGAAGCTTCTACATTTAGCGTACATATTCCATTCCATGCCCATCCCACAGTTCCAACATAGCATCCTTCTGCCTTACTTCCCAGAACCGTACAATGATTATTACACCTCAGCATTCTTTAAGTACAAGATGACAATCAAAGGCTACAGTGCAGTTATCAGAGCTCCCATGGGCAGAAACCAAGTCTCAAACTATTTAATTTCAGCCTTTTTTACTCCTGCCAATCTCTTTGTCATTTCTATCTGCAGTAACTTGAAGACAATTGTTAGCAAACAGTAAACCACATAGTTATTACAGTATGAATAATTGCTTGCTTTCAAGTCATGCTGGAAAAGTCTTAGTAAAGCATGGAATTGTTTTAGAAGCATTTAGTTTAACATGCCATATATAACCCTTAATATCAATTGCTTTTACTGCTACACTGTGCACACAGTCAAAACTACTTCCTTAACATTCAACAGCATTCATCATCAAACTTATAAAAAGACTGCTTGGTAGAACAGATTTACACTTATTGCCTTCCCTGTCAAATGCTACGAGTAACTGAGATATTACACACCAGCATTTTTTCATCAAATCCATATTTTCATCAACAGTTCTTTTGTATTGTTTTTGTTGGGAAGCGCAAGATTTTGTTTGCTTCTCTCTATTTCAGTATCACTGACTCTCATAAACTATTATAGGTGCATGGTAACGCCCTTATACATAGTTAGGGTTACAAATGCTGTTCAATGTTAAACCCAAATTTTTGCAGCTCAATACCTTTGCAGTTCTTGGATGGAATAACTTGAAATTAGGCATACACATTCTCGAGCCCAAGATCACTGGATTCTGAACATTTTGTAGTAATAGGTTCAGCAGTTTAAAGGTTCTAGAAGGCTGAAATTGTGGGGAAAAATGTAAAGATTTTTTTTTTTTGCTCATTGCACAAAAACAACTGGGAGTTCAAACCTGCAATTTTCAGATTCATTAGAATTTGACTCAAGGATGATTCTCTGCTATACGGCTTAACTGACAACTTTGAAGATTTTAAATTGGTGTATTAATAAAACTTGTTTCTGTTTTTGTGCACACCCATTTCCAGTTTTCACAAACGTTTCTTATGGTGTTTTCAATGAAAGCCCTAGCTTACATTTTCATGAGCTGAAATCTATTTTTCTGAGATATGACTTCCCTTTTCCGGAGTCTTAACATTCACAAAAGTGGTTAAAAGAAAGGAAAACTACACATCATACAAAAAATAAATGATTGAGCTGTAGTCTGAAATTGTGTGGATTAATGAGTGGGTTGTGGTCTTGTCGTCTAGCACTGTTTTACTGAAAAAGAATAGTTTTCTTAATTATTAATAAAATTAGGTTGTTTAGTATCACAAAAACAGGGCAACGCATGTTTTTGTGACTCGTAAATCTGTTTTTGTGACTTGCAAATCCATTTCATGAATCTTAGCAGTTGCAAACGTGAGTAAAAGAAGAGCATCAAAACAAAAACACTTGGAGCCGCAATCTGAAATGTGTGTGGTCTACAGAGATGTGTAAGGTTGGTTCTTCAAGTGCTGTTTTTAACTTTTGTATTTTTGGATTTTATAAACACTGTATGTACATTATACAAGAAGAAATGAAAAAACTCAATAACATGATTATTATATGATACAATGATCCATTCCATACATTTTACCAAAGTAAAATTTTAGTAGAACATTGCATATCTTATGAAATGAAATTTCTGCAGATGTTAAATTATTTCGAAAATATAGGGACATGTTCTTTAGGCAAATGAGTACATAAGCAAGAGTTTGGATTATGAGAGGTACAATAATGATAGCAATAATAATAACAGGCTTCTGTAGGTATTGGGTTAATACAGTGCTGCTGAAACAGCGTAGCAATAACTGCACGGTGTAAAGCGTGCCTTTATTTAGAGCCACAGGGGTATAATAGCGGTAGGGAACTACTGCTATCCCTGTCACTCACTACAGACTAGAAGAAGTGCTGAAGAAGCATTAAGTGCTGTGCCTTGCTGGTGAAGTGGCTAAGGCATAGGCACCTGAAGCGGTGTAGACCTGGTTGTGGATCAGGGTTTGATTCCCTGTCCTCCAATAGTTTTATTTTTTTTGTCTGCCGTCAGATACTAAGTTTACCCCCTCCTGAGTTTCCCCTTATCCCCTAGGTCCACCCCCCCAGAGTTAGTTATTTTGTTAGAGGGTGGGGCAAAGCCCCACATCAGGGTGCAGGGACTGAGCCCCCCTTAAAAACAAGAAAAATCCCCATGTGTCCCATTTGTTACTGTGTTGTGTGCTGGGTTTTTTTTCGGTCGGTGTTTTCACTGACTGTGGCAAGCGGTATTTTGACTGTGGCATTGTTTGCCACTTTGTTTTTACCAAGATATTATGACCCCATCCCCCTTCTGTGTAAAGAAGTGGGGCTCCCCCACATCCACATGTCATCTAAGTTTTTAATGAAATAACAGTTCTTCCATGCAGTCAATGCAATGCTGCCACTGCTACTGTTGTGCGAGCCATGCGTGCCACACAGTGTTATTCTGTAGCTGGCTTGGTCATTTCCAAGACATTAATGACTGATTCAATAGCCAATCCAGAGTTTCACTAGGATCATGAATAATTAATTAGACTTATGTTGTAGATTATCCTTCAAATATAAAGCAATCTGGGGCTGCCTGATGCCCTAGTAGCAGTGCAATGCACTGCCACGCAGATAACCTGGGTCTGAGAGAAAACCCAGTGCATCATGTTGGGAGGCATGCCAGGCCAATACAGCTGATGCCCATCAATGCATTTCAAGTGGCGACAGTTGTCGGCATATTCTGCCACCACAGTGTCCCCAGGGACTTCATCATATTCTCATTATAAACATCCTCCAACTCAAATCAGGTATCACTGTAAGTCCATAGCAAGTCCAACTAATGCCAAATTAATTATCAGGTCCTTCAGAAGGAGCTGAGGCTTTCATCAGTGCAGTATTAGAGGAAGATAATGATGCAGGTTCACAGACTGTAGAAACTGTGTCACTTTGTAGGGGCTCAGAATTTGGGTGGACTCTCATAAACACATCAATCTGTTCAATTTCAAAAATGTATTAACTTCACCTTGTAACTTAACATGACTCTTAGGTTCCATTATAGAGAGAGTGCCTCTGAACTACAGGATTTCTTCTCTTTACGCCAAAAATCAATCTTTTTGCAGTTGTGGGGCAAAACATAAGTCAGGGAAAAATCTTAAACTTGCAGTCACAACAGAGAATGGCTCCTTGCAATCTGCTGCATTTGCCTCTGGATTTTCCTCATTATCCTTTTAGTGAGCCAAGGAAAAAATATCCCTTTTTATGTTTGCTGTGTGCACACACAGTGAACGCTTTGTTTTAAGAATGGGTTTTGAGAGGTGTGACATTGTTAGTCCAATGCAAAGCAGTCTGAAAGGGGTTTGTCAGTGTTACACCAGATTTGCCCTATTTCTCTTCTCCCTACCCTTGCTAAACTCCAAGAGCATGTGGTACTCTTAACTCTCCGCATTTCTTGACTCCTCTTCCTTCCTTCCTCACCCCTTTCCACTCTGGTTTCCGTAAATCTCATTCCACATCTACCTCCCTTCTCAGGCTCACTGACACCATCCTGACAGGTATGGACCAGGGCCTGGTTACCTCTGCTATCTTCGTCGATCTGGCCAAAGCCTTCAACACTGTAGCTCAACCCCTCCTTCTAGCCCAGCTCTCTGCTGCTGGGCTCTCTACTCGAGTCACAGATTAGTTCCATTCCTATCTCATGGGCAAAACTCCAGCAGTCAAAATTGGCAACTCCCTGTCACCCCCCCCCCAGCCACACTGGCATCCCCCAAGGCACAGTGCTTGGACCCAACCTCTTCTCCATCTTTCTAAATTCCCTCCCCTCTGCATGTACATCTGCAACCATACACATGTATGCTGATGACACTGTCACATTTGTCTCAGGCTCCTCCGTACCAGACCTGACAAGCAGACTCCAACTGACTTTCACCAGTATCCAGCACTTATTCCAGTCAAATCAGCTTTCCTTAAATGGGAAAAAAAAACTATCTCTATGACTTTTGGTACCAGACAAAAACTCTCTAAACTGCCAGTTCTGCCCTTCTTCCACACTCTGGATGGGACTAGCCTTGAAAACGTCACAATTTTCAAGTATCTAGGAGTTTAGCTCAACAGTCACCTAGACTTCTCTGCTCACGTGGACTACTTACACAAAAGGCTTCACCCTAAACTTGGTGCACTGTATAGGAACCGAGGGTGCATCCCTCTGCTGGCCCACAGATCGCTTGTGTAGAGAATGATTCTTCCCCTCTTTGACTATGGTAACACTATCTATGCTAGTGCTCCCAAGTCTACCCTGGCCAGACTGGATCCACTCTTCCACGTCCTTCTGCACGTTTGCCCTGGATTGCCCCCCCACCCCCATCCGGACCCACCACTGCCACCTCTACACCTCTCTCTCTCCTTTCCTTCCCTTGAAACCAGATGGCTTGTTCATTGCTCCTGACTTATTGCTAAGTACTAGCTGGGCTCCCTCCCATCCTACCTTGTGTCTCTTTTCTCCTCTCTGTCAAACCCCTGCTACTCTCTTTGGAGCTCTAACCTCTGCTATCTAACTCTTCTATCCAGGCAGACCTCAGCTCGGCAAGCTGCTTTCTCTTTCCGCCTTCCCAAATTCTGGAATTCCCTCCCTGGCCCTATTCATTCTGCTACCTCCATCTGCTTCTTCTCCAATCTTTTACACAATTACTCCACCCCTTCTGTAGCTGCCTCTGACTTCCCCCGTTATTGCCCTTATACCTTCCTATTCCTGGCTCTCCACCCCTCTTCTCTCCCCAACCCCCCTAACTTTCATACTACATATCTCCCCCTCCTCCCTCCCCACCATTCCTCTACCTCCTCTACCTACCCACCCTAATTCTGGACCTCCTTTCTCTCCATCCTATGATCTACCTCTCCTTTCTCCCTCTCTCTACTCTTTACCCTTTGCTAGACTACCCTAAGCCACTTGCACTAATCTGGTTCATCCTCTATTCCTGTAGCCCAATGTTACTTACTGCTGTTGCTGCATTTTCTGTAAAATAATCCCCATGCATATGCTCTTGTACATTCAATGTATATTACTTGATGTTAATTTATGATATATTGTATAAAAGTGTGCTTTAATATAAGTGTACGTTCTCTGTAAATATTTTCATGCTGAATGGATATGTATTTCTCCATCTCCCCTCTCCCCCAGGACACTTCTGGAAACCAGTTGTTTATGGCTCAGCATGTCTCTCCTGGTGAAACTTTTGAAATAAATAAATAAATAACATCAGTCATCAGCTAGACTGATCATGCCACTGTTCTGGACAGCTGGTAGGAAACTTCAAGTAGTTCAAAGGAGAGAGCGGACCCAATCATAGGGTGGCTCTTTCCTTTGATCTACATAACACCCCAGAAAGCACAGCTGATCTGCCATGAAAACCATCCCTCATAGTTTTTTTTGTTTGTTTGTTTTTGAAATATACCCTGTAAAAAGGAAAAACATCCATTGATATCTGTTGTTTTTGCCGCCCTTACTGTCCCGCCACCCAAGAAAACCCACACATTAATATTCCAGCACAGGGGTGCCCAATCCCTCATTCCGGCTGCTACCCCCCACCCTGCCTGTTTTGATTCTGTGACACTGAGGAGCCCAGCCATGGTGCTGCCAAACATAACACTGACACAGGGGGTGCCCAGTCCCCAGTGTCAACACCTGAAATAAAGAAAACCATCCCTCATAGTTTTTTGTTTGAACACACCCCGTAAAAAATATAAAACTGTCCATGTCAGTTGCTGCTGGTTCAACTATGTGACTGTGTGAGAGGCCTTTCGGCACCATGCATTTCTGCTTAAAGTTGAACCAGCATAATATGTTGTGGTGATTTGCATATATAGCCCATGATGCTTTGCATTATGGGGGTATGTGTGATTTTGTATTTCTATAGTAAATGAAGGCAACTAGAAAATAACACACACTCTAATTTATATAGAAAGAAAAATAGTGGAACAGTCAGAAGAGGGCAAGACTAGAGAATGGAGAAAAAGAGGAAGCGTCACAAGCAGTTGCAGGTAGGATGACAAAAGTCAGAAAGAAGAGACTTTAGGGAAGAAGGAGAAGAGGCAGAATCAATAGAAAGGGGATGGGAGGGCCCAAGTTTTGGAAAGTGGTAAGAAAAAGCAGATTCTTAGTCTCACCATTTGGTCAAATCATAGAATCGTGGTGGCAGAAAAAGACCATTCTGCTCATCGAGTCTGCCTGAGATAGCCCCCCCCACCTCCATTTTACGTCCCATCCTTCCCTAGTCCCATATAGTTATCCCATGCTCTTTTGAATTTCTCCACTGTATCCACCCCCACCACCCACTCCGGCAACCTGTTCCACAGTTATACAGCCCTCTCTGAGAAATAACGCCCCTAACATCCCCTTAAATCTGCCCTCCAGCTTATATATGCATGTCCTCTGTTGGTTTTGTTTTCTCTCAGCCTGAAGATGCTATCCCCCTTAACCTTGTTTATTCCCTTCGTATACTTGAAGGTTTCCACCATGTCCCCCCTCTCCCATCTCATTTCCAGCGTATAAAGACCGAGCTCTTCCAGCCTCTCCCCATATGTTCTCCCTGCATCCCCTGGATCATCTTGGTCACCTTTCTCTGTACCCTTTCAAGCCTATCTTTGTCCCCTTGCAAATGGGGCCTCCATAATTGAACTCCATACTCCAGCTATGGTTTGACCAGTGTTTTATATAATGGCATGATCACCTCCCTCTTCCTACTAGTGAAGCCTCTCCCAATGCATGCCAGCACTCTTGTTGCTTTCCCAGTTGCTTATTCACATCGACTCCTAGCCTTTAAAGTGTCCATGATCCAAATCCCCAGGTCCTTTTCCTGTTCTATGACCTGCAGTGATACCCCCCAAGGCAGTAAGTGGCTCTTGGGTTATTTCATCCTATGTGCATTATTTTGCACTTTTCTGCATTGAATTGTAACTGCCACTTTTCTTCCCACTCTTCCAGCCTGGCTAGATCCTGCCACCCCCCCGCCCCCCACGGAGCATCTACCCTGTTATATAACTTTGTGTCATATGCGAACAAACACACCTTTTCATTTAGACCCTCCGCTAAGTCCCCCACATACACATTAAGTAGTATGGGTCCCAGCACCGACCCTGGTGGCACCCCGCTCATCACCCCTAGTTCCCTGGAGTGCTTCTCATTGACCACCACTGTCTGGGTCCTCCCACCCAGCCAGTTCTCCACCCAATTTGTAAGCCTAGCACCCACCCCCAGACTGTTCAACTTGCTTACCAACCTTCTATGTGGGATGGAGTCGAACGCCTTCCAGAAATCCAGATAGGCCACATCCACCCCCACTCCCCACCTTTATTGTATACCTCTTCAACCCCTCAAAGAATTTGATCAGGTTGGTCTGACAAGACCTGCCACCTGTGAGCCCATGTTGGTTATCATCAATCAGACCCCCCTCCTCTAGGTACCCTACCAGCCTCTCCTTTATGAGAGTCTCCATCAGCTTGCCTATAACCGAGGTGGAGACTGACTTGGCGGTAGTTGCCAGGCTCCTCCTTTCTCCCTCCCTTGTATATTGGTACCACCTTGGCCTTTTTCCAGTCTCCTGGGACCCTTTCCGATTCCAGGGATAGATTAAACAGCTTTGCCAAAGGCCCTGCCAGATCCACCCTTAGCTCCTGAAGCACCCTTGGGTGTACCTAGTCAGGTCCCATAGCCTTGTCCATTTTTATTTTTCCCATCTCCTCCAACACCCTCTCCTCTGTGAAGGGGCTTGTGTCTACCTATCTGCGCTCCCTCCCCTCCCCTTCCTACTCAATACAAGCCCTTTCCCTTCCTTTTCTGTCATGAAAACAGATGTGAAATATTCATTTAGGAGGGTTGCCTTCTCCTCTTCTCCTACAATTATTTTACCCCTTCCCCTCCAAGTCTTGGAATCCCCTGCCTGTTTTTCCCCTTATCACTCACATACCTAAAAATCTTGTGTCACCACTTCTTCATCTCCCTAGCTATTTTCTCCTCTGTGCTTGCCTTTGCCTTCCTAATTGTTCTTCCCACTTCCCTGAGTTTATCCTTGTAGATCCTCTTTTTCGCCATCTCCTATGACTTTTGTAGGCCTTAAAGATCTTTCTCTTCTCCTTGACACCCTCCCTAACCCCTGCCGTGAACCACAGTGGTTTTCTTCCCCTTTTGTGTTTGCTGATTTTCCAGATGCATTGCTCCGTGGCCTTGAGAATTCCTCCCTTAATTACTTCCCACAGCTGCTCTACCTTCTTCAGCTCTTGGATCCCTGCAAGCTCTCTCCTTAAGATACCCCCCATTTTCTTGAAATTTGCCCTCCTGAAGTCGACCACCCTGGCGAATGTCCTGTCCAGTTCTGCCCCTGCCTGGATGGAGAACCTGACCCTCCGGTGATCACTGTCCCTCAAGTTTTCCCGACCTCAATCTCCCCTACTCTCTCTCCATTTGTTAAAACAACATCTAGTGTCACCTCCCCCATTAGGTTTCTTAACTAGCTGGCTTATGAGTGCATCCTGCAGGGATTTCAATAAGCCCCTGCTCTTTTCTATTGTGGCCAATGGAATCTACCAGTCCACATCTGGTAGGTTCAGGTTCCCCACCACTAGGATTTCCCCCTCTCCTGGCCTTTATCTCCCTAGCCAGTTCCTAAGCCACTTCCTTGCCTTGACGAGGTGGCATGTATACCACACCCATTCTTATTGCCCCCCCTCTTTACTTCACAACATAACCCAAAGGATCTCAGAGGATCTCTTGCCCCTACCTTCCACTGCCACTATCCCTCCTGCACGTACAGTGCTACCTTCCCTTTTTACCCTGTCTGTCCCTTCTAAATAGATAGTACTCTTTTAGTTCCACCTCACAGCTATGGCACTCCATCCACCATGTTTCTGTTACTGCTATTAGGTCTGGGTCATCCAGCCCCAGCACCGCCTCCAGGCATGCCATTTTATTTCCTAGGCTCCTGGCATTGGCTAGAATTCCCTTCCAACCCCCCCACCCTTATAATACCCCCTCCTTAAAATGTCCCTTGTTTCTCTTGCATTGGGAGGGTGCAGACTGCGTTGTCCCCCTAGGCCGAGGATCTTCTTCCTCCCAGGTGCTGCATTCCCACCTGTCTAGTTTAAATCCCAGTCTACCTCCAGTCTCTCATCAATGTACCCCTGCAGTTTTGCTCTTAGTAATGTAGTCCCCACGTCACTTATGTGTAGCCTGTCTCTTGCGTACAGATGTTCATCCACCCATGTATCCCCTCAGTCTCCCAGACATGTGAATCCCTCCTCCCCACACCACTGCTTCAGCAAGAGGTTAAATTCCTTTGCCCTGAGTTGCCTGGCCGTGCTAGCACAATGCACTGGCAGGACTTACGAGAAGGCCAGGGAGCTAACCAATCCCTTACAGCCCTCCGCCAACTCCCTGAACCTCCTTTGAACCATCTCCACCTCATCCCCCACCAAGTCATTTGTGTACAGATGCACTATTAGGTGTGGCTTCCCTCAGACTAGATTGACACAGTCTTTTATCCTGGGGAGTGCTCTTCTAGCCTCCATTCCTGTATCACAAGAAAATTGACCTCCCCTTAAAAACTACTTTCCTCCTTTGCCACTGAATCCCCTTAATGATTGAATCCCCATATACAACCACTGCCCCAGACCTTTCTGCCCTCAGGCTTACCCCAGCTCTATTGAACTGCCCATTCTTGCACCTTGCTTCCAGTGTAGGCTCCTTCCCACTCTTGCACTTTACTTCCAGTGTAGGCACCTTCCCACTCACTCTGTCTTCTCAACTTTGGTCACCCCCTGCCCCCATTTCCTCCTCCCCCCCTCTTTCCTTATTACCGGCTTCCTTCCCTGCCTCACTTGGAATGCCCCCCCATCCGAGTCCCGGCTCTGGGTCCCATATTCTGCCCCCCCATTGCCTTATGCTTTTCCATACTTTCCTCTCTGCTCTTCTCTCTCCTGCTGCATATTCTCCTCTACCCCTGTGACGCTACCACCTGTTTGTATGCTACCTACGTTTGTCCACCCCTTTGCTGTCCCTGCTTCCACTTCTCATGCACCCCTCTCAATTCCCCTTCCCTCACTTGGCCTTCCAGTGCTCACTGAGCCCCTTCCCCTCACACCTTCCTTGTCCCTCAGCCTAGTCAGAGGCCAGTACCTGTTTCACTCTACTGTATATCTCCTGCTGAGTTCAATTTCCTCGGCTCCTTCCTGTCCATAGCCTCTTTGTCCTTGTCCTGCTCCGGGCCCCTCTGTTCCTGCTCCAGGTCCTCCAGGCCCCCTGGTCCTCTCCCCCATCTTGTTTCCCCTCCACCCTTTTGGTCCTTCTCCTTGTCCCCCCTTCTTGCCTCCATCTACAACCCCACCCTATCCCTCCTCTCAAGTTCCCCGTTTGATCTGGCTAGTTCAGCCTCCATCCCCTTTAGTTTTTGACAGACAGTGAATTCCCTTACCTTCCATAGAGTGCTCATGAAAACAGCAGCCCCACAGACATTACAACCAACTATCCCCCCCATGCCCCTTGCTGCTTTTCATTGCCTGACACTTATATTTGTCACCCCTTCCCCAAGGTGGCACCTGCTGCTGTTGCCCTGTCCCTCGCCAGTCCCATCTTCTGTGATCCCCCTGTCCCATATGCTATGATCCCCCCTCCAGTCCAAGCTGGTTCCTCCCTTGCTCTCTTCATTTCTCCTTCCTTATCCTGCTACCCCCTTTCTGATTGACTTGTGATCCACCAGTCAGTCAAAAGCCCTTTCAGACAAGATTTACGCCCTCCCTTCCCTGTAGGTTTCACAGTCAGCCCAGTGCATTTCCTGACAAGCACTGATCCCTCCCTGTTCCCTTTTCAATTTATACTCTGGTCAGTCAGGACCCCCCCAAAAAACAAGCAGAAACAGCCCCCTAGGTATCAGTTTAATCCCTTCCTAAATGCTAGCAGATACTTCCCCCTCAGTTAGCTAAATGATAGGCAAAAATATATATCTCAACGTCTCAACAATCAGAGATGTCCCATTCTGTACCAGTGACAGTCAATAAGCAGATACTGCCCCTTCAGCAAGGCTCTACAGCTATATCATGGCGACTGGTACCATAAAAGTTTCCCCCTCTTTGTCCAGCTGTAGTTCAAATAAAAAAGCAATCCCCTCTTCTCCCCTGCCCAGTTTTTACTTTTTAGTCCAGTTCCAAGTGATCAGCCCTTTTCTGTTGCTTTGAGTGGTCCTTAATAGTTACCAATGAGGTCCTTCCTGGTGTTGTCCCCGCCCTCCGTGGGCATTTAAAAGAGGTCGGGGTCGGTAGGTGGGCAGGACAAAATACTGCTGTCCTGATGCCTCTGCACCCTTGGGGTCCCCTCTTGGCTGAAAGTCCCACCAGTGATCTCTGGTCCCCTCTCACTGTTGTGGCCAAAATTGCCTCTGATCTGTTTCTTCTCTGCGGCTTTGGCTGCTGCCACTGCTTCGGTCCTTGCGGCTGAAAGATTCCGCCTGCTGCTCCCTTCCCTGCAGCCACAAAAAGCCTGAACACTGATGATTTTGGCCACACACCAGCAGCACCCCAGCAAAATTTAAGAAAAATGTATATGAAATGTGATAAAATCACTGTGAATTAGCCTGGTTTGAGCTTAGTACATTTAAGCTCACCACTGGCCACCTGCAAGCTTCGTATGGGCCAGAACACACTACATAAAAGGTGAAGCCAGAGAGTGGTTTCCACACAAGAAAAAGAGACAACGCAGGGGGACCACAGTTCATATTAGCATGTAAAGTGTAGGTACCTGACCTCTGAGGGGGTCACCTTGTCATCAGTGGTCAGGATAATCATGATTCAGCTGAAGGATGAGACAAAGAGCCCCTTTAAAATGTTTAAATAATAGAATGAAGACAGAAAGCAAGGAAATTAAATTAACCTTAGTGATTTTGCAACCTTAAGGCACCACTTTCAGTATGTGGTACCTTAGGTTGGCGATAGTCCATTTCTGCCTTTTTTAATATTTTCTTTCCTGTCTATATTTACCTGGAATGAATCATAGTTTGGCCCTGACAAGGTGGTCAGCTGATCTCTTCCATTTCCCCAGTCACGTACACGCCCCTGAACTCAGGCACATTATGACGTACAGCAAGGGAGAGCGTGGGGGTGTGCACAATTGAAATGAATGGGACTGAATTTTTATTACTATGTAATACATTATGATGGCACATAGGAGATTAACAAGGGCCTTTCTGTATGCACAGGTGCTCCAGCACAGGAAGCAAAATGCATTTATAAGGGGTAGAGCTTGTCAGGAAAACCTCATTGAATTCTTCAACAGGGTTTCATGGGCATTGTACAAGTACTCTCCATGACTTCTATTTGGACTTCAGTAAGGCTTTTGACTCTGTGCCCCCAAAACAGATTGATGAAGAAACGGGGGGATACAGAAGTTGGAAATGGGCTAAAGCAATTGGTGGAAAATTGGCTTCAGGAAAGGACCCAGAGGGTGGTAATAAACAGGGCTAAACTAGGGGAAAGACAGATGATGAGTGGTGTGCTACAGAGATATGTCTTGGGTCCGGTGCTTTTCAATGTGTTAATTTGCAATATAGAGGAAGGCATATGGGGCAAAATGTCTCTGTTAGCAGACAACAATAAGATCTGCAGTAGGCTAGACAGTAAGGAAGGCATGAGTGAACTAAGAGAGGATCTAACAAAACTGAAGAAGCTGTCAGGGAACTGCTGACTAACATTCAGTGCCAAAAAGTGTAAAGGTATGCACGTGGGAAGAAATGAAACACAAGACTGAATACTGGATGGTGGGGTTTCAACTGGCACAAACTACAGAAGAGAGGAACTTGGAATTCACAATCAGTGAAAGCCTGAAGAACTCAGCACATTGCGTTTAGCCATACAGCAATGCAGACAGAATGATGGGATGCACAGAGAGGTCCTTCTTGAGTAGGAGGAGGGAAGTGATCCTCCTGCTGTACAGATCATTGGTTAGACCACAGCTGGCATACTGTGACCAGTTTTACAAGTCATATGTAAGAAAGGATAGGACCTGCCTGGTGTCAGTTCAGAGAAGGGCGGCCAAGATTATCCACAGTTAGCAGAAACGATCCTACAAGGAGAGACGAGAAGACCTCAATATATACTTGTTGGAAACTAGAAGGGCAGGGGAGGACTACCACTTGTGATACTGGTGACCCGGGTTCAGTAACGAGCCCAGGTCATCAGAAGGTCGGCCGGGGGGGGAGATTGAGCACCCGAAGGGACACTCTTCTTCTCTGGGTGGGGTGGGCAGCACTCCTCACCGCAATACTGCCACCACCTGGGTGACCACAGGTGGTGGTGGTGCAGCAGAGGAGGCAGGAAATAAGGGATGGGCAGACGCTGGCCGAGGACTGGAGTGGAGGTGCATCTCCATGCACCTCCAGCTCATTGGTCCTCTCTGCATGTGGACATGTGGGGGCAGGGAGAATAAGGAAAAACAACCCATGACCTCACCGGTAGATGGGTCTCTGGTGCCACAGCTTCAGTGCATGCTTCCTTCTGAGGTATGGGGGAGTAAGTAGGTGCTCCCCCACCCAACTGGCTGGTAATCCGGGGGCTCATAAATCCACGGGAGGCAGGGCATCAATAGGAGCTGGCATGTGTGCATGAAGACCTTGAAAAGAGGAGTGGTCATGGAAAGAAGGGGGCATAAAGAGTAAGTTAAAAAAAAGAAAGTATTTATCCCTCTCCCTCACCACAGGGTTTGGAGCTGCACAGAAGTGGTTCTCCACAAACAGCAAACAGACTACTCAACAATGCCAAAAAAGGATGTCAATGCTTTTGGGGTCTAAACCAAGGCTAGCCAAATGTTCAATACAGCAAATAACCCTCTCCTCACCCTTGTACCCTCCCTAACCTTCACAGGGCACACTGGATAAGTTGTCAAGCATATGAACCAGAAACTGGGAGTATGCTTTGATTTAAAGGATATCATGACTCCAAAAGTGCAGCTAGACATTGTTCATGGCACACTTCCACCCCTCCTAGATTACTCTTCCCTTATTTTTACCCAGACTTTAAATTGCGACCTCACTAGACTTAACACTACCTATAACAACATCTACAGGTTGGTCTCTCTAGCCCCGTACAATACCCACCATTGCTCCCTATACATGACGCTTGGTTGGCTGTCCCCACAGGGTCACTGTGACTACCGTATGGATATCCTTATTGAAAAGTCCCTCCGTGATAGGGTGAACTCCCCATTATCTAGCCTCCTCAGTATTAAGACTGGCATTCAGGAACTTGGGTCTTCCTTTCAACATCTCCTTGAGCATCCCCTGACATCAAACAAGATGGGTCAGAGAGCCTTCTCCCTCACTGCCCCCAGGCTGTGGAATGGTTTACTGGCCACCCTTCACTCACTGGGCACTTCCACCTCTTCAAAACACAGTTTAAATATGCCTTCATAACCAGCTCAGTTTGTAAGTACCCCCTCCTGACATGGGATCGGTTAAATTTTCCATATCTGACTCAGTCTGCAATTCATGTCTTGAAGTAATACATCTATTTTTAGACTCATTGTGTAATTTTATTTGTGCTACGCTGCTGCTTCCTAGCCACAGTCGGCCTCCCGACATGTATATTTATTCACGCCACTAGCCTGAGTTCCTATGTGTGGCCCAACTTGCTTTCACTGTTTGGCTGTTTTGTTTCTGACCGTATGAATTATCTACTGTGCTTGGACTGTACTGAATGTGCCACCTTGACTTATATGTTGCTTCCATTGTACTGTATATGCCATCTATATGGTCTTGGTTGTAACTGAAAACAGTCCCTCGGACTAGTGTACCTACCGGGTTATCAGATAAATATAGTAAATAAATATATAAATATAATTACAGTAAAGCACTCTGCTCAGAGTATATATTGACACTGAGGGGTCAACAAGGTCACAGGCTATGAGCCTGGATTGTGAGAGGAAGTTGTGATCTCATTAGAGCTGAAGATACCAATATACTCGATTACATAATCCTTTACCATTGTTTGCTATTTATAATATGCCTGGGTAGTCAAAATATGACTGTGTTTTTTACTAGAGAGTATACTTTTTGGCAGTGAATCGGTAATTGATGGATTGCTGACTTTAATTGGTCTGCTAATTGAATAGCCGAGTTCTATTGTAGGGTGTGTGTGTGTGTGTGCGTACCACAGGACATTGCTTTAGCCTAATGAGAGGAGGTGCAAGGAAGCTAAAATATGTTTCTGGAAGATGTTTCACAGCACTTTGAAATCTCTGTTTTCATGTGAGTGCCTTTTCATTAATTTTTGGTTTTCAAAGATGGAACATGTAGACAGGATTTAAATTATTCTTCTCTCCTACATTTCATTGTGTGTTTCCATCATTTTCATCTACTTGGCTCCAAGGACTTGGTCAGTAAAGTACACGCAGTTGTAAGTGTAATAATGATTTTATTTTGCCTTAGTTTTGCATTTTTGTGATGTTCTTCTTTAATGTGCTTGGTCCCTCCGTTTGTTTTTTGGGGCCTGTATTTGAAATGTCTGTAAAATGCGCTTTTCTGCTTTCTAAACTCTTGTTTTGTCAATGTAGGAGAGCTCTGCTGAGATGTGATTGTTTCTTTCATGGTACTGATTGTTACCCATTTTGTCAGCTTGATGGACTGCAGTACTGGGAGGTTACGTGAGAAAAGCCAATCTGGCTCTAACAGGGTTTGTTTAAAGTTTTGCATGCTTATTTACTACGGTGTGAAACAAAGTTTCTAGTCACTCTTTTGACAGTATGGTTTTAAAGTTAATGTAGCAAATTTTAAAACAATTTTCTATTGATGATGTTAGACTCCATTCCTTAGTTGAAGCATTTCATGTTGATGATGTCACTATTAATTACTTTAGTTGTATCAGTAAGATGGTTTCTTATATGTTGTGTCCAAACTGGTTCTTCACAGTTATTATACCACAGCTGATCAATTCCGTGCTGATATGAGAGTACTTTGGTTCCTTTTTCCTCACAGGAAAAAGACCTACCCATACAATATAAATCAAACATGTAAAGGACTGACTCAGAATGCTTAGTTTATCACCACTTGTAAGACAACAGAACTTTCATAGCTTAGGAGTGGCAGTTTGGTCCCATCCCCACTTTGGAGACAAACTATGTATTTTATGTCATGTCAGGTCACTTCATATCTATCTATCTATCTATCTATCTATCTATCTATCTATCTATCTATCTCATTCCCTTGTCCCCCATATGATCTGCCTTCACTGGTGCATACTTTCGTGACATCTTGCCTCGACTACTGCAATGCCTTCTACCCTGGGGTCAGTGGAAGTGCACTGCGATGTCTACAACTGGTGCAGAATGCGGCTACAAGACTGACAGGCCTCCCTATGTCAAGTCACATTACTCCAGCATTGCAGGAACTGCACTGCTTGCCAGTTAAGTGGTGCATCTACTGTAAGATTGGTTTGTTAACCTATAAGGCCCTGCATGGGCTGGGTTCAGGCTACCTGTGTGATCTCCAACATTCATATCGCCTCACTCGCTCGCTCCGTTCTTCTGACGAGGACCTCCTAGTGGTCCCCAAAACTATACTTAAAACAACTGGGGACAGAGCATTCAGTGTGGCAGGACCAGTATTATGGAATTCACTACTGAGGGCTCTGAGGGAGGCCCCTTCAGTAGAAGTATTCAAAAAAGGCTTTAAGATTTACCTGCTTGTTCAGGCGTTTGGTTCCACTGTGGAATTCAACTGATTTTAGTCAACTGTTACATTAGTGGTTTTAAGTTTTTATTGTCATTTTTATGATGTATGTTAGTATTTGTACTGGTTGACTGTGCTGTTGCTTTATTTTGTAATGGTGCTCTGGGCCTCCAGGAAAGGGCACCAAAAATAAATGAAACGACTGCTACTACTACTATATGTCTGTCTGTCTGCCTGCCTGTCTATGGTTTTGCTGCAGGTAATTTGGGCATTTTCTAGTTAAAATATTTTATTAAGAGTTTTCTAAATGACAACAGTGCAGTAAAAACATTTAATGTGCGACTAGAACAGGTATCAACAAAGGACCATGCAAGGCCTGAGTGCCATACTACCAAAAAGAGATAATACATATTACATGAAAGTGCATATTACATGGTTGTAATTGCAAGGTAGTATCCATCCATTACTGTAAACTTAGCAGACAGTATAGAAAGATATTTTACCAGTAAGGGGATGATTACCTGGTGATAAAACAATCACAAAGAACACAGAGTTCCCTAAGGAAAGCAGGAGAAGGGTGTGGGGGAGAAAAAAAAGATACTTATGAGTGGTCTTTCTGGCTTGTTTTCCTTAAAGGGAAACACCCATGTAGGATTAAATTAATCAATATTGTTACCAATGGAAATCTGCTTTACATACTGTAAGCTATTGACTGAGCCTGTAACAATTTTAGGGCCAGAATTACAACCCATTCAGTTGCCCCTCCCTTTATAGCTGCAGACATCCATTTTCTAAATCACAGGTACAAGAAATTACATCACATTAGGGAAAAACACATATAGCCGATAAATTCTTTCCCAGGAGAGGCGCACTAAGCCAAAACTTGAGTCCAGATGCAACCTGAGATCACAAGAAAGTTACATGGCTTGCTCAGGGTCACACAGTAATGTAAGTGGGGACTATGTGATTCAAACCCAGGTCTCTAAGTTTGCAGCTCAGAGCCTCAAAACACTGCGCTATACTGCCTCCTTCAAGGTTAGAGGAAAAGAAGAGTTGGGCCTCTTGATGAGCTGTCACAACCAGCCACTTAATAATTTAATGATTGCACCTGGGAGCATCAGGGAAGTGAAAAGGTTTTATCTCAAAAGAAGGGAGCTACTGGAGATTTCCTGCTGGAAAGACAGAGTGAAACAGTTGGAATCATGAAATGGAAACAAAATCTGCTGTGTTTTTTTTTTCTTTTACTTTGGTGAAAGGAAACCTATTTCTGGATGGTGTTCAAATACAATTTTTTTTATTTTGCAACCTTCAGAAGGAGTAGTGCTGGAACACTGGGAAAAGTGAGTGTGTATGTGTGTGGGGGGGTGGCACTGTAGTAATCAAAGACCGTGATTGCTTCCCTTCTGACACTGCATACATTAAAGGGGTACTTTGAATGCTAATGGACAAAAGTGGGGGGTGTCCCCTCCCAAACCTATAGGTTCTGGCAGCTATGTTCGGAAGAGTCCTCTACGGACAGCCATCTATCCTATCACATGCCAACACAAAACAATTATTTTGTTACAACTTATTTACCTTGGATAGTCTAGCTGAGATGTGCCACCTCATTTCCAGTGGGGTCCTGCTGCTATTCATTTCTGCTGCTAGGTGGACAGGAGCACTGGTGGGGGGGAGGGTTATGTGACTTGCTCAAGGTCACACAGTTAGTATTTGACTTTACTGAGGTTTGAAACTCTCATCTCCTGGGCCCCAAGCTTGTGCTGTAGCCACTAGATCACACTCCTACAAATGATAGAACATGATGCCAACAAAAACAAGCATTTGTCAATACCGAATGTTGTCTTGCTGGTTTTGGCATTGGTAGTGCAGGAGTTAGAGAGACACATAATAGAAGTAGCAGTGAAGTATAGAACCGACATCAACCCCACCCCACCCTGCATAGAGTGACAGGCATTGGGGTGTACATTTGCGTTGCTGACCATAACGCTCATGCTATTTCACCTCACCCTACCCTGCAGAGTCTGACAAGTGTTGCATTGTGCCTTGGGGTCATCTGGTCTTATGCTCACCCCATTTCATAAGGAAGTATGTTGAGATGGGTGCAGCATAGGAGAATGGGTTGAACTTTGGGGCTGAAGAGTCCAAGGCACACCTTGATGCCTGTCAGTGGCTGAAGGGTGGAGGTGGAGGGCCAATGGTGTGAGCAGTACAGCAGACAATCCATAGACACACCCCTGATGCCTGTTAGTCTGTACAGGGTGAGATGTAATGGTTAGAAACCCTAACACCCTGGGCGTGTGTTAGTATTTGCACTCCAAATTTTAAAACATGGCCTTTTTGTGACCCCACCTCATGAAAGCATTTGGGACCTCTGTTCATGAACTGTGCCCCTGTGATTTTGTTAATCTGTCTCGAACGCTGATTTCCCACGGTGACCTCACCATTCTGCACCACATGAAAATGTCAGCTGCACCACTGATAAGGAGGTGTGAAGAGATGGCAATGTGGGAAATCTGGAGTGAAAATATTAAACATTCTCGAAGTTACGACCGTGTGTGAAAACTGCACATCGCATACTCGAATACAGTCATTTAGTGGAATTATTTCACCAAATTTTTAACATAGCCATTTTGGGATCTCTGCTCATCAACAGTGGCACTATGATCATCTTAATCTACCTGAACGTTGATTTCCCACAGCGACCATGTGATTGTGCGCCAGACATGTGAAACTACATTTTGGGCAGGGTGTGACAAATGACAGCTGAACTGTTCAAAAGAAGGTGTGCAAAAATG
The DNA here is from genome assembly GCA_016271365.2 of Neoceratodus forsteri. Taxonomy (NCBI): domain Eukaryota; kingdom Metazoa; phylum Chordata; order Ceratodontiformes; family Ceratodontidae; genus Neoceratodus; species Neoceratodus forsteri. The sequence continues at coordinate 1,036,983,999 of CM057450.1, read as the reverse complement.
ACAACATTGAAAATCTGGAGTACAAATATTAAAAATTATCGAAGTTATGAGCGTGCGTGGAAAGTGCACAATTCACACTTGTAAAACAGTCATTTTGTGGATGTTTGTCACTCATTTTCAACATAGACATTTTAGGACCTCTGCTCATGAACAGAGTCACTGTGATTTTCCTAATCTGTCCCAAACACTGATTTCCCACAGCAACCACGCTATTCTGCGTGGGAAGTGCGATAACACAATTTGGTCAGGATGTCAAAAATGATAGCTGTACTGTTCATAAGGAGGTGTGAAAAAATGCCAATGTTGAAAATCTGGAGTGAAAATATTACAAATTTGCAAAGTTACAAGGGTGCATGAAAACTGCGCAATGCACGCTCATAGTACAGTCATTTAATGGACTTTCATCACCAAATGTTCAACATAGGCATTTTAGGACCTCTGCTCATGAACAGAGTCACTTTGATTTTCTTACTCTGTCCCAAACACTGATTTCCCACAGCAACCACACTATTCTGTGCCGGAAGTGCGATAACACATTTCGGCCAGGATGTGAAAAATGACAGCTGTACTGGTCATAAGGAAATGCGGAAAAATGCCAATGTTGAAAATCTGGAGTGAAAATAATACAGATTCGCGAAGTTACAAGCGTGCGTGGAAACTGCACAACACACGCTTGTAAAACAGTCATTTTAAAAAAAATTTTCACCAGATTTGCAACATAGGCTTCTTGAGAGCCCACCTCATGAACAGTGGCACTGTCGGTTCATTAATCGGTCCTGAAGGGTGATTCTGCGCAGTGTCCACAAAATCACCTTTGGGACGAATAACGCCATGACAGTAACTGAATTCATGAGGAGGGGTCCAATAACCCCATGTTGAAAATTTGGTGGCATAAATCCCCAAAATGCCCAAGATATGCAACCAAAGTTGAAAACCCTATTTATGCCATTATACAGCTTACTGACATTTCTTCAGTCTGCGGGTTGGCTTTGAAGAGTGCAGGCGTGTTCCCAGTCCACTGAAGATCATCATTACCAGGCTCGGAGGTAAGTATGGGGTGAGGAGGGTATGGGGAGGTGAGTGCACGCAGTGGGTGGGCATGGGTTGGGGGAGGGGCTGCAGACTGAGGGCTGTTTTCTACTTTACAGGGTAAAAAAGCATTGCTGGAAGTTGTTTTGCAGGTATTTGACACACTGGGATGGGCTCAGTGTGTCACCTGTGTTTTTTTCGGGCGTCTGGAGCCCATAGGGATTGGGCACCCCATCGGCAAATAAAAAAGAGTGTTGGGGGGGATGATACTGATGATGATTGGGCTCCCCCATTGGCAGATGAACTGAGGAGGGGGGCATGATGATGATGCCAATGGGGGGATTGGGCACCCCCTAAGTCGGCTTTTCTGGGGACTGTGCGAGGCGGATGGCACAGCTGCCACCATGTCGCACTGAAATGTACACCGAGAAAGGCATGCCCTGCAATGAGGTGGAATTCCCTCATTGCAGTGGCTAAAACCTTTCAAGGTAATAGACATGCTTACAATCTAATTCATGCCACAGAGCCCAGCCCCAAAAAGCAGTGGCACCACAGGCCACAACAGGACCGCGCCTCCAAAACCTGCTATTCCAAAGTTACCGCAACATGTTTCTTGTGCAGGCTTGCGCACAGAGGTTCTTTGTCTTTTAACTTATTTTTTGTTTTAATTGGGTTCACCACAGTGTAACCCAGGTGGACCATCTTAGGGTGGCTGGTTCATTCCACTGGGGTGTTAAACAGATGAGGCATACTGGTAGGATGAAACACATGTCTGTGTCTTCTGTTGGCACCCTTTGCAAACTGTGTGAGAGGCCTTTTGGCACCATGCAATTTTGCTTAAAATTGAACCAGCATAATATTCTGTGGTGATCTGCATATGCAGTCTTTGGATTATGGGGGCATGTGTGATTTTGTATTTCTTTGAAACTTGGCTTCCTGGCCAGTGCCCTTTGGAGTAACCATTGCCTCAGTGCTTGCGCACAGAGGTTCTTTGTCTTTTAACTTGTTTTTTGTTTTAATTGGGTTCACCATGGTGTAACCCGGGTGGACCATCTTAGGGTGGCTGGTTCATTCCACTGTGGTGTTAAACAGATGAGGCATACTGGTAGGATGGGACACGTGTCTGTGTTCTGTTGGCACCCTTTGCAAACTGTGTGAGAGGCCTTTTGGCACCATGCAATTTTGCTTAAAATTGAACCAGCATAATATTCTGTGGTGATTTGCATATACAGTCTTTGCATTATGGGGGCATGTGTGCTTTTGAGGTTCTTTGTCTTTTAACTTGTTTTTTGTTTTAATTGTGTTCTCCATGGTGTAACCCAGGTGGACCATCTTAGGGTAGCTGGTTCATTCCACTGGGGTGTTAAACAGACGCGAGGCATACTGATGAGTCCTGGTAGGATGGGACACGTGTCTGTGTCTTCTGTTGGCAATCTTTCCAAACTGTGTGAGAGGCCTTTTGGCACCATACAGTTTTGCTTAAAGTTGAACCAGCGTACTATTCTGTGGTGATTTGCATATGCAGTCTATGGTGCTTTACATTATGGGGGCATGTGCTATTTCGTATTTCTTATAATAAAAATTAAAACACAACTACTTTAATGCTAACAAATACTGGAACTCAATAGGTACAGAAATAAAAATGATTTACAGTGTCACCTCAGTAGCAGAATATTCTCAAAATCACACAGACACTTAACATTTTACTGAACTGAAATGTCCCAAAACATTGTACAAAGCAATAGAACCCCAAAGGAGCTCGGAATCTGCTGGCACTGGCAACACACAACTTTTGTTTATAGCAACCCCTTCAAGATTAGAGACAAGTTCACATCCTCATGGACTGGGTAAAAACATTTATATTTTTCATTTCCTCTTCCCTTCAAGGAGGCAGTATAATGCAGTGATTTATGGCCCTGAGCTGCAAATCTGGAGATCTGGGTTTGAATCTCACAGTCCCCACTTTCATTACTGCATGACCCTGAGCAAGTCACTTAACTTTCTTGTGCTCTCAGGTCGCACCTGGAATCAGGCTTCAGCTTGGTGTGCCTCTCCTGGTTAAAAAATGTATCGGCTGTATGTGTTTTGCCCTGATGTGATGTAATTTCCTATGCCTGTGATTTAGAAAATGGATGCCTGCATCTATAAAGGGAGGGGTAACTGAATGGGTTATAATTCTGCCCCTAAATGTGTTATGGATTCGGTCAATGGCTTATGTAAAGCAGATTTCCATTGGTAACAATATTGATCATTTTAGTCCTACATGGATGTTTCCCCTTTAAATAAACAGCTGTGTTATTGTGGCCAGCATGCTGGCTATGTGCACTTTAATTCTGGTGCACACTGATCCTCGGACCTTTATAGGTTTCAATCCCAACAGCACTGACCAGCATGGGATTTTATTTCTTTTAGTGATGCAATTAGTTCAAGTCTCCAAGTAGGCTCCTGTAATAAAAACTGGGGGTGCAAGGTGGACTTGAGAGTTACACTAACCTGTGTAAGGTTGAGTGGTTGCTGTAGGAAAATGGTAATGGAATGGGAGGGACTAATTCAATCAATCAAAAATCAAATCAAAGATTTGTTTATTAAAATATAAACAGGATTAAGTTACATCTCATGAGCTGAGGCTAGCTCAAGCTAGCCAAAGCTTTAGTCAGGTGTCTTTACACCATCAGATTGAAATCTTGACTGCTTCACACTCAGACACAGGCACAGCTGGGGGCTCACTATAGTTTCTGCAGTCCCAGGCACTCCAATCAGGGATCAATCTAACCAAAATAATAGAACTAAATTGTTAGGGATTCCAGGAGATGGGAGGTAATTTATAAAAATGAAACAGAACTGGAGGCTTACCATAATTTAGATTTTGTGATGAACCATGTTACACAAAACAGCGTCTTCGCCTATTAGATCAACCTCATTTATGATCTGCTTTTCAGCCCTCCTCCCATTCAACAGCTTTCATTTCCTTTCCAGCAAGGACTGCAAACTCAGCTATATATTGATGGCACAAGACACTTTCAGACAGGAAAACAGTGCTCTTCAATCTCCAACTTGAGAGAAGATATTGACTCCTCTCGAGGGGATGAAAGAAATTGTACTTCTCCCAGTTTCTCTCTAGAAACTAGCATTAACTGGTTAGTTGCTCAGCTTCCATGCACCTAACACAGTAACATAGTAAGATACAGTATAGTATTGCAAAGATGGAAGGGACTTGGGGTCCATCTTATCACCCACTTCTGGGCATATTGCTGTGACTATACTAGATAATGGTGTCAGTTTTTGTTTTGTGCAGTATTGACATGATTTCAAGCTTGACTGTAGGACGTCACTGCTTACATTATTGTTGGAGTGTTGATCAGTCATGCTGTGTAACTCTGAATGGACGGTGTAGAAAGTTGTCATGGAAAAGATAACATAAGAGTGTGCTTATGTCTTTACACAGCAGGAGGTATAAAAACATGCGTGTGTGTGTGTGTGTGTGTGTGTGCGTGTGCGCGCGTGCGTAGTACCTTGTCTAAAGCCTCAGATGCTTTGGAGTACTCATGACAGCTCCCATGAGAATGTCTTTTCTACAAAGAAGCTTCTTCTCCATTGAGATTTGGCTTCCTTTTGAGCCAGTCATTCACTATATCTTCCCCATCTGAAAAGAGGAGACATGCTTTGCTTGTAAGGTAATCCAAGCAGAAATCATACATCCCTTGCAAGACAGTTTCTGATTACAGCTGAGAGCATTCTCAAAATGTTTTTTGCTTGTATGGCTACACTCCAGTTTAAAACCATTAGTTCACTACTGTGGGGTAAAAAAGAAAAGCATGCAATGGGTAGAAAGAATCCAGCAACTTGATTGGGTGAGACATTGTCATACATGTGATTAAATCCCAGCACAGAATCATGAGTTGGGTAAAGTCCCAGCAAACAGGTTTTTGTTACCTGCTTCAAATCTCTCCACCCTTAAATCCAGCATATCTTCAGAAAAGCATAGCCTACTGGTCAAAACTGATTTTTTTTAAATACATACAAGCATGTAAATAAACACAATAACATATTTACAAAACTGTTTTACTTTTTAATACATAAAAAATTAATCCATTGCATAATAGCAATTATACGCTACAGGGTTTAGTATGCCATAGCATATTGTCAGTTCTAAGTGCATAAGACTCTCAGCCTTTGGCCTCATGCCTCCAACACATCTAAAGAGTGATGATATCCCATGACATACTGTACCATACAGTTGTGGATTATTGCCTAATAGAACGATATGACAAGTGCCATTTTCAAAAGTAAATCGGACCATTTTAACTGTTAAGTCATATTTTTGCATTTTTTGCATCACTCCTTTTACTGAAGGTGCACACTCCTTGATAATATTGAAACATGCACTACTGCAATTACTCAGCACTACAGTATATTTCCCTGTAAGAAGGAAAAATGGGTATTCTCCTGATTTCAACTTAAAGAGACAGTAATTGAGGGACATCTGCAAGGAAAACTTAGCTCGGATGGAAAAATGACTAGTAGCCATACCAAACATTGGACCAACATGTCTTTTTTTCATTGTTTCACCTTCATGCTTGTAAGAAGAAGAAGAAAAAAAGTGCTCCAAAGAAGTTACAGAGAGTCTGATGGCAAGACTACAGTCTACAGGCTGTATAGTTTGTTTGTTTTTGCTCGTTCTGGAACAAAAGAATACCATTTGGTGTTCCTGTCATTAATGACCAGTGGCAAAGCCCCATAAAAAATTGTTATACTAATCGGATGGCTAGAGGTTTGAGACTAGTCCTCTTAGTCTGCATGCAGCTGCAGCACAGTGTTGGTCTGTAATGGACTTCTGTTATGTGACTGCAAAGTAAATAGCCAGTTTAGCACCCCCTACCCTTACAGCTAGTTGTTACTGTTTTTTTTTAAAACTACCTTTTTTAAGAGTTGCACATATGGGGGCGTGCTATGTAAAAGCAGCCCCTGCATCTTTAAGTACTGTCTGGGTACTCAACAGTCCTTCAGAATTTATTGCCATGCTGCAAATGTGAATGGTATAAGAATGAGCCGAAGAAACTGGTGTCTATAGTCTATCACGTTCTCCAAGAAGCATCTCTTGGTGACATCACAACAGTTGTGCTAGGTTCTCCAGTTTTACATGGGCATGCAAAAATGACAACCCTAAGACATCTTCTACTAATGTATATGTATGTAAACAGATATGTACTGAACATATATTAATATATTAGCGGTGTGAACAACCCTTATATGAATTCCCAGTTACCACAAAGCAGGGTGCATTTGATACTGAGTACAGAGTATTTTTCTTTATTCTCAGCAAGTTCAGAAAAAATACCCAGAAGAATAGAGAATATATGTAAATATCCCCTCTAGCCACCCCCCAACCCCAGTCATCTTCAGCCCTTTACGCCATCCCCCCCCCACACTTTTGTCTTAAAATAAATTATATATAATATTAATGTGTTTTTTTTAGCCCATACTGTGCCAGGAGCCAATAATGTACTTTCAACCACCATCCCCAACACAACCCCCCATCCCAAGAATGTCAATTTATGTCATAGTCACCCACCACTGATTCATATTTTGTCAGCTTGGTAGTCAAAAATCCAGGCTAGAAACATAGAAACACAGAAAGTGACAGCAGATAAAGGTGCAGCAGCCCATCCAGTCTGCCCACCCTGCCTAACAATACTACTTAAGCCCAAGTGACCCACCCTGCCTAACAGTACTACATAGCCCAAGTGACCCACCCTGCCTAACAATACTACTTAAGCCCAAGTGACCCACCCTGCCTAACAATACTACTTAAGCCTCAAGTGACCACCTTGCCTAACAATACTACATAGCCCAAGTGACCCACCCTGCCTAACAATACTACTTAAGCCCAAGTGACCCACCCTGCCTAACAATACTACTTAAGCCCAAGTGACCCACCCTGCCTAACAATACTACTTAAGCCCAAGTGACCCACCCTGCCTAACAATACTACTTAAGCCCAAGTGACCCACCCTGCCTAACACTACTAAGTATTGGTATTACCCTGCTAACAATACTTACGTGCCCAAGTGACCCACCCTGCCCTAACAATACTACTTAAGCCCAAGTGACCCACCCTGCCTAACAATACTACGTAGCCCAAGTGACCCACCCTGCCTAACAATATTACATAGCCCAAGTGACCCACCCTGCCTAACAATACTACGTAGCCCAAGTGACCCACCCTGCCTAACAATATTACATAGCCCAAGTGACCCACCCTGCCTAACAATACTACGTAGCCCAAGTGACCCACCCTGCCTAACAATATTACATAGCCCAAGTGACCCACCCTCCCCTCTTGCCACTCCTCCCTTGTTTCTTAACAAGGCCATGAGCCTACCCCACTCCATCTTGAAACATCCTACTAATTTAACCTTAACCCCATCCTCGGGCAGTTTGTTCCACTAGTTCACCACTCTGTCAGTGAAAAAGTGTTGCAGACATCCTTCCTGAACCTTTCTCTGTCCAGTTTTAATTAATTTTCCCTCATTCCTGTGGCAGATAGGTTCTTGTTATCCACTCTACATAACCCATGCACCATGTAAGTACTTGTACATTTCTGTCATGTGTCCCATCTCACTTGTAGTCTTGAGGATGTACTTACCAAAGTCTTGCAGCCTCTCCCCATATGTGTTTCCCCATACCCTGATTCATTTTTCACCCCTTTGCTGCACTGCCTCTACCTTCTCACAGTCCTTACACAGGTATGAACTCCAGAACCTTATGCAGTAGTCCAGGTGTGGTCTTACTAACAATCTGTTCACTGGGCATAACTCTCAACCTTTCATCCCCCAAATGAGGAACATTGCTTCTCAAAATGTGGAACAAATGAGCAAAATGTGGAACACATAATCAAATCTTTATCTAGGAGGCTCAGAACACTTAAAATATTTGCATTTATGTTCAGAAAGTCTGTTATTAATTGAATAATATATTTTGCATAATTTACTATGGATTTTTGCTTTAAAATGTTAATACTGAATGTGGAACAAGTCCTCACAATGTGGAACAGGGAGCTTTTGTGAAGTAAAATAAGGAATGTTCCTCATAATGTGATACAGTTGAGAGGTATGACACTGGGGAGAGAATCACCTTTCAGCTTTTGCTGATAAGTCCTTACCTAGGCACACCAGCATTCTATCTGTCTTCCACACTGCATGTTGTAGTGTGCAGTGGATTTCAGGGTTTCTGATATTATAACCACAAGGTCTTTTTCCTCCACTGTGCCTTCTAGTACTACCCCACCACCACCCCCAGAGTATTGTGTCCTCAGTTTCTTCTTCTCTGATGTGTATTACTTCACATTTTTTGCATTAAACATAGAAACATAGACTTTGATGGCAGATAAGGATTGCTTGGCCCACCTAATCTGCCCATTTCCCTACCTACTGGATAAGCTACAGATCCTAGTTAACCAACAGCCTATTTCTTCCTACCCCCCACAAGAATTGCCTTATGTCTGTCCCATGCATTCTTGAATTCTCCCACAGTTTTAGACCCCTCAACCTCCTCAGTAAGGTGGCTCCATGTGTCCACCACCCTCTCTGTGAAAAAATACTTTCTCACATTGCCCCTGAGCCGTCCCCCCTCTATCTTCAAATTGTGTCCCCATGTTCATGCACATCTCTTTTTCTGAAAGATGCTACCCTCTTGGACTTTGTTGATTCCACTGAGGTACTTAAAAGTTTCTATTATGTCCCCCCACTCCCTCCTTTCCTCAAGGGTATACATATTAAGCTCCTTTAGTCTCTCCTCATATGGCTTCTTTTGTAGACCCTGTACCATTTTAGTTGCCCTCCTCTGGACTACCTCCATCCTGTCTATGTCCTTGCAGAGATGAGGTCTCCAGAACTGGACGCAATACTCCAGATGGGGTCTCACCAACTGTCTGTACAGAGGGATAACAGCTTCCTGTTTTCTGCTGGTGATGCCTCTCCTATACATTCCATTATCCCCCAGCCCTCCCTACTGCCTTCTCACATTGCTTGCCAACCTTAAGGTCATCTGATATGATTACCCCAGATCCTTTTCCATTTTTGTTGTTGTTACTACCTCCCCCATTGTGTAATCTTCCCATTGGTTTTTGTTTCCCAGGTGCATTATTTTGCACTTCTTTGCATTGAATCCAAGCTGCCTTACTTCTGACCATTCCTCCAACCTTGCCAAGTCCCTTCTCAACCTTTCCATGCCCCCTTGTATATCAAACCTGTTGCAGATCTTTGTGTCATCTGCAAAGAAGCATACTTTTCCTTCCAGTCACTCTGCGATGTCACTCATAAAGACATTAAAAAGGACTGGACCCAGTACCGAACCCTACGGTACCTCTCTAGTAACCCCCCCTTTCTGCAGAGTGGACTCCGATTACTATTACCTTCTGTGTTCTGTTGTCCAGACAATGATTTGCCCAGGCTACCACCCTGGGACCCACTCCCAGGTTGGCTAATTTGTTTATTAATCTTTTGTGTGGGACTGTGTCAAATGCCTTCCTAAAGTCTAGGTAGTCCATGTCCACAGCCCCTGCCTGGTCTACTACTTTGGTCACCCAGTCAAAGAAATTGATTAGATTCATCTGACATGACCTTCCCACTGTGAATCCATGCTGTCTTGGATCCTGTGCCCCACTGGCCTCTAGGTACTCAACAATTCTTTCCTTCAGAAGTGATTCCATCATTTTCCCTACCACAGAGGTCAAATTGACAGATCTGTAGTTTCCTGCCTCTGTCTTGCTCCAACTTTTGTAAAGGGGAATCACATCCCCTTAAAACTTAGCTGCCAGATCTTAAACCACTTTACCAGCCATCCCCTTGTCCATCCAATTGGCCTTTTCCCCCTCTCTCCCTTAAACTCTTCTTCAAGAGTTCATCACTCACTACTGCAGCTGCGCATGTCCGTGATCCCAGAAGCTGCCCTCCACCCTCAGACTATGGTTTGCCCTATCCCTTCTGCTCTGGATATCCTCCCTGGCTGGGATTATGCTATACCTAATTCTAAGGCTCACTCCTCAATGCTTAGGTACTGACCTTGCACCTGATAATGTTGTCTGACTCTCTTGCATCCTTAGAAAAAGAGGTGATAAAGTTAGCCCTGTCCTTTATCACATTGTGCCCAGGGCCATTCCACTGCCTTTCACCAACAGTTGTTCTCTTGACATGCTAGCTGCTCTATCCCTCCCATTCTGAATGGTAGCAGCACTATACCCCTGTTCTCTAAATCTCTCAGTCAGCTCACCGATATGTGCCAGCCCAGCTGATTTATCCTAGGATGGACCCAAAACCTGCTGATATATGTGGGGATGCTCCAAGAATGGTATACAGACATGCTCAAATACTCAAGGACCTTTTGGTCCATGGATTACAACCTCAGAAACCACCCATTACAACCCCTTCCCCCAGGGTGTTTTTCATGCTGCAATTATAAGTACTGCTAGGTGGTTCTGATTGCAAAAATATTTTTAAATCCATTGGCTGGCAGATATTTGAATATCAGATAATTGAAAGGCTCTGCCTATAGTTATAAGGGTGAAGAGCTCTTCCCCCATATCCTATTTAAGCAGCAGAGCCCTGCTGCTCTGCTTAGAGCGAGACGCACTCACCTGTCTCAGTGCTGCTGGTCTGGCAGCTGCACTCTCCTTTCCTTCCTCTGGCTGTGCCTCCTCTGGCCCCCCCCAGCTGTGTTTTCGTCCCGTCTCTGCCTTCATTTGTGCTCCCATTTTCGTTTGTCTCTGTTTCCTTGTACCTGGCATTTCTTCTATTTTGGGGGGGGGGGCTCTTCCTTCGGCTTCTCCCTCATAGCCATGGTGCACTCTTGCTCCATGGCAGCTTTCTCGCTGCCTCCGCTTCTCCTGCCTATCTACCTAGTGCTATACTTGCTTCCTGTTTCTACCTCCCACTAGCAGCCACCACTCCATGCCACTCAGTTCGTCCTCAAGAGATGCCTGGCCCCCTGCAGTCTACCATTTCTACATTGCTGGAGCCCACTTGCTTGATTTACCTGCTGCTAGCTTCAGCTATCCTACGTGCTCATTCTACCTTTGCTGTACCAGGCTTCGTTTTCCAGACATCTCATCATGCACCAGTCTTTCTGGTGACCTTCAACCGTTAACATCCTCCACAACTCGAATGACGCCTTTGTCCAATTATGTCGGCGAATGACGCTGGTACTTCACAGCCATCAGTACCCTACTGCTCCCATACCGCTGGGCTCATCAGCCATTCCATACCTCATTTTGAACTACTGCTGTGCCTCGCTTACTCCACCGCTAGATGGCACCGATGTTCTTCCTAACTACGGCTTCTAGGTTTGGTTCCCAAATGGCAGCTTGGCATCAGGAAGCAAGAAATCAAGGTATGCTGGATAATACCCTGAACTGCTCTAATTTACTAGGTGTTCGGAATTGTAGACTTCATACCACTATCTACAGACTTCTAGTCTCCCTAGTGAATCAAATTCAGCTGTGACCTGTGGTGACATGGGGCAAACACGCTAAGTTCATCACACTATTAACTAATATTCATCTTATGGACACTCCCACCATTTGGTCACCATCACACAGGAGTTAGGAGCGTCAGACTACCTCCCTGCTACTTACATTCCTCATCAGTATCCATATGTACCTAATGCAATTCTTCAGTACTACTCTTTGCTACTAACTACTGCCACTATTATCACCGATCTACGTGCAGGCCCCTTGCTTACAACTTGTTACCTATTGCTTGCACTATGCATCGCATTCTTGCCTCCTGTGCTTCCTGGCTACCTGAATTCTGCCAACTATATATATTCAAACTGCATGATCCTCACACTCGAACGCTCTTTCAGAGCAGCTCTCAGCACTCATCTGGCAACTTCCAACGTTGTTCTTACTCCACCTGCCTCGCTGCGTCACGGCCTGGAGGTTTGACTATTCATTCAACATGCCTGCCTCGCCAAACATCGGGCCTGGAGGTTCATAATTGCTGTCAGCCTGCCACACCCAGGCTGGGCCTGGAGGTTCATATACTTCTATCTCTTACCTACTTCGCCTTCAGAGCCTAGAGGTTCGACTATTCGTACACTATGCCTGCCTTGCCCAGCATCAGGTCTGGAGGTTCATAACTTCTGTCAGCCTGCCATGCCCAGTCTGGGCCTGGTGGTTCATATGCTTCTACCTCATGCCTGCCTCGCCTGCAGGGCCTGGAGGTTCGACTGTTCATACACTATGCCTGCCTGCCCCGCATCGGGCCTGGAGGTTCATACTTCTCTCAGCCTGCCACGTCCAGTCTGGGCCTGGAGGTTCATTACTTCTACCTCATACCTGACTTTTCTACCATAACTTGGCATCGACTCCAAGACCATATTCTTCTACTGGATTTCAATCATTCATTCAAGCTCCTCTCCTCCTTGGAAAGAATTCCTCATCTGCTAGAATTACTCGACAAGTACAACTCGACCTAAGTGGATCGTATATGCTGGCCTGTGGATCTGATCGTTTCTCATAGTAGTCGCCCTGGATATACTCTGTACCCTCACAATTCATTCATGCTAATTCCAGCTGACTTACATGGGCTCCACTGTGCATGCTAGCCCTTATGGGCTTGATCATCATTTTCAACAACATATTATTGCTCATCAGCTGACCTATGTGGGGACCTACTGCGCACACTAGCCTACGTGAGCTAGCTGCCACTCTACTTACTATCAGCAGATCTACCTAAGGTCTGGCTGCACCTACATGTTACCTGGAGCTATCCGCCACTCTACTTACCTCACCAGCTGATCTACGAGGGTCCAGCTACACATCTCAGCCATGGGACTAGCTGTTACATTCTATTACTTATCAACTGACCAACCTGGTCTATATTATGTGCTACTTACTACCTCATCTCCTAACCTACGAGGTCCAACCACACATCCTTACCTATTAAGGCTCACCCTGTTATACTCCCTTGGATGCTTCCTAACCTTACACTGTATTACTTCAGTTTACTACCCTCAAATCCTGCCAGGATTTCAGCTCAGCTCTACTACCGTATGCCTTCTCAGTCATGACTTCAGTATAAATTCGATTCTCTTGTGCTATTAACTTAACTGGGTTCGTCAATCATCAGCTTTATTTCAAGCCTTTTACCATTCCACGAAATTCATAAGCCTTCTATTAGCAGAAGCCTGGAGGTTGAACTACTCCTATTTCATCCTGCCTCACCAGCGTCAAAGCCTGGAAATATAATTACTCCATATTCATCTATCTATCTATCATTTGCTAGCCTTAGGAGCTCCTCACTTCTAGCCCTATCCTGAACCTATTGGATGTATTCTAACAGTGTTCACCTCAGTGCACATCTACTTGGATGCTTCCCGTGTTCATACAGCTACTGTACCTGCTTCGCTCACGCAAGACTTGGAAGCCTGTTCCTGACTTTTCATCTCTGGCTACGAACTGTTCCACTGGATATGTAATCTGCAACTTGGACTAGCCAATAATTAATTAATGTAGGATTATGCTCCGTTAGTATGCCCAGAAGGACAGGCAGGTCAGTAGCCATGTCTTCAGAGGTTCCCCCAAGGGGGTTTTCCTCTCCTGTGTGCTGCCTGTCATACTCTCCGGAGTTGGAGGATATAATCGTGGATATCATATTTCTTTGGGGGATGTCATATCCTAATCAACTAATCATCCTTCCTATGGTGGGATACTGAGTAAAGCCAAACCATCAACTCATAATGACTAACTCATCTGTTTCAGAATCAGCACTATCTTATTGTCAGCTCATCATGTACTATAATCTCTGACTTACTCATATCCAAAGATAGAAAACCATGTATGAGCCATGGAACAAGGAAATTCTGAATGAGTTTTAGCAGACCACAGAATACCGCTGAACATATAGTGACATTCATGGGGATTGAAAAGGTGTTGCCACCAGCCAGGGGTGGGTCACACAATGATAAGTTATTAAAACAGCAGGGTTTCTGGATTATAACTTCAGATACAAGGAGTTATCCAGGTTAAAATGGTGGCTAGATATAGTTCCATTCCTGTACGGATCTCTACAAGAAATAGTTTGCTGATTCCCCCTAGGTTTGAATAACAAGCTCTCCCCCCATTCCATCTCGTGGTAAAAAGGTTGCACTGAACTCCTACTATGAGTTATAATATTGGAATGTGTTTCCTTTGGGATAAATATCCCCATTTGTCACTAGTATCAGTAACATGCATGGTCTCCAGCTTTTTGGTCCGCACAATTGCTTTTTCCTCCCTTCTCGCTCCCCTTACCTTGACATCCCCCATCTTGGTACATGGACTGGGACCAAGGTCTAGTGCATTTTGTTGGAATCTACTTTTGCAGAGCCTCACTGATAATTTGTGCAGCTTAGGATATTTAAAATAACGTAAGCTGTGCTCATAAAATGATGTGTTTACAGTGTACAGTTCTCACTATTAAACGTGTTCTCTGTTTACACCCTTAGTAAAACTGTGTCTCCTGTGATAAGTAAAAGGGCAGTAAAACTGAATTTCAAGAGGGCTACATTTTCAAGGTCCTGACTTACAATCTATGCAACTGGAATCATGGGATGTTGCAGTAAGGAGCATTCATTGTCTATGATAATATAAATATGCCCTGTTTAAGGGACTTTATTTACTGTGTTGCATATGTCGGTTTAACAGAATATCGTTCAATCTGCTGCAAGACATAAATCTTATGACATCACTAGAAATCTAACAGTTATTAGAGTAGACTGATTGTTTTATGTATATTTTTTTTAGAATTGTTGTATTGTTGTTTGAAAATGTTTTTACACTGCACTTTCACTAATCGCTGTTCACCACACACCTTACTTCAACTGGCCCCCCTAGACCAATGGGATTTGGTCCTCGATACCAGCTTTGGTATATAAGGAGCCACTAGAAGTGAGCAGGCATGTCTCCTTGAAAAACCACCAAGTGCAAGCACGAGACTGAAAACTGAAGTACTTGTGATACAGATGGGATGGGGGAAGGGGCAGCTACCGAGTAGGAGACGGGGCTTTGTCTCAGCTCCTCTGGGCTCTTGGCTGCCACAAAGGTAAGAAATCTGGGAGTCATTATGGATGAAGGGCTAACATTTGAGGGTCAGGTGTCAGCAGTAGTCCGGAATGGCTTTTACTATCTACAGAACACCAGCCGGATAAAACCCCTTATCCCCACTGGTGATCTCTCCGCACTGGTGCATGTGTTTGTGACTTCGAGGCTTAATGACTGCAATGCTGTATACATCAGGGTCAATAGTTGTATGCTATGATGCTTGCAGTTGTTGCAGAACACAGCTGCTACGTTGCTGGGACGTGTCATGTCTCCCTGACGCTGTGTGATCTGCTCTAGCTGATGGTTAAATAGCATATCTCCTTTAAAGATGGTCTTCTAACTTATAAGGCCCTGCATGGGCTGAGCTCGAGCTATCTGTCTGATCTCTTGCACCTTCAGGTACCATCTCTGCTTCGCTGAGGAGGACCTCCTGGTAGTTCCCATGGTGAGATTGAAAACCTCAGGGGACAGTACTCTGGAATTCTTTGCTGAGAACTTTGAGGGAGGACCCCTTGGTGGAGGCCTTTAAGCGGGGTCTGAAAATGTTCTTATGTATTCCCGCATTTGGGGACCAATCCTCCACACAGTTGTTAATATCCCAGTTGTAATGTATTGAATAACTTATTTATGAATTTATTTGTTTAAGAATGTTTTATGATATTTTAATATGTTAGTTTCTGGGTATATGTTTTGTAATTATTGTGAGTGATTTAATTTATTTGCTGCTACTTACTGCTTTATGTTGTAATGGCACCCTTAGCCTCCAGGGTAAGGCATCAGATCAAATAAAGATGACTACGACTTCTCCTGAGTATGTGCTCAGTCTGTCAATCAATGGGACTGACACAACTGAAACCAAGTTAGAAGGCTGACACTGAACTATCCACAAATTGAACTATTGCCTCCCCCCTCAAAAAAAAAAATTGGATGAGAAGGGCAGAAAAGGGATCTAAATAAAAAGGTATGTGGGGCTTTTGCTGTAGGCTAGGGAGGGGGGAATCAGAATGAACACATTGCTGACTCTTGGCATGGTGCCAGGCAGGAGCTGATAATTATATCTCCCAGCTGGTGGAAGGGGGTGTCTCTGAAGGGGATGGGACTTGGGAGGGGGTATCTATTGGAGGATGGGGCTAGGGAGGGGAGAATCAATTTTGGAGAGTGTGGGTCTTGGTGGGGGACTGACCTAGGGTGGGGGTATTCAGAATGAAGGGTGCCAGGAGAAGGGAAAATAATAAATGCAGGTGGAATGGAAGGGGGCTTCCAAAGGTATTTGGGGATTTGGGATGACTCGGCCTGGGGAGACAAAAAGATTCTAACCCAATTCACCTTGCCTGGATTTGGATACCACCCCACCCCACCCACCCCAATTTATGGACTGGAGACCAGAAGGGCTGAGGGGGACAACTTTTTTTTAAGTTTCTTTCAATAGCATTTTCCATATTGTACAATACGTATACATGCTTCCATCATCCAATATACCGGAGAGGGAATCTAGCATTTTACAGCATATCAAGTCTGCTACATATGTCTATTAAGAAAAAGTAGATCACTAAATCTAAAAGTCACCAATAGAGAAAATGAGCTTCTCACCATATGTAGTGCTCTCACCCAACTATGGACATAAATCCTGAAGTTGGAGTGTCATTAGAACAACAGGAGCTTGGGGTGTGGATGGGACAATCCCCAAATAAAATATTAGCTGGGGAAATAATTTACACATTTTTAAACATACTCCCGGTCATGATGAAACACAGGTGCTGCCTTAGCACCCCAAAATACCATCCTACGTGGCAGGGCTGCAAGATAAACTAACAGTTAAACAGGAAGTTCACCAAATTAAAGGAAAACTAAACCCTCATATTTTGTACATTTTATTTGTTTCCATATCAACAGACAACTCTTTTCCTCTAGCTGTTAGGACTATATTGCATGTGTTTGCGTTAGTTTGTTTTCACTGTTCATGGTAGCCCCCTGTGACTACCCTGGGGGTCTCCATTTTCTGGCTGTTGAAATCTCATTGTCCTTGAGTGCTGCATTAGCATAGCATATGAGAACATGATGTCAGATCACCAATTTAAACCATGTTTGTCTATGTTTCTGTAATTTGACCCTGCATACTACCACTTAACCTGAATTTACATTCTCTCTATAAGTCTACTTGCACTTAATCTAATTTGTCTCTGACCTTTTCCTTAGGGTACAATGTTCTAGGGTAACTACTTATAATGTTTGACCATTGTTGATGCTGTGTTGTGTTGTATCACCTGCTATGCTTTGTTGTATTACACCGTCTGTTATTGATGCCTGTATTGTATGTAACTCTCCTGGGTCGTGCCTGAAAATAGGCAAAGCTCTTGTCTAGTGCACTTACCCAGTAGACAAAAACATAGAGGATAATGGCTTGGTTCATGTACGGGTTGTAATCCTCAGTGGATGCATGCCATGCTTGTAAACCCCAAGATGAGTTTGTGAGGCTTGATGTTGGCATGGCAACCGTAGATGATTTCAACCTAGTAAACAGCATAAACCCAGCCATTGTCTTTTATAGTGTATGGGGTTTTTTGCAGGTGAAGTAAGTGACAAATATGATCGCTTTTCTGCAAAATAAGTCTTACCTTACAGACACTTCACCCCATTGACGATCGCCAATAAAATTTATTGCAGAACAATTTAGCTAACACAAATATAGTATATATATAAACACTTCGATTGTAATATTTTTTTTCCAGAAAAGTCCTTGTTTTTTTTTTTAAAAAAAAAATCCCTTCCACTATTGACCCAGTTTGAAATCCCAGTGTCGAATGCAGTTGGACAGCAGTCATCATGTGGTTACTCGGGAAGAGGACGCATCAGGTACGTGGGACAGAGGGGTTGTGGGAAGCATTTGTCAGCTGAGATGGGGATTCAGGATAACCAGAGTCTGCCTGTAGATAAGGGTGGGGGAGGTAAGAGACAAAAGAGCAAGAATACATTTTTTTATGAATGACACACTTAGGTAGTGACTTAGCAAGAAAATAAAAATAGATAGGACTTACTTGCTGCTCGTGGTAAAGTCAATTATGATCGCTAATCCTCATCCGATGAAGAGTCATGGAATACTGCAACTCTTCGCTTTTTCTTCTGGGATCTATAGTAGTTATTGTTGACCACGATGGATATGCCTTCCCCGAAAAGATAAAAGTTTATTCCCATGTCGCTTAGTGGGTTTCTTGGTTTTACTGCTACGGCACCAGTTAACTGAGGGACAGCTAGTGCAGATGAAGGTGGACTGGCAGAGGGGCCAGACTTGTGTATCTTTGATTGGGCACCAAATAGAGCTGAATTTCTTTTCTGCTTGGCATCACTCAGGGCACTGTAGTTGTTTACTGATGCAAGGCATCTGTGTCCAGAGAGTTGTTGAATCTCGATTGGTGGCACGTCACTGTTGGCTAGACACTGGATTGCCGTCTTTCGGGTGGAGTGGTTGGTTATTCTCTTCTCTGGTGGTAGTCCTGATGCAGTTTTCATTGGGAACAGCATGTGTTATATTTTGTTCTCGCCAGGTGGCATGGCTTGAAACCGCAGAGAAAAGCTAGGTTTGCAATTCACATTAGGCGTTAGGTAGAATGGAGAGTCAGGGTTCTGCATTGACACTGGCCTGTGATGACTGTACAATTTGTATGCAGTTATTGGGTCCCTCTCAGGATGTGTTTCATTTTCATACATCTGTGGTTTTATGGCCCTTATGTCTCTGGGATTGTCCTCAAACCTTGTTTTGGTCTGTCTCTCAGAGTACTCCAAATACTCCATGCCCTCACTGTCCTTCAATAACTCCAAATCCGACCACCTTAAACAGTAGTGCTCAGCTGTTCTCAGTGCATAGTACAGCCCATTACTGAAAAAAATCATGTTGATTATGGCTGCGGAGCTATGCATACTGAGGGTCAGTGTGGTGTACAGTTTGTCTATGTCGCTGGGTGTCAGAGCTTCTGCCCGGTTGGGCTTACCACCCCTGCCCTGCTTTTTTAAAAATGTTTGCTTTGCTGACAGGGTTTCACGTGTTTCTTTAAAATCTGCTGTGTTCCCATGGAACACTGAGTAACCATAGTTAAGCTTTAATAGGTACCTGTCGGCACTGCCTAAGATGCCACGGAGTGTCCCAGGTTCATACTCTGAACCATCTGTTTTTCTAATTTTGTAGATAAACTCTGCTAGGTGGTGATCGAGTTCCATTAATGGGATGGCTTCTATGTTCTGATGTTTCTGCAAGTTAGCAAGGTAAGACCTTAACAGATGTAGATCGGATTCTGGTTTTTTTACCGTATGTTTATTTTGCTGCTCATTTATAAATTCCAGCCTGCTTTGTTGTTAGCTAGCCCAGACAGAGGAAGAGAAGGATCTGGGTGTGCTCATTACAGGGTCAATGAACAACTCGGCACAATGTAGGAAGGCAGCTGCAAAGGCCAACAAAATGCTGGGTTGTATTGCAAGGGGTATATCCTCGAGGAGGGAGGAGGTGATTCTGCCACTGTATAGGTCATTAGTTAGACTGCACCTGGAGTACTGTGTGCAGTACTAGCACCCGTATCTGAAGAGGGACATTAAGTTACTGGAGGGGATACAGCGCAGGGTGACAGGGATGATCAAAGGGCTGGGGGACTTATCATACGAGAGGAGGCTGAGGGAGCTGAACATGTACTCACTGGAGGAGAGGAGGGACAGGGGGGACATGGTTGAAACCTTTAAGTACATGAAAGGAATAAACAAGACAGGTACAGAGGGGCTGTTCAAAGTAAGGGAGGGGAGGGACATCAGAGGCCATGATACATGACTGGAGGGAGGAAGGTTCAGGAGGGAGATGAGGAGACACTTTTTTACATAGAGGGTGGTGGCTGGGTGGAATGCATTACCTGCAGAAGTGCTATCCAGTAGAACAGTAAACTGCTTCAAAAGGGGATGGGACAGGACAAGGGGGACGGTTAATGAAGGGGAAGGGTGGAAGGGAGGGGCAGCTGCAGAATAAGAGGTGCTAGCTGCACATTCGAGCAGACTTGATAGACCTCTAGGCCTTTATCTGCTGGCACATTTTGTATGTTCATATGTTCATTGTGCGCTAGGTGAGGACATTGCAATGTTTCTGTTTGTGTGCTCTGTGACTATGTTTAAACTGCTGCTACCAATGCTCAGTTCAAACCGCTCGCATGTCATGTTCTAGGGTTAGAATGCTGTCAGGTGCCACTGATTCCATCTTATAATCTCAGCGATCTGATGTAGGCAAGAAAGGTTTACAGCTCTTACATCAGAACGATGAGATTACAAGAAAATTACAAGATACCAAGTAATACATAATAAGGGCTCCCCATACATTATAAAATAAATAAATGCCGAAATAACAAACATCCTGAAAAAACTCTACGGAAACACACAAACTGAATGCTGCTTAAAGGGAAAAACCCTGTATTACAGGTCAGACTGTTTGCAAAGCTAACTGAATATAAATGCAGTATTTCGCACATTGTTTCTTTGAAGTCTGATTAAGCAGTCAGGCTTACTGTGGAGTCTAAAAGGTGCTAACACATCATGTTGTCATATGCTAATGCAGCTCTCGGGGACAATGAGATATCAACAACCAGAAAATGAAGACCCCCAGGATAGTTACAGGGACTAGCAGTAGTAGTCCATTCAAATCACAGAGTAAAGACATTTTCAAAAGGTGGCACAGGGCTTGCATCCAGCCTTGTGCCACCACACTTAGCTTCTGGTGGTACAACAAATAGGTTTGCTGCAACTGCGCCTGATTTTAGAAACTTGGACGCAGCTGTGACAGTTTACCCACTTTACAGCAGCTTGTGCCAAATATTTGGTGCAAGCGCCATGAAAAGGTTCCCCGGAATTGATGCAAGCTAGACCACAAAAAGCTGGTCTAACCTACGGCAACTGCTGCACAGGATGTAAAATCCTGTTAGATTGCCGCACGCCCGGTGCACCATATCTATGGCACACCTGGGGCATGCGGCAATTGGACCCATTAGAAATTCAGACCCATAAAGTTTTAGTTCTTCTGCAACTGAATCTCACTCATCCAGTGCCTCCTCATCTGGACCCTCCTGCTTCTTGCATGCTCAAAATGGAAAAAGGTTGCAACACACTCAGGGGTGCTAACAGTAACCCAGAACACCATACAGACAAAAAACAGGCACTGTCCCGTAAACAGCCAGAACATAGCAATACTGTGCAAAACATTTATTAAGATACAAAAAGTGCTATAATTGCAAACTGGCCCTGGAACACAAATAAATGTCTAACACTTTTCACAATAAATGCTTATTCAAAAGCAAAGGCCTTTGCTGATGACACAATTTTAAACAGACTTTCTAAAGAAACAGTCTCTCGTTCTTGTATGTACTGTACGTTCAGACTAGGCCACTAGATAGTGGAAATAAGTGAAGTTACAGTGCTAGTGTGAACAAAAGTACTATAGAACGATTAAAACATTACTTTAAATTGTTTTCATATTGCAAAACCTTTTATGATCATCTTTTACTGTTGTGCTAAATGTACTTGCAATATTCAGCATTTTCACAATTTCACAGCTATTATTTTATTCCTACTACATGAGGCCACCCTCGGCTGCTTCTTTTTTTAAGTTCTCACTGAAACATCCAGAAATATATACAGTTTCAGGGGCATACCTCTCAAGTGTCCCTGATTTTCAGGGATGTCCCTGATTTTGCCTCAAAATTTGACTCTGTCCCTCCTAAAATTTGTGTTTTTGTGGCTAAACAGTGGGGACTGTAAGCACAAAACAATGTCAAGCATTAAAGTTACAGACTTGTTCTTCTTTAGAAAATGCATTTTGCACTAAGCCCCATATTCTACCAGCTTTCTGGGTGGATAACTCTAATTTTGAAGATGTGTCCCTGATTTTGGTCTTTTGTCCCTGATTTTTTTAAGCCTTGTCCCTGATTTATGAGGCAGGAGGTTGAGAGGTATGTTCAGGGGGCAACTTTTAAATAAAGGTATAATGGGTGTTGGGTTGGGGGAGGGGTTTCAGTGTGTGCCAGAAGCTGGCTTTTTGTACTGTGTGAGTGAAAAACCAGAATGCTCACAAATCTCCAGCCATAATGCCCCTAGGGTAGTCACAAGATAGAGGCATCAACCATGGGGGCAGAGGACACCAGCAGGGACATTAAGCAGCTGAGGGGTATTTAGTTGGAGATACTGTGGAAGTGTGTGGGTACATACAACTCAGAAAGTAGAGACTGGAGACAGATTTCAGGTTGAGGCACACATTCACTTGATGTGTGTCATTTATTTTGAATAGCTGAAGTCTTAATAGATAACCAAAGTAAAAAAAATTAAAAAAAAATACTGTTTTGCACAAATTTACAAAAGATAACCTGGCTCACCAAGAGCTTTTCAGAAACAACAGAAAAAAATAAAACTTATTCTCATAGAGTGGAAGTAATTGCATCAATGTTCCACTACATCTATGGAATTCCCTGGAAGAGAGTTGTACTGCTCTCTCCCACCAATCTACCTCTACTGGGTACTGGAGCTCCTTAAATCTCTCTTTGGAGCAGGGATAATGAGATCACATGACTGATTTGATCCACCCCTACTTCTATTAACATCATTTTCTAACCTAATACATATTCTTGGGGGATCAAATCTAATGTATGTTCTACATACAGTTTGTATTACACCATAAAGCATTTTATTTCCCACATTCCTTCAGCTATAAAACTGAAAATATTCTTGCATATACAATAACTCATTAAAACAAAAAGGTTCTGCCCACAAGGAGGAGTCAGATTATTCCTTTGCCCTATAAATAAGATTAATGTTGTGCCACTGATCCCCTAATAGAAACCTTTCCTTCTTAACCCAGCAACGAGCTTTTGGTAAACAGAAACATGCTCATATACATTTCGTTTGCTTTCAATAGCTATGCTCAGCTCTTACTAATTTATGCCAGGGACCTAACGGTATGCTTTAGCTACCCTAGCCGTTTAGTTATGTTTATCTGGTGTTGGGGAGTATTTTATAATTACTTTCTCAGCATATGGGAATGAATGTCCTGAATACCTGCCAAGACTGAAGCGGCAAGCTCAAACAGCTGACACCCCTGTTCTAAAATCCCTTTTCATCAAGAAAGCGAGCTTTTCGGGGAGAGAAACTGAAGTTACCTTGCTTTCTGTCTGCCCGAATACTACATACATATTAGTCTCTTCCCGCTTTCTAATCCGAGACTAGACGTAGTAGGGCTAGACTTCAACAGAGCAGAAAGGTGCTTCTTGAGTGTTAATCCATTCTTCTGAGCCTGACTTTGTAGCAAAAATGGAACACTCACCAGAAAAGCTTTATTCTGCACTTTTCAAGGCATGGGGGCTACAGCACGGGTTCTATTATTTCTTTTTACCTAAATGCCCTTCCACAAAAAATAACAGGCAGAATGCTCTTCTTACTGACAAAAGGGAGAATGAAGGCAATATTTGACTGACTGAATAAAACTCAAAACGGGGGCCTCCATTCTCCCCCCCCCCAGGATCTCGAGGCAAAAAGAGAAAGTATAGTGGGGAAAGTATAGCGAGAATCTATGATAGGAGGCCACCCTATCGTAGTTGGAAAAGGGAAATTGTGATAGACAAAGAAGACTGCTGCAGCAGAAATATTTATTTGAAAGTACAGGGAATAGAGAAGGGGAAATGCCTCGGGATTCCATATACACATACATTGATTTATTAGAACAAAAAAATAATTATGGGGCAAAACTGCCACAGGCACCATTATGGATTTGGGGGGCACTCTAAACACAGAAACAAAAACATAGAAACATAGACTCTGTCAGCAGAAAAGGACCCCTTGGCCCACCCAGTCTGTCCAATTGTTCCCTGCCTATTTAACCTCCGCAGACCCTATCTGGTCTCTGGTGACTCCCCCACCTCTGTTTATATATACCCCTATGTTTATCCCATGCATGCTTGAAGTTCTCCACTATTCTAGCCTCCACCATTTTGCCTGGCACTCAGTTCCATGCATGTACCACCCTTTTAGTGTAGAAATATTTCCTCATATTCTTCCTGAACTTCCCCCCCTCCAGCTTCATTGCATGCCCCCTAGTCCTGAATCTTGTCCTCATGTGAAAAAGTTTCCCCTCTTGCACCGTGTTCACCCCTGTGGGGTACTTGTAGGTCTTGAGCATGTCACCTCTCACTCTACTTTCCTCTAGGGTGTACAGATTAAGATCCCTCAGTCTCTCCTGATAGGGCTTCCCTTGCAACTGCTGCACCACTCTGACTACCCTCCTCTGGATTGCCTCCACCCTGTCTATGTCCTTTCAAGGGTGTGTTCTCTAGAAATGGACATAGTACTCCAGGTGAGGGGTATACCAGAGTACGATATAGTGGCAGCACCATCACCCTCCTCCTGTGGGTGATTCCCCTCTGTATGCATCCATAGAAACATAGAAACAAAGAAGTTGACGGCAGATAAGGACCGCAAGGCTCATCTAGTCTGTCCATTTCTTTTTCTACCTTATAGATGTGCCATCGGCCTTTGCTCTGTCAATGGCTTATCTATTCATACTCATCTGTTGCTCCTTATGCCCTGTCCCATGCCTGTTTGAAGCCCTGCACTGTATTCATATCCACCACTTCCTGGGGTAGGCCGTTCCATGCATCCACCACCCTTTCTGTGAAAAGAACTTCCTCCACATTACCCTTAATCGGCCTCCTCTAATCTCATGCTGTGTCCTCTTGTCCTGCTATTTTCTTATATTGAAACATGTTAGACTCTTTCACCTTATTAATGCCCTTAAGGTGTTAGAATGTTTCAATCATATCACCTCTCTCCCTCCTTTGCTCTAGGGTATACATATTGAGCTCCGTTAATCTGTCCTCATATGTTTTCTGATGTAGTCCCTGCATCATTTTGGTTGCCCTTTCTGGACTGCCTCAATTTGGTTAATGTCCTTGTGAAGGTGTGGCCTCCAGTACTGCACGCAGTACTCCAGATGGGGCCTAACCAGTGTCTTGTAAAGAGGGATTATTACCTCCCTCTTCCAACTTGTGATACCCCTACTAATACATCCTAATGTCCCCCTAGCCTTATCTACTGCTTTAGTGGTCTGCTTGGATGATTTCAGGTCATCGGTGATGATGATGCCCAAGTCTCTTTCTTCTCTTGTGACTGCCAGCAACTCCCCTCCCAGCCAATAGGTAGCTTCTGGGTTTCTCTTCCCTATGTGCATGATCTTGCACTTCTTTGCTTTAAACCCCAGTTGCAACTCTTCTGACCATTTTGCTAGTTTATCCAGATCTCTTCTCATTCTGCCCACCCCATCTGGATAATCTACTCTGTTGCAGATCTTGGTGTCATCTGCAAACAGACAAACCTTACCCTCCAGTCCATCTACAATGTAACTGATGAAGATATTGAAGAGGACTGGCCCCATGACTGATCCCTGAGGTACACCACTTGTGACTTGCATCTCTTCTGATTGTATACCATTTATCACCACTTTCTGTTTTCTGCTTGTCAACCAGTTTGCCATCCAGTTGACCAACTTCTGACCCACTCCAAGTCTACCCAGCTTATTAATCAATCTTCTATGTGGAACAGTATCGAAAGCTTTGCTGAAGTCAAGGTAGGCAACATCAACTGCTCCCCCCTTGGTCCACCACTCTGGTTACCCAGTCAAAGAAATCTATGAGATTAGTTTGACAGGACTTTCCTTTTGTAAACCCATGCTGTCTTGGATCCTGTGCTCCTATGGATTCCAGGTGTTGCACTATCCTTTCCATAAGGAGTGCCTCCATAATCTTGCCTACTACTGAGGTAAGACTGACTGGTCTGTAGTTCCCTGCCTCCTCCTGCCTACCACTCTTGTGGGCGGGATCACAAAGACCCTTCTCCAGTCTTCTGGGACTTCTCCTGTGCTCAGAGACTCACTAAACAGTTCTGATACTGGCTCTGCTTTCCACCCTTAGCTCCTTTAGTACCCTGGGATGTATGCCATCAGGTCCCATTGCCTTGTCCACCCTGAGCTTATTGAGCTCTTGTAGGACCCTTTCTTTTGTGAAGGGGCTAGTGCTCACCTCTCTCCACCCTGTGTCCATGGTGCTGAACTGTGGGCCCTGCCCTACCTTCTCTTCAGTAAATACTGAGCAGAAGTATCTATTTAGGATAGATGCTTTTACATGGTCCTCCTTCTTACACGCCCCCTTATCTCCTTTGATCTTAGCAATACCCCCCCGGACTTCCTCCTTTCACTAATGTATCTATCCCAGCATCCCACTAGCTCTGCCAATGGCCTTGTCACACTGCGCTGTCACCTTGATGTCCTCTGATATAATAAACCCAAGGTCCTTTTCCTATCTAGTAACTGCTAATACCACCCCCCATCCTATACTCAGCATCAGGGTTCCTATGCTATGTTACTATACGAGATTGTGACAGAGTCCTCATCAAAGAGTGACACCTACCACAGTCAGATTTGGGGATGAGCAAAATATGTGGTCTACAAGAAACTGAATCAAGGAAGACAGGCAGCCAAAAAACAATATGTAAAGCCCAGGGCAGAGGCAAGTAGACCAGCTATCCTCCAGAAAACTAAGCAATTGACACTGCCATGTTCTGTTTTAATTTTTTTGCAGTTAGTGCTTTTTACCTCCACTTGAGTGCCGCGTATCTCCCTTCATGCTGACAACCCCAGCCCCATCACCACGACATCCCCAGCACTTACCATGCCAGTGTTTTCCTCAAGGACTCCCCCAGGTGGGGACAGTGGGGTTCCCCAAACCCAGCCGCTGAACAGATCCAGTTCCATGGCAGTGCCTGGTCGTCGAGTGCGGGGCCTGTGGGTGGTCAGACATCATCCTACTAACTGGGGATTTTTCTTTGATTTTCTTCACTCCCACCTGGAGAGGCATGCAGCGGTGTCAATGACGTCACTGCGCATGCTTCTGTACATGGTGCCGCTCTATCACACCCTTCTAGTGATCCCTGCACACTACCTCCCAGCCGGCCAGGCTAATGATGGCTCAACGCCACCACCTCCCCAGAGGAGGAGAGCAGTCTGCTGGACACTCAATCCTCCATCCCCTGGCTGAACCTCAGACTGCCCGAGTTCACTCCCGAACACGGGTCATCGATGCTGCAAATGGCAGCACTACCATTGAGCTAGTGGGCTAGCATGTTCTATTTCTCCGGAGGCTCCATTACAACAATCCAAGCCAAGTGTGGCACAAGGTGTTAGGGGGACAAGGGTACCGCACACAAGTCATGTGGTGAAAAAAAAGAGTGTTAGTCATGGCCCTAGGCTGGGGGAAGCAGTGCTAGAATCCGTGGCACTAAAAGTGCAGTGTATGTTGCTGCATTTCACTGTTATCAAACAGACATAACTAAATCTATCTATGCTTTGTGTCACTGCACTAAATGCCATAGGCAATGCCTCTCAAGCTTGACCACTGCATTGGTAATTAGGCTAAAATGTCCCAAAGTGTATGGATTATCAACTGTCGTTCCTACTCCTTGGCACATCAGTCCTTCTTGTGGTACTGGACTCAAGCTCATCCAGTCAACAACAGTGAAGGTGGAGTCATAGTCTCTTCTGCCTCCTCAGCAACACTCATGGTAAGTCCCTGCACACCAGCATCATCTAGTGTGTGGTCCAGTAGCGAGTCCCCTGTGAAGTTGATGTCCCCCTGCCCCCCCAACACTGGGAAGCATTCAAAATCAGCATCCCACTGCTCAGTGACAGCTTTGACACCTACTGTATAATGCAGTCCTTCTATACCAGGACCAAGTACACTGTCAATCCTTCGGATCACACAGTTAGTCAGTGAGATAATGGCATTAGACCTGCAGCCATTTTCCATGGTGGAACACATGAGTTTCTGTCAGCTGTCACAGCATCTGCATCCATGGTACCAGGTATCTTCCCATAGTGCTCTTCTCTAAGTGTAGCATGGTGGGAGAAAGGCAGTTGATAGGCTGTCGGCACTGGATGTTTTATTTTTTATTCTTTTCATTTTTAAATTGATGACTGGGAAAGGCACACTGAGCAGAGGCTCATTTTTAAGGTGCGACCCGGATGTTGGTAGGGTTCTGCACTGCACCTCTTACATATTTATGTATTTTACAATTGAGTTACCCTGGGAAGCCCACCTGAGACACATCTCATTTTCAGTGGGGACCTACTTTTATCTATTTCTGTTGCTCGGTGGACTGCAGCACTGACAGGCTAAATGACTTTCCAAAGGTCTTACAGTGAGTTTTTGGCTCTAGTGGGGTTTGAACCAGTAATCTGCCATCAGATGTGCTTGCAAATGAAAATATATGTTAGCTTTTAAGTGTATAGTGTTACTGTTAGGTGTTAATGCACTCGATATGCACTGTTACACATGCACTTTAGATAGTTTAATGGACTGATTCATTGACTGGATCAATTGTCATTTTAGAAACATAGAAGTTGACGGCAGATAAGGACCGCAAGGCTCATCCAGTCTGCCCATTTCTTTTTCTACCTTATGAATGTGCCATTGGCCTTTGCTCTGTCAATGACATATCTATTCATACTCATCTGTATTGCTCCCTTATGCCTGTCCCATGCCTGTTTGAAGCCTTGCACTGTATTCATATCCACCACTCCCTGAGGTAGGCCGTTCCATGCATCCACCACCCTTTCTGTGAAAAAGAACTTCATCACATTATCCCTTAATTGGCCTCCCTCTAATCTCATGCTGTGTCCTCTTGTCCTGCTATTTTTCTTATATTGAAACATGCTAGACTCTTTCACCTTGTTAATGCCTTTAAGGTGTTTGAATGTTTCAATCATATCACCTCTTTCCCTCCTTTGCTCTAGGGTATACATATTGAGCTTAGTTAATCTGTCCTCACATGTTTTCTGATGCAATCCCTACACCATTTTGTTTGCCCTTCTCTGGACTGCCTCAATTTGGTTAATGTCCTTGTGAAGGTGTGGCCTCCAGTACTGCACGCAGTACTCCAGATGGGGCCTAACCAGTGTCTTGTAAAGAGGGATTATTACCTCCCTCTTCCAACTTGTGATACCCCTACTAATACACACCAACATCCCTGTAGCCTTACCAACTGCTCTATTGGTCTGCTTGGATGATTTCAGGTCATCGGTGATGATGACGCCCAAGCCTCTTTCTTCACTTGTGACTGCCAGCAACTCCCCTCCCAGCCAATAGGTGGCTTCAGGGTTTCTCATCCCTAAGTGCATGATCTTGCACTTCTTTGCGTTAAACCCCAGTTGCCACTCTTCCAACCATTTTGCTAGTTTATCCAGATCTCTTCTCATTCTGCCCACCCCATCTGGATCATCTACTCTTCTGCCCACACCATCTGGATCATCTACTCTGTTGCAGATCTTGGTGTCATCTGCAAACAGACAACCCTTACCCTCCAGTCCATCTGCAATGTCACTGATGAAGATATTGAAGAGGACTTGCCCCAGGACTGATCACTGAGGTACCCCACTTGTGACTTGCATCTCTTCTGACTGTATACCATTTACCGCCACTCTCTGTTTTCTGCCCGTCAACCAGTTTGCCACCCAGTTGACCAACATCTGACCCACCCCGAGCCTACCCAGCTTATTAATCAATCTTCTATGTGGAACAGTATAGAAAGCTTTGCTGCAATCAAGGTAGGCAACATCAACTGCTCCCCCTTGGTCCACCACTCTGGTTACCCAGTCAAAGAAATCTATGAGATTAGTTTGACAGGACCTTCCTTTTGTAAACCCATGCTGTCTTGGATCCTGTGCTCCTATGGATTCCAGGTGTTGCACTATCCTTTCCTGAAGGAATGTCTCCATAATCTTGCCTACTACTGAGGTAAGACTGACTGGTCTGTAGTTCCCTGCCTTCTCCCTGCTACCACTCTTGTGGAGCGGGATCACATGAGCCCTTCTCCAGTCTTCTGGGACTTCTCCTGTGCTCAGAGACTCACTAAACAGTTCTGATAATGGCTCTGCTAGTTCCACCTTAGCTCCTTTAGTACCCTGGGATGTATGCCATCAGGTCCTATTGCCTTGTCCACCTGAGCTTAGCGAGCTCTGTAGGACCCTTTATTTTGTGAAGGGACTAGTGCACACCTCCCTCCCCCCTGTGTCCATGGTGCTGAGCTGTGGGCCCTGCTCTACCTTCTCTTCAGTAAATACTGAACAGAAGTACAGTATGTATTTAGGATAGATGCTTTTACATGGTCCTCCTCCTTACACGCCCCCTTATCCCCTTTGATCTTAGCAATACACCCTTTGGATTTTCTCCTTTCACTAATGTATCTATAGAAAGTCTTGTCACCTTCTTTTACTGTTCGTGCTAGTGTTTCCTCAGTTTGGGCCTTTGCCTTCCTTACTGCCTTCCTTGCTTCCCTTAGGGAAGTTTGGTATGCCTCCTTATCTTCATCCCGCTGTGTTCCCTTATATTTCTTGAAGGCCAGCCTTTTGGCTCTGACCTTTTCTGCTACTGTGTTTGAGAATCAAAGCGGTTTCCTTCTTCTTTTGCACTTCCTTTTCTCACTAACATAATGGGATGTTGCTTCAAGTATTGCATCTTTAATGCTTGCCCACTTTGCCTGTACCCCCTCACCTGTATTCCTTTTTGCCAGGGCTAACTTAACTCTGTTGGCCATCTTATCAAAGTCGGCTCCTCTGAAGTCCCATATTTTTGCCTTGGAATGGGATGATTTTGTTCTAGTGGCCAAACTGAACCATACCATGTGATGGTCACTGGCACCCAGGTGATCTTCTACCTGGAGATCTGTGATCCTTTCCCTGTTAGTCAGTACTAGATCTAGGATAGCTCTGTCTCTTGTGGGTTGTTGTACTAGTTGTTTGAGACCCTCCCCCTGCAGGGAATCCACCATGTGTCTAGTTCTGGCAGGTGTCCCTGCTGGTATTGACCAATCTGTGTCTGGCATGTTGAAGTCTCCCATTATCAGAACCTCCCTTTTAGCTGTCATGTTTTGTATATCTTCTAACAGTAACGTGTCTATGTCCTCCCCCTGGTCCGGAGGCCTGTACACAACCCCAGTTTGTATGGCTGTCCCATTTTCTGTTCCCAGGATGACCCACAGTTCTGGCTCCTTATGTGTATTCTGAATTTCTGTAGCTTTGATATTTTCATTGACATAAAAGAACACTCAACCCCCCCCTTTTTGCACCTCAGTCTCTTCTGAACAGTACATAGCCAGGTACTGAAGTCTCCCAAGTGTGGTTACTGGTAAACCATGTCTCGCTAATGGTTACTATGTCCAGTTTAGCCTCTGTTATTATTGCCTGCAGGTCTGGGATCTTGTTTCCCAGACTGTGAGCATTTGTGTACATGATTTTCCATTGGCCAGATTTTGGTGTGTTAGTTGTTGGGCGAGGTCTGGCGTTTCCACCGTGCGTTGTATGGGGAGCCAGATCTTTTTCCTTACCTGGTGATGCAAATGAACTACAAACATGCTGAACTCCTATTTGACCAATAGCTGAGGGGGGAGGGGTGTTCTTCCCATTCGACGTATATGGTGCTGCACCCCTCTCCCCATTTGCTAGTTTAAATATTCTGCAAAGACGTCAAACTTCTGCCCCAGTGCACTGACTCACTCCTTAGTCAGATGCAGTCCATCAAATTTAAAGAACTTTTGCTCCCCAAACTGTTGCCAGTTCCTTACAAATGTGTGTCTTTTTTCCTGGCACCAGCCCTTGTGCCACATGTTTTGCATGTGTTATATGATTTGTAGTGCTATAAATATCAGGAAACCAGGGGGCATATTGTAGATTCTTGAAAAAGCACCTGAATAAGTGTGAAACATTGCGTCACCCTGTTTGCTTGTTTATGCTGCCATTTTTAACTTGTTTTTTGTAGAGTTTCAAAACAGGAACATACCCCGAAATGGAGTGTATCCCAATGACATTTAGGTTCCCTTATTTCTCCAGAAAACCAAAGGAACTGAATATTTCATGGTAACATTAGTATGCAATAAATAACTATACTGTATTCATACAGTAGTTACACCAGTAATAGTGATAGAAACAGTGCCACTTCTATTGTTTGCATGAGTAATGCCAATCTACCTATTTGCACAGGTTATGAGAGTTAGAGGCATTGTGTGGTCCTGAAGGAAAATTCAGTGACAGCAGCCACTGTCTGTGTAGGCTAGGAGGACATGGAACTTTTAATGTTATAAATAGTACATTATTTTTATTTATTATAGTAAGTTATTTTTATTTAGTGTATGTTCTTCAGTAAATCTGTAGTAAAGCCACAGACTTTCATCTTAGAAGGTTCGTGCTCTGCTGTGTTACAGCCCCACCACCACCCTTTGCTGGTTAAGCAAACTACCTGAAGGGGCAAAATAAACAAATGTCCTCTAGAGAATGTCAATATATTTCATTAGGTGCCATAGCATACAGCTGAAATTATTAGTCTCAAAGCTTCAATAAACAGCCCTCAAATTACATTGCGATGGGAGCATCATAATAATACCTGAAGCATAAAAACAGGAAATGGAGTTCAATTAAATGTTCATCACCTAAATCATAATGAAAATACAAAATACACATATCCGCAGATCAGAAAATATAGAAAGGCTTCATCAAGCATAAGAAGGAAGGAAAAAACAGGCCAGAAATAAACACATGATCAACTAAGAGGATATAATTTGCAGCCTTATAACAGCCATTGTATGACTGTATTATTAGTACCTAAAAGCCCAAATGTTAAATCAACTTGCAGCTATAAATATCTGCATGTTTGGTATGAAGGCTGAAAAACGATAAACACTGCTGTTCTGATAGTGTTGTTGTACCAGTCATGCAGGCAGAAACTCTCTTGAAAAATGCAGTTCATATTTCCTGGTTAAATTGCAATATTTCTTTCATGTAGAAAATAAGTGACAGAAGGGATCTGTGGATTTATAGAAACCCTCTTAAAAAAAACTTTTGTAATAGAAAGAGACAGCTATATTCTGGAAACTACCCTCTTTCTGCTTTTAAAGATTTATCACCTAATACCATCTTAGCCGCGATGGATGTGAACTCCCTCTACACTAAGAACCCACATACTGATGGAATTTCAGCCTATCTTAAATACCTACAAGAGAAAGGACAGCACCACGATATCCACCCAAAATTAATCACCAGACTTATTGAATTTATTCTGATCCACAACAACTTCAGTTTCAACAGCAAACATTATATCCAAACTATGGGAACAGCAGTGGGCACCAGGATGCCTCCACAATATGGCAACCTTTTCCTGGTCAACTGGATGAGGATTTCCTGGAACTATATAAAATCAAACCATTCACATAGTTCTGATATATTGATAATTTGGACAGAAGGTACTCATACCCTTAAAGAATTTCATCAAGAACTTAACATCCTCCACCAATCTATTAAACCTTCCCTGGAGTACTGTGACAACAGCATCAGTTTCCTTGACACTACAGTTACCATCAAAGATAGAACCTCACAGACTAGCATCTACAGCAAACCAGCAGGCAAACAGATATACCTACAAAAACAGCAATCACACTAGGTGCACTAAAAAATCTATAATGTACAGCCAATCATTTTGATACCACCGAAACTATTTGAGTGAAGAGGACAGAGATAAGCACCTTGTCACAATGAAGAAAAAAAAAACACATTTACGGAACTGGGACACTCTCTAGAAAAACTAACAGAGTTGTGGAATGTGCCATGCTTATGCCAAGAGAACAACTACTACAATATAAAGAAAAGACCACCACCAACCAGAAACCCTTAGTTGTTATGTACAACTCTGATATGGAACCTCTATGAAAAATTATTAAGGACCTACAACCGTTATTCAGTAAGAATGACACCTTGAAATGTATCTTCCAGGAACCACCTTTATTGTCTTTCAATCAATCACCTAACTTGTCCCACCTGATTGTCAGGAGCAAACATATACCTAACCAAAACAACAGAACATAAGGAGGCACTAAACCCTGCAATATTCCTAAATATAAAACATGTGAGCACATTTCCACTTCAGACTATCAACACCCACCAAAACAAACAATTCAGGATACAGGAGTGTTGTACATGTGGATCCCAGAATGTTGTCTATTACATAAGTGAAAAAAGTGTCCGCATACAGGCTACATGGGGGAAACCGGGCAACCCCTTCATACCTGAAGGAACTCACTCAGGCATGACATAAAGGATAAAAAGACTGAAAACCCAGTGGGACAACATTTCTCTCAGTCTGGTCACTCCATCTCTGACCTCTCTATCCTGGTTCTCAAAGAACAGTTCAGAAATATACAAGAAAGGTGGACTTATGCACTCAGGCGTATTTTTCCTCTTGACACTAAAAACAATGGACTGAATGCA
This sequence comes from Neoceratodus forsteri, assembly GCA_016271365.2. Taxonomy (NCBI): domain Eukaryota; kingdom Metazoa; phylum Chordata; order Ceratodontiformes; family Ceratodontidae; genus Neoceratodus; species Neoceratodus forsteri. Next base: position 1,036,949,527 of record CM057450.1, on the reverse strand, counting down.
GACCTCAGTTTCATGACCCATTAGAACATTTAAAAAGACAACTGTCTTTCTCTTGCTTCAGGTGTATGTGCATCTCCTGGGCATATACTTACATATATTTTCTCTTACATTTGATATATTTTTAGTGTGCCTTATACATTAACATGGTTTTGTTTATATGTTTCATCATACCATGTGTTTGCTATGTTCTTGACGCTATGTGTGTTTATGCAGCACAGATATATACAGTGGCGTGAAAAAGTATTTGCCCCCTTCCTGATTTTCTCTATTATTGCATATTTGTCACACTGGATGTTTTCAGGTCTTTAGAGAAAATGTAATATTAGATAAAGGGACCCTGAGTGAACAAATAACACTTGTTTTTTTTTTTAATTTCACTTATTTAATGAAAAAAAGTTAACCAACACCAACTGGCACTGTGTGAAAAAGTAATTGCCCCTTACATAATAACTGGTTATGCCACATTTAGCTGCAATGACTGCAACCAAACACTTCCTATAATTCAATATCAGTCTTTCACATCGCTGTGGAGGAATTTTAACCACTCTTCCTCATAGAACTGCTTTAATTCAGTAACATTTGGTAGGTTTTCGAGCATGAACTGCTCGTTTCAGGTCCTCCACAGCATCTCTATTAGGTTTCAGTCTGGACTTTGACTAGGCCACTCCAAAACTTTAATTTTACTTCTTTTAGCCATTCTGATGTGGACTTGCTTTTGTGTTTTGGATCATTGTCTTGCTGCATGACCCAACTATGCTTCAGCTTCAGCTGACGGAAGGATGACTGGACATTCTCCTTAAGAATTTTCTGGTACAGAGCAGAATTCATGGTTCCTTTAATTATGGCAAGTCATCCAGGTCCTTGGTAGCAAAGCATCCCCACACCATCACACTACCACCACCATGTTTGACTGTTGGTATGGTGTTCTTACTGTGGAATGCTGTGTTTGCTTCTGCGAGACATTATGGGATCCATGTTGTCCAAAAAGTTCCACTTTGGACTCATCTGTCCATAGAACATTTTCCCAAAGGCTTGTGGATCATCCAGGTGCTTCTTGGCAAATGAGAGCGAGCATTTATGTTCTTCTTGGTTAGCAGTGGTTTCGCCTTGCTACTCTCACATGAAGCCCATTTTGCCCAGTCTCTTTCTGATTGTGGAGTCATGAACACTGACCTTAGCTGAGGCAAGAGTAGCCTGCAGTTCTTTGGATGTTGTTTTAGGATCCTTTGAGACTTCTTGGATGATTTTACACTGTGCCCTTGGAGTAATTTTGGCAGGCCGCCCACTCCTGGGAAGGTTCACTACTGTTCCAAGTGTTCTCCATTTGGAGATTATGGCTCTCACTGTGGTTCGATGGAGTCCCAGAGCCTTAGAAATAGCTTTGTAACCCTTTCCAGACTGACAGAGGGCAACAAATTTTTTTCTGATCTTTTCAGGAACTTCCTTTGATCATGGCATAATGTGCTTGTTGAATCTTTGTGCTGGCAATGTGACTCTGATGGTAAGGGCCAAAATAAGTGAGGTTTATATTGAGCAGGGCTGGCTGTAATCAAGCCTGGCTGTGTTCAATCAGCTGACTCTAATTATCCCTTTAATTGGGTTGATTTAACTAGGGGCAATTACTTTTCACAGAGTGCCAGTTGGTGTTGGTTAACTTTTTCATTAAATAAATGAAATAAGTGAAAAAAAAAAGTGTTATTTGTTCACTCAGGTTCCCTTTATCTAATATTATATTTTGTCTAAAGACCTGAAAACATCCAGTGTGACAAATATACAATAATAGAGAAAATCAGGAAGGGGGCAAATACTTTTTCACGCCACTGTACATAAGTGTTTTTTAGCTTTCACATGTACACACACACGCACACATCTGTCTTGAGGGAGAGTCTTAGAATATACTGTAAGTATTTAACAGTTTATAGGCCTCCTGCTGTCACATTCCATCCATGGAGAGAAGCCTACTTTTCTGATAACCACCTAGAATTTCAAAGACTGTTTCTTGTCTCTGCACATATCTAGTTATTTATTTCCTTATCAACAAAACTGTCACACCCATTTGCAAAAGTTTATCAGTTCTACCCAATGTATTTAATTTTTTTTGAAGATGCTGCCATTGCCTGATGAAAGATTCTGTGTAGCCTGAAAGCTTGTGTTTTGTAAATCTCTTATCAGTCCAATAAAAAATATCAAATCACCCACTTTGTTCATCTTTATGTAGGAAATAAGGAACAGATCAGACAATGAATCCCCTAGCACAGAGGATCAAACACCTAGATACTGCATGGACCACAGCAACTTCCTCAGGGGGTGGGGTATTCTTTGTTTAACATGTTACCCTTTTTCTACTTGGTACAATACCCGGCCAAGTGGTCTTGCTATGACCTGCCATTTTGAAAACCCAAAATCATGGGAAGTGGGTCAGGTACATTGCTGAGATGAAATACTCAGTGCAAGGAGAGGGAAGACATGTAATACTGGCATTTGCACGTACTCCTGCCATCTTTGCCCCCATTCAACTGAGTTGAAATTTGGAATGCTCAGAGATGCTACCAGGTTCTCTGGATCCTGAAGGTTTCATGGTAATCAGTTCACCAGGGACAACCCCTCCACCCCAAATCACCAAAATTAAGACCTTTTCTTTTTTTTTTTTGCTCACCTTTAACTAAAACACTGGGGGAATTTCAAACCTGAAACTTGCAGATTTGATGGAGTTTGGACCAAGGTGTGTGCTTTTGTGTGTTTTTATTTGCCAAAGTTAATTATTTTTTAAATTATTTAAGAAAAGCAGTTGTGTTTCTGAGCATGCGAATTAAAAAAAATCAACATTCTAAAGATCACTGAATTTTTACACCAACATGAAGTCATGTTGTCTTATCACCAGACAGCTGTCGTTTGTCATCTGGCAGGGCTGGCTCCCTGTTGCCAAATGCCATCACCACAGTTTTCATTCAGCAGGGACAAGGCTACATGTCAATGTGTAGTCCCACCCCTTGTGAGCATATTCTGCATGTGTACATGCGGCTCTGCCATTAGCCATATAAGCAGCTTTATTCAATTCAAATGGTCAACGGGGGGGCCCAATCACCGCTGCCAGTTTAAATATGTAATTTAGTAGAATCCAACATTGGGGTGCTCACCCTCTGTGTTAGTTTGTTCCCCCCTCCTCTCCATACAGCTTTCCCTCCAACAAACCCATAGTATGAAGTTGCTGACACCATGGTGCCCAGCCCTCAGTGCTGGCACACACAGCCTCCCTCTCCCCTCACCCAGCAGTCTGGGACACTGGATTGTCCACCCCTGGTGCTCCCAAGTATCATGCTGACACAGGAGTGCCCAATCCCCTGTGTCAGAAGTAGTGATAGCCTGTTAGTGTTTTTGTAATAATGAAAACTGTCCTGCAATGTCCTTGTCTTTTTTTTAAAACCTTGAAATAAAGAAAATGGTCCTTGATCCCTTGTCATCTGCCATCCCCAACCCCCCATCCTGACTCTCCCACTCAGCACCCGCCACTCCAGCACACCCCCTTAGCCTATACTTACTGAGATGTGGTCCAAATGTAGTAATATTCTCTGGACCGGAGACACGTCTTAAGTTTTCAGTGCTGAACCATGAACTGAGGAAAATAGATACATGCTGTATAATGTATTTCATTATTTTTTATAATGAAATGTTATTGAAAAATACAAAAAAGGGCCATACAATCAGTAACAAGCTCAAACCAACAAAGTAAAAAAAAATTACAGTTTACAATGGGTACAAAGAAGGAAGGCTAGAGCAAAACAAAAAGGCAACAAACAATATATATCTCTAGAGGTCTGTCAAATTTATCAACAGTTGGCACAGAACACCCAAATAATAATAACAAGGCATCGAGGGACAAGGCTGGAATCCAGCTCCAGTTTATATAGTACCAGCACCACCAAACTTCATCAAAAACTGAAAGGTGGTTTAAATAATAATAACGTTTTTCTAAACCATAAAGTGTATCTGTAAGCACCACCCACTATTGCAATGTAGGGAACTGTGGTTTAAGCTATAATTTGTCAATAACTTTTTTACCTCCTGTAATTAATATTAACAGAAACTTAAATTGTTTACACCTACTAGAAAGAGATTTAGGGAGAATATTCAAAAAGATCAAGGATGGGGACAAAAGCTGTGGGATATCAAACAATAATTCCAACACCTGAGACACCTGATCCCAGAAATTTGTGAGGCTTGGACATGCCCCTAAAATATGCGCCTGATCTGCAAAAGCCTCACCGCAAGCTCGCCAATACTCCTCATGTGCCTCCACCTTATACTTCACTAGTACCACAGGGATTTTAAAGAATCACAATCAGCATTTCCAAGCAAATTCCCATAAATGAGATGCCATAGAAAGTTTATAAATTGGAAGAAAGCATCATTCTTATTCATGAAAATTACTGGGGAAATGAAACTCTGAGTTCCACACAGTAAGGACTGACAGTGTAGATTCTTTCTTTAAATCCTGCAGGGCAGCATATAATCTGTATATAAGGTATTCCCCTACTTTGTCCTGCTGATGGAGAACAAGCTGGGTAAATAAGGTAGGGGTGGGTCTGGAAGCTGTCTTAGATATGGGGGCAAAGAATGAATAAGGGCTAGAAGCTGCATATGGCAAAAATGATCAGAAGCAGGCAAAGAATATTCTGCCTGGAGAACTGAAAAGGGTTTAACCCCATTCACATCAAGGAACTGATGCAAATAAATACGGCCATACTTGGCTCATCAAAAGGGAAATGAGTCCAGTGCATTAAAAGAAGCAATACAAATCCTGGCGACTGCTTCTAAGAAATAACCAATCATCTAAATAAACATTTTGCACTTTATGCCAAATCTGGAGAGTTGTGGCTGTGTATTGAAAAACGTTTAGAGAAGGAATGATAATATGGGGGAAAAGAATAAAAACATTTACTCACATTGTCGAGATCTTTAAGGGAAAATTCAGTCTCTTTCTAAGGTGCATGATAGCCATTAGGGGCCCGATTCTAGAAGGGTGACACAAGTTGCCACCAAACGCAACTTGTGCCACCCACAACTGTGACAGTGACCCTGCACTTTATTCTAGAAGGGGCAGGATCCTCGCAGCTAAGTCCTGCGACTTGTGACATGTCGGCCAGGCTCGTCGAACTGTGGGTGCACCTGGTGAGCATGTACTTGGCCCCGCTCTGTGATTGTAACTGCCACCCCTGCCCAGCGCTTGCCACAAGGATGCCCCGCAGGGCTGCCCACCTCCTGCCCCTGAAGCTGATTTTAGTAAATTAATGATGTATAATTAACATTTCTTGTTCACGTATTTAAATGTACTGAATGTTGTAATTATACTGTGTTTCTCATTGGTTTATTTTTAATTTGTTAATAAGCAGTTGTGATGTTTCAATGTACTTATGGATGTGATGTTCCAGGCTGTTTCAGTCTTTGAGAAAGGGTCATGGAGACCAGAAACACGTTAGACAGTCTTGTAATTTTAAAATAAATGTTTTTTCTACTTTATTTTACTGCAGCGTCAGTGATTTATACTGGTGGTGGGTGAGTGCCTGGTTTAGAAGTAACTGGATATTGAAGTTTACCAAGAGCAACCCCTCCTTGTGCGATCCTTTTTGTGTGTTTGAAGAATTGTGCATATGATAATTTAACGCTCCCCCCTCCCCTTTTTTTGTTGCTCACACCCTGGGCTTTGTTCTAAGAAGTCAGCCCCCTACTGACCCTTCTCTGTGTAGCTTACTTAACCCCTTGTCTATTCTTGCCCTCTAGGGTCCTGTAACCGTGGGTGCTCCCGCTGTTCCAATCTGCCAATACTGGCAGGGAAGAATGTCTGAGGTGCCCGGGAAACTGCCCCAGGTGCCATCCACCCTGCTTCAACCAAGCCAGGTATCCTGAATCTGAAATTCAAATCACCTGCCACTTCTTGCAACTTTCAGCCCAGCGGGACAAGCCCATTGGCTGAGCCTCCTTGTTGAGCCCTGCTGATTGGCCTGTTTTCAGAACTGTGACTCTGGGTGCTGCTTTCAAAGCTAGTGTCTGCCACAGCTTAATTTAGCTACGTTTAGGTGCTTTAGTGCCTGCAGCACTGTAAGACACCGCACAGCTCCTTATGCAGTCATTTTTTTTTCCCCACCCACCCACTCCAGCCCCGACTGCTATTAAATGTGCCTCCTCCTCCACAATCGGGTTTCTCTAAGCCCTTCCCCTGGCACATTCTACTCCTGCCCTTCCCTTAAAGACATCCTCTCTGTAAGACATTGTCTCCTTAAAGCCATACTCTCTTTACTCCCCAGCTGTGTATTTTCAGCACTATCTACAACTTGCTCTACTAGCTACTAGTATAACTTCCTGCTTGAGTCTACCCCTGCTATCCTATATATAGTTCTACTAATATGTTTTCTCTTCCTACTGCATTCTCTTCTTTTTCCTTATTATCTCACACAGGTGCTCTGTTACTTCCTTGGCTATCTAACTCTCCTCCTACCCACGACTGATGGCTGTGGACCTTGCTGGCAATATATAGCCTGCTGTTGTTGCTTACATTCCCTCTTACCAAAGCACTCCTAAACCCTCAACTCTTAAACCCTGGGTGGCCCACTGCTACTGCCAATCACACAAGAACTAAGGTGCCGCCCTCTCCTGCCACACAGTACCTCAGTGATAGCTTCCTCAGCCCACTCTTTCCTCCTTGGCTGCATCCTCCTTCTAACAATGGAGCCAAACTTGGACTTAATGAAAGACTCAACTTGCCCAAATTTAGGCCAGGAAATAAGCCCGCCGGTGTCTGCCACTATGTTAACTCCAACCAAAGGCAGTAATCCATATACAACTACAGCGTTTCACATTCCTTACTACCCAACATCTACAAAGCAGAATCCCTTTACCCTCTCCATTAGGGCAATATTATCTGCTCTGACCAAATTTCCCTGTCCCTCTCACTCCTGCTGTGCTGCCCTAGGCAGTGACCAGGTCAAGCAACCTAGTAAAGCCTTCCTGAAATTTCTGGTAAGATGTCTCAGGAAACTGTTAGTACTGCTGCTACTCTGTGCAGGTAGTGTGGAACTAAACCTAGCCCCCCCCAGCTGCTAGCTGCTCCTGGAAACTCTCACAGTTAAAGGATCTGAGCTTTCTGCATATGAACATATGTAGCTTTACCAATAAATTCGACCAGGTCCAAGCCTGGGTGCTCCACGCCACGCCCAATGTAACAAGGTTCTCGGAGACCTGGCTGAAGAATACCGTACCTGACAAAATGCTTAACATCCCTGGATACAACCTGTTCAGGTGTGACAGGTTGACCAGAGGTAGTGGTGTTAACATTTATATCAAAGATAAATTCCTAACCACTGATATTGTCCATACATCGATACCCAAATAATTTGAATGTCTTGCTCTCAACATTACCCTATCACCTGGAATAGCCCTACTGGTAGCTGCACGCTATAGGCCACCAGCAGCTGGTCTGTTTATACTGCCTTATCTTTACTCCCTCCTGGAGAAAGCAAACATGGAAAGCATCATTATGGGGGACCTTAATCTTAACTAAAATGATGCCTGCACTAACAGGCTTAAGGACTTCTGTGATGAGCATGGGCTAACCCAGATTACCCCTGAGGTTACCCGACCTAATAAGAAGAACCCCAACCGAAGCTCCCTATTGGACTTTATGCTTGTCAGCAAACCACATTATGTCTCACATGCAGGGGTCTTCCACAATGATCTGAGTGATCACTGCGCAGTCGCCTGTGTCAGGTGCTCCCCACACCTCCCTTCCACCTCTACCTTTAACATACTTCTGTCTCCCTGCCTTCATGACAGATCTTGGGAATATTAAGTTGCAGAACTTTTACCTCGCACCTTCTGTGTCTGAAACATTCTATATCTTCCAGGATATGTTATTAAAGGTTATCAACAAACATGCACCCTTAAGAAAAGTAAAATTTAGGAAACATACACCTGATTGGTTCAGCCCAGAACTAAAGAGGACCTTGCAGTATAGAGACATCCTTTGGAAAAGGGCTAGAAAGTCACAGTCTGACTCAGACTGGCTCTCTTTCTGGGTAACCAGGAATGCCTGTACCAAATTGGTCAGGTTGGAAAAATCACAGTTCTTCCAGTCCGCCTTGAAGGTAAACAAAAACTGCTCTGCCAAATTTTGGTAGATCCTGAGAGAGGTCGAAAGATATTCTCCTTCCACCACACTCCCAGCCAAAATTGTGGCAAATAACACCTAATATACAGGCAGATCTGAGATCCTTGATCAGCTCAATAACCTCTTCGCTACTGCAGGCCTCGTGTTCGATGCATCACCTATTAGTAATCTGAGTACCACAAGTACCGCTGGCATAGTTACTAGCCCTACTTCTGCCCCCTGTACCAGCCGCCCCCTCATGAAGTTCCAGCCTGTACCCTTTAAACAAGTGGAGAGCCTTCTCCTATCTTTGGATACCAAAAAGAGTGCTGATGCCAATTCATTAGAACCCTTCTTCCTAAAAGCAGGCTATTATTAACTGACAGCACCAATTGTCCATCTATTTAATAGTTCACTAATCCAAAGGGAATTGCTGCCTAGCTGGAAAACTGCACATATTATCCCTCTGTTCAAATCAGGATACCCCCACAGACTTGAATAACTATAGGCCAATCTTGCTGCTTCCTGCTTTATCCAAGTTACTTGAACAAATTGTCAATTCTCAACTCAGGGAGTACCTGGATCATGAAAACATCCTGAACCCAGTCCAATCGGGCTTCAGACCTAAGCACAGCACCATGTTGGCCCTAGCCAAAGTGTCAAATGACTGGTCAAAAGCCCTGGACAATAAATAGCACATTTGCGCTCTCTTCCTTGACCTCAGCAACGCATTTGACATGGTTGATCATTCTATACCACTTGATTCTCTGGGTAGCATCAGTCTAACCTCTACTGCAATAAAGTGGTTCCACTGCTACCTCACAAATCGCAAACAACAAATTAAAGCTCAAAGTGAACTCTCCTCACTAAAACTACTGCCCCTAGGTGTCCCGCAAGGTTCTATCTTGGGACCTATCCTCTTCACTCTTTATATCAACCACATTGACTCTGGCCTGCTTGCAGGAAATGTTCACCTCTTCACAGATGATACAGTTCTCTACACAACCAACCCCTCTCTGGATATTGCTTACAAGGAGCTACAACAGGATTTCATCATCGTCCAACATAAATTGCTGAATCTGAAGCTCTTGTTAAATGCCAAAAAAAAACAAAAGCCATGATTATCTCTCCATCCTCTTCCCACAATAGGGGGACACCTGGTACCCCACAGATTATTACCCTCCTTGGTGAACCATTAGAGTTAGTGGATAAATTTAAATATCTGGGAGTCTGGTTGGATAACAACCTCAACTTTGGTGTTCACCTAAATGAGTTAATGAAAAAGCTAAGACAGCGCCTTGGTATATTCTACCACATAAGATGCCTACTCACCCTGGAAGCTAGAAAGTGGCTGGTTCAAACAACCTTTCTTCCTTTGATTGACTACGCCAATTTCCTATACAGTCACTGCCCCCAATATGCAATCCAAAAGCTTGATACACTCTATCATTGTGCACTGAGATTTGTTATTGGCTTACCTTTGCAGACTCACCACTGTTTGTTGAACCAAGCATTAGATTGGCCATCCCTCTCTGTGAGGAGGCAAATAAATGTCTTCATGTGGCTCTATCGGGCTACGTCTAACAAACTACCACCCTATATCTGTGACCTGGTTCAAAAGGTGCCTACGGACTAAGGAACTCCTCCCTTGCCCTCCTTAAGCTACCACGGACAAGGACATGTCTTGGTTCAACTGCCATTAGCTCCTTTTTACCAGCGCTCTGGAATAACATGCAAAAAGCACTTAAACTCTCCCTTCTGCCCAGCCCCTATATATTCAGACAGCTGCTCTACAGATGCCTGAAAACGGCATGTGACTGCTTCAGGTAAGCACTATCCATCTCGGCTGGGCAGCCCCCTAACTCCAGATCCCCTTGGCCTTCTTATCCCCGTGTTGGCTGGCATTCCTCTAGGGTAACCCCCCAACTTTCTCCCTCCTTCCCCGAGGTAACTCCCTTGGGGGTCTTCACCAAGTAGGCTGCCCCCTTCTCACTCCCTTATATGTCTGTCATCCCCTTTTCCCACTGCCCTCCCCTGTGTCCTTGTCAACCTCTTTTCCCACTACCCTCCTCCTTGTCCTTCCTTCCTCCCCCCTTTGTACCCCACAGACTTCCACCAACATACGCCTCATTTAAATGTTGTATTTTGCATTTGCCATACATGTTTTGCTACAGCTTATATTTTTTAATTTTTTTTAATTATTATATAACAATCTTTATTAATGTCTGCTGTACTATGAATTGTTGTGTACTGTACACAATTTTTGTCCTATCTGTCAAGGACCATCTTGAAAATGAGCTTGCTCATTGATGTAACTTCCTGGTTAACTAAAATTTGATTGATTGATTGATTGAGGAGCCACTGAGATGGAAATCATCATGTGTGCATAGATGGAGTAGGAGGAGCCACTAGCCTGATGTGTGACTACTATTAATCCCACCCCTCAAAAAAAAAACTAGTGGATTGGGGGCGCTACTACCAGACAAATGTATTTTGGGGCCTGGAGCATTGGGCTGGAGAGATTTGTAACAAAAGACTGTGTTGGCTCCTGGTATCATAGTATAGAGCCAACAGCTGGCAATATTTTAAAGTATAAAATATGTGTGTGTGTGTATACACGTGCACATGCAGAGAAGGTGGTGGTGGGTGAATTCGATGCATGACCCAGTTTGACTGGTTTGCACCATTTAAACTATCTAATTAGAAGTTTGAGTATGGCCAAAAAAACTTAATGAAAGTTTGTGAGCATCCACTGCACCCATTCAGGGTGCTGGCATTAGTGTGCCCATCATTAGGGTGCCAAAAACCAAAATTCGCCCCCCCAGGTCCATCAGCCCCTCTGGAAAATTGGGTTGTGGGAGTGCAGGGGGCTCTAAACAGTGATTGACAAAATTGTTGACTGGCGCCCTAATGATGGCGCACTACCACTGGCGTAATCTGAGGGTGGAAATGTGAGAATCAAACCTGGAAGTTCAAGGTGTTTCATTCTTTGGTAAATCAAACTTGCAACTCTAAATATAGTATAGCAGCTAGTTACAAACCTCAGCATATGATATGCTGTTTAATTAAAAATATTAAGTTAAAAAAAGTCTGCACTGCACTGAAGTAGTGGTAATAGGAAGGACACAAGGAACTAGAATACTAGGAATTGCATGTTGTTCTTATTTACCTGAAAAAAATAAAAAAGATTGACCTTCCAGCCCCGGGGGCAAATGCAATCCTCAATGCTGAGGGGAATGACTCTACATAACCAGCTTGCTGTATCTGGCCATCCGGCCAGTTTTGATCATAAAAGCCAGTGCTAGGAACAGAGCTGCCCTTCCAATGCAGAGGGTTGATACTGTTGTGCTGAGAACACCAGCATGGTAAGCCACTCTGTGGGCAACAGTAGGTTTTATCAGCTATGAAAAACTCACATATAGTCAACTTGACTAATCTCGTGCTATAAATATGCAAATACCAACTTGCCAACTTGAGTCCTGACAAGACATTATTGAAATCACATTCAGCTTCTAATCGAGCACACATTTTCTCATTAAGAAAATAATGTTTTCATTTACTTACTGGGATCTTCTAAAGGTGAAAAATAATTATGGGAGTCTTGTGCCACTTTAATTGGCTTTGAAATCTCTACAGCCAGAGGCTGGTTCACATAGAATAAATTACAACCAACCAATGAATAATATCAGGTCATATACAAGACAGCTATCATTATTCAATTATCTGACCAATAAATGCATATTGATTAAAATTAATCAACCTTTAAATAATTGAGCCTGTCATTGCCTCCAAGGCAAACTGTTACATTTTCTTCACTAATGGCTCTGCACTGCAAGAATGCTAAGATAGCAATCCTACAATTCATTTGCATCTGAACTGACAAATGAGTTTCAAATAATTGTTCCTTTGACAGCTGGGGTTATTTGAAATGAGAGGCAAAGTGATTTACTGGGTACAATAGGAAGGAACGTAAATAATTCTTAATGGAGTGGGGAAACCAAGATGGGGCTAATTAACCATGACTCCTCCTGCTTGTGCTAGCTTGCAAAAGGAAAAACTTTGGGGTGCAAAAAACATTTGAGGTGGGGGTTGGCAAGGTGAAGAGGGACCTTTGAAGGCAGGTGTGAACTAATAATAAGTGACTCTAAAATGGCAGAGAAAAGACAGAGCTTACTGGCAGGGAGAAGGGGCACAGATGATCCTGGCTACTACGCACATCTGACCTGAGCTGTGGCGCTCTGGGCTCTCAAATCTGATTGATGCAGTGTTACATCTTGTAACACCATGGCTCTGTTTCCCCTCTAACGTAACTGTATTCCCTGAGGAGTATATACTGTACACCATCATTCTTTCCTGTGTCTGCAGCAGCACACACCTACATTAGTTGGCTGATAAGAATTTCAGAATACAAATCAGAAGAGATTGATATTTGCAGGGTTAGACTGGATGTTCAAATCTGAGTTTCAGATGATGTATACTTACAATGAACTGTGGGTATTTTCTTTCAAAATAGGGTAGGTAACTATTCTATTTCTATACTGATTTTGCTTTACTAATGATTTACATGTGTATAAGGCACAAAAAATTACTGGACAACTATCTGAGAAGGATACCTAAGTGAACTTAGCTTGTTTCCACAGGTGCATCCTTCCAGTTTTGCCCCTTTTGTTAGCATAACAGATAAGTTCCTCCATACAAGTGGATGAGGGCTCTATATCCCTTTTTTAAACTGTGCAATGGAACAATCTTTTCTACATTCTTCTTTCTCTCTCTTCGCCACTGCACCCTTAGTTTTTATTCTGTAGCTTGACCTGCCCATCGGTTACATTTGCCACCGCCCCCAAACCCAGGCATTTTTAATAATGAACACAAATAGGTTCTCAGCTACAGTATGTGGCTATTAGCATGGTGCATTAGACAACAGGCCAAACAAAATGTTTCTTTCAGGAAGGCATTTTGGCCTAGTGGTTAGAGCACAGAGCTGCAGCTCTGGAGATTCTAGATTTCCTTCTCAACAACCACCACTTTACTCACTGTGTGACCCTCAGCAAGTCACTTAAAGGTGACCAGCAATGTTTTTCCTATTGCGGCTCCCAAACAGACTTACCTTAAAGGGGTCATATGGGTGTTTACAGCCACAGGGGGAGACAGTTGGCAGGAGACGTTGCACCCTTGCTGTGCCACCCTTGACCACACTACATATTAGTTCAACTTTAAGGTGCATTAATGATTTTAATCCCCTTGCCCCACACAGCCTTTTTCAGGCCACTCAGTGGCCAGTCCTCAACTGCCCACCTGCCCGCCGCCTCCCTTGGGGTACTTTTGCACTTGTTGCTGCCTGCTCACGGTGGGAAAGTGAAGGATAATAATATGTGAGCACGATCAACTATTGCTATCACACAGTTTGGGTGGCAGAGACAAGAGCTGAATTCAATCAATTCAAATGGTCCACTAGTCCGGGAACAAATAATGCTGTTGCTGCTAGCTGCTGACTCTGAGAACCAAAAATGGTGCTTGGCACCAATATAGACAGGCCATTCACACCACAGCAGTGATTAAGCAAAGTGGTCTTGTGATAATTATATCGCATAAGAGTTGAAATTGGTATCCTGTGTGCTGCAGTTGGCTGGGGAAGGGGGGTTGATGCTCATGACGTCTGAGCTCTAAGAGCTAGTGCTATTGGTGGTATAATAATTCTCTAGTCATTTCACGCATGTGTTATGAGTGCTTTGAGAGGACAGCTGTCATTGTTTGATGTGACATGGCAACAGGAGCTTCAACTCATGGTTGAAGGAACGATGTAGAGAGGAGGGGTTCAGCTACACTGGGGACTGAGGTCCAACCTGGAGGGATAAGTGCCTTTATGGGGTGATGGCCTGTATCCATACAGGAAGGGAACCACAGTCCTCAGTGGATGGTTTAAATGCCATTTCAATTAACACTTAAACTAGCCGAGGAGGGTGGCAGAAGAAATCGGGGAAGCTGTAACTGCCCCTCTCCCCAGCTGGCTAAAGTAAGAAGTAGGGAGAAACTGAGGGGAGAAAAGTACCGTAGGGTACAAATTAATAATGGAATAAGGGTTGTTTAAATGAAGGGGAATGGAAATGTGAGGAGTGAAAATAGAGAGGAGAAGGAGGGAGGGCAAAGAGGAAAAAAAGAGGCATAATAATCAGAGTGGTAACAAAATCTGGAAGGCCATGTGTACGTAAGCTAGAAGTCTAGGAAATAAGATTCTGGACCTGGAGGCCATCATAGCAGGGGCTGACCTGAATATTGTTGCCATTACAGAGTCTTGGTGCACTGAAAAGACATTACTGGGACATAGCCATACCAGGCTATAGTCTGTTCAGGAAGGACAGGGTGGGAAGAAAAATATGGTGTGTGGTGCTTTATATGAAGGAAAGCATAAAAGTGACATAGACCTCAATATGTGTACTCTGTAGGAAAGGAGAGAGAGGGGGATATGACAGAGACATTCAAGTACTTCAGGGGAATCAACAAGATCTAGGAGGGCAGCATCTAACAAAAAAAGTGATGTGCAAGAACAAGGGGTCACAATATGAGGTGGGGGGGAGACTCAGGGATAATGTGAGGAAGTATTTTTTTCACACAAAGGGTGGTGGATGCAGGGAACAGCCTTGTAGCAGAAGTCACACAGGCTAAAATGATTGGTGAGTTCAAGAATGCATGGGATAGACAAACGGCAACACTAGTGATAGGAAAGAGAGGGTAAGCTGCTGATTATTTAAGGTCTGGAGTTTAAATAGGTAGGGAAATGGGCAGACTAGGTGGGCCAGGTGGTCCTTATCTGCCGTCAAAATCTGTTTCTATACAGGGATACTGGGGGACAGAGGTACTGTGGGTCACCCTGGAGAAGGAGAATGGAGCCACAATTTGCACTGGTGTGATCTACAGACCTCCAGCACGGGGGAAGGAGTTAGATAAGGTACTGGTGGAAGCCACTGGTAAGATGACAGAAAAGGGGGAAGTGCTGTCAATGGGGGACTGCAATATGCTGGGTGCAGATTGAAGCCTCCCAGCTGCAGCTTCAACTAGAAGCAGGGACATCCTGGATTCCCTGCAGAGGGTGTTACTCAGGCAACTAGTCAGTGAACCCACCCATGATGGGGCAATACTGGACTTGGTACTCACTGACAGGGACAGTGTTGCAGACGTCAAGGTGAAAGCCCACCTGGGGATCAGTAATCACTGTACATTGTGTTTCAGTATAAGGATGGCTGTGTAATTGAACCACACAAGGACGAAGATCCTGGACTTTAGAAGGGCAGATTTTATAAAGATGGATGACTGCCTCAGGGATGACCAGGTAGGGGGGGATGACCTGGGTGGGGTGGAGATAGAGTGTGCAAAGCTAAGAGGGGGCACAGTGAAGGCAACAAACCTCTGCATCAAACCAGTGAGTAAAAGTAGAGGAAAAAGAGACCGCTGTGGTTCTCAAAAGAGGTGGCTGAAAAGGTAAAGGGTGGCATTCAGAAGGTATAAGGAGATGCAGAAGGAGGAAGATAGGGAGGTTTATCAGGAGAAACACAGAGAAGCAGGTAAAGCAGGAAGGAGTGTGAAGGCACAAACTGAAGAGAGAGAGAATAGCCCAGGAGGTAACAAAAGGGGATAAGACATCTTTAGGTGTGTAAGTGAAAAGAGGAAGACCAGGGGAGGGACTATAAGATTAAAAAGAAATGGAGGACAGTGCAGAGGGGAACCAGGAAAAGGCAGACATTCTGAACAAATACTTTTGTTCAGTATTCACAGTGGAAGGAGAAGGGAAGGGGCCACAAAAAAGTTACAGGAGTTCTGAAGGGAGGAAGGTGGACACTAGTGCTTTTTGAGAGGAGAGAGAGTCCTAAAGGGACTTACTAATTTGAAATTGGACAATGCAATGGGACCAGATAGGGTACATCCTAGTATACTGAGGGAGCTTAGGGAAGTACTGGCTGCATCTCCGACAGTCCTATTTAACAGTTCAATGAAAGGAGAGCAGATGTAGTCCCACTTCACAAAAGTGGTAGCAAGGAGGAGGCTGGCAAATATAGACCAGTCAGTGTGATGCTGCTGGTGAGAAGTTAATGTATTACTGCTGAAGGAGAGGATAGTGGAATATATATTTTTTAATTTTATTTTATTCTTTGTTAACTGGGTAAGGCACATTATTCTCAGGTGCCTATTGTCAGGGGATATCTTGAATCTAATGGGTTACAAGACTCAAGTCACAGTTCTGTTTGTGACATTAAAGTCTGTAGCTATGGAGATAATTATGATATCATAAACAGTGAAGTATGCTGGGTGTAGACAAGCACCCATAGAAGATAACACCTAGGTGATGATGGTCTGGTTTTCATGCAGCAAACTGCAGGAATAAAGAACAAGCATTTGTCAATGCTGAATGTTTGCTTGCTGATATTAGCATTGGACGTGCAGGAGTTAGACAGATGCAGAATAGGAGTGGCAGTGAAGTACTGAACTCACGCCAATCCCACTTCCACCCTGCAGAGATGGACCCGGCATTGGGGAGTGCCTGTGGGTCGTTGCCCATAATGCTCATAGCATTTCACCTCACTCTGTCCTGTAGGTACCGACAAGTGTTGAGGTGCACCTTGGGGTGTTCAGCTTCACAGTCACCCCATTTCATAAGGACATTCACTGAAATGGGTGCAGTGCAGGAGAATGGGGTGAAGTCTGGGGCTGAAGAGTGCAAGGCACACCTCGATGCCTGTCACTGGCTTCAGAGTGGGGGGTGGGATGGCATGAGCATTACAGCCAGCGATCCAAAGTCACACCTCTGATGCCTGTCAGTCTGTACAGGGTGGGATGTTATGGTTAGAAACCATAATGCCCTGGGCATGTGTTGGTATTTGCACTACAAATTTTCAACATGGCCTTTTTGTGGCCCCCACCACATGAAAGCATTTGGGACCTCTTCTCATGAACAGTGGCACTGTGATTTTGTTAAAGTGTTCCAAACTTCGAGTTCCCACAGCAACCGTGCCATTTTGAGCCAGATGTGCGAAAACAGAGATCAGGCAGGATGCGAAGAATGACAGCTGTACCATTCATAGGGAGGTGTGAAGAGATGGCAATGTTGAAAATCTGTAGTGAAAATATTAAAAATGCTCGATGTTCCGAGTGTATGTGGAAACTGCAAAACACATGCTTGTACCACAGTCATTTAATGGAATTATTTCACCACATTTTCAACACAGGCATTTTGTGACCTCTGCTCATGAACACTGTCACTAGGATTTTCTTAATCTGTCCGAAACATTCATTTCCCACAGCGACCGGGCCGTTGTGTGCCAGATGTACAAATGCATATTTTGGGCAGGATATGAAAAATGACAGCTGTACTGTTCATAAGGAGGTGTGGCAAAATGCCAATGTTGAAAATCTGGAGTGAAAATATTACAAATTTGCAAAGTTACAAGGGTGCGTGGAAACTGTGTAACACACGCTTGTAACACAGTTATTTTATGGACTTTTGTCACCAAATTTTCAACATACGTATTTTAGGACCTCTGCTCATGAACAGTGTCACTGTGATTTTCTTAATCTGTCCAGAACACTGATTTCCCACAAGCAATTGCGCCATTCTGCGCCGGGAGTGTGAAAACACATTTTGGCCAGGATGTGAAAAATGGCAACTATATCGTTCATTAGGAAGTGTGGAAAAATGCCAATGTTGAAAACCTGGAGTGAAAATATTACAAATTCGCGAAGTTATGGGCATGCGTAAAAACTGCGCAACGCACACTCATAACACAATCATTTTTTGGAATTGTTTAACCAAATTTGCAGCACAGGCTTTTTGAGAGCCCACCTCATGAACAGTGACACTGTTGTTTCATCAACCAGTCCAGAAAGGTGATTCCACGCAGTGACTGCAAAATCACCTTTCGGGACCAAATATCATGATCACAGTGACTGAATTCATGAGGTGGGGTCCCAAGAACCCCATGTTGAAAATTTGGTGCCAAAATTTTAAAAAATGGCCGAGATATGCACCAAAGTTGGAAAAAAAAACCTATTTATGCCATTATACAGCTTACCGGCATTTCTTTAGTTCACGGTCGGCTTTCAAGAGTGCAAACGTGTTCCCGGTCCACCGAAGATCATCGCGCCGGGCTCCAGAGGTAAGTATGGGGTGAGGGGTGGGTGTGGGGAGGAAGAGTACGCAGAGGGTGGGTGCGGGTTGGTGGAGGGGGCATGGGGCTCAACAAGAGACCGTTTCCTTTTTTTACAGGATTTAAAATTAAAAAGAAGACATCGTGGGACACTTTTGGCATGCTGGGATGGGCTCCCAGTGTACCACCTGGCTGGGTGTTTGTTGGGGAGGTGGGTACTGGAGCTGACGGGGATTAGGCACCCCCATTGGCTATACAGTGTGGTGGGGGGGTGGATTGGGAGCGCATGAGCTGAGGGGATTGGGCACCTCGGCACATAATAAATGGGGGGTGGGTGCATCATGCAGATGGGGATTGGGCTACCCCATCGGCAAATGAACTGGGGATAGGGGGCATGCCAACGGGGGATTGGGAACCCCCAAGTCGGCTTTCATGGGGACTCTGAGGCAGACGGCGAGGGCCGCTGCCAGCCACCATGTTATAAGAATAGTTACACCAGGCAAGGCACCGCCCTGCAATGACAGGTCGTTCCCCCATTGCAGTGGCGGGTTTATTTCAAGTTGGTGGCACACTGGTTGAACTTGAGTCAGCAGCAGTGTGCCACCGCATTGGGGAAAGCGGGCCAAGCCTCAAAAGGCACTGGGGGCATTGGCCCCCCACAGTGCCACACCTCCAAAACCCCGCTTCTCTCCTAAGCTGTCACAAAATGTTTCTTGGGCATGCATGCAAGCAAACATAAAAAGGGTAAAGAATTACAGAAAAATATGCGAACTACAAACTGAATTGTATCTACATCTTACCTTTTTCAAAGTTTGCTGATGGTGTCACAGGCTCTTTAAGAATTTTGGTGATTATTATTATAGCATTGTGCTGCTGTATGTGCGCATGCCCAAATACAGCCACAAAGCATGGCAAAGGCACTTACATAGTTGAGCACCAGCATCAAAAAACAGAAACAGAAAAGACACCAGCTCTGTGGTACTGAATGGCGGGGTAGCCACTCAGCATGCTGGTCACTCGAGTTTGTGTTCCAAACCTGGGATGACAGGGAGCAGCAGCCAGTAGAAAGAGTGATGGAGGGTCTGCAGGGATACTCTCCTCCCAGATAAGGTTTGAGTAGTATATCGCTCTTCAGAGGGTCTTCTGTCAGAGGCTTGGTGAAGCATGCTCAGATGCGTGGGCAACCACATGCTTCCAGGAGCCCCCCAAGACATTGTGGCATGTATGCTCCTGATGGTGAAGGGTGGAGAAGGGTAATCAGCTGAAAAATGCTCACTTGGATTGTGCCAGATGATGGTCCTCATACTCCTCCCACTCCACGTGAACCCTTAGCACACTGGCTCTACCCCCTGGCCATTGCTCTGCAGTGTTAAGTGCCGTTCCCCTCTTGGTGGCAGTTGAAGGGGCTCTGTGGCAGAATGACGAGTGATTGGGGAGCCAGAAGGTAGAAACTAGTAGTGGGAGGAGACCCCAGTGGGCAGCAGGGGACTCTGTGAGGCCTGAATAATAGGTACACCACACGGCCAGTTAAGAAGCATACATTAAAACTAACTAGCAAATGGTTCTGTATGTTCACACAACAAGGGGGAGGAAGCTTTGGAAAACTGGACCCTAAATCATGCAGTGTCATGCAGGAGCTGGGCCAATGGATGTTGCGGGCCCCCTGGCCAAAAGAGTTGCCCCCCATGGAGTCCTAGCGCCTCCGTCTTGGACCCATAAGTAGTACACCACAGAGAAGATATTCTGGAAGCTCCTCAGTTACAGTAAGCACAAAACTTTTCTGCATTGTCACATCCCTACATAGAAGGCCATTCCAGTTCTCTGGATCAGTCAGACATTGACACTGGCCCTCCAGAAAGGACTGGCTTCATTTGGAGTCCAGGTTGAGTGTAAATATTCTGAAGAGGGGCACTGGGACTATTCTGGTTCTGACACTGTACCCTGTTCTAGCAACAGTAGTGTATTTGTGATGTCATGCAAATTGCAGAACCTGGAGAATCGGGCCGTTACCCTTCTAATTTTCTTGGAACAGGTGACTTGAGAGGCCTGTGTGCAATGCAGAAGCAAAAGCAAATGCGTCAGGGCAAACCAGCCACACCTGCAAAGCGGAGTATTCAAATGTTCTGTGAGTTTATTTGTTATCACCAATAGCCCTTAAAACCTGGCCCAACATTTTGCCCTGTGGATTTCTTCAGGTGAAGAAGGCGTACATGAATATTAAAAATACATAAGTGGTATGCTCACAAAAGATTTCAACATGTTATTCCATAAAGTACAATTTAATCCTTACATTTTCCCAAACAGTCTAATGAATTCTAGATTCTCCATAAAATCACATTAAATATACAACACTTCTTTATATTCTCTACACTTAAGCTGAGACAGTATTACAGCTTATTTGTTAATAGCTAAAACCTGGAATCTTACTGTGCAAAGAATTTTCAAGCATCAGAATTTCCATCAGTTGCACCCAGTGTCGCAAAGGAGGAATGTTGCTTTGAGGAGGAAGAGGAGGAACCTATTACTCCTGAAGTCACAGGTGAGAAGGATATAGATTATTCCAAGAATCAATCTTCTCTATGGAGTCCCACCCTTTGGACTTCGTGCCAGAGGTGGCAGGACCCCATGGTAACCACACACACAGAAGAGAGTGCACACTGCAGTGCTTGAATGGGTGCTGTGACTGGGATGCCTCACCTCTCTCAAAACATGGACCTCAAACCAAAGGTACAGCACTCTACCATAGAGAAATGTCCAGGCCACAAGCACAAAGGGCAGCTTGCCACAACAGGCAGAGTTGCTGGTGCCATTTATTAGTGCAAAATACAATAAATTACAAAAAGCCTGTCAAAAGTGGTAAATCTGTAAAGTAACATTGAGGCCTGAAAAACTCACACATATTCATGGCTATAGGGCAGTTTGTTATGGCAAGCTGCCTTTTGGAACTGTGGCCTGGACATTTCTTTATGGTGGAGTGCTCCAGCTTTGAAGCCTCACGGGAACCAAAAAGTTTGGGGCCAGTGGTGTCAGTGCACAGCATCAACACATAGCATCATCCACCTGCCCACCGTGTATAGCGTCTCCCATGACAATACCCAAAATCCTCTATAACAAATAAAAACACAGAGTATGGAAAAGAGTACTGTAGCCAGTGCTTGCATTTACACTTTTCACAACTTACTGTAGGATGAAACAAAAATGGAAAAAAAGTTTACAACTGCATATCTAATGTCCTTCTTCTAAAATGTTAATGTAGACTTCAAAGTTTAGAAATATCAATCACAGTGGCCATCCCACCCCTTTGTTTTTGCCCCCCGACCCCACCTTTCTAGCTAATCTCAGATGCTTGTCTCATCCCTGCTTGAAGCTGTTGATTGATTTGACCTGTACCACTTCCTCTGACAGCTTGTTCCACTTGTTCAACTCACTTTCTGTGAAAAAGTGCTTAGGGATGTCTGTTTGAATCCCCATTAGTTTAAGTGAATTTGCCCTTGTTTCTGTGGTTAAAATCAAGTAGAAAAATTCTTTGGTGTCCACTCTATTTATCTTGTGCATGTATCTATTTGTCTACATCATGTCACCCCTTTCCTTCCTTTCCTCAATGGTATACATATTCAGATCCTGCAGCCTCTTCTTGTGTATCTTGTTCCCGGCTCCACTAACCAGCTTGACTGCCCTGTGCTGTCCTGCTTCCATCTTGTCACAGTCTCTCCAGAGGTGCGGACTCCAGTATCTTGTGCAGTATTCCAGGTGTGGTCACACCTGTGACCTGTACAAGGGGAGGATCATTTACCAACTTCTGCTGCTTATCCTCCTCACTATGCACCCAGCAACCTCAGAAGCACAGCACATAAATCTGTCATTCGGAATGACTGGGAGCCACCATGGACATGAATGAGCCGGAGTATAAATGATTTATTTCTGCTTTGGCTCATTTATTTTTCACTTGGATACACCATCACGCTTTTCAGCTGTTAATCACCATGATTCACAACTAAAATAAACCAATCAGGCACAAGATGGCATCCAAATTCAATCTGATCAGATCACTGTGTTTCTAATTAAACCTCCGAGTTGCTCTGTGTGTAACCCCTGTATATTTTTGTTTAGATGATGTAAACCCATTTGTATCACCAAAAAATGTTTCTGAGCATAGCACAAAGAAAACAAGCATTTGTCAATGCCAAGTGTTGCTTGATGTCATTAGCAGTGGAAGTGCAGGAGTTAGGCAGATGCAGTATAGGAATGGCAGTGAAGTATTGAACTGACGCCAACTCCACCCCAACCCTGCAGAGATGGACAGGCATTGGTGTGTGCCTTTCGGTCATCGCCCATAACGGTCATGACATTTCACCTCACCCTACCCTGCAGACACTTACAAGCGTTGAGGTGTGCTTTGAAGTGTTCAGGCTTTACACTCACCTCATTCCATAAGGAAATACACTGTAATGGGTGCGTGCAGTGTAGGAGAATGGGATGAACTCTGGGGCCAAAGGGTCCAAGGTGCACCTCGATGCCTGCTACTGGATGCAGGGTGGGGGTGGAATAGCATGAGCATTACTGTCGACAATCCCAAGTCACACCCCTGATGCCTGTAAGTCACGTAGGGCATTATGGTCGAAAACCCTAACACCCTGGGCGTTTCTTGGTATTTTTACTCCAAGTTTTCAACATGGGCTTTTTGTGATCCCACTGCATGAACAGTGACACTATCAGTTTGTTAGCTGAAAGGTGATTTTGCACAGCGACTGTACAATTTGGCGCCGCAGGTGTGAAAACACATTTTTAACAGGATGTGAAAAATGACAGCTGTACTGTTCATGAGGAGGTGTAAAAAATGGTAATGTTGAAAATCTGGATTGAAAATACAAAAAAAATGGTGAAGTCATGAGTGTGCGTAGAAACTGCACAACACACAAGCGTAATGTAATTAGTTTTGGGATTTTTTACAGCAGATTTTCAACATAGGCATTTTGGGACCTCCGCTCATGAACAGTGTCGCAGTGATTTTCTTAATCTATCCTGAACACTGATTTCCCACAGCAACTGTGCTAATCAGCGCCGGAAGTATGAAAACACATTTCGGCCAGGGTGTGAAAAATGACAGCTGTACTGTTCATAAGGAGGTGTGGAAAAATGCCAATGTTGAAAATCTGGACTGAAAAGATTACGAATTTGTGAAGTTACGAGGGTGCATGGAAATTGCACAATGCATGCACATAACACAGTCATTTTATGGACTTTTGTCACCAAATTTTCAACATAGCCAGTTTAAGACCTCTGCTCATGACCAGTATCACTGTGATATTCTTAATCTGGCCAGAACATTGATTTTGCACGCCTATCATGCCACTGTGCGCTACATGTGCAAAAACACATTTTGGGTGAGATGTGAAAAATGACAGCTGTACTGTTTATAAGGAGGTGTGGTAAAATAGCAATGTTGAAAATCTGGAGTTAAAATATTAAAAATGCTCAAAGTTACAAGCGTGCATGGGAACTGTGCAACTCACACACGTAAAACAGTCATTTTGGGGAATATTTTCACCAAATTTTCAACTTAGGGTTTTTGGGGACCTACCTCATGAACAGTGTCACTGTGATATTCTTAATCTGTCCTGAACATTGATTTTGCACACCGACCATGACATCGTGTGCTACATGTGTGAAAACACATTTCAGGTGAGATATGAAAAATGACAGCTGTACTGTTCATAAAAAGGTGTGGTAAAATGGCAATGTTGAAAATCTGGAGTTAAAATATTAAAAATGTTCAAAGTTACGAGTGTGCGTAGGAACTGCACAATGCACGCTTGTAAAACAGACATTTTGGGGAATTTTTTCACCAAATTTTCAACATAGGGTTTTGGGGGCTCTAACTCATGAAATGTGACACTGTCGTTTCGTTAATCAGCCCCAAAAGGTGGTTCCGTGCAGTGACTATGAAATCACCTTTCAGGACTGAATATCAAAATGATAGTGGCTGAGTTCATGAGGTGGAGTCCCAAGAACCCCATGTTGAAAATTTGGTGAAAAAATTCCCAAAAATGGCAGAGATATGCACCAAAGTTGAAAAAAACTCATTTATGCCATTATACAACTTACCAGCATTTCTTCAGTTCGCGGTCGGCTTTGAAGAGTGCAGACGTGTTCCTGGTCCACCGAAGATCATCATGCCAGGCTCCGGAGGTAAGTATGGGGTGAGGGTGTATGTGGGGAGGTGGGGTACACAGAGGATGGATGCCGGTTGGGGGAGGGACCACCATAATCAATGAGGGACCATTTTCTAGTTTACAAGTTTATTTAAAAAAAAAAACTCAGGGGAAGGTTTTCTTTTTTGCAGGGACATTTAATTTTGGCATGCTAGGGTGGGCTCCCAGCATGCCACCTGAGTGTCTGGGGGGACTGTAGCCTACGGGGGATTGGGCACCCCCATCGGCATATACCGACTGCTATGGGGGGAGGAACAAGAGCTGTGGGGGATTGGGAACCCCTTCAGCACACAAGAAATTGGGAGAGGGAGCATATGCCAACAGGGAGTGGGATCCCCTGTTGGCAAAATTACCAGGAAAGGGGCATGCCAACAGGGGGATTGGGCACCCCTGTCAGCACATATAAGTGTGGGGGGGTGGCAAGAGCTGAGGGGTATTGGGCACCCCTCGGCACACAACAAATTTGGGAGGGGGACATTATGCCGACGGGGAGTAGGCTCCCCATTGGCAAATTGAACTGGAAGGGGGCATGCCGACAGGGGGATTGGGCACCCCATCGGCTTTTCTTTTTTATTGAAATGTTTCACCAGGAAGGCACACTGAACAGTGGGTGGCAGCTTTCCGTCAGCTTCCTGGGGACTGTGAGAGGCTGACAGAGAAGCAGTCACCATGGGGACACCAATCAGCTGTTTTGGTAGCTTGTAGTGCACCAAAACAGCTGATTGTATGGTGACATGGCCTGAATTTCCTGACGCATTTAGCATTCTCCCTAACTGCTGAAAGCAATGTGTTTCTTGCACATGCGTGCAAGCAACACAAAAATAGTAGACAGCTGAATTTTCATCGCAGTCACACATCCTCTGCTTGGGGCTGCACATCCTGCACACAGCCGCACATCACAGTCCCGAAGGCAAATTTAAATGATGATTCTCAGTTTCCATGTTTACCTCTGTAACCCCGGGGCTTATCTTAATGGCAGAAGTAACCAGAAGGTGAAGGGATCAGATCCGTTCTAGTACAGTAGCTTCTTCTTACTGATTTTGCATTGTTTCTTGTGGATTTTATTTGGTAGAAGGTTATTTCTTTTTTACTAATTCTAAGGAGCTAGCAGGGTATTGTTTTGGGGCTGTTGGAATTCTGAAACCTATTTTGGTGGCTATAAGTGGGCTCATTTGTTTGATGTTTCACTATGTAGCAGGCTGTATTTGGGGAGGCCTATTTCTTCTGATTTAAAACCTATTTGGTGTGATTTTATTGGGACTGTTTCTTTGAATTGGAGACCTATATCTTCTAATTTCAAGCCAAATTTCATGTGTTGTTGGTGAGGCTGTTTGAATTGGAGACCAGTTTCTTTTTGTAGCAAATCTATTTTTTGTGCTTTGAGCAGAATTGTGATTGCTTTTTGCTGGCTTCACTAGCTGCAAAGTTTAGTGCATAGTGGGGGAAGGGTGCTAATGGTCTGACCAGGGGCCTCAGCTACCTGATTGTTTCTGGAAGGCATGGCTGGTCCCACCTCCCTGCCCCCTCACCCCACCCGCCCAGGTCCATGATTTCCTTTATACCAGGGGTTCTGACATTACTTCCCCAAAAGGGCAAAGGACATGCACCTGTCATAGCAGAAGCAGACATCCAGGAAGGGAACAGCAGCGAGTGAAGAGGTGGCTGCTTTCTCGGTGGAAGGGAAGTAACTGCAAAACAAGGAGCTTTCATTGTTACTTCTTTGCATTGCTATTTGCATTGTGGAAAGGAGGAGTAGGAGTTTGAAGAAGGTTGTGCAATAGTTACTTAAAGTCTCTTTTCTGGTGTGGACAAGAAGGATAGGAAAGTAAAAAGCAGTTGCTCAATCTATCTAGATGTTTACAACAAAGGGGGTAAGGGAAATTAAGAAAGGAGAAGAATGTTTTGCACTGATAGAGGGGGAGAGGGGAGACTTGGGGGAGTATTTGGTATCCTTCATCTGGAAGGGTCGGGGGTCGCTGGTGGTCAACAAGAGCAATCGTTGGGGTAGTAGGCTGCAACAACTGCGGTGCACCAATCTTTCTAAAAATTGCCTGGAGGGTGGGGGGATGTTTAGTGTGCAACCACATAGATAAACTTAAAAAGGAGATAGAGGGTCTGCAGGAGGAACTAAGACAGGCAAGGCACACTGGAGGCAGGTTTAGCCTAATACTGGAGGGAGGGAGGAGGGGAGATGAGGGAAGGCAATTTACGCCAAAAGTGGTAAGGAGAGGGTCAGAAGAAGGGAAGCGGAGACAAAGGGGTCCAGGCCAGGAAGAACAATTGCTGGGGAAACCAGGTAAGGAGACAAAAGACAAATGGAAGGAGGAGACAGGGACTTGTGAGGGGAGGAGAAGAAGTGGCAACAGTCATGGAGTGGAAAGGAAGGAACAGATTACTATGAAGAGAGAGGAAGCGGGCATTTGTGAAGGGTCTTTAGAAAATAGTTTTGCACTGCTGGAGGGGAAGAAGGAGGAGGAAGGTGATGCAATTGGAGGAGTAATTGATAAATGCCTGGACCAAACCGGAGCGGGGGGAAGTTTTGCTGGGAGAACTGCAACAGGGGCAAAAGGGGGAAATGATGTGCAGGAGGGAGAAGAGGAGCCGGGAGTGAGAGATGGAGATGAATGGAAGCAAGCAGGGAGTAAGAGGGGTGGAATCTTAGTGCTGGGGGACTCAATACTAAGAGGAGTCAGGTGGGGTAGCAAGAGGGAGAGGCATAGTCGCATTTGGATGGAGGCCATGCCAGGAATGACAGCGGAAAGGGTGGGACAATCTGTTCTGAAATATGCTAGAAGGGGAAGGGACAAGCCTCATTTAGTAATACATCTTGGGACGAATTACCTGGCTGACAAGACAGTAAATATAGTCCAGAGGAGGTTTGAGAAACTAGGACAATTATGTGAGGGGGCAGGAAGATCAGAAACTTTTTCAGAGATACTTCCAGTGCCCAAGGCAAGCACAACAAGAAAGCTGAGAATAGAGGAATTTAATGGATGGCTAAGAACCTGATGTCATGCTAAAGGGTATGGGCTGTTAGGGGGGTGGGGAGGGACATGGGAGGACAGTAGTTTCTATGCCAAGGACAGACTACACTTGAGCGAGGAGGGAAAGGAAGTGCTGAAACAGAGGATGGAGGAGTACATAGAGGAAGCTGGGAATTTAAACTAGGAGCGGAGGCTGGTAAGTGGGTAAGAGACATGCAGAGACCACAGGTTGGGAAATCATATGAGCTTACCCACCATAACAGTGACAAAGGACAAATGGCAAGTACTACTGGTGATGACAGTAAAGGAGGGCAGGATGGGGAGGGAGGGTGGAAGGTAGTTACCCTTAATGCTAAGAGCCTTGGGAGGAAAACTGCAGAGTTACAGGTGCTCATGGCAGAGGGAGAGCTGGACATTGCAGCCATCACAGAAACATGGGCCACCCAATACAATGACTGGAACCTGTCTGTACTAGGGTACAGGTTATTTCATAGGGACAGGGTGATTGGGAAAGGGGGGGCCACTATATGTGAAGGAAGAACTGAAGTGTGTAAGGGAGGAAGGGGAGGAGGGTAGTACAGAGTCACTTTAGATGCAAATCCAGGATTCCAAGAATAGGATTCTCAGAATGGGAGTGGTGTACAGGCTACCCTCTCAGACGGAGGAGTTAGACCAGGAACTAGCGGGACAGATCAGAAGGACTTGTGAGAATGGTAGTGTGGTGATTGTGGGGGACTTCAACATGTCAGGAGCGGACTGGAGTACCCCAACAACCAGGAATAGAAGGGAGCAGGTACTGCTGGATGCCTTCCAGGACAGGTTCCTGCAGCAAATGGTCAGTGAACTGGCCAGGTTAGGTAATACCCTTGACCTTGTGATGGCAAATAGGGAGTTTGTGAGAGAACTTACGGCGGAAGAACCGCTGTCACGGAGTGACCGCCACTCAGTATGGCTCACATTGGATATGGGCAAGGAAGGAGTGGAATCTGGCACAAGAGCACTGGACTTCAGGAGGGCCAACTTTGGGAGGATTGGGGAAGTGGTAAAAGGGTACCTGGCGGCCAGAATTCAATCTAGTATGGACACTAACCAGAGGTGGGAGCTCATAAAGCTGGGGATAGTGGAGGCAACCAAAACCTGCTTCAAAGCCCAGAACAAGAAGGCTAGGCCTAAAAAACTGAGCTGGTTGAGCAAGGAGGTCATGGAAAAGGTAAGGAGGAAAAGAGCTGCCTTTAGGAGGTGCAAGAAAACAGGAAGGGTGGAGGACAGGGAGAAGTACCTGACAGAATCGAAGGAGGTGACACGGGCAGTAAGGGGAACCTAGGCATCTACGGAGCTCAGGCTAGCACAAGGCATTAAGAAGGGAGAGAAGGACTTCTTTAAGTGTATGAGGGAGAAAAGGAGCTGTAAGGACCACATAGTAAGGATTAGGAAGGAAGGAAGGGCATTGGGTGGAAGCAGGGTGCAATAAGGCAGAAGCACTAAATGATTCCTTCTGCTCGGTATTTACTAAGGAGAAGAGGGGACGATACCCAAGGGGGGAGGAATGGCAGAAACAGTGGGAGGGGGTGACAGATGGGGAAATCATGGAGGGCAGAGTTTGGGAGGGTTTGAAGGCACTGAGGGTGGACAAGGTGCCAGGCCCAGATGGCATCCACCCCAGAGTACTGAAGGAGCTGGTAGAAGTCCCTGTGGAACCTTTGGCAGACCTATTTAATGCCTCACTTCACTCAGGATGTGTACCTCAGGATTGGAGGATGGCTCACGTGGTGGTCCTCCACAAGAGTGGCCCCAAGGATGAACCGGGGAACTACAGATCGGTGAGCCTCACGTCCATCGTGGGTAAGCAGATGGAGACTATCCTGAAGGAGAGGCTGGTGGCCCTCCTAGAGGCCAAAGGACTACAGGACAGCAGACAGCATGGCTTCATATGTGGCCGATCCTGCCAAACCAACCTGGTGGAGTTCTATGACTGGGTAACTAGGCAACTGGACAGGAGCCATGCAGTGGATGTCCTGCATTTGGACTTCAGTAAGGCATTTGACTCGGTGCTGCATGGGAGGCTGGGAAGTAAATTAGAAGGCACAAAGGCGGGTGCAAAGTTGGTGAGATGGGTAGGGAACTGGCTTCAGGGAAGGCAACAGAGGGTGGTGGTGAGTGGGGAGCTCTCACACCCAGGGGTAATGATGAGTGGTGTTCCACAGGGCTCGGTGTTGGGACCAGTGTTGTTTGGGATATTCATCGCAGACATATCATTGGACATCAAGAGCAAGATCAGTCTGTTTGCTGATGATACC
Source organism: Neoceratodus forsteri (assembly GCA_016271365.2). Lineage (NCBI taxonomy): Eukaryota > Metazoa > Chordata > Ceratodontiformes > Ceratodontidae > Neoceratodus > Neoceratodus forsteri. The sequence continues at coordinate 1,036,919,758 of CM057450.1, read as the reverse complement.
AAGATGGGAATGGTGGTGGACAACCTAGGGGGATGGCAGGGGTTGCAGGATGATCTGGCAACGCTTGAAACCTGGTCAGACACCTGGCAACTGGGGTTTAATGCCAAAAAGTGCAAGGTGCTGCATTTTCGGGTGAAGAACCCAAGGAGGAGTTACCAGCTGGGGGGGGAGTGCAGCTAGCCCAGACAGAGGAGGAGAAGGATCTGGAGGTGCCCATTACAGGGTCAATGAACAACTCGGCACAATGTAGGAAGGCAGCTGCAAAGGACAAAAAATTGCTGGGTTGCATTGCAAGGGGTATATTCTCGAGGAGGTGATTCTGCCACTGTATAAGTCATTAGTTAGACCATACCTAGAGTACTGCGTGCAGTACTGGTGCCCATATCTGAGGAGGGACATTAAGTTACTGGAGGGGGTGCAGTGTAGGGCAACAAAGATGATCAAGGGGCTGGGGGACTTATCATATGAGAGGAGGCTGAGGGAGTTGAACATGTACTTGCTGAAGGAGAGGAGGGACAGGAAGGACATGATTGAAACCTTTAAGTACATAAAAGGAATAAACAAGACAGGTACAGAGGGGCTGTTCAAAATTAGGGAAGGAAGGGACACCAGGGGCCATGATATGAGACTGGAGGGAAGGAGGTTCAGGAAGGAGATGAGGAGACACTTTTTTACAGAGAGGGTGGTAGCTGGATGGAATGCATTATCTGCAGAAGTGGTATCCAGTAGAACAGTGTACTGCTTCAAAAGGGGATGGGACAGGACAAGGGGGAGGGTCAATGGAGGAGAAGGGTGGAAGGGAGGGCAGCTGCAGAATAAGGGGTGCTTGCTGCACATTCAAGCAGACTTGATAGACCTCTAGGCCTTTATCTGCTGGCAAATTTTGTATGTTCACATGTTCGTAATGGCCCTTCATTTCCCCAGGTCTCCTGGTTACCTCCATTTACCGGGTGTTTCCTCGAGCCTCCTAGTGCCCCATAAGGTTACCACCTACTCGGTTTTTGACCGAATGATTCGGTTTTCTAGGTCCAGATTCGGTCCTCCTGTTTTCACCATTGCAAATTCGGTTTTTATGGTGGGTCAAGCAGCACCTGTGAGATTCCCCACTAACTGTTTCATTTTCTTCTCATCAGACTGTAAGCAAGTGTCTGACATTTCAGTGTGCTTGCTTGCTTGTAGTGCATGCTGATCAGGAAGTGCCTTCAAGAGCAGGGCACTTAAAGAGCCAAATGTGTCCTTGTCTGCTCAGTTGTCACCTCTAACTTCACACCAGCAAACTGGAAGATTATTCATGGGAAGGGTAAACAATACCACCTTAATTAACACCTTTATTTTTCTGAAACCCTTAGACATTCAGACAGGCACCACATTAGGGTAGCCTCTTGTCCAGTGTGGACTGTACAATGTGTTTCAGAAACTTTACCTGCTAATCCAATTTTATTCAAAGGTAGTGCTTTTAGGGTCATTTTGAATGCTCACATACTTGTAAAACAGATTCTGTTAAATCCTTCACCATTTTACTTGCATGTTCATATTAGAAACAAATGCTGATGTCATATAAACCTTTGTTTGTACACCAGTAAATCTGAGAGGTGTAAAGTAGGGCTATTAACACCATTAGCTGCAAATCAACCTAATCCTTTCTAGGCTGCATTGTGAGTATGGTCTTTGACTGCTGTGATAAGGAATACTTTTATACCTTTAAATGCTCACCATTTTTTCTTTTAGGGTCTGTCCTATATTTTGATATTTGTTACCCTATTTGTTGTTAAATTAATAATCTAATATGTTATTTCATTTCTAGCAGTACTACACCTCTCTCTCCCCTCAGTAGTTATTGCTGTCAATTTTCATACTACCTGGATATTCCAGGAAGACCATTCCAGAAATCTCAGATAAACAGCACAGAATAGTGTGGCTAATGTCATGCTAAGCCACAGAAATGAGAAAAGGAAGAGAGAGAGAGCAGTAGCTGGTGAGGAGAAAGGAACACACTCTAGATTTGATGGCACTGCAAATTTATCAAACATTATTATTATTATTTTTTTTTTACCAGAAGAGACACACTAAGCTGAAGCTTGTTTACAGGTGCAGCCTGGGAGCACAAGGGAGTGAAATGATTTGTGCAGGGTCACACAGTATGCAAGTCTGGGCTGTGGGATTCAAACCCTGGTCTCCAGAATTGCAGCTCAGAGCCTTAAATCACTGCTCTGTACTGCCTCCACGCTACATATCACATATCATGCTATCTGGTATGTATGACTGATATGGAAATAAAATAGGGTATTTAACAGCATAGAATAGTTCCTACCACTTTTAAAAACTTCTGTGACATTACAAATAGCTTTAGAGTAGGAGCAATGGGAAGAGCGGTAGCACATCTTAAAATGGCAAATGATATTTGTAATTACAGCTCGTCCACCATTACTGGTGTAGTTTATTTATTTATTGAAAGAGTTTTAGCATAAAAGGCCACCTGTTCCAAAATAGCTGGTTGTCAGAGGTGTCCTTGTAGTCACTCGATGTGTCAGCTAAGCTGTGTACACAGGATGGAAAGTCCCCTGAACCCCATCTCTAACCCCACCAAATGTTAACACACACTGAAATTTAAAATATTTAAATCTAAATCAAACAAACCAAAAATAATAATCATGATGTACTTTAAAGAAGTTGTACACAATGCAATATCAGCAGCAATTCTGAATAAATCAAGTGAATCAGAGTCCAAGCGATGCCCTTATAAGTCATAAAAGGGGCGGAGTTAGGGGTGTGGTTTAGTATTCGGTTTTCATCTCATCCAAAGGTGGCAACCCTAGTGCCCCAAAGAAGTCCCCACAGCAGCTTTGTCCCATTTAGCCAAGCTAGAGCTTAGAAAATTTTACGGCAATCACCTCAAGCTCTTTTTCCTGTATACAAATACACGTTTTTACTTACTTTACTACTTTTTCACCTCGGTACATGGCAATGATTGTGCATGCACGAATGGATGCTTTGGTGTGCTGACCGCCGGTTCTGCGGCTGAGCAGGAGGGCCTCTAGTGGTCCTGGTGTCCCTCCTCAGCTAATAAGGGCCGAGAACCAGAACACTGTGGCTAAGAGGCCACTCGGGGGGGGGGGGGGCTTGAAGTTTAAGTCCAGGCATAAAGCAAGGGCTCATGAATAATTCATGAGCCCTCATGCATATTAATGAAATTGCTGCCTGCCGCCTGGGGGGACAGAGTTTCGGCAGCAGCAACAGCAGAAGTACTGACTGGAGCCATGAGGAGTGGGCATGTTTTACAGGGAACAGTTGGGGCTATACTACAGTGGGGCTATCATAAAACAAGAGTACTTGCCTTGGCTGCACCAGTCCTCGGAAAGTGGGGAATGCATTGGACTGCATAAATCTTAATGGGGCTGACATTTTGATGACACTTTAACTCTGTCCAACAGTCAATCAGTTATCTAGGCACCTAAAACTGTGATACAGGTACTCCTGGGAGAAGGAAGGGACTAATTCAGGCACCTAAATCATGCCTCAATGAGCCATCAGTAAATATTGATCTCTATGGTTATGGACAATTGATAGGCTCAATCAGCCAATCAGAACCTTGAATTATTGGGTGAAAACCCCTGGACTTTCTGGTTGATTTTAATCTGTTCCCGGGCTTTGTATGACTCAGAAGACTCCTGTGAGAGTGGATCTGGACTAGGGAAGTCTTTCTAAGGCCTCCAGAGGATATTACTGTGTTCAGGAAAGGTTCAGCAGGGGAAAGAGAGCGAGAGACTGAACTGATACCTTGATTCCCAAGCTACTGTGAACTGTTGGATTATACTGGAGAAGTTAAGTGATTCAGAAACCCTGCACTGGTGGACTGAACTGAGCTGAGAGGACTGAGCTGTTCTATTTGAGTGCCACAGTTGCTACTGAGAGTTCATTTTACCTGTGTGGGACTGCGATTGTGATTACGAAGAGGCAAAGTGTCTCTGGATGTCGGGGTGCTAGCCAGGTGCTGTACATTTCATGAGTGAACTGGCTGAAGTAGCTGACAGCTGTGTCCCAGCTGCAGCTGAAGAAAAGGTTGTGGACATTTTCTAACTGGAAAGTGTGGACTGGTATGAAGGGGCCTGTTGTGTTTGGAACCCCTTGTTGATTGCACCTAGGCTTCATTGATATAAGGATAGCACCCACTCCAACTGGCACTGGACTTTGCTTGAGCAACTGCCTGTGATTTCTGCTGGTTTTGAACTCAGTGAAGGCACTGCAGGAGAACCCCCACCATCTGGGAGTTCTCATCCAGAGCCAGGCAGTGAATCAACTAACCCCTTCCAAGTGGGACTCGCTGTCTCAGGAGGTCACCGGCACTTGCTGGGGTGCCAGGGCACCCGGAATCCATTGTGGGAAGCTGGGCTGTGGAGCCACTCCCAGGTCTGGGTCTTCTGGGGCTGGTGTGGTCCTTCCACAGAGTCCTGCAACGGGTCAGAAGCGGCTCAAGGTGAAAAGCGTCCAGAACTACAGTCAAGGTGACCAGCTGCAAGATCCTTGAGCAAGTGCCATCCTGCCAGGGGAACCAAGGCCGGCCTTCTCCTGCCCTGTGCTGCACTGACCAAGGAGCTCCATACTCCAGGCATCTGAGATCTATGAACAGTGAGTACCCAGGACCTGGCTCCTGGAAAGGGTAAAGGGAAATTTAATTTTCATAAACAAAGCACTTTTATCAAGTTTCAGGGCCCCAACACCTGGCGAGCCCATGGCAACAAACAGGCCTGCACCTTGTGGGTACCCCTAAGGACTATCAGGGTAGACACTGTTATCAGTGGGGGTGGACCTCCGGCAGTGGGCTTGGCCTATGGGCCTATATAGTTATTGGTACTTGTTTTCTCTAACCATCTTTTTTAATCACAGCCATCTTTTGTCCCGGTAACCATTCCCTGGTCCTTACCCCCAATAAAGCTGTGATTTATCATTTGAAATTGTGTGAGCAGGACTTCTCTGAGTCTGTCAGATCAATACTGTTCATGGTTTATGGTGTTATTGACCAGTTGGGTATTCAGAGTGTAGGATGGCTGGTAGAGGAGGTGGGTAGGTGCAGCATCCCAGGGGGCTGTGCCAACCAGTCACCTGACTCACTTTTGCTTTTATCTGGGTGGAGGCACCTCACTATTTTTATTATCTTTGGAATAGAACCCCCAAACACTACCATAACAGGACCCAGGCCCCTTAACCTGTTAGAGGGCTAACAGGCAGGGGTAGTAGCCCACTGGCACATGGCGCCTGGGCTGTACCTCACTTTATCTTTTTGCTACAGTGTCTGCGGGCTATTACTGATCACAGTGGGTAAGTCATATCTTTCTCCCACAATAAAATAAATGCTACAGACACTAGGTGTATCACAGAGGAAGGGGGCAAGGAAGACACATCAGAAGGCAAAAACTAGAAGTATACTAAAGGGAGGAAGAGGGGTGCACACCTAACCAAACCCTAAAAAGTGCATAAATGAAAAAAAGAAAACACATTTTTTAAAGTTGTATACAAAGAACATACAGTGACAGAACACCAAACGTGCAATTCGTTTCCACTTTTGTGGGGGCAGGACTTTCTAAACTCACTAATGGCTTCACCACTCATCACTTACGGTCTGAACCCCTGCACCACTCATGGAAGCAGCCCTCAGAGATAAATTATTTATTTTAGCAGATAATTAATCTGCAGTGAAGATTAATCATTTATCTCAGTGTTGGGTGCATCATCAGCATTTATCTTCACTCTGAATGTCAAAAAGGAACCCTTAACCAATGAGACAGCAACTTTCCTAATGACTGGTGACTGGTGACGTCACAGTGGTCTCTAGTCTGCACCACTCAAAACAGAGCCAAGAAATCAAACAGAAACAGTTAACACTTCATGAAAAGAACAAATTTACAAGTGCTGCAATTTAAAATGCATTGTATAAACTGGACACACAATGACCTGACTTAGAATATGCCTTTTATCATCACCGGTGAAGAAACAAGAATTTTATAACCCACATGTAGATCTGCCCCTCTTGCGTTATCATCCTGCACTATCCCTTTTTTTTTTTGCTCCTTCCTCCACAGCAGCTCTATGAACCCCCAGCACTAACCCACCTTCTCTAACACTTACCCCCCCAGTGCCACATACTTACCCCTCTGTGGTGGGAACACTAGGGGCTCAGCCTATCCCCGAAGATTGCCATGTTCTGGACAGTGCTGCTATATGGGTTTTGCCCGGTTTCTTTCTTTCACTGCTCTTCAGATGCCAAGGGACCTTACTCAGTGTTGTGCATGCATATGCAAAGTGTGCTCTGAATGCCAGAGCCAGCTGGTGTTCCCTTCCCCTGCCACAGCTCAAGTTGCAGTGCCACCAGTGGTCCCCCTAGGTGGTGGTAGAGCAATGGATGCTGGCTCCTTCCTTCCCTCCCTCCCTCCCCAGAGGAGGAGAGCATGCTGTGGGATACTCTATCCCCCCCAACTGGTCCCCACTGTCTCAGGCTTGTTTCTAAATACAGGCTGTCAGTGTTGGAAGCAGTGTCCCAGCTGCTGTGCCAGTGGACTGTCCTGTCCCTTCCCCTCACTCATCAAGATAAATGTCATATTTTGAGTCAGGCCATTGAGTATCCCGTATTTATACAATGTAGCAACCTCCTCGGCTACTCTCACATGACTTCACTGTGCCTTGGGGGTAGCCCAGTCATGACCCCCGTGTCTTGGGGTACTGGGATGGTAACGTCTCACCAGGTGCTACCCCTTGCAAACAGTCCAGATTCTGGCTGCCTTCCTCTAGTCACATGACTACCAGGGCACCCCAACAGAGCCATTCTTCACTTACACTGTGCCCCTCACGGTGAGGACCCACCAGCTTTTCCTCATCTTTACCTCCTGGCCAGCTTTTTCCTCCCTTACCTACAGGGTGGCCATATCCTTTATGTTCCTTTTCCCTTGGTACTGGGACCTAACGGTGACAATTGCTCCTTAGCACCACCCTTGGTAGGTCAAAAAACAGAATTATGTACACCAGCACTATATACAGATCCAAGCAAGGCAACTCGAGTATTCATTGAACTTGTTAACCATAAACTTCATTCAGGTATATTTCAGGTACTTTAACTCTGGCCCCTTTTCGTATTAACAGAAACTGATATCAAGACTCAGGCATCACATTTGACTTATAAAGCTGCTTGCATAAACCCATCAATTTATTTACAGTACACAGCACTGTGCACAATACCAGCACTAGCAGGGGATTACACAGCCAGAGCCCTGACTGACACCCTTGCCAATGGCCCAGATAAATCAACATTTACAAGTCCCAAGCCCATTAGCAGCAGAAACCACAGTTAGCAGCACTTCAACATAGTAGCATTTCATACCGTCCCCACCACAGCCACATAAGAACAATGGAAACTGTCAATATAGACAAGTGTCCTAAGCAAGACAGTCCCAGTCACAAACATACAGGCCTCTAACAACCGGGTAAGGAGTATACGCTCCCTGCCAGCCCAAGAGTACTACCCAGGCATCTGCATCAAGAAGGATAAGGTAGAAATGCTCACTGTGTCTAACCCCTAAACCAGGTCTTGATGTCTCAGCTCCACTTTTGGTACACAGGATGAGGCTTACCTGGGATCGCTGCTTCTTACCCATTCCTCGGGTCTCAGTGTCACCTCTTTTGTCCTCAACATTCAACACTGGTTACAAATTATCCACGGGGGCAGAAAAGAGCGAGGCAGGCCCCATGGAAGGTGGGTGATGGAGCTGGGCAGGGAGGCTGATCAGAGTCAGAGAAGTAAAGTAAATTTAAAAAGCTCTGGTTACACACACACTCCCCTCTTAGGTGCCAGTTCACATCAGGGTAGCTAACGGTTACATTCTGAACCAAGGGCCTCTCATCACAATCGCCTTCAGGCAGCTCTCCTGGAGGGTTGACCAACAACAGGCCCTAGCTGTTCCATTCTCTGGGTCTGGGCCTTCGTACACCCAGCTGGCAGGAGCCAGTGCCACACTAGACCTGGGACCTTGCCATCATCCCAATTCCACAGCTCCCTCTGGCCAGTCACAGCCTGAATATGCATCTCTCGGGTACCCAAGCTCCTGAGCTCTCTATGCCAGAGCTCAAACCACCAAATTCTCTCTTTCGGCAGGAATAGGTTCCCATATTTATGCCTGGAAGAACAGGCAGGAAAAAAATAGTACCTCATAGCAGTCAACGAGCACATGATGTACTTAAAATACTAACAGCTCCTTGTTGCTAGGCCTGACAGAGCAGTAAGCATTGCTAAACAGGGCCAGAACATTTAACCCATAGTACAAGGCGCAAAAAATACAGACTGCTTCATAACCCCTTGTTTTTCTGGGTGGGGCGGGATGGGGTTATATACATAGGCCTCTTCAGTGCTAAGCCTGCTGAGATTTTTAACATGCAAAGATAACGGCTGCTCCATGGCCCAGTTTCAGTGAATTCCACTGCCATGCAGACAGGTTCAGAAAATAACCTGAATTACCACATCAGAAGCAGGCCAGGCAGAGGTCGCTGCTGTGCTGCAAAGTGCTTCATCCAGGGAGGCTCAAAGGTGAACTTTGGTGCTGCAGTAACCCCCTATGGCTGGGCCAGGGAGCTTGCTCCTGTCACAGGGGATGTGCTACACACACGAGTGCGAGGCTAGCATGGGCTGCATACACGTCAGGGAGGTGAGGAGACAAGAAAAACAGGAAAAACCCATGACAGTCTAGGTCCTGCTTCCCTGGGTCCTAGTTTTTGCCGGCAGTAGATCTTAGTCCACATAGTAGACTGCATCGAGGGGGTTTGACAGTCCTCCCCCTAGAGCCCCTGCCATGGGGGGAAAGCTATGGGGGTAACCAGTGGATGCCCAGGGCTGGGAGAGATTGGGGATACACACCTGAACAAGGTATGCCCTGGAACTAAAGTATAGCCCCAAAGGACAGACATGGCTGGGGAGAAAAATCTGTATGGAAAAAAACGACTGTTTTCCATCCTTGGAAAGCATTATCGTGTGTCAGCTGTCACATGGTAACAAAGGGACAATTTTATCTGACGGTTTCTTCAGAAAGGAGCAATTTGATCCCATTAGGAGACTGGGGGTCAATGGGCCAGACATAACCCACTGCTAATAATTCTTTATGCTTTCCTCAAAAATGGGATGAAAACAAGATCAAAAATATGCCATGTTAAGAAAGACACGTTTAATATAAAGGCCTGATTGTGGACTTGCTGGGTCCGAGAATGATACTTAATGGGTCTCTAAAACATTCCAGAGAATTAAAGAAGTGATGAATACTTTTCTTATAATGCTTTGCCCATTTCATACCACATTATACTTTTCCTTAGCTGAAACACAAGGCAGCCTATGATGAATGACTACATTCTCTAGGTCGTAACAATAATTGTGCTTCTGGGAGACATTTCTTTTTAAAAATGGTCCCCATCTACAATGGAATATCAGGTTTCTGTTCATAACTATCTGTTGACATCTGAATGTACAGCAGTAGTTCGGCAAAGTAGACAGAGAATTTACACTAGTTGTGTTTAGAATATAATTATAGCTCCCACTGAGAACTAAAATGTTAAGTTCTTGCTACATAACCTGTAAATCAGCACCGTTGTTAAGTTTGTAAGAAATTTTCAACTGAAATATCCAGTTCTATTTATTACTAACAAGCATTCACTATAGTCAGTCAGACAGCTACAGATCACTTTATACAAAAAAAAAATACTATTTTTTAAATCTTTTGTAAGTGCAATTTGCAGCAATACTTGACCAGAAGTCCAATACAAACAACTGTGTAATTGATGTAACCTTTACAAGTCTCTCTTGAACTGCTTTCTGTTCTGTGGCTGGTTTTAATGAGATTAAGGTGCATTAGCAAGGAATAATACTCCTTCTCAGTGGAAATGTGTGAGAAACTTTCATCGGCTGATTGAGCCCTTCCCCGTGTGCACGGGGGATTTCAGATACCCTTGTTGTCGAAGGCCTGATTAGCTGGATGTGATTGCAATCACTGGCTAAGTCTCTTTCTGAGGGTCATATGATTGTTCAGTTCATTGATGGTCAGGTAATTTCAATCACAAAGCCAACTACAGGACTCTGACTGAAAAGACCTATTCTCCACATCTGAATTTGCCACAAAAACTGCAGGTCTGTTTTCAGGCACCAGTTCTCAGTAAATGACTATCAACCTCTTACCATTTTACATTGCTGTTTTACTTACAAACTGCAACAGGTTATGCTGAAGCTGCAGCTTTCTGCTTTTTCAGTCACTTTTTCTTTGTATGAAATAAAATCACTTTACTTACACAGCTGCAAGATAATCAACTTGCGGGGCCGTGGGTGGACTGAAAAAAGTATGGAACAGAGTCCTGCTCTTTGGCCTGCAGTGAGTAGTGGACCGTACAGTAGGTCTGACCACAGACTGAGTCTCTGGCAAAAGACTTCTGGCATTACTCCATCAATGCAACACAAGCCCTCACTACAGCCCCTTTTATGTGGCAGGCTTTGTACCACTCATCACAGTGCACAGCAACTCTAATGTTAACTTTGTTTCCGTGTACAGGCGAGCCACACTGCATCCAAAGGCAGCAATTGCTGTCCTGGCATTCCCTGTTTTTCTGGGTTTGCCATTGCATTGTGTAGCATTTTCCTGTTTTACTCCACTATATACTTTGAACGTAGTATTCACATCGATCTTGGAGAGAGTCTCGCAACACCCTGCTGGATCCCCCTGTTGCTTGCCCATGATGCACTTCCCCAAACTTGGTCCCGAGCCGCGTGCATGATCATTTCTATCCAAGTTCAGCTAAATACAGTGAAGCTCACCAGGATCAAGCCCAACTCTGCAGAATTCTGCCATTGAGAAACTGCAGGGAACAATGCAATTTCAATGGGAGGTGATCCCTTTTGTCATGCAGGGAAACTGTGACACTGCACTTGATCCTAGCGAGCTTCACTGTATATCTTCAGATACTAGAAAGAAAGCTGAACTCATTGAAACTAGTTATTTTTCAGTAAAGATGTAACAAAATAACATTTTGCTGGTGAAATTGCAGCAAAATTGGCAATTTCGCCACGTGAAATGTTTTGCAACATTGTGGCTAAATTTTGCTATTTCACCAACCGCTGCCAACCACCACAAATGGCAGTAAGCACCCCACACACACACACAAATCAACCCCCACTCCCTGGTGTCTAGTAGCCCCCCCATGATCACCAGCTATAATTCTATAGATGGCACCCCCACAAGTTACCTTGGCACCAGCCATTTTGTTTATTTTAAAAAAAATTCAACCCTCAGCTCCTGGTGTCTATTGGTCCCCCCAGCCAATCACTGGCCATAATTTAATTAGATAGACACCCCCCCCAAGTTACCTTGGCCCCTGGCCATTTGTTTTATTAAAAAATAAAATAATTCAACCCTAACTCCCTGGTGTCTAGTGGACCCCCCCATCCCACCATTACTGAGCAGCTCCCACCCCACCCTACGCGCTCATTCATTAAGGTGCTCAGTCGCGCTCAGTCAGGCTGCCAGCCATGGAGGTGAGTGGAGGCTGTACCGGTGGCTCAATCAAGGTACTGGGGGGAGCTGGGTGGGAGATGCTAGGTAATGATGGGGTGGGAGTCCGCTAGAACACCAGGGAGTTGGGGGTTGAATTTATTTTTTTTTTTTTTTTATAAAACAAATGGCCTCAGGCCAAGGCAACTTGGGGTGCCCATCTAATTAATATATGGTCGGTGCTCAGCTGGGGGGTCACTAGACACTAGGGAGTTAGGGTTGATTTTTTTTTTTTAATAAAACAAATGGCCGGGGGCCAAGGTAACTTGGGAGGGGTGCCTATCTAATTAAATTATGGCCGGTGGTCGACTGGGGGGCCACTGGACACCAGGAAAGAACAATTTGGCCCAGTGAACATCTGGGGGGGCGGGGGGACCACAGAACACCAGAGAGAACTTTGGGAAGTGGCCAGTGCCGACTAAATTTCACCACAGGAGGTGAAATTACTCCTAGAGGAGGCAAAATTTCACTGCGGGTGGTGAAATTTCACCTGCAAGTGAAATTCCACCAGCTTGGGGGTGAAATTTTGCTCACAACAGAGGGCAAAACTTCGCTTTTCGCCCAGCAAAATATTTCACGATATGCGCTAATTATGCAAAATATTTTGCTGGGCGAAAAATTTTCCAGTTTCGCACATTTCTATTTTTCAGAAACAGGGGCTGAAAAGTACTTAAAAAGTGCTCTGAACGTGGATATGAATATGCATAAACACATGCCCAGTATCATGGCTCCATCGTCGAAGCACTTCTAAAGCACTTTTCAACCCCCGTTTCTAAAAAAGTAACTAGTTTCCAGAGTTCAGCTTTCTTTCTAGTGTTTGAAGATATATGTAGCTGAATTGTGGTAGAATATGGTAAAGTGAAGCACTCACCCTACCCCCCACTTCAGCAGGGAAGTCTTGAGCTCTTGGCCGGACGGAATGACAGAAGAGCCCCCGGAAGGGCCATGAGATAGGTGTACTCCTCTGCAGTGTACATGCAAAAGGTAGCAGTATAGACAGAGTGGAGCGAGCGGTGGGGAGCCGCTACAATGTCAGCACAGCTCTGTGTAAAAGGGGCTTATGGTTCACATTATTGCAACAGTATTGCATGTACTCCAAACACATTACCCACTAACTTGCACTCACTGTGCAGCTGTTATATTTTACAGGAGAATGGCGTTGCACCTGTAAGTCATTTTTCCCCCAGAAAAGGCTATTTTTTAATATAGGTTCCTGCTGTAACACAGTTCTAGCTATATGAACTTTTTAGTTATCTCATGGGTGTTTCTGATTTACACACTAGTGTAAGGACTACTTTAGAACTGTATGAGGTACAGTAGGTTTTGCACTGATAGGGTCTTACATTGTTGCCACAAAACATCAGTGTTCTACAGCTGTATACAACTCTGTGGTTGACAGAGACATAAACATATTTATTTCTTGTTTGATATTTATTATTTATTTGTGTATCTTTGCATGTTATTCTGAGCCTCTGGGAAAGGATGCCTAAACATTTTTCCCTTGCCGTATAGTAAACTGCATCACGCAATTCCAAATCTTTGTCAGAGAGCTCTAAAGTTTTACTTACCTCCTGTATGTATGGAACACCCAATCAAATTACCAAAAGGCCTGATAAGGTGGAACAATAATAGGAAAGGAACCAATATTCAAAGATCAGCTGCAAATATATTTTAAAATTATTCATTTTCTCCTACTATAAGGACAGCCAGGCCCAATGTATTACAATTAAATTGCAGGAATCACCATTTATCATGTATAAATGCTTTTTTGTTGCCTCTCTTATTTGATTGTTTTACAGAAAATGCCCCTCAGACCTTTTCAGATCCGCTAGTGGAATCTTGGGTGAGTGCTGATGTCATTTGAGCTCTGGGCTATGCTTTTCAGTAATGTCCATTGTTGACCTGTCTTGGAAAAAAATAGAATGATTTAGAACATCTCCTGTGTGCCAGTTTTAGGAGAAAAAGAATTTGCCTCCTGTCTAGAACATTATTTGTTGATTTGAACTTGTAGGGGACAGTTATGCATTTGGGTCAGAAAAATATGGAAGCAAAGTACTACCTGAATGGCACACAGATTGGTGAAACTCAGCAGGAAAAGAACCTCGGGTAATGATCAGCAAGAAGTTTAAATGGGGGCAGCAGCCAACAAAGCAACTAAAATCATGATGTGTATCAACAGTAACTTCACAACCAGAATGGGAGATATAATGCCCCTGCACAGATTACTGATTATACCCCATATCTGAGGAAAGTCATGAACAGAACTGAGAAGGTGCAGAAAGGAGCAACCAAGGCAGCAATTAAGGCTAGGAAAACATGAGCTATGAGGACCAACTGGTAGAACAGAGATTGTTCTCCGTGGAAAACAAGAGACTTGGGTGACACGATTACAGTTTGCAAATATCAGAAAGGTATGACAGCATGAGACCAAATGTAACTCTTCTGGATGTTCAGACATGAGAGGGAAAGGGGTCACTCAACGTTATTAAAATGCGGAAGATCCAATGGAAATGACTGGAAAAACTACTTCACAGAACGAGTGGCAAACACTTGGAATAGGTTTCCAGAGCAAGTGGTGTTAAGTCAATACTGTTTCTCCCTTCAAGCTTACACTAGATAAGTACCTTGATGAAAAGGAGGTGAGAAGGTATTCCCATTGAGTTGGTGGGAGAAAGAATGCAATGGACAGGAGGTCTTCCTTTTCTATGTTCATAACTTGTATGTGACTAGTGTCTCCTCCAGCTTTGCATAGCTCCTCCGGCGTCTCTTCTGTTCCATGGTATTTCATTAAGGATCATAATTAATTAAGTGCCACTCACAGTGGCCTTTTATTGTCAACGCATCCTTCTGTATTCTCACACTTTGTCAGATTTTCTATTTGATAGCTCTCACTCATCAAGTTTCATCATTCCTACCTGGCTGTCATAGGACCCAAAGTAAGTACTGATAGCATGATATACTGGTGATATTGAGGGGTATTCTACCAGAAGCTAGGGCAAAACTGAGGAGGGGGAGTGGGTGTGGCAGGGCCACTGGACCACTAGGGATTTTTTGAGCAAATGGAAAAAGTCATGGACATTTCAGCTCAGTAGTAAGTGTCACGCTATGGGTTAGAAAGGTAGACTTTGGTAGTAGTGCCAGTCCCCATGGGCCCTGGGTATGGCAGAGCACCATGTGACTGGCACTGTGCTAGGTGCAGCACCCTGTGGGTGGTAGCGGGTGCAACCACTAACATTTGGTGGGCCTCCTCCCCTTACCTAATGAAGGGCTTTGTGTACACTGCAAAGTGTGGTGACACTACGAATGGACTCCCCCCCCCCATTTAGGGTCACCACACTTTGTGACGGAGAAAACACAGTGCCATGATCTGCTGATAAAAACCTCATGGATAAATTGGTGACGCTGTATAACAAGCTGGCAAGGTTGATATTAAAGTGGTCATTAGAAAGATACCACCGTCTCTAAGGATTTGGGGTGGGACTTCATAGAGTTAAGGGGTTTTAAATAACTGCAAAATTGATTTAGCATTCTCACGAGTAAAACTGCTAATCATTTGGGATAATGCATAGCTCGTGTCTCAATTTGTTTAGCAACGTAAACTGCTAGAAAATATATATACCTACTTGTTCCCAATTGATTACAATGAAAGTGCTAACCAGTTTTTGCAGTTATTTAAAACCCTGGCAATTATAACTTTTAAAATGATAAAGGGCTTAATAGGAGTTGTTAACTTTTGAAACCCGGGTTGTGGACGTACAGCGGTATAACAAGAGAATGAGGGGTCAGGGAGGAATATGGGTCCCAAAAATTAAAAATAACCTTGGTAATATGACACTGAACTACCAGATCCTGGTCATATGGAATAATTTACAGTCAGAATTATGAAAAATAGAAAACCTTCCACATTTTAAACTTGCTATAGGCCACTTCCAGTCAGAACAATGTAACTACTTCAATTAATAGGTCCAGTCGGGTGATTCAATAATTTGATAATGTTCAGATTTTGTGAGTTTGTAAAAAAGATTGTGATATTTGTAAGCATACATCACATTGATACATACTGCAGTTTATTACGATTATAGATTAGTATGTTATGCTTGTTGGATGTGCATTTTTGTTCTTTGGTAACTGGGTAAGGCACACTAGGCACAATGCCTGTTCTTAGGGGTAACCTGGGAGCACTGGGGGGGTTAAGTGACTTGCTCTGGGTCACACAGTTTGCAAGTAGAGGTTGTGGGACTCAAACCCAGGTCTGCTGTAGGTACCAAGTTCTTTCACAGCTCATTTCTCTAACCTCTAGGCTACACTGCCAGCCCTGGCAATATAACCTAGAGGTTAGAGACATCTTGCCTTTTGTCAGGACAACCTTGTAAATTGGTCCCATATAGGACCTAAGTGTTTCATCCTGCCTAAAAATACACTTTTTTTACTTACTAATAGCTCCCATGATACTAACAGAGACACAGCCAACATCTACTGTACATACAATATCTATGATGATCCAATAAGTAAGCAAAACACACAACAGGGTGTGGGTTGTGCTCGGTATATCACAGATAAACCAACAGAAGTCACCTGGAGAGTCCGAGACGGGGTGTTGGGGCCATGAAAGGAAGCTGAGAGTGTGTTGTCACACTTAATAAAATAGGAACTGCTGTTTACAAATCTAAACTAACAACAACAAAAAAGAACAGGGGAAACAAATTAGTAACCACTGACTGAAAAATGAAGTGGGGTGCAGGAAACAGTGTCACAGGTAAAGTGCTTTAAAGTTTACTTTAGTTGGGGTTCATTGAAAGATTAATGAGCTGTGGCTCAGATGAAGTGCCTTAAATTGTACTTTAGGTGGGGTTCCTTGAAACTTGTGCTGGATTAAAGGGTAACTACAGTCAAAATTCACAAAAAGATGTTGTGCAATGTTTTGATTTATGGGTGTAGTCTTAGTGTATCCTTCCCTTTGTTTGCTGTAAGGAGGTTTTTTCTGCATTTGCCTGATAGTTTTATGGACCCTGAAGGTCTCCATGTTTGCATTTTCATTGCACTTCTCTTTACAATGTCGTCTGTCCCATGTGACAGTGATGCATTTGTGACCACTGATTCGGCAAGTACTGGTTTACTGTCAAGTTTATAGCAGTAGAGCTGTGATTTAAAGCAACTATCCTTATTCAGCAAGCACTAATAAAGGTTACATTTAAAGATGGCAAACACCTGAGGTATAATTGACTGGGCTATTCTGTAAGAAAACAGCTAGAGTCTTCACTAATTATAGCACTCGTGACTTAGGGAGACTTGTGTGCTTTTATATGGCTGTGTAGTTTGATGAAATGAAAAGCTTTAAAAACAAAACATTTACTTCTGCTGGCTAGACCTAGACACTTACAGTACCTAGAAAACAAAAAGTTTGGATTAAAAAGAGTTATTTAGTTGCGTACAGAATATCAGACTCCTTAACGTAGATTGCTGCTGCAGTATCTATCACTCGCTGAATCAATGGTCACAAATACATCACTGTCACCTGGGACATGAGGCATTGTTGGAAAAAGAAGAGCAATAAAAAAGTAAAACATGGAGATCCCCAGTGGCCATAAAACTAGTAGGAAAATGTAGAAAAAAAAACCTCCTAACAGCAAACAAAGGGAAGGATACACTAGGATTGCATACACAAATCAACACACTCTACACAACATATATTTTTGCAAATGTTGATTGTAGTTCTTCTTCAAAGGAGAACAGTCATCACAAAAGGCCTCACACTCAAGTGTGGGGCTGGTCCCAATGTGCACTTTGTGTGCTAAAACATTCTGGCTTGCTTTCTGTTCACTGTAGTTAAGTATACTAGGTTGTGCCAGACTAGTTTTGCTTATGTAGCCTCCACCCTTCCTGCCCTGTCTAGGGGCATACTTTTGAAATTGCAGGTGGTACGGGCAGAAAAGGGGAAGCACTCCAAAGTGCTAACATTCAAGACCTGTGCACTTCAGAACAGTAGAGAAACCGTTGGTCGGTCTCCTACCTGCTCGGCATCTTCCATAGCTGTGCACTTTACCTCCTCTCTCTCTCAGCATTTGATTTCCTCCCTGAAGCTGTCCACCGGACCAGGACCTCCCTCTGCACCTCAGCTGTCTCAGAAGCCCTTGCGGCCCCAACCAGGCTGGATGGATATTGCCACTGGAATGCAACTCATGGAAGAATTAATTAGACTGCAAATACAGGGGGGAAAAGGATTTCATTGGCTTCCCCCCTCTCAGTCAAATAATACACAAACCACAATTTCCTCCCCAAACTGGCTTTTATTTTGTACCTGTACTGCAAATGATTCCAGCGATACAGAGGTCACCACTTCATTAAAAAGTAGATAAAGCAGCTCCACAGGGCTATGCAACATTTTTACAAATACTGGCTGGATGGAATAAGCAGCAGAAAACGATGGATTCAGGCAGACACAAGCAAGGATTCTCCTCTGCCTACTATCCCTCTCAGGTGCTCTACCTGAGACCCACTTGAACTCAGATCCCTGCAATATCCTGGCTTCTCTGGATCTGGTAAGCCAACCTTTCTACTTTCCTTGGGTCACTCTTTTTCACACTGGCACTGGTCATCCCCCCTTTTAATTCCAGAGTGGGAAAGTGAGTGACCTTCCTCACCTGTATGCCTGGATGCTGGCACAAACTACAGGGGCATCTAGGTATTTTTCTGATGACCCAGGCCCGACCCTCCTTAATCGGTTGGCACTATTCCTGGTGCCAAGGCAACACCTGCCACAGTACTCAGCTCTGCCTCAGTACCTGTCTTACCACTCCATGGCCTAAATTCACTCCTGGGATTTCATTGGTCTTACTTCCTCGGGGGTCTCTGCAAGGCTCACATCCCTTTTTTCACCACCTGGGCTTGAGGTAAGCACTAGCACGGGGGCACCCTCCAAGGTCTTCCATTTTTTGGCCAGCAACCCGCCCGGACCTCAATGTACCAGTGCCCCAGGACCTCTCCCTCCAAACAGGCCCCATGTCTTGGGTGAAAGGCTCCCTGGCTCCCTCTACGCCCCACGCTGCCCTGCAACACCAGGTATGAGGAGAACCAATGCCACCGGTTCCCCTCCTAGGAGGTCCCTCCCAGCCGTGGTGACCTGGGGTTACTCCACACATGGGCTTCCTAAGGGCTTCTACTCTCTCTTGGCCTGCTAAGCATCCTACTGCCCTAGCTCCAATGATGCAGGACCTGGCTACGTGTTCCCCCACAGAGCTCCATACCCCCACTCCTCGTCGACCACAATGCATGGAAAAGCCATCCTAACTGTGCTCTTTTGGAGGGGGGTTCCCCACTGGCCCTCCTGGACTGCCAAGCTCCCTCACTTGCCCACCTCATCTGCTTCTAATTCTACATTTCCAGCCTCCAGCCCCGGGCCTAATGCCCGGGCTGGAAAAGCTGAGATACTTCCTGACAGTCCCCTTATATACACTCTGAACCTACTCTCTGTTGCCACCTTGAGGCGTCCAGAGCACTAACCCATTTCCTAGCTTGGGGAGGGGGTAGGGGGAAAGGGATGCCTAAACATGGGAATATAAGCCCCTCTTTTACAGGGGGCTTACACTTACTTGTAGGCTATCTTCTGTTACTACAAATCCCAGAATCCCCTGCAGCTGGCATCACAGCCGTAGGCAGCAGTGGGAGATTCAATACCCTACAGTGCAAGTTAGAGATTTCATAATCTTTGATCAGTTGTTTTCTGGTCCTGCTTTTCTCCAGGGGCTAACTACTGTCCTCTGTGATTGCACTTTGCCCATGGAGGACAGTGGGACTAGCAAACCAAAGAGCAGAGCTTTTATAAACTCTAACATGCACTGCAGGCTATTAAATCTCCCACTGCTGCCTGTTGCTCTGATCTCAGCTGCAGGGAGTTCTGGAATTTATAACATACGATGTCAGCCCACAAGGAAACAAAATTAGTGTGATACAATCTACTATACCACTGTAAACATAAAGTAAACCAAAATGTTTCTGCACACCAAGTATAAATCAAAAATGTTTTTGCACACAAAGTGCACATTGGGGCCAGCCCCATACCTCAGTGTAGGGTCCTTTGTGATAACAGTTCCCCTTTAAACAACCATTCCTGACGAATCAGATTGCAGGATTTTCAGAACACTTGTTATACAGGGTATCACATAATTCCAATAAATATTGTGTTTCAAAGCCCAGTATGCCTATTGCACATTCTTTCCTGTATAATTATTTGGAATTCTCACGTGCACCATTACTTGATTTTCATACCTCCTATGTTCTTTGGTCATAAGACAAGCATTGCTTTGGCAAAAGGATTTAAAACCAAAACATGATTCAGAACTTCAGTGAGTTCAGAAAATCCCTGCCTAGCTGTAAGCATTTTTGATGAAATGCTGAGCTCTGAAAATAGGCCAATGTTATATTTCTGTTTTAAGAAATCTATCTGAGAATTACAGTTCATGTCTGTCCTTCAAGTGGCGTAAGTGTCAGCCAGACACACTGTACCTGACAGGGATACAAAACTCTTAAATCACAGGGAAAGGAATACGCTCTGCAAAATCTGAACTACTATACCAATGAAGCGTGAGAGAATGCATGGCCAGAATGCATGGTACTGTAAAATGAAATTTGTAACAACACCTGAATCCAGACAGACGCTGCATTCATCTAGACTGAAGACAGCAATTGGAATAAGCAAAGACTTTTATTTATTGAAATGCATTTAATCCAGGAAGGCAAAGCAGGGACACATAAATTTGAAATGTGCAGTCTCTCCTCACACAGGCTTTTCAAATCTGCCCTACATCGGCATCTGGTGTGTTTGTCAACCTGTCGCTGTGCAGATTAGCTCCCTGGTTTTCTTGTTCCATATATTAATACCTAGACTGGGCTATATTATTATGTATTTGTGCTTCCTCTTGCTGTGTGCTTTTATATGTTAAATCCCTTTGCAGGCTTTATATCTGTTCTGTATCTTTTGGTTGTTTACTCTGCATTTTAATCCTTGTTCTGTGATGGCTGTCAACTGTGTCATGTATTCCTCTTGTGTATTGTTACCTGATGTATCCTCCCGGGTTACTCCTGAAAATAGGCATTGACTTGTCTAGTGTACCTTACTCAGTAAACAAAACTAATAAATAAATCATATTGTTTCCAGCTGCAACCCTGGAGAAGGGGGCTGTGATACATAAATGGCAAGAGCAACATAACGTACTGTACTAAGCACAAGGAGTAAAAATCATTACATAGGTGAATACTGTTGGCCCAAACTGCAAATCTGGCCCTCTGCGGGATGCCACACTTGCGAAGTGGCGCACTCGAGACATGATTCACAGCCACCACTCACCCTTCCCCAGTCTCACTTCATGCAGAAACACCAACGAGAAGGGTCTGTGGCATGTTGAGGGGGGATTAGGGCATGCAAGTTGGCATCCAATTGGATGCCTGGCTCAACAGTTAAGTGGATCCCCTACTTGACACAGAGCAGGTGAATGTGGGATACGACAGTCCTCCAAGGATTACTGTATCTTGTACTTCAAGCGTTGTGAGCTACAGAATAATGAACAAATTTAAGTAGACTGCCCTGATGACCCTTTGCTAGCACACTGCACTGACATGCAAAAGATCCAACTTCAGGAGTGGACTCAGTTCATAGCACTGGGAGGCAGGCCAGGCTACAGCCAGCTGCTGAAAAGCAGCATGCCTTGGCTTGGGGTTGCTCTAGTTCTGGCACCACAGTGACCTCAGTGGGCGGGCCAGGAAGTGGCACCTTCTGCTGCGGTGCACTGTACCTACAGAGGGTGATAACAGCACTGCCCATGTTATGGAGAGGAGGAGGAAGGAACTGTGGTGAAAACTCTGGAGGAAAAAAAACACACAACTTGCTACCGTTTTCATGATGGCTGTGGCCTGAACAGGGTATATCCCTTATACAGCATCAGGGTACATCCCTGGATGACAACTGCACAGGGTATAAAATCCACATTGCAAAAAGAAAATTAAAGAGATGGCCCAAAGCGATCCATGCCAGCCAGCTCAGAGAATTGGGGGCAACTGCAATAAGGCTCAATGGGGCCCAGAGCTGGGAGAACAGTGCTGCTGAGGACTTGTGCAGTGGGCTGACCCTCCTTATGGCAGCCCTCTGGGTTGTTTTATGCTGCCAGTCCCTGTATACCCCCCTTGGCATAGATATTCATTTGAGTGTCATTCAGGTGCGTGTCACAACCCTCGTGTCTGACCCAGTCAACAGCACAGACTTGCGGAAGCTCAGGATCAGGTGTGGTGGGGTGTGCACCTTGTTTTTAGGATGCCATGGAGTGCATCAGTAGGAAGGTAGAACTCTGTGGCTTTTATCAACCCTCCCCACATCTGAAAGGGCAGAGAGAGTTTTGTGGATTGGCCCAAAGTACAAAACTGCAGTTGGAATGAAATAAAATGAATGTAAAATAGTACACAATATAGAGACTAAGGGAGGGGAGAGAGATTTGGTGTAGTGGTACATAACAGACTTGAAGAAAAGGAGGCGGGTGGGGAACAAATGGTAGATGCAGCATGAAATACAGAGGTAACTGTGAAGTACAGAAATTTCAGTTTTCTACAAATAGCAGTGAGACTTCAGAAAAATACAATCATCAAAAAGTGATACTGATGTTATGCATAACAAATAATCCATGGCACTGTGCACACACACACACACACACACACACATTCTCTCTCTCTCTCTCTCTCTCTCTCTATTGCTAAGGCCAATAGTTCAGGTTGAGGAAGCACTTTCCAAACCTGATAATTCATGGAATATGATTGACAGGTTGCGATAATCCATGGTTAGCCGAATGAGAATACACTGTAGCAGCCATGAAAACATGTATCAACTGAGATATCCAATATTTCGCGCACACGCACTGTGCTTTGCCAAGGGTGTCTACCCTAGTGTACTGGCTATGCAAAATGTTGGGCATATCAGCCGAGTTGGTTTGATCATTTTCACGGCCGTTTTGCTGCATTATACGGAATCAACTTTTGATTCATTATTTTGATGAGACAAATGTGCCTGGTTTTTGGTTTGTGATGGACAGTTTTGTAACCGTATTCACCATCCTTCTCTAGAGCGACCCTTTTTTGTTTTGAATGGCTTGGCAGGTACCCTAGGCCTGAAGAGGGGACTGATACAGGGGCTGAGGAGAAAATGTACATAAACCAAAAAATAGTGTTCAATATTCTAAATGTTGTCAGCTTAGAAAAGAGAGCGTGAGAGAGAATGAGAGCAGGAAGTTATATTACTAATGTTAGCTAGAAATTATGAATATGGGTTTTACCATAATGATGTTTTTAGTATTCTCATTCACATAATTATCTAGAAAAGTTATTAAGATACTGCTGTGCTCATTCAGGCTTTGCGTTCTGTCTAGTGCTGATGGCTAGAACCTTTGAGACTGTAGCAGTGTGAATGTTATTAAGCCTGCTGTTAAACCTACAGCTTTGAACCTGTGAAATACTATGAATAATTTAAGCCAAAAATGTAGCCTCCAATGGCTCAGTGTAAAATTCCTTAAATTTTTAATTACAGAACAGAGGAATGTGACAAAAATCTGCAAGAGAAAAGTATCACAGAATTATACAGGGTGCATCACTTTTTTCTAGTCTGTGTGTTTTTTTTTCATTTATCTGTTTGAAATTAGGTGACTGAAATAGGCAATCTAAGATGAAGCTTGCTTCTAGGTTATGCTACTGAGGGTGGGCAGCAAGGGAGATGATACAGAATACAACAAACTGAGTGCAAAATATACATAGCATGGTGAAAAAAGAAATAGCGAAAACACAAAGCACTACATAGGCAGAGACAAAATACACGAAAAGAAGTATGCAAAAATGACAACCGTACCCAAACTAAAAGTTCACATATAGTAGTGCAAGAATCAATGAGCAGGGTAGTCCAATTAAAAAATACAGTATATAAAAATTCAAACACAATTCTTATGTAACCACCCCCACTCACGGTGTGTGCTAACTAAGCCTGGGGATGGAAAAAGGGCACATTCTGTTATACTTTCAGGTGAATAGCACCTGGGTTTGTGGTTAGAAATGGGCTTGGAAAGTGACTTGGTGCATCCACCTATGAGGATGCATATCACAGAGCACTGCCAGGGTTTTTCCCCACAGGAGATTTCAATCACCCTTTGTGACAGGGAACACAATAGCCCAATCCCCTCCCCACTTATTACTCTAAGCATGCAAATAAACAGCATGCTATTAATAGCAAAATACGCGAGGAGCTGCAATAACCAAAGGGTTTATTTTGGGAGTTGGAGAACAAGGTAGGGGACAAGGGATGTAAAGGTAAAAATAAAGCAGATTGCATTCACCCCCACCATACCGTGTGTCTCAGCACCACTACCCCCAATGGTGCACCAATTAACCCCACAGTCCCTCTGGGATCTCCCAATTACAGTTCAAGTGTTCACACAAATGCAGAGTTCCAGGACTGTGAAGCTTGGACCTTGGTGCTGTACAGTGTAAATTCAGTTGCTGGCTGTAGCTACCGACTGGCATATTACACAATTGGATGGACAGCAAAACAGTTGCTCCTGGGTCTGTGCTATAGCTGTGGGATTGATTCTAAGGTCATGCTGGAATTCCCAGAAAGTATCTAGGTAGCCAGCTAAACAATAGAAATAAGTTCTATAGGTAAAACCCAGTACTCATGACCTTTAGATGACAGGCTGGTGCTGTTTTTATGGGGCCATCTCCTCTACGTAGGCAAATGATGGCTGGATGGTCTTTTCTGTAGGCTAGATACAGGTGCAGTGGACCCAATGTGCTCCCGGTGGAAAAGGGGGCAGGCCGTGATGACTTTGGATGATAGGAACTCTATTCTGTAAGCTAGTTTCGGGTGCGGCAGACCCAGCGCACTTCCGGGAGGTGAGAGGTGCAAGCCATGATGCTCCGGACAACAATGATCCTCTTCACACCACATGGGGACTTGCATTCACCCACCCTGACAGGAGGGCAATCATTCGAGACCTCAGGTGGTTTGCTTCCCTGTCAGGATAATTCCTAACAGCAGCAGACGGCAGTGGCTCACCACCTTCCCAGATGCAGAGCAGCTTTCAAGGAAACCCCTGCTCTAATGTGGTGCTAGAGCCCAGGCTCGGCATTCTAGCTGCATCAATCCCCTTTTGCAGGGGTCTCAGGTCTCTTTTGGATAAACTTTCTAGTCAGACAGCAACAGCAAGTGAGAGGTATTCACAAACGTGCTCCTCTCCTCTCCTCAGAGGTTTTGTTTCAGACAAATCTGCACTATTTGCACATGTCTCTCCTGCTTAGGTAGAAATCCAGGGATTAAATATCAGTGGCTAGCATCTCGTGCATTATTTGTGATGCTAAACCCCTGGCTCTCGGTGGCTGTCAGTTCCAGGGGAAATGCATACATACAAGTCCTGAACCAACTTGCAATTCAGAGCTGTTGTACAGAGTTGAGCTCCAAATAGATGTCACTTTCACAAAGACAAGATGTACTAGTTTAGCTGTTTTGCAGAACTGGTCTACAAACTGATGTCAAATTCACAAGGACAAGATAGTACTAATTTATTTGTTTTGCACTTTTTTGCAGCTTTGAGAGCTGTGTGAAACTAGATAATCTTCTTGCTGTGGGTTCCCCGACCTACAAGGCAGTCTAGGGGCCAGTTCAGCGAAGAGAGGTAGTGGTGCACCAGCCATTGTGAGAAGGGCACTTATCAGTCCCACAGAGCAAATTACAGTATCCAGTCCAGTCCCAGGTACCAAAGCGACAGTTTGGACCATGACTGGGGTGAAGGAGCAATGCAGGGGAAGGTGGCAGCAGTGCTGTGGAGAAAGTCAAAGGTGAGACTCCTTTTAGGAGGGGGTTACACTTAAAAAATGTAATTACTGAAATTGAAAGTGAAGGGGGGGGTATAGAACTAGAGGGTGTCTAGGGTCTAGCTGCAGTTACAGAAGAAAAGTAATGATAAGAAAGGAGAGCCCTGCTGGATGGAATGGAGGAAGAGAGATGGATAGGTACAGGAAGACTATACCAGAGAGTAGGGAGACAAAAGGAGAAAGTAGGACTGGCCAGTAGATGCTTTACAGCAAGAGATGAAAAAGGAGTGGACATCAGTGGGCATCAGAGAAGCAGAGGGAGTAGGAAGAAGGGACTGAAGGTGAGAACGGTGATATAGTCAGGAGGGAAAAGATGGGAACCAGTATTTAGAAAGATATAAAGAGAAATGGAGATGTTGAGACTCAGAGAGGAGATATTGAGGTGGAGAGAACAAAGATGGTTAATAGGTGGGCCATTAAGAATAAAATGAAAAAAGGAATACAAAATGGGGTCCATTCACTGTAGTGAGGGTGGTTTTGCGAGCAGCACTGTACATTATTACATCTGCATAGTCAAACACCAGCAAGTTCATCTTGAGGATGCTCTCACAGCAGACCAAGACAGGCAGTCAGGACTACTGCCTGTATAGGGTGCCAAGCTTGAGACAGAGTTTTGTATGCATAGCATTGATGTGGGTGAAGAAATTTTGGTTTCGACCCAGCCACACACTGAGGTACTAAGTGAGTACTTCTTCAAGGGGGGGGGGGGCTTCAAGGGCATTTAAGAAAGGATGTGTTTAGGGCCAAGCAAGTTTCTGCTTAGGGCCAAAAGTAGAAACATAGACAGTGGCGGCAGGTAATGACAACTAGTCCATCCAGTCTGCCAAGTTTTACACTACCCTACTCTCTGACCTATTGTCTAGTTGGGTTTTGACCCTTATCTCCCCCCTTGCTACCTCACTGCTACCCACCCAAGTAACTATTAACCAGTTCTCTGTCTCAGTTTTGCTTGAACCCATGAATGTTTTTTTTGTGCCCACCACCACCTCTGCTGATAGGCTGTTGCATGGCTCAACCACCCTCTCTGTAAGCTAAAAGTTTCTGGCAACTCTCCTCTCCCCCCCCCACCCCCATCTGCCAGCTTCCATTCATGTCCACTTGTTTCCATTCCCGCTAGATAGTTGCTGGCATTTTTCTTCTTTACTCCTTTTAGGAACTTGACAGTCTCATATCCTCCCCCCCCCGACCTTCAGTGAGCACATGTTCAGTGCCCTGAGCTGACCCACAAAGAATCTGCCCTGTTGGCCGGAATCATTTTGGTTACCCTACATTGCACTGTCTTCAGCCTGTCTCTGTCTTTCCGCAGGAGAGGACTCTAGAAATGGGCACAGTATTCAAGATGGGGGTCTTACCAGGGATTTACAGAGAGATAGTATTATCCCTTCTGGGAAGGAAAGGGCCACCATTGTAGTGGAGGTGCTGCTGCCAGAAACCAACAATCAGAGCCAGAGATAAAAACCTGTTCTACTTACCCACGCTATGAAACACAGACCACAGAGTCTCTTGAGAAAGTGCATGCGCGTGAAACATTAAGACAGTGCTTTTTGTACGCCTTTCCTACTGCCTTTTGTGTTGTGGATCTAACTTGTTTGAAGTTGAATAAACTTGCACTAACAGCTGAAACTTACTATGGCAGTCTGTACTTTATAGTGTGGGTGAGAAATGCTGGTTTTATCTTTGGCTCACATTACCCCTTTTCTCCTGCTATCAAAACCCCTTCCAATACAATTCAACATTCTGGTTGCCTTTTTGTAGGCCTTGTTACATTCGCTAGTCATGGAAACAGTCTCTTTTACCATTAAGAGAGATCTGGTTTAAGTGGCACCAACATCAGATATTATGAATGTCATGCTGAAGAGACATTTCCAGTGCTGGGACCGAGGCTCCTGAAGTAAAGAATTCAGTGTCATCTGCATATATACAGTATGGAGGCTCGAGGGGAGTCAGACTAAGCAGAGGTCACTGAAAAAAATGAAAAAGAGAATATAGGGCCCAAAATGTTAGCCTCAAATGTTAGTTAGAACACCAGAACTGATGGGGAGGGAGAAGTATGAGGCTTCACCAACCTAGATAGACTAATAACGGTCAGAAAGGTAGGTGCGGAACCAGCTGACTGCAGGATCAGACAGTCCTGCCCTTCCTACCTTATCCAGGAGGATGGGGTTGTCCACAGTATCAAAGGCTTTTGCAATGAATATGGCAGCAGTATTCTGTCCCTAGTCCACACCTTCCTATGGAGTCAGTGACACACAGAAGACAGGAGATAGTAGAGTGGAATTTCGAAACTCAAACTGGAACTGGTAAAGGAAATAGATTTAATCAATGAAGGAGGAGAGCTGCACAAGGACTAGCTTGTCTTGTACCTTGGCTAGGGTAGGAAATTATGCAGTAGTTCACATTTGCTGAGGTGCCACTGCCACCCCTATCTGGAGACAGAAAGATGTAGACAGCTTCAAGTGCCCTGAGGACTATCCCAAGATTAAATGAGAGGTTAAGCTGGGCAATGATGGGAGAAGCAACAATGCAATGCAGGCTGAGAGATGCAAGAGTTTGGGGTCCAGTTCCTTAGGGCTGAGACATTTAGAGCAACTAAGAGAGATCAGGGCAGATCAGGCATTCACAAGGGAGATGTGGAAGGAAGAAAAGGTGAGAGAAGGTGGGGAGGCAGTGGGAAGAAGACATGCCGGGAAGGGGGACAAGGTCAAATCCACTGGAGGAGAGGAGAGGAGATGAGGGAAAAAGCACAGGTGATGAAGAAGTCACTAAAAGTAGTGGCTATATCAAAAGGGTTAGAGGTGACAGAGTCTACCACTTTGAGGAGTGGAAACATAGAAACATAGACTTTGACGGCAGATAAGGACCGCTTGGCCCACCTAGTCTGCCCATTTCCCTACCTACAGGATAGGCCGCAGATCCTGGTTAACCAACAGCAGATTTCTTCCTACCCCCCACAGGAATTGCCTTATGTCTGTCCCATGCATTCTTGAATTCTCCCACAGTTTTAGACCCCACAACCTCCTCAGGATGGCTGTTCCATGCATCCACTACCCTCTCTGTGAAAAAATACTTCCTCACATTGTCCCGGAACTGCCCCCCCAACTTTAAATTGTCTCCCCTTGTTCTTGCACGTCTCTTTTTCTGAAAGATGCTACCCTCTTGGACTTTGTTGATTCCACTGAGGTACTTAAAAGTTTCTATCATGTCCCCCCCTCCCTTCTTTCCTCAAGGGTATACATATTAAGCTCCTTTAGTCTCTCCTTGTACGACTTCTCTTGCAGACCCTGCACCATGTTAGTTGCCATCCTCTGGACTGCCTCTATCCTGTCTATGTCCTTGCGGAGATAGGGTCTCCAGAACTGGACATGAGTACTCAGATGGGGTCTCACCAACTGTCTGTACAGAGGGATAACAACTTCCTGTTTTCTGGTGATGCCTCTCCCTATGCATCCCAGTATACCCCAACCTCCCCTACTGCCTTCTCACATTGCTTGCTAATCTTAAGGTCATCTGATATGATTACCCCCAGGTCCCTTTCCTTTTCTGTTGTTGTTACTACCTCCCCAATGTGTACTCTTCCCTGGGTTCTTGTTTCCAGGTGCATTGTTGCACTTCTTTGCACTGAATCCTAGCTGCCATACTTCTGACCATTCCTCCAACGTTGCCAAGTCCCTTCTCATCCTTTCCACGCCTCCTTGTGTATCAACCCTGTTGCAGATCTTTGTGTCATCTGCAAAGGCATACTTTTCCTTCTAGTTCCTCTGCAATGTCACTTATAAAGGCATTAAAAGGACTGGACCCAGTACTAGACCCTCACGGTACCCCACTAGTAACCCCTCTTTCTTCAGAGTGGACTCCATCTACAATTACCTTCTGTGTCCTGTTGTTCAGCCAATGTTTTGCAGGCTACCACCTGGGACCACTCCCAGGCTGGTTAGATTGACTATTAATCTTTTGTGTGGGACTGTGTCAAATGCCTTGCTAAAGTCTAGGTAGGCTATGTCCACAGCCCCTCGGCTGGTCTACTACTTTGGTCACCCAGTTAAAGAATCTATTAGATTCATCTGACATGACCTTCCCGCTGTGAACCCATGCTGCCTTGGGTCTTGTGCCCCACTGGCCTCTAGGTACTCAGCAATTCTTTCCTTCAGAAGTGACTCCATCACTTTCCCTATGACAGAGGTCAAACTGACAGGTCTGTAGTTTCCTGCTTCTGTCTTGGTCCCACTTTTGTGAAGGGAATCACATCTGCCTTCCTCCAGTTCTAAGTCCACACCATCCTCCATGATTTATTAAAAGAGTAGTCAGTGGTTTACTAGTTCCCCCTTAATTCTTTTAGAATTCTGGGTGAATTCCATCAGGCCCCATTGCTTTGTCCACCTTCAGTTTTAGGAGTTCTTGCAGAACCCTTTCTTCTGTGAAAAGGCTGGGATCGACCCCACTATCAAGAGTGCTACTGTTAATTGGATTAGGCACTTCCCCCTCCTCTTTTGTGAATACTGAGCAGAAATATTCGTCCGGTATCCCTGCCTTTTCACTGTCCCCCTCAGCCAACCCACCATTCATTCTATTCAGCCTCACTATCCTCCTTTCTTCTTTCTACGCTGTCTGATGTACCAATAAAAGGTTTTATCCCCTTCTTAACCAGGTTGGCTATCTTTTCCTCAGTTTGGGCCTTTGCTATTCTGACTTCCCTCCTGCTTCCTTCTGCCTTAACTGGTACAGCCTCTGTGCTGCTCCTTCTGTGTTTCCTTATACTTCCTGAATGTATCTTTTCTCCCTGACTTTCCCAGCCACTCTTTTGAGAACCATAGTACTTTTCTTTCATTTGATTTGTTTATTTGCTTCACAAAGAGGTTTGTTGCCTCTGTGATGGCAGTTTTGATGATTCCCATTGTTGCTCCACCCTTCCTAGCCTGTTTGCTAGTGCTTTTCTGAGGCACTCTCCCATCTTGCCAAAGTCAGCCCTCCTGAAGTCCAGTACCCTCACTTTTGTATGGCTTGACTCTGTAGCTGAGTTTAATGTGAACCACACTGTTTGATGGTCACTTGTTCCCAGATGGCAACCCACTTCTAGATCTGAAATCCTCTCACTGCCCCCATTTGAGAGTACGAGGCCTAACATTTCTCCCTCATGAGTGGGTTCTGAAACTAGCTGTCTGAGGCCTGCCACCTGTAGGGCATTGAGAATGGCCCTGCTCTTGGATGTGGCTGCAGCAAATGTCCTCCAGCTAACATCTGGCATATTCAGGTCTCCCATCAACAGTATCTCCTCTTTCTCTGCCATCCTAAGAATTCCTTCTATCATATCCTTGTCCATTCCCTCCCACTGACATGAGGGTCTGTACACAACCCCTGTATGGATTGTGGTGCCCTTTCCAGTCTCCAAGGTGACCCACAGTGCCTCCTCTCCTCCCTGTTTACTCTTTTGTTCAGTTGCTTTTATCCCTTCCTTTACATATAGAGCTACTCCTCCCCGTCTTCTCCCCTGCCTGTCTCTCCTGTAGGTTATGTACCCTGGTATGTTAACATCCCAGTCATGGTTCTCTGTGTACCATGTTTCTGTGACTGCTACGATATCCAGGCATCCCTCTTCCATCAAGGCCACCAGCTCTGGGAGCTTGTTGCCCAGACTACGGGCATTGGTACTCATTACCCTCCATTACCTGATGGCCTTACTCCTTTTTGTCCCATCCCTGTCCTTCTTGCCTTTGTCACTTTCCCCATTTACCCCTGCCCTTCTCCCTATCGCCACTTCTATGTTGGTGTTTACCGCACTTACTACCATGATTTTTGGGGGGCTAGGATTTCCCTGCTTCTTTCCAGTGTCTCCCTCCTTGGCTAGTTTAAATGCTTGCCAATGAAGCATTTAAACCTATCACCTAGGATCCTGGTTCCCCTCCTGGACAGATGCAGCCCATCATGCCAGTGTAGGCTTGCATCACTCCAGGTGGACCCCCAGTCCCCAATGAAGCCAAATCCCTGAGCTCTGCACCAGTTTTTCAATCACTGATTGAATCCCATGGTGCGGAATACCCTAGCCTCTCCTACACCATAGATGGGCAGCACCTCTGAGAAGGTTACAGTGCGTGCTACTTGTCTAAGGCCCCTCCCCAATTTCACAAACTCTTCCTGCACTGCTCTAATCCCTTTCTTAGCCAGGTCATTTGTCCCTAGGTGGACAATGACATCCAGCTCCCTCCCCTGTGCAGCTGCTCTGGCAATCCTGAGGATTCGTTCCCTGTCCCTCCAAGCCTTGGCGCCAGGCAGGCACCTTACCTCCCTCCCTCCTCCCCCAGTTCTACCTTCCTAACAATGGAGTCCCCCACCAGGAGTTGTTTCCTTCCCCTGTGGGGTCCCATGCCACCCTCCTGTGGGTCTCCTTTGTGGAGGTTCCCAGCATCCTCCTTGGTCTCCACTGCAGGTGCCTCCATATAGGAACCACACTTTGCCAGAATCGCATAGGAATTGTGGAGAGGTACAACTGGAGGGATGCACCTCTGTTCCACCACCCTCACCCTCCCTGGGCCCACTGTGGTCCAACCGCTCCTCTTTCTTGGCAATCTCTGAGGCAACAGCAGTGGCACTGGTGGTCCCTGGATGGAAGAGGAGGTCCCACAAATCCTGGCCAACTCAGCCTGGAGATAAGCAACCTCCTCCCTCAGCCCAGAGAGGTGCCTGCAGATGGGACAACACCGCATCCTCTAGAACGTCTCCCGGAAGACTGCTGCTCCACAGCCACTGCACTGCACCACTCCCATCATGTCTTATTTCTGGCCCCTTAACTGTTGTTTGGAATCCTTACTCTTTCCTCTGTTTTTGTTTTTTCTTTCTCTTCTCTCTCTACTTACTTTCTGCCTCTGTGCCCTTTAAGCTCCTGATTGTCCTGTTCTGAGACAAGAATATCCTATATTTCTCAGTAGACCCCTTTCTTGCTCAGAGGCAGACCTCCAGCAGCTAGAGGGGGCCGGAGAGCTACTCTTGCCCTTCTAGGATGGTGGGTCTTTGGTGGCTCTGTGATCACTCACTTCCTGCTCCCACACAGGAAGTTCCTGCTGTCATTCAAATCCTGTCCCTATAAAAGTAGAACTAGCTTTGAGTGGGAGGGTGGAGGGAAGGGAAGGAGGGCAATATAGTCCCAGTAGAGAAGTCCAGTCACACAGCACTCCTTCCTCCTGGTGTCCTCTGCCAAGCTGCCAAGATGACTGGGTTGGAGGGAATAGAAAAGGGAGTGACTTACCTTCCAGATCTTTACAGGTGAGTTAAGGTGTTTAAAGTATTATTGATGGCCAGCCTATCAGCACAGTGGTAGTGCTATGACTCACAATGCCAGCAATCTGAGTTTGAGAAGAGCTGGAGTTATCAGGGAACCAGACCTGGGAGGAGGATTGAGTGCCCCAGAGAAAGCTTTTCTACTCTGAGGAGGAAGGACAGCTGTCAATGCTGTGATACTGCCACCTGGGTGCCCAGAGGTTACAGTGCAGTCTGGAGTGTCTTTGGACATTGGCTGATGCGGAGCTCCATACACTTGCATGCGCATGCACCCCCCTTGTCACCAGCATCCTGTGGGTCTGGGGAGAAAACATGAGAAATTCCCCACCAGACTGGATGACTAATCCAGCCTCCCACAGGCCCATCACTGGTGACCCAGGCACCACCTCTCACTGCTACTGTTTGTGGTAGGAGTTTTGGAACCCTGCTAACCCCACCAGGGGGACAAACCCTAGGGGAGCAGCAGTAAAGGTAAGTCTATGAACAAGCCAGGTGACAGCCTAGGGATGCCAGCACAATGGGGGCCTGGTTGGAGAGATGAGAGATACATATACACAAAAGAAGTATTAATGTGGGCTGGTGTTCAGCTGAAGATTCCCACCTACATGGTGCAAAAATCAGATTTTATGCAAGCTATGCAAACCCAAATGATTTCAGTGCATGTAGTGATTCTCCCACTTTCTGTAAGCATAGTACATAAATTTGCCTTATATTTTTCTCAAAAATCCGTGCAGTACTCTGGCTTCTTCAGCAACTGTTGAATCACAAGACAGAAGCCTTTAGATCACATGGGCACCCACCCATACTGAGGTCAGGTCACAAGAGGCAGAACTTGACACTGGAAATGGCCTTTTGCCCCGCCACATTTATATGCCTATTCTGAAACAGTGAACTGAATGCTAACTTTAGTTAGACCTTAGCGAACTGGCTGGCAATTGAATGTCAATCCAGATGTGGCTGTTCAAAAGGTAATATCCTTTTATTAGCTTCTAGTGAAACATGATGCATCTGACCATCAGGGCTGTTGGTACTACTGGGCATGCAACTGTGTGAGAAGGCAAGGCGGGGGTTCTTTTACTTCTGGGTCTTGGGGCATATAGGCACAGTGGAGCACTAACACACAAGTTTACTTTTATGTAAATCCTGTCTCCTCTCCACACATGCAGTATCTTTGGAATCAAACAGCCTTGTATTTATTTGGGCAGATGGTACAGCAATACTGCTCCCTCTTGAGAGCAGAACAGGCATACCTATCAGTCCCTTTTCCTAAACAGGGAGGGGGTGGGCCCAAAGAAATTTATTAAGTTTGATTTGTCTTCTGAAAATAATACATTCTCAATGACACTCTACAGACATCATTTTCCTTTGCTGCTAGCATGGGACTTCACAGGCAGCACTGCAGTAGTAAGCATTCACCCAGATACTGGTGGGAATCTACACTTAGGAAGAACCCCATAGAGGGCCTGGCCCTCAATTAAGAGCACTGAAGGTTTTTATATCAATCCAACCACTCAACTGCCATCTTCTTTCTTCATGGGACTCAGAAGGACATGAAGTCCAAATCAGAACCTTAGTTTCCTGGGTTCTTATGAGTTGGGGCAAGGACAGCAACTGGATTCTTGGTTTTCATTCACCTCTCATTTTGATACTTTGGAGACACCTGGTTGGCTGACCAAGATTTAAAGAAGGGCACCTTTACAGATGGTATACACCACTTTACACCAGTACTGGAATCAGGCTCAGTTTAAAGGAGAAGTGCAGTCAAAATAATGCTGTGCAGAGTGTTTTGATTAGTGTGTGTAGTCCTAGTGTGTCCTTTGCTTTGTTTGCTGTTAGCATTGTTTTCTGAATTTGCATACGAGTTTTATGGCCCCTGGGGATCTCCATATCTGAATATTTTATTGGCTTTCCTTTTCTGCAGTCCCATGTGACACTCATGCCTGTAACCATTGATTCAGCAAGTGCTGATTTAGTGTTACATTTAGAGCAGTGGAGCTGTGATTTTAATGGCCTCTCCTTATCCAGTTAGTACCAGTAAAGGCCACATTCACAGTTTTGCAAACACTTGAGGAATAATTGAATCGGCTATTCTTTGATGAAACAGCTAGAGTCTTCACTAATTCAGCTTTGATGGCCTGTGATGATTTGTGTCCTTTCTACTGGCTATGTGCAATGTGATGAAACCAAAAGCTTTAAAAACAAAACATTCACTCCTGCTGGCTTGCCCTAGATAAATACCTAGAAAATGAAAAGAACAAAACAGTAGGCTCCTAAGAGCAGACTGCTGCTGCAGACAGGATAAAGCTAGAATTATTAGTCTTGGATGCATCACTGTCACATGGGATAGGAGACATTGCTGGAAAGGGATTGCATCCCCAGGGGCCACAAAACTAGTAGGCAAATTTAGAAAAAATCCTAACAGCAAACAAGAAAAAGAAAGGCAGCGCTAGGACTACACACACAAATCAAAACACTCTGCACAACACTTTTTTTACCGCAGTTCTCCTTTACGGGAAACAGGACAGGACAGGACAGGCACTGGGGCTTCCAGGCATGTACAGGCATTTTGTTGGCTGCCCTCTTGCAAAGCAATTTCTATTCTATTATCACTTACTCTCAGAGGCCTCCCCTTTTATACCTGGAGGCAGACCCAACTGGCATGGGATGGGGGAAGGGCAGATACTTATGGGCCAAGGGTTACAATCAAAATGTTGTCTGCTTTACATTTTGAAACTAAATACTTGCAGCATGCAGCACGTTCAGTCTTTTTATAGTGGTGGGTATACACCAAAGATTTAATTAAATAGCCTCCAACAGTTCAAGGAGTATGAATCCAGAAAGTACTCTGTTCCACATGTCGGCTACTTTCTGGGCACGTGGGATGTCCACCATGGTAGGGATTTTAAATGATACATTTCAATGTACCCCTGAGGTTTACATCCTGGGGACAAGCATCTCAAAGAATCTGTCCACAGGGGCATTGAAGAAACTGTTTTACTTTAGTGTTCTGCATGTCTGTCTGTCTGGTGTGACTTTGGAGATGAGATGCCAAACCTACAAAATTACTGTTGGTAAAGCTACTTCTACTGTGTATGACTTTAGCATGGATCTATATTACAGGATTAGACACAGAATTTAAACCTGATTAGGTCTGGTTCCTGCTGCATATAGCATTAGGGTGGGAGTTAATCTAGAGGAATCCAAAAAACAATTAGAAAAGTCCACAAGGGTGTGAATGCAGGGTTCTTCAAACTTATCAAGGTATCAGCTCATCAGCTGATAGTAGTATACAAACACCTTACTAGAAATTACAAAATGGGGAGTGAAAATCCTGCATTTTGATTGGTTCTTACCTGTGCATCAAATCCGTTTGATGCACAGATAAAAACAAGTCTTTAAAAGCAGGACCACTTTGGGAAAAATAGAAATCAGTATGCCGTTAGAACACTCATTTTGAAATCCCGCCATTTCTTTTTCTATTTTAGCGAGTTAAACATAACATCACAAAATCCCTCATTAAGCACATTAGTCAAAGTTTTTTACACTAAAAACTTCAGTAGACAGAATATAAGCCCCATTAATGATTTCTTTACTTAAACTGCACTTAAACAAAAACTGTTTCTGGTTACATCGTGCTGCCACTTCTCCAAGTCCTCGCTCACTCCCAGCTATTAAATTTAAACAGCAATGGATTTCTCTCATGTCGCACTGCTGCGCTTCAGTCTCTGGCTGTTCTGGCAAGCTCTGCTGCAGAATGTCCTGTCTAACATCTCAGAGTACTTGACTGTACCCCACAGTCAAACAAAAATTCTATACTGTCTTTTTTTTTTAAATTAATGTTTATAGACCTGTCCAAATCCAGAACCACAAAGCTTGACTTCCTCACTCTCTCAATCAGGACATGCTCACTACAACAGATGGTGGAGAACCTGGCATACAGCCAGTAGAACAAAAATAATTAAAAATTAAAAAAGACAAAATGTTGACAAATAAAGTCTCCCACATACTAGAGGCAGTACTAGTTGTAGTTCTGGGCTTGCTACAAGTCCTGCATGCGGTGGTGGGGGGGGGGGGTTGAACTTGGTATTAGAACTATGGATGCCATAATAGGACAATAGCCTTATCATTGCAGGTAGCAGGTGGAAGGACTATTTTATCTCAAATTAACATAACAATTTCTGTTTTTAGACATATAAATATAGTTTTTTTGGTGAGAAAAATATTTCCAAAAAAGTAAAAAGAGTAATAAGACACTCCAGGGTGTGCACTGAACAGATATTACCATACTTCCAGGGCCTGAAGGAACTTGGCCTGCAGCCTCATGTCTTACTATGGTACTGAGCGTGCAGTAATATCTGTTCGATACACACCCCATTGTGTCTTATTTGCTTAGATATAGTTGTCCTTGTTAGGTCAGAATTCTGTTTGAAATCAATTGAACTGGCTTTAAGTAAGCTATGATTTGGAGGCTGGCCACTGGCCCAGAGACCATGTGTTGTACCGCTGTGCCAGCGACTTGAGTTTAGAATGGACTCAGGAACTGGAGATCAGGCAGCCAGACTGGGCATGCCCTGCAATGGTAGTGATCCTTGGCTAGGAGGGAAGGTGGGGGTAGTTATGGTGCTGCACTGACCCCTGTTGGGGGGGGTCAGAGATCTTGCTCCCCTGTCATGGGTATGGTGTATGAGCATGGTGCATCACACTATGCACGGGAGACAAACTGGGATGAAGATGGAAGTTTGGGAAGAAAAATGGGATAAACCCCCCAGTGGCATCTAAATGGCACCTGTTGGCACTCTGAGTCCACCTTGACCTCCATTGGAAGGATGGTAGGGTGGTGGTTGACATAGCTGAGAGATCATAGTGTCTGTGTCATAACAGCTGCTATGACCTGAAGCTCAGGCAGAAAGGTACTGTAGGAAAAAAAAGCTTGAGTAAAAAAGGAAAACAGCTGGCCCACTGGCACAGAAGTAGGGTTACTGCTTGTGATGATTTGTTTGATTGGGTAACAAAAAAAATTAGCTTAGGGTGGAGCGGTGGATGTGGTCTACCTAGATTTCAGTAAGGCTTTCGACACCATTCCACATAGGAGACTAGTAAGCAAGCTGAGTAGCTTAGGAGTGGATCCAATGGTGGTAAACTGGATACGAAATTGGTTAGGGGATAGGTGACAGATGGTGGTGGTAAATAGAGTTCACTTGGAGGAGGGGAGGGTGACCAGTGGGGTGCCTCAGGGATCAGAGCTGGGACTGGCAATTTTTAATATGCACATTATTCAAGGCAGTGGTGTTGACAGGTGTTGGTGTGGCAGTAGCACCCATGGTAGTGTAAGTAGCACCACATTTTTTTAAAGTGCTATAATGTGTTAAAAGTATAGTAAAAGTACAAGTTACAAAGGAAGTCATTTCTTACCAGACAGTGGTAGCAAGCAAAAAGCTGCCAGTCGAACATGCAACTAGTTTTACAGAGTGCTTTGTCAAGACTCTGCGAAACTGGTCAAGTTGCTGGCACTTTTGCTTCACTTTTAGACTATTATAGCACTTTAATAGAATTTGGTACTTTAAGCACATCTTGATATTCAGTGATATTTTTCCTTTTTTGTGTTTGTGGCAATGATCTGGTATAAGCAGCCTGTGTGGAGCGGCTTCACTGTTTCTGATGTTCATAACAGCAGCATGTATACTGGTGTTACCAACTACTGGCACATTGCAAACACCAACATGTTCAAACAGTACTTGCTATGCATTGCACCTGGTGTCACTTCAAAAATAATTGTAGAAGCATAAGATAAGAACAATGAACACACCAAATGAAACACTGTGCTACTAAGATCAGAAGGAACACAGTCATCTGTGTGACTAAATGTGGTATTAGACCAATAAACGCTATCATCTTGTCATCTGTCTGGAAAATATTGCATAATGTTTAGCCAATTTGCAGACATTTCTCTTGCTGTGGCAGAAGTCACAGCAGTTCCCTCACAGATGCAAAGAAATTACTAAGCAGGATATAATTACTCCTAAATCAATATTTTGACAGCTGGGTTATTCAGTGTCAAAACCCAAGCAACTGAATTCAACAAAAACAATCCCTAATGAATATTCACTTCTCTGGTTTTTGCTCTCTGGTCTATATTTTGGTTGATTAATACACAATTTATCTTGGCATGCCTTCCTCGATGTGGTGCTTACTAGTTCACAGCATGTTACATGTGTCTGTTTTCGCTTAGTTAAAAAGCTTTCTAATTTAAAATGCCTTTCTACATACCTCTCAACCTTTTGTCCCCCAAATGTGGAACATTGCCTCTCAGAATGTGGAACAAATGAGCAAAATGTGGAACACTTAATCAAATCTTTACCTAGGAGACTCAGAACACTGTTAAAATGTTTGCATTTATGTTTAGAAAGTCTGTTATTAATTGAATAATATATTTTTTGCATCATGTACTATAGATTTTTGCTTTAAAATGTTAACATTGAATGTGGGACAAGTCCTCACAATGTGGAACAGGGAGTTTTTGTGAAGTAAAATGAGGAACGTTCCTCGTAATGTGGTACAGTTGAGAGGTATGCCTTTCTATTTTCTGCTTGTGCCAGCAATATATATCAATGTATAGGCTGGGCCTACCATGCTTGATAAGCTGGTTTATTGCATCCTTTGGGATTGTATGCCTTAGCATCAAGACTGTGACTCATAAACTACCCACTGTACAATGGTTGGAGGAATTTGGGGTTGTCCTATCACCCTTCACTGGCTGCCACTGTTGTTTCCTCATTTATTGACCTCTTCCTTCCATCATATGAGACAGCATGCCACATCCCCAACCCCATTCTCAGAGGACATGGTGCTCGGAGCATGACGGCATTGCCCAGAGCTTTCAAAGCAGTAAGGACAGTGTCAGCTGAACTGAAATCTGTGAATGGAGTCTTACATCAAACTGAGCTTAACAGGGCAAAAACTGGCTCGCGTGCTTTTTTGCCTGCTGCTCCTTGTTATTGGAACAGGCTACCCAAGCCTCTACGTTGTTCATGTTCATTCCCTATTTTTAAAAATAATTTTAGGCAATATTTGCTCAATCAATGTATTATATTTATTCCATTGCACTGTATTATTCAAGGCAGTGGTGTTGACAGGCGTTGGTGGCAGCGGTCACTGAGACCTGGGCCAATGCAGGACACGACTGGGACCTGAACCTGGAGGGTTACACTATGTTCAGGAAGGACAGGGGGGAGGGAAGGGGAGGAGGGGTAGCAATGATAGTCAAAAACTGCATTGGCATAGGGGGAGTAGAGGAGGCAGAGGGAACCGTGGAAGCAATTTGGGTCACCTTGATAACAAGGGGGGGCAAGAGAGTAAAAATAGAAGTGGTGTATAGACCCCCTGCCCTGGTGGAGGAGCTGGAGGAGAGTCTGGTGGCAGATGTTGGGAGACACTGCAGACTGGGCAGAGGAATTGTGGTGGTGTTGGGGGACTTAAACATGCCAGGAACAGACTGGCAGACTATGACATCTTCTGTGACCAGGGAACAGAGGTTGTTGGATGTCTTTCAAGACACATTCCTAACTCAGCAGGTGGGGGAACCGACCAGGGAGGCACGGGTACTGGATGTGGTCCTGGCAGACAGTGACCAGATTAGGGGCCTGGAGGTAAGGGACCCGTTGGCGGGGAGTGACCATGCCACGGTCTGGTTCTGCCTGGACCTAGGAGGGCTAGAAATCTGCACAAAGACGGAGGTAACTGACTTCAGGGGAACGGATTTTAAGGAAATGGGAAGGATCCTTAAGGAGCATTTGGATGGGATTGGGTCAGACATGGACGATGATAGTAGGTGAAATCATCAGGAGAGGGTGCAAGATGCTACCAGCACCTGTGCAAGAGTAAGACAAAAATGCGGTAGGGCCTGAAAACCCTGCTGGTGGACCAGGGAGGTCCAGGAGGTGGTGCAGGAAAGAAGGCAGCCTATAGGCAATTCAAGTGCTCAAGGAGGAAAGGATCGAGGGAGTATGAGCTGGATTGCTAGAAGAGCCACCAGTGGTGAGGGCGGCCAAGGCAAGGAAGAAGCAGAACCTGGCCAGGGAAATCAGGAGAGGGAACAAGGGGTTCTTTAGATACATTGGGGAAAAACGAAGGGTGAAGGGGCAGATTAGCAGGATTAAATCAGGGGAGAGATGGGCACAAGACCCGGGGGAGCAGGCTGAGGTACTAAATGAGTACTTCACCTCAGTTTTCACCAAGGAAAATGGGGGTGCTGCATCATACATGGGAGGAGACAGAGATACTGAGGAGGGGGGGACCCTTACCGATCGGCGGGTCTGGGGAGAGGGGGAGGCATCACTGGCAGGAGGGGGGAGGGCTAAGCAGGGAGAAGAGGTACTGGAAGTGGAAATCACAGCAGAGAGAGTGAGGGAAGCCCTCAGCTCCCTTAAGACGGAGAAAGCACCGGGGCTGGATAAATTACATCCCAGAGTGCTGAAGGAACTTGCGATGTCCTGGCGAAACCCCTGCGGAGCTTTTCACCATCTCTCTGAGGACAGGGTGGGTGCCCCAGGACTGGAAGGTGGCGCATATAGTGCCTATCCACAAGGGGGGATCAAGGGAGGTGGCAGAGAACTACAGGCCTGTCAGCCTGACATCGGTGGTGGGCAAGGTGATGGAGGGCATTGTCAAGGAGAGGCTAGGGGGGACCTGGAAAAGTCAGGGTGCCTGGATGATAGACAGCATGGATTCGTCTCGGGGAAATCGTGTCAGACAAACCTTGTGGAGTTCTATGACTGGGTGATGAGTGCCTTGGACCTTGGTAGACCAGTGGACGTCCTCTTTCTAGACTTCAGCAAGGCATTTGACTCTGTTCCTCACATGGGCCTGTTGGATAAGCTGGGAGAAATGGGGGTGGGGAACCAGATGATCAGATGGATAGGCAATTGGCTCCATGACCGGACCCAGAGGGTCGTAGTTGGCGGGATAGTCTCATCCCCAAAGAGGGTCATTAGTGGGGTCCCACAGGGATCAGTCCTTGGTCCCCTCCTGTTCAACGCCTACGTCTCTGACATAAGGACAGGAATCAGGAGTGAGATGAGTCTCTTTGCAGATGACTCAAAACTGGGGGTGGTGGTGGATGGGGAGGGTGGCCCTACAGGGGGACCTGGAGGCTCTGGAAAGATGGTCTAGAAAGTGGAAGCTGAGGTTCAATGCAGGGAAATGCAAGGTACTCCACCTGGGGGCCAGAAACCCGGCCAAGTGTACACCCTGGGGAGGGAAATGCTACAAGTCTCGATGGCTGAGAGGGACCTGGGGGTGGTGGTGGATGTCAAAATGAACAACTCGGAGACTTGTAGGAGGGCAGCAGTCAAGGCCAACAGGATGCTGGGATGCATCGCTAGGGGGATCACCTCCAGAAGGAGGGCAGTGATGCTCCCTCTGTATGACTGCTTGGTGAGGCCACACCTTGAGTACTGCATGCAGTTTTGGAGGCCACACTTAAAGAGGGACATTAAACTCCTGGAGAGGGTCCAGAGGAGGGCAACCAAAATGATTTTGGGCTTGGGGGACAGGACCTATGAGGAGAGGCTCAAAGAGCTAAATATGTACACATTGGAAGAGAGAAGGGACCGGGGGGACATGATAGAGGTCTTTAAGTACATGAAGAGGGTAAATAGGGGAGGAACAGTCAGGGTGCTTCGAAGGAAGGAGGAGGGGGCCACTAGACGGCATGGGTGGAAGCTGGAGGGGGGAAGATTCAGGGGAGAAAGGAGGAGGTGCTACTTCACTGAGAGGGTGGTGGAGCCATGGAATGCACTGCCTAGGGGGCTGGTGGAGGCAGAGACAGTGGAGGGGTTCAAGAGGGGCTGGGACAGGTACAGGGGAAGGGTTCTGGAAGCAAAATCCAATGCAGCAAGAATTTCCAGAACTGGGAAGGGAGAAGCCAGAGAAGGCGAGGGGGGCAGCAAGGTCAGCACCCAGGGTGGGGGCTGACCAATCGAGCAGACTCGAAAGACCGTTAGGCCTATTCTGCTGGCATTTTAGTATGTTAGTATTGTTTTTCTTGTTATTTAGTATATTTCCAGGTCAAGTCTGAAAAGAGACTCTCAGTCCAGTGCTCCTACCCAGTTAACAAATCAAAGGTTCAAAGATTTTTTATTGATTGGTTAAAAACCATTTCAATATTAAGATACAGTATACA
Organism: Neoceratodus forsteri; assembly: GCA_016271365.2. NCBI lineage: Eukaryota > Metazoa > Chordata > Ceratodontiformes > Ceratodontidae > Neoceratodus > Neoceratodus forsteri. Next base: position 1,036,876,852 of record CM057450.1, on the reverse strand, counting down.
AGAAATTAGTTCATACAAGTACAAGAATAAATAACAGTACAGGAACGTCATACAAGGCACTTCTAATGTTCTCCATCAAGAACATTTCAGACTAAAAAATTAAAAAAATTACTACAAGTTAGTTTTAATCTTAGCCAACTCAAATAGTAATTAATTAGGTTTTTAAATGTTTCTCATATATTTCTATTACAATCTTTTGTGGCTAAGTATCAGCACAACCATTTACTTGTTACAGGCAATGTTCTTGTTTATACAATGCTTTGAAAGGAAGCAACTTTCTCCATAATATACCTGTTATTTGTATTTAATATATATGTTAACGTATCTTCCGGGGGTTGGACGAGACCAGCCAAGATACCACCCAGATACTTTTCCCGTTGTCTTGTATATAAATGACAGATTAGAATGATGTGTTTTACATCATCTTCCATACATCTACCACATCGACAATACGGAGAATTTATATTTTCCCTCTTGTCTATAATGAATCTAATTAGCTTTATAGGTCTCAAATCTAAACAGAGTTATTAATCTCCTTTTGAGGGGTCTGATAGTTTTAACAAGTATGGTTCCATCCCACGTTCATGCTTAATATATTTATACCACCTAAATAGTTTTAAATTGTTTAGTTTCTCATTCATATCTGATCTCTCTGTATCTTGGAGTCTATTTGTAATCAGATTAATAATTTTATCCCATGGGTATAAATAAACATCCCAGAGGATATGACCCAAACCATTGGGAAATAAGAAGTTCTCGATTATCTTGATTGATACTGCCTCAAACCCAAAGAGGAATAAGCAACCTCTTCTTCCATGCATTGGTTAACAAAGCAATAAACAAATAAGAATAAAATAATGTCTGAAGTGAATATTAGTTCAGCAGTGCTCTTGCCACAATCAGACCAGAGTTTGAGTGCTTCACCACCACCCCCACCACCACCACCACAGTGCACATGGTGCCACTGTGTTGGCAGAAGCAAAGAAGCTGGGATCTGAAATTCATTCCAGGTATCCTGGATGAGAGTGGGCAGTGCCATCAGCCCAACAAATGTAGAATGCTTTCTGAACAGTGAGCTGCTTGAAATATCCCTTTGTAAAGTAAAAGTAATATTTATACTTTGCAGGAATTACTGTAAGAATCTCCAAAAGCAGTTTTATTGAAGCCAGTTAAAATCCACTGTAAACTTAGTAACCCTTAAATTATTTTTTCCAAAAATGTGCTTTATTTTTGGTTTTCCTGTGTATATATCCTTACATAACTGCCACATTGAATTGGCTGGATTAAGCTACAACTGGTACAGCTGCTGGTTCCCTTCCCTTTCAGCCATTAACCACCTTCATCTACAGACACCACATAGCAATTAGTAATGTGTCACTTTGATAATGTAAAATCAGGTGGTCGTATTCAAACTCTTGACCTTCTCCCAGCTCACTCATCAAAGAGATGCAGAAAGAAGATAACGGACCAACTGGTAGCACTTGGACATGAATAAGAGGCCACTGGCTCAGGGCCTTAGCGCATGCCAGCATATTAGGGTGTTAGATGGAAAAGGTTTCAACAATGCAGCATTTCTGTTCTGTTCTGCTATGTGAAAAAGTTATTTTTAATTTCAGTTTTACATTTCAAGGATGACCTCATCAAGCCTTCATCTCGCTGACAATTTATTTAACTATTTAAAATGTGTTGCCTGTAAAAGGCAAACTGAGCCAAGACACATGCCGAGGTGCAACCCAGAAGAAGGGGATTACATGGGGAAAATTGACTCACATTGTGCAGTGATGTCGTGGATGGCAAAAATGGTAAATATGTAATATATTCATTTATTTTGAGCTGCACTTTTCCCTTCCCTATACTGGCCTAGCCTCCCCTCATCTGCCCCAAGTAACCACCCAGCCCTCTCACCCCTACTTGCAGCCCTCCTTCCAACCTCATGGATAGTGCCTCCATGGTGTGGGCAAAGGGGGTAGAACCCTCTTCCCCACAGCACAAGTGAGTAGAGGAGTATAGAAGGCTGTGCAAGGCCCAAGTGTAGCAGGCCACATCCTGCCTAGCCATCTTTTCCTACCCATTTTCTCATCAGGACGTCATCTGTGTGGCTTTAGTGCATGTGTATGCTGCATGCTGACACTCTGATCCAACCAATGTCCTCCCTCTCTTAGCTGCCCCATCCTGCACTTCCCCCATGGTCAACCAAACTCTTACTGTTGAGGCAGGAACAGGTATACACCCTACTTGGAAAAGGACAGCATCCCCTAGGATGCTCAAGTCTTCTGTTCCCCATGACCCTCTAGCAGCCCAAGTTCATTCCTCAACAAAGGTGGCCAATGTCACAAGTGGCAATGATGCCATTACATCGCCGGCTATGTAAAATACATAAGCTACACTTTAAAAATGTTTGTTAATTCTCATTTAAAAAAAGAATGTCTTTTAATGCATAGTAGATCTGTGGAGTGTTTGATCAAGTCTAACAGTGAAGCCAGTCTGCTGTGGTATGACTACAGTAAACATAGTGTAAGTGTGTCTTTGGTTGCTTGTGTGGTCTTGTCATTTTGCTGCTGGGGGCGGGAATTAGGTTTTGAAACCCTAAGGTCACACTTTCCTACTTTTGTGGCATTAAGTTTTTTTGTTTATTGAAATGTTGGAAGACACTAATTGAGATAGAAGCTCATTACATAGGTTCCACATCAAGTAAGTTACAGAGAATGTAGAGGTTATGCTGCAGGCAGACAGCTAGTAACATGTGCAATGGCATTAAAGTGGCAAGGCAGTACTGTTAAGCAATGTCATCTGGTAGTGGCAAAATACAGAGAATATCCACTTACAGAGATCTGTGGTACGCATGGGGGGGGAGAGAGCAAGTAGGGAGAGACAACATAAGGGGAGGAGGATAAGCCCACGGGCCTTGATGAGTAGAGGAGAGTTAGGCGTAGGCTTCAGCTAGGAGAACTGAGTCTGCGGAGGACACTATAGGGGTAAGGGAGAATCAGCCCAGGAGGCCTTGTCGGCAGGTGAGTCAGGGAAGGGGAAAGGGGAAAGGAGAATCAGCCCAGGAGGCCTTGTCAGCAGGGAAAACAGGAGAGGGGAAGAAAAAAGGGAGTGGCTGGGGTGGGGGTGGAGCAGAGGTGACAAGGGGGATAAAAGAAGGAGGATCTAGTTAAGAACAGTATGGGGTAGAGTGGGGGTTAGAGAGAGATGGAGGAAGGGAGAGAGAGAAGGAGGAGGTAGGAGTGGAGGAAGGGGAAGGTGGGGAAGGGGGAGCGAGTAGGAGTGTATATGGAGGCCGTATACAGAGCAGGCAAGGAAACAGGAGGAGAATGTAAGAAGGTGAAGGGAAGTTTGAGGGAGTGAGATGGGGGAAGGGAGTAGGACTTGTGGAAGAAGAAGTGCTACAAGTCAGCGATAAAGGAAGAGGGGAGGAGGGCGGTTAAGTGCTACTAGGTGTTGCTAGGTACTGGGTTGAATGCTAATTGGTGCATTACTGCAGTTTTTTTTTGCAAAGAAGAGCTTTCAACAGGCTATCACACTATGGGGGCCACTTTTCAAAAATATTTACCTCTGAATGTAAACCTACAGATTATTTTTCCTGTCAATGTGTGCTGCGGTCCTGTTAGCAATGTCAGGCATTTCTAAGTGCTTAAAGTTCCATACTGTAGCTAACTAGGAAGCAGTTTGGCCTCATGAATTTTTTGTAATTATTCTTTATTCTCCTCCCAGCCCTGTAGCCCACTTTTCCTGGGACTAACCTAGGGTCCCTGAGAGCCCCTTTGTATACTCCCCCCCCCTGCAGAGCAGAGCCACCAGGGATGGGGAGAACCCACAGCAGTGCTGAGGTCCCAGTTCCTAGCTAGCGATGCGGGAACTGCAGAGAGTGATGATGCATCCTGCTGCATCTGCAGTTTTCTCCCTATTTTCTGTCCCTCTCTGAGATGTATGGCTGTGAACAAGTGTCAATACATGCAATGGCATGCATGCTGCCAGGCCCTATGCATCTTCCCTATGACTGTCATTCCCAGCTGCTTCGCAGCACCCCGTAATCCCAAGGCAGCACTCCCCCAGCATGGAGTGGACACCTTCCCTGGAGGAGGAGGAGGGCATTCCCTGGAACACTTGATCCTCCCTTCCCCAGCAAGTCGCCAATGACCTAGACCCATTCCTGACCTGAGGTCATTTGTGTCTCAAGGGGTGCCCTTAACGCTGCATTGATGAGCAGGCTGACCTCATGAATAATTAATAAGATGTATAATTTAGACTTCACTCTTCTGATCAAAGCACCAGGGAGTCTGTGGATGGCCTGCAACTGCATTCATGACTACTGATCCATATAGATGTAAGAAGTGCTCTTCCAGTGGGGCTTCTAGAAATTCTCTGTTGTTCCCCTGTCAGTATGTAGGGAGTTTTCCGGAGGGATTTCATAAAATGTGACCAACAGATGCTACCAAAAGTCAGCTGGTGTTAAATACTGCATTCTGAAAAATCTTTCTGTTAAGCAATGGTGGACACAATTTGTGCCGTTGGTCCAGAATTTTTTTTTACTTTCTTTTTATTCAAGTGTAACCCCCCTGCAAATGGGGGTTCCCAAAAGACTTCCAGGAGCTTGCTTGAATGCTCCAAGCCTGAATGGTGTTTGGCGTTTAAGCCATTTATCAGTGAGTGTTTTTAGAACCTCTGGTACTGTCTCTTTAAGAGCTGTCTGCTTGCAGACATAATTAGTTTGTATGGGGGACTGTGTGTTTCTTTGATTGAGTACCACTCAGCTGCTGCTAATTCACCCCATTTTTGCAGTCACTAGGAGTGCAAAGGAACCTGTCTGAAAGATGTAACTGATTGCCAGAAATCATTTACAGTAATAATAAAATTACAGTTTGTCTAACCTGCTTTCTTTGCAGTCAGAACTGTCTGCCTAGTTCCCCATTCTGGTTTTGAACTGCTGAACTGGACCAATCAGTGTGGGGTAAACTAGCTCTAAAATGATGCCTTGACGAATCAGAACTTGGGACTCATAATCTGAGCCAGCCACAAGAGGATTGTATGGGCAGTGACTCTGGGAGATGTAGTTTAGACTGGTGCCTTTTGGACCAACAGCAGCAGTTTCATTGTGAGTGACAGCCAATCCAGTCAAGAACTGGGAGGAACTCAAAGGAAGTGCCCGTTTTGTCTGTTGGGAGTTTCAGTTTGAGATCTGAAAGTGAAGGGAAAGAAACCCTGTGCCCTTCAGTGCACAGTTTCAGTCAAAAACGTGTGCAAGGCCCAGAGTTCCGGCTACAACTTGTGTAACTGCTTGTTAGGACTGAACTGTCCTGTGAAAAGAATCAAAGGATCTCTGAAGAGTAGAAACCAGGCTCACCCTGTAGAAGACTGAAGAAATTGTTGAATTACACTCGGTCTGTCAGGAACTGAATCTGCTGTGTGTTCTCCCGGTATTGTGCAGTAATTGCGCACGGGATACAGATGCAGCCTGCCTGGTATAGTACTTTCTTTATATGGATGTGTGAAGAGGTTTGTGTACCTCAAGTGAGCCCTGCTGACATTGAAGGACCCTATCTTATTTGGAGGTCGTGAGTACTAATTCAGGGTTGCTCCTGTTGAATTGCCACATTAAATCCAAATGGAATTACTGTACTGCTGACTGTTTAATTCTCCTTTCTCTGTGTGAAAGGGCCCCTACCAGCTGCACCACGGTTTGGACTGAGCCACTAGGGCTTGGGTACCCAGGACAGTAACTAGATAGATAGGCCTGTGCACAGAGCCATAGGTAGATTATTAGAGTGATAAGCTAATTAACCTGATTTCCCTGTCCTTGTTATATCCCCTAAATAAATCAGAGCTGCTTGTTTCTAGCAAAGTTATACTGCCTGAGGTATTTGTCTATGTTAAAGTACTGTACTGTGATTGTTGCACTGTATCTCATTTCACAGAGGTCCCAGTGCCGGAACCAGACCTGGGGTAAGTGTATACTGTGAAGGTAATTTGATATATTGTGTGGGCCACTAGTGGGAAGAAAGGGTTGCAGTGTCCCAGAGGGCTGTGACCAAGTTAGTTTAACTATTGCAAACCCTGACCTCTGGGTGGAGGCACCCGCCATTGGATCCAGGCCCTCAACCTGTTAGTGGCAAATCAGGCAGGGGTAGTAGCCCCTGGGATAGCGCCATCTAGGGTTACATCTTGAGGCTCACCGCTGGGATTGTGTGTCCTCTAGTCATATTTACTGAACCACTGTTAAGAAAAAAATGGGTACCCCGACAGAAGTGGCTGTGCACCGGCTGGTGGAGTGGTGTACTGGGAAGGAGATCGACCCCCAAAATGCTATGCTTATCCTGGACATCCCCCTGGGTATCAATACGGACACTGTGCAGGGAGTACTTTCCAAGGTGGAAGGTTTACAAAACCCTGTGGTGGTGGGTCGGCATGCTAATCTGCTCACCCACACTTTCCTGGCCCTAGTAGAGTTTAAGGATCCCATAGATAGCTCCAAAGTGCCACAGACCATTACCCCAGAGGGAGCCCTCACTGCTTGGAGAGTGATAACTAAGGACAGTAAAGACCAGGGGAATCAGCCCCCCACTATCTGAAACTTTTGAGGAGAAATTTGCTGAATGGTTGCTGGGAGGGAAAACTGTGGAGGACTTGAAGAAACTATTCTTTCCACCTGGGGTGCCCTCCCCAACACCCTCTCCTGCTCCAGTGCCCGTAATGGTGGCTGAACCAATGCAGACTCCTATTTCTGCACCTGCCATTAGTCACGACTCTTACGAAAGGTTGAGGATCTTCTCTGGCACCTCCCCACCCCCAAGGGAGGATGACTGGGAGACCTGGATAGACTATGTTGCCCCCAAGTGCTAGAATGGCAATGCCGGAAGGTGAAAAGCTAAAGAGGGTTAGTGAGAGCCTTCGAGGTCCTGCCCGCTACCATCCGTAAGCAACGGGCCAGTAACCCTGAAGCGACTGCACAGGCCTATCTTTGAGGCCTTGGAGAATATGTATGGGAGCCCAGATTCTGATGAGGACCTATGGTGGAGAGTAAGAGATGCACAACAGTACCAAGGGAGTTGTTGTCTGTGTATGTATCTCGGTGGAAAAATTGTTGCAAGAATGCCTCAGAAAAGGTAGTTTGCCAGCGATTGAACTGGACCAACCAGGCTGGACAGGATCCTTAAGTCTGCCCCTTCTCAGAACTGCTGTTGCTTCAGTTACACCTGGCAGATCGACTGGAATCCCCACCCTCCTATGATGAGTTAATGAGAGAAATTCGAGGAGTTGAGAAAAGAGACCTCGGGAGGGACCTGCACCAATAGCTGCGGCTACGACCCGAGTGACTGAGGGTGACCCATCAAGTGAAGTTCAGGGCAGAGGTTGGCAGTCAATGAGTGCTCTGACAAGGAAAAGATATGTCAGCAATGGGGCGAACTGTTGAGAGAGATCCGAATTCAAAACAGTCCTTTTATGAAGGCCACGCCTGCAAGTACGGGCCCTGACCTATATCCGACGGTATTCACAGGGGTGGGGGGCAATTCACCCATGTATCTCCTGCTGATAACAGCTCCGAACTCGATTCCTTGACCATGGAAGTGGAGAAACTGACGAGATGTCTCCAAATGCTTATCACTCCGCAGACAGAGATGGCACCAAGGTTTCCAGTTAGTAATACCCGCCCTGGCTCCCAGTGTGGCGCCCGCCAGCTCAAACTCAGAAAGTATGTTTTGCTATAATTGTGGGAAAGATGGGCACATGAAAGGAATGCCAGTCCCCAAAAGACACTGACAAAGTTGCATATAGGCTACAAGGAGAGCTCGGAGAAGAAATCAGTGGTTAAGAGGTGCACGCACATGATCCCAGTGAGGGACCAAAATGCTAATTCACGTCCTTTTGTGGCAAGGTCAGTTGCTCAGGCCCCACTACTGCCTCTCCAGACTGGTCCAGAATAGTGGGTCCTCCATGGAGACCACTGTAAAGGTGAACGGAGGTCTACAAGAGCTATATTAGACAGTGGCTCCCAAGGACAATTATGTTCCAAGATTGGTATCAGAAGCATTTGTCAGACATACCCTTACAACCATTAGAAGGACTGCATGTATGGGGTTAAGTGAGAAGGCTCACCCCTATTCGGGTATATCCGAATTTATTGTCTTCCCCACCTCCGTGGCTGGAGTGGCCGAACAAGTAGAGACCCTAGCCTTAGTGTGTCCCCCACTGGACTGTATGATGGTGTCCCTTGTTGATTGGAACAAATGCTCATATGTTCGGAAGGCTGGGACAGTTGTGTTATGAAAACAGGGGTCAAAGACTAGTAGAGCTTAAGAGTTCCGCTTTAATTAAGAAGGCCTATGAGGCACAGAGAGATGCTGAAAAACAGAACCAGAGGAACCGGTCGGAATTGTATGGAAGAAGGATCCTGAGTCTCTGATCCTGGCGCCAAATGCCCAGTGTACCTTACAGGAGAGGTCCGTGGTCAGAAAGGATGTTAAGAATAAAATATTAATGTTGGATGCACCAGGCGTGGAAAATTGCCAGAGGGACTGCTGGTCGCCTAGTATTTTGCCTGCTAGAGCCCATGCTTATGCCAGAAGGGTAATGGTCCAAGTTCATAATGTGTCTGAAAGAGACATTCGAGTAAACAGAGGTTGCATCCTGGCTTAATGTGCATTGTGCAGACACTGCAGTGCTACCCAGCAGCAAGAGTTCAAGGAAGAATGACAGAGTAACGCCTGACTTGTTTGATTTCGCAACCCCCGCTGCCAGCTGAATGGAAAGTGAGGATCAGTGAGAAGCTTCGCCAGAGAGACCAGGTGTTTTCTTTAAAGGAATGGGACGAGGATGCGGCAAGGAGTTGAGCACAATATCCGCTGTATGACGAAAGACCATTTCGTGAGAGGTCTCGACGCCTGGCACCTGCTGATATAGAGATGATGGAGACGGCATCTGCAAGAGATGTTAGCGGCTGGTGTAATACAAGAATCCAGAAGCCCTTATGCTTCCCCCATTGTGGTAGTGAGGAAAAGAATGGGACAGTAAGGATGTGCGTGGATTATCGCACCTTAAACCGGCGGACTATCCCTGATCAGTACACAATGCCCGCGATTCAGGATGCTTTGGACTGCCTAACGGGAGCAAGTGGTTCTCTGTGCTGGATCTCCGCAGTGGTACTACTAGATCCTCGATGGCCCAGAGGACCGTGGAGAAGACAGCCCTTATCTGTCCGCTGGCTTCTATGAATTCTGAGGATGCCTCTCAAGGATTTCAGGTGCCCCAGCCACTTTTCAACGATTGATGGAGCGTGCAGTGGGGACATGAACTTACTAGAGTGCCTGGTATACCTAGATGATGTTATTGTGTTTGGCAGCTCACTGGAGGAACATGAGAGCAGATTATTTAAGGTATTGGATCGACTGGAGGACTTTGGCCTTAAACTGTCCATTGATAAGTGTCAATTCTTCAAACATCAGTAAAGTATGTGGGACACATAGTATCCACCGAGGGAATAGAGACCGACCCAAGTAAAGTTGAGGCCTTGACCACTCTGGCCACAGCCCAAAAATCTAAAAAGAACTGCAAAGATTTCTGGGATTCTGTGGTTATTATCGGCGTTTCATCAAGGACTATTCAAGAGTGATCCGCCTTTACTTAACCTTACTCAAGGGTATCCCCCAACCCACAAAAATACCAAAAGTCAGCCCTCAAGACTGAAAGAGGTGTATTTTCATCCGAGTGAAGTATTTGGGGCCCGCTGGACTCTTGATTGTGAGACTGCTTTTCATGAGATCATATATCAACTACCCATGCTCCAGTGCTGGCCTATGCCGATCCAAGAAAACCTTACGTCCTGCACACTGATGCTAGCTTGCAAGGGTTGGGGCTGTGTTGTACCAAGAGCACGAGAATGGCCTGAGACCAGTGGCCTTTGCCAGTAGAAGCCTGACCCCATCCGAAAAGAACTATCCTGTACATAAGTTAGAGTTCCTAGCTTTGAAGTGGGCTATTGTTGACCAATTCCATGAGTACTTGTATGGGCTAAAATACTAGTAAAACTGACAATAATCCTTTGACCTATGTGCAGACCTCAGCGCTAAGTTGGATGCCACTGGCTACAGGTGGCTTTCTGCATTATCTACATATGACTATGCTCTCGAATACGAGCAGGTCTGAACCACATAGATGCTGATGCTCTCTCCGGAGGCCTGTTCCCCAGAATGATTGGGTCCGATTGGCAGAACCTGACATTCGGCACTCTGCCGGAAGTTTGACAGGAGGAACAAATGTCCACGACGCAGTGGACTGCATGGTGGATTGCTTGGGACCCTCTGAGAATTGCATACCTGCTGCTTATTGCCACTTTTCTGCAATAGACATTGGTGCACTGCCTCAGCTGGACAATGACAGTATTCAGGCGGCTCAATCTCACGATCCTATGATCAAATCAGCTTTAGAAGCCTCTATGCAGGGAAAGATGTGTCCAAATTACGCTCCACTGATTTGAGAACTGCACTGTTATACAAAGAAGGTCCTAAGTTGAAACTGATCAATAAACTGTTATATAGAGAAACAGTAGACAGAGGGGGACAAGTAGACAACAACAACTGTGCTGCCCACTGCCTTCGAGACTCAGTATTGAGGTCCTTGTACAACCACATGGGGCACCTTGGTATAGACAGAACACTTGACTTGGTGAGATCCAGATTCTATTGGCCTAAGATGGGGCTGATGTGGAGCAACACATACGAACTTGTAGTCGCTGCTTACAGAGGAAAGCTTTGCCCCAGAGGGCTGCCCCCTTGTTAACATAACCACCAGTGCACCCATGGAGCTGGTCTGTATTGATTTTCTGAGTTTGGAGTCAGATCAAAGAAATATCAGTAATGTGTGTGGTGGTCACTGACCATTTACACGAGATATGCCCAAGCTTCCCCACCAAAGACCAGAAAGCATCCACTGTAGCCAAAGTACTCGTAGAAAACTTTTGTTCACTATGGGGCTCCACAAAGAATCCATTCTGATCAAGGGAGAGACTTTGAGAGTCGCCTGATCAAAGAGATGCTTTCTCTGTGGGAGTGAGAAAGTCCAGAACCACTCCTTACCACCCCCAGGGGACCCACAGCCTGAATGTTTCAACCGTGACTTTGCTAGATATGCTAGGCACCCTGCACCCAAAGGATAAGTGATGGAGCCAACAAATTAGCACCCTGGTACATGCTTATAACTGCACCAAAGTGATGCCACTGGTTCTCCCCTCACCGCCTGATGTTTGGAAGAGAAGCTCTACCACCGTAGATGTGTGTTTTGGGGTCTCTCCTGATGGGGTTCAAGCTGACAACTATTTACAGTATGTGCAAAGTTAAAGGCCCAGCTAACTCATGCGTACTAACTGGCTCAAACCATGGCTGCCAAAAGAAATCTGGCCAACAAAGAAAGGTATGATAAAAGGTGAAAGCACAGGAACTCCAGGAGGAGATCGGGTATTGCTAAGAAATCTGGGACTGCATGGCAAACACAAGATTGCTGACAGATGGCACCATCTCCTCACATTGTAGTGGGCAAACTAGATGATCTGCCAGTGTACAAAGTAAGGCCTGAGAACAATTCAAAAGATGTAAAACAATGCATAGAAATCATTTACTACCCATTGGACAAATCCTGATTGAGTCTGAGCCCCCAGAAGATGCCCCTCTGGACCCGGTGACTAGAGCTGCTGCTAAGAAAAGATCAGGAAGTCTGCACCTACAGAAGCAGAGTTAAAGTGTTCCCCTGCACAAGTCCCAGTTGAGCATGACTGTCAGTCCATATCAGAAGAAAGTGAGAGTGACTTTGAATACTATCCTTCTTACTGAACTGAGTCAATTGTTTCGGGCAATCCCCTAGTCAATACTGGAGACAAAGCTGGGCCTTCTGGACTGTCTATGCCCCCAGCTTCATCCCTGGAGCCAATGCTCCCAGAAAGTGAAGTGCAAAGCATCAGATCAGATGAAATGGAATCATTGTGCATGGTTGAACTGTTTGAGCTTTCAGGGGAGGAAAATGATAGATTGGGGCAGACTGGTGATACACCCGAACAAGAAGAGTATTTTGAGTGCCCTGACAGTCCACTGCCAGTGTCCGAAAAGCTTCCATGCGAGCCAAATGTTGTGGACTCAGAAACTGTAACTCCTGGAGCTGAAAGTGCCCCAAGTTCTAGCCTCTCTACCCCATGGAGACTCGACAAGTGTGGACAATGCTGAAAATGAGGCTCAGAGTGCAGAGACTGTAACAGTTCCCCTAGAAAGACTGGTCGAGCTGTAAGCCTGTGGTGCACCTCAGTTATGATTCCTTGGGAGGCCTGTGGATTTGCCTCTCAATGTTGTCCATAAAGGAGTGTATGTGTCCCCGAGCTCACTGCCCAAACTGAGCATCAGTGCTAACTCCAAGTTACTTGTGTTGTCTTCTATGGTGCCCTTGCCCCATCCAGCCCCAAGGTAACTGATAGGGAAGGTCCCCTCTCTCAGGTTTCATGTACAAGAGGTAATAACTTGAGTTATGGTACAATGTGTGTGTTATACTGTGTAAAGAGGCGATTCTGCAATGTTTCAGAAATGGTTCTTGGTAAAATGATGTATTGACTGATGATTACATGTGTGAGCCTAATGCAAATGTATATGGTTGCAGTTGAAACTTATGGGGGTACTTGCTTGACGCGGACGTCAAGCTTTTCCCAGGCCAGGAAGGGTGTAACCCCCCTGCAAATGGGGGTTCCCAAAAGACTTCCAGGAGCTTGCTTGAATGCTCCAAGCCTGAATGGTGTTTGGCGTTTAAGCCATTTATCAGTGAGTGTTTTTAGAACCTCTGGTACTGTCTCTTTAAGAGCTGTCTGCTTGCAGACATAATTAGTTTGTATGGGGGACTGTGTGTTTCTTTGATTGAGTACCACTCAAGCTGCTGCCAATTCACCCCATTTTTGCAGTCACTAGGAGTGCAAAGGAACCTGTCTGAAAGATGTAACTGATTGCCAGAAATCATTTACAGTAATAATAAAATTACAGTTTGTCTAACCTGCTTTCTTTGCAGTCAGAACTGTCTGCCTAGTTCCCATTCTGGTTTTGAACTGCTGAACTGGACCAATCAGTGTGGGTAAACTAGCTCTAAAATGATGCCTTGGACGAATCAGAACTTGGGACTCATAATCTGAGCCAGCCACAAGAGGATTGTATGGGCAGTGACTCTGGGAGATGTAGTTTAGACTTGGTGCCTTTTGGACCAACAGCAGCAGTCTATTGTGAGTGACAGCCAATCCAGTCAAGAACTGGGAGGAACTCAAAGGAAGTGCCCGGTTTTTGTCTGTTGGGAGTTTCAGTTTGAGATCTGAAAGTGAAGGGAAAGAAACCCTGTGCTCCTTCAGTGCACAGTTTCAGTCAAAAACGTGCAAGGCCCAGAGTTCCGTCTACAACTTGTGTAACTGCTTGTTAGGACTGAATCCATTCTGTGAAAAGAATCAAAGGATCTCTGAAGAGTAGAAACCAGGCTCACCCTGTAGAAGACTGAAGAAATTGTTGAATTACACTGGGTCTGTCAGGAACTGAATCTGCTGTGTGTTCTCCGGGTATTGTGCAGTAATTGCGATCGGGATACGATGCAGCCTGCCTGGTATAGTACTTTCTTTTATATGGATGTGTGAAGAGGTTTGTGTACCTCAAGTGAGCCCTACTGACATTGAAGGACCCTATCTTATTTGGAGGTCGTGAGTACTAATTCAGGGTTGCTCCCTGTTGAATTGCCACATTAAATCCAAATGGAATTACTGTACTGCTGACTGTTTAATTCTCCTTTTCTCTGTGTGAAAGGGCCTCACCAGCTGCCACGGTTTGGACTAGCCACTAGGGCTTGGGTACCAGGGACAGTAACTGATAGGATAGGCCTGCACAGAGCCATAGGTAGATTTTAGAGTGATAAGCTAATTAACCTGATTTCCCTGTCCTTGTTATATCCCCCAATAAATCAGAGCTGCTTGTTTCAGCAAAGTTATACTGCCTGAGGTATTTGTCTATGTTAAAGTACTGTACTGTGATTGTTGCACTGTATCTCATTTCACAGGAGGTCCCAGTGCCGGAACCAGACCTGGGGGTAAGTGTATACTGTGAAGGTAATTCTGATATATTGTGTGTGGGCCACTAGTGGGAAGAAAGGGGGGTTGCAGTGTCCCAGAGGGCTGTGACCAAGTTAGTTTAACTATTGCAAACCCTGACCTCTGGGTGGAGGCACCCGCCATTGGATCCAGGCCCCTCAACCTGTTAGTGGCAAATCAGGCAGGGGTAGTAGCCCCTGGGATAGCGCCATCTAGGGGTTACACAAGTTTTGCATTGCAATTAAAAACTGTACACACATAAAAAAAACGTTGTGCTGAAAAGTTAACATATCATAATATGCCAGTAAAATAGGTGGATAGCAGTATTGTTAAGAGTCCATTTGCTCCACTGATTATTTGGGAGTTCATTTCTTCTAGGATTTCATCTACCGTCAGCCATTTGTGTAAAAAGTACTTCTTCCTGAAAATTAAGTGCAGCAGTAAGTAGTTCTATACATCTGGCTTCTCACAATCTGTTAAGAAAGCAACCCATGGTGGGCAGCAGGGGGTTAAGCCACTTGCTGGTGATGGACTTACGGGCCAGGGCAGTGACAACCAGTGTATATACATGTGTAGGCCTCTCCTTTGTACTCCTTTATGTGTACAGACACCCACAAAAAGGGCATGGAAGGTTTTTGGAACATTAGTAGGAAGGACAAGATTCAAGAAGGCATGTACATCATTCCAGAATTTCCCCAGGTTTAGGCATGCCCAATATATGTGGTACAGTGTGCTTTCCTGACCACAGCCCTTCCAACATCGGTCTGATTTGTTAGCCACACAATGTTTAATGCATGATAGTGTAAGGAAGGATTGCATTAATGACTTCCATTTTAACTCCCTGTACCCTGGAGATGCTTTATTTTACTACCCACCTTGGCTGCCCTGTCCCAGTTTTGTTGTCAATTTCCTCACCAGTTTCCATCTGCCATGCATCTCAGGCATCCCTCAATAGGCATTGTTTTGAGTCCTGGAGCACTGAGTTATATCCTGTTACAGGTCTGAGGATAAATCCCATCCTGTCTGCAATATCAACAAATTCCTGTAAGGGACGGAGGGATCTCAGTATATGTTCCCTTATGTGTGGCTGGATTATAAAATGCTTAATCTGTAGGTATCTAAAAAGAAAACTCTTCTTGTCTGATCCCAAATTCCACCTGATGTTGTTGGAAAGATTTTAGGGAGACTGCAGAAATTCAAAGAAAAAATGAAAACTCCTGCCCTTTTAGAATCAGTTACTGCCCATCGTTTGTTCATTTGAAAAATATACAGATTTTATAAAAAGTGATTCACCTTTTGAAATGAGCCTCCTGCTCATTCAGAATCTGTTATTCACAGCTGAATTTGGTTCTCTGCTTTGCGTTGAGAAAAATGGCTGGCCTCCACATGTAGCAACCCACTCCTTACAGTGGGGGAGGTAGTTCCTACCAATTGTGGCCAGCAGGGTAATGATGCCCAGTCATCAAACTCTATGGGTGAAGCTGGTGGGGGAGGAGATGCAGAGGGTAGATAGATATTGTGCCCTTGTGGGTGCTGGTCAGTTTTTAGGAGGCTACAAGTTCAGTTCAGTTGGGAAGATGGTGCAGGATTGTGCTGGAAGGACTATCACGGTCCAGATGGCCTTGCTGGGAATGCTCCCATGAGTGTAGGTGAAGCTGAGACACCCCATGCAATAGGTGTCAGCTAAAAGGGGCAAATGGCCACTGAGAGCAAGGTGTTTGGGTGTCTGGGTACTCCTGTGTGCCTGCCAGCAGTGGAGTGGTCATGCCCACCAAGTGGCTGGCTATAGGACTCAGGCTAGGGGCACAGGAGAACCCAAGGTATACTCCCACTTGAAAGCATGGGTACTGGCCACTCCTGGTGCCTGAGAGTGACATGAAGTCCAGGACACCTGACTGTGGCAAAGGTGTTGGTGCAGCATTGTTTGAGACCCAGGGAGCTGCCAAGGAAGGATCTCAGACAACCGAGACACATCCTATGCCAGCAGGACTCACAGAGGAGGATTGAAAGATTGACCTACAGTGTCAAAAGTATAGTGTGCCCACGGGGAGGGTGGAGGAACACCAGGGGGTGTCTCCTTAAGGGAATCTCCTGATGGCTTTCAGGTCTGAGGCAGGTTCCTTGAAGAATCTTCATGGTCATCTTGTGAAATGGTGACCCTGGAGACCTGCAGCTTGAGACCATCAAGCACCTGAGAAGCAGGTGCAGCAGGTACCATGCAGTGGCAACAGGAGTCAGGTAGTCTACTCATTCTCCATGAAGAATGTGGGAAGGGGAGTCCCTAAACAGCAGAAAGGGCACCCATGGCCTGCACCATCCAAAAGACACCGAGCCAGGTGGGTTTTTTGCACCTGAGTGTGCAGTGTGGCAGAAGTGGGGGCAATGCCCAGCAACCCCTGCAGGCAAGGAAAGAGTATAGGGGAACTAGAGGTCTGCTGAGGGAAATGCCAACCCTGAGGGAATGCTAGGTGTGACCCGAGAAGTTTGGTGCAAATGGCTACCTGCTAACAGTAACACCAAATACCGCTAGACGTGGGAGTTCCCTGAGCAATGCTCACCCCCTCCAGGGCAGTGATGCAGTCCAGCTGCTCTTCCACCTGAAGTGGGGGGTTGCACATGTATAAAACTGGGCTTCTTGTGAGGCAAACCATACAAATCAAGAGGAAAACCATCTGTATGAATTCATAAACTCATCTTTTTGTAGTTCTGACAGATCAGAAAACAAAGGGCTTGTCTGTATCATTTAATGAAAAAATTCTGTCTTTGAGAAAGGGAAAGAGAAGGGGGGAGGAGCTTGCAGCTAATTGTGAAAGATGTGCTTTACATGTGCTCTACAGTCCACACACTATAAACTTAATTATTTTCAAGTTAAAGTGATCCTATAGAATTATACGAACGTTTCCAGATAGCTCTCACACCCCATACGGATCTAAAGTTATCCATTTTTGGAGGGTAGAAAAGTTAAAAGGGGTAATGTCAAAAGATGGAGGAAAAAAAAGTCACAACTGGCTGCTGGTAGCAGCAGCACACCGGGTCCTGCAATAGACAAGACTGGTGTGGCTGAACTATCGCTTAAGGCCATGTTGCTGGCTATTTTGGGACCTTGATGAGAAAGTGAATGCTATCCACAGTTGAGTCAGTATTGTGGAACCTATGGTAAAATGTTATTTTATTTATTTATTTTAGTCTTTGGTAGCCGGGTAAGGCCCACTAGACACAAGTGCCTGTTTTCAGGGGCGACCTGGGAGCACTGGGCGGTTAAGTGACTTGCTAGTATGCAAGTGGAGGTTGTGAGAATCAAACTCAGATCTGGTCTGCTGGATGTATCAAGCTTGTTCACACCTCATTCCTCTAACCTCTAGGCTATACTGCCAGCCTGTCTGGATGGCTCTTGATTGATTGCAGACCATCACTGGACACTGCTAGCAGATCTCTGACAGCCACCACCAGACTAGTAAAGAGAATAAACTGCTGAAGCTCAGACTTGAACACTTTGAAAATGGTACCAGAGCCAAACATCTGTGAGTGATTAGAGGGGCCTGAGGGAATGGAAAAGTTGGATCCAACTACATTTGCCAACACTCTGCTGCAAGGACTTTTTATAGAACTGGTCAACATCAACATTTATAAAGTCTATCACGTTAACCCACAAGAAAAGCCTAAAAACCCGATGCTGCCTCATACCCTGTTGATAATCACTGGAAGTAGCCACTAGAGAGATTATATCAACAAGCTGCAAAGACTAAAGGTGCATTTTATATATTCACTGACCAGACAATTCACTTATTCCCAGATTTGAGCTTCACGACCAGGGAGAGGAGACGAGGGTTTGATGCTGTTAGGACCAGGCTCCACGAGTTGGGTGCATCATACTCACTACAGCTACAACGTAAACGTTGGCCGTCCTAGGCAGGAAATAATTAGTTGTTTAATGACCCAAGGGATGCTGGAAAATGCCTGGAGAAAAAAACAAGCTGACTTTGCACCACTAGATGAGACTCCAAAATCTGAAGAAGCGGTCTAAATGCTCTGTATTTAGACTTCCATATAAAATGTTACAAGGTTTGGTATCAAAGAGTTCAGGGGATGGGGAAAACAATATTGGATAGTGGTCTGCTCCCTAGTGATGTGCTCTGTGGGTTTATTTTAGCACTCTAAATACATAATTTGCTGCTGTATACTTGTTAATAGGGTCCTTTCAATGCATTTACTCATTGAGTAATGGCGTTGACCATGCAGTTTAGTTTTGCATTGATGGTCTCTACTGCAGAAGTCAAGATGCTCACTTTAGTGTGGATACTTTTAGGGAGACTGGTGGATGGATCTGAACTAATTCTGTGAGTACATGGATGTTTTAAATATTGTTTGTGCTACCCAGAGGGAGAATGAAAATTTACAGACCTGTGAAGAAGTTTGGTGAAACTATGTCAATAAAGACCTCATACAATTAGATCGGTTCCTTCTTCAGTTTAATTCAGCTCTAGCTATTGTTCCGTTTATTTCAGCATGTGGCTGCTTCAAATGCAGGGGGGTAGAAATCTCTCACTGCTGTCGTCTATGCCTAAGTGGGTCAGTTAAAAACGGAGTGCATGTTGGCACTGTCAGTCAGAGTGATCTGCTATTTCTTGTTTACCTGGACACTTTGGGCAATAGCCTAGTATTGTTACAGACATTTTTTAGGTTGGACTCTAAATCTCATTGATGTCCGGGATTTGGCTGCATTAAACTAATCTCTTGAAATTTGCTACAGGATTGCATTGTTTGCAGAGAACAGCTCACCACATGTAACTACAGGTCATGTGTGCTAATATCCTATGGTAATATTTCTAAGCAGAGCTGCTGTAATCAAATTCCTTTCATATGACCATGTACTCATTGTAATTGTATTACCTTTGAAGCTGAATAAAAAACAATGTTAAAAAGGAGAAACAATGTCTTGGACTTATTTTTTATTCAGTTGTGTTTAGATAAAGAACACACAAGTACCAGTCAGACAAGGCTGCTCTGTGCAGCTAAGCATGTGAGTTTCAGGGCTGTTTCTGGCAAGCTGAGACTCCAGATAAATGTATTAACATGCAACTTGCTTCTAACTGGATTTATCTTCCTCATCAATCAGACAAACCTTTATTTATGCCTCCATCCCTGCTGAGCTGGCACTTGCTGTGGACTGCACTCCTTGTGAATTTATTAGCCACACTCTTAATTTAATCAGTGATTTCTGTTTACTAACAGCAAACAACATTATCTGTGCTCATTTCAAATATCATTTTAACCAGACAGTGCTCCAGCAGACAACTCTGTTTTCAACCATTTTCATCCCTTTATTTTTCCAGTCCTGGGATGAGACCAAGTCCTCTGTATGCAGCTCATCCCACCTGCTACCCACCGAGGCAATCATTACATCTAGATAACCCCAGTGGACCGCCTGGATCCAGGGTAATCTCATTCCCTTTACCCAGGGCCCCAGTAGGATGCTGCCTTACTTACTTCCTACCTGTCTGTGGTGGACCAAACAGGTTCAGAAGCACCCTTACATTCACTGTGGACTTTCTGCCCCTTCCACTCCTGAGCATGGACAGGCAAATTCCTACCAGTGGACTGCTGGGGCAATAAGATGAACTTATTTGAGCCTAGTCAGAGAGACAAAATAAGGCATGTGTGTGTGCGACTCTTTATCTGCGTTTTATCTTCTAATTTTTTTCTCTATCCAGCCCCCTCCACTCCTGGGGATGTAAAGGCATGCGCCTGAGCACTACACATCCATCTTTCCTCTAGCTTCCCCTGGCTGCACTGCCATCTATACTTTCTCAGGTAGAAGTCTCATAGTGGGAGCTATGTAATGCCATGCATCCCAGCACAGAAGAGCATTGGCTAGGATGTTCAATCTATTTCCTACTGATGGCCCTTCTGATGGCTCCAGGCTCAGGACTTGTAGCTGGGTCATTACCACCACAGGCAGTGCCCATCACCACTGCACCATCAGGTTAGCCACTCTTCATGTTTTCAAGACTGTCTGCTTGGCTTATGGGACCTAGAGGACAGACACACCTGTAGGACGAGCCCAGTAGTGTGTCTGGCAGTACTCTGCACTACCATTCATGAACCTCAGAATCAGGTCTTGGCCCCAACTCCTGTCCAGACTGGCAAGAGTCTGTAAGCTTGTTGTAGAAGTGGTGTTCCTCAGCTCAAGGTGTGAAGGACATTAAATACTCTCATGCCAGCACCATGTAGAGGAACACAGCAGGCATGGTAGACATAGACGCATGTAGATTGAGTGACATGGGTATGCTCAGCATGTGTGGTGGTGTGGCTTGGCTTTCAGGGGGAAGGGAACAAAACAGAAGAAAAAAGATGCTGTAACAGTATGATGGGGCCACACTGCACCACTCTGAACCCCTGCCATTCAGGCCCAGTACTTAAGTGTATGACTGTAGTTTTCAATTCTCAGTCCCCACCATGGAGAGAAAGCCATGAGATAACAAGATGCTGATGTGGAGGTTGGGACAGCAGCAGCACCTAAATGGAGGGGGCCCAGGAAGGGAGGGGACAAGGTGTGATTAAGAGTGAGGGAAATTATACTAAAAAAAATAGATCAGGTGTGTAATTTGCACCTTAAAGTGATACTCATCAGAGCTCACCATATATGTCAAAGAAACAGACTGATATGAAGGGGGAAACAGCATTTCAGAAATGCTGGCCCTTTTTTCCTTGCGCATTATGGCTCGATCCTAAACACCAATAAATAGCTCATGCTCAGAAATGATTTCTTAGTGATTTCCATAAAACCGTTCTTGCAAACCACTTACTCAACACCTTCTCGGAAACATGGGCAACCTTCACAGAGACTATCAGTAGCGTTCTTATACATGATTAGAAAAATTGAGATACTGTATGGTGCCTGAAGCAGCTGAGGCTCGGCAATTTAATAAAGGTGTCTAGCAGGAGCAGATCCAGGATTTTGTCAAGGGAGAAGCATGTGATGTGGATGACGGAAGATAGTTAAAAAAGACAGTATTAGTGTGAGCAGCAAATCACAAAGAAAAGCGTACCCCTTCCACAAAAGGTGCAGCAGTCTCTGATTCAGTACCACCAACTGCACCTATACCTAATGTTTGTATGTTGTGTATGTCTGTTATTTTCTAATTGTAGGCGTTGCTGGATAGGGCCCAAAGTAAACAAAATAACATGAGTGAGCTGGTACTAGTTCTCTGTGCAAAGTAAATACTTTTGTTGAGAACCCCAATATGTTGTCAAGAAGGATGAAACACTTATTTATTTATTTATGACAATTTTGGATAACACCTTTGAGCAAACAGTACTCTTTTACAAAGGTTCCACATCTTGGACAATGGACAAGAATAGACAAGAACAGGCAGGTAGATAACAGTTAATACAATTACAGTACATGAGCTGCCAGTGGCTTTGTCAAGATAAGACAAAGGAATTAGTAACAGGTAAAACATTACAGAATGCATGAGCTGCCAAAGGCTTTGTTAGGTGATCTAACAAGTGCATGAGAGGGCCAGAGGTAGTTGGTGAGAGGACAAGGTAGTAGGGGACAGGCAAGAACCGAGGGGGTGGAGGATTGAAGGGGCAAGGTAGCTGGTGAAAGAAAGGAGTAGGTGGTGATGGAGAGGAGGGGAGAAGGGATGGGAGATGTAAGTGGGGGTAACAGGATGGGTGGGGGAAGGAGAGAAGAGTTAGTATGGGCAAGGAGGAGAAAGGAGAGAGAAATGAGAACTAGAAGGAAGTTAAGGAGGGATAGGGGAGAAAGGAGAGAGAGAATATAAAAGCTAAGATGTGCAGGGGGTAATAGGTGAGGGGAGGGACAAGAATGTGAGAGGGAATGGAGAGAGGGAGGAGTGAAATCTGGGGGGCCAAGGGAGGAGGCTGAGGTGGCTGACGTGAGATATTGGAAAGAGTTAATAGGGAGAGAGTGGGGTGTGAGGAGAGTGCATAAGTAATGGAGAGGCCAGGAGGGTGAGCAGGAAATTTAAGTGTAGCAGTCACAGTAGGCACTGGCCACCAAGTGCTGTCATAGTTTGTGCTTAAAGAAGCTGAGATTTGGTGCATTGGTGATAAGATGCTACATTGAGTCTGCTATCCAGTATAATCCAGTTCCCCTGTCCTGTGCTTAACACTAGTTTAACTTCTTTAAAAGGGTCAAAACTGGCTGGCGCCAATACTACTTGCTTCTGTGGTAATTATCTATGAGAATGATAAAGGTTTATAGTACCATATATACTTGCATGTTTATCAGCCTCACATAATAAAATGTAGATAAAGATGGGGCTTTGTGGTCCAAATTGGATTGTGACATAAGTTTCTCCAGCCCAAACAGGGTGCCAGCATTGGGCTTTCTGAGGCAAATGGGATGCAAATTGGGTTTGTTACTAAAGTCACATTTTGCAACCCAAAGAGGAATGCAAAAATGGTTAACCATGGTGAAACCATAGATATGTCAACCTCACATATAAGTAGAAGGCCCCATCTTGGGTGCCTGTTTTAAGCAACAAATACTCAACTAACATGTGAGTATATAGTATATGGCATAGTGTATCATTTTATGCTAAATACAGATGGGTGAACTGGTTTCTGTTTGCTAGCCCAGTCTAGATTCAATAAATTTGGTAACAATTTTTGTTTTCTTTCAGTCCTCACACAAACACTGTATTTTAAATAAAAAAAAAGCATGTAGTAAATGAAGTATGAAGATAAAATATATTAGTCCCTGCTTATGAAGGGAGTAGAGACTTGATGACCTGGAGTCCCTTCCGATCATAAATTACTATGTAACTACTGTAGATTATGCTATAATAAAACATACTGTAGTAACATGGGCCCAGATACTCAGACAATAACCTGGCACCGTTTTAACAAATCATGGGAGGATGGGGTGGTACCTGAGGACTGGAGGAGGGCGGATGTGATTCCCCTTCAAAAGATTGGGAGCAAGGCAGAAGCAGGAAACTACAGACCTGTTAGTTTGACCCCAGTGGTAGGGAAAATGATGGAATCACTTCTGAAAGAAAGAACTGTTGAGTACCTAGAGGCCAGCGGGGCACAGGACCCAAGGCAGCATGGATTCACAGTGGGAAAGTCATGTCAGATGAATCTAATAGATTTCTTTGACTGGGTGACCAAAGTAGTAGACCAGGGAGGGGCTGTAGATATGGCCTACTTAGACTTTAGCAAGGCATTTGACATAGTACTACACATAAAATTAATAAACAAGTTAGCCAGCCTGGGAGTGGGACACAGGGTGGTAGCCTGGGTAACAAATTGGCTGAACAACAGGACGCAGAGGGCAATAGTAAACAAAGCACACTCTGGAGAAAGGGGCGTTACTAGTGGGGTACTACAGGGTTCAGTATTAGGACCAGTACTCTTTAATGTCTTTATAGGTGACATTGCAGAGGGGTTGGAAGGAAAAGTATGCCTCATTGCAGATGACACAAAGTTCTGCAACTGGGGGAGGTTATACACAAGAGAGGGGTGGAAAGGATGAGAAGGGGCTTGGCAAGGTTGGAGGAATGGTCAAAAATACGGCAGCCTAGATTCAATGTAAAGAAGTGCAAAGTAATGCACCTGGGAAACAAAAACCAGGGAAGAGTACACAATGGGGGGAGGAAAGGTACTAACAACAACAAAAATGGCAAGGGACCTGGGGGTAATCATAGCAGATGACCTTAAGGTAGGCAAGCAATGTGAGAAGGCAGTAAGGAGGGCTGCAGGGATACTGGGATGCATAAGGAGAAGCATCACCAGTAGAAAACTGGAAGTGGTATACCTCTGTACAAACAGTTGGTGAGACCCCATTTGGAGTACTGTGTGTAGTTATGGAGACCCCATCTCCGCAAGGACATAGACAGGATGGAGTCAGTCCAGAGGAAGACAACTAAAATGGTGCAGAGTCTGCACCAGAAGCCATACAAAGACAGACTAAAAGAGCTTAACATGTATACCCTTTAGGAAAGGAGGGAGAAGGGGGACATGATAAAAACTTTGAAGTCCCAGAGGGTAGCATCTTTAAGAAAAAGAGATGTACATGAACAAAGGGGCATAATTTGAAGATAGAGGGGCGGACGGCTCAGGGGTAATGTGAGGAAGTATTTTTTCATGGAGAGGGTGATGGATTCATAGAACAGTCTTCTTGAGGAGGTTGTAGGGTCAAAAACAGTGGGGTAATTCAAAAATGCATGGGACATACATAAGGCAATTATAGTAGGGGGGTAGGAGGAAGTAGGCCATTGGTTAACTAGGAGCTGCAGCTTATCGAATAGGTAGGAAAATGAGCAGACTAGGTGGGCCAAGTGGTCCTTATCTGCCGTCAAAGTCTATGTTTGTATGTTTCTATGGCACTTATGAGAATAACGTTGCACTTATTGTATACAGCAATGCCAACAGCTTAATAGCACAGACGCTACTATAGTCAACTATACACATAGCCCATCACTAGATGGTTAGTGCATTCATGCTAAATATTTAGTTAGTTAGTTAGTTTTTGTTTACCAGGTAGGGTGCACCAAACATTTGCCTATTTTCAGGCATGACTTGTGAAAGTACATATACCACTGCTCCCACGTAAATGAAGTGAAACTCTTGCATACAGGATGCCATAATATATTGAAATGGTTTTGGAAGCACTGAAAGACTGCTGTAGGAGGCAGTATAGCACTGTGGTTTAGGGCATTGAGCTGTAAAACTGGAGACCTGGGTTTGAATCCCACAGCCCTCACTTGCATACAGTGTGACCCTGAGCAAGTCACTTAACTTCCTTGTGATCCCAAGTTGCACCTGGAAACAAGCTTCGGCTTAGTGTGCCTTTCCTGGTTAAAACAATTTCCTCTTTCTCTTTCCCTAATTAATGGTTCTAAAATCCCACTTCTAACAATGAGCACAATGGTGCATGATCCGCCCTCCAAGCAGCCCCGGTGGCATGTGTAAAAAAACAAAATGCCACATGCCTCACACAAGTTTTGTATCAATATGCACAGCTGTATATTGATCGATGTAGGACTTCTGGTTTGAGAATAAACTATGTCTGCATAATGCTGTACTGTGCATGTGGGCAGACTTAGTTTGTTTTCAACAAAATATTTCTTTTACTTATAACTTGGGCAAATTCCAAGTTTTTGTCATCAAACTTGAGTGGATGCCTTCAGAACAACCCTTCCCCAGGGTCACATTACTAGTGACATGTAACTCACACACAAAATGTCAAACACCCTTTTTGGATGGGAGTTATGTATCACCACTAATGTGGTCATTTGAGGAGAGGGGTGGTTTAAAAGCTCACCCAAAATTGGTGACAAAAAGTTGGAGTTTGCCAAGGTTATAAGTAAATGGAATATGTTGCTGAAAACAAACTACTATGCAGCAAAGCTTTTTTTAAGTTTTATTTTACAATTTTTAGCCAGCAAAGGCACACACACTTGATGGGGGGGCAATAAACCACTTATATTCTAGTTGCAATTTACCACCAATTCTATTTCAGTATTTCCAGTGGGTTACCCCAACGTTTCACCCTTATTTCCAAGTCGTCTTCAGGAGTCTGTGTGCCAAAAGTATTGTTTCCTCATTTTACATACACTCTGTTCATTGCTCTTACAATACTGTTTTTATCTGTCTGCATTCTTGCTCATTGAATAAAAGGGACTGATGCTACTCTGGCACAGAAATCACATGCTGTGCCACTCTGGCTTATTTGACATCTTCTTTGTTTAGCAGTTGCAGTTCTATAGAAT
This sequence comes from Neoceratodus forsteri, assembly GCA_016271365.2. NCBI lineage: Eukaryota > Metazoa > Chordata > Ceratodontiformes > Ceratodontidae > Neoceratodus > Neoceratodus forsteri. Next base: position 1,036,851,019 of record CM057450.1, on the reverse strand, counting down.
GTAAATAGCGACTTTATGCAACTGTTTTGATATTATCAGTGCTTCAAAGTTTCTGCAGTTTTAGACCTGCATTTTTAAAAGAATCAAACCCCCATCTAAGGCATTTCATCATACATTGCATAATATACCTGAAGAAGAGGCAGTACTTTAGGCCTCAAAAGCTTGTCTTTAACTTTTCATTAACCAAATAAAGGTATTACTTTTATCCAGCAAAAACATTCTCTTTGTGTTTCTCTCCTGCTTTTGGTTTTTAGTCCTGAGGATGCACTGCATGTGAAACTGGTCGAGGCTGTCTGTCCAGGGCTTAGGGCGGTCTGTTGCCTTTTTAATTTTGTTTAATAAAGATATGTAAAATGTAAATAAGAATATTAGCATACCAGTCAGATCTACTTTTCTAGGTAGCTGCTATGCTGTGTACCATTAGTTTTTTTTATTTTCTTGATCCTCACCCTGCTAGGTCTACAATGCTATGCCTACGCCAAATGCAGCAACCATCTTTTTTTCTTGAGAAAAAAACTAAATTAAAACATTTATAAAATACTCAGATTTTGGCTGAAACAGAAAATGTTTTCACCAAATAAAATTGGAAGATGCCTGGAATCTTTTATTGTGGGAAAAAAGGTAGGGTCAACTTTTTTGCCCAGGTTTGTTTCACTGCTGCTTTAATATATAATCCACAACCTGGAGGAGACAGTGATTCTCTTGGTCAGCAGAAATTCATCCAGGCTTATCTTGAAGACCTGTACTCTTCATGTTCATTGCCTTTCTGCTAGTAGGCTGTTTTATAGGCTCACAACCTTCTAGGAGAAGTAGTGATAATGTCACCCCTAAATTGACAACCTCTGAGCTTCAGGGCATGTCCCTGTATCCTGCTGGAGCACACCTGATCAAACATGTCTGTCTGTTCCACCTGTTGATATCCTTCAGTATGTAGAAGACTGTGATCTTGTCCTACCTTTGCTCTTCTCATTTAGGGCAAACATGTTAAGGGCCTCCATTATCTCCTCATAGCTTTTTGTCCACCATACCCTTGATTAGTTTGGTAGCCCTGCACACCACCCTCTTGACTGCCTCAATGTCCTTTATATATTGGGAGGCCCAGAACTGCGTGCAATATTCCAGATGGGGCCTGACAAGGACCTTATAAAGAGGCAAAATTACTTCCAGTGCTATGCTAACCACTCTCTTTTTGATGTCTCCAACATTCTTCCAGCAGTCTTGACAGCATATGTGCACTGATTGTCATGCTTTAGCCCCCTGTCTACTATCACCCCCAGGTCCTTTTCCTCCTCCACTGCAGAAGGTGGAGTCACACAATGTGTGTAGGTCCTATCTCTGTACTTCCTCCCTAAGTGTAGTGCCTTCTGTTTAGTTATGTTGAATCTGAGGGCTCAGTCCACAAAGAGCTCAGGAGGCCCTCGACATTGGCAACCACATAGGTGTGCACAGTGAGGCTGTGGGTGTACACAGGTCCCACTACCCACATGTGGTGACCTCTGAACATCCACAGTTCTTGATACAACCCCCCCACCCATGCATAGAACTTCTCCGACTGGTGTCACTGCACAGATAGCTGAATTGGGGTGCAGGCTTGGGGTAATGTTCGCTCTCTGCATTATCCAAAACACTTTTTCCATGGCACAGAGCATGGCAGCTTTATGTCTAGGGAGACTCAACAATACCGCTTAGGCACCCCACATGCAAGGCCCACCTTGGCTCCCTAGAGTCTCTTGAGTCTATTCTGCCCAGTGTGTGTTGTACCAAGCCTTACAAAGCTGGCATTGAGGGCTGCGAGTAGTAAATATCTGAAAATACAAGGACCTTTAGAACAAGAATACCGCAGCTCTTGGAAAACAACAAGACTACCCTCTCACAGTTAAGAACTGGTGCTGAACCTAACATAATCCATACAACAATGCACTACAGCAACACTCACAAAGCAATACAAAAGTATATACTCACAAAAAGGAGCAGTATCAAAGCCAACCAAAATTTATTTTGCACCAGGAGAAACAGCACTAAGCCCCGGAGCTTTGTGTCATTAGCATGACGCTTCACCCCCTGACAAAGCGTCATGCTAATGGGTGTCAGCGTGACTCAGTTGGTAGCACATCTGCCTCTGGACCAGAAGGTTGTGGGTTCTTGTCCCACACCGAGATTGGACTTGTACCTAAAATGCTGGCATCCGAGTGCAATATTAGGGGGTGCTGTACTGCTGGGGTGTGCCATCCTTCGGATGAGATGTTAATCCGAGGTCACTTCTACCGATCCTGGTGCTCTCCTGGTGGGTGTCCAGGTGGAAGTAAGAAACCAGGGCACTCTTCGCAAAGAGTAGGGGACATTCCCAGTGTCCTGGCCAACATTCCCCTTCCCTTAAACTGGATCATGCAATTGTCGAGGCTGTGTGTGGGTGTTGATGTGCGATATGGCCACCACTACACATTCAGTCACTTCACTACCAGTCTAGCATTGCTTGTAAAGCACTTTGGGATATACTGTGTATGAAAAGCACTATATAAATGCTGATTCTTCTTCTTCTTCTTCTTCTTCTTCTTCTAATGACACAAAGTGCTGGAGCTTAGCGCCGTTCTTTTAGGTGTGAAATAAATTTTGGTTGACTTTGACACGACTCCCTTTTGTGAGTATACACTTTTTTACTTCTTTATGAGTGCTGCCATAGTGCTTTGTTGCACTTCTTGGAGGACTGCCATAGCCCACTCACATGCCAAAATGGGCAACTGATTGGATGCTTGTTGTCTGACACTCCTCAATACACCAATGACCCCTACACAGTCCATGATATGTGCAGACTGGAGAGGCCACGGGATGTGGATACTGGAAAAACTGGCAGCATCTGCAGGTATGAAGGGTACGCACCTGAGCCCTCTTTGCATATCGGAACCTAAGACTCCAGGCATCTGACCAGTCACCCAGCTTCTTCAGGTCCTCCAGAAGTGTCTCCATCTTCAAGGGAGTCTACAACCCTAGGTAGATTAGTGTCATCACTGAACTTAGGCAGCCTGCTGGAGACTCCAGCTTTCAGACTGTTAATGAAAAGGTTGAGCAGCAGTGGTCCAGGCACCAGTTTCTGATGGACACCACTGAGCACATGCTACACTCAGAGTAGTCTTCATCAACCACAATCTTCTGCTTCCTGCCCCCAGCCAATTAGCAATCTACCTTGTAATTACCTTATGTATAGCAAACAAACAATTCTGGTACAATAGCTGTGTGTGGGGATCAGTGACAAAACCTTTCTGATCAGGCAGAATTTTTTTTAACAGAGCAAAGTCTATATAAGCTGCCAACACTCTAGAGATAGCTTTCTAAGTAACTTCTCTCCTAGTGTACTGGACCCACACTTCACTCGTGAGAGTCCTTGGAGCAGAAGACGTGGCTCCACCTCTGGCTGGAGTGGAACTCAACTTGCTCGCAGAACAAAGCCTCTTTCTAACATAGAACCATTTAAAGGAGTTACACATAAACATACTAGGGAATGACTTTGAACTGTGATTGTGAATATAAAAGGTAAACACCTTTAACAGGTGTAAACCCTGTCTATAAACCCTGTCTATAGGCTGCGGTTCTGCCTCACCCCTGAGGCGAGGCACCAGGCGGTTACAGGCACCATCTACCCATCCTGGACTATGGGAACGTGGTTTATGGTGCCGCCTCTGAGACCAGCCTGCACAGAGTTCATATCACCCTAAATAAAGCCTGTAGATTTGTGCTAGATGCTGATTGCCTTACGCATAATTGCAATCTGTACATCAGGACAAAATAGCTTCCTCTTATGGATCAGATTAAACTCCACTCCTGCCATCTCCTCTCACAGCTGCCGCATTAGGTTTAGACAACTTATCACTACGGTGGTTCTTGGATTATCTATCCAACCGGTCACAATTCCTCAAATGGAAAGGGGCTTTCCAACCAATGACCCATCAATGAAGGGGTCTCGCAAGGCTCAATACTGGGACCACTATTATTCTCACTCTGTGTCAATGAGTTGACGAATAACTGCACGGAAGCTAAACTGTTGCTCTATATGGATGATGCAGTCATTTACCACAACTCACATTATATCAATAAATTGAATTCTATGCTCTCAGAAGACTTGCTTATGCTGGAGAGCTGGTTACTCAACAACAAATTGGTCCTCAATAGGAAAAAAACAAAAGCCATGCTCTTCATCCCAAAAAGTCTTGGCCCACTAAGACAAAACTTACTACAAGCCCCCTTCTCAGATGGCACCCCGATTGAGGTTCTCAACTCAATGAAGTACTTGTGAATCCTCCTAGACCAAGATATCTCTTTTAAGGTCCATGTAGACAACCTAAGACCCTGCCCCCAAAAAATGGAGCTGCTCTACAGCCTAAGCCCTTACCTCACTAACGAGTTTCGGCTAAAAATTGCCAACTGTACCCTCCTGCCCACTCTACTCTATGGCTCTCCTGTTCTGCACACAGCAGGGCAAACTCAACTCCTAATATCATGCAATTGGGTGGTTTGCTGCTAGTGCACCCCCATATGAGCATCACAGTCTAGTGCTCCAAACCCCTAACTGGCTATCACTCAACAGAAGAATGAAATGCTCTCCCTTATCTCTTAGCCTTTAAATGCAAGAGCAAGGAAGCCCCCCCAAGTCTCAAAGACCTGCTAATGACCAAGCCAGACAAAGGCTCTCTTTGGTCATCAAACTGACCCCTCCTCAACACCCCCCCATACAAGGACCCAAACAGGGTCAAGGTCCTTCACTGTAGCATTCCAAACCATCTGGAATGCCCTACCTGGCAAGGTACAAGAAAGTTCCTCCCCAGTGGTCTTGAAAAAAGGCACACTTATTAGAACTGGGCTCCTGTAACTGCTACTGCTGAAAGGTCCTCTTATGTCAATTACTTGTGACCCCCAGATGTACCTCCTTCATGCAGCTAACTAGAAAGACTAGAAAGAATCAAGGGTCCATTAGACCACCAAAATTGTCTTAGATACCAGAGAAACTAGAACCGTTTTGACTATCATGGTACCACAGTTTTTTGTCTATCTTTTCAAAAGTCCTGTTTAGTATGTATGTGTACCATATTGTAACCCTGTAACTAATCTTATGCGTTGTACGATTGCAAGTTCTGCCGTCATGCTTATTGTAACCTGACACCTTTTGTATATCTCTGTTATTAATCCTGGTCGTCCCTGAAAAAGGGCCTCCTGAGGTCCAGTGGGTTTACCCATTCAAAAAATTTAAATAAGTAAATAAATAACACACTTAGCCTGTCTCTCTGCCTGCCTTCATCTGTATAAGAATAGGTATTATGAGGCAGGCTGGCTCCAGTAAAGCAGAAAGCTGGTTCTCATCAGATTTGTTACATATATCATGTGCCTATAATGAAACCACCAATACATTACAACAACTTCAACGAAAAACATTCATATGAACAGAGGGAACCTGCATAACACAAAGATGTGAATTAAATAAAAATTGTAATGTGTACCCATAACTTAACAGGGGCTTATTGGACTTAGGAAGGCTTTGCTCCAACCTCCAGATACATGGTGTTTCATTTTATTTTCAAGTCTCTGGGCTCAGCTTGTCTTGCTGACCTAGATAAGCAGTTTATAAACTTCTTTGTAATGCCCCTGGGCTCAAGCCTCATTGCTGGCCCAGGGAGAAACCCTCACTTGTTAGTAAATTGTTTCCTTTGGGTTATTTTTCCCTCGTCCCCTTCAAAATGGTTGGTGCAGTGCAGCTTTAGATTCCAAATTCAGATTTCAAATTCAGCTTCAAGATTCCCAGGCTTTTCTTGCTGGCTACACACTACAGTCAGTGCTGGCGATCACTGTGAGGAAGCTGTTACCTGAACTGCTTTGAGGAGCAGAGTGCTTTCATGTATTCCTTCCCCAAGCCAGCTGCTCAAAGCAAGAAGTATGAGCACTGGCAACTGTGGCAAGGAGAGAGAGACAGAGAGAGATATAGTGTGGTTATGGCACAGCAAGTCAGCATGAGTGGTTGATTCAGATTCAACAGAAACCTTCAAAAGAAATGTGGACAAATATATGACTGTGGGATTTCTGTATGGTTACACCATTGAGGAGTGGGAGATGGTAATAATGGACATTTATGCTTCCTTTCATCTTAAAATCCTAGTATAGGTACTTAGACAACAGAACTTGAATAAATGGAGTACGCCAAAAACTCAATTCAGTTGCCCATCAGAGGAAAAGAAGCAGCGACAGCCTGAAAAGGAGAAATGCAAAATTAACTAAGAAATTTCACCAGGCCCCATCCATTAAATCTGCACCAGATATTTGCCAAAAAGAAGGCCCAGGACTGGAACATCCTTGCCGGCCCTCTCTACCTCTTGGGCTTACAGCTGCACTGTCAACCCCGCAACCGTAGATGGTATGTGAACTTTTGGTTCACTTGTCCTAGAGTACCTGCAGTCCTTGCACATCTTGTGCCTGCAGGTGCATGGGCTGGCAGTTGGAGCGATGCTTCACATCATGGACAAAATCCATGCAGTATATGCAGGCATTGTGTCTGTCGGTCATGGACATTGGGAACCTGCACGCCATGCACCTCTTGAAAAGTGACTTCTTCTTCTGTTCCATGGGGAATTCAATGACGCAGCAGGAAGCAAACCGAGAGGTGGCAAAAATCAGTAAAAAACTGAAGCAAATTTATAAAGAAATTGTTGAAAAAGCCTGACAAACTTACAGATTCCTTATTCATTAGCAGGGGCTGTGGAGAAGAACTGCTCTTTCCAGCAGAAAAAAAGATATGAGTGCAGTGGGGGGGAAGAGCCCGTGGTTGGGTGGTGGGAGGAGTTAAGTTTAAAGACTATATGTGATTGGGCACACTAAGTGGAAGACTACCTAGATGTTGATAGTGAACTGCATCTAGGTAGCTAGAAATAAAGATTATGCCTTTGTGCACTGAATAACAAGGTGCATGATGTATTCAGATTAGGCTATAGATAGAAAAACGTTAAACTAACAAATATTAAAATAGGTTTACAGTACTAACAGAGACAAGAAGGAATACAGTGGTAGCACAGCGCATCCATTACAAAGTCCTGCTATTGTGCTGTCATATATTCTTATTTTTGTTGTTATTATGTTAATGAAAATATCAAAGCTACAGAAATTCAGAATACACATAAGGAGCCAGAAGAACTGTGGGTCACCCTGGAAACAGGAAATGGGACAGCCATAAGAACTGGGGTTGTCTACAGGCCCCCAGACCAGAGGGAGGACATAGACACATTACTGTTAGAAGATATACAAAACATGACACCTAAAGGGGAGGTTCTGATAATGGGAGACTTCAACATGCCAGATACAGATTGGTCAATACTAGCAGGAACATCTGCAGAACTAGACTCATAGTGGATTCCTGGGGAGGGCCTCAAACAACTGGTACAGCAACCCACAAGAGACAGGGCTATCCTAGATCTAGTACTGACTAACAAAGAAGGGATCACAGATCTCCAGGTAGAAGGTCACTTGGGGCCAGTGACCATCACATGGTATGGTTCAATTTGGCTACTACATCTAAATCATCCCATTCCAAGGCAAAATATGGGACTTCAGAGGAGCTGACTTGATAAGATGGCCAACAGAGTTAAGCTAGCCCTGGCAAAAAGAAACACAGGTGAGGAGGTACAGGCAAAGTGGGCAAGCATTAAGGATACAATACTTGAAGCAACATCCCATTGTGTTAGACAGAAAAGGAAGTGCAAAAGAAGAAGGAAACCACTTTGGTTCTCAAATACAGTAGCAGAAAAGGTCAGAGCCAAAAGGCTGGCCTTAGAAAATATAAGGGAACACAGCGGGATGAAGATAGGAGGCATACCAAACTGCCCTAAGGGAAGCAGGTAAGGCAGTAAGGCAGGCAAAGTCCCAAACTGAGGAAACACTAGCAACGTAACAGTAAAAGAAGGTGACAAGACTTTCTATAGATACATTAGTGAAAGGAGAAAGTCCAGAGGGGTATTACTAAGCAATGAGAAAAGGTAGCATGTGAGGAGGAGGACCCTATAAAGGCATCTATCCTAAATAGATACTTTTGCTCAGTATTTACTGAAGAGAAGGTGAGGCAGGCCCACAGCTCAACATCATGGACACAGGGGAGGAGGTGAGCACTACTCCCTTCCACAAAGAAAGGGTCCTACAAGAGCTTGCTAAGCTCAGGTGGATAAGGCAATGGGACCTGATGGCATACATCCCAGGGTACTTTAAGGAGCTAAAGGAGGAACCAGCAGAGCCATTAGCAGAATTGTTTAGTGAATCTCTGAGCACAGGAGAGGTCCCAGAAGACTGGAGAAGGCTCATGTGATCCCACCCACAAGAGTGGTAGCAGGAGGAGGCGGGAACACAGACCGCCAGTCTTTACCTCAGTAGTGGGCAAGATTATGGAGACACTCCTTAAGGAAAGGATAGTGCAACACCTGGAACCATAGGGCACAGGATCCAAGACAGCATGGGTTTACAAAGGAAGGTCCTGTCAAACTAATCTCATAGATTTCTTTGACTGGGTAACCAGAGTGGTGGACAAGGGGAGCAGTTGATGTCGCCTACCTTGACTTCAGCAAAGCTTTTGACACTGTTCCACATAGAAGATTGATAAATAAGCTAGGTAGGCTCGGGTGGGTCGAAGTTGGTCAACTGGGTGGCAAACTGGTTGACTGGCAGAAAACAGAGAGTGGTGGTAAATGGTATACAGTCAGAAGAGATGCAAGTCACAAGTGGGTACCTCAGGGATCAGTCCTTGGGCCAGTCCTATTCAACATCTTCATTAGTGACCCTGCAGATGGACTAGAGGTAAGGCTTGTCTGTTTGCAGATGACACCAAGATCTGCAACAGAGTAGATGATCCAGATGGGGTGGGCAGAATGAGAAGAGATCTGGATAAACTAGCAGAATGGTCAGAAGAGTGGCAACTGGGATTTAATGCAAAGAAGTGCAAAATCATGCACATAGGGAAGAGAAACCCTGAAGCCACTTATAGGCTGGGAGGAGTTGCTAGCAGTCACAAAGGAAGAAAGAGACTTGGGCATCATCATCACTGATGACCTAAAATCATCCAAGCAGACCCTCAGCAGTAGGTAAGGCTAGGGGGTGTTAGGTGTATTAGTAGGGGTATCACAAGTCGTAAGAGGGAGGTAATAATCCTCTGTACAAGACATTGGTTAGGCCCCATCTGGAGTACTGCGTGCAGTATTGGAGGCCACACCTTCACAAGGACATTAACCAAATTGAGGCAGTCCAGAGAAGGCAACCAAAATGGTGCAGGGACTGCATCAGAAGACATATGAGGACAGATTAGCGGAGCTCAATATGTATACCCTTGAGCAAAGGAGGAGAGAGGTGATATGATCGAGACATTTAAACACTTTGGGACATAAACAAGGTGAAGGAGTCTAACATGTTTAATATAAAAGAAAATAGCAGGACAAGAGGACACAGCATGAGATTAGAGGGAGGCCGATTAGAGGGAATGTGAGGAAATCATTTTCACAGAAAGGTGGTAGATGCATGGAATGGTTCCACAAGAAGTGGTGGCTATGAATACAGTGCAGGGCTTCAAACAGGCATGGGATAGGCATAAGGGAGCAATACAAATGACTATGAATAGATAGGTCACTGACAGAGCAAAGGCAGATGGCACATTTATAAGGTAGAAAAAGAAATGGGCAGACTGGATGGGCCTTGCGGTCCTTATCTGCTGTCAACTTCTATGTTTCTATGTTTCTATATTACAAAAAGTGTGAAAGGCACTACACAGAGTGTATTTAAGTTGCAGGCATTGTGAAGCCTCTATTGACACTAATAGTTGACTGCTCTGCAATTACCTGACAAGCCAACAAGGACTTACGCCTTCTACCTCCTCCTCACCTTTTGGGTGACAGCATACGCCACAGCCAGTGAGCAGCTGCCGCTTCCTCTGGTAATGCCAGATGACATTCATGGCCACCACTGCCCTGATGCTGCCCATGAGGTGCCTCAGGGGTGCCATGTGGTAGCAATGGAATGCTGAAACATACTAGGTTGTTACACCTTAACTGCCAAAAGTTGCTAATTACCACCCACTGATATACCCTCATTAGCTTGGCTCGTAATACTACTTAATAATGGGCACAAACACTGACAGTATCCCTTTATTCTATGTGCTTATGCAACTTGGTGTGATGTATGCTTGTGCAACTTAGATACATTGTGGCTGCTCACCTCTCTAACTGTGGGATATACCACCCTGTAGGGGTACGATGGCAAGGAACCCTAGAGGAGGGTTCCACCCCTATAGGTGCCACAGGAATGATTCCTTTGGCTAAAGGTAACTTAGTAAGGAGCCCAATGGGAAAGAGAGATGAGCCACAGGAGGAGATGGGGAGGATAGTGGGGCAAGGAAGAAAACTATCCTGGATCAGCCAGAAGGAGTGGCCTTTTAAGGCCCGATTGGGGGAGTGGTTATTGCTCTGCCCATTGAACCACGGCAAGCCTTGCAATTCAATGTGCTAATGCAACTTGGTATGATGTATGCATGTGCGACTTAGATAAACTGTGGCTGTTCGCCTCTCTATCCGTGGGATAAACCACCCTGTAGGAGTATGATGGCAAGGAACCCTACAGAAGGGTTCCACCTCATAGGTGCCACAGGAATGATTACCTTGGCTAAAGGTAGCTTAGGAAGGAGCCCAAAAAGAATACTCCAAAGGGTGTCGAGCATCGAAGAAGGCAAGGAATCAAAATGATATTGAGGATGAGAATGGAGGTCGATAGATGCAGATGGGTAGAACAGGAGATGAACTGGAGACAATGAGAAATATTTAGTGGAATGGAAGCTGACATGATGCAGAAGGACGGGACTTCCTAAGAAGAGAGGGAACAGCTGGGGCCACCATCCAACCCCATCCAACAGCGGAACCTAACTATGAAACCTAGGAAAGCACTAACCCTATCTAATATTATGATCATCAGCACAGAGAAGAGGAAAAAAAACCCTTTGAGGAGGAAACCTCTGGGGATCCAAGGCCTAGGTCACCTTCCCTCTAGGCTGAAGCACATTTTGGTTAGTGATGGCTCAGCTACTGCAAATTAGAGTCGGGATCGAAGGAAGAGGAAAAGATTCCAATCTGGAGGAAGTTCTTGCTCTGTCCTTCTAATGGGAATGCTTTTGAGGGTTGCGAGCAATGTCTCTGCAACTGGACACCCAAAAGCAAAGGAGGAGAGAGATGACTGCTGAGGCACTCAGCTAGCCTACATGAACCTGCGAAACAGACCAGGTGAACCAAAGGCAGTCAGATGGAGAATAGCATAGAGGGTGCCTCTGAACCCGATCGCACAGCTAAAGGGGGCTCTGCTGATGAAAGCCCCACCCCTCACAGCTGGAAGTCATAAATTCTGCATCCAGAGGTGTTGCCGAAATGAGGGACAACTGAAGGTCCACCTGGAGCGAAGACATTCTCACTATGAGCCAGGGAAAGGACCCCGCTCTGAGCTTTGCATGCTCTAGATGCAGACTTCATGGGTGCAGAGTGAGACCATCAGCTACAGGCTAGCCCTGAGTCATGGAGCAATGGAAATGGAAGGCACATCTCCGAGTGGAGACTAGATCGAGTTGAGGTAGCATGAGACCTATATGAGGGGTATGCTCGGATAGTCGATGGGAATGAGTAGACCTACAGAGAGGTCAGGTTGAGTGAAGGAGACCCCAACTTGGGTCTTGAAGAGGCTGATTAAGATCAGTAACCACAAGAGTGCATGCCAACCGGTCCATTGAGAAGTCAAACTAGGAGTGGGTCGAACTGCGTGAATGTAGAAACAAGAACAGCTGGTAAAGCCTGCAGCTGATGGCTGAGGCACAAGTACCAGGAATAAGGCTAGACAAAATGGTAGGTAGGAGGGGCTGCTGATGGAGAGAATGCCTTGAAGGCCAGTATGGAGCAGCAGTAGAAGATGGGGTGAGGCAACGCAGATTAATAGGATGGAAAGAGAAAGCTGCTCCCACTGCCTGGTGCCACAGTGCCCACTGCAACAGCAGAGTCTCCCGCCATTGGAAAAAACAGTGCAGCCACAAACCAGGCACCCTGATGCTGAGCAGCTATTGAACAAGGGAGAAAAATTAAATGAGGAAAACTGGCAGCTGTAGTTGGGTTCACCGGAGGGCTGACAAAAACAGCAGGAAATAACCAGAAGCGAGCCAGCAGCTGAAGCTGGGCTGACGAGTAGGGGAGTTATATACATAGCTGGGAATAGTGAGAATGAGTAGGGCTGGAAACCACAAAAGAGAAGAGAGATCCTGAGAGAGAAACTCGAGCAACAAGGTAAACAGCCATAGGAGGCAGCGAGTGGCAGTAGGCGTGGTAGGCAGAGGGATGAGGTGAAGTCAGGGTCGATGGTGAGAAAGCAGGAGAAGGCAGATAAGAGGTAAGAGGAGAAGGAAAGAATAGACGAGGATGGATTAACAGAGACATACCTTCCAACCTCATATCATTAAAAAATCATAGCACTGGCCTCCAAAAGCACAGCAAAGGCCAGAAGGTGTAGCACTTTCTAATTTAAACAATAAGATGCCTAAAATAACGGGGCCAATATAGGTAGATAAGAAATGTCTCAGTCATTGAAATTCAGTGAGTTGATAGTTTGTGGGACCAGAAATGTCCTAGAAGTATTAAGAACATTGGTAAACCCATGTGAGCAGGGGTAAGCCAGGTCAGCGATGAGCGGCACAGAAGCACCCAAGACAGGAACACAGGACGGCTGCCTGAATGAGGAACAGCTGTGGAAGAGGGAGATGAACAGCTGTGGATGATCAGAAGGAGCAGATCTGGCCATAGACAGGGAAGAGAAGGAGAGAAGGAGAGAGCAGTGAGGAAGAAGCCAGGCATGGAGGGTGGCATCACACCCGAAGCACCCTGCGAAGTGAGGGGAAGGAGGAACAGGCAGCCGGGAGACTCAGAGGTGGAAAATGAGAACCAGAGGAACATCACGGCAAAACAAGGTACGGGAAGGAGGGAGAGAAAATGGAGGTGGATGGGAGAAGGATGCTCGATGGGATAAGGGGCAAACGAGGAAGAAGGGGGAGATGAAGAAAGAGACAGAGGGGAAGGGGAGGAAAGGAAGGAGTCGAGAAAGGCAGTAAGCTGGCGGCCAGAGGTGCCGCAAAACACAGCAAGAGCAGAGAAGGGAAGGGAAAGAAATGGGGAGAGGAGCAAGGAGGAGCAGCGCCTCCAGCCGCAATGAAGAAAATGATCCTGAACCAACCAGGAGGAGCGGCCTTTTAAGGCCTGATTGGGGGAGTGGTTTGTTGCACCACCCACTGAACCACGGCAAGCCTTGCAAATAGCTCCCTACTTTATTACCCCATATTTGTAGTAGCCATGCAGAAAAATTATTAGCATTTATACAGCTCTTTTTATATGCATTGTATCCCAAAATGCTTTGCAAGCCCTGACAGACTGGTAGTGAAATGAATGTAATCGTGCACTGGCAGTCATTTTGCACACAGTCTTGGACAATTGCATGAACCCATTTTATGAGACAGGGACTGTTGGCCAGGACAATGGGGAAAATCACCCACTCTTTCAAAAAGTCTCTTATTTCTACCTGGAATTCAACACAGGACTGCACCACAGATGGGCAGAAGGAATCTCAATTTAATGTCTCATCCGAAGGATGGGGCACCTCAACAGTGCAGCGTTCCTTAGTACTGTACTTGGGTGCCATCATTTATGGTATGAACATAATCCCAATGTGGGACTAGAACTCACGACCTTCTGACCCAGGGGCAGATGTGCTGTCAGTTGAGCCACACTGGCACACTAGATTTATAGCACTTATATAGTACTAATTGCCCACTTTCCTATCTCTCAAACGTGCTCTCAAGCCCGGTCCCATCCTGCTATACGCTCCATTCCTCTGATTTCTGCTCCCTCAGCATTCACTGCAGTAACATCTCTGTGGGACAAACTGCCTTTTCCCTCTGCACCAGAACTGCCTCCCTCTGCTTCGCCTACTCTTATCTTACATCTTTCCTCAGATCTCACTTGATCCCATCTTGATCCTGCCACTAGTGTCCTGGATTCAGCCCCTGTCTCTACTGTCCTAGATCTCTGCTCAGATTTGACACAGTTTGTAACAGTAAGGCTATATGCTTGTGGCTCAGAGGAGCAGGGGATGACACTCACCATGCCCCCCCCCAGAGAGCAGTATATAAACCATGTTTTCCCAAGCATCTCTTGGAGGCTCCGATTTTTTGTTTCCACCATTATCACTCTTCCTCCTGTGGTGCCTCTCACTCACTCTCTCTCTCTCTGTTGGGCCTACTTCCTTAAGGTGCCTTTGGTGTTGGGGACTTCACCTCTGTAACACCTTGAGGGGTTGGAACCCATTCTTGCAGGCAACCCAGGTTCAGAAGTGCGCTCGAGCTACCACGCTGGGAGGCAGGCCAGATAGCAGCAGCTGCTGCTCAGCAGTGGACTCAGGTTGAGAGGGAGGGTGCTGCCAGGGCAAGGGGAGCTTGCTCTTTTCACAGGCATCACTGTGTGGATCCGAGGCCGTCAGAAGTCTCTGCCCACTCTTGGGGTGGAGCAATGGTGGACATCGGCATGTCTGTGCCAGAATGTCACTGCACGTCGAAGCTCCAGAGGGGAAACCACAAAGACTAAAATCCCCAAAGGGACAGGGAGGGGATGAGGGCTCCAGTGACCAGGCCCACATCCCCAGTGCTGGACCATCCCTCCTCCGGTCCTCCAGGGCCTCTACTGGGATAAACCCTCTAATCTCAGACTCTAATCTCAGACAGACCACCAGGTAGGAGAGCAGGCCTTCCCCCAGGGGAGTGATCCAAGGGGCTGGAAAGTCCTGGTGGGGTTCCGGAGAGGGGGATCTTGATAGGGAGTAGAGGTGTAGGTTAAGTGGGCACCTCTGAGTGATGCCCTGCCCTACAGAGTATAAATGCTCATAGAAGGTAATGTCTTGCATCAAGTACCCTACCCCTACCCCATACCGTACCTGCCACTGTCTCCACCCCCCCTCTCTCCACCTCCCTATCTCTTCTAGCCACCATCTCCTTCCTACACACTCCTGTTACCCCCCGTCACCACCTGCCCTCCACACCATCACTCCCCTCCCCTTGTCTCCATGTCTTACCTTCTCCCACCCCCGTCACCCAACCCTTAAAGGATACCTAAACAACATTTTGACAACAAACTATTCAAAAATCTGACTCTGTAGGTGACTAAAGGAAAGGTTGCTGTATTCATTAAGGCTAAAACTACATTTATATAATTTACCTAAATGTGGTTCCAGAGCATTTGAATATTGTAAAATCAGCCTTCTAATTTCAAAAAAACTGTCTTACCTGCTTCGTAAAATGGCTGCCAAATGTGTTACGTGATGACATCATTGGAGCCAAAGTCAGAAACATATATGGCTCTCTATAGTACTAACTAGTTATTTTTTCCCTTTGTATAGAA
Source organism: Neoceratodus forsteri (assembly GCA_016271365.2). Lineage (NCBI taxonomy): Eukaryota > Metazoa > Chordata > Ceratodontiformes > Ceratodontidae > Neoceratodus > Neoceratodus forsteri. The sequence goes on along the minus strand of CM057450.1, from coordinate 1,036,835,549 downwards.
TTGTTTCACCCAAATGGTCAAAACCATGTGCATTATTTTGTATAATACACATGTGAGGTTATGGTTCTGCTCATTTTGTTTATATTAACATGCTGAAATTGTGTTTTAATCCAACCGACTTTGTCTGTGGCAAACCACAATGCAGTACAAATCTTGAATAACCTGGTGGTCTAGTGGTTATGGTGGATCCAAGATGCTACAGTGGCGTGATGGGGTGGTGTGCATGCTTAATATGCACTTTTTAACATTTTTGTTAAACTTTTATATTTTCTGCTATTCTTTTCTAGTACATTTTTGACAGAACCTACAAATGTAATCCATAGTTTGAATGTAAACTTTTGTACAATCAATAAATCAGACTTCTTCAACAAAGTGAAATGCAGCAGCAGCACGCAAGTACATTACTATGTGGGGTGCAGCCACACCCTTCACCACCCCCTAGAGCCACCACTTTTTTGTAGTAAAGTTCTTGTTCAGTCCAATGTTAGAGTTCACACTTTCTTGAAACTCAAATATATGCTTGTCTTGTCTCCTTTTTCCGTGGGAAATAATAATAAGAAGAAGAATCAGCATTTATATAGTGTTTTTCATACACATTGTATCCCAAAGTGCTTTACAAGCAATACTAGACCAGTAGTGAAGTGACTGAACAATGTAGTGGCTGCCATTTCATACATTAATATCCACACACAGCTTTGGACAATTGCATGAACTGGTTGTATGGGAAGGGGAATGTTGGCCAGGGCAATGGGGTCAGGTAGTGATCAAGGTGCTGGCAGCCCACATCTTATTTCTCAGATAATCTGCTCATATTTCTCTCCTCTGTCTTCCCCTTCCCTGAATATAGCAGTACTGCAGGTGGGCCTTCAGTCTCCTCTGGTATTCCCACTCTCACTATTCTTCTCACACCAAAAACTGGTGAGCTATTTTTCTGCATCATGAATGCATAGTAGAGTCCCTGTGTTATTTTGACATATCAAATATAAACATATCTTTCCATTAAGTCAGGCTGATAGCAACAGGGAACAAGGGGAATGATGGGTTTTCCTATCCTTAAAAGATCTAGGCTACCTTTGATTAGGCACTACTAAATGATGGGTGTGCACATCATTATGCACGTCATTTAATAGTGCCTAATCATAGGTGGCTTAGATCTCACATGGGTAGGAAAGCCTATTTTTCCACTTGTGCAATGCAGCTATCAGCCTGGCTTACCAGAAGATCATGTTTATTATTAATATGTAAAAATAACATGGGAGACTTTACTAACCACATTCATGATGCAGAAGGGTAGTGAACACACCAGTTTTTGGTGTGGGGTGCAGATGAGAAGAATGAATGCCAGAGAGGCACTGAAGAGGCCATTCCATCAGGGTATAGCTATATTCAGGTAGTTGAAGACATGAAGGAGGGCGCTGAGCAGATCACTGTGAGATCTGAAATGTGGGGCTGCCAACATCGTGATCACTACCTGACTGTGGATGAGAGTAGCCAGCAATGACAAATACTCTGAGTGGCAGGGCTGCACCTAAACTGTTACTTGAATTCAGTGGGGGTGTTGACATTTGTTAGGACAGTATTGAGGGAGTTGTGTATAGCTCATTCAAGATTTGGAAGTGTGGTAGCCAGCCAACTCGAATTGTGGAGTACAGCACAGAAAAGTACTGGAGAAGAAATGCTGGGAACTGTCCTGCAGGGTTCTGCAGATCACAGGTAAAGGAGTAGACTGACACTGGAAGTCGGTGGATTTGCTCAAGGTATTAGTATGCCTCTCCTGCTAATAATATCGTTATCCATTGTAAGTACAGCCCTTATGAGGGCATGAACAGCAGTTTTTCTGGTGGGTTATGATGCTTATTGGTTGGCCCTCCAGGAAGACCTAGTTGTTGGTTAATGAGGGGGGAAAAAAATGCAACAGGGGAACTGTACATACTACTGTCACTGTGCAGAAGGGTGGTGATCCACTTAATGTTTACTGTGGGAGCAGAAGTCAAACACTGAGAATGTGGACTGGAGAGTGATTTAGGAGGCATTTTTTAACAGTGCCAGCTGATGATGCATATTGGTATAGGTGTGCAGCACAACTCTCTGAGGTACAAGATTACAATCTGAGGTATGATAATTCTTCATGAGACTGTAAGCACATATTGGCAGGCAGGTACTAAGGACAGGGTATGGATGGTGGGTGTTCAACAGAAGGCAGGCTAGATGCAGGAGGTTCACATGGAAAAGAAAGCCTTATTTGTGGATTAACAAGACAGCATGGGCGTTGGAACTGAACCAGACCAGTACTTTGCTCTGTGACCCTGAGCAAGTCATTACACTTCCTTGTGCTCCCAAGCCACACCTGTAAACAAGCTTTCAGCTTAGCGTGTCTTTCCTGGTTAACAAAAACCAAAATTCAGTGCGCCACATAACCACTAGATCATCAGGTAATTGAAGTGTTGTACTGTAATGCAGTTTGCCAAGGAAAAAGTCAGCTGGATTGCAAAACATTTTCCGCAAGTTAAAGTAAACAAAATGAACAAAATCACAGCCTAACATGTGTACTGATCAAAATAATCCACAAGTTAATACATGGTGTTGATCATTCTGGTACAACAATTCAAAACAAAGAGGGAAAGAAGAACTAGTAAGCACTACAGAAATATATGTGGGGCTCAGATGATGTCATCATGACTCATCACTTAACAGACTTGGCAGACAGCTTAGGGAGAAACCAAGGCTGTTTTTTTGAAAGTGAAAGGCTGATGTTTACATTTTTCAAAAGCTATGAAACTACATTTATATTATTTACATAAATGCAGTTTTAGCATAAATGTAAACAGCAGCCTCTACTTTACCTTGTTATGAAGCCAGATTTTGGAGTTTGCAGTTTTAAAAAACTGCTTGTTTAGGTACCTTTTAACCAGACTAGGTCAATTCTGATTGATTCTCTCCTGCTTGAAACAGTGCTGTAATAATGTGCAAATGCTGCTCACTTTGACTCTCTGTGCACCAGTTTATCTGATGTTCGCTTGTATTTTTTGAAACCAGACAAGGTTAACTCAGACTGATTTACTTCTGCCTGTCATATTCAGCAAAATGTGCCTATTCCTCTGTATGACAGATTTTTCGATTCTCTTATTTGTATTGTTTGTCTGATTGTTGTAGTTCTGATGCAGAACTTTTGTAAACGAGCTTTCAGCTCAATGATATTACAATCCAAGAATTAAATAAATAGATAAATAAAGTATTAATTTATAGCTCTAATCTTGTGTCTGTATGGGCTATTTAAGACATTCTGAGTGCATGGTTTGTAAATTATGAAACATTTTTATTCATATGAAACAGGATAAAAAGAAACAAGAAATCCACTGCAGCATATTCACTTTGGTGCCTATGCATCAAACGGTGTAGGGTACACGTGAGAGGAACGTATCCTGGCCATACAGCTGTGCACCCATGAACAGGTGCGTGGTGGCAGGCATGCAAAAACGTGTGCCACTCTGCAGTACCTGTTTGTGGCCCTGTCTCCCTGGCACACTGCTGCATGGGAGTGGATCAGAGGACACAGGCGGGCCAATTGAATCCCTGTCCTGGTCCTTTAGTGGATCCCCTGCTCCATATTGAGCAGGGGATTCTGGGAATGTGCAGGAGAGTAAATATTCAGAAGATAGGCAAGTGCCCGAATGGCTGTCCCCCACCCTTCCTGTCTAACCAGAGGGCTGGGGCAGCACTGTGGGGGGTTTGCTGTCTTGCTGTGTGAGATGTTTCTCTCGGGGTGTATACAACAGATACATCTGGGTCACTGCTGCTGTATCCTGTGCCCCCTCACCCTACACTCTGCAACTGCGTGAATGGCGTGGAGTTCGGTCACACCCCCAGACCAGGCAGAGATGTAGGTGCGCAACTGGCCAAGGAATCCAGTGTAGAAGGGATGCACATCCCTTCCATGCATGCTGCTGGGGGTCCGTGGGACCCCCGATGTGCAGCTCAGCGACTTAGGGGTGCCTACACACCGTGGATCCGCGGTGTGTAGGAACAAAACCCTTTTGTGCATGGGGGCCATTACATTATGCATACAGTTTACATAGTTGAACAGCTGCCTCAGAGGATTGCTGTTAAAAATGATATGATGACATTTATTGGCTAATAAGCATAACTGCTTTAAATAACAATGGCAAGAAGATTACGTGGCAGTACAGCTAAGGGGGAAACAATATCGGTACATAAAAGAACTCAAAGTCTGGTTCTCACAATACTACTTTTGCAAGACTCATCAATATTTATGTGCTATACGTGACAAACACACTGATGACACTAAATACGGTCCGAACGAAACCAATAAATTCCTACTTGATGCAGCAGTAACTGCACTTCAGGTACTAAATATAATCCCCATTTTAGTTGCAAACTGCCACAGGTGTGCTTATCAGCAACTGAGCAGGCTTATGAAGCTTGTTTTGACGTTGCAACTTCCTGATAATAAGAAGCATGAAATGGACATGAAATGCGTTTTCCTGCCTTCACTGAGACTTTCAGTCAGCGTGAATTCCATTTGTTAGAAGCTAAACTAGTTTTGATCTCGTTGTGTAGAACAACTATAAAGCCTGTCAAGTAATACAGAAACCTCTATCATGCTGTTTCCTTGAAGTCGATGTGTCATCATTTTTCCCTATAACTAGATTATTTATCATAAACAGATTTCCAAACATTCCGATTCCTCTCTTTTATTGCTCCAGGGTTTAACCTGGTGTCTGCAGCATATTGTCTTATGAATCTTCTTCAAGTACCCAATTATCCTGCCATACCAGACCTGTCATTACCATGACAGCTGTGTGCAGTGTGCTGCTCATGCTGTCAGTGGTGAAAGATTGTGTGCCAAAATCTTTCCACTCCTCTGCTACATTTTCATTGCGATGTGGTGAGAGGTTCGTTAATGCAGCCAAGTAGGTCAGGCTTGGCTAAACACGTCCTTAACCCTCCCATGGTTCTTCAGCAGACTTCTGCACAGTTTCTGCAGTGTATTTTACTATTTTATATGGTTGATTAACATACGCTGCTTGTAAGAAAAACAAACATTTTTTATGCCTTGCAGCTTGTTGTATTTTCCTCTTGATTTAAGTAAAACTTTGCCCAGACTATAGGTGTGACCTGCTGTGTATTCCTACTTCTTGTGTATTTTTTTACTCAAACACGAGCTGACTGCAGCCCTACTACCTTGGTGCCTGACCTCAGAAGCTAAGCAGGGTCGGGCCTGGCCTGTAATCAGATGGGAGACCTCCAACGGACACCAGGTACAAAAGGAAGAGGTGTTGGTAGCTCTGCATGGGGCACTGGGTGAAATGGTACTGTCATGTGATGTTCTGCTTCAGATGAGATGTTCAGCTAAGCTCCTGTCTGCCTCTTCAAGTGGTTGCTCAGGTATATATGTTATAGATCTCATGGCAGTTCTAAAAACAACAGTAGGGGAATTTCCCTAGTATCCTACCCACAGCAGGGTGAGACTAAAAACAGAAAAAATATTTCCCATGCCCTCCTTTCCCAGTCAGCAAAACCAAATAAATAAATGTTGGCACTATTAATCACACAGAGCAGTGAGTGCAGAAAGGAGCGTGCAGAAGCTATAATAACCCCTACTTACAGTATAAGGAACAACACATTCAGTGATAGTCATAGACTCAGCAGTTCATATTGACTGTATAAGAAATGGCAGTGCTGGTTTCTATTCAGTAAGGGAGTATCAAAGTACACATACAGTACGGTACATGTCCATAATCTCTCCCAGACTACCCAGCCACACATCAGTGCCATCTCTTACCACAACAAGTTCTGCCCTATTCAGTCCTAATATTGCCTTCCTAACTCAGCCAACCATAAGCTCCAGCTCCAACCCACCTCTCCAGCTATCTACCTTGATACCTCTCCATACATTTCCTCTCTACTTTGTCTACCCTCTCTCCCACACTCCTGCGTTAATAACTTGTCTTCTTTTTATCACTGTCTCTGTCACCTGCACTCGGCCTTGGCTCACACTGCAAGTCTCTTCTTTTATATCCTAGTCCGTCTGTTAGCCAATTGGGTTATCTGTAACCATAGAGGTCACCTATTTCAGTCAGTTAAGGTACCTGTTGTCCCTTATTATTCCTTCGTACCCCATGGTTATTACTACCATAGATATTACTACCTTCCTGCTGTACTTTAATTGTGTTATTATGCTTACTCATATCTGCTACCTTGCTGCAGCTACCCAGATACTGCTTTCCCTTCCCCTTCCACTCCTCGCTTTATCTATGTACACGCTCCACTGTTCGCACTATCAAATCACTCTGACCCCCCTTATCAGTTACATTCTGTTGTTTGTTCCAGCTGCCAAAATGTATGTATTGCACACACCAGTCACCATGTTTCAAGTATCAGTATGCAACCTGTAAGTTGCTTCCCTGTGTTACATTAGTTGTCTACCACCTGCGGTCATCCTATGTGGTGCACTTGTATGTATATCTTGCCTGTATCATGTTACGCGTACTTTATGTACATACTGTTTACTATCTATCTATGTTTGTACATTGTGAAAGTCTATATGTCACAGGACCTCCTTGTGAATGAGCTTGCTCAATGGAGTTTTCCTGCAATAAACTTGAACTTGAACTTACTGTATATGAAATGTGTATTAGCTATACTCAATATTTATAACCAATAAAATATGTACTATAACACTAGCTTGTGCTGTGATACATCTATTCTACTTATTTATGTGTTTTGTTATTACTTGTATTGCATATCCCACTTCCCCTCTCCCCCAGGACGCACCTGGAAATGAGCGACCCTACTCAGCGTGCCTTCTTGGTTACACTTTTAAACAAATAAATACAGAATCAAGCTACCTACTTACTCAAGCTGCTGTACGATAAAAAAAAAAAGTTTAGCAAAATCGTTTCTTTTTTACCTTAGTTATTTTTTGTGAACTCAAACAAGACATGTCTCTGGCCTGTGTCTGCAGTACACTCAAGACCAAGACACCCAGAAAGGAAGTCTACCTTTCAAGGTAGGTCAAGAGTCAATCGGCGACGGAGACAGGCCAGAGCATCTTGACGCCTCCCCACAAAATCTACAGTAAAAACAAGAAACTTTTAGTTTACCATAGCCCAGTTCTGTAAGGGAACCTAGAACAGCACTGTATTTGTTTATGGTTAACATGAACTGCTGCTTTTGTTAATTTTAATTAACTCCCTTAAAACTGTTCCTCACAAAGCTAAAGCCATCAATAAGAGACTGTCATTATAATCATTATGAATCAGAACAGCAGCCTGGAAATAACCATTTTCAGAATACTGATGAGACTATCAGCATAGTCAGAGCCCAGTTTAATGTCAGTCAATAGTAAGCTCCCAGGCAACTGGAACAGAAAAGACTGCTCTGGAGTCAGGAACCTGTTTAATCAGGACCATACTGAGCCTGTTACAAAAAAATATACACTCACACTGGGGCGCAGGTAACTGACATAAACTTTTTTAGCTAATTAATTGTACAATCACTTCACCAATTAAAATGCTGTAAAGGGCTTCAGTGTAATAAACAAATCCGATGGATAGATCCTTGGCTAGACCTCATCCTCTGTTTTCAGGAGTGACCGGAGGAAGGGGCGGGATTTCACAGTGGACCTGTCATGGATCCTGCTATCCTGTTTTCATGTGGACATACATCCGCACTGTCAGATGCATACCATTATCTGGTCTATGCATGCCTGACAAATGTCTTATCATCCAACGTGGTTTGCACCACACTTGGTGTTAATAACAAGGGACCACAAAGCCCAGTTTGTGTCATTTAATGACACGATGTGCTACAAAGCACTCTGTTGTAAACCACCCACAGACTTTGAAAATAGCTGTGGGCAGTTCAGGTGCCCACTCCTGACCTATACAGTGTGGCTCTTGCGCCTTCTTCTGCAAACTGAGCTTTTAAAATCCCCCCGTTTCTCAGTAAGCATTAGGCCAACTACTAGCCAAAAGTCTTCCAAACTATGTCACCAATTAGTCTGACCAAAAGTGCCAGTGGAGATGACCTTGACTGCAAGCATCTTAGATTGGCTGTCCCAGAAATCATCATACTAGTAGTGGAATTTTGCCTTGAACACTGGGGAACTACCATTCTTCTGGAAAAGGGATCTACCCCAGCATAAATGGGGAACCAAAACAACTCACAGTCGGTACAGACCCATCTCTCAAGGTCAACAATTTTTCATAAAAATGGTTAGAAAATTAGGATTGTCATTTTGTAGGGAAAAATGGATGTGGCCTTTTTTTTTACTTTCTGTGCTACATTTAGCATTTTGCACCATTTAATTTTGTGAGAAACCAACTCTGTATCAGTTGTTGTGCAACAGCCCCCCCCCCCCACCACCGGTACCAATTTTTCTCTTTAATGTATAACACCTCTTTCCCCAACCCTTGCCTACTCCCCCTTATCCACTACCCCTCAAAATGGTGGCCAGTAAACCTTCCACTTACCTCCCTGACTGCACTACAGATCTATTAATGGGGATGTGATTAAGGATCTTGTATAGATTGGCACATCTTTCCAAGTGGTGGTTTTTACCTGACTAGCTCCCAGCAAGGGACCCATGTGGTTTTAAAGGCCCTGATCTAATTTTGTGATTATCACTCTATCTGTCTATATAGTAGCATGAGACCATGAAATTCACTGCACTTGCATTTTGTGAATAAATAGAAGACGTTCACTGCAAAAAATAAAAAATAAAATAAAAATAGAACTACTTTTAGGCATCTGTTAGTGTTAAGGCGCAAAGCTTCAAAAGTAGAAAAGTGCAAAGTTAGGGTAAAAAGTTCTCAGAATTCTCATGACTGTGTGGGTGCTTCTCAGGGTTGAAAGACTGCTTGACACTGCATTGGTGTTTCCCTTACTGTGGCACTCTCTCTCAAAGCATTAGTGTGTGAGTAAATTCCTCTGTCTTGAAACACAGTGCCCAAATTACGGTACCACCTATACTGAGTGCATTTTTTTAACAAGATCTCTGTTACCAGGATAGGTTCCAGGTATTTGAATGGTGAGGGGGGAGCAGTGTACCATTAGGGATGGACTTTTGGTGGCACATTACTTTAAAAAAAATCTAACATGAGTACAACACCGGGATGGGCTTCCAGTGTTGGTATTTCTGTGTCTGTGGTGGAAGTGGTGGTGGTGGTGGGGGAAGGGGGCAGCAGTATACCACTGAGGATCAGCTTCTGGTGGGCGCATGTTTTTCATTTATTTTTTCCTTTGGGAGTTCCCTGGCACTGGGGTGGGTTCCCAGTTTCAGAATCATGTGTGTGGGGGAGGGGCAGCAGCATTCCACTGGGACTCTCAGTGGCTGTATCGTTTTTTTTTTTAATTAAACAAATATCCAGCGCTGGGAGTGGGTAGCAGTGTGCCACCGGGGATGGACTCTTGATGACTCTTTTAAAGAAAGATGTGGCTTACACTGGGGATAGGCTGCTGACATTGAGAATACTAAAAAAAGCCAGAACATAGGATGGGCTCCCAGTGTCAAGAATCAAGCTGGGGGTGAGTAGCAGTGTGTCCCTGGACTCCCGGTAGCCACATTGTTTGAGGTTCATCTAACACATGGGATAGTCTCCCAATGTCAGAATACAAGATTTAGGAGCAGCTCCCCTCCTGGTCATAAAACCAGGCAGTTAAAAATGTGTGTGCAGGCCAGTCTGCCAGAGCAACAGTTAGGGCTATTGCTCTCAACACTGGTGACCTGGGTTCAGGAGTGAGCACGGATCACTGGAGAGCCAGCAGGGGAGGTGAGCTGAGCATCTCAGTGGATGCTCTCCACCTTGGGGAGGGGGGACTCACGGTCTCCTCTGTGCTACTGCCACCTGGGTGACCACAGGTGGCAGTGCAAGCAGAGTCATGATTTGAGGGGGGTTGCTGACATGCTGCAATGTGCACATGCATGTGCATGCATGCAAGCATGTTGCAGAGCTCTTCCCAACGTTCAGGGGAGAAAAAGTGGAAAAATGCCTCAGCTGAACAGGAGGACGTCCTGGGGGGGGGGGACCTCACGACAGGCCCCGCACCACCGACCGTGGCACTCTCCCTCGAGTACTGACCAAGTCTTTGTTGGGAGGTAAGAGGGGGCTCCAAGCAACCCTGCCCTTGGGTGGCAAGCCAGGGGTGTATGAGAGAGATGGTAAGACCCGGAGAAGGCAGTTGATGGGGCTGGATGAGTGGTATGGGGCAATGAGGGCCAGCAGTAGGCCGAGGTAAAAAGCATACTAAATATATAAAACAAATGTGTGTGCAAATGTGCAAACACAATTTTTGCTTCCTGGTTTTGACATACTACCACTGCTTTAAGTGGCACGAAGAGTGTGTGTGACCACAGTTTTAGCTATGGCATCATCATGTGAAAGCACCCTATGACAAAATGCTTGTTTTTTTTGTTTTGTTCGCAGCAGTCAGCACTTTTTATTTTGTTTATAAGTTTCTTTTACATTTTTTTCAATTCCAAAACACAAAAATCATCTGCCCTGAGACAGAATTTAATGAACCTGAAAGTTTCAGGTTTTAAATTAAGCCATTTTTAAAGTATTGGAGGGCAAACGAAATGTTTACTATTAATTATTTTATAGTTTTTACACATCCTATAACTTTTAACCTACCAAATAAAACTTTTTTCGCTATATAGTTTTTTGATCCCCAGACCACCACCTTCGCCTGTCTTCAGGCTAGTGCCAGCAGCCTCCCAGCCCTATCAGCTGCTCCCCTACCATCAAGGCCAGTCAGAATTCATGGGTGGGGGGGCAAGGCCTGAGAGTACTGTCAGCCCCAGCCGTCATTCATTCAGGTAGCTTAGGAGATATGGAGCTTGTTTGCATTTTGAGGTCCCATCCACTAGTCCCTCCCACCTCCAGCTGATGCTGAGCAGTGCCCCATCAGGCCACGTGTGCATTCAGTGACTCACCCATGGATGAAGCAAGCTCCCCGGCCCACTGCAGGATTCACTGTGGCAGTGGAATCACAGTGTTGTACCTCCCCACAGGGCATTCTGCCATGTGGTAGTGCCACCCCCACAGCAGCCAAACCCAGCTCCAGATCCCAGATTGCAGGTGCGGGAGCACGGCACACTACCCACTGGGATATTGGGCAGCCTACTAAACCAAACATTGCCATATTTTCAGGATACGGAGATCCTTAAACAATGGTGTCAGGTATATATACCTATTTTCAGGTCTCTAGGTCAAAGAAAGGCAGAGCAATAAGTGGCCAGACACAGGGATTTAGCATGTCTACTCAACACTAACTCTGGTGGAGCTACTGTGCCTCTTATATATGGAGAACATTTATTTATTTTTATTATTTATTTGTATTTTGATGACCGGGTAGGCCCACTGAGACAGTCATGTCCCTTTTTCAGGGGCGACCAAGGGAACAGACATTCCATGAAATATTGCGGTGGTACACTGTACAACTGGATGCAAGAGACAAACATATAGAGTACGAGCACAATCTGAGGCAAGAGACAATATATAAATACAAAGCTGTGCTATTAGCAGTAAGTCATAGCACACCTTTGTATTTATATAGAGGTGTGCTATGAGCAGTAAGTCAGTTACTTCTGTAGCAGGACGTTGACTCCATTCAGGTCCAGAGAAGTCCTTCGTTGGTAATCCTTCGATCAGGTGTAGACCATGGTACTAGAGCAGGTGAGCTAGCTAGCCCTAGCTAGTAATTACAGCATAAAACAAACTCTTAAATACAGTATATTACATATGTACAAAATATATGAGTGGAGAAAAAGCAAGTACAGGAGAGGGGGAAGGTTTGGAGAAGACTGGGAAGCCAGAGATGGTGGGTGAGGGAAGGAGGTGGCATAGGAGTTAGAGGAGGGGATTAAGTGCAATTACAGCAACAAATTGGAGAGGGAGAGAAGATTTCCTTGTAGCGGCTTTTAAACAGGGGAAGAGACGTGCATGAAAGTAAACTGTGTGGTAGAGTATTCCATTTTTGAAGTGCTGAGGATGTGAAGGATCACTTGCCTATGGCTAGGTGAACTTTGGGAAGACTTAGCAATGGGAAGTGGGAGTGTCTGAGGGTCCTGGGGAAGGATTTCAGAGTGAGCAAGTCAGAGAGCATGGGTGGGGAAAGAAGGTGGATGAGTTTAAAGGTGGTACATAAAACAGGGAAGTCCATTTTGGGCTTGAAGGATGGCCAGCCTAGGGACTTGAGAATGTCACAGTGTTGGGCCCGAGCTGGTGCCATGTCAGCGAAGCAAGCTATCCTATGATGCGCCTGTTTAAGTTTGGCCAGAGTAGAAGTTTTGACAGAGTGAACTATGGGTGCACCATAGAAAGAACCAGGGAGAAAGGTAGCCGAGGCAATAGTCTTCCTTGCACGAGGAGTAAGGTAGGAGGCACTGTGATAAAGGAAGCTGAGTTTCTGATTAGTAGTTTTAATAATATTGTTTACATACGTGTCGAAGGACAGATGTTCATCATGTGTCATGCCCAGGTATTTGAAGGACCCCATCCCTTCTAGAGGCAGACCACAGGATGTGTTGACAATCAGAGGAGGCTGGGAGGTTAAGTCAAAGGTGGTATGATGGAACAACATGTATTTAGTTTTCTTTGTGTTCAGCACTAGCAGGTTCTTTTTGAACCAGCCCTCCAGTTGCTGGAAGTCTTTTTCCAGGTCAGATTGAATAGAGGAGATGTATTTGCCGGACCAGTATAGTATGGCATCATTTGCACAGAGCTGGATTGATGCCCCCCTGCAGTTTTGAGGCAAGTCATTGATAAAGATCGAGAAAAGTAAAGGCCCAAGAATAGATCCTTGGGGGACCCTGTCCATGACTGGGGATAGGAAGGAGAGGGCACCAGCCCATTTGACACATTGAAGTAGGTTAGATAAGTAGTTAGATATCCAAAAGAAGGAGTTGGAGTCAAGACCTAGAAACTGGAGCTTAGAGATAAGGAAAGGATGGTTAACAAGGTCAAAAACCTTTGTGAGGTCAATGAAGATGGCCCCGTGGTACTACCCTGATCCATGGCCTGAAAGATGTCAGCGGTGACCCTGAAGAGAGCAGATTTAGTCCCATGGGATTTCCTGAAGCCATGTTGGTGTATGGTTAGGGTGTTAATCTGTTCAAGGAAAGAGTACAGCTGATTGTACAGGAGTCTTTCCTGAATTTTTGTGATAGGGCACAGGATGGATATAGGTCAATAATTCTCAGCAAGGTTAGTTGGGCCATTTTTGTGTACTGGGACAACAGTAGCGGTTTTCCATTTGTCTGTGATTGAGTGTGTGACAAAGGATCTATTAATCAGCTGTGCAATTGGGTGAGCCAGTGTGGGTGCACCAGTTCTAAGGAATCTAGGCAGCAGGGTGTCAAAACCAGGAGAGCTATTGGGATTGAGACCCAGTAAGAGCTTAAGGACTTCTTTAAGCATGGCAAGTTTTATATGAAAGAAGGGGCTATGAACTTCAGGGTAGGAAGCCTGCAGTATGGGGCGGGTATCCGGTAGACCTACCTTGTAGATGTCAAGGTCGGTGAAGAATAAATTAATTCCACTGGCAATCTCGGAGGGCGAGGATAGATGTGAGCCTTTCGAAATTATGATCTGGGGGATTTTACATTCATTGCCCTTAAGGAGAGAGTTGATTTGTGTCCAAAAGGTATTCCGTGACTTCGACGACTGTGATTGGGCGCCTACCAAAACAGTGACTCAATTACGGTGCCTGTCATCGGAGTGACCAGGGAAGGTGGGCAACCAGATGGGGGGGTTCGCGAAAATAGCAGCATCCTGTCGCTACATGTCTATATGGGGGGAGAGTGAGCACGCTGAGCATGGGGTGGGAGGGGACAGAGGGATTGTGAGGGGTGGCACCGCAGTGAGCTGCCAAGCTGCTCCCATGGCGTGGTGGGTGGGTTCAGGGCTGCGGTGGAAATGGTGCTGGGTTCAGGTCCAGGCGCAGGTACCTTTTGTTGCGACCGGCCTGAATTTTTTCTGTGTTTTGCACCCCGACATACCCCCTGGAGTTGAGAATCCTTTAGTAGGGGAGTGCAGGGAGCACAGCCCCCTGCATTAAGCATAAAAACCAAAGTCCCCAGCACTATTTTGCTGTGTGCTGGGGGCTACATTGCAGAAATTTATTTTCAGCGATGTGCCATCGCTCTAACTGTGATCGACGATCGCCATTATCACATAAATCCTTTCCAGAAGCATTTAGGGTTGGTGAGGTTACTTAATTTCAGGGATTGTAGGTAGTTCCATTTAGATTTGATTACTTTAGCTTTACAGGCATTCTGCAACTGCTGGTATGATTGCCAGTCAGTTTGGAGCCCAGACTTTTTGAAGGATCGCCATGCCTTGTCTCTGGAATGCATTTGGAGATATAGCTCCTGGGAGAGCCAGGGGGATGGATTCCTTTGGCCCTTCTCAACTTGACGGGAGCATGAAGGAGGAGGGTGGAGGTGAAGGTGTTAATTAAATATTCTAGTGCTTGATTTATGTCAGGAAGAGCGGTGATAGGGGTTCAGTCAGTGGAAGCTGCAGGGGGGGAGTAGTAACAACAACAAAAATGGAAAGGGACCTGGGGGTAATCATATCAGATGACCTTAAAGTTAGCAAGCAATGCAAGAAGGCAGTAGGGAGAGCTGGGGGGATACTGGGATGTATAGGGAGAGACATCACCAGCAGAAAACAGGAAATTGTTATCCTTCTGTAGAGACAGTTGGTGAGACCCCATCTGGAGTACTGCATCCAGTTCTGGAGACCCCATCTCCGCAAGGACATAGACAGGATGGAAGCAGTCCAGAGGAGGGCAAATAAAATGGTGCAGGGTCTGCAAGAGAAGCCATATGAGGAGAGACTAAAGGAGCTTAATATGTATGCCCTTGAGGAAGGGGAGGGACAAGATAGAAACTTTTAAGTACCTCAGTGGAATCAACAAAGTCCAAGAGGGTAGCATCTTTCAGAAAAAGAGATATGCAAGAACAAGGGGACACAATTTGAAGATAGAGGGGGGACAGCTCAGAGGCAATGTGAGGAGAAGTATTTTTTCACAGAGAGGGTGGTGGATGCATGAAACAGCCTTCCTGAGGAGGTTGTGGGGTCTAAAACTGTGGGAGAATTCAAGAATGCATGGGACAGACATAAGGCAATTCTTGTGGAGGGTAGGAAGTAATAGGCTGTTGGTTAACTAGGATCTGCAGCTTATCCAGTAGGTAGGGAAATGGGCAGACTAGGTGGGGCAAGCGGCCCTTATCTGCCGTCAAAGTCTATGTTCTATGTTTCTATGCAGGAATTCAGAGGTGTTAAATTATGTTAGGTCTCTGGATTTGATAGTTTTTGGGGGAGGGGGAGGAAAGTTGTTTTTCCAGATACAGAATGTTGGGGAGTGATTACATAGAGCATTGGGGAGGACTCCCACTGCCCTAATGTAGGTCTTGTTAGTTAACATCCAGTCAAGTAGGGTGTAATTGCTTGACTTCATGTTAAGTCTAGTAGGTTGGTCAATTATTAATTGTTCTAGCTTGGCATCAGATATAGCTGACAGGTATAGGACACTTTTGGAGCCAAGCCACTCAAGACTGAAGTCACCACAGAGTATTTTATCTCTGTGTGGGAGGGTGTCAAGGCTGGTGAAGAGTTCAGTGAAGGTGGTTGATGCAAGTTTAGGGGGTAGGTAGATATATCCTATGGCTAGCTGCTTGATTTGACCAAGGGTAATTGAGATGAATAGGTGATCAATGTCAGGGTTAATGTTTAGGTTGGCTAGTTCATTGACTGCCAGCCCTACCATACTATATATTAGTAACCCCCTCTCTTGTTGGGTCAGTCCTGGTAGTAGGTGGAGTAACCTGGGAGAGCATTTTTTTGAGACTGTATGGATGGTTTTAGCCAGGATTGTGTTAAATAAAGAACATTGGGCTTATAATGTTGAGTCAAACGTTCGAGTTCAGCTATTTTGCATCTGACACATTGGATGTTCATGTGAGCTGTCTTGAGCCCTTTTATATCAGACCAGGTTGGCCAGGATGTTGGGAGGTTCAGCTTAGACTTCTTGAAAGGTCTGAGGTTTAATTCAATGTTACCAGATAGCAGGAGTAAGCATAGCTGGGACCGGATAGTGGGCGGGCATATAAACGGAGAATTATGTATGTTCCGGGGCCAATGCACAAGCACAATTGTTTTGGCATGCTGGGTGAAGACTAGAATTCTAAGGTGTTGTGTGGGCTCATATGAGGTTTGAGGTAGGTCATGATGGGGAGGTGAGAGAGAGGTTGTAAAGGTGAGCGGTAGTGCAGATGCTCTGGCCTTGAAATGTAGATTATGTTGGATGCCAACCAGGAAGGAGCAAAGCAAGAGTAAACATTTGGTCAGAGGAAAGTGCATATTGCTTGATTGAAGTGGTCTAAATTGAGAAGGACAGGAGAAAGACTGGCAGGGACAGTCAGCCTTGTCAGTGACAGAAAGCTGAGTTAACACGGTAGCTATGAATGGGAACCCAGAATAAGAGCTTACTGGATCTTCCCAGGGTATCGTCGGAAAGGTAGGCTATTGCTGAAGCCATTCAGACTGAACACAAAGTTGCGCCTGAGCAGCTGTATACAGAGAGGCATGTCATGTATGAAAGCCTATCAAAAGCAGCCTTTTTATTTTACTTTGTTGCTGATGTCCATGGTATACATTGGATGAGGATGAAAATAGGAAATTTTTCCTATCCTTCTTTCCTGGTCAACAAAAACAAACAAAGAAATGAATTAGTAAGAAAATACTGCACCTGCCTTTTTCACTATGATTTAATTTCATTGCAGTGGCTTGTTAATGGTTTCATGACTTTTAGATCACTGCTGCCTATATGAACTAGTAGGTCACTAGTATTTTAAACTAATGGCAGGAAAAGGCAGTTAGAAAAATGCAATTTAAATGTAAAGAACATTAGTGATGAAAATACAGTAGTTTTGCCTTGTGAATCACCTCTCATCTACTGACTAAACTGCATGGAAATATGACATTCAGTGAGTTTGGAAGAACTTAAGGAATTGTGCAAAAATCAGTGCTAATTAACACATTTAATTAAGTACAAGTGTTAAGTACTCACTGCCCTTATTTTGCCCTAATAAGGATCACGGTAGTTGGCAAATTAACATCACTTAACAGAAAACTGACTATCGGAACAGACCAGTCGGGGTTCTTCTGCACCATCTGCTGTCTCACAGCAGTAACCCACTACAACCAACATTCAGTGTAGAAGGGGCTTCACTTTAACAATGTTCAGTAAACCACTCGGTTTGCCAGTGAACTATGGAGGTGGTAGTCTCACTACCTATGACCAGATAACGGACTTCTACTGCCACTGACTTGGGATGCCTAACTCCATGTCATTATATTATCTGGTGGCAAACAACTGTTGTTTCAACAAGAGATAATTAACACAAATAAGGTAATGTCATACCTGGAAATCTGCTTCTTTTAATGAGCACCCACCAATACAAGATGACTGGCAGCTCCTGCCTTTGGAGAGTAGTGGTTCTGTCAGTATTCACGTCCTGCCCCTTAACTCCTGCTATGGGTGGAGTTTCCAGTGATACTGGATTGATGGATGGCGAGTGAAGAGACACATCAGTCATTGTGTTTTGTGTATATCGACGGCACTCTAGGTCCTTACAGGCTGGGTTATGTTCGCCTGGTAAGCTGATAGATGGCGTGGATATACACAAACACAATCACCTTTACCAGGTGAGTAAACTACCACTGGAATTTTATGAATAGTGCCCTATTTGTGAGAGATTTAATGAGCTAATACTTCATGATGTAGCTGAGAAGAAATAGTTGTACATTTATTTCCTGTCGTAGCTCTTCTTTTTTCAGTATGGAGAATGTCTGCTTGTTGCTATATGACATCATTTGCAGAACACCATTTGATAAATCTAACGGTGCTTTACATGTGGCCACTGGTTAAACTAGAAATGTTTAGGAGGTGGGGCTGCAATCTCTACATTTGTAGGAGGTGGAACTCTCTTAACAGTATTCAATGGATAGACCATAAGGCCTTTTTCTGCTGGCTATTTTTGTATGTTCTTATGATCAATGTTATAAGCCAGTCAATTTCTGTCTGCAATGTCCCTAGTGCCCTTGAGAATCCGGCTACTATTCATCCTTTAAAAAAAAAAGACCTTCCTTGACACATCCGCTCCAACTATTTTTCTTTCGGTAACCTCCCTTTCATCAGTAAATGTTTGGAAAAAGTTGTCTGCCGCTATCTCGCTCTAGATCACCTATCTCTCAACAATCTCTTTGACCCCTTTCACAGAACTGTGACAGCCCTTCTTCAGACTGCAAATTAACTGATCTTTTTACTTCTTTAACGTGTTTTTTTTGTTGATTGTATTTGAGACATCTGATGAGTCCGAAGATGGCTCCTTTTCTCATCTGATTTATATTGACCTGAGTGCAGTATTTGACACACTTGACACAGCTGACCACCTCATTCTTTTGGATCACCTCGAGCACTGTCCTGGGGCCCCTGGCACTCTCCTTTTCTGGTTTCACACCTACAGTATCTCTCCAGCCATGCCTTCTTTATCTCTAGCTCATACTCTATGGTAACCCTAATTGCAAGGCACCCTACTTTTGATCCACTCCTTAAGCTACCTGCTGCTCTCTCTCTCTCTCTCTCTCTCTCTCTGGGACACATCATCTCTGACTTGATTTCACATAATATGTGATGAAGGGGCAACAGTTGTAACCCATCATAAAATACAACACTGCAAGCTCAGAGCATTTTAGGTTTCTGTGCACTAATATCTGTAATGTTTGCTATTGACTGAGCATCCGGCTGCTTTAAAATCTTGGCGGGCAGTGTAGAAAATCCCCTTCTCTGTGTGAGACAGAAGGTTTCTGGGAAGTTATATGAGTGGTGTACCTTGTATCATGTAACAGTTGAAAGATATGGCTATTGCAGGAATACCCAGAATATGAAATTATGCACTGGACTCAACTCATTCTCTGATTCTGCCTTTATCTTCCTCTTCTCCTGTCTTCACAACATCAGATCCTAGCTCTGACTCAGTTTTTATCAACTTAATGTTGCAAAAACTGAGATCTTCATCATCAAAAAAAAAAGTATCCTGGCACACAGTTCAGCTTCTCCTATCACCCTTCTTTGCCCTCCTCTGCCAGAGATGTATTCCTTTGGACTGAGAATTCACCTTTGCTACCCACATCTCTTATTGTCTGCAAATCTGCCTATTACTATCTCCTCAGTATTGCCCACACATGTCGCTTCCTAGACCCTTTCTCTGCTGAAATTCAGGATGAACAAACTCATTCCAAATTAAATTCATACACCCCCTAGCTCTGATCATCCAGGTAAATTCCCACACATTTGGTACAGAATCCAAACCGGATAAAAGCGGCCTCGCCCATCCCTAGCTGAAACCCTTCATGCCGCCATCTCCTGTCATCTCGATTCCTGTTATTCTTCCCTCTATTGACTTTCCTTCATCTCTAAAGTCCTAACTCTTTGAAATGCTACAGCTCATCCACTCACAGAAACAGGACTGTATCACTCCTATCCTCCACCAACTCAAATGGATCCGTGTCCAATACTGCATCCTACAGTACTACTCACTTTAAATGGTCACATCAAATGAGTTTACTTTGCACTGTTTCTTGAAGTTAACAATGTATTGGCAAGTCACATTGTGCTGTTTTTCAACACCTGAACCAGCTCAAAAGTAGCTTTTATATGTATTTAGAATTCAGCTGGAATGAGTCTGCTGTTTTGTCACAATGCAAACCGAGTTGAATTCTTAGGCAGCAGCATTTGCAAGACTTTGTGCTGTATCCACCAACCTTTATGCAACTCATTGAGAAACGCTAAAGCAACTCATTAGTGTAACAATTTAATGCAAACTGCACAGTACTACAACATTATTTTACTTTACTTCAAACATTTTCATGGTCTAGCAGCCACTCCCTATCTCTCTCCAACCTCATCACTACCTGCTCTCCATCTCACACTCTCCATTCCACCAACTCTAGACTTCTTTTTGTCCCTCATATTTTCATTTATTGAAAGAGAACACTTCAGCATTTCTGCCCCTAATATCTAGATCTGCCTAACCTTCCTCCATCCCACTGTTTTCTCTTCCCTTTTAAAATCCCCATTGTTTGTGTTCCATGCTCTTGATCAGTTTCCTTGACTTTGCTGTCCACAGGTTTCTCACAGTGCTGCTTTTTCTTGTTACAGACAACTGCCGTGCCCACCACATTTAATCTCACTGGTCTTCTCGATCACACCGTATCATAATGTTTAACAATAAATAGCCCAGCTACTTATTCATATCCAATTTCATTCTCTGTCTAATCCCTTTTATTAAACTGATTTTCCAGTTTTCTGCAAAAAACTGACAACTGGCTTCAGCAGGGCATACATCTCATAACGCTTCAAAAAAACAAAACAAGTGAATTTCAGTACATTACATTCTTTATTCCTAAATACAGCTGCAGGAAACCAGACTCTTTCCCCCTTAAACTATATTTTCTCGTGCTGCTTTCCCTGCCTTGAACTCATAATCTTTTACTGGGATATCACAACCTGTTGCCATGGAAATGATTAGGATGTCACAAGCAGAGGAATGTGACTTTAAGGCAGGAAAAACAGTAGGAACAGATAAAGTCCAAAGGGCTAAGAGCTTGTTTTCATGCAAACTGTATTCAGTAATACACAATGGAGTGTCCAGAAATTCAAATTTTTGGAAATTTTATGTAACTGAGTTTTGGTGATGCTGCCCCTGTCACTTCCGAACATACAAACATATGAAATTGCTGGCAGAAAAAGGCCCACAGGTCTATCAAGTCTGCCCAATTGGGCAGCTCTTAGTTTCATATTACTACTGCTGTCCCAGCTCCACCTAAACCACTCCCTTCCTCCCCTTTCCTAGTCTTCCCCCCCTTTGTGTTCTTGTCTGTACTAATCCTACCCTTGACTCTATCCCAACCTCACTTAAAACTATCCACTGTCCTCAGTTCAATTAAATCCTCTGACAGTGCACTCTATCTTGCCACCACTCTCTCTGTAAAGTAGTGCCTCCTCATCTCCCTGCTGAACGTTCCCCTTCCAACTTTAGACTGTGCCCCCTAGTGACCCTTCCCCATTTAAGCAAAACAATCCTCCCTCTCTGACTTCGTTTGTGCCTTTCAAGTACTTAAATGTCTCTATCATGTCCCCTCTTCCCCCTCTGTCTTCCAGCGAATACATGTTGAGCCCCCTCAGTCTTTCCTCATATGGCAACTCTCCCAGTCCCATAATCATTTTCATAGCCATGCACTTCACCCCTCCAGTAATCTCACATCCTTTTTAAGGTATGGGCACCAGTACTGCACACAGTACTCCAAGTGTAGCCTCACCAGTGATCTATACAATGGCAGGGAGCCTTAAAGCAGCAATGCAATGAAACTGGGGGAAACATTTGACCTTACCTTTTTTTTTCACTATAAAAGATTCCAGGCAGCTTCTAGTTTTATTTGGTGTTACAATTTTCTAATTCCTCCCAAATTTGAGCATTTTATAAATGTTTTCGTAGATTTTTTCTCAAGAAAAAAGATGGCTGCCAGATTTTGCATAGAGATAGTGCTGTAGACCTGACACGGGTTAGGATCAAAAAAATAAAACAAAAGGCTGATGGTACACAGCCTAGGAGGTACCTAGACAAGTACATTTGACAGGTATGCTAATATTGTTCTTAACTGTAGCTGAAACTGGCTTTTTTGGAAAAAATATTTTTCATGCACTACTGCTTTAACTGCCATTATATTGCAGTACATAATTGTAGTTTTTATCCACTGTTACTAGTATACAAACATGCAAACAAAAGCAGAAGGTCTTTCAACTATCGAGCCTGCTCAAATTATCATTCTCCAAAGAAAGCATTTTGGGATATGTTTGTATGAATAGAGCTATATAAAATGCAATTGTATAGTTGCAAGCAGGTTTATTCATTTAAATCTACACTAGCTCAGTTTTCAAGGCTAACGGTAAACTGCCAATGCAGTTTTACTTTTGCTGGTGAAAAGAAAAAGCTTGCAATTGGTTTTTAGGGCTGTGGTTGGGAGGGGGTTCTTAATGGCAGGTCTCCTCCAATATACACCATTGGGGGATTAAGGGAAATACTAGTCAATTAAAAATGGTATTCTCAATCCCCTGCACCTGTGCTCAGGCCAACAATGGTGTCCTGCAGCCATCCTCACTCTATCACCTTTTAATGATACATTCACACCATGCTCTTTTACAAAAGAAGTGCTCTAGCTTCTCTGAGAGGATCCCTTGTAGCTTGGGAAAGGAGAACACTTTAGAGAATTCAGTGTTATCCTAAAAGTGGAAAGGAGAAGAAGAAACAACAGATGAAATGAGGGGCGCATAACAAGAAGATTTATGTTCTGCATTACAGATAACAGTTTGGCTGGCAAGAGAAACAGCTGTTAACCCACAGACCATAAAAGATGTACCCCTCCCCTTTTACAAGTTGTTATAAAGTGCTCTGTGCTTTTATACCTCATGACATTTTGAAAGCACAAACCTTGTTGAAGGGCAAGAAGCAAAACATGAACTGATTGATATGAATGCTGATTCGCCATTCACAAGAACACTCCTTCTGGTCACCGTATGGCAATATGGGTTTAAAGTCTAAAAGCATTACAAATGTAAGTTGTAAAGATGGAGAGAGATTCATTTTGGTGACTGCAGTAGTACTAGGAGTGTTCTCATGTACAGTTTATTAACAATGTAATGTGGCATCAAACTGAGAAGTAGTAGGGAACTAGGTATTCAGATTTACAAACCACAAACCTAGTAACCTGGATGTATCTGCTCAGATCTTTGCTCACTTTCAGCATTACAGATGCAAACCAGAAACCAAAGTACTGAAACCTAGCATCAGCACTGATTTGGTTTCTTGTTGAAATTACTTGAGAAAGAATACCATGGAGTTTGTTTTAAAATAGATACTTTCATATAGACTTTAAAATCCAGAAGAGTTCACCGTGCACAGGGAGACCATCTGCTTAGATTGGTGGCAGTTCAGGTGGATGTTAAAGATCCCATAGCACTTATCGAAAAGAGTAGGGGAATTTCCCCGGTGTCCTGGCCAAATTTCCCTCATTCACTAAAAAAATACCACCAACAGCTTAATCTGGTTCAAGGTCAGTTGGCATTCATCTGTATCCCCTTCCCCCCGGGCTGTGCCTGAAAATAGGCAGGATTTGTCTAGTGCACTTACCCGGTCAACGAAAAACTAAATTAAAAAAAAATAATGAGAACAGACGTAGATTAAAGGAGAAATTAAGAGCGGGGTTAAGAAGCATGTTTAGAGTCACACATGAAGAAGGAGGGTTATTGGATTCAAACCTGGGTCTCTAGGTTCACAGTTCTGTACTCTAACCACCAGGTCAGACAGCCTCCCAAGCAAAGGAAGTAATCATGTACAATTCACAAGAGACTGTTTTTCTAGAACAGCAAATAACGTTGGCTATCACCCTATCACCCAAATACAGTCCAGGTACAACACTTCAGTATAATCTGAAATCACTATAGAGCTAGGTGCAGTTTCTGCTTACTTCTCATTTCCTCCTGGATCCCCTAGTCTCCCTTTCCACTCACAGTAACAGTAACCATGCTGGGACACTAGATCACGGATGTATGGGGTACAGGCAGTCATCTCTCTGAAACTATACTAACAAGAACTTAAGGGGTACTACGCTACAGAGTAAACCCACGCAACAAGGAACCGCGACTCAAGCAGTGCCAGGCCTGCACTAATAACAAGGACAGCCAGCCCCCACGAACAAAAGCAAGTCCAAAGAGGTGGAGCACATGGCAGTAGCTGTCACTGCATGTAGCCGTGCCATAACATACGCTCACTTGGACTGCTCGCTGTGACGGTGATTTTGCTGTTACTTGCTGCTACCTGTACTGGAAAGACACACATTTGCCTGTTAAAGTGAGTGCACTGTTTGCACCTTCAGCATTGGCTACAGGTACATTTTTTTTTGTATTCCCTTGTGCAGTAACTTTTTGGACTTACTATGCTACAGAGCGATGGGGCTTGACATTACTTCTACAGAAAGCAAGCATATCCTGCCGGAAATGTTTATTTATTGAGTGTTAAGGCATGATCAGGGGGTTGGGTTACCATCTGTTAACCTAACCCTAGGGGTCATGAGACAGGCGAGCATATCCAAGTGTCCTATGCCCCTACAGTTAGTTTAACAAAGGTAACCCAGCCCCTGGAGTGCATTATTGCTTATATTATGCTAAAATGTTTGGATAGCTTTTCAAAAACTGATTGTGTAACTAGTTAAAATTTTAATTCTTTTATAGCACATGAGGGTTTTAAGCCATTCCAGCCAAGTGTGTCCTGGGAATAGGGTACACGAGACAGACAGTAACAAAATGCTCATTAAAGTACAGTGAACTGAGTACAAAAACAAAAGTAAATCAGAGTTAGAAGGGACCTCTCAACTCCCCTAGAGTAATGATATGGGACACAGAGGTCATGATGAAGCAAACAACATGAAATTGCATTTTGTTTGACTTACATGTTTTGTTTGCACTGATAGTTTGTATCTGGTTAATTCTATTACCCCATAACAACCAACTACTATTCTAGTGCTTCCCAGACCAGCCCTTTCATGTCACGCACAATGAGCTAAGCTGCAGGGGATATCTATGTGCCGTTTAGCTTAATGTAATATTAATAGTGTAATACAGCATATTATCAGGCTTATTCCACCAGTATCAATCAGCTGAGGAGCATGCTTTCCTCAGTTGATAGGTACTGGTGAAAAAAGCATTATAATGTGCTGTATTACACGGGCTTAGATGATTTTTTAAGTGAGTAAAGGTAGCAGACATGTTTGTAATGGTAATCAAGAATTTTTGAAAAAGGCATTGATATTGTTAATGTGCTGCATCCTGATTGTCAGCACTTTCTTTATCAGTGCATTACATAGATCTAAGACATAGGTGCCAACCAATCAAGATACAGAATTTTCTGTACTCATTTTATAAAAATTGGCATGTGTTTCTTATCATGTCCGCACCTTCTAAATATTACCTGTATATCTTTCCTTTGTTATATTATTTGCACATTTTTCCCTTTGTAACCTCCTGGGTCGACTCATACCTGAAAATCGACATTTTTTGTCTAGCATGCTTACCTGGTCAACAAAAGCTAAATAAATACTGGACTTGCTTATGAAAGAGGGGCTGAACATGATGGACCTAGAGCCCCTTCCGACCAGAAGTTGCTATAATATATTGTCTTCTTTATTGCAACAAAGACAAAATAAGGATTCTATATGGTTAAAGTTCATATTATTGTCCTGCAAACTTACACAAATGTTGCTATGATCATTTGTAATGACCAATCTGATTGGTTAGTCGACCTATAATCTAATCTCATGTATACCCATGATAAACCCAATAGTAAAAGTTGAGAGAGAGAACATAGAATGCATTGTGAGAAAAAAATGAAAAACTGTGGAGAGTTTTCTAATAAAAAAATTGAAACTTTTCTTAAACAACTGCTGAAATTAGAATTACACATTTCATAATAGTGTTAGGACATTTCACAGGGTGAATTACCTTCTGTAATCCCCCCCAACATGTACACATTCACATGCACACATACTGTAAATAGCATTCAACTTTGTTTAGTGACATTTGTCATTGGGGGGAATTACGTGATAATAATACCGATCCCAGCCCCCATCATGCTTTAGTGCTTAAATGCAAATGTCAATTAAAACTACTCAATGTTTACGTGTTTCAGATGCAAATTAGTAGAGCTGATGGAAGATGTTAAAGAAGAATACGGGGGTCAATCTTTCTAAAAGAGTACAAAGCATCTAACACCATAAGCAGAAACTAATGTAACATTAAACACAGTCTATGGAGTTAATCCTATCAGCTGCTGAGGAAAAAACAATTGGTTAGAGAGTTATTAGATGTGGGTAGTCTGTCTGGAAAAATGTGTGAGGGTAGTGTGTTGAAAATGAAAGTATTTTTCTCTAAATGCAGAACACTGCTATAGGCTTCTTTTCCTACTGTCCTGTTTGGGGAGGGGGGAATGGAGAGAGACAAAAGAAAGGCAGAGAGAGAGAGAGAAATAGAGAGAGATTCATGTTCAAGTTATCATGGTAAACATACAAAAAGGAACTGTGACAGGAATCTTAGCATTTGGCTTTGATTGGTAGCTGGGTACTTAGATTCACAAGGCCAGAGAGCGGACTAAGAATGGGTAGGCAGAATTGGCTTGTGCACCATAGTATTTTATGCAGGCAGGAAACTGATAATTTACTGATGGTGTTCAGATGATAGAATGTGCTTGAATGCTTATGCACTGTAACAGTTGGGGCAGCTCTCACTCTGTATCCTGGAATGGGATTACCACCCTTTTTGGATCCCAGGATGGCACAGAAACACTCTTGAGGAGGGTTCCACCTCTAGTGCACCCCAGCTCTGACATCAGCCGTGGGCAATTGTGGGGTGCACCGCTAGAGGCATGGCATTCAAAATGCCAGTGGGAGAGATAGAAGGATCAACCAGATAAAACAAAGTTACTTCAGAAGCAGGTACCCAAATTTTTTTAACAGTGGACGAAAATGCTAATTAGGGGGTGCCCCACACAAAGGTGTGGGGCTTACTGACATGGACATTTCGCTTTAAGGAAATGGGAGACTGGCTTAGAAACTGCCTAGCCAGGGGGAGGGGTAATATCTGTGGGATGCCAGGCAGGGGTAGGGAACAGTGGGGAAAATAGTGGAGGGCATAATTAAGGTAAACAGCCTCTGCATGAAGAAAATTAGTAAAAGCAAAAGGAAAAAGAGACTGTGATGGCACTCTATTGAAGTGGCCAAGGTGCTGAAGGCAAAAAACAGTGGTATTCAGGAAGTATAAGGAAACGTACAGGAAGGAAGAAGGGGGGTGTACCTGGTAAAACAGAGGGAAGCAGGTAAGACAGTAATGGGAGCAAAGGCGTTGACAGAGGAAAGGACAGTCACAGGGGTAGCAAATGGGGATGAGACTTTCTTCGGGTACATAAGTGAGAAGAGGAAAGCGAGGGGAACGGTAGTGAGAAGAAGAAGGGTGACAGAGGGAGGCTTCACAGAAAAGGATGAAGTAGACATTCTGAACAGGCACTTCTGCTCAGTCTTCACAGTGGAGCATAGGGGGATGGACCACCCATGCTCAGCAAAAACAAAGGAGGGAGGGAGGTGCAGCTGTGCCAGAAAACATCCACAAGCTGCCGTAAATCATGGAGCCACTACACCGGACTCTTTCTTCAAAAATCCAGCACATGCAGGAAAAATTGCAGTTCCACAAGTGAAGACCCATTTGCACCAGTTGTTCCCCACACCTGTTCTGATTTCGGGGGGTTCTGAAGCTCTGTCCCAATGTGTATGGGGTGACAGCTTAAGAATTCTAATAATGCAATTTTTTCCATAGATTTTCTGTGCAGATCTGTTTGAATCCCTGCACTACCATCTTTATACAATGTGACATCTAAGAAAAGCATAAACTGAGGGCTATAATTCAAAGGGAATGTGAGAGAGCAGAGGAGAGCCACATGAGGATGAGGGTCCTGGACTTTAGGAGCGTGGATTTTAAGGAAATGGGAGACTGGCTTAGAAACTGTCTAGTGGGGGGGATGCCAAAGAGGGGTAGAGGAACAGTGAGGAAAAAGAAGGCAGTGCATAATTAAGGGAAACAGCCTCTGTGCGAAGGAGTGAGTAATAGCAAAGGAAAAAGAGACTGGTATGGTACTCTAGAGAAATGGCCACAGCGGTGAGGGTGAAAAAAGGTGACATTCAGGAGATATAAGGAGACACAGAGGGAGGTACATGGGGGGTGGGGATGTACCAGGTAAAAAAGAAGGAAGCAGATAAGGCAGTGAGAGGACAAAGGTGCACAGTGATGAAAGGATAGCCAAAATGGTGGCAAATGGAGAGAAGACTTTATTCAGGTACATAAGTGAGGAGAGGAAAGCAAGGGGAGGGATAGTGAGCATAAGGAATACAGCAGGGGGTGACTGTACAGAGGGGCCAAGAAAATGCAGCCATCCTGAACAGGTACTTCCGCTCAGTCTTTACAGTGTGGGGGGGGGGGCAGTCATCAGTAGGAACAAAGGGGAAGGGAAGGGGAGGAGAACTCAAGTCCATTTTCAGAGGAGAGAGTCCTGAAGGCAGCTGCAGCTCTGAAACTGGACAAAGCTATGGGACTGGATGGGAAACACCTAAGGATACTGACAGAGCTCAGGGAGATCAAATCAAATAAATTCAAATCAGACTTTATTTTTATAGTGGCTTCATAATCAAGGCACTGCACATAAAATCAAATATAAATAAAAACAGAAGAATAAAAACATATTAACCATAATTAGGGAAGGCAATATTAAATAAATACATTTTTAAATCAATTTTAAACCTATCGATGGTCAGGCATTCTCTTAACCGACGAGGTAGAGAATTCCACAGGGTGGGAGCCGAAAAAGAAAAAGCACGGTCACCAGATGTTTTTAGTCTCACCCTGGGAATCTATAGCAATCCCTCGTCGGTGGATCAGAGAGGACGGAGGGGGCAGTAGGGTACCAGGAGGTCTTGCAGATAACTGGGTCCCTGATCATGTAGAGCTTTAAAGGTTAGCAAGCCAACCTTAAAGGTGATCGGCCACTGAATAGGCAGCCAGTGCAGTTCGCGGAGCACCGGCATAATATTACTGGACCTAGAGGTTCCAGTCAAAAGCCTGGCTGCCATGTTCTACACCAGCTGCAAGTGATGGATATCAACCCCTGGAAGCCCTAGGTAGAGGGAGTTGCAGTAATCAAGGCGGGTAGTGACAAAGGCATGGACCAATGTTGGAAGATCATCGGGAGGAACCACGTGTTTCACCCGGGCGATATTCCTCAGATGATAAAATGAGGATTTGACGACAGGCAATACCTGAGATTTCAGTGTCAGACCATCATTAAAGATAATGCCAAGGTTACGTACTCGGTCTGAGGTAGTGAGCTGTATACCATCGATCAAAAGACCAGATGGCTGTCCAGCCCCTAAACCCGCCCCTGGATGACCAGGGTCCACTTCCAACACTTCAGTCTTGTCTGGATTCAGTCTCAGCCAGCTAGTACTCATCCAGGTTCTAATCTCGGTAAGGCAGTTATTTAGCACAGAGAGTGCATCATTTTGTCTGGGCAGAAAGGACATATACAGTTGAGTATCGTCTGCATAGTGGTGAAAATTCAAACTGTATCACCTGATGATGTCTCCCAATGGCAGCATGTACACTGCAAACAACATGGGAGCCAAAATGGAGCCCTGTGGCACCCCGCAGGGCAAGAAGTAAGTGCTAGAGGAATAAATTCCAGTGGCAACTCTCTGAGACCTGTCCATGAGGAATGAATGAAACCATTTGAGGACTGTACCAGACAGCCCACAAAGAAGCCGCAGGCTCTCCAACAGCACACCATGGTCTACAGTGTCAAAAGCTGCAGAGAGATCAAGAAGGACCAAGATGGTACGTGCCTTTCGATCTCTTGCCATTAGGAGGTTGTTCAATACTTGGACAAGTGCAGTCTCTGTGCTATGCTTCTTCCTAAATCCGGACTGGCTGCCCCGCTGATGGCCTTATGGAACAGCTCACTGGAATCAGGCATGGTTCTGGAGGACTGCAGGAAAGCAGATGTGTTCACTCTACATCAGGGCAGAAGCACGGAAGAGGCTAGTAACGATAGGCTAGTGAGCCTCACTGCAGTGGTGGGCAAATTAATGGTGACACTGTTCAAAGATTGGTACAGTCTCATGAATTCAATGGGCTGCAAGACCAAAGGCAGCATGGATTTACAGGGTGAGGGGGGGGTCATGCCAGATGAATGTGATCGAGTTCTTTAACTGGGTGACCAGGGAAATAGAGCAGGGGAGGGCAGTAGACATGGCCTAATTGGACTTTAGCAAGGCCTTTGACACTGCTGCACAAGAGAATGACTAAGAAACTGAGCAGCCTTGGGGTGGGATCCAAAGTGGTGAACTGGGTTAAAAACTGGTTAACAGATAGGCGACAGAGGGCAGTGGTTAACAGCACTCACTCTAATGATGGGAGAGTGACCACTGGGGTGCCGCAGGGCTCAGTACTGAGACCAATCCTGTTCAATGTCTTCATAAGTGACGTTACAGATGAACTGGAAGGGAAGGCATGCCTTTTTGCAGATAATACCAAATCTGTAACAGGGGTGGATACTAAGTTAGGGGTGGAAAGAATGCAAATGGATATCGGACAGTGGGAGGGTTTTAAGCCCGAGGTTCGATGGGCAGAGCAACAACATCACTCCCCCATCGGGCTTAAAAGGTCACATATCCTGGAGCCCATCCAGGATTTGTTTTTTGTTGCAGCCGGAGGCGCTGCTCCCCGTCGCTTATCTGGATTTCTACTGCTTGTCCTCTGCCTCTGCAGCTGCCTCTGGCTACCTGTTCACTTCTCTCCACGTTTTGACTCCTGTCACCCTGCCGTGTTGTTAGCTTTCTTTTCGCCGACTATGGAGCTAAACTGCTGTTGTTTCTTTTTCTAGCCTGCGTTCTTGACAGTCCCCCGCACTGTTACCCTCCGTTTGTGCTGTCCTGGAGTTTCTGGCTTTGGGGGTGGTAGTTTGTTGTGCTGTGTTGGGCTGAGTAACTTTAAGGACACCGGCTCTTTCTCTGATTGCATTTCAGCCCGGTTTGTAGCAGTCGTTCCCTGATTCTCTGGCTCCACACCCGTTTCTACTTCCTCCAGCAGTTTTGGGCACTCGCACATCTCTGCATTTGTGCTACCAGTCACGATACGAAACAAGGTTCTCATACACCAATTAATTCCTCAGGTAACGAACAATCAGAATCTTTGGGATGGGCTGTCCTACAGCTGCGCGGCCTTCACCTTTGATGCTAGTGCGTCATCCCAGCATTTAACAAACCTGCCGACTTCATTGCCAGCCGCACTACCTGCTTTCCCTTGTTCATTATCCCGCTAGCACCTGACAGGATTTCATTCAGACTGCCTCCTACTGTGGAAACCAGGTTACTTTTCTGCATGTCATTTTATTTCCCCACTCTAATACATCTCAGAAGCTGCTCCTTCATTCTGGACCCATTGTCTGTCATTCCCCTCTGGCTGCTCGCTCTTTGATTCATCTGCCTTCGCCTATACTGCGGTTGCAAGTAGTCTGATATGGCTTTCCTTCTCAGGTAAAATGAAATTAAAAAAAAAAAGGGCTGCACCTGCTTCCTATTACGGCCTTCCTGTGAGTCCGCTGTTTCATGCTCATGCTCCAAGCTGCTTCCTCTTTCAGGTTGGTGCCTGCGCCTTTTTCATTGCTCCAAGCAAGTAACTTCCAAGGTGTCCCATACCGGAGATCTCTGACCCATTTCTTTATTTTATCTGGAGTCCATCAGCAATCTGTACCATTTCTTCCATGTATTTTGGAATTTTACCTTGTAACAGGTGTACATTAGTTTCTTTTACACGGAGTAATGCCTAAAAGACTCAGATTACACCGCTCTGTTTGAATTATTTAATCTGCTACCAGGCAGGGTATGTAGCACTGCCAGTGCCTGACAATCTTTCGAAGTTATGCATTTATGTATTCCCGTCATGGTGTGTCTCCTATATGTTCCATACTGAACGGAAGCTAATACTACTGTTACCAATCCCTAACTTCATTTCTCTTCAGCAGTGATTTTTGTTTCCACTGGGACATTGTATTTAACGTTTGACTCGTATTTGCTGTGTTTCTCCTGGACAGCGTTTCAGTGTTTTTGTGGGAACATTGTATTTGACATGTTAGAATTGTTCCCTCTGGTTCATATGCTTCTCTGTGCTTGCGTTTCTTGCTCGTTGCGCTCTTTCCTAGTGGGCACCCTTCGCCTATGGATGCTCTTGGTTCTCCATGTATGTAGCTAACCTTTCTTCCCTTCCTTGTGAGGTCTATCATATTGTTGCCACCTCTTACCTTGCAGGGTGCACTACACCTGGGTTGCTGGCCTCGGCCTGCTCACTGTCAGTGTTTTGTTTTTGGAGTTTTCTGCCCTACCAAAACTCCTTCCTCTCATAGCCTATTGGGGTTCCTTCCTATCTCTACCAGCCCTCTAGACTTCAGTTCATTCGTACTGTCATGTCTCATATTCCATATTTCCAGCATTTACTTCTACTACTCAAGCACACCTTTCCTGGTCCCTGCTACCTCAACTTGACCTGCTCCTCTAACCCTCCTATAGATCTAGTCCACCACATTGACTACTCATGCTTCAGCATGTCCTCGTTCTTCTCCCTCTTCTCAGTTCTTTCGACAAACAATCTGCTTTCATTATTCTTTTGGTCATACCTATCCTCGCTCCTATGCCCTGTCATCAAACCGTGACCTTCCTGCCACATCTATTCAGGTTCCTGACTACCGTCTTACATCCCTGCTACTTCAATTTGACTCTGTCTCTACTCAAGCACCATGCTAAGGGCTGGCTGGAGGCTCTCAACCATCATTCAAGTTTCTTTTTCAAGTTCCTTTCCGAAGCTACCTCCTTTCAAGGAGCCTACTTAATCACATCACTCTATTCATTTCCGAATCTACCTCAACCGAATCTACCTCCTTTCGAGGAGTCTACTTAGTCACATTGCTCTATTGAGCATACCCCCCCTTCTAGTTCTCATACTCTCTGGTTCCAGATATGCCTTCTTGGCCTCGGAGTATATCTCCTTTCGAGGAGCCTCATTACTTGCTTCACTCTATTGAATCCTATGCTATCTCATCACTCACATCATCAGGGTCTAATCGTTCACATCGCATGCTCATGCCTTATCAGGCTCAGTGTCCACTTCCTCTCCTTGCTCAATCAGGCATACCTCTCATTGGACCTGCTACCTCATCGACCTGCCACCCTCTTGCGGCACTCATCACCATCAGTATTCATCTTTGCCTCACGTTCCTTTGATCTGTGCGCAGCCTCATGTTCCCTATTTGATCTGTGCTTTCTTTTGGGGAGTTTCCCTATTCCGTCATCATCCTCCCTACTCTTATCCCTTTCATTACTGAACCCTTCTCTTTAACGACATACATCCTCAAATCAAACGTTGTCAGCCTGGAGGGAAAGCGATCTAGGCCTTGGATCCCCAGAGGTTTCATCCTCAAAGGGTTTTTTTCCTCTCCTCTGTGCCAATGGTCATAGTATTAGTTATAGTTAGTGCTTTCTTAGGTTAGTTAGTTAGGTTCCACTGTTGGATGGAGGCAGATGGTGGCTCCGGCTTTCCCCTCTCTCATTAGGAGGTCAGCCCTTATCGTCTCAGAATTCATTCATTCATCATCCTCACCTCTTCAATGCTTGACACCTTTAGGTATACTTTCTGGGCTTCTTCCTAACCTACCTTTAGCTGACAGTATCTTTCCCACGGCACCTGAAGGGGGGGAACCCTCCTCTAGGGTTCCTTGCGTCGTACCCCTACAGGGTGGTATATCCCATGGATAGAAAGGGGGAAAGCCACAAATCAAATCAAATTACACAAGAATCATCTTATATCATCTCATCAGGTTGCATAAGCACATCGAACTTAAGGAGTTGTCAAGAGCATAGCAGTTGGGGTTCAGTGCCAAAAAGTGCAACATCATGCACTTAGGGCATAGGAATCCAAGAACTGAGTATAGGATAGGGATGGGGAAGGTACTGTCAGTCACTTAGCAGGAAAGGGACCTTGGGGTTATCATATCTGATTACTTCCCAAGTGGCAGGACAGTGTGACAAAGCAGTGGGTAGGGCCAATGGGATGCTGAGATGCACAGGGAGACATATATCCAGCAGGAGGAGGAAGGTGGCATTGTTACTATATAGGTCAGTGGTGAGACCACGCCTGGAGTATTGTGTCCAGTGCTGGAGGCTGCACCTCAGAAGAACATAGGGTGGAGGCAGCACAGAGGAGGACAACTAAAATGGTGCAAGCATTGCACCAAAAGCCCTACAAGGAGAAAATGAAGGCTCTTAACGTGTAGACCCTGGAAGAGAGAAGAGCGAGAGAGGACATGATAGAGGCCTACAAGTACCTCACGGGGGATGAACAAGGTGCAGAAGGAGAATCTCTTTCAAATGAGGAAGAGCAACAGAACCAGATGGCATACAATGAAGTTAGGTGGGGAAGTTTAGTAGGAATGTGAGGAAGTACAACTTCACTGAAAGAGTGGTAGATGCCTGAAATAGACTGCCAGTAGAAGTAATGGAGGCAAAAACAGTAGTGGGATTCAAGTATGCATGGGATAGGCATTGGGAAATATTAGGAAATGGGCATGGAGGAGGAAGGGTCGCTAGACACCAGGTAGAGTATGCGGACACAGACTAGGCAGGGACCACTTAGGCAGACTGAGTGGGCCAAGCAGTCCTTTTCTGCCAACAAATTCTGTTTCTATGTTTCTATGAAAGCTTCCATAGAAAATACTAGGACCTAAATGCAGAAATGTGACCCTGGACAACTCTAGATTAATTCTGATTTTTTCCACACAAAGAGTTCTAGATCAGTGAAGTTAAAGTTTAAGCTTGCTTTTTTTCTGAACATGATGCTAAACTGTGCTAGACATTCCCTTTGTACATTAATTCATATTCACATGCTATGCTTTGCTATAGCCTTTCAGTTGAAAGCAGATGTCCATGTTATCAGAATCAACTTTGAACTCATCATTTTTATGCTTTCAGTCCTCAACACACACTTTCTATTCTGAGGTATCTTATTCTTTTTTATGTTTTAAAATCGCCCCCCCAACCATGTCCCACGTAGCCCAAGTTCTGGTCCAATCACTCATTTTCTGCCACCAGTGCTCTACATCTTCCCAGTGTCGGCAGGGCCTGCTGATATTTCAGCACTGATGAAGCTAACCAATGGAGCTGGTTAGTGGAAGTCAGGAATGGATGTAGGCCTTCATACTGTACATGGCTGGGAGATGGGATTTCCACTGTACGACCCTCTCCTGGCACATCAGCTTGTGGCACTCAGTACATATGGGATTGTCCTGCAGATGTCAAACCCACCTGATTCTGATTGCTGTTCTTCTAGACCACCAGGAGACAGTCATGTACCAAAATAGATTTTCCAGCCTCCTTCTTACAGGAGGGTGTCCACACAGATGCTTCATCCTCCCCCACCATCCAATCTCCAAACTCCTGGACCCAGGACATGAGACCAGTTCTCCCGCTTGGCAGCGCAACATGCTACCACATCTACAGTTTGTTTACCCAGAATAGACCAGCTAAGATGCAATATCTCATTTTCAGTGTGGTCTTGCTTCCATCCATTTCCATAACTGGTGGACTGGTGCACTGGGAAGGCAAGTGACCTGCCGAAGAAGACACCGTGAGTTTTTGGCTTTGATGGAGTTATCTGGTTCCCAAGCCAGTGCTTCAGTCACTGGCCTACACCACGTCTTTTTAAAATTAAAAAAAAAAATTAAAAAATTAAAATCTATAACAAGCCAGGAGGGCACAAAGTAACAAATGAGGTGTTTAGGTGTTTTGGTCCAAAAACACACGCAAATGGTAAGTCTAAAATGATTTGTGGACAGCATGGATCACCACTTTAAAAAATATTGTTCTACTCAATGTGCTCACTCCAGCCTGTAACAGAATGAAAACTTGATGCAGTCAAATCCACTCACAAAAAGGGATTCATTTGCTTAATGCAGATCTTATGGGCATTTGTAGACTGGGGTGGTCTGACTCATCTAAGAAATGTTGCCATAAATTGGTTAGCCAGCTTAACCGACTGTTGGACAGCGGCAGACCTAGAACTTTTCAACTTTTTAAGGGGCTAACAATTTTATCAACTGTGCAGCACTTCCTCCCAAAAATGTAAAATGTTCCACTTTAATGCTCAGATTAGGCTAAAACGGCTTCTGTTTGCTAACCTAAGGAGGTAACAGATGCTACATTACTATACAGCTAGATCTGGTAGTGCTCCTGATCATAGCCTTTGGATCCTAGGGTTAGCATAGGGTATGGACTTTCAGCCTTCTTTTTGCTCGGGTGGAGGGGTCTAAGTAGGTTCCAGGGATAAAATCATGAGGGTCTCAGTTCCTTTCCTTTCTCCCTTTGTTTTTTACTTAGGTGGGTAACATGGACTTCCTTCTTGCTTCACTTTCTCTCTCATCCTTTCTTCAGCCTTTCTCTGCTCCTGTGTCCTATGATGTAGTCTCCTTCCAGTTGTTGTCCTGCCTTCTCCTCTGCTGGAGACCATACCAAGGTCAAGCCCTGCATCTGGCACATGCTATGTATTTAAGAACACGTGTGCACAGATGGCAGTGAATGCTTAGCACACTGTATGTTTAGGCTGCATTACTTTGTGTTCTTGCTCTGATGCTGTATCTCCTTTGCAATCTCATACAGAAAGCGTATGGATTGTTTTCATCCAAACCTGAGGGGAGACTTCACTACAGAACAAAACGAAAAACAATTGATCTACATCTGTCATTAAATCAGAATATGCTGACATAAACGAAACGCAAAGTGTGATGCAGGTAGTTACTGTTTTTGCCACACAAATAAAATGAAAAATATGACAGTGATGCCCATTTTAATATGTGGAGCCCAGCAGAACACCTTAAATCCTGAGCTAAAGCATTCTTATAATGGGGAATGTTCTTCTCAAAGGGCCTTATTGAAAACAGTAAAAATAAATGTCTAACGGTATCGGAGAATACTTTCAGTTTTTCTTATCCAAACAATAGTACTGCTGTTGTTAGTCTCCTTCACATGACACAGCTAATATAAGAACTCTTTGTAAAAAAAAAAACATTTAGACACAAAACTGGTCTTATGAGTGAGAAGTACATATAACTAGTCAAAAAAACAAAAACACTGAGCTAATCAGAAAAACATAGTAAACTATTCTTATGAGCAAGATGTTCTAATAGCACGAGTGGTCTCATAAATGGACTTCAAAGTATTATGTACAGAAATTACAATACACAATGATGTTGATGGCTTTTTTGTGTGTTGTCAATGCTTAAGAACTCCAAAATAGTGAAGAGACCTGTGGCAACTCTTCAGGAATGGCTGTACAACATTTAGTGTGAACATCTAAAGGAGGCTAGTTTACCTGAAGCAGAAGCCTACTCGAATTCTCAGTGTGTTTTGTCATGCTATTAATGATAGGAAAAGATTGGACATTTCTAATCATGTATTTGACCACTGTCATGTGTTCTAGTACAAAGCAATTCATCAACATTCCGGGCACATAGACTGATTTACACACACATACACACACACA
This sequence comes from Neoceratodus forsteri, assembly GCA_016271365.2. NCBI lineage: Eukaryota > Metazoa > Chordata > Ceratodontiformes > Ceratodontidae > Neoceratodus > Neoceratodus forsteri. The sequence goes on along the minus strand of CM057450.1, from coordinate 1,036,798,223 downwards.
CACACACCCCTTCCAAGTTTGAAAGGCAAACATCAAATAATTGCAGCAGTCTCCATCTGAGACCGACACAAACTGCCAGTGAATGCTGGGGATCACATTAATTGCCAGCTCATGGGCTGCTGCCATCACACAAGCAGTGTTCCAGATGACTTTCTAGCAGTCGTTATTTCATAAGCAGTCTCTATCCTGCTTTTAATGAACCACCAGTGCAAAACAAATATTTGACATGCGCTTCTCTCCAGCATTATTTTAATTTCAAAGCCGTATTTTTCAGTGCTATTCTGTTGTCCCCTTGTCTTGTTTCAAGCATTAAACAATGATGCATAGTTACTAGATGAAGCATTGAAAGGGTGTAATCCAGCTGTCGCATTAGAGTTACTAAAGTTACCAGAAATATTTACATACTACTGGGGTGACACTGAGCCCAGGGGCATTATGGTAGTAAAGGGCTTAATGTAATGTGGTACTGGAGTAACAGAGAGCCCAAGGGCATCAGGGTAACAAGGGGATCTAATGTAATTAAATAAATGTTTAACATGCTAATGTGTGGTATATCAGGGTTGCTGTAGTCCCACAGTTGAAAAGTAAAAGTAATGTGTGCACTTATATGGTTAACTTGGCCCTGAGTTTCTGAAATGTCAGTCTGCATGGATTGGTGGTAGTTCAGGTGGATGTTAAAGATCTCATGGCACTTCTCGAAAAGAGTAGGGGACTTTCCCCGGTGTCCTGGCCAAACTTCCCTCATTCACTAAAAATACCACCAACAGCTTAATCTGGTTCAAGGTCAGTTGGCATTCATCTGTATCCCCTTCCCCTGGGTCGTGCCTGAAAATAGGCAAGATTTGTCTAGTGCACTTACCCGGTCAACAAAAACTAAATAAAAAAAAAAAAAAAGGAGGTCCATCCTGTTTATGCAGTTTTTTGTTTGTTTGTTTTTGCGTAGAGACAGCAAATGTTGGTGCCAAATGCACCCGTAATTGTCCACTTGTTGAGAGGATCCCAGGCAATGCTTTCCCACCCACTAGGGACATATAAATAGGGTCTCCAGCCAACCCCAAAAAGCAGTTCTGGTGTGCAGAGCCATTTTAGCACCTATGGGTGCGCTTGTCCGGCTGCAACTGGTCGAGGGAACTGGTGGGACCAAGGATGGTGACAAGATCATTGAGTCAGGGCGGCACTAACTTCCTCTGGTGCAGGCCTCTGGAGGCTTTGGGTTCTGACCAGGGCTCCAGAATGGGGATGACAAGAAGCTGTTGGAGGGCAACCCTAAAGGAGAGTCCCCTGGTGACATCTGCACTATCATCCCAGGTATGCTGCAAATGGCAGCGAGGTGGCAGACAAAATCTTGTGCTGGCAAGGGGCTGTGGCCATAAGGGGCCTGTGTGAATGACAGAAGACCAGGGCAGATGACACATGACACATGACTCGTAACCCTAGAGGAGTTGATGAACCTTGTAGGTATATTAGACCACTTTCTGATGTGACCATGCTAAGGTGCTGACTCTGAACACTATGGAGGTGTGGGACTGGGAGCAGACCACTGAGGTAGCCTATGCCTCATTTGTGCTGTGTGAATGTGTGTACTGGAGGATGCAACCCTTCATTTAGCCCCTATTCTAGAGGTACCGACCACCTGATCCCCTAGTACCACTTGCAGATGCAATTGGGGCACTGAAATGTAAATAACAATATTCTAGCATCACCAGTTTGTAAACGGGAAAATGTGTAACTGCAGACAATATAAAGTAATGGGCTGGAGAGAATGATTATGTATACTGTAAATATGTTGAAAGTAACTGAAGCTGCCAACTAGAATCGAACCCTAAGACCAGCTAGTAAAGGGACTGTAAATAACTATGATAATGCTGAATATTGCTGTGTAATGTCTGATTTGCTGCTCTTTTAATCCTTAGCCCAAAATGGGAGCTGTGGTTGGGGGTCATGGCTGCGGGTTTCTGTAAATAAATGTTTGGAGTTTTTGCAAGCAACTTAAAGCCTGAAGTGTCATGCCCTGTGTTTGAGTGTTTCTTGTTCTTTTTTTTCCATCTACTGTTTATCTTTCTCTGACATCTGGGTGGCTGTTTCAGTCTCTGGCATGCTCCTGCACCACCAGTGCCCATCTCCCACTGTGACTTACCTCAGCTCTGTCCTCATGGATTACTCCTCCATAGTGTGATGGAGAGAGGAGAGCCGCCCCCCCCCAGGTACACATCCAACGGGTGTTGAGGTATCCAGGTTGATGGCACAGGTCTGCGGTGAGCTAGTAGGGCATCATGTAGCCCAGGCTTCACTTTTCCTTCTGCTTGTGAATTCTACATCCCTCCCACCACCCCTTGATGGCAAGCGCAGCTTCTGGTGACCTTGACAGCAGCAGCACACTCTGGGCATGCTCCACCCCTCGTGAAAGAGCAAGCTCCCTGGCTGACCACGAGGGGACACTGCTGTGCCGGAGCCAAGCCATCTACCTCCCCAGCTGGCCACTCAATCTCAGCAGTCCTAGACTCGCTTCCAAACCAGGGTTACCTGCATGCAAGCACGGAGCGCTTCTACTAAGCCATTGGCGGCTCATGTCCAGGTGTTTCTTAAGGGGTACAGTGTTTGCTAACATAAACCAGCCAATGCAACAGCTAATGCAAACAGAAATTAAGTTGTGGTTTACAGTTTACAATCAGTTAAGGCCTACTTTAAGTTGCCGTGCAGGGGACAGTATGTGTACAATATAAAGTGCAAGTGAAATCTAATTTTTGACCACCAATGGCGGCTCCATTTTACCCCCCGGAGCCAAAGAGATGATGATGAATACAGAGGAAGAGCAGGGGGTACTGAGTTGACACCATGAACACCTTGGATATGCAGTGGGGTTGAGAAAGATGGTGGAGACAATATCCATGCAGCATGGAGGCCGCAGAATGGAGATGGTAAATGGCCTCCCAACTAGGAGGCACTGGTAGTCATGATGGCAGGCAGGGGCACTTATAAACTTGGCACAGCAGTCCCCACTGCTATGGGTCAAGAGCAGGTCCAAACCTGAGAACTGTACCATTACACAAAGAACTACCTTAACTGATTCCTCTCACCCCTACAAGTATTGCCCTGGCCAGATTGCCCCTCCCCCAAATTGTCTCTGGTTGGGTAATGTCCCTTAGCATATCAAAACTCAATTTCCATCTACCACATACATGTTGTGTACTGTTTTACTTACAATATTTAATGATCAGTCTCCTTTTGATGTATTGCACTGCCTGTATTGACTATAATTTTTGTAAATCTGTCAAATGCTATTTATTGTTTCCCCTTTTTTACTATCTTACATCCCTTCCCCCCAGAAAGCATCTGGAAATGAGCTGTTATCAGCACAGTAGATCTCTCCTGGTAAAATGTCCACAATTAAATGAATAAAAGGGGCGGCTCCCGGTAAGACATGGGAGTTGCCCCTGAGGTTATTGCTCGCTCCCCACCTCACCAAATGGACTCTGGGTAGGGAAGGCATGGAGTGGAGACTGTGTTACAAAGGGTATAAAATCAGTTGTGTTATATCAGGAAGAACTCTGTTACTCCCCATTAAATACATTTGAGGGGGGAAATACCATTACAATAGTACTGAACACAATAAAAGAAACCCACAGAGTATAGCAGTCATGCCCACTATAACAAGCATTTGTAAATGCTGAATGTTGTCTCGCTGGCATTGGCATTGGTAGTGCAGGAGTTAGAGATGCATAATAGGAATGGCAGTGAAGTATTGAACTGACGCCAACCCCACCCCCACCCTGCAGAGACTGACAGGTGTTGGGGAGTTCCTTTGGGTCTTCAGCTATAACGCTCATGCCATTTTACCTCACCCTACCCTGTAGACACTGACAAGTGTCATGGTGTGCTTTGGGGTCTTTGGGCCTTATACTTACCCCATTCCATAAGAAAATATGCTGAGACGGATGCAGTATAGGAGAATGGGGTGAACTTTAGGGCCGACCACTCCAAGGCACACCTCAATGCCTGTCACTGGCTGCAGGGTGGGGGTGGGGGTGGAATGGCATGCGCATTACAGCCAATGATCCCAAGTCACACCTCTGATGCCTGTCAGTCTCTACAGGGTGGGGTGTTACAGTTGGAAACCCTAAAGTCGTAGGCATTTGTTGGTATTTTCACTTCAAATTTTCAACATAGGCTTTTTGTGACCCCACCTCATGAACAGCGGCACAACCAGTTTGTTAGCTGAAAGGTGGTTTTGTACAGCGGCTATGCCATTTGGCGACACAGGGACAAAAACACATTTTGGGCAGGATGTGAAAAATGACAACAGTATTGTTCATGAGGAGGTGTAAAAAAATGGCAACATTGAAAATCTGGAGTGAAAATATGAAAAATTGGTGAAGTCATGAGCATGCATAGAAACTGCGCAACACACATCCATAACCCAATTATTTGGGGAATTTTTTTAGTCAAATTTTCAACATAGGCATTTTGACAGCTGTACTGTTCATAAGGAGGTGTGAAAAAATGCCAGTGTTGAAAATCTGGCATGCAAATATTGCAAATTTGCAAAGTTACAGGGTTGCGTGGAAACTGCGCAACGCACACTTGTAACACAGTCGTTTTATGGACTTTCATCACCAAATTGTCAACATAGGCATTTTAGGACCTTTGTTCTGGAACAGTGTCACCATCATTTTCTCAAACTGTCCCGAAAAATGATTTCGCTCAGCGGCCGTGCTATTCTGCACCAGATGTGTGAAAACACATTTTGGCCAGGATATATAAATGACAGCTGCACTGTTCATGAAAGGTAATGGAAAAATGCCAATTTTAAAATCTGAAGTGAAAATATTACAAATTCCGCTGAAATTCTGACGTGTGTGGAAACTGTGCAAGCAGCACTCAGTAAAACAGCCATTTTTGGATTTTTCACCAAATTTGCAACATAGGCTTTTGAGGCCCCCCTCATGAACAGTGGCACTGTCATTTCATTAATCGGTCCTGAAAAGTGATTCTGCGCAGTGACCGCAAAATCACCTTTCGGGACCAAATAACGCCATGGCAGTGATTGAATTCATGAGGAGGGGTCCCAATAACCCCATGTTGAAAATTTGGTGCAAAAATTCCCACAAATGCCCGAGATATGCACCAAAGTTGAAAAAACCCTATTTATGCCATTATACAGCTTACTGGCATATCTCCAGTTCGTGGTTGGCTTTGAAGAGTGCAGACGTGTCCCCGGTCCACCGAAAATCATCGCGCCGGACTCCGGAGGTAAGTATGGGGTGAGGGGTGTAGAGGCAGGAGTACAGAGAGGTGGGTGCGGGTTGGGGGAGGGAGCAGGACAGACCACAAGGGACCGTTTTTTCTTTACAGGTTAAAAAAACAAAACATCATGGGACTTTTTTTTTTTTACAGGGCATTTAGCATGCTGGGGTGGGATCCCAGCGTGCCATCTGAGTGTTTTGGGGGGGGCTAGCCAACAGGGGATTGGGACCCCCATTGGCACATACCAAAGGGGGGTGCATTATGCCGACTGGGGAATGGGCTCCTCCATCGGCAAATAAACTGGGTCAGGGCATGCCGACAGGGGGATTGGGCACCCCCAAAGTCGCCACTGTGGCAGGTCACTGCCGCCATGTTTACTGTAATGCTTCATCAGGGAAGGCACGTCGGGAGGTGCCGCTGCGTATGATGACTTTGCTCTCATTGCAGCGGACCTTTCCTTAGATGTGCTCACCACATTATGTATTCCTGGTGTGGTGCCTGCATGCTGGCTTATTGGGGAATGAGGGACGCACCTGCTGATGCTTGCCCTGCATTCGCCCAACAGTGACCGCACCTCCAAATCTGCTACTAGTGCAAGATGCTAGCCATGCAAGCGCGAGCCAACATAAAAATGAGAACTAATAATTGAAAACAGATAAAGACCTGTATAGTTTGACATCTCAGGGACTGATCAACCATAATAGCAGACTCAAGGCCAATCTGCTTGTGTGGCAGTTGGGGAGCAGCTTGCCATGCTGGCAATCTGGGTCCATGTCTGGAGCCCGTAACATCACTGTAGGCTGCTTGGGATTAGAACTGAACCATGCCAGAGGATGGTCTCTTCATTCAGGGAATGGGGGCAGGCCATTCCAGCATGTGACTGCCAATGGTGGCCAAGAAGTGCAGTGGTAGCTGCAGCATGCCTCTTAGAATGGGGGAAGATACTGGCTGGCTACCACATAGGCATGGCTGTGTGTGTGTACGTGTGTGTGAGTGCGTGTGTGTGTGTGTGCGTGCGTGCGTATGGCTCAATAGCACTGTGTCTTGAGAGGGTTTGGGAACAGTTGGGAAAAAAAAGACTTTATGTTCAGATTAAACAGAAGTTCCTTTATTCAGTAAAGTCCTTAAAGAGTAAGACCATCTTTTGGGGGCCAACTCCCAAGGTAAGTGATGCAAATGAAACACTTACCTTACTGTGGAGTCCCATTGGAGCCCTGTGAAGAAAAAAAAAAAAGAGAAACTTTTATCCCCTTTCTGAGGACTGACCACTTCAGAGGTCATTTTGGGGGCTTCTTTATTGACTGCAAGGCTAGAACAATGTAAATGATGTCCGACCAGGGAGAACGGGCAGTGAAAAGCCATTGGGTACAGTAGTAGTAGTGCTGTAAAAGGTTTTATTTTGCTCCTGGGCTCCCACTCCCACTGGCAATCCCAGTTAGTTCCATTAGTGGTTGCGACATTTGGTGTTAGGCTAGAATATTTACTCCCAACCACCACCATGACCATGGCAGGCCAAAATAGGTTGCCCCACCCCCTGCAAGTCTTCCACTGATGATGTGTGGGGTGGAGAGGGAACTTCCAGTTAAACAATGGCCCTCAGCCACTTGCTGGTTTGAAAGTGCTGCTTTTTCAAACAAAAATAAATAAGAAAAATATATTTGGCCACGGAGAGGCCTTAGTTACCCCGAGGGACCAGTGTGTCTCCTGGAGGAAGGGGCAAACACTGGGAAATGTCTGCTGAATCCCGCATGGTAAAGATCATGCAGCCCTATTACTGTGGCAGAAGAAACTAATCAGCACCAGGAAACTAGAGCTCCTTTTACATGACCTGATCTGCACCGCTGTGAGTGGTGCAGAGGAGTTATACTGGTGAAAATCAGGCCATGTAAACAACAGGTGGAGCACTGTAGGTTGCTCTGTTGTGGTAAACTGTGACCTCTGTTTCTGTGAGTCCCTGTACCAGTGCAGGCATTTTTTGCCAGTGCGTAAACATGCTGCTCTGTCTTCACTGGTGCAGCCCCATGGCACCCCGCGACACACTTCTGTCACAGTGCAGTAAAACAGATCCGGCTTGCCATGCATGTAGATTTACAAATAATAGCCATTCCTGTTTTTAAGCCAGATTGGTCTGGAAGTGCCTCACCGCTCAAAATGGTTAAACTCACTCCTGAAGACTACAGTGCTGCTTGCTGAAACGTTAAGGGGGAAATACGATGACACATGGAAAGAAAGGAGTGCACTCCGGAAGTGCTGAGTGCAACAGTGTCAGAATCTGCACCGATGCAGATGGCCAGTGTGTAAACGCCCGGCAGGAGCACAGCAGGAGGAGTGGTGGTGAAGCAGTGCACACCACAACGGTTTTCATGTGGTAGTGTAAACGTAGCTTAGCTCACAGTGCTTCAGTTGGTCCCTTCCACCAGACTCTAGAAAGCCACCCACATTTACTAACGGAAAGGTTGTTGTACCATGTCTCACAACTAGCAGCAAACCCCTTCAGAATACAAAAATAACACACACTGCAGGAACAGATCCAGAAGCAAATGGTTTGATACCTTTTATTGGACCAACATAGATGTTACAAAAAGTAAACAATGTCTAAGTTTTAACATCTGTGTTGGTCCAATAAAAGGTATCAAACCATTTCCTTCTGGATCTGTTCTTACAAGGACCAATACGGCAACTAACCTATTTCTGTATGTTATCATGAAACACACTGCAGGAGAGATGTCAGATGACAATCCTAGCCAAAAATGTGGGTTTTAACCCGTAATCCCCAAACTAATTCATAACTCTCAAGCTGGATTCATTAAACACAGATCAAGCTCTGATCACTTACGTTCCTTTTTCAATCAATACACAAAGCCAGATCTCTTAAATCACCTGCGGCAGCCATAGCTATTGATTTTGAGAAGGCCTTTGACTCCTTAAATTAGGAATATCTCTGTCAAGTTTTATTTCATTTTGGCCTCCCTCATACCTTCTGCTCCTGGATTAAACTACTGTATAATTCCCCTATTGCTCAGGTACTTTCTAACTCCACCCTCTTCTCCTACTTTTGGTTGGTAAGAGGAACAAAGCAAGGCTGTCCCCTATCACCTTCTCTATTTATTTTAACAATGGAACCCCTATCTGCATGCTTGCGCCAATCTGCTGACATTAATGACATTCCCTTGGGAAATTCTAGATACGTTTCCCTCTCCTATGCAGATGATCTCTTAATCTTACTTGAAAACCTACACGAGGCCGGATCTTTGCTAGTAGATTTACTTAATAAATTTACAAATATTTCAGGCCTCGCTTTAAATTATAGTAAATCAGAAATTGTCCCCCTTAATGACCACTGTAAAGCTTTCATGAACCTTCCTCTTTCTGATGTGCTTCAAAGCCTCTTTCAGTATGCGTCACTAGATTGTTTATCCCATGTTACTCATGACCAACTCACTGTATATGACAAGTGTTGCCAGGATTATCTCAAATAAATTGAATCTTCTGGATCTTCCAGACCCAGTCCTTAGATGTATCCAATCTCTTTCTTTTTCGATACTACTAAGCTCAGATATCTCCTTCTTTCTTTCTTCATGACTCTCTCTGAACTCTCTCTCGCTGTTCAGTCCCCCTCTTCTCTTCTTGTTCACCCCTGCTTTTGTCTTCCTCCTCCATTAATATATAATGTATGTACTCCCACCGATATCACTTTATGTTATTTGCTAGGGTTTTGCCATAATTATTCCAGTATACATTTTGTAACTGATTACCTCTTTTTTTGAATTCACAATTACCTTAATAACTGTAACCCCTTAGTTCAATACTTATAATACAGATAAGGTTAACTCTCATCACTATCATATGTTTATAAACCTCTTTAATGTTATTTTATCTACTCATACAATTTGTATATAAAGTGATTTATTTCTATGTACTTTATATGGAGAATACTCTTCACTGTGAATTTTTATATACCTTTTACATTTAAATGCAATAAAAAGAGAAAGTTAAAAAAAATGTGGGTTTTGCCACTTCTAAGTGACACACTCTCCATGTGCATCTGGTATGTTTGATTTGCACATTTCTGGGTTTCTTAGAATACAGTTGTTGCCTGTGGGCATGAAAGTTTGTTTATTTTAGTCGCCTATACAGATTTCCTTGGAGGGTTAGGCATGAAGAAATAAACTGTGCTTAGACGTGAAACTGTGTTTTGATAGATTTTGTTATAAAAAAATAACAAAGGCTTAATTTCAAATCTTTCAGTGCTTGCAAGGAAGATAAAAAATATTATGTTGACGATGCATGTGGTTACATTGTAAGTACAACAAAGTAAAGGAATCACAAGTGTGTTAAAGTTACATATATCCATAATAATATGTTATTACAAATCAGAAATAAGCTGGAAACAAAAACCATTCAACAACAAGATACTGGCTGTTATTCGCTATATAATGTATGGTAAGTGCCTATTAACCACCATAATCAGCAGTCACACAGCTTTGTTATGCACGGTTTAGAATTTTAAAAGTTGTTAACCACACTTCGGAACTTCCAAACAGTGGCATAAGAGAAAAGAATGCACCAGAGTTCCATAATTCTCACACATAGAATGCAAACAGTGTTTTTTTGACCATACACTATAAAAGATGATGGCTGTGGATCGGGTGACAACCACGCTGAAATCACCTCTCGTGGTTGCTAGTACTACAGTAAACCTCTCGAGCTGCGCTCTTGAGGTTTATCATGTTGCCCTAGCAACCACTCGAGGTGATTACAGTGTGGTTATCACCTGATCCCCAGCCATTATCCTCTATATTGTCAACTGTTGTTGAGATACCTCGCTACATCATTACTTTTGCACTCTGGAAAATATGGGTTAATTAAGAGATACATGTACTCCAGATAGTTAAATGTTAAGTGATACCATTCCGTTAGCTGAAGTATGCAAAGGAATACTTGGCTAAGTTGGGTGATTAAATGCAGAGGCCAAAGGCTAGGACGTTTAGTCAACCACAGAAGCCAGTTATTCTGAGTATACTCCAGATAACTGAGTATTATTACTATTACACAACTAGGAATTGTGGACTCAGGATTTTAAAAGTTCTGTAGTAGTTAAAGGGGAACTCTCACCTACTCCATAGTGATGCCGTGGGACCTACAGTTCCTGGTTAAGCAAAACAGCCTTAAATGCCATTTTGTTTTAGTTACTTACAGTTTTGTAGCTGTAGTTCATACCTGGTTGATCCTGCCTCCGCCTGCTCACTGTGCCTTCAACAGTGTTCCCCGTGGCCAGCCCTCTGGTAGCACAGATGACGGGATAAGCTGCAGGAACATCTATGTGCCGAAACATCTGTTTTAAATCTCACAATGTAGAACAGCACTTTTCCCTGCTTATTCTACCAGTACCAATTGCGCTGAGCTCTGTGCAATTTGTACCAGTAGAATAAGCATGAAAAGGTGCTGTCCTACATTGGGAGATGCTGTTCTACATTGTGAGACTTAAAACTAATGTTCCAGCACATAGACATCCCAGAAGCTTGGCCCGTCATCCGTGTCATCAGAGGGCTGGCTGAAGGGGACACTGTTGAAGGCATGGTGGGCAGGGGGACACAGGATCGACCAGAAATTAACTAAAGCTACAAAAATGAAAGTAACTGAAAAATGGCATTTAAGTCTGTTTTGCTTAATCTGGAACTTCACATTTCACAGCATTGCTGCCGGGTAGATGAGAGTTCCCCTTTAAAGCAGAACATGCCTTTTCTCCTCTTTTTTTCTGTGGACTAAATGGATAAACTACCGCTGGTGTGTCTGAAATGTGGACAATCTACTGTGGGCATGTCCAAAATGTGGTTGTAGTAGTCTATGGTGTTTTAAATGACAGTTTTCCTGTGTTCTGATTGGCTTCAAAGAGATATCAGTCATATAATACTTGTTAACAGTAAACCTGCAAGCAGCTGGCAATGTATATTCAGCTGCAGACATGCTGTGAAGTCTTCCTTTGCTGGTAAAGATGTGGCAGTCATGAACTTAGTCCTTAACAAAGATCTCACAAAGTGACCCCGGTCCAGTAAATTTGAGGTAAGGTACAATTTGCAAACGTGTGCAAGATGCTTTTCTGGCAAAGCCAGTACTACTTTGCAAAGAGTGAATACTTGGGCAAGCGCCACAGGCTGTTCACATAGTCACTACACACTGCTGCAGAAAGTATAGGGATGTAACCATGTGCAGTGTGCAGTCCCAGTCTCTTAGGGGAAAGAGTAGTATGTGTCTCCATACTGTATGTGTCTTCATTGTGCTATGAAGAAAATCAGCAAGAATCAGTTAAAAAAAAGGCTTTTGTGCAGCTACTTTTTATAGTTTGTATTTAGAGTGTTCCCAGCTATGGATGGAAGAGAAGTTGGGTTCTCAGAAGCCTTTTTCTGCACATATATTTGTACAGCTATATAATGTTCTTAATTACAGTGCTCTGAACTGTGTTTGGAAAGGGGATGAGTTTCAAAAACATATTTTAGCTCAGATATTTTTATAAATACTGACTGTACTCTCAGTGCTTGTAGCTGTAAACTGGAACTGAACTGAAACTGAGCTGAGATTGCGGGATTCATAATTTTGGTGTCAAGATGATGCAGACATATACAGCAGCCCAGGGGTGTAGGCCACCGCTGTCTCCAAAAAATTATGCCTGTCTGACACATTTATTGCTGCTGGCAGAATAAAAGGTATAGCGGCAAACATGGCAGGTGGCCAGTGTTTCAGTTATGCCTGTCTGAGAACTTTGTAAGATGTGTCAATGACTCCACAACTGCTGACTGATGAAACAATTTTTTTCTGACCAGAACTAGCTTGTTTCACCAGAAATTGAGAGAAAAATTCTGCTCTTTTTTGTTACAACATGAGGAGACAGGATGATGCCATAACAGTAATAATAATAATAATAATAATAATAATCATAATAGCAGTCTGCACATAGTTAGTGCATAGGCCCATTGTAAGAAAAATGGATCAAGTCCCAGGGGAGGCCTATATTGAAGGTAAAAGCAGTAGAGTATCAGGGAAGGGTGTGTCTGTATAGGTTCTTTTGAGGGGGTGATTTGCTACTGTCATCAGTTGCTACAAGTCTGGCTATGTTGGACCGCAGGTGTGCTTATAACATGGAGGTTACCGATAAAGTTCTTGACAGTTTTTATAAACACATTTCCACCAGTTTGTTGGTTGTTGGACCTGGGGTGATCAACGTGACAGTCGGGAGCATTCGGAGTATGCCACTAGGGGCAGAAACTCTTGGACAGGCACAAGAACAAAAACTGAAGCAAGCCTTTTGCCTTCCCTGAATGAAAAGGCAAAGTAGCTTGCAAATTTGATGCTTTTATGAATTAGGGTATTAAGTAAGCTGAAAAACTGATTAGCAGTTTCTTGCACAAAACGGATAATCAAGTGTGAAAACACATAACACTTGGTACAGATTGAGTAGCAAAATTTAAAACAAAAATGTTTTTTTTTAGGTAGTCTTCTGTGCCATGGACTTGCTACCAAGAAGGTTTAGCCTTCCACTGCTATGCATTTCTGGAAATGGATAACATTGCCCCTTGTTTTGCAAAACATTTTGCAATGCTATACCAGCTACTGAATACTCTGTAAATAATTTATTATCAGCTATTAATATACTAATTAAGGTAATTATTTCAACAAAAAATTGGGAGCTGACACAGCGTTTCAGTTGTGGTGCAGGACTGTTGCTGTTTCAGCATTCAGTATCAGCACAGACAAGAAAAATAAAATGTGACAATGTAAACAAAGAAGTCTAAAATGCTGCCATGAAACTATTTTGTGATTATTACTATATTATATTTATAAGAATTCATTTTAAAAAAGTCACGAGCAGCCTCAGCTGACAGATCAATAATAAAATATTCCACATAAAAGATTTACATGGGTGGCCATAACTCTACGCAGCAGGAGTTGAGGCTTGTGGCTCATCAACTACATTCTCTGGGCCCCGTGCAATATTGGGTCTGGTATGCCACCCAAAAAGATTGTACTGGGTGTTTCAACTCTGCACTGTGCAACAGAACCCAGAAAAATGCATGGGACCAGCATGTACTACCACCTGACAACCCATCCTCATCAAGGACATAGCAGTGCAGCAGAGGGGATGGAGGAGGCTGGGGGTAGAGTCGGCCAGGATACCAGGCCTTCAATCAGAATCCAGTCTGGCTCCAAAATGGATCTCCTGCTGCACAGGAGCAGGGGATCTGCATACTTTTTAATAAAAAACCTTCCCTAGCCATTATCCATGTCCCACCCTCTCATGGCCAAGAGGGGAGCTGGACAGTCCTCCAATACATTATGCAGGTAGCCAAGCAGCAGATTACTTCTTTTCCCCAGACTAGTGATGGCACATTGATAAGCAGCCAGAGCAGTGCATTTGCTGCCTTATTAATTAATGTACCAGTGTGTGCAACATGACAATGCCTTCCCCTTACCTCCACCAGCTGCACAGCTGCCTGACATCTGGCCTGCTCGGGGCATGGGAAGCATATGCAGCCATGACACAGTGTTAGTGCATCTAAGACTGTCCATTGGACACCTGGGATGTGAGTATGTCAGCCCTGTGCACTGCATATCATTACACATAGGGCAAAATCTGAATTGAGCATAAAGCCCTGTGGCTGTGAGACCTTCAGCTACTTTTTTGTGGGTGAGTTTTGAACAACTTGGATAGTCAGGTTTTGCCCACTATATCAGTGTCAGTGCTTCACAGCATTATACGAACAATTGACTGACTGACTGACTGTTGTCTGGCACAATCCATAGAGGTTTTTCTTTTTATATTTCTTACTGTATCAAAAATTGTCACTACCTAAGCACTGAGGTGCACAACAGCCCTCACTGTTGTCTATTTTTTTATAACATATTTTTGTTTAAAAAAAATATGTTCACTTTTAAAACTGCAAATATGGTGGTCACACTTACACTTAGTGGACATCAGCACAGAGCATTGAAACAAGAAGTTACACTGTTACAAATACATAAAAATAAAAAGTTGATGCATTTAGGAAAACAACACTAAAACTGGAAGTTGACTGTCCTCCGCCACTGACTCAGCTCAGCCGCACTGTGCTGCACTCTGAGAATAAGCACAGTTAAACACATTTTCTCTTTAAATAACAGCTTTTCAAATCCTTTTTACAAGTCTAAGCACTCAAACTGAGCCAAGACATCTTTCTTTTTTTTACTTTCTTTTTCTAGCACCACAGGCATGACTTGGGGAGCTCCTTCCATTGTCATCAGTGCCCCTTTCCTGCCTGGTGACTGAACACTCCATTCTTGCCTTCACTCACTTCTGACTCTGGCCCCAGGCAGGTAACCTGCAACTTGTCAACTGCACATGGAACCTCAAAGTGGGAAAAGGTCTCGGAGGAGGTTTTTCACTCAACAAACCTAGGATGTTAGAGGGAGGACCTGCAAGAAGAAGACAGGTCAGGCAACCCAGTTGACTATGGTGGAATGAGGGGACTTCATATATCCTAAGTCTGACCCTTATTTTCTGTTCCATTGCACCCCCCCATCCCATCCACTGGGCATGATCCTGTGGAGTGAGCTGGCCTTGTACCTATGAGGGCCATTGGAGGGAATGGATAAGTCCCTCCCCTCATCCATGAACTCTCCCTGCAGCCCCACTCTGGGCCTGTGATGCCTCTGTTTCACACGCTAAGACAGCGGGTGCCTGCCCCCATAAGTTTGCTCCACAGGGGAGCACAGTTCCTTCCTGCTTCAATCGATCAAGCAATCAAAAATGTGTTTATTAAAATAAACAGGATGGTGTCAAGTCATATGAGCTATCACACTCATATCCAATGACATCTTAATCTCATTTATCCATTGCATTGTTACATAACATTAACTACAACTGTACACATCATATATTATAGACATTGTACAGTATAATCATCAGATTCATGTAAGTACAAGAAAAACACATGTGAAAAAAGTGGTTTTCTGTCCCGTTGCTCGGATGCATTACACATCCTCCACCTGGGCTACCACAGGGCTGTCATGCAATAGAAGGAGCTGCCCTGCTCTCTCTCCACACCAGGAGGCATCCAAGATGGATATCAAATCCCTACCCTGCTGTTCTGCACCAGACATCCTAGGTTTGAGGCATGCACCCAAGTCATCTGGATGGCAAGCTGAGCCAAGATTTCTGCAATAACTATGATTTTTCAACCTAATCAGACTAATCTTGTTCAGCATTCAGAAACACATCCAACTTCTGCTCTCCCTCTCTGACTGCAAAAGCGTTGAACCCCTTAGGGACCATCCTGCTGCAAAGTATACGTGTGCCCATCCTTTTGGACAAGAAATCAGTTATGTGATTTGTTATCTGGTAGGCACTTTGCAAAGTATAATGCCTTACACTGGCAGAGTTTTCCCACCATGAGACTACGCAATGTTTCAACCCCTCTGCTTTGCAGCGGGGACTATGTGAAAATGGTATTTTATTTTTTACTTGACCACAAAGACTACACAATGCGTAGTGGAGAGAATTCATTCCTCCCTATTAAACTTTCTCAAAGTATCAAGGAACATCTAGTAACCAAAACTGGAAACTCTCCTAGAGGGGAGATTCTACCTTCTCACAAATAACATATGAAAACTCTTTATAAAATTACACTTGATCTTTTTCTGTGTGTGTGTGTGTGTGTTCTGTGTGTGTGTGTTACGTGTGCGTATTGTGTGTGGTGTGTGTGTGTTGTGTGTGTGTTTTGCATGTCCATTTTTACCCTATGTGTGTGATCAGACTCCAGTGGATCCCCATTTTTAAAATACAGTGATTTTGGACTGTACTTTATATACTGTGACAGTAAAAGCCACTCGATAAAATATTTACTTATTTACTACATTAATGTTCTATTTTAATTTTGTCGGTTGCTAGTATTACAGTGTATATTTACAAATATGGCTACATCAAGAAGTTAACAACAAATCTAAGTGGCACTCCCCAAGTGATTTGCATTGTCAGCCAAGCTTTTTGTGGAGGCTGAAGAGGCTCAGTAAATCTAGGATTAGTTTTTGAATATCTTTTACTTCCATGGTTCTGGAAGGATGGAGGTCCCAGCAGTATACAAGTGATAGAAGGGAAGGTAGAATGGTCAAGAGGTTAAAGCACTGAGCTGCAAATGAACAGGATCCCAGATTCCACCACATTCCACCACAGCCTCTGACTCACTGTGTGACCTTGAGCAAGTCATTTAGGTTGTAGCCCTACACCAGGTACTTGAAGCTACTTGAGAGAATACCCAGTCAGAAACTGACAAAGTTCTGATACATTCCATGAGAAACGGGAGATGCAATTTACAACACTCGGGTTGCAGAATTTAATGCCAGGAAAAGACATCCTATAAAAACAGAGAGCAACATTTTGTTTAGAAAGAGAGAGAGCTAGATTGAGAGAGTGAGATTTAAACTGAGAGAGATAGATAGATAGATAGATAGATAGATAGATAGATAGATAGATAGATAGATAGATAGATAGTAGATAGAGATTTAAACTGAGAGAGAGCAAGAGAGACTGAGATTTAAACTGGGAGACAGAGACTCAGATGAAGGATTTTTTGTTTGTACTGCCATTAAGAAGAGCTATCCTGTATAATTTTATTTTTCTATTTTATTGTTATTGATAATAAAATGCACTGGTGAATTTTATAACTTCTCCACTCTGCCTATGCTTCCTGACCTAAGCCTTCTATGACAAACACCAGCAATCAATACTAATATATTTTCTCCTCGCAGTGAAAAATTAGCATCGACTCTGAGCTACCAAAATCCTCAGTTTGCATTCTCAGATCACTGTTATCCCCAACTAAACAGGTTCTATGTCATGTCATTAATTTTTAAATGTTGCTTTACAGCATGATTACTGTCCTGCTCAAGTGAAAAATACAGTACATCATGATCATGGCATTTAATTAGTAAGAATGAAAAGCCAGAGGCCAAAACCATCATTAGAATCTGCAGGCAGGGACTGACTGGTCCCTTCAACCACACATTCATTTGGTTGCCTGTGCAAGGCATCCGTGTGCTCTCTACAAGGGATGCTGACAGGCCTAGAATGCCCCCCCCCCTTAACCATTCCATTTACTTTCCTGTCTTGCTGCTGGCCTTTACAGTAGACAGTTATAGGAAATCATTATATTGTTTCTTTCAGGCATAAAAAACACTTTAAAATACAATAAACAGTCTGTTCAATTCTTTATCAAAAAAGTGCCACAGGCTACCCAAATGGTAAACATCACAGCTTACCACACTGGAGACCTAGAATGATGTCACAAACTTGACCACTGCTTCTTCGGCAGTTGAGGCAGACATGATTCTTGGAAATGGATGCTTTCTGCCACTGACTAGGTGGGTAGCTCCAGTTGTTACACAGTTTCCCCTGGTTGCCTACGGGGAGTGAGTTGGATGAGCAGGAATCCTCGGCCTGTCATCAGGGACACTGTGAGCCTAAAGAAGGTTACAGTGGTGTCACACAGCCAGTCCAACTCCAGAGCAAAGCAGCTTGTCAAATGTGATGGGAGGGTAACTGATTTCAACACCATGAAATGAGCATTCCAATGGGGCAATACCAATCACTTTAGATACCTCCAGATCAGGGCCTACATATAAGCAAAGCGCAGGCAGCTGCCAACACCCCCAGAAATCAAAATTATATTTAACACAATACATGGCTTCTTGGGGGGGGGTAGCAACAGGATCTCAGCCCTTAAAATCCTCCAGGACCAGGCAGGGGATGAAGCAGTCATAATCAAACATAGCTGGGAAGAGGAAAATGACATAGCTCTTTCCACACAGGAATGGTCCAGTGTCTTCCACTTGGCCTCCAAGGTGCCAGTTCACCCCTCTGGCAGGAATATGCATGGAAGATACAGACAAGGGTCCTACAAGAGCTCACTAAGCTCAGGGTGGACAAGGCAATGAGACCTGATGGCATACATCACAGGGTACTAAAGGAGCTATGGGTGGAACTAGCAGAGCCATTGGCAGAACTGTTTAGTGAATCTCTGTGCACAGGAGAGGTCCCAGAAGACTGGAGAAGGGCTCATGTGAGCCCGCTCCACAAGAGTGGCAGCAGAGAGGAGGCAAGGAACTACAGACCAGTCAGTCATACCTCAGTAGTGGGCAAGATTATGGAGGCACTCCATAAGGAAAGGATAGTGCAACACCCGGAATCCATAGGAGCACAGGATCCAAGACAGCATGGGTTTACAACACGAAGGTCCTGTTAAACTAATCCCATAGATTTCTTTGACTGGGTAACCAGAGTGGTGGACCAAGGGGGTGCAGTTGATGTTGCCTACCTTGACATCAGCAAAGCTTTCGATACTGTTCCACACAGAGATTGATTAATAAGCTAAGGTAGGCTTGGGTGGGTCAGAAGCTGGTCAACTGGGTGGCAAACTGGTTGGCGGGCAGAAAACAGAGAGCAGTGGTAAATGGTATACAGTCAGAAGAGATGCAAGTCACAAGTGGGGTACCTCAGGGATCAGTCCTGGGGCCAGTCCTCTTCAATATCTTCATCAGTGACATTGCAGATGGACTGGAGGGTAAGGTTTGTCTGTTTGCAGATGACACCAAGATCTGCAACATAGTAAATGATCCAGATGGGGTGGACAGAATGAGAATGGTAAAATGGTCTGAAGAGTGGCAACTGGGGTTTAACACAAAGAAGTGCAAGATCATGCACATAGGGAAGAGAAACCTGAAGCTACCTATAGGTTGAGTGGGGTGTTGCTGGCAATCACAAGGGAAGAAAGAGATTTGGGCATCATCATCACAGATGACCTGAAATCATCCAAGCAGACCACAAAAGCAGTAGGTAAGGCTAGAGGGATGTTAACGTGTATTAGTAGGGGTATCACAAGTCATAAAAGGGAGGTAATAATCCCTCTTTACAAGATACTGGTTAGGCCCCATCTGGAGTACTACGTGCAGTACTGGAGGCTGCAACTGCACAAGGACATTAACAAAATGGAGGCAGTCCAGAGAAGGGCAACCAAAATGGTGTAGGGACTGCATCAGAAACCATATGAGGAGAGATTAAAGGAGCTCAATATGTATACCCTAAAGCAAAGGAGGGAGAGAGGTGATATGATCAAAACATTCAAATAACATAAGGGCACTAATAAGGTGAAAGAGTCTAACATGTTTAAGTATAAGAAAAATAGCAGGACAAGAGGACACAGCATGAGATTAGAGGGAGGCTGATTAAGGGTTAATGTGAGGAAGTTCTTTTTCACAGAAAGGGTGGTGGATGCATGGAATGGCCTACCTCAGGAAGTGGTGGATATGAATACAGTGCAGGGCTTCAAACAGGCATGGGATAGGCATAAGGGAGCAATACAGCTGAGTATGAATAAATGAGCCATTGACAGAGCAAAGGCCGATGGCATATTCATAAGGTACAAAAAATGGGCAGACTGGATGGGCCTTGCGGTCCTTATCGCCCATCAAGTTCTATGTTTCTATGTATGTTTGTATGTTTCTATGATATGGTATTTCTACACCCCAGAGATCCAAAGGTAGTGGGCACCGGATGCCTCCGCAGCACGCTGGCAGCTCTGCTCAGAAGCAAGGGTGCATCATTTGCACATCTTTTGGTTTTGTCCAAACCTTAGGGAACACTGGAGGGAGCTAGAGATGGCGCTGGGTGAATTATTTAACTTAGACACACCACTGCAGACCATGCATGCCATAATAGGCCTGACCCCTGATGGAGTATGGGACAACGATGCCCTGTATCTTTGAAAAATACTCCTGGTAGCAGCACAAAAGGCCATCACACACCAATGGCTGCAGCCAGATCCTCCCTCACTATGAAACTGAATAGAAGTAACATAAATGATGTATCAAATGGACCAAGTCACCCACCAGGTGAACCAACGCACTGACAAATTCTTGGTGCATTGGCAAAGGTGGATCATATACTGTATATCTGGGTAACAAAGACTCCAAATGTACCCCATGAACCCCAGCCAAAGAAGGAAAATCAGTCACAAACCTCAATATTATTAACACTACAAGGGGTTACCCAGGAAACTGAAGATACAGGCACATTTGCATAGCCTACAATAGGAAACAGAAAAATGTAGAATGTTCTCTGCATAGTAATGACTATCTTTTTTTGTTCATGCACTGGTAAATAGAGTTCCATAAAAGGAAGTAAAATCTCAGATATGTATCCATGCTGTTCAATAAACTCGAATATAAAAAAGTGTGATGGGAGGGCACAATGCCAGCCCCATTCCTAGCAGATGGACTCTAGACTCTGACTGCATCTGTATGAGTGTGGAATAATAAGAGAAGACACAGGCTGGGGAAAAAACAGGGAATCTGGAGTGGATAATGTTGCTATGCCCCATGTCTGCCAGGGGTCGCCAAGTCCTCAGTGGGCACTCCATCCATATCATAACTAAAACTTGAAGAATCTGGGTTAGTTATGGGGGAACTATCTATAATTTCCACCATAAGGCAGGGGTGTAAGCCTAGAAAGGATTTGAAAAGGAGAGCCAGATTACTTAAATACTTATATGGGAATGGTGATCAGTTACTCAGGACACGAAAAGAGCAGCGGTCAACTGATGGAGTGCCTGGAGACCCTGCAAGTTGGGGACATAGAAATAGAAGGAAAAGAACCAGTAACTCTGCAATTATAATATCTGCTCAGTAGTAAAACTTGAAAGAGAAGGGGCGTGGTTAGCTGTCAGTCTGCAGGAGTCGCAAGCTGACATTAAACTCTTATTTTTAGCATGTTAAACCTTTGCAAAATGAACAAAATGCACTCTGCAGATAGGGATATTAGGGACGATCAAAACAGAAAAATCTTAGAACCAACAAATGCCAGCTTCTCAGCCTGCAGACTTTTCAAACCAAAGCAGGCACCTAGCAGCATGAATACTGATGTGCCACAACCAGGACAGCAGCCTCATTCCACTGATATCATGGACATTAAAAACTCCTTACAAGTGATGAGCCGCTCATTCCAAGCAACTGAAAAGTGTCTTGAGGACTTTTTAGCCCGAATGCAAACTGTTGAGCAATCTGTGGCAGCATGTTAAGAGAAAGCGAACGGGGCTGAGGCACAAGCAGCAAAAGCTTTGGCCACCGCCATGACAGTAATGGGAGAAACCACAGTGCACAGCAAGTATTTGGAAACAGCAGAGCTTGCACTATGGGACCAGAATGTTTCTCTTGTGGGGCTCCCAGAAAATCAGGCAGTAACAAACTTACTTGCCTACTTGGAATCATGGCTACCGCAGGTGCTACAGTGGGAGGAAACACTGACCTCAGGCTTTATCGATAGAGCCTATCGCATCAACTTGTGGAGAGCTCCCAACAACCCATACCAGCCATGTACTGTTCTGATCCTCTTGAGCGAAGCGAGCCTGCAGGACTGAGTGCTGGCCCCCACACAGCGACTGGGAGAAATCATGGTAGGAGAAGCAGTCATCCACTTGTATCATGACTTAATCTTCTCCGTGTGCAAAGGTGGAGGACTTTGATCAAATTAGAAAGAGACTGAAAGCCTTATAAATAATTTTTGCACTCTTGCTATTGGCTTAACTGAGAAATAAGTGGGTGGCAAAACTTATGTTTTCACAAGCCATCAAGAGGCAGTAAGTTAATAGGCAACCCTGAGACTGAAAAGTTCTCAGTTGATTTGGCCAAACACTCGGAGGACAGCATAGATTCTTGTGGTACTGATTTTTATGTTAAATCAATTGTCGCGGAGCACTGAACACCCATCCCACCCCCTGCAGATTATTAGAAAATAACTATAGTTTCCCTTCTCAGCTGCTGTATATATGCTTTTAGAGTATTATTTAAGTTATTTATGATTGTTTTTATCTATTTAGTGCCTGTTATTTCTATTTGGTGCCCTGAGCCTTCGGGAAAGGATGCCTTATAAATAAAGCTGCTACTACTACTACTACTATAGACCCATATTTGCCTGACTTGTGCAGTCTTGGAACTTAATAACAGACAGACTTTTGATAGGCATCTTACATCAGTTTACTACTGTGTATTACTCAGTAACATGGCATGCTGTTTCAAAATGGTGCTACTGCGCCTCGTGAGTCTGGGTCTGATATGGGGTGAAAGAGGAGGATGGGGATGTAGCTTCTTCATGGACCGGCCAGGTCCTCTTGGGTTGTTGTTCTCACCATTCATTTCACACTTGGCATTTAATCCTCACACGGGGGAGTACTGACTTTTTACTTTTTCCCCATGTTCATTAGCCCTGTCTCTTGCTGCTGTAGATATTCTTTAATAATGATCCTATTCTAAACTTTAAACTCTGCACAGTATAGTGACTGAGGGGCAATATGTTAATTAGTTCAGTTTGCAGTGGTAGTGTTGCATCAGATCATTACTGCATCACTTCAAATAAAATACAAGCCCTTATTAGCTTAAGGCTAAATTCAAATGTTAAAATGGTTGATATTCTTGATGGCTTGTTTCCATGGTGACATAGAGCCCATTCTCAACTAATAACTTAACCTAACTTCTAGCAGTCGGTTATACTTTCAAAATGCTGCATCTCTGATTCATCTTTTGGTTGTAATTCTGCAATAATGCAGTATTCTGCTTATGTATTAAGAACTACATGACAAAGTATGTATGTGTAACTTTTTATTGTGTTTCATGAGAAAATTCAATACAGAAAGTTAAAAAAAACTGAAAGAAAAATAAACTGCATTCACTGTTCACATTAGGGAGACCCATAGGGGTAACTGCCATGTGGCACAGCTAGCTATCTTGGTAAATCTGTGCTGGGGGGTCATGAGTTCAAGCAGTCTGGGGTCCCCCAACAGCTGCCACCTAGCCAGCCCTCTCTAGTGCAACAGCAGCTGCATGGATGTTTCACTCAATCAGCACTCAGAATGCTTGAGGCGGAGGAGGGACTTTTTGCCCCTTTCACTACCAGACACCTCTGCCCAGAAGTCAGAGTCAGGAAACCTACTGTGCCATTACCACATTGTTCAATCTGGCATCTTGGGACATCTACGCCAGACGGTTTGTGATTCCAAGCAGTCTGGGCTCCCCTAACAGCCATCAGCTTGCCAGCCTTCTCAGTACAACAGGAGCTGCACAGACCTTTCACCCAATCAGCACTCAGAGATCTTGAGTCAAGGGCAGGACTCTTGTTATTTTTAGCAATACATGCCTAGGCACTCCTAGCATGAGTGGTCACAGCATGAATGGCCAATCTGCAGTGGGAGCCCTCAAGAAAGTCACTGAGTGATGCACCAGGATGCAAGAAGACTGCCTCCCTTCCCCTGTCATAAGTCTACAGGATCTGTTTGTTCATATATTGCATTATGTTGTTAAACTGCCTTCTAGCCTATTTTACTATACCCCTTAAAACTGAGTTGTTTTACTATGCGGTACTGCTTTAGTGCTGCACCTTGAATCCCTTATTTTGGCTGCCAGCCTAGTCAGCTTGTAGCTGGTACACCCTACTTTCCCCTAATAGTTTGTTACACTGTAGTTGACCCATCGTATTTTTCACCCTTCTTGCTTTGGTACCTCTGCAGTTCATTCATGCTTGCTGTATCCAAACCACCTAACATTAATTTTCTGTTTTGCTTTGTGGTAGATTACCCAGCTGCTTTCACATTTGGACTGTTGCCAGTTTTATTCCAGTACTGAGGTCAGCCTATTCTTGGCTACCCCTGTATTTTATTTGTGGGATATATCTACTTTCCCATCTACCAAGCTCAACTCTATCTGGGGTACTTTCCATCCAGTGAATTTGTAATGTTTCCACCACAAGAGTTCTGCCTCTCCCGGATTGCATCTTTCTGGGTCTTTTTTTATATTCTAATTCAAGAGAAACATTTTTGCCTTTGCATCCTCACCTCTTGTCCTTCCTAGCTGCATCTTGTTTTAACCCGTGCTGCTTGATTTTTGTGTTCAGTTGCATCTGGGTTACCACTACCTGCTGGTTTAGAGATTTTAACCTCATGACATTTTTGACGGTTTTATCCTCAAGACCTTCCCTTCTTTTGTGTGATTCTGTAGTGTTGTTCCTAAGGGCCCCCAATACGCTCCTGCACTCTTCAACCTTCTCTCCCATCCCTCCATTCTCCTCCCCCTCCTGTCATGCCTATGTATGTCCATCCCAGTCTCTTCTGGGAGTTGGCTGTTTGAAATGCCTCCCCCTCCTCCCATGAACTGCTCCAGTGTAAACTTGTCTCCCTCCTCTCCTCATCTATGTTGGGGAATCTATCTCTCCCCCCACCAGTCTAAACAGGACATTGTCCCTAACCTTATCACTTCCCTCCTACCCACTTATCTTATTCTGATTCGGCACCTCTAACTATATCCACTGATACTGAGAAGGCTCTATCCTTTTCCTCTTCACTTTTACCCCAGCCTGGGACAAGCACATCCACCTCAAGAGAGTTAGAATGTGCAGTAACCACCTCCCATGGGTTGCTGCTGACCTCATCTCTGTCTTCAGGGCTCATGATTTAGTGTAGTTTCTCCATAAGGTCTTAGGCTCCTCTGAATACTTCCAAAGATACAATGAACTCCAAAACTCCAACATGAAGACCTTTAGAGTAGTGAAGGCAGCTTATTTTGCCTCCAACCTGCAGAGCAACCTCAATTCTCCCTCAGAATTTTGGCAGGTCATCCACTCCCTTTTTGGCCCCAGCCTACCCTTCCAGTAATTTATCCAGTTCTCAAACTTGATGGCTTTCCCATTTCTCCATTCTTCCCCCTGAAGTGGCAGTTGCTTTCAACAACTACTTCACTTCCTATGCAACTACTGCTTCTCTTATCTCTGATCGCACCTCCTACTCCACCCCTTCCTAGCCTCACTAGTTTCCTTCAGTCCTATCACTCCAACTGTGGCCCTATCTGCACTGTGTTCTTTATCCCCTCAAATGGTCACATCCCAGATGGACTTAATCTCTAACTTCTTCATCCTTGTGCTTCATCTAGTGTTTCCCCCTTGCCATTTTATTTAACATCTCCTTTCATCTTGGGGCTGTTCCACACACAAGAAAACAAACTAAAGTTCTCCCCATACACAAGGGAGGGGGTAACTCTTCCTCTCCTTGTAGCTACCACTCTATTTCTCTTCTCTCATCTCTAGATAAACACCAGGAGAAACTGGTGCTCTCCCAGTCCTCCACATACCTGGGCACATCGTCTCTCCTCTTTCCATTCCAGTGTGCCTTTCAGAAGGCCCATTCCACTGTTTCCTCCTTCCTCCCACCTCCATGCCACTGATGCCATGCTAAAGGGGATGGATCATGGGTAGGTCACTGCCACAATATTCATTGATCTAGCTAAGGCCCTTTATATGATAACAACCCACTCTATGGGGTAAGGTGAATGCTGCAGGACTGTCTGACCCTATGGTAGGGTGGTTTTGCTCCTACCTCACTGGTCGACAACAGTCAGTGCATGATGGAGACGCCTTATCCCCACCCCTCCTCATCACATGCCTCCAGGCTCCATCTTGGGCCCCATCCTGTTTTCCACGTTCCTCACTGACCTCCTCACTATCTATGTCTCATCTATCATTCACATGTGTGCTAATGACACAGTCCTCTTTGCATTTAGTGCACTGATCCCTGAACTGGAAACATTGCTACAGCATGACTTTGATGGGGTCCAACCCAGGTTCCACTCAAACCAATTCACCTTCAATCCCCAAAAGATGGTCTCCATATATGCTGGCTTTAATTACCTAGGCATGTGTCTCAACAAAAACTCAGATTTCTCCACCCACATTGACACCATACACAAAAACACTATCCAAGACTCAACACCTTGCACTGGAAACAGTGCTGCCTACCCCTCCTGGTCTGTTGAGATATCCTCCTAAGTGTGATCTTGCTGACATTTGAATATGCGGATATGGTCTATGGTGCTGCCTTCACATGCACACAGCCAGGTGAGATCCCTTCGTCCATTCCTTCTGTTGCTTTGCCACTGACTCCCCCTTATGCACTCATCACTGCTTCCTCTACCAGAATCTCTCTATCCCCCTTTCTTGCCTCTCAGCACATCTGTCAATATGCTGCTTTCCTGTCAAAATACTGGCTTACGCTTACCTTTCTCCTTTCTTACTTTACTGTCCTTCTCTCACCCTAAATCCCCTCTTCCTATTCACTGCTCTCCTTGGGTTCATGTTCCTTTCGTGTCAATTGCTGCAACATCTCTGCAAGCCAAACTGCCTTTTCTGTAAGACTGGCCTCCTTCCTTCCTTCCTGCTATCCACCATTCTTCCTCCTACCCTTCTCTTAAACATCTCCGCAGTGCTCAGTACTCCCTAGCCTGTTATTGTCGCTAGCCTCTTGTGGCTTATCAGGGATCACATTGCCAAAATCCTTCTTACACTACCCTCCTGAGTTGTTTAGTTCACCAATGTCATGTTCAACTTCACTATACATTTTTGCATTACTGGTCCACCACCTTGTTGTATGTTTTTAATTACACTGTTTCATTTGTAATGTGGCCTTGCCGTTGTTGATTAACCTCTGTGCTGTTTTACACCTTTTCTCACACTTTTAACCCCCTCCTGAGGTTGCACATGGAAACAAGCCTTGACTCAGTATGCATCTCTTGGTTACAAATTTCTAAATTAAAAAAAATAAAATAAATTTATAAAATTATGCATTTTTGGGTTCCCAGAGTCACTTGAATAATTTGTGCGCTCTGCTTATTACTTTCAAATTAGTCACTGCCTGTGAACTAATATTCCTGTATTGACCATCATTTTTGAATTGTACCTTTCTTTTCCTAGAAATCTTACTGGGCTGTGCTGTACTGTACCTTTTCCCTACCAAGGATATAGCCATCAACATGGTGCAAGGCTAAGGCTGCCATACGTCTGCCCATAGTTGGTATGACCCTATCTCCCCGGCCTAATGCCACAGTGGGTTTTTCACACCCTCCCTTCCTTCTGTTTCCTCCCCTTCCTGGTTCCCCCGACAGGGGGTTATGAATCCTGTGGCCCCACCCCACCCATGTTTGAACTCATTAAAGGTCCTTGCCTCCATAACCTCCATCAGTAATCTGTTCCAAGGCTCCACCACCCTTTTGGTGAAGTAAAACGTCCTCACATCCTTCCTGAATTTGCCTCTCACTAATTTCCAATTCTGCCCCCTTCTGACGGCATCTCTATTTATAACAAGCAGGTCCTCACAATTTACTCTACTTATACCCCTTAGGAACTTATAAGTATCTGTCATGTCCCCTTTTTCTTCTCTGGCCTCCAGTAAGTACATGTTCAAGGCCTTCAGATGTTTTTGTTATGATCTGTTCTACTGGCCCTGAATTATTTTTGTGACTCTTCACTGCACTGACTCCAGCCTATCAATGTCCTTTCTCAGGTGAGGACTCCAGAACTGAATACAGTACTCCACGTGAGGCCTCACCAAGGATCTATATATTGTCAAAACCCCTCCCTGTACACCCCAGTATCCTAGATGCCTTGCTGTAGGCCTTGTTGCACTGGCTGGTTTGCTTGAGTGAGTCACTGCTGAGGACTCTCAGATCTTTCTCCTCTGATGAAGTGGCCAGCTTCCCCCTTCCCATCTAGTACTCTGTATGTGGGTTCTTATCTACTAAGCGCATCACTTTGAACTTCTTGTAATTGAATCTCAACTGCCAGATATTTGACCACCTCTCAAGCCTTTCTAGATCCCTCTGAAGCTCTCTTACTCCTTCCTCATTGTCCACCCTGCCACAGAGCTTTGTATCATCAGCAGAGACAGATCTTACCCTGGATACCTTCCCCTATGCCACTAATGAACATATTAAATGGTGCAAGTCCCAAGATTGATCCCTGCGCCCCCCCAACTTGTCACCCTCCGGCCCCAGGTTTGATCCCATTAACCACCACCTTCTGCTGTCTTTTCCCTAATCAGTTTCCCATCCACTTGACTACTCCCTTCTCTACTCCTACATCCTCAAACTTCTTGAGCAGCCTCTTGTGTGACACGGAATCAAAGGCTTTGCTGAAGTAAGAGTAGAGGAAAATCCACTGCCTGGGTTCTGTCCACCACCTTAGTGACCAAGTCAAAAAACACAATCAGGTTTGTCTGACATGATCTTCTTGACACAGACCCATGCTGCCTGCTGTCCTCCAGCCTGTTATTCTTTAAGTAGGCCACTAGGTTTTCCTTCACAATGGTCTCCATCAATTTTTCCACAGTGAGGTAAGGGTTAAAGATTTATAGTTGCCTGGATCCTCCTTGTCCCTCCCCATTTGTGGAGGGAGATTATGTCTGCAGTTCTGCAATCCTCTGGTACTATCTCCGACTCCTATGAGTTGTTAAGTAGCTGTGACAAGGGCCCTGCCAGCTCATAAGCAAGTTCCCCAAGAACCTTTGGGTGCAGACCATCTGGGTCCAGGGCCTTGTCCATCCTAAAGACCAGTAACCTTTAACCTCCTCATTCAGCCATGATCACCACCCTCCCCATTTCCTTTGCCCTCTGTGCAAGTGCCTTGATCCTGCTTTGCAGTCGCGGTCCATCATCCTCTAACATGAACACTGAGCAGAAGCAATTGCTTAGGACATTGACCTTCTGCGCTCTGTCATCTATCACCCTTCCCCCTCACTTAGTCTAATAATCCCTCCCCTAGCCTTCCCCCCGAATTAAAAAAATTCTCTTTTCCCTTCCTCCCTTCACACACTCAGCGATACACAGCGCTGTCTGCCTTTGGCTTTTTTACTTTCTGCTTCATTTCCTTTAACTTTGCTTGATATTCCTCCCACTCCCTTTCCCCATTGGCCACCTTCTACCTTATGAAGGCTTTCCTTTTTGCCCTTATAGCCTCATCCACCTCACAAGAGAACAAATCGGTCTCTTATGCTTGTTTCTGTTTGCGACATCCTTGGCGCAAGGATCTGTTGCCTCCAGAATTACTCTCTTGATCATTCCCCACTTTTCCTCTATCACCTTGATCTGGACTACTGTACCTCCACTAAGTTTTCCCTGACCCTTTCTTTCATCCAGGCAAAATCCACCCATTTCAAGTCCAAAACCGTGGCTCGGGGGGGGGCAGAGTTGCCCACAGCCATCTCAAACCACACAGAATTGTGACTGCTGGACCCCAATGATTTCCTGACTGCCACCCCACCCACTAGCTCCGAGCTGGTGATTACCAAGTTGAGGATGGTGTCCTGCCATGTGGATTTCCTAATCAGCTACACCAGCAGACAGTCCTATAGCATATCTAGCAGCACCTTACTCCTGGATCTCCTGATCGCCAGAGTATCCCAGTCAATGTCTGGCAGATTCAAGTAATAATAAATCAAATAAGCAAACAAACAATGTCATTTAATTAGGTGTTTATGCCTTAAACATATGACTTGAGGAACACATTTAAGCATGGGGTGTGCCCTTTAAGTACTGCCCTTTAAACACTGATGTAACGTTTTTTATGCTTGGCAGTGCCTTTTATGTGTTTGGGGCACTGGGTGGGGAACCCCAGTCTGAAGCACTGTCTCATGGTGTGCTATAGCTCTTTGTAGCTGAATAAAGAAGGTTTGTGTTCGTCTTGTGTATTAAACGGCAAGCTCAGCAGGCTGAAGTCTACAGGTGCAGCAACAGTGGTATTGGGACCAGCGCGAGCACAGGGCAAGGTAGGCCTGTAGAGAAGGTAAAGGTCCCCCCTGGCAGATCAGCAAACACCACACTATGTGTGCTTTCATTGGGAACTATACAATAGATATGCTTCTGGTATGTACTGAAACACGAGGCTGCAGGCAAAGTGCTCCACCTTTCCACATACCAGAGGAGGGCCTAAATCTACCAACAAATGCAGCAGCCTGGAATATGTTATTTCAGGCCACTGATTCTTCATTTTCAAAAATGGGCAATTTTGTTTTACAGAATCTTAAAGTCCTTTTCCTTTTTTTTTCAAAAACTGAGAATAAATCAACACGTTTTTCACTATAAATGCAATTAAAAATCAGTGTTTTACACAAATTTGGTGTTGAGTACGTTTGTAAGTGCAGTGCAAACTTTTTTTATATGAAAAATTGACTATGTGATGTTTGAAATGACAAATTCAGTTCTTAAGCCTTGTTTTTTTTTTCATATTTACAGAGAAAAGGTGGCCCTGGACATAGCAATTATAGAATGGCCAGACTTTAATATTGTGCTTAGAAAAAGCAGCACCATGCATATGTGAATAAGTGTAGGAACAGCGGGTGATTCGTTTCACCTGATCAGAGAGCAGTATGCATGGTGGATGTTTTATATAAGACTATATAGCATAGTGGTTAAGAGAACTGAACTGCAAACCTGAAAAAGTGGGTTTGAATCCCATAGCCACCACTTGCATACTGTGCGACACTAAGGAAGTCACTTAACTTCCCTATGGCTTACAACGCTGGAAACCTTGGTGTGGGAAGGAGCCTGGATCATCTGGGATAGAAGACTTGAGTAGTTCAGAGGGCGCTCTCCTTCTCTGGGGAGGAAGGAGGTGTGAAGTCACTGTAGCAGCACTACCTGGGGGACCATGGATGGAACTGCAGGCCGACACATCTTGGGAAGGGGAGACACTGGCTGATGCTGCACGGCAGCACTCAGCATTTGTTCTCACAAATCACTGCCATCAGCATCTTGTGGGAGATAGATCCCAACAACAGAAACTACCCCGAGAACAAGCAGAGCACCAGGAGGAAGGACCTGCTGGTATAACTAAACTTCTCTACTTGGACTAAGAACTATAACTCTTGTACTGGGACCTTCAATTTAGGGTAAAAACAAAACAAAACAAAAAAAAGTCAGTCTGTTGTCAGAGTTAGTTGAAGTGAATTGTTATCTGTTATCTGTGTAGTTATCTAGGTGCTTGTCACAGGTGGTTGAAAGGAATTATCTGTGAAATTAACTAAGTGTAGAAAGATTTGCAAAGTAGGGAGTGGCTTAGCTAGAAGGAGCCAAGTTAAAACCAGATTTGAACACTGCCCTAGATAGCTTATGCCAGAGAACAAGCAGAGCACCAGGAGGAAGGACCTGCTGGTATAACTAAATTTCTTTACTTGGACTATATTGCCCTCCTTCTCTCCCCTCCACCCCCCCTCCCCCACACAAAGGCAGTTCTTCTTTTATAGGCACAGGATTTAACTAAGAACATGAACTTCCTGTTTGGGAGCAGGAAGTGAGTGATCACAGAGCCACCAAAGACTCACCATCCTAGAAGGGCAAGAGTAGCTCTCCATCCCCCCCCCCCAACTGCTGGAGGTCTGACTCTGAGCAAGTAAGGAGACTACTGAGAAATATAGGAACTTCTTGTCTCAGGACAGGAAGATCAGGAGCTAAAAGGGCACAGAAGTATAAGTAGAGACAGAAAAAAAAAAGAAATAAATAGAGGAAAGAGTAAGTATTCCAAACAACAATTAGGCAGCCAGAAATAAGACATGATGGGAGTGGTGCAGTGCAGTGGCTGTGGCGCAGCAGTCTTCCGGGAAACATTCTGGAGGATGCGATGTTGTCCCATCTGCAGGCACCTCTCCGGGCTCAGGGAGGAGGTTGCTCATCTCCAGACTGAGTTGGCCAGGATTTGTGGGACCTCCTGTCCCACCCAGGGACCACTAGGGTCACTGCCGTTGCCTCAGAGGTTGCCAAGAAAGAGGAGAGTGGTTAGACTACAGTGGGCTCAGGGAGAGTGAGGGTGGTGGAACAGAAGCGCATGCCTCCAGTTGTACCTCTCCACAGTTTCTATGCCATTCTGGCAAAGTGTGGTTCTTCTATGGAGGCACCCATTGTGGAGACCAAGGAGGATGCTGGGAACCTCCACAAAGGAGACCCACAGGAGGGTGGCATGGGACCCCACAGGGGACGGAAACAACTCCTGGTGGGGGACTCCATTGTTAGGAAGGTAGAACTGGGGGAGGAAGGGGAGAGGGAGGTAAGGTGCCTGCCTGGCGCCATAGCTTGGAGGGACATGTAGCGAATCCTCAGGATCGCAGGAGCAGCTGCACAGGGGAAGGAGCTGGATGTCACTGTCCACGTAGGGACAAATGACCTGGCTAAGAAAGGGATCAGAGCAGTGCAAGAATCATTTGTGGAGATGGAGAGGAGGGGCCTTAGACAAATAGCATGCATGGTAACCTTCTCGGAGGTGCTGCCTGTCTATGGCATAGGTGAGGGTAGGGTGCTCCACACCATGGGATTCAATCAGTGGTTGAAAAGCTGGTGCAGAGCTCAGGGATTTGGCTTCATTGGGGACTGGGGGTTCACCTGGAGGGATGCAGGCCTATACTGGCGTGATGGTCTGCATCTGTCCAGGAGGGGAACCAGGATCCTAGGTGATAGGTTTAAATGCTTCATTGGCAAGCATTTAAACTAGCCAAGGGGGAAGGCACTGGAGAGGAGCAGGGAAATCCTAGCCCCCCCCAAAAGATCAGGGTACTAGGTGAGGTAGACACCAACATAGAGATGTTTATAGGGAGAAGCGCAAGGGTAAATGGAGAAAGTGACAAATGCAATAAGGACAGGGATGGGGCAAAAAGGGGAAAGGCCATCAAGAAATGGAGAGTAATGAGTACCAACACCTGTAGTCTGGGCAACAAGCTCCCTGAACTGGTGGCCTTGATGGAAGAGGGATGCCTGGATATCATAGCAGTCACAGAAACATGGTACACAGAGAACCATGACTGGGATGTTAACATACCAGGGTACACAACCTACAGGAGAGACAGGGAGGGCAGAAGAGGGGGGAGTAGCTCTCTATGTAAGGGAAGGGATAAAAGCAACTGAACAAAAGAGTAAACAGGGAGGAGAGGAGGCACTGTGGGTCACCTTAGAGACTGGAAATGGCACCACAGTCCGCACAGGGATTGTATACAGACCCCCATGTCAGGGGGAGGGAATGGACAAGGATATGATAGAAGGCATACTTAGGATGGCAGAGAAAGGGGAGATACTGCTGATGGGGGACCTTAACATGCCAGATGTTACCTGGAGCATCTTTGCAGCAGCCACATCCAAAAGCAGGGCCATTCTTGATGCCCTTCAGGTGGCATGACTCAAACAGCTAGTTTTGGAACCCACTCGTGAGGGAGCAATCTTAGACCTCGTACTCTCAAATGGGGACAGTGAGAGGATCTCGGATCTCAGATCCAGAAGTGGATAGCCATTTGGGAACAAGAGACCACCAAACAGTGTGGTTCACAATAAACTCAGCTACAGAGTCAAGCCATACAAAAGTGAGGGTTCTGGACTTCAGGAGGGCTGACTTTGGCAAGAAAGGAGAGTGCCGTAGAAAAGCACTAGCAAACAGGCTAGAAGGAGGGGTGGAGCAACAATGGGGAAATATCAAAACTGCCATCACAGAGGCAACAAGCCTTATTTGTGTGAAGCAAATAAACAAATCAAAATGAAAGAAAAAGCCACTATGGTTCTCAAAAGAGGTGGGGGTGAAGGTTAGGGAGAAAAAGATAGCATTTAGGAAGCATAAGGAAACACAGAAGAAGCAGGACAGAGAACTGTACCAGTTAAGGCAGAAAGAAGCAGGGAGAGTAGTCAGAATAGCAAAGGCCCAAACTGAGGAAAAGATAGCCAACTCGGTAAAGGGGGATAAAACCTTTTATAGGTATATCAGGGAGCGTAGAAAGACAAAGGGAGGGATAGTGAGGCTGAATAGAATGGATGGTGGGTGGGCAGAGAGTGACAGTGAAAAAGCAGGGATACTGAATGAATACTTCTGTTCAGTGTTCACAAAAGAGGAGGTGGGGGAGGTGCCTAAGCCAATTAACAGATGGGGGGGTCGATCCCAGTCCTTTCACAGAAGAAAGGGTTCTGAAAGAACTCCTAAAACTGAAGGTGGACAAAGCAATAGGACCAGATGGAATTCACCCCAGAATTCTAAAAGAATTAAGCAGAGAACTAGTGACACCACTGGCTACCCTCTTTAAAAAATCATGGGAGGATGATGTGGTACCTGAGGACTGGAGGAAGGCAGATGTGATTCCCCTTCACAAAAGTGGGACCAAGACAGAGGCAGGAAACTACAGACCTGTCAGTTTGACCTCTGTGGTACGGAAAGTGATGGAATCACTTCAGAAGGAAAGAAGTGTTGAGTACCTAGAGGCCAGTGGGGCACAGGACCCAAGGCAGCATGGGTTCACAGCTGGAAGGTCATGTCAGATGAATCTAATTGATTTCTTTGCCTGGGTGACCAAAGTAGTAGACCAAGGAGGGACTGTGGACATGGCCTACCTAGACTTTAGTGAGGCATTTGACACAGTCCCATATAAAAGATTAATAGTCAAATTAACCAGCCTGGGAGTGGGTCCCAGGGTAGTAGCCTGGGTAAAACATTGGCTGGACAACAGGACACAGAAAGCAATTGTAAATGGAGTCCACTCTGAAGAAAGAGGGTTTACTAGTGGGGTACCGCAGGGTTCAGTACTGGGTCCAGTCCTTTTTAATGTCTTTATAAGTGACATTGCAGAGGGACTGGAAGGAAAAGTATGCCTCTTTGCAGATGACACAAAGATCTGCAACAGGGTTGATATACAAGGAGGCATGAAAAGGATGAGAAGGGACTTGGCAAGGTTGGAGGAATGGTCAGAAGTATGGCAGCTTGGATTCAATGTAAAGAAGTGCAAAATAATGCACCTGGGAAACAAAAACCCAGGGGAAGATTACACAATGGGGTGGGTAGTAACAACAACAAAAATAGAAAGGGACCTGGGGGTAATCATATCAGATGACCTTAACGTTGGCAAGCAATGTGAGAAGGCGGTAGGGAGGGCTGGGGGGATACTGGGATGTATAGGGAGAGGCATCACCAGCAGAAAACAGAAAGTTGTTATCCCCCTGTACAGACAGTTGGTAAGACCCCATCTGGAGCACTGCGTCCAGTTCTGGAGACCCCATCTACACAAGGATATAGACAGGATGGAGGCAGTTCAGAGGAGGGCAACTAAAATGGTGCAGGGTCTGCAAGAGAAGCCATGTGAGGAGAGACTAAAGGAGCTTAATATGTATACCCTTGAGGAAAGGAGGGAGAGGGGGGACATGATAGAAATGTTTAAGTACCTCAGTGGAATCAACAAAGTCCAAGAGGGTAGCATCTTTCAGAAAAAGAGATGTGCAAGAACAAGGGGACATAATTTGAAGATAGAGGGGGGACGGCTCAGGGGCAATGTGAGGAAGTATTTTTTCACAGAGAGGGTGGTGGATGCATGGAACAGCCTTCCTGAGAAGGTTGTGGGGTCTAAAACTGTGGGAGAATTTAAGAATGCATGGGACAGACATAAGGCAATTTTTGTGGGGGGGTAGGAAGAAATAGGCTGTTGGTTAAATAGGATCTGCAATTTATCCTCTAGGTAGGGAAATGGGTAGACTAGGTGGGCCAAGCGGTCCTCATCTGCCATCAAAGTCTATGTTTCTATGAGCTGGAAGGATGACACTGACACGGCCTATAGGCCCCGCGTCACCAACAGAACCCTCCTCTACCAGAATTTGTTCCTCAGAGGGATTTTGTGGACCCTGACAGCCCTACCATGGTGGGTTACTGATGTAAAAGGGAGGAAAGGTATAAGTCCAATAGATGTTGTGTGACAGTGCTAGGACCACTGAAGACAGAAGTTGGCCAGTGAGGATACAGCAAGGAGGCTTAAATGTAAACAGTTAATGACAACTTAAATCTGCCCTCTTCAGTCTTGTGACTTTTTCTACCCCCAGCTTCCCTCTGTCCAACTCAGAAATGTTTCCAGTACTTTCTTTGGACAGCAGTCCTATAAGTGGCAATCAGGGCAAAAGCAGTTTCCTCACTTTAAGCAACAATCATGAGCAGTAACTATTCTTACTTTAACATTGCCTCTCCCAGCTGCTGGACAGAGAGTGAGAGAGAGAGAGAGCGAGAGAGAGACATGCTCTATTGATTGAATTTCCCATTTTCAGCACAAGGCCATGCTAACACCATTAGCAGGCGGGAGATCAGTAAATTGGTTAGTAAAGGGGGAGAGACAGCTGCGTTTTCAATCTGTCTGCAAGCCTCTGCAAGAAGCCCTATACCTTTTCTTCTCTGGCTACAAACCGTGACACATGGCCTAATGCGTTACAGCGCAGCAATGACAGCCCCTGAGAAGGTTGCTCTCTAATCATTCGTCTGACACCAGAAGTTGGGCAGCTCATAAGCAACGGCTTGAAGGGCCTGGATAAAATTAAATACCAAGCGAACCTCAGTAATGATTAGGATATAGCCACCTTTCAAATAATCACAAATAGCAGTCCTCATCAGCTGTGAACCTCCATGAAAAAACACCAGAAATACATGTTTCACATAACTAGGGAAACACCAAATATAATGTAAATATTTTTTTTTAGTTATTATAATATTTCTTAGTTGCCCTTCAGGGAGACGTCTGAGAACCACTTACACAGACAACCTACACAAAAAAACGAAATGTACAGCAGATTGAATCAGGCACTGGTAGTAATAAATCCACAATTAAGGTACTTGCTGGCCATATCATTTCCAAGGAATGAGTTAAACACCAGGTTGAAAAACAAACAAAAAAAATTACCTAAAATAAAACATACCCTTTCACAAAGAAGACTAAATACCTGCAGGGTCTCTGTCTCTCAGACTTTCAATTTTTCCATTCAAAGGCAGACTCTGGCTTTGTGCCAAGAACAGGGAGTATAATCTTTTTTTCCCCCACTGAACTGCTAATGGTGAGGGGGCATAATTTTGTTCCTCAGATGATGGATCCCTTCTCATCCTATTTGCTAGGGTTATTTGTAAATATGACCTCTAGAAAAAGACTATATTTTGTTCTTCAGTTATCCCCATTCATGTTACACGTGAGTCTCTACATGTCTTCTACCAGAAATGTTGTAATTATTACTGTAAGTAACTTTAGCACGTCTGTCTGAAATTACAAAATTACTGAATCACTTGTTCTGTGCCTGGTATTATAGATTTTGACTGAATAGCTTCCTCCAGTAACTGTAGCATATGACAACAGAAAGGGATGATGGACTTGTAAATGTTCCCGTCCCGGATAGTTGATGTAAATAGTGTATGTAGTGGTGGCAGTTCTGGCCTAGGGGTTAGTGGACCAACGTGAGAACCTAGAAACTCAGCAGACCAAGGTTTGAATCCAGCAACTGCCACATGCGTATTGTATAACCCTGAGCAAGTCATTTAACTTCCTTGTGCTCCCAGATGCACCTGGAATTAAGAATAGGCTCAGTGTGCCTTTCTGAGCCACATATTTTAAATACATTTAAAAAATCTTGTGACTTCTTAGTGTTTAAGAACTACAAAATGAACACGAGCATTTGTGGCACACTAAGAAGTTCTAAAATGGTCCTCTTGTTCGTCAAGAGGCAACTCATCAGAAGTTTAAATCATGTCTTTTTTTTTCAAACAAGAAAACCTAGCCACATGCATGGTGCCTGAATTATCAAAGACACACCCACACATGTATAAGTTATATACGCATGCTCGTTCTCCCATCCATCTCCACAAAGGACAACAAACAGATTTTCTTAGTATTTTTCCTTAAAAACCTTCTGCCTCCTTGGATGTGTACTAATGTTCTGCAATGCAGAACTCACAGGTGGTGCCGACAAATACAGTCAACACCTTTTTTTTAATCCAGGGACAAGGGCTGTTGGGCCTTAAGGTGAATTAGATGAGACTGGATTGGAATGGGAAATCAGTGCTGAAATAAAATGAAATGAATAGCGCGTGAGGGCCTTCAGAATACTTTTATTCTCTGGATATGTTTTTAAAACTATATCTGATCAGATTGTTTTAAACATTTGTAGATGAGCCGGACCACCAGTGCTCGTGGAGCCAGTGATCTGAGTTTGGAAAGGAGTTTGGATCATCGGAGAACTAGTTAGAGAGGAGGGCTGATCATCTCAGAGAATGCTCCTCTCCTCCAGGGAGGGAAGGAGTTTGGTTCTGCAGCCACACTGCCCCATGGTTGATCACAGGTGAAGTGCAGATGGGACTGTTAGGTAGTGGGGGGGAGGACACCACGGATGTCAATACGCATCTGACGCTATCTTGATGTGGTGCCCTCGAGGAATGGGAGAAAGGGAGACAGGAACGATCCCTGCCCAATGTAACATAACGGACCTCACCCTCAGCAGCAGGTTCTACATACTCTGACTCAGGCAGCCTCCCTACAACCAAAGAAAGAATGACCTGTGGGACTTGGGCCACCCTGATGGTTCTGTCATGGAGGGCACACCACAGTGGCAAGAAGGGAGGAAGTAAGCCTTGGTGGGATGGTGGTGTGATGAGTTGGTGGGGGGTTGGGTCAAAAATAAGATAGTCCAAAGGAGTTGGAACATAAAAACTGCTTAAAAATCCTAAACATCTGTGGATCGGGAAGGAGGTGGGGGGACAATGACTAAAGTATGTTTTACTGTGCCGTGATTGATGGTTGGATAGGGAATGTGCTCTGTCTCATTCTATTAAAAGAAATCAGAACTGGGACTGTATCTACAAAGGGAAGTTACAACATGGAAAGCACTCTGCTGTGTAAGAGGTCTTTACATGCTGCGGCACCTCTCATTCACTGACTGGAGTGACAAAAAAGGTCCGATTTATAATGTATGTTAATAGGTTGGCTGGCGACAGTTTGTGCTAAATAAGAGTGATTTCATGTGTGTTCTTAGAGGGACAGAACAGCAAAGCAAAGCTGAGCTTTCTGTCGCTTCGAGAAAGCAAGTGAAACCACTGTATGCTGCCATGAATGTCCTTGGACTGCGTAGTAACACATAAGAGAAGTGCTGAGTCAGTTTTGCAATACAAAATTCTCTCTGGATATGAAGCTGCTAAAAAAAAGAAACACTTCACTTACTTTCCCCGTTTACCACTGCAGCCTAGCTGTGGCATGAGTGTGTGCCACATGCGTGGCTGGCTGAGTCGCAGCAGTGCATTGAGGCCTTCTTGACAGTATAAGAGAGTGTTATGCGCTGCCAAAGTACATGTTCTGATTGGCTGGCAGTGTTATGAGGATCTCTTATGGAAAACATAAGTAGCTAGGTTAACAGAGCACAGGAGAAAGGGGGCTGGAGTTGTGAGCTTTAGTGAACCTGGGCCTCTTTCTCTCAGTGTCACTGTGGGGCAATTTTATTGTAATCCTATATTAGTAGCTCTGCTCCCCCACCCTCAAAGTAAGTGGAATCTTTAAAATAATATTTTGCTTCCCATTATTGCTAACTGCTTAAGACACTGATTTTAAACAAAACATTCTCCCTTACAATCCATACATTCCTACAGGACACCTACACACACACACACACACACCAATATCAAACTCCACTAATCGTGACATCACAGTCTGCTGCCATGGTAATGATTTTGATGTCACAAGCACAGGATTGTGACTTCATCTAATGTTCAAGCAATAGCAGATGGTTTCTAAAAGCCCTGGGGCCTGATACGGATTTGCAGTCGGGGTGGCTACAGACTGTAAAAGTGCAAACACCCCACTCTGACACACCCAAAAACTGCTACATACAGATAGAAAACCAAAAAAAGATTAACACCAGGTCCCCTCAAGTCTATAAGTTAATGCTTTAGTTAATGTGCTCAGTGCATTAGCAAATATAAAAAACAACACTTATACGCAAAGGGGAGACAAAACCCAAGTGGCCACCAAACCTCTGACTGGTTTCACATTATGTGGCTGTGCTTCCTCGTAGCTGGCCCATTGACGCAGCGGTAGGGCTACTGCATGTGATGCCGATGAACTAGGTTCGGGAATAAGTCCAAGTCACTGGAGGGGCAGCCGGGGGAGAGGGAGTGAGCGTTCAAGAGGACAGTCACCTTCTCCGAAGGGGGAGGGCTGACTGAGCCACTGTGTGGATGCCTGCTGTGGAAGCACAGGAGGCACAATTTGCATGGCCAGCAGAGGAGGGTGGAGTCACATGGCATGCATATGCACACCCCTGCCATGTGTTTGCATGTACCAGTTCACACTGCCGTCTCCAGAGGGAGGAGGAGGAGGAGGAGGAGGAGGAGGAGAAACAGAGGAAAATACTGGCAGTGCCCCAGGATGAGGCTGGAACCTTGCTAGCCCCGAACCTGCTGAACAGGCTCTCCTTCAGACTGCGGATTCAGTTTCTGCCAGGGTTTGGTCAACCCCGAGGGCCCCACTGGGGGGACACACACCATAGGGCTACTAGTGATATGGTAAGTCCTGGGGATGGCGGGGTGATAGGGCTGGAGGTGCTGGCTGAAGGTGGCACCTGCTGGAGTCGGGGGACAAAAAGTGATTAAAAAACAAACACTATATGCTTCCTCAGGGAGATCAGTCCAACACAACCAACATGTTTAAATATAGGTAAATTAAAGTGACAGTAATGCAGACAATTAATGTCAGCAAAAAGAATAAACATTGTTTCAATGCCAGAAATTAATCTCCCAAAACAATATAAAAATGATATGTACTGACAGTAAAGACATATGGTAGGGGTGGGAAGGAAACAGAATCGCATCCGGAGGTGGAAAACTTTAGGAGCACATAGAAGCTCTCTGTTCTGCCGCACCTGAAAATTATTACATACAAAGGTAGCTAAGTCATCATGCAATTGACGGTCCCCAGATATTTGTGGCAGAAAATTGGGAAATTGACTGGAAACATTAAAACTGTGACCCCACCCTCCCGGCCCCGGATATCTTGGCAAGGCACTGCGGCAGTCACAAGGCAGGAGGCCTTAGACAGAGCCATGACCTGAGTAGCTACTATTGCAGTCACCCCCACCCAGCTCTGTGTCTTATGGCCTACTTGTGGATCCAACTGCTTTTAAATGATGCAGTCTCCATGCTGATCATCCCTGGTGGTCCAGTGGGCCGCGACTGCTCCTTTTCAACAAATATATCCCTGGTGGTCCAGTGGAAGCCCCAGTCCCTCCCTAGCCCCGTGTCTTCTCCGTTCCCTCACCCGTCTCAGTTAATTGTTGAGTCATCTTGGTGCCGAAGCATGCCTGCACAGCCCCTGTGGAACTGCTTCTCACAGTTATACAAGGATTGGGGGTGCTGTGCCATGCGAGTGGATGCTCAGGGACTGGGAAGCTTCTGAACATAGCACAGTACTTCACTGGCATGCTTGTCCCTGCCCCTTTCCCTCTGTAATGCCAATTGGAATGGCACAGGGAAAGGCTTGCGACCCCTTTGTGTATAGCACTGTGCTTTCTTAGCATGACTGCCCTTCCCCTTTCCCTGTGCCGGTACAATTCCCATTGCAATGATCCACGTAAAGCTTTGTGGCCCCTTTGCGTATAGTGCAGGGCTTTGTTAGCATGCTGGCCTCTGCCACTTTCCCTGTGCAATGCCCACTGAGATGACGCAGGGAAAACCTTGTGCCCACTTTGTGTATAGCACAGTGCTTTATTAGCATGCTGGCCCCACACCTTTCCCTCTGCAATGCCTATCGCAATGGTGCAGGGAAAGGCTTACGACCTCTTTGCGTATAGTGCAGGGCTTCATTAGCATGCCTTTTCCATACCTTTCCCTATGCAATGCCCATTACGACAGCACAAGGAAAGCTTGTGACCCCTGTGTATAGCATAATGCTTCAATGGCCTACCAGCTCCTCCCTTTCTCTGTGCCAGTTCAAGACCCATTGTGATGGCACAGGGAACGGCTTGCAACCCCTTTATGCATAGCACAGTGTTTATTAGCATGTCAGCCTGCCCTTTTCCCTGTGCCTGTGCAATGAACATTGTTATGGCTCAGGGAAAGGTGCGTGACCCTTTTGTGTATAGCATAGCATTTCATTAGCATGCCAACCCCGCCCCTTCCTTACGCCAGTGTAATGGACATTCTGACAGTGCAGGGAAAGGCTTGTGACCACTTTATGTATAACACAATGCTTTATTAGCATTCCAGTCCCTGTC
The DNA here is from genome assembly GCA_016271365.2 of Neoceratodus forsteri. Taxonomy (NCBI): domain Eukaryota; kingdom Metazoa; phylum Chordata; order Ceratodontiformes; family Ceratodontidae; genus Neoceratodus; species Neoceratodus forsteri. The sequence continues at coordinate 1,036,756,079 of CM057450.1, read as the reverse complement.
TCTTTCCCTGTGCTGGCACACTGCCCATTGTGTCAGTGCAGGGAAATGCTTGTGACTCCTTTATGCACAGTACAGTACTTCATTAGCATACCAGCCCCACCCCTTTCCTGTGCTGGTGCTGAACTGAACTTCTAGCCTGCCTCAGGGCTAGAGATCGAGCCTGGAAGTGTCATAAAGCTACCCAGCTTCCTAGTGACCTCATGAACTACTGCATGTTCTGAAACGTTTGCACCAGGGCTACAAGGTTAGCCAAGTCTGAATATTTGAAATGTGCCTTCATCACTAACATAAATTTCCCTTCAAAGTTCTGGAAGGTGGTCCATGCCTCGCCCCACCTCCCCCCAAGTGCTTACAGTAAATGGCTCACTAGTGGCCTACCCACCTACCGTAGCTGTGGAATTTAACTCCTATTATACCTCCTGTGCCACTGAGCTACTGAAGTCCCCCCTTCCCTCTAATGGAGTTCTGCCACCCTCTCACCACCTCTTCTCCTTCACTTCAGTAACCCCAAATGATGCCCTAAGCACCCTCTTCACCGTCAACCCCTCTAAAAGTGCCTCCCCTGATAGACTCGACCCAAAACTCCTCTCCTTCTCCACCCAGCCATTGCCTATCCCCTCTCAATAATCCTAAATCTCTCATTCTTTACTGCCTCTGTCCCCTCTCCACGGAAACATGCTGTGGTCCTCCCTCTGCCCAAAGGGGGTGACCCCTCATCCCCGGGCAACTATCGCCCCATTTCTCTCCTCTCTACCCTTGCCAAGCTACAAGAACATATTGTCCTCTCCCAGCTCACCACTTTCCTATCCGACACCTCCTTTTACACCCCTTTCCAAACTGGATTCAGGAAAAACCACTCAACCACCACCCCTCTCCTACGGCTCACTAACTCCATCCTAACCGGGATGGACAATGGCTAAATCACCTCTGCCATTTTTGTCGACCTGGCCAAGGCTTTTGACACTGTCTCCCATGCCCTTCTCCTTGACTCCCTTCCAGCAGCTGGTCTGTCTCCCTTCACCTCTAACTCGTTCAAAACCTACCTTACTGGCTGAACCCAAGCAGTTAAGATCTCGGACGTCATTTCCACTCCTCTCCCGATTAGCACTGGCATCCCCCAGGGCTCTGTATTAGGGCCCCTCCTATTCTCCATCTTCTTAAATGACCTTCCCTCTGTTTGCGCCCCCTCCGCTATACACATATATGCCAATGATACAGTCCTGTATGCATCTGGCTCCTGTCCTGCTGAAGTTACAACCAGCTTGCAGCAAGACTTCGACAAAGTTCAGCTCTGGTTTGCTAACCATCAACTTTTCATCAGTGCCAAAAAGACTGACTCCATGACTTTTGGCACAAGGCAGAGACTCTCTAGGCTTCCCTCCCTGCCCACTTTCCACAACCTTGATGGGACTTTATTTGAGGACACATCCTCCTTCAGGTACCTAGGTGTCTGGTTGGACCAACACCTAAACTTCTCTGGACATATTGATGCCATCCAGAAAAAACTGCACCCCAGGCTTGGGGCCCTATTCAGGAACTGTAGTTGCATCCCTCCAGTGGCTAGGCATGAACTTGTTAAGAAGATGATACTGCCCATTTTTGACTATGGTGATGTAGTCTATGGTGCTGCTCCCAAGTTCTCCCTGGCTAGACTGATACGCTCTTCAGTTCCTCCTGCCACTTTGCCCTGGATGCTCCCTCTCACACCCACCACTGCGATACAGTATTTATCATGCCTTATCCTTTCCCTCTCTTACAAATAGGTGACTCTCCCACTGCACTAAATTCACCTCCAAGCACTGGCTGGGTGAGCTCCTTCCTACCTAACCTCCTCATTTATAACCCCCACCCTCCCACTCCCTTATATTAACTGACTCCCATACTCTGGTAGTTCCCTGTAGATCCAGCCTTATCAGCCAATCTGGTTACTCTCACTGCCTCCCAAAAATGTGGAATTCCCTCCTCCTCAAATCCGTCACTCATCCTCCTCCTACTCCATTATCTCCGCCCTCAATAACTACCCTGTGCCTAGCTGTTCCTGCCATGACCCTCCCTACTTCCCCCCTCTAAGTCCAGGACAAACCCTACCCCCCGTCAGTACCCTCACTCTGTCCCTGTTGCACCCCCACCCTCCAAATTCCAACTCTCCTTCCCTTCCGCCAACTCCCTCCCCTACTGGCCTCCCTTGCAATTGTCTAACCAGGAGTGGCACACTAAGCTGAAAGCTCATTTACAGGTGCAACCTGGGAGCACAGGGAAGTTAAGTGACTTGCTCAGGGTCACACAGTATGCAAGTGGGGGCTGTGGGATTCAAACCCAGGTCTCTAGATTTGCAGCTCAGAGCCTTAAACCACTGCACTATACTGCCTCCCTTGCACTCTTACTGTGTTCCTCTGCTCCCAGACAGGCCCCGGCAGACCTCGCTCCTCCTCCTTCTTCCTTTCCCCTCCTCTTCATCCTCCATTGCCTGTCCTCTGAAGGGGTTCTCAGCTCCCCTAGGGTCTTAGCTCTTGATAAGCCCTTACCTTTCTCCCGTCTCTGTACCTCTCCCACCGCCCTCCTCCACCACTTCGCCCTAACGCTTGCCTTGCACCATCCCCTAGCAGTGTTCTCAACATCTGGAACTGGTCAGAACGGGTCAAGTCCTCTGTCTCCCCTATCCTCCTTCCCTTCCACACCCTCTACTTAGCACCCATCACCTCCCCTACCCTTGCCCCAAATCGATCTCTGGCTGGGTTCTAACTATCCTGCAAGTCATGAATCTGAACTGCTTCTCATTTCCCTTTCCCCTCCCCACTCCCCCCCCATTTCTTAGCCTTCGTGCTGGCTAACCCTAATCTATTGCACTTCTAGACAAATTTGCACTTCTGTCTTATCTTAGCTAACCTGTACTGTCTGTGTTACTCCCTACTAGCTTCCTCTGGATCAACTACTTGAACTCCATTCAGCCATAATCAAGCTATTCATTTATGTGTCACTTAGAATCTACCACTAAATGTCATTTTGTGCTAGTGTAGTTACCAAGTTCTAAACTGTTATCACTGTACCTAACCTAGCTCAAAACTGTTAGCACCCTGATATTTCATTGTGTCATTACAGTTTACTCACTTATATTTGAATGTTATCATGTGTAAATCTTTCTTAGTGCTCCAAATCTATGTATATTATTCTCATGTTCCCCTTCCCCCCAGATCGCACCAGGAGACGAGCAACCTGTTGCTCAGTGTGCCTTCCTGGTGAAACATTTCAATAAAGAAATAAACACCCATTGTAATGGTGCAGGGAAAACCTTGCAATCCCAATGTGCTTAGCACAGCCTTCATTATCATGTTGGCCCCATCCTTTTTATTTATTTATTTATTTAGCTTTTGTTGACCGGGTAAGTGCACTAGACAAATCCTGCCTATTTTCAGGCATGACCCGGGGGAGGGGGATACAGATGAATTCCAACAGACCTTGAACCAGATTAAGCTGTTGGTGGTATTTTTAGTGAATGAGGGAAATTTGGCCAGGGCACCGGGGAAATTCCCCTACTCTTTTCAATAAGTGCCATGGGATCTTTAACATCCACCTGAACTACCACCAATCCAGGCAGATGGGACCTCAGTTTAACGTCTTTTCCCAGTGCAATGCCCATTGTAATAGAGCAGAGAAAAACTTGCCATCCCTTTGTGTATAGCACAGCACTTGTTTAGCATCCTGGCCCGACCCATTCACCTGTGCCGCTACAAAGTCTATTGTGATGGCACAGGGAAAGGCATATGACCCCTATGGATACAGCACCGGACCATGCATTAAAATATCATTGTTGCACAGTCAGGTCCAGTCGCCTTTCTGTGTCCCAAAAACCTGTTTCCCCACACCAAATACCATTTTATAAGCACAATAATACACTCTAGAGTGTGTGTGTGTTAAAGCATCTGTGATGCACTTCCCAGGGGTGCAAAGACACTCGGCCTTTAGCCTTGTGCCACACAAAACCCCTAGGGGTATGCATCACAAATATTTTAGCACACGCCTTCTTGTGTATTATTACTCACAGGAATTCCTTTACAGTGAGCGGTATTGACATGCACATTAATCATTAAGCTGACAGACAGGGCAGGGTAGACAGATGAAGATCTGCTTTATAGTTCAATTCTGATATTAAACAACCAGATGGCAATTAATAATGATAATTAGCTGTTTTTCTAGAACATTTGCAACGCTCAGTTTTGACAGCAGTCAAAAAAAAAAGAAAAGAAAAGAAATCATCAATGATTAGTCCAATGCAATTAGTGAGAGAAGAAACACAATGATGAAAAGCTTCCTACAGCCGGATAATTGAAGGTTCACTGGTCATGTGGCTCTGGATACAGAAGCTCCTTGAGACCAGTCTCTGGATACCAGAAAAGAGGTTTTGGCTTGACTGCAGTCTTGCTATGCAAGATGGTAGCTGAGATTTCAGTTTGGTTATGCTGTCACATAGCCATTATTTCAGCATCACTGAACCAAACAGTTTAATCATTTATTTTTTATTGATGAATACAGTATCATGGGTATTTTTATTGTTCAGTATTAGAAAGACAGCGTGAGCTGGAAACAGCTTCTTTCCAGATTTGTCCTGGAAGGAAGTGGATGGCGGATATTGGTAACAGTACAATGAAGTGCAATAAGTACAATAGTAACAAATAACAGTTACAACGAGGAAATATAAATTAACAATCGTGCAAAAAGAAAGTAGTACGCGCAAGGAAACACAATGCAATACAATTTGCACCACTGTGCACAAGACAAGAAAAAGTTCAGAGTAGGAACATGGCTGTAAACTGGGAAGAGTGGATGGGGAGGGGGGTAAAATAAAGGGGTTGCGAAATTAAAGCTCACGATTCTGTCACAGTTTTTACCTTGTCCTCTACATGACAATGTTAAAATCTCAGCTGTAATCTCTGGTGCCATGTCTGTACAGCAAAACCTGCAGACACTCTGGCTGTTTTATCCACTTTTACAGAGGTACTTCACGTCTTGTGGTGGCCTGGTATCCCACAATCTGCTGTCCTTGACAATTCAATTAGTTATTCAGCATTACACGAGCAACTTCAACTCACAGATTAACTGAACAATGTATCATTAGTCCATGACAGAACAAAAAGGCATCACTCACTGAGGGCTCACTTGTACAGCGTTTACAAACCATTCACAATTCCCTTACGAAACTAACAGGCCAGCTGCACAGTATTGTAAGTGGTGCTGAATAGTCCTGAAAGTTTATAACTGACTTGCAAGACTTGGGGAGCACAGCATGTGCCAATAATTTCATGAGTGAGTTGTTATTTTGCAAGGGATGGGGCTGTTGGAACATGGGTATTGTATCAGTACGACACTGATGCTGATGCACCATCTGTCATTTTTAGCTATGTGTCACAGCCACAGGCCTGTGGTCTGTCACTGTGGTGACTCCACGCTGTGTTCTGTCACTGGGGTGAGTTAGTGCTGTGGTCTGTCACTGTGGTGACTCCACGCTGTGGTCTGTCACTGAGGTGAGTCTGTGCTATGGTCTGTCCTTGGGGTGAGTCAGCGCTGTGATCCATCACTCAGGTGAGTCAGTGTTGTGGTCTGTCACTTGGGTGAATCAGTGCTGTGGTCTGTACTTGAGGTGAGTCTGTGCTGTGGTCTGTCATAAGAGGAGGGGCAGTGCTGTGATCTGTCACTGGAAGAAGTCAGTCCTGTGGTCTGTCGCTGGGGTGAATCAGTCCTGTACCTGTCACTGGGTGAGTCAGTGCTGTGATCTCTCACTCAGGTGAGTCAGTGTTGTGATCTGTCACTGGGGTAAGTAAGTATTGTGGTCTGCACTGGAATGAGTAAGTACTGTGGTCTGTCACTTGGGTGACTCAGTCCTGTGGCCTGTCACTGGATGAATAAGTGCTATGGTCTATACTTCAGGTGAGTCTGTGCTGTGTTCTGTTATGGGGGGGCAGTGCTGTGGCATGTCACTGAATGAGTCAGTCCTGTGGTCTGTCACTTGAGCGAGTCAGTGTTGTGGTCTGTCTTTTAGGTCAGTCAGTGTTGTGGTCTGTCACTGGGGTGAGTCAGTGTTGTGGTCTGCACTGGGGTGAGTCAGTCCTGTGGCCTGTCACTGGCATCAGTGTTGCGGTCTGTCACTGGGGTAAATCAGTGCTGTGGTCTGTCACTGGGGTGATTCAGTCCTGTGGCCTGTCACTGGTGAGTCAGTGCTGTGGCCAGTCACTGGCTGAGTAAGTGCTGTGTTCTGTCACTCGGGTGAGTCAGTGTTGTGAGCTGTCACTGGATGAGTAAGTGTTGTGGCTGTCTCTTGGGCAAGTCAGTATTGTGGTCTGTTACTGGTGAGTCAGTGCTGTAGTCAGTCACTGGTTGAGTAAGTGCTGTGGTCTGTCACTCATGTAAGTTAGTGTTGTGGGCTGTTACTGGGTGAGTAAGTGCTGTGGTCTGTCACTCAGGTGGGTAAGTGCTGTGGTGTGTCATTGGGGTAAGTCAGTGTTGTGGGCTGTCACTGGGTAAGTGCTGTGGTCTGTCACTCAGGTGAGTCAGTGTTATGGGCTGTCACTCGGGTGAGTCGGTGTTGTGGGCTGTTACTGGGTAAGTGCTGTGGCCTGTCACTTGAGTGAGTAAGTGCTGTGGTGTCATTGGGGTAAGTCAGTGTTATGGGCTGTCACTGGGTAAGTGCTGTGGTCTGTCACTCAGGTGAGTCAGTGCTGTGGGCTGTCACTGGGTGAGTAAATGCTGTGGTCTGTCACTGGGGTGAGTAAGTGCTGTGGTCTGTCACTTGGGTAAGTCAGTGTTGTAGGCTGTCACTGGGTGAGTCAGTGCTGTGGGCTGTCACTGGGTGAGTCAGTGTTGTGGTCTGTCTTTCAGGTCAGTCAGTGCTGTGGCCTGCAACTGGAGTGAGTCAGTGTTGTGGTCTGCATTAGGGTGAGTAAGTCCTGTGGCCTGTTACTGCCATCGTGTTGCGGTCTGTCATTGGGGTAAATCAGTGTTGTGGTCTGTCACTGGGTGAGTCAGTGCACTGGTCTATCACTGGGCTGATTCAGTCCTGTGGCCTGTCACTGGTGAGTCAGTGTTGTGGTCAGTCACTGATTAAGTGCTGTGGTCTGTCACTCATTTAAGTCAGTGTTGTGGGCTGTTACTGGGTGAGTAAGTGCTGTGGTCTGTCACTGGGTGAGTCAGTGCTGTGGTCTGCAACTGGGGTGAGTCAGTGTTGTGGTCTGCATTGGGGTGAGTCAGTCCTGTGGTCCATTACTGGCATCAGTGTTGCGGTATGTCACTGGGAAAAATCAGTGTTGTGATCTGTCACTGGATGGGTCAGTGCAGTGGTCTATCATTGGGGTGATTCAGTCCTGTGGCCTGTCACTGGTGAGTCAGTGCTGTGGTCAGTCACTGATTAAGTGCTGTGGTCTGTCACTCTGGTGAGTCAGTGTTATCGGCTGTCACTGGGTCAGTAAGTGCTGTGATCTGTCACTCGGGTGAGTCAGTGTTGTAGGCTGTCACTGGGTGAATAAGTTCTGTGGTCTGTCACTCAGGTGAGTCAATCTGTGGTGTGTCACTGGGGTAAGTCAGTGTTGTGGGCTGTCACTGGGTGAGTAAGTGCTGTGGTTTGTCACTCAGGTGAGTCAGTGTTCTGGGCTGTCACTGAGTGAGTAAATGCTGTGATCTGTCACTGGGGTGAGTAAGTGCTGTGGTCTGCTACTCAGGTGAGTCAGTGTTGTGGGCTGTCACTGGGTGAGTAAGTGCTCTGGTCTGCCACTGGGGTGAGTAAGTGCTGTGGTCTGCCACTCGGGTGAGTCAGAGTCATGGGCTGTCACTGGGTGAGTCAGTGATATGGTCTGTCACTCGGGTGAGTAAGTGCTGTTTTGTGTCACTGGGGTAAGTCAGTGTTGTGGGCTATCACTGGGTGAGTAAGTGCTGTGGTCTGTCACTCAGGTGAGTCAGTGTTGTGGGCTGGCACTGGGTGAGTAAGTGCTGTGGTCAGTCACTGGGGTGAGTAAGTGCTGTGGTCTGTCACTGGGTGAGTAAGTGCTGTGGTCTGCCAATCCGGTGAGTCAGTGTTGTGGGCTGTCACTGGGTGAGTAAGTGCTGTGGTCTGTCACTCGGGTAAGTCGGTGTTGTGGGCTGTTACTGGGTAAGTGCTGTGGCCTGTCCCTTGAGTGAGTAAGTGCTGTGTCATTGGGGTAGGTCAGTGTTGTGGTCTGTCACTGGGTAAGTGCTGTGGTCTGTCACTCGGGTGAGTCAGTGTTGTAGGCTGTGACTGGGTGAGTCAGTGCTGTGGGCTGTCTTTCAGGTCAATCAGTGTTGTGGTCTGTCTTTCAGGTCAATCAGTGTTGTGGTCTGCAACTGGGTGGGTCAGTGTTGTGGTCTGCACTGGGGTGAGTCAGTCCTGTGGCCTGTCACTGGCGTCAGTGTTGCCATATGTCCCTGGAGTAAATCAGTGTTGTGGTCTGTCACTGGATGAGTCAGTGCAGTGGTCTATCACTGGAGTGATTCAGTTCTGTGGCCTGTCACTGGTGAGTCAGTGCTGTGGTCAGTCACTGATTAAGTGCTGTGGCCTGTCACTTGGGTGAGTCAATGTTGTGGGCTGTCACTGGGTGAGTAAGTGCTGTGGTCTGTCACTCAGGCAAGTCAGTGTTGTAGGCTGCCACTGGGGTGCATAAGTGTGTGGTCTGTCAATTGGACGAGTCAGTGTTGTGGTCTGTTACTGGTGAGTCAGTGTTGTGGTCAGTCACTGGGTGAGTAAGTGCTGTGGTCTGTCACTTGGGTGAGTAAGTGCTGTAGTCTGTCACTGAGTGATTAAGTGCTGTGGTCTGTCACTTAGGTGAGTAAGTGCTGTGGTGTGTCACTGGGGTGTCAGTGTTGTGGGCTGTCATTGGGTGAGTCAGTGCTGTGGTCTGTCACTCAGGTGAGTCAGAGCTGTGGGCTGTCACTGAGAGAGTAAGTGCTGTTGTCTGTCACTGGGGTGAGTAAGTACTGTGGTCTGCTACTCAGGTGAGTCAGTGTTGTGGGCAGTCACTGGGTGAGTAAGTGCTGTGGTCTGTCACTGGGTGAGTAAATGCTGTGATCTGTCACTGGGGTGAGTAAATGCTGTGGTCTGCCACTCAGGTGAGTCAGTATTGTGGGCTGTCACTGAGTGAGTAAGTGCTGTGGTCTGTCACTCGGGTGAGTATGTGTTGTGGGCTGTCTTTGGGTGAGTAAGTGCTGTGGTCTGTCACTGGGTGAGTAAGTGCTGTGATCTGTCACTGGGGTGAGTAAGTGCTATGGTCTGCCACTCAGGTGAGTCAGTGTTGTGGGCTGTCACTGGGGTGAGTCAGTGCTGTGGGCTGTCACTGGGTGAGTAAATGCTGTGGTCTGTCACTCTGTAAAGTCAGTGATGTGGTCCTTCACTGGGTGAATCAGTCCTGGAGTCCTTCATTTGGGTGAATCAGTGATGGGGTCTGTCACTGGGGCAAGTCAGTGCTGTGGGCTATCACTGGATGAGTAAGTGCTGTGGTCTGTCGCTGGGTGAGTAAGTGCTGTGTTCTGTACTTGGGTGAGTCAGTGATGTGGTCCTTCACTGGGTGAATCAGTGCGGGGGTGAGTCAGTGATGGGGTCTGTCACGTGGGTGAGTCACTGCTGTGGTCTGTCATGCACTGTACTTTTTTGCAAAAAAACAGCACATTTTGGACTTAATTTGCCTTTGGTTCTCATCTCTCAGTGCGAGTGCATCCTCCATGTGTTTGTTACCAACACCATGGGACTGGCACTGCCAAAGCCCTGCTTAAAGCCAGTTCCAAAATCTTTCATGGATTTGTACTTGCCAACTGTTGGATTTCTGCCAGCATATTCACGTTCTGAAAAATTATGGTTCTACTCGTTTAGCATAAAAATACAGAAAAAAATCACTGATCAGTTATGTAAAATATGCTCTGTGATTTTTAACAGTAAATAAGATGTCTACATTTACAATGAAGATGAATGTAAAATAGCATTCATTTTAACACTGCCCCATAAATCATGGTTTCAAAACTTTATGGAGTCACATCTTAAATGCATTTTAACCATCTCTGAGCTAAGCATCGCTGAGCACAATGCAACCTAATTAATTTGAAAAATTGTCTGGGAAATGCTGCTGAGTGCTTTTGTTCAGCTGTGTACTTCTCTGCAAGAATGAGCAGAAAAGAAAGGATTGCAAGGCATACGCTGGGCTCTCTAAGGAATGTAGCGTTAGTTTCAAATGATACAGCATTAATTAACTCTACAGGAGTCAGGTAAAATATGTTTGGTTGCAGCCGTCTACACAAGGGAGTTTGCGTCAGCCCAGCACTGATGGTATTATGAGAAGAAGTGAGCTCCTCCGTTAAAGCCAGTTGAGACTACTGCTCAAACCAGACGTGGAGCAAGATTTTCACATGCAAGGAGTCCTGTCGAGAGTCTGTGCTGTAAGAAACCAAAGCAGTTTGCTTGCAATTACATTCACTGCTTGTGTTCTACTGGATACTGGCTAATGTGCTAAATCATGAAAGTCCTGGTCCTGAAAGCAAAATTGGAAGGACTATCCCTAACAAACACACACACACACACACACACACACACATTACTAGATGTCTTTCTGTGAACTGTGACTAGTAAGACCCCTACTAATCTGATGCTTGCCAACCAACCCTCGGTCGTGGTGTGTTACATAAACCAACAAAGAGCAACCATTCTTTGATAAATTTGTACCCTGTAGCAATTCTATAGTTTTGTAACTTTTCCTGAAATTCAACAGTCGGCGTTTGACCGGACAGATTACCTCCGCCTACTGAAGACTGTCTGTTTTTGTTGACTGGGTAAAGAGGATCAGGAAATATTGCCCCGTTTTCAGCTGCATTCTGGGGGGGGGGAGGTTACAGGAAGAAATGACTGATGTGAATGGGGAAACGTGGCCAGGATACTGGGTAATTTACCCTGCTCTTTTCAAGATGTGCCAAGCGATTTTTGACTTCCACCTGAACGGCCACCAGGAGAGGCAGGGAAAACACTGGGCAGACTGGGTGAGCCAAGAGGTCCTTTTCTGCCAGCAAATTATATGTTTCTATGAATCACAGCCCTGCGATGGGGATCCAGAAAAGGTACACAGACAAACCTTTGGGCTGGATCCTGAAGGTACTTTGCAAAGTGAGAAATCTGGCACAAACTGCATTTTGCAGATTTAATCAATCTTTAAATCCAGGGCTCTAAGGTAAGGTTTGTGTAGGCTAGCCACTTTGGCCGCCAATCAAAAATCTCACTAGCCAAAGTAAAATCTAATGTAGCCACAATATCAGTGTCTGTTTGGTGCAGCAACCAAAGTCCTAAAAGTGTAACATTGGGGGGGGCAGAGTCTGCACAGTGGTGACCTGCCAATGTTAAATGTTAGGTCACTCTGAAATAGAGCACTGTTAAATAAAACTCTCATTTACAATGTGCTGTGGGCAACTCTCTAATGACCAATAGTGGACATACATGGCTTGCTGAAGTACAACATGGATCATTTTAAAAAAGACCATCCGAATTTAATGGAAAAACAGCCCATCTTACAGTAGGAGGACAAAAATCCTCCTCTAGTTTACATTTTTGCTTGGAAATGTTTGATGAGAAATTTAAGTATCTACCTCCTCAGGTAACAAATATGCATCAGGAAAACAGCCTACAGATGGCAGAACTCAACTTGAATTTTGTTTTATCTGTCCGCAGCAAGTTGACATTGAAAACAGCATTTCATTTTACAGATGCACAATAAACACATTTCCATCTGTGTGATACAGTTATGTAATTGTGAGGTTCCAACCCATTCCATGTCAAGTGAGGTTGCAGGCGTTGTGCAAGAGAAAAAGGGGAGATGTGAAAAAATGGAACAATCACATCAAATGTGCACCATTCTGGAAATGAAGGGACTGTGGCATGAAAGCAGGAAAAACACAGCAGCTACCTAAGCAGCAGAAGTTTAAGCATAAAGAACTTTATGCCACTGTCTGTATGTACAGAAAGGGATATTAAACATCTGGTATAGCATAGCAAAATGCTGCACAAAACAGTGGCTAATGCTAACGATTTCTAGAAATGCATAGCAGTAGTCTGCTAACCATTTTTTGAGTCACTCCCTGGCATAGGATACTACATACATTTTTTTTTACTTCTGCTAATCAATCTATTCCAAAAGCTATACATTTTCATAGTTATCACTTTTATGTGCAAAACTGCTAATCAGTTTTTTCTGTTTATTTAATTAATAGTATATATATATATATATATATATATATGCATTAAAAAGAGAGTGGGGATGAGGGAGTGCATAAAGGAAAAAAAGGGAGCAACAAGCAGAGTGGAAACAAAATCCGGAAGCCATGTGTGTGAATACTAGAAGTCTAGGAAATAAGATTCTGGAGTTAGAGGCCATCGTGGCAGGGGCCGAGCGGAATATTGCGGCCATCACTGAGTCTTGGTGCACTGAAAACCATGAGTGGGACATGGCCACACCAGGCTATACTCTGTTCAGGAAAGACAGGGTGGGGAGGAAAGGACGCAGTGTGGTGCTTTACATGAGGGAAAGCATAAAAGCAACTGAGATACAGGGAATATGGGGGAGGCAGAGGTACTGTGGGTCACCCAAGAGATGGTGAATGGAGCCACTTTTCACACTGGAGTGATCTACAGACCTCTAGCACAGGGGGGATGAATTAGATAAGGTACTGGTGGAAGACACTGGCAAGATAGCATAAAAGGGGAAGGTGATGCTGGTGGGGGATTTTAACCTGCTGGAAGTAGACTGGAGCCTCCAAGCAGTGGCTTCAGCTAGAAGCAGGGACATCTGGACTCTGCAGGGAGTGTTCCTTAGGCAATTAGTCAGTGAACTCACTCGTGATGGGGCAATACTTGACCTGGTACTCACTAACTGGGACGGTGTTGCAGACATCAAGGTGGGAGGCCACCTGGGGACCAGTGATCACTGTACAGTGTGGTTCAATATAAAGATGGATGTGGAATCAAACAACACAAGGGTGAAGGTCCTGGATTTCAGGAGGGCAGATTTTGTAAAGATAGGTGAATGCCTTAGGGATGACCTGGCGGGGGGCGGGGGTGGCCTGGGTGGGTGGATGAACAGTGGGTGAAGCTAAAAGACAGCACAGTAAAGGCAACAAAACTCTGCATCAAACAAGCGAGCAGTTAAGGAGGCAGTATAGCACAGTGGTTTAAGGCTCTGAGCTGCAAACCTGGAGACCTGGGTTTGAATCCCACAGCCCCCACTTGCATACTGTGTGACCCAGAGCAAGTCACTTAACTTCCTTGTGCTCCCAGGTCATGCCTGTAAATAAGCTTTCAGCTTAGTGTGTCTCTCTTGGTTAAAAAAAAAACAAGCAAGCAAAAGCAAGAGGAAAAAGAGACTGCTATGGTTCTCGAAAGAGGTGGCAGAAAACGTAAAGGTTAAGAGGGTAACATTCAGAAAGTATAAAGAGACACAGGGAGAGGAGAAAAGGAAGGTGTATCAGGGTAAACAGAGGGAGGCAGGGAAAGCAGTAAAGGGCACAGACTGAAGAGAGAATAGCCCAGGAGGTAATGAATGGGGACAATATGTTTTTACGTATATAAGTGAAAAGAGGAAGATCAGGGATGGGATTGGAAGGTTAAAGGGGGGGGGGGGCTGTGCAGAGAGGGACCAGGAAAAGGCAGACATTCTGAACAAATACTTTTGTTCAATGTGCACAGAGGAAGGAGAAGGGGAGGGGCCACAAAAAAGTAACAGAAGCTTTGGAAGGAGGGAAGTAGATACTAATCCATTTTTGGAAGAGAGCCCTGAAGGTGGACAGAGGAATGGGGCCTGATGGGGTGCACTGAAGGGTATTGGGGGGGCTCAGAGAGGTACTGGCTGCACCTCTGACAGTCCTATTTAACAGCTCACTGGAAACAAGAGTTGTTCCAGAGGGCTGGAAGAGGGCAGATGTAGTCCCACTTCATGAAAGTGGTGGCAGAGAAGAAACTGGCAATTGTAGTCCAGTCAGCCTGATATCAGTAGTGGGAAAGTTAATGGAATCACAGTTGAAGGAAAGGACTGTGGAATATTTTGAATCCAGTGGATTGCAAGACCCGAGGCAGCATGATTTCATGGGGGAGAGCATGTCAAACAAATCTAACAAACTTCTTTGACTAGGTGACAAAGAAATTAGATCAGGGAGGAGTGGTGGATGTGGCCTACCTATATTTCAGCAAGACTTTCAACACAGTTCCACATAGAAGACTAGTAAGCAAGCTAGGTAGCACAGGAGTGGGTCCAAGGATGGTAAGCTAGATAAGAAATTGGTTAGGGGATAAGTGACAGAGGGTGGTGGTAAACAGAGTTCACTCCGAGAAAGGAAAGGTGACCAGTGGGGTGCCCAGGTAATGGTGTTGGTGTTGGGGCTGCTCCTCTTTAATGTCTTTATAAGTGACATTGCAGAAGAGCTGGAAGGGAAGGTCTACCTCTTTATGGATGACACCAAAATCTGCAATAGGGTGAACACGCCTGGGGGGACGAGCAGAGAGCTGAGAAAAGTAGAGGAATGATCAAGGGAATGACAGCTGGGTTTCAATGCAAACAAAATTTACAAAATAATGCACTTGAGGCACAGAAATCCAGGGTCAGAGTACAAAATGGGTGAATCGGTATTGATGACTACCCAGCAGGAAAAAGACCTGGGGGTAACTATATCTGATGACTTAAAGGTGGCCAGGGTGTATGACAAGACAGTCGGGAGGGCTAGTGGGATGCTGGGGTGCATAAGGAGGGATATCACCAGTTGAAAGAGAGAGATGGTGTTGCCTCCATTTAGGCTGCTAGTAAAACCCCACCTAGAACATTATGTCCAGTTCTGGAAACCACATCTTGGGAAGGACATAGACACGGGGGCAATGTAGAAGAGGGCAACTAAAGTGGTGCAGGGTCTGCATCAAAAGCCTTACAAGGAGATACTACTGGACCTTAATATATACACCTTGGAAGAGAAGAGGAAGGAGAGATATGATAGAGACCTTTTAATACCTCACAGGTGTAAATAAGGTACAGCAGGGAAGTACTTTTCTGAAAAAAAACAGTGCTCAAGAACAAGGGGACATGCTATGAAGCTGGAGGCAGGGTAAATTCAGGATAGATGTGAGAAAGTATTTCTTCACAGAAAGAGTGGTGGATTCCTAGAACAGCCTTCCTGCAGAGTTGGTGGGGGGCAAAAACAGCGGTGGCGTTCAAGAATGCATAGGGCAGGCACAAGGCAATCTTAGTGGGAAAAAAGTGTGTAGGGGGGAGAAAGAGCTGTAGATTAAGCAGGGTCTGCAGTGTTAATGTAAGTAGGGAAAAATGGGCAGACTGGATGGGCCAAGTGGTCCTTATTATATATCTATATAGTGTGTGTGATATTCAGGTGTTCACACTCGTTCATTCATTTCTACAAGAACGCAGGGTAGTACTGTACATGACAGACATACAAGAGGTCAATGAGATTAGTGAGGTTACAGCTTGCCAAAGGCAACCTTACATCAAGTAACAAGACAGCTGCATTGGATGATGAAGATTGAATAACTGCTTTCAGGCCTTTTCATTTTGAAAACCCCAGCAATGCAGGGGCACACTGGCAGCAAAGGTCAGTCAAAGAACTCATTTCTCACTATAAAGTGTCTTTTAAAAAACAGCTAATCGCCTCTGTTCACCACCTTACGGTGTCTTGCATGAAAAGATATACAAGAAGGAACAAGATACAGTAGATCAGCAGTACACGGTCAGTATGTCGGCCGAACAAGTAAAGGAATGCCAGTGCACTTGAACTTTGAAACCTAAGACAGCCACATATATGATTCATATTTCAACAAATTAGCACTCTTTGGGTAGGTCTCTATTTGTGAAAATGGGAATCTCCTTGTGTTTAGTTCTTGTAAAGAAAAGAAAATATAGGCCGACATCCAGATTCTAATATTCCACCAGGGACTAAGATCACCTCACTAGCTAGTTACGTATTCTACTTCCCATTATTATGTTCTGACACAAGGAAATGCTTCCTTTTTATATTACTATTTGATATAAATGTATATGTATGGATAAAAAAATGATACGGATTCATGCCACATTTTCTATCAATAAAAATAAAATGGAATTGATATTTGCAAGAACTGTAATAAAGAACTGGAAAATAAGCAAATTAGATATATTGATAAAACTGTTAAATTCAATGCAATCCAGACACTTTTATTTCTAAAGCAACCTCTGCCCAGAAAAGGCTATGGGCCAGATATTCAAAGCTTTGCCCCTGGGCTAAATTAGCACTGCCTGGTGGGCAAACTTAGCCCGGAGCACAAAGCAAGCTATATTCAAAAGGAATAGCCTGGGGCAAACAGCTTCTGAATATAGCACGGGAATGAGGCCGGGCAAACTGGGCTGGGAGTGCAGGGCAAACATAGCCCTGGAATAAGACAGCTCTGAACATAGCAACCAGGAAGTGCAAACCACAACAGCAACACAGTGCACAGCGACAAGGAGGCAGCTAGAGGTGAACTATGTGGCCAATGTGTGTGCCAGCAAATGTGTGGACCCAGTACAGCTGCAGGCAGCAGCAGATGTGAAAGAACAGTGATCAAACCTGTATAATATTCCCTGAACCATTAGCGCCGCGCTAACACGTCAGCGCGGCTTTAGCTTGGAGCTAAGCTGTTTGCCCGGTGCTAAGATTTGCCATATTCAAAAGTGACATGCAAATGAGCCTAATTAGGCAGACTCTGGGCAAACAGCCTGATTAGCTTCTCATCATGCCCTGTTTGCATGTTGTTAGCCCAGCGTTACTGCAGGGTCCCACAGAGCCACCTGTAGGTCAGTCTGGGAGTATAGGGTCTGGCTGGGTCCAAACGCAGCTCCACCTGTAGATCTGTCTGACAGTGCACGTTGATAGCTGCAGGTTACATGTAAACAGTACAGCATTGCATAGCATATTGTACCTCAGGGGACAACACAGCATAGGCACAGGTGGTGATGGTGCAGCATGGAACTGTCACACTGTAGGGCATGCTACAGTTCACAGCAGACACTACAGTAGCAAGGGGGCCAGTAGTCTGAGGGACACATAATTGCCTATGGTGTGTAGGGCAGTGATGCTGACTGCATTGTACACAGTGACAGGCCCAACTTGCAGGTGTTTACTGACAGTGGACATTACTGTTACACTGTTTCGTGATCCACAGATGCTGCACCTATGGCATGTGATGCACACAGTGCCATATACATGGCCGGCTGTGAGTGCTGTGGCATCTGTACAGTTGTGCTGTTTGTGGCTGGGGGGCACATAGGATCCAACAGGCACACGGGTGGTGGGGTATTCCCACTACTGGCCCATGTGCACTGCGTGCTGTGTCCCAGTCTTGTGGCTACACTTGGGCTGTGGTGAGGTCTGCCCACCCGTACACCCTCCCCTCAGTGGCCACCATGCACACAGTGCTGCCTGTGTGTGTTGGCATCTGTTGGGCACTACAGATATATGGTCTGCAGGTGTGTGGTGTATGGCTACACTACCTTGATGTCCTCTGTGGGCCCGTTCACCCCTTACTGCCTGTGCATGGCTGGGACCTGTGGCAGCTGTTGGCGTCATGGTGGTGCCTTCAGTGAGCAGCATGTGTTCTCCATGTCTGGCAGTTTCTAAGTGTCATACTCATATGTTAGGGTCGCGCAAGCCATGCTAATGCCATGCTATCACCGCGCAAAGCAACAATGTCGCTCAAAGCTGTTTTCCCAGGGTTAAGACCAGCTTTTCCTGGGCAGTAATTTGTACCGTGCTATGGGTCGCGCTAAGTCGCACTAAACACCTTAGCGTGGTGCTAGTCGCTGAATATCTCAATGCACCTGTATTCATGTTCAATTTGCCCCTTGCATATACTTATGGTTTGCCTGGCACTAATGCGGTTTGCCCGTGCTATTTGGCCTTTTGAATATTGCAGACCCGCGCTAGATCCGGGCAAACGTTTTTGGCCCGGCGCAAAGCTTTGAATATCTGGCCTTCTGAGTGCTATACAAAGTACATAATATAATAACGGCTAGGGTACAAATATTGGAAAATACGCCAGCAACAGATGGTTTATGCTAAAACCAATCAGGATTAAGTCAGCAGATAGAGGTATGAGTCAAGATGGCTGCCACAAATACTGTTCTCTGATAGGCAAGCCACGTCACCTGCCATTCCTATACATATTCTCCGAGGCACAGTGTTGCATTTTCTAAGCCAGATGTTATACTAGCTGGTCATTTTATAAGTGCAACAACTCATTCAAAGGTGCTGCATTCACTGGGAGATATAAGCACTCCTATGGTGTATGCTGAGTAGCACTTAGCCTTTGGGCTCATGCCTCAGCACACAAAAGAGAAGTGGCTGTATCTCCTAACATACATTTTGTTGTGTGTCATTGCCAATATATATATATATTTGGAATATGCCAAGGGTCAGCCAAAAATATCGGTGATACGTTTCCAAGTGCAGCTTGATCTATGTCATCATGAGTGGCGAAGCCACAAGTGATGTCATAAGGTCAATCTGCGTAAGAAAAGATAACTTCAATATTTTCAGCAAACCCATGGCTTATTTAATTTACAGTATGCAATGCTGCTCTGTAAATGTTGGGGTTAGTGAGTGTGCTTGTTCAGTAGATGTAGTGTTAGTGGTTGGGTTTGTATTTTTGGGGGTTTTATAGTGTATTTTTAAACTTTGCAGTATTTTGTAACTGGTTACCGTATGGGCGCTAGTTAGCGTTCATTTAAAATCCCATTGAAACTAATGGCCGATACCAGATTAGTTACTGTAGCATGAACAAATCAAATCTATTCATTGGATAACATGCATCCCATGTAGGAGTATGTTGTGACTGGTTATGTGTGTCTGTCTTATGACTGGTTGAGTGGGTGTGCCTGTCTTTGTGAGGTGTTTTGTGACTGACTGAGACATGATTGCATGAGCTATAAATTCTGTAACTGTACAGACATATCAACGCTGATGCACATGCCTGGAGTCATGGCTTTACTTTTAAACTTTCATTTAACACAGTTATGTCACTCATTATTATACGGAGTCACACTCTGAAGCTTAGCACACTGACTACTTTTAGAGAATAACTTTTACTAATAAATGGTTGAAAAAAGAAACAAACTCGTACATGCACAAGTTTACCAGTGCTTCATCACCATGATGGACCATGACATGGAGGGGCACCGGGCAGCCAGGGATAAGGTCAGATTAGGTAAAAATGCTTTATATTCTCAGCACTTTAATAAATGGCTGTTCTATGACAATCTATGGCAATATATGTGATGACTAGCCGTACAGATGGCTGCAGGTACTGTTTTCTAAGGGGGGGGTAACAAAAATCAGCTAAAAGCTGACAGTGTTCCTGTACACTGGTTTAATTGGGGAGGTATACAGCTTTAATTTGCTTAACTGCAAAGAACTGCATGCATTAGAGTCCCTTTGTCCATTTGTGTTTTGCAACCCTAATGTACTGTATGTTTTAACAAAATTTTGTTGCTATTCATTTCCTTTAACTTGATTTACATTGGGCCTTCGGGCCTGCATGAAGCAAGATGTGCAGGGACTTAACGGCTCTGCCAGAACCAAGAGGTCGGCTCTAACTTGCTTTATATATGTCCCTTTGGGCCCTGCGCAAATCCACATAAGAGGTAAGTCCTTTTTTTTTTTTTTTCTATTTTTCCCCTGCCCCTGCCCAGCACTGTCACCCGACTTACCTGCTCTGGCTGCCTCTTCGCACTGGAGATACTCCCATTGAGTCCTGGCTTGCCCCCCAGATGGGGACGCAGTGGGGAGGGCTCCCCCTTAACCCCTTCCCCATAGAAATCAAGTCTGTGTCAGGGTCTTGCAGTGATACTGCAACCGTGGGCAAGTGAGGACCTTCTTGGGCCCTCGCATTGGGGTGCTGGGTGAGGCATTTTTGTTTTCGATGTACACCCCCCCAAGTGTGATGTGCCACGTGACACCATGGCTTTTGCCAGCACCCATCATGCTTCCCCTACTGTGGTGGGCATTGGAGTCATGATACTGCTGGGTGTCACCAGAGTTCAGGCCACCCCCGAGCCAGTGAGCCCCCCCCCCGGAGGAGCTGAGCGATCCGTCGGGTGCTCAGAGATCCTCCCCCCGGCCAGCTCGCTGGTGCCCAGGTCCACTCCTGAATCCGGGTGCAAGTGGAAATCCAACTGCTGTGACAACAGCTGGCCTCCACATAAGAGGTAAGTCCTGCCTGGCTTCTCACAGGGCCCTTCATGCTCTGTTGGAGTCTGTTGTTTTGAGAAAATACATTGTAACTTGCATCACACAGGGCTCTTTGGGCCCTGAAGGAATCAAAAGATACGTCCTAACCTGCTTTGCATGTTGTGCAAACAGGATGCACAGGGCCACCTGTGCAAATACACACAATAGGAAGTAAGTAATAACTTGCTTCACACAGGGCCCTTTGGGCACTGTGCAAATTAAGTGCTAACTCCTAACTTACAGTATTGTCCCACATGGCTTAAGAAGACTGAAATGGTATAGATGGTAGATTGGAATAGAGGTGCCCCATCAGGTGAGCACTACCAGAATAGCCCCACACTCCATGGCGCTAGTCTGGTAAGCGCTGACACGGACAGCGAATAGAGTTTTACAGCACTATCTGTAAGCGCTCCCTTGGTCGCTGTCTGTGGTCCTGTACACAGGACAAGGGCTGCAGGGAAGGCTGGCTGAGGTGCTCCCATGCATGAAGGGCTGGGGCATGGAGCAGCTTGGCCAGTGGCAATGGAGACCAGGGTTCTAATCCTCATCTCTGACATCTTTTGGCATATTGGGACTTAATTTTTTTTCATGGGGCTGTGGAAACGGTATTCCACGGCCCCATGAATTTTAACTTTCCTCAGGACCTGCTCCCCCTCAGTGTAAGAATCCTAGAGATGGGAGGATGCAGGGGGCAGAGCCCCCCGCATCAGGGGGTTGGGGTGGGCAAAGTCCCCTGCAAAAAAAAACAGCTCCTTTTTTACTGTGCACACCATGCCAACGCATTATTGCTGGCACTGTTTGGTTCCAGTGCCTGGAATAGACATGCCTAACTTTTTAAATCTGGTATTTATGACCCTACCAACCAGTTTTCCTCCAATGGTCTTCCTGTGGTTGACCTGTTTCACCTACAGCCTACCGTATTCACAGGGCTGCCTTCCAATCACCACCCTGAGTTGCTGCTTACTGTAACACCCCATGGAAAGCCCCACCCTGGTGGGTACTGGAGGGTACTAACCCCCTCTCAACCTCACACAAGTTCATCACCATAGGAGACGTCCGGGGTGAGTAACATGGAGGACGTGCTGCACTGTCATGCACACTGGATTGCAATTATTCTCTGTTCTTCTTCGGTTCCCCCCACCACCCCGCAACACTCTTAGTGTCCTCATGGTGCCAGTCTTAGGAAGCAAGAGACAGGGCGTTGTGTGGTCATCACAACATTCTATGCTGCCTCAAGTCTTCCCTAGGAGATACTAGGGTAGCAATTATAAATCACTAACATGATTTCAGCCAATCAGTGCACAGAGCTACCTCTTATCCTCTGTACAGGGGTCTCTGGTGCAGGAGCATTAAAAGTGGAGTGCTCCACTTCAGAGCGGGGGACTGACTGCTAAAAAAATTGAAATGTAATAAAAATATTCAAAACATATTATAAATCACTCTAGCCTACTCGAACAATTTATAGTTAACTTAATAGGGCCCCTGAGGGGTGTCTCTTATGGAATGGGAGACTCTCTCGTGAGTTCTGGAGAGCCAAAACTCCTCAGCTTTGTAGTCTTCTCACCCACACCTCACACCTGAAGTATCTTACACCATAAGAGACACCCTGTAAAGGCCCTGTTAACTTATAGGACTCCACCTTCCCTCCAGAGCTGAAATGTGCTTGCCTCTGCAGCAATCCCGCTGTGCATTCCCCCAGTGCCACGTGGACAGGTCTCAGTCTAAATTTAAACTGAAATTTCCAACAAAGGCACAGCTTTGTAGAGGAATAGACAGCTGTTACACCTTAAAGTTGGAAATGACTGGCAGAATACCCAGCCCATAATTTCTAATGGGGCCTATATGGTAAATGCTGCAATTCTTGCCATTTTCCAGCTGTAGTGGCAGGAAATGGAGAGAACCTGCCACACAGTAAGAAATCTGAGGAGGAAGATTCCTATTAGATATATGTTTTTTCTAGTAACAAAGCATTAAGTCAACAATAAGGAGCAACAGAAAAACAAATAGGTTATTGGATTACTATTAAGGGGGAACAGTCAGCATTAAGAGACCCACCCAGGTGTGGGGCTGGTCCCAATTCACAGTTTGTGTGCAAAACTTTTTTTTTACTGACTGTTTACTGCAGTATATTAGACTGTATCTGGCCAACCCTGCTGACTTCCAAGCTGGCATTTCCTGTAACCAGGAATCCCAGGATCTCCTGCAGCCGACATCACAGCTGTGCTGCAGCAATGGAAGATTCAACAGCTTGAAGTACATGTTAGAGTTTTTCTAAGCTCTGATCTTGGTGTCTCTGCTGGTCCTGCTGTCCTCCAGGGGCTCATTACAGTCACAAAGGACTGTACCTAGCCTCAGGAAAAACAGCAGAACTGTCAAACATTTGATCAGAACTTAAAAAAGTTCTAACATGCACTGCAGGCTATTGAATCTCCTCCCAGCTGCAGCCCAGCTCTGACATCCGCCTCAGGGGATTATGGGATTTCTGGTTACAGCAAATGTTAACTTTGGAGTCAGCAGGATCAGGCAGTAAACAATTAAGTGAAAAACATTGTTTTTGCGCACAAAGTGCAAACTGAAACCAGGCCCACATTTGGGTGTGGGGTTCTTAGTGCCAGCTGTTCCCTTTCCACAAAATGTTACCAGTAGGATATTTCAAAGGGATATAAAGCATACTTTCCCAGATACATTGCTGTGACAGTGATCTGAAAAGTTCAATAGGGATAGAGCAAAACAGGTGTACAGGAGATTGCTATCACTATAATACTGGTGGGTGTTCAAAATGAAAAGAAGGTCTCAGCCCTTTAGCCAGTCCCATTATGTCTTCAGATCAAACTGTTTTAAGCTAGATTTTTCATGTTAACATTAGCTTGATTCACATAATGTTGCCCCAGATATCAGGCAGATAATCTTTACTTCCTGAAATCTGCCTCTCAGACTTAAAACCGTTTAATTACACATTACCGCTTCAAGTTTCAAACACTCATTTCTCTTGCTAGTAATCCATTATTAAACTGCAGCTTTTAATTCCAGTATCCAGATCAGTGGTCTCAGCACTGTTTTGACATCTTCGGTGCAGAAAATACTTTAGGAAAAATTGAAATATGCTGTACACAGGAGCAGAAATTCTCAGTAGGCTAAGATTTCTAAAATACCTCTTGACTACCAAAGCATCAAGGTTGGCAGCCTTGCAATCTCCTCCATGTAAGCTGCTGCTCTCTTGCCATGCCCATCATGCAAAAAGAAATATCATGGTGTGATGATGTGCTGGTTACCTTCAGAAATTTGTGCTAGCACCATTCTTATTCTTCCACAGTATGACAATTGTATATACAGACAAAAAGTAACCCCAACAGGATATATTTTTAAACTTGCATGTGGTGGTCCTATTCTTGACTTGAAACGTAAATTACAAAACTAGTAATGAAAAGTTGTTTGCGAGTAGCTGTGCATGTTTTGGTGAAAATTTTGACCTATACCTTTTTATTCAATTTTTTAGCACCCTTGTTCTCCTGTCTTGAAAGATGCCTTTTTTTTTTCACTGTTTTGAGTCTACTTTAGTCATTTGTTCTTTTTCCAATTGAAGTAATAAAAGCCCCCTTTTAATATGGCTATGCCTAAATTTTGATCTCAATTGTTTTACTGCTGTTTTTGCACATGCATTGTCGCAGAAGTGCACAGTAAGACCTGGCAGGGTGAGGGTTGTTGTGTGATACCCACCCGCATCAGGAGAATGTGTGGCATTGAGCTTTCTGGCACCTAAAAGGGAGGGTATCACACAAAAGGTCACAACCTAAAGAGTCTTATTACATTTACAAAATGGACTGCTGGGTTGCGTGACACCAAAATGCTCAATTAGTGCTTTAAGAACACACATTATTTACTGATCTGCATGCTGCAACATTCACATTTTAGAAGTGTTCATTAGCTTCACACTGTTCAAGTTCACGTTATGCTAATGTGCCCATCTAACTAATGGCATAGGTCAGCAGTGCATATTATCATAAAGCGAGCACTGCATACCTGCTCTTGTTTTTTATGGGCTGATGTTGGCAGATAAATGTACATGTAGAGAACGCTATCATCCAGTCGCAGGCCAGTATTTCTTTAGTCCATTTTCTAAACTAGGATAAAAAGGTATATAGTAAAATATTTCACTGTAACATGCACTACTGCTTTATTAGTATTTGAGGGAATTGAAAATACAGTAATGATGAATGCAAGGATGATTCAAATATCAGTATCGGCTTTGGGCACTGAACATGTACTTGCTGGAGGCCAGAAGGGAGAGGGGTGATATGATAAAGACCTTCAGGTTCCTTAAAGGAATGAACAAGGTAAACTGTAAGGAAGTATTGAACAGGAATAGCAAATCTAAAATATGGGGATCCGAATGGAAGCTGGCAGAAGGGCAATTCAGGATGTACGTGGGAAGTTCTTTTTTAAGGGGAGAATGGTTGAACTGTGGAACAGCCTGCCAGCTGAGGTGGTGGGTGCGAAGACCATTACTGGCTTAAAACATGGATGGGACAGCCAGCCCAGTGGCACTGAGGGCTGAGGTACTGGACACCCTACCTTGCACTACGCCGGCGACCTGGGTTTGGGAATGAACTCAGGTCATTGGGGTGCTGACACAGGGGGAGGGTGGGAGTAGGGTCAAGCATTGGTTCTCCTCTCCCGGGTGGGAGGGTCACCCATTCCTAGTACCACTATCACCTGATGGAGGTCTGGTGGCAGGCGTAGACAGTAACAGAGTGACTGGTAGGGTGGGGCATCCCTTAAAGCATGAAGTGCACATGCCTCCACATGTGTGCATCTCAACGGGGATGGGTGGGATCGGGAAGGGGAGAAAAATGAAAAAATGGAAAAACTACCTATGGGGGAAAAAAACATAGTTGGGACAGAGCTAACCGCTTAACAATCATCCAGGGAGTAGCAGGAAGGCAGAGAACATGGGGGAAAGGTAGCAAAGGCATAAACCCCTACAGACACTAAGTCTGGGGGGAGGAGGTAGAGTAGGGTATTACAGGCAGGCTAGACGAACCAATGGTCTTTCCCTGCTGTCAACTTGTTTCTATATAAATACATTATTGCTAATGAAGTTTATGATGAATTGTTTTGCTAACAGATGTAGCTGTTTCAAATCTCTCGTTCAAGGTCACATATTGTGTATTTGACTGTTGGGTTTCAACCAGTGATTTCCTGCTTCCTAAGCCACTGCTCTAACCATTGCACCACACTGCTTCTTTTATATAAAATAATATTTAATTTTTGGTCCCACTGTAATATAATCCCACAAAGATGTACAATACCGAATTTCAAGTAGCAACTCATGAACTAGTAAACGCTTCAAGTTAAGACTGGAGAATGCATCGTTATCATGTTTTACAGGATTGCAGTTTAGTATAGATAATTTAAGACTTTGTTTGAGTGTCTATTTGTATTTCATCTGAGGAAACACTGGTACAGTATATAATCCATCTGTCCATCCTCCCATTCATCCATTTTTTAGTTTTACCATGCCTTCACAAAGAAGATTAAGGTGCTATATATAAAAATGAAAAAGTAGTAGTAGTTGTAGTTGTAGTAGTAGAAGTAGCTGTAGAAATAGTAGTAGGACAAGGAGTAGTCGAAGTAATAGATGTAGAAGGAATAGTAGTAGGAGGAGTTGTAGGAGTAGCAGTATAGTAGAAGGAGTTGTAGCTGTAGATATAGTAGTAATAGGAGTAGTTGAAGTAGTAGGAAGAGTACTAGAAGTAGGTGTAGTAGTAGGAGTTGTAGAAGTAGCAGGAGTAATAGGAGTAGAAGTGGTAGTAGAAGTAGTAGTATGAGTATTAGTGGTAGTAGTAGAAGTTGTAGCAGTAGTAGTAGAAGAAGTAATAGTACTAGTAGGAGTAGTATGGTAGGAGAAGGAGTAGTAGAAGTAGGAGTAGTAATATAATAGTAGTAGTAGTAGAAGTAGTAATAGGAGTAGAAATAGCAGAACTACCACTACTAGTAGGAGTAGGTGTAGAAGTGGTAGTAGGACTAGCAGTAGTACGAGTAGTAGAAGTAGTAGTAGTAGAAATAGTAGGAGCAGAAGTAGTAAATAGGAGTAGGAGTAATGAAAATAGTAGTAGTAAAAACTTTATTTCAACAGGATATGACTACTAGGACCATGAAGGCCCTACTTTCAAAGTTGTCCTGCTACACAGTTTTTAACTATACAAAATAAACTACTTGCTTTAAAAAGTACATAGCAAACACCAAATCCAGTTTCGTGGATTGTAATTAAAATAGATGTAACTGGCTTGACAACAGGAGACAAAATAAGTTATTCATAGACAAGATCACACTAAAAAAACTCAAAACTAAAAACGTTATCAATAGATCTCAAGACACATTAGGCACAATGATACAGTCCACTGTACAATCAGGCATCAGAAAACAGACAAGAAAAGACAATTCATACAGGTCAAGTGATAAAACAGTTTTTTAGGATCCATGCACCTGAGTAAACACAGGTTTTCAGATTTTTTTTTAACGTGTCCAGAGACTCACCTTGCATGATGTCAGGTGGGCTCATGTTTCAACATTGTTTTTTGTTTTTTTTATTTAATGTACTTTTTGAAGCTGCCAGCTGCCCGGTACCTCAGCCAGGTCACAGACCCTTGCTTCCACCTCCATACTGGACGTGCCCCCTTGATATCCCCTGGCTTACCCCCAGGGTGGGGCTGTGGCACCAACCCCCTATACAGCGCTGCAGATGATGGGATAGGTCAAGGAGGCCGTCCTGGAGGCTGATTGAAGCCGAGGGCTGGCTTCATCTAGGGCAGCTGGCAGCTAGGTTTTCTCCCCTGTAAGCAGGAGCGGGAACATGCAATGATGCCAGCGTCCATCCTGCTCCTCAGAGTCTTGTTGGTGCAGGTTGCTGCGGTGCCTTTGGCCTCCGTCAGAGGTCCATTAAGCACCGGTCACACACTGCACCCTCCCCCTGGAGAAGGAGAACAGTCCATGGGATGCTCGATCCTTCTCCCCCAGCCGACCCTCCGATGACCCAGGTCCGTTCCCGAGCCCCAGTCACCGGTGTTGCATGCGGAAATCCAACTGCTGCGCCGACGGGCCCGCATAAGTTTCAACATAGGTTTGCTCTGTACCAACAGTAGATATGCTTTTATGCTTTCAACTTTGGGTCCATGCAAGGTGCTGCACCTTTATTGAAGTTTCTCAGTACAGGAAAAATGGTCAGTAATAAGACACCTTGTAGCATTATAAATCTTTATTAAGTTATTGTTTTAATAAATACGCCCAAAGACAGTATTATTTCCAGTGGGTAACAGGTGTCTCTAATTAGTAACTGAATATCAAAGTATGACTTTTTTTTATAAAATTTACAATTAAAATTGCAAAAGTATTATAACACACAACAAACTCCCAGTCCTGACTTTCTTTCTTTCTGAACAGTGGGTACTCAACTCCTGGGGAAAACAGGCAGGCAAGTAAACTGGCATATACTGTATAACTGTTTGCAGGTAGGGTGGCACGCTAAAATAATTGCAAATTAAATCAGGCTTCTTGCTTGGAAACCCTTCACATTATGCACACCAGAACACAGATTTCAGGGCACAAATTAATTCGGAAGCATCATACCCTCTTCCTTTCCACAGGTAAGACAGGTACACTGTACACACAGCATGTGCATGCACCCATCGGTTGGCTAATTCAAAGTCACGTTGACATCTTTGTCAAAACTGGCTGTTGGAGTATATACATTTTTATTTCACTACATAAAACTAAGCCGGGCATTTGTGCAGATAACATGCATTCTAATGACATCACCTGTATTAATTTTACTTGTAATTAATTGACAGTGAAGGATATGCTAGCCACCATCTCTGCATGCATAAATAGGGGGCTGGTGAATGGCTGGCCCATCAGTGAGCTAACACTCATGGTTGATATAGATATGGGAACAAGTCAGGGTCGTCGGGGGCTGGCTGGGGGTGGGGGATTGAGAATTCCATAGGGTTCCGGCCTCTGCTGCAATACTACCACCTATGTAACCACAAGTGGCAGTCCAGTGGAGGTACTGCAGGGGAGGGAGAACCTTGGCAGATCCTACAAAGCATGCATTCTGTGTGCATGCTTAAAGCTCTGTACATGCGAGGCATCCTGAGGGAGGGACCCAAACAGCTGAAAAGCATGGGTGCAAGCAGAATGACCCACAGTGCACTTGGGCCATGCCTCTTCCCACCAACCACTCCTTCACTGTGGATTCTCATGTCATGAACTCTGGAGGGGACAGGCGATATTGCCTGGCTGTGTGCAGGCCCTGCCATGGGGGGTAAGCTGGGGCAATGGAGGATGGTATGTGCAAGGAGCATGGGGCAAGGAGCTGGGCCCAATCAGAGGATGGGGGCAGCACTATAAAAGACAGGTCATGTGTTTTAAGCTTCTGAAGTTTTTGTTCATGCCCAGCTTTATGTCAGAAAAAAGCTTTGTGTTTTTTCAGCTATTTCTGCAAGTGGTTCACACATGTGTGCAATTTTAAAACTTTAAAACCTTATATCTGAAAAGAAAAAAACATTTTGCTTTCAAAGTAGCTTCTTTCTACAGGACTACAAAGTGGGCCAAGTAACCCATAAATCTCAGTGACACTGAAAAATATCCTGACTTTATCTAGAAAATGCTGCTCAAATACACATTCAAATATTATAACTATATATATATAACCTATAAACATAGTTCTCTTCTATATGAGAAACCCTGGGGTGGTGTTTTAAAGTCTCTAAAGCTCTGCAGTCCTACCATTAAATATTTCTGTTTCGCATTTTGATTTTCAGAGCCATAACAAGTGAAAATGTGGTAATATATCACATACAGCACTTGTAACCTATATTACAGTTAAACAATAATACATGACATTATGGGATATTGATATTATGGGATATTATCATGCCTTGGGTGCATTGTGAGGTATAAGGCCAAAGGTCAAGTGTCTTATACACCCAAGAAGTGATTATATTCCATTACATACCAAACTTTGGAGTATATTATTAATATAATACAATACAATGGATCCATTTATATTAAGTAAAAAGTGTTAGAAATAGTTTTATTGTTTTTATGTGCATGTATACATATAACAAAATTAGATCTACGTTCTGTTTTACTCAAAAGGTGGCGCTGGTCTGAAAGATATGGTGGACTGTGGGTGGAGGGATTCAAAGAGGGTAAAAAAAGCCTATAGGCTGGGAATATTTCTTACCCATTCAGTATGTGCTGGGGTTTACTCACAGGTAAGATGTTTAAGCCAAGTTATAGGATTCTTTCTATCCACTGCATAATTTTGATTGGGCACTGCTTATTAAAGGCAATGAGCTGCATCATTCTGGGAGACTGAGGGACTCAATCAATTTATAGCATTGGTGTTTTTTTTCCTAAACTGCCTGCAGTCAGGCAGTATTACAAATTAGTTTTCATAGTACATTAGACAGGCGTACCCAGCATATTATCCCTCTAACTGTGGCACTGCACAAACACAGGCAGCAAACTGCAATACATCCCCATTTGCTATTGTTCAAAAAAGTGCTGTCAAGTTTTGGGTAAAGCACTAGATTAATCTTGATCTGGTTCTGAGAAGCAAAAAGACAGACAGGAATTTAGAAGAGATGTTATATGTCCATTGAAAGCTCTACATGCACTTAAAAAGCTCCAGTTGTGGGCTGAATTAATTATACCAACTATCACTGAAGCTAGCAAAGTACAGAGCCAGGAAAATAAAACATTTATTCAACCATGTAATACAAGAACACTGACAATGGAAAATGAATTAGAGTGGCATGAATGTTTGACTCTTAAAGAGAACATAAACCCTGTCATTAGTCTTTTTTTAATACAGTTGTACACTGGGACACATGTGGAGTTTGTTTAATAACCCCCATGTACTGTGTTGTGTGTTTAGTTTAAAATACAGTAGGCACATTTTTCCTTAGTTAGGGTCCCTTGTTAATGCAGCGTTTTCCTGCCCAGCATTCATTTTTTTAAATTACATAGCAGATCGGGAAACCAGTGACATGAGTTGAGCAAAAGCGCTGCGTGGAGAGCTGCATTATAAGCTTCTGCTCAACTGATTCTAAAACTCCTAAGTGGTAAAAGAAAACATTATTAGAGGATGGCCTGACAGCACAGAGGTGGGGTTATGGCTCATGATGCCAGCGATGTTCGGGATTGAGCCCAAGACATCAAATGCCAGGCAGGAAAGGAGGATTGAGGGTCCTATAGGATGCTGTCTTCCTGCGGGGTAGGAGATCAGCAGCCAAAGCTGCAATATTGCCATCATAATAAACACAGGTGGCAGTAATATTGGTGGGGCCAGTAGAAGGGAGGATACCGGCTGTCTCCATGCATGGTCATGTAATTGCATGCACATGCACAAGTGGCAACTGTGTCACCGGTATCCATAGGGGACAGGGAGAACCCTGATTAAAACCCCCAGAGTGAGCAGCATGACTCTGCCACCTCTCAGGCCCCTCCAAAGCCACTGGCTAGTCCTCACCCACAACCGACAGACCGGGGGGGGAGGATGCTTGAATACTCCTTGCTGGACAATCACAAAATACAAATTAAGCAAGCCAGCATTTAATCTGAAGCATTAGCTGTGGTAAAGATACTTACCAAGGGATATGGACAGAAACTCTTTTCATTAATTGGTCAGCCTTTTATGTCATTTTACACAGAGCAAAAAGCCTAGGTGTTCCCCCCGTCCCAAGACCATGCAGCTTTTCCCCAACGTCTTTCCTGTAACCTAACAAGCAGCTTTTGAAGATCCCCTTTTGGCAGACAAAGGCTGGTAGAACCAATGCAGTGCACAGCGTGTGCTGTAAAAGGAAAGATTTTTTTTGAAGTAACTACAATAACAAGCACTGAGCAGAGATGAAACAGTGTTTTTGTTTCCAGAGCACTTTCAGTCTTTCTGAGATTATGATAACTCTGACAGTTGTTATCACCCACCCATTGCCATTTCCTGATCAAATCTGGACTTTGATTCCATTAAGGAGAACTGGCAGTGTTAGCAATTATCTCTCCCACACTGTATAATCTTCATGTGTAACATAACAGGAACCACACTAGGATCCCCTCACCAAGTCACCAAGGGGGAGGTGGAGTAGCCATTTATGCAAAAGCTGGTATAGTTGTATCCTGTACTACTGCAACATCTATGCCCAAGGAATTTGAATGCCTATCTCCAAAAGTCTCTCTCCCCAATACAGCAGCTTTCCAACTAATTGGATGCTACAGACCCCCCTCTGCTGAACACAAGCTCTTATCCCACCTGGGAAATCTGGTCAAGTCCAGTACTGAAGAAGCCATTATCCTAGGTGACCTGAATTTCAACTGGCTCACCCAGGCAGCTACACCTCTGGTATCATTCTGTGACACCTATGGGCTCACACAGTTAATTAATGAACCAACAAGATTAAATACAAAGAATAGTAGTAACAGTACACTACTTGATATCATGCTAGTGAGTAAACCACATCTATTCACACATGCTGGAGTGCTCCTATGCGACATAAGTGATCACTGCCCCATCGCAGGGGTAAGATCCAACAGCATAACAACAAATCCTGCAAAATTCATCATGAGGAGATCCAAGAAAAACATCAATATTGAAGGATATCTGCATGATCTAGCTTACTCTCCACACTGGCAAAAGTTCTATCTTGCACATTCTGTAGAAAAAGCTCAGCAGGTGCTAAATAGCATTATAATAAATGCCCTTAACACCCATGTACCAATCTCTAGTATCCGAATAAAAAACAAGTCCTGTCGCTGGTTTTCAGCTGACCTCAAAGCTACACTGCTGGAGAGAGACAAACTCTGGAAAGTAGCAAGAAAAACTAAGAATACAAATGACTGGATGATTTTTAGGAAAGCCAGGAATAAATGCACCAGGGAAGTTAGGGATGCAAAGGCTGCCTACTACCTGGCCGAGCTCGACTCCTCCTACCATAATCCTGCTAGGTTTTGGGGCACCATCAAGGGTATGATGGGACAGCACGCTAACAACCCCCTTCCAACTCAACTACACAATAACTATGGCCCTATTACTGGCAAAATGGAAATACTGGATGTATTCAACAACCACTTCACAACAGCTGGCCTTGCATTTGACACCTCCCCAGCTAACCTACTAAGGGACCAATTAAAGGAAAACTCCATGTTAAAATCAGAAAAAGATATGTAGTAGTCTTTTTTCTGTGTTCTAACCAGTTCCCAGCATTTTCTTTTCCTCTGGCTGTGAGAGATGTTTTTTCTAACTTTCCCTAACTGTTTTATTGCCCTTGGAGGTTGCCATTCTGGTTTCTTTTATGACTTCTAGTCTTCCAAGAGTGCCCTTTGGTGTGATGTCTAATTGCCCCTGCAGTAAGCCAGTGACTTGTTACAGGGTCTGTCATAGCTCAGCCACAGACAAAATACTTCTTCCAGAGAAGACAAACTGCTAGATTTTGGGTGAGTGTAATAATTATTATTTTTTGATATCGGTACCTTGTCCTGCTATGCTCTGCTGTGTGTGTGTGTGTGTGTGTGTGTGTGTGTGTGTGCGTGTGTGAATCATGTCACTGTTTACTCTATTCCTCTCACTCGCTTTCAGTTTTTGCACCAGTACTAAGTAGCAAAAATTGAACATTACCCTATAGGTTGTAACATAGCAGGACAAGGTACTAATATAAAAAAATAATAATGATTACACTCACCCAAAATGTAGCAATGTGACTTCTTCTCTGAAAGAAGTATTGTCTTTGTGGCTGAGCTGTGACAGACCCTGCTAAATCTAGGGGCATTGCTACATCACTGTCACATGAACCAGGGTGCATCGTAGGAGAAAGAAAGCCAATAAACCTATTTGTAATGGAGAGCCCCAGGGATCATAAAACCACCATACAGCTAGCAGGCTAATTTAGGATAAACTCCTAATAGTAGACAGAGGAAGGACACACTAGGACTTAACATACATATCAAAACACTCTACAAAACATATGTTTTTGCACATTCTGGGTGGACGTCTCCTTTAAGCTCCCACTACATTGGTGATCAAAGAGTTGACTCTTCCTTTAGCTTCAAACCTATACTGTTGAAATAAGTTGAGGATCTATTATGGCATCTGGATACCAAAAAAAGTGCAGGAGCAGACCTTCTGGACCCCTTCTTTCTAAAGATTGCGTGCCATGTGCTTGCAGTCCCCCTAACACACCTCTTTAACCTTTCCCTAAACTCTGGCTCTATTCTCACGCTGTGGAAGACAGCCCAAGTGGTTCCCCTTCTAAAATCAGGGGACCCTATGGATCTTAATAACTACAGGCCCATTTCCATTCTGCTGTGTATCCAAGATGCTGGAGAAATTAGTGAGTATTCAGTTAAGGGAATATCTTGACAATGCTAACCTATTAAATCCAGCTCAATCTGGATTCAGGGCCAAACATAGCACTATCACTGCATTAGCCAAGGTCACAAATGACTGGCAAACCGAATTGGATAAAAAGAACAATGTCTGTGCAGTATTCCTGGACCTGAGCAAAGCATTCGATACTGTGGACCATGAACTGCTACTCTCATCCCTACACTCCATTGGCCTAGATCCACCCTCCCTTAAGTGGTTCAGATGCTACCTCTCCGGTAGGTCACAGCAGGTAAAAGCTGAAGGTGACCTATCCCCATTAAGACCACTGTCAAGAGGAGTCCCCCAAGGCTCTATTCTGGGTCCTATCCTTTTTGCCATTTATATAAATACAATTGATTCAACCCTTACCAAGTCCTCAGTACACCTCTTTGCTGATGACACTGTTCTGTATGTCAGCAACCCTTCGCCTACAGTGGCTCATGAAATCCTACAAACAGAATTCTCCTTGTTACAATATCAGCTACTCGAGAAAAAGCTTCTGCTAAATGCAAAGAAAACTAAAGCAATGATGTTCACAACTCAAAACTCCACCAACACATCCTCTTCAATCAATCTCCCCCAGCTATGCACTATACTTGGAGAAAATCTGGAGTATGTTGAAAATTTCAAATACCTAGGTGTGTGGATTGACAACAGACTTGACTTCACTCAGCATCTAGAACAACTGTTAAAAAAGCTTCGCCTAAGACTTGGCCTCCTCTACAGTTTAAAACCCTTCCTTAACAGAGACTCAAAGATGAGGTTAGTCCAGGCCATCTTTCTATCAGTCATTGACTATGCAGGCTTTCTCTATAGTCACTGCCCCATCTCCTACCTTCAAAAGTTGGATACCTTATATCATAGAGCAATAAGGCTCATTACAGACCTGCCATACAATACCCACCATTGCTCTCTCTATGACGCAGTTGGATGGGTTTCCCTTCATGTCAGGAGGAGCAGAAATGCAGCTCTATGGATCTACAGAGCTTTATCAAAAAAACTCCCAAGCTATATCCTGGACTGCTTCAACCAGACCACTCCTAGCTCCTATGCTCTAAGAAGCAACAATATCATCCTGCTCAAATTGCCCAAAGTCAACACCAAATTAGGGAGGGCAGCAATCAACTATTCTCTAGCTATAGCATGGAACACCCAACAAAAATCCCTAAAACTGTCCATTATCATTCCATTTGCATCCTTTAAGCAGCACTGTACAGCCTTCTTCACAGAGAAATGCAGTTGCTACCGCTAGAGATAGAATAGTCATCCCACAAACCTATATTCCAATCATATATGACATATTCCTTCCAGTCAGACACCCCCAGTTTATGGCACCAATACTTCCTTCACCATCCTTGTACTCATTATGTGTGTGACTGTCCTGACCCTCATTGGGATATATATGTACTGTACATATTGTAGATATTAGTTTAACCTTCTCTTAACCGAGTTTCAACATGTGAATCCACTGTATATCTTTGTGTTATAAACATTTTTTCTGTATGTATAACTGTCTTATAAGTGCGTGATGTAATTGCGGTGTATCAACTCGAAACTTGACCTTATCAGGTCCATCTTGTAAATGAGCCTTGCTCAATGATGATTGCCTGAATAAATAAAGATTTGATTGATTGATTGATTGATTGATTGAAGACTGCTGACCCGAACTGGAGGGTAATAGAGCTTATGTTGTCAAAGATGGAGACTTACAGTTTGTCCACACTCTTCCATAGTGTGTTCAGGTCCTCCTTTGATTGACCTAAGGCCCATTACCATGTCTCTGGAGAGAGTGACAACTTGATCCTTGCAATCCACTGCCGACTACAAACCCAGAGGAATGTCCCTCCTTGGTAGGCAGATGACTTTCTCCTAGCAACTGACTAAAGTCAGATTGAAGCAGGGGAAGGAGATTCAGGAAATCAGGAAATCCTAACTGGACGTGGAGGAGTGAGGGTGTTCCATCTGCCCAGGCTGCTCCCTTACTTTCATCATGTTACAAACTTAGTAAGACCCTCTCTGTCCTGGAGATTCCAGAATGGATGAAGCCATCAAGTCAGATGACATGAAGGTCTCCTCAGCATCTCCCCAGACACCAACTCTTGAGCATGCAGCAAACTGGCTAGTGGCTACCAGAAGGCATCTGAGCAATGTGGCATTGCAGCCAAATTTCACAGGAAAAGGAAGGTGCCTCTTGGGATGTTCTTATAACAACTAGCTGATCTGACTTGCACCTCACTGTCTGAGTACGAGCCTGGGTAGTGAACAAGCTTAGTAGCCACTCACAGGATAGCTAATGTAGACTTTTTAGGGAAGTCCGAGAACAGAGAAGTCAAAAACACCTCGCACACTCTACCCCTCCAGTTTGAAAAATGTAAGAACAGCGATAGCAAAACAAAGTGAAATGGACAATTTATTAAAGTTCCATACTTACAAATACCATAGATGTAGGCTAAGTGATGGAAATGTGCCATCCCCACAATCCATGGAAACACCCAATGGTGTTTCATAGATTACATAGATTATATAGAAACTGTTGACAGATAAGGACCACTTGGCCCAACCAGTCTACCCATTTTCCCCAACTATGCAATACCGCAGACCCTACTTGGTCGTTGGCTTTACCCCCCCTCCTCCAAATTCCAAAGTAATAAAATTTCCTTATGCCTATCCCATGCATTCTTGAATCCTGTTACAGTTTTTGCTTTGATCACCTCTGCTGAGAAGCTGTTCCAGATATCCACCACTCTTTCTGTGAAAAAGTACTTTCTAACATTTCCCCTGAATCTAC
The DNA here is from genome assembly GCA_016271365.2 of Neoceratodus forsteri. NCBI lineage: Eukaryota > Metazoa > Chordata > Ceratodontiformes > Ceratodontidae > Neoceratodus > Neoceratodus forsteri. The sequence goes on along the minus strand of CM057450.1, from coordinate 1,036,719,609 downwards.
CCCCTCCGGCTTCATAGCATGTCCCCTTGTTATTGAGCATCTTTTTTTCTGAAAAATATTTTCCTCTTCTGCTCTATTTATACCCGTGAGGTACTTGAAAGTCTCTATCATATCCCATCTTTCACTCCTTTCTTTCAGGGTATACATATTGAGTTCCTTGAGTCTTTCCTCATAGGGCTTTTGATGCAGGTCCAGCACCATTTTAGTTGCTGTCCTCTGCACTGCCTCTATTCTATGTCCTTTCAGAGATGTGGTCTCCAGAACTGAACACAGTACTCCAGGTGAGGTCTCACCAATGTTTTATAGAGTGATATAACTACCTCCCTCTTTCTGCTGGCAATAACCCCCCTATGCACCCTTGCATCCCACTAGCTCTCCCTACTGCCTTGTCACACTGTTTAACTACCTTTAGGTCATCAGAAATGATTACCCTCAGACCCTTTCCTGCTTGGTGGTCGTCAGTATCACTCCCCCATCTTCTACTCTGCTCCTGGGTTTCTGTGCCCTAAGTTCACGACCTTGCACTTCTTCGCACTGAATCTCGGTTGCCACACTTTTGATCACTCCTCAAGCTTTTTTAGACAACTATACATTTTTCCACTGCCCCTGAAGTGTCTACCTTATTGCAGATTTTTGTGTCATCTGCAAAAAATCATACCTTCCCTTCTAGTCCCTCTGCAATGTCACTAATAAAGACATTAAAGAGGACTGGACCCAGTACAGATCCTTATGGCACCATGCTGGTCACCCTCCCTTCCTCGGAGTAAACTCCATTTACCACCACTCTCTGTCTCCTATCCCCCAACCAATTTCTTACCCAGTTTACCACCTTTGGACCTACTCCCAGGCTGCCCAGCCTGTTTAAGAGAATCCTATGTGAAACAGTGTCAAATGCCTTACTGAAATCCAGCTAGGCCACATCTATGGCTCCACCCTGATCTACTTTCCTGGTCACCCAGTCAAATAAATCTATCATATTTGTTTGGCATGACTTCCCTGTTCTGAATCCATGTTGCCTCAGATCCTGTAAGACCCTGATTTCCAAGATATTCCACAATCCTTTCCTTCAGTAGTGATTCCATGATTTCCCCACCACCGAAATCAGGCTCAGGGGCCTGTAATTTCCAGCCTCCTCCCTACTACCACTTTTATGAAGTGGAACTACATCTGCCCTCCTTCAGTCCTCCGGAACCACTCCTGTTTCCAATGAGTGGTTGAATAGGACAGTCAGAGGTGCAGCTAGCACCTTCCTGAGCTCCTTCAATAACCTGCGATGTATTCCATCTGGCCCCATTGCCTTGTCCACTTTCAGATTTGCAAGAGTCCCTTCATCACTCTTTCCACTGTAAATGGATTTGTGTCCACCTCCCTTCCTCGATGCTCCTGCTTCTAATCTGTGGTCCATCACCGTCCCCTTCAATTGTGTACACTGAGCAAAAGTATTTGTTCAAGATGTCTGCTTTTTCTATGTTCCCTTCCACACACTCCCCCCTTCCCCCCTTAATCTTACTATCCCTCCCCTGGTCTTTCTCTTTTCGCTCTGACTGCTTTCCCTGCCCCCCCCTTCTCCTCATACCCCTCTCTATCCTCCAACCTCTGTGGCTCCTTATATCTCTTGAATGCTACCTTTTTGCCCCAACCTTCTAGCCACCTCTTTAGAGAACCATAGTGGCCCTTTTTTCCTCTTACTCTTGCTAACTTGCCTAATGCAGAGGTTGCTGTCCTCACAATGGCCCCTTTAATTTTTGCCCACTTTTCCTACACCACCCAAATCCCCCCCCTTCCAGAGCAGCTATGAGTCATTCCCTCATCTTTGTAAAGTTGGTCTTCTTGATGTCTAGGATCCTTGCCTTTGTATGGTTCAATTCTGCCACGGTTCTTATGCTCAACCACACCATAAGGTGATCACTGGTCCCTAGGTGGCCACCCACCATGACATCTACAATACTGTTCCCGTTGGTGAGTACAAGGTCCAATATTGCTCTCTCATGAATAGGTTCTCCAGCTAGTTGCTTGAGGAATGCTCCCTGCAAGGAATCCAGGATGTCCTTGCTCCTAGCCAAAGCTGCAGCTGCCATGCTCCAACCTATATCTGGCAGATTAAAGTCCCCCATCAACAGTATCTCCCCCTTATTTGCCATCTTTTGGATGTCTTCCATCAGAACTTTATCCATCCCCCCACCCCATGCTGGAGGTCTGTAGATCGCCCAATGTGAATAGCCGCTCCATTTTCCATCTCCAGTGTGACCCACAGTAACTCCGCCCCTCCCTGTATTCCCTGTATCTCTGTTGCCTTAATGTAATCTCTCATGTAAAGTGCCACTCCCCCCCCCTTCCTACCCACTCTGTTCTTTCTTAACAGAGTATAACCTGGTATGACTACATCCCAGTCATGGTTCTTCTCATTGCACCATGACTTGGTAATGCTGACAATGTCTAGGTTAGCCTCTGCTATCATGGCCACTAGGTCTGGGATCTTATTACCCAGACTTCTAGCATTTGCAAACGTGGCATTCGGAATACTGTTGCCCCCCTCCTGCCAGACCCCCTTTTTCCCTTTTGTTTACTCTCCTCACCCCCTCTTCCTTCATTCCCTTCCCTCTTTCTTTCTACCATTTTATTCTTCTTGTTACTAGGTATCCATGGGGATTTCCCTCCTCAGGGTTCTCTCTATTGACTACTACTGCTTGTGAAGGGGACAGTTTTGTCACCCTTTCTCCTCACCCCGGCTAGTTTAAATGTTCCTCAGTGGAGCTTTATCAAGGTCAAATAACAGTCAGTGCTAAAAACAATAAATAGCGCAGTTCTCCACATGTAATAAAGCACATCATCGATCATGTGATCAAATAATGTGAACGTGATCATACAAAAAGGTGAATACAGTTGTATGCTTCTTGCTACAATAATTTGTTACTGTTTCATATTTTCATCAACACTGAATTATGGTTCGAGACTTAGTTGCAAAAAAAAAAAAACCTTAAAGAAGTCCCCAAGTGTGATTTTTTAGAATTTTGAAGAGTAGGAATTAAAGCTGAGCTGCAAGATAAACCCTTAATACTGAAAGGTGCAAACTGAAATCATTAGCAAGAAGTGTCAGTGTAGCACAAAGACACCCAGGAGAGTTCTGGCACTCACATTTTCTGTATGACTCCCAGCTTTAGGAGTCTACAGTCAAGATGACTTGTCACTACCAACTCAAACTCTGCTAATTAAAAGAATCGTGAATGTTTATTCTCAACTGATTTGTTGGGCTTTATAAAAGTGAAAGATTTATTCTTCCCTCTGAAAAAAATTACCCAGATTGCTTAGAGGTTTGTAACCTTTTTAAGAACACAAGGCATGATAATCAAGAGGTCTCCCTAAGCCTGGTTTATATCCTCAGAAAATAATGATGTAGCCCTTAGGACAGGATTTACTTCACTGTATATTCCTCTTCATCCTTCCAAATGTTTTAAATCAGGAAACATAAAAAAAAATAGCCCTGTTTAGCCAGACACTTGTGTTTATATTCAACCTACAACCAATAACATTTAATTGTAGAAACTAAGAAACTGGGTGCTGTGTCAGTGTGTATGCTTCAAGTAAACCAGAAGGAATGGATTCAATTTGTGCTGAAAATAGAAAAACAGAGCCCCAGTCCTCATTTTAACCATAGGTCTTCTATAGGGATTATCTTGAAAGGACAAGGCCAGTATACATGGCATTGTTATTTCCTGGCTTTTAATGCATTATTAACGAGCTATTGACACCTTAAAGAAAACTTTAGAAAGCTTAATAATTAGGTACAATTCTGACTGCATTCCATTTATATTTATATATTTCTCCTCACCATTATTTATTACTAAGGAAATTTGCATGAATATATGATCTTTATCCCTTAGAGTTTCTTTAGAGTCCATCTGCCTCTATAGCTTACTCCCTACTTCAAGTCATAATCCTCTGTTGTGACTTCACAATCTGTTGCCGTGAGAGTAACTGTGATATCACAAGCAGTGCTTTGTGACTTCAAGTAGGGAGAAAGCAGCAGGAATAGACAAACTCTTTAAGAGCAAATGTCTTGTTTTCATACAAATGACCTCTGCAATAAATAATGGGGAGGAAGAATACATCACTAATGGGACATACAAGCTGGACTGTGTCTAAACATTAGGTTTTGTTAACGTTCTCCTGAATGTGTCACCAGTTCTTTAAGGGAGTATTGTCTTTACAACATTGCTTCACCCTCTTGGGTTGATGAGGCTGGGGGCTAAACTCACCGAATCCAGAACAGGTAGCAAGTTCAAATGAGGTTAGACCTGTAGCTAAATAGCTGTACATCCTACTGCAGTCCAGAAGAACCCAGTTCAGGAATGACAGGCAGGTGGGGCCGGCATGTAGCTTGCATCTATCGTAGCATGATAGGCTTTCAAATTGGTAAGTTGCATTCTCTTGCTCTGAGTCCGGAGACTTCTGTGGCAGGCTGGTGGGGGGAAGCTATGGTGTCCCATTGGGCATCCTTCTCTGCATCAGTGCATGTTCATTGTCTCTGCATCTGTGCAACTCTGCCATGTGGTGTCAGTGGAGAGTGGTGCACTGCCAAATTACAATGACAGATGAGTGGGCGGGATGCCACCAAGGTGCACGTGCGTATACTTGAGGTCTGCTAAGCAGATGTCCTGTGGTAGGGTGCACAACCAACAACAATACCCCAGCTAAGTATTAGAGCCAAGGGTCCCTCCTCAAACCCCATTCCCTTGGTCTCATACATATATTTCTGTTCTGTGGTGGTACCCCAGTAGGTAGAGATGTGCACTACAGATGTTCAGAACCTGAACCAAATGTGAAAGGTGGAGGGGAGACTTGAATTGAGAAATGACAAGCTGGTGGAGCAGCGATGCATCGCATAGGGGATGTTGTTCTGCATTTGGTGGAGAAGGGCCTAGCACTCACAACCATACAATATTACAAATGTTTTTTTATTTTAATGGGTTCACCACAATATATCCAAGGCACACTGCCTATAGGGTGGCTGGTCCATTCCACTGGGGTGTCAAACAGACGAGGCATACTGATAAGTCCTGGTAGGACGAAACACGTGTCTATGTCTTCTGTTAGCACCCTTTGCAAACTGTGTGAGAGGCCTTTCGGCACCATGCAATTCTGCTTAAAGTTGGACCAGCATAACATTCTGTGGTGATTTGCCTATGCAGCCCATGATGCTTTGCATTGTGGGGGCATGTGTGATTTTGTAATATTACATGGGGCTTGCTCCCAAGCAGGATTTGATAATGCATGGGTTGCTGTGGGGGTTGGGGAAGAAGGGCATAAAGGGGAAACAAGTAAATGAAAAGCTCTTAACCTACTATTTTGATAAATTGAACTCACTGGGAAATCAGAGATAGTCATTCATATCATGAGAACATATATTGTACATTGAATAATTGTCATTTTCTATTTCTATCCACCTGCAGCATTTTGTCTTTCAAAACCTAATACAGTCCTATCTTTCTTTTTTAGTCAAGCTTTTTGTGCACTGGGGCTGTCCATCCAGTCTTCAGGTCAGGCTGAGCCTAGCAACTCCCCTGCCCTGTCAGCAGCTACCCCCACATCCTGGTGGTGGAGGTCATTGCTGAGCAGGGCCCAGTAGTGCCATCTGCATCAACACCTCCTGGGGATTCTTCTCTTTTCCCCATGCCCCTGCAGTCCCAGTCACTTCCCAGCATGATCCCGTGACGTGCACCAGGAGGCCCTAGCATGCACCCTGCAGTCCCAGTCGCTTCCCAGCATGGTCCCATGCCATGCACCAGGAGGCCCTAGCATGCACACTGCAATCCCAATCACTTCCCAGCATGATCCCATGCCATGTACTAGGAGGCCCTAGCATGCACATTGCAATCCCAATCACTTCCCAGCATGATCCCGTGCCGTGCACTTGGAGGCCCTAGCATGCACATTGCATCCCAATCACTTCCCAGCATGATCCCGTGCCATGCACATTGCAATTCCAATCACTTCCCAGCATGATCCCGTGCCATGCACTTGGAGGCCCTAGCATGCACACTGCAGTCCCAGTCACTTCCCAGCATGATCCCGTGCCATGCACATTGCAATTCCAATCACTTCCCAGCATGATCCCATGCCGTGCACCAGGAGGCCCTAGCATGCACATTACATCCCAGTCACTTCCCAGCATGATCCCGTGCCATGCACATTGCAATTCCAATCACTTCCCAGCATGATCCCATGCCATGCACCAGGAGGCCCTAGCATGCACACTCTAATCCCTGTGCTGAGGAGCAGGCAACCCAGCCCATCATAGGTGTCACTGTGGTGGCAAAACTTGGAGCCATCCCTCCCCAGCTAGAGGCACTGCTGCATGGTATTGTCAATCCAGAGCCCCCTTAGCCACCCAAGACAGCCCCCAAATGCAAGTCACAGGCTTTGCTGAGCATCTGCCCATATTTGGCCAATGTAATCCTGTCTTCAGGAGAAAGTGTGACCTATTGCTTGGAGAACAGAACTGTGGAACAGAGGATTCTGGTACAGATCCCATGACAGCCACTGGCATACTATAGGGCCTTAAGAAGTCACATCCCCTTTTATGTTGTAGTCTTCCCAGCTGCAAAAATGGGTATAAGCAGGACCTAATTAAAAAGAACATGTTAAGTATCAGTTGGGTTTCCTGAGTATATCATCCTAAAAAATACATCTTTAAAACAATTCCTTCCCGATCCTAAAGTTGTTATTGGGCGATGGAGGAAGTCAGCCGCACAGATAGAGTACCTGTCAGTTGTTCCATATTATGAGGCGCAGTCCACCAAGGTCAAACATATGTACTAGGAGGAACAAACCTGCAATACTGAAGAAATCCACAGCGAAAAAAGGAAGATTCAGCCCCGTAACACTCTCATGTGATCGTGCTTTTTTTTTTTTTTACCTTAATCATGCCAGTATATTTCATGGCTACTGTACAGTATATTTCCTTTTCCGTGGGGAAATGGTAGTAGCTTAAGGATGTTCCAAACGTAATTGTGCAAGGAAAATTTCCCAGTCCTGGCAGTTATGGAGTTTGCAGCTACCTAAGACCCTCCACAGCTTTAAGAAACATTTTTGCCCTACGGCCACAGCATTCGCAGCTTTTTTCATATTTCTACAATCCACTGGGAGTGACCACCTCCTCCTCTATGAGCAGCGGGTCGGCCGCTCCCAAAAAATAGTAGAAATATGAAACTAGCAAACACTTTGTTTTTATGTATTTGTTTATTTGTAATTTTTGACTGGCAGTTTTGAACATTCTTATATCACCACTGCTTCCTTAACGAAGTGGTGATATAGCCATGCAGTGTTGACCTGACTAACATGGATAAATAAAGCAAGATTATTTGACATCATTTTTTAACAATAATATTTTATTCAAAAGTTTTATGCAGAGAGTACATCAGACTTTATAAAGTATACATATTCAGGAGGTGAACCTTCCTTTTTTTTCACTACTGGAAAATGGAATTGTGGTACACTTCGAACCATGACTGGGACATGGCCATCTCAGGCTATCGTCTGTTTAGGAGAGACACGGTGAGGAAGAAGGGTTGCATTACTCATTAAGGAGGGGATTTAAGCCACTGAGGTACAGGTGCCCCAGGAGGACGGGCTGGACATGGTGTGGGTCATTGTGGAGACAGGCTCTGGGAATGCTGTCCATACTAAAGTAGTGTACAGCTCTCCAGCACAAGGGGAGGCGATGTATAGGGCACTTGCGCAGGCTATCATCAGGATGGCAAGTAAAGAGAAGGTGCTGCTAGTTGGAGATTTCAATTTGAAATATGTGGAACTGAATCTTCCAGCTGTGGCTTTGGCTACAAGTAGGACCATCCTTGACTCCTTACAATAGGCTTTTCTCAGGCAGCTAGTCAAAGAACCTACTAGGGAAGGCGCAGTGTTGAATCTGGTGCTTACAAACAGGGACAGTATTGCAGACGTCACAGAGGGCAGTCCTTCTAGGTACCAGTCATCAGAAGATTTTAAAGAAATGGCAGCCAACTTCAGAAATTACCTTGGGAAGGGGGTTGCCAGAGAGGAGTAGGGCACAGTAGGGAAGATTAAAAGAGGGCATAGTTAGGGCAACCAGTCTCTGCATAAAAGAAGTAAGCAACAGCAGGAGGAAAAGGAGAGACTGTTATGGTTCTGCTAGGACGTGGCAAGGGTGGTGAAAGAAGTATAAAGAAACACAGCAGGAGGAGGACAGGAAGGTATTTCAAGCAAGGCGGAAGGAAGCTGACAAGGTGGTTGGGGTGCAAAGGTGCAGACAGATGACTGGACTGCAAGAGGGGTGGCTAGAGGGGCTAAGACTTTTTCTAGGTTTGTAAATGAGAAGAGAAAAGGGAGGGATACTGAGAATCATAAGGGCAGAAGGGTCAGACAAGGGGATCAAGAAAAAAACTAACATCTTAAACAGGTACCTCTGCTCAGTCTTCGCAGTAGAGTAAGGTGGGAGTCACACCACTGGGAAGAAGCAAGAATAGAGGAGAGAGGTGGACACAAGTCCATTTTCAGTGGAAAGGGTCCTAAAAGGGCTCACAGCCCTGAAGGTAGATAAGGTTATTGAACTGGGTGGTATACACCTCAGGGAATTGTAAGAATTCAGGGAAGTGCTAGTTGCCCCACTGACAACCTTGTTCAACAACTCACTGGAAACATGCCTGGTTCCTGAGGATCGGAGAAGGGCTAACATGATCCTCCTACATAAGAGTGACAGCAGGGAGGAGGCTAGGAGTTGTAGGCCAGTTAGTCTTACCTCAGTGGTGGTGAAATTAATGGAAACCCTGCTAAAGCAAAGACTGGTTGAGTATCCTGAATCCAATGGACTGGAAGACCACAGGCAGCATGGATCCACGGGGGGAGGAGGGGAATCATGCTAAATGAATCTGATGCATTTCTTTGAATGGGTGACTAGGGGCAGGGAGTTGACATGAACTATCTGGACTTCAGCAAGGCCTTTGACATTGTCCTGCATAGGAAGTTGATTATGAAGCTGACCAGCCTAGGAGTGGGATCCAAAGTGGCAATCTGCGTTAGAAACTGGTTAACAAATAGGAGACAGAGGATGGTGGTTAATGACGCTAACTCTAAGGATGGGAGAATGATCAGCAGGCTACCACAGTGTTCAGTACTGGGACCAGTTCTCTTCATTATCTTCATATCAAACACTGCAGATGAACTAGAGGGGAAGGTATGCCTTTTTGCAGATGACACCAAAATCTATAATAGGGTATACACGGGGGCCGGGGGGGGGGAATGTGAAGGGATCTTGGGAAACTCGAGCAGTGATCAAAGACGTGGCAGTTGGGGTTCAATGCCATAAGGTGCAAAATCATACATCTAGGACATATGAACCTGGTGCTGAGTACAGGATGGGGAGGTACTGATGGTAACTAGACAGGGAAGGGACCTAGGGGATGGGCTTATTATATTAGAGGACCTCAAGGTGGCTGCACAGTGTGACAAGGCAGTGGACAGGGCTAGTGGGATGCTGGGGTGCATAGGGAGGGGTATCTCCAGCAGGAGAGGGATGCAGTGTTACCACTGTATCACCACTGATACACCCCACCTGGCATACTGTGTCCAGTTTTGGAGACTGCATCACAGAAAGGGCAAAGACTCGGTGGACATTGTCCAGAGGAGGTCAGCTAAAATGAGACAGGATTTGCATGGGAAACCCTGCGAGGAGAGTCTGTGGGATCTCAACATGTACAGTACACCATGGAAGAGAGGAGAGAGAGGGTGGACATGATCAAGACCTACAAGTACCACACAGGGGTGAACAGGGTGTGGGTAGAGTCTCTTTCAAATGAGGATGAGCACCAGAACTAGGGGGAATGCAATGAAGCTAGAAGGGAGGAAGTTCAGGAGAGATGTGAGGAAATATTTCTTTACTAAAAGGGTAGTAGACACTTGGAGCAGACTGCCAGAAGAGGTGGTGGAGGCTAGAACATTGAGTGCTTCAAGCATGCATAGGATAAACACAGGGTCACATTAGAAAAGAGGCAGGAAGGGGGAAGGGTTGAGACTCATCAGAAACCAGATAAAGTCTGCAGAGGTAGAATAGCCAGGGAATGCTTGGGCAGATTGGGGGGGGTGGTAAGAGGTCCTTTTTCACTGACAAATTCTATGTTTCTATGTAATGTGGCTATCCCACTGTATCCTGTTATCCACTATACCATTTTTTTTTGTTTTCTTCCTGGGCAAACTGAAAATATATATGCCTGCCACAACTTGAAACCACCCGGGATGACCCAAGGTCGAGTTATACAGTAGGAAGACACAGACTGAAAAAAACAGAAAACAAACTTTTCTAGACCAGCTCTTCCTCTGAAGGGAAAATGAACAGCTATTCATCCTTTCAAAGGTGACAATTTTCTTCCACAATATAGCATTTATGAATCATGTCAGCATTGTTTAAAGGTGGTAGCCAGGAAACACCACAGTGTCAATTAGCTTTATTTTTATGTCATGGTCTTTGATGTTTCCTCTGAACTGTAGTTGTCTGCATATCAAAGCACTCCGCAAATGCAAACAGGAAGTTTTGAGTCAACTGTAATCCTTATTGGCTGTAAGCACAAATAAAAGCATTTTGCTCTTAAACCTTCTTGCAGAATTACTACTAGGTTTTCCCTTCGTGAGCTATGCTAAAAAAAAAGAATCATTCTAAAAGAGGGATGAAAACGTGAGGTGACCGCCTCACTTATCTTGCCCACCCTAGGCAATTTTTTTTAATCAATTACCCTTTTGAAACAGAGTGACCTGCTTTCACTGTGGAGCATTCAAATGGCATTTTTCTTTATCATTTACTGCAACAGCCATGCCTGCTTCTCAGAAGAAAAAAATGTTTGCAGCTGTTATGCAACCAGCCAAGCTTAGGGGCACTCAGCAAACAAGAGCACAAGGGAGGTGAGGGCAAAAGCCAAAATAACCACAGTGCCACACATTTTATACTGCCAAGGAAATAAAATGCACCAGTGCTGTATTTAACGCTGAGAAAATGTAATATTTAGGCACAATTCAGATATTTCGCATCCCTTTAGTAATTATTTCCCTTCTTTTTCTTATTTCCAGAAAAACACTCATGTCACTTACAATATTTCTCCTGCAGTTTGTCTACCATACATCCAAAGTTATAATTTCTGTTGTGACACCAAAATTCTTCCCGCAGCAGCAGACTCTGATACCATATGGATTATGGCTTCAGATGTAGACCAAACTGCAGAACAAATGGTGTTTACGGGACAGGTACCCTGCTTTCATGAAGGGGGGAGGACTTCTGGTGGTGGCAATTTTACTAATGAGAGGTATTCCTCCTCGTCTTTTGAATCAGGGAAAAGGGGGTGATTAAAATTAGCAAACTGCACAGGACTGGCTATGAGATTGCTGAAATAGGGGTACTTATTTTTCAAGGGTGCAGACAACCATGGGTTCCACTATGTATTGCAAATGCCACCACTGGGGAAAAGAAGCACAGAACATACATGACATTTAAAATGAACTGTGTGTAATATTTTCAGAGTTTTCTTGCAGCATTACGGGCTTTTTTGAGCAGCAGAACAAGAAAGGGAGTGGTACATACTTATTTCTAGAGCTCCACGGTGCAATTTTTTAATTACAATCAAGAGTTCAAGCTTCAAAGTTTTTACATTTTTAACTTATTGTACAAGAGTAAAATAAGGCCATCAACCGATATCTGCAGACACTTGTTTCCTTCTTGAGCCCATTCCCCAGAGCTTCCTTCTGTTTGTTTACCTGGTAAAACTGAATAAATAAATAAAATGTTTTATATCCTATGTTAGGGTTGCCTCACTGTGCATAAAATAGACTGAATCATAACCACAGCAGAATAGTGGCTCTCAACACTAAATCATATTGGTCACTCACAACCCAGTTCCTTGCATTGCCTTAAACAAGGTCACACTACTTGGCAAATCTACTGGTTTTCCTTTCCCTAAAGGAATAAGGAGGTAGTGCCCTTTAAATGTACAGTAGGAAGATAGAATAGAAAGTAGATAAGAGCAGCAAGTGTGCAAAACACTCGAATGGTTAGTGCACAGTCAAAGTCACAGTACCACTCTTTCAGTAAAAAGTGAATCTTCTCCCTGCCAGCTTCAGTGAGTTCCCCCTAATTCCCCTATTTGTGCTCAATGAAAATATGACTTTTTAATCTACCATGTTTACCCCAGGCAGGTACTTGCACCTTTCTATCATGTCACTTCTCTCTCTTCATTTCTCAAGCCTGCATATGTCCAAGTTCTTCAGCTTGTCCTCATACATCACCCCCACAGGCCCTGGATCATCTTGCTTGATCTGTGCTGTACTGCTTCCACCAAATTGCAGTCCTTCCTCAAGTGTGGACTCCAGTACCTTTTGCAATACTCTAGATGTGGCCTCACTAGTGATATGTATAGTGGTAGGATTGCAGCCCTGCTTCTGCTGCTTATCCCCCTCCCTATGCATCCCGGCATCCTATTTGCTTTACTCACAGCTCTATTACAGTGTGCTGTGATTTTGAGGCAATTCGATATAATGACCCCTAGGTCCTTCTCCTTGATGCATACTAGTACCACCACCACCACCACCACCACTGCCCACATTTTATATTGCAACACTGGATCCCTTGTGCCTACTATGTATGTATAACTTTACATTTTTTCATATAGAAGCATAGCTGGCAGGATTTGTGACCATTTTTTCAGCCTACGCAGGTCCTCCCTCAATTCTGTAATCACCTCTTCCATGTTTACTCTTGCCTAGATCTTTGTGTCATCTGCAAGCAGGAAGCCCTTACCCTTTATGCCTTCTCCTACAGTATATCACATATGAATACACTGAAAAGGACGAGGCCCAGCACTGATCCCTACGCACTTTACTCATGACCTCTCTTACCTTCAAGAACTTCTTGTTCACCACTACCCTTTGTGTCCTTTTCCTCAGCCAGTTCCTACCCAAGCTGCCAACCGTTATTTTACACATAGGTCTCTCTTAGTGTCTTAACTCATCTGTTATGGCTTACTGAGTCAAGAGATTAAATGAAGTCTAAGTATACTATATAAACTGCCTGCCCTTTGTCAGTCTCCCTGGTCACCCAGTTGAAAAACACAACCTCCACGAAGTCAATCTGTACTGTTTAGAGACCTGCAGCCCATGTCTTTCCAAGAAGTCCACCTGTTCTTCCCTCAGTACAGCCTCCATTACTTTCCCCACTATAGATGTCACGTTGAGTGGTCTACAGTTGTCCAGCTTGTCTTTTCTACTGTTTATGTGCAGGGAAACCACATTTGCTGTCTTCCAGTCCATGGAGACTACCCCTGTGTCCAATGAGCAGTTAAAAACATCTGCTAGTGGAGACACTATTACCTTCACTATCTCCTTAAGCATCTTAGGGTGCAGTTCATTGGGTCCCATAGCTCTGACCAGTCTCAGTATCTCTGTCATGCCTCTGTCTCCATACTCCTATCCTGCTTCCTGTTTTAGCCTCATTTTATCCCATTACCTTGTGTTTCTCCTGTATGCAAATGTAGAACATTTTGTCTCCATGTTTCATGCCCCCTGTGAGCCTGAGTTGCATCTCTGACTTAGCCCCCCAAGACTTTCCTACTCACCTCCCCAGTTATCCTGAGGTACTCCTCACTGTCCTCCTCCCTCTGACTAGCCTTGTATTTTCTGAATGCCATTGTGGGGGATAATCTCTGAGGCACTCCCTATTCATGACATCATGGGTTGTGTACACCTGATAGGTTGCTTGATGCACATGTGACTTGAAGAAAGTCCATCCCCTACCTGGGGGTCTTCTCTCCTAAGGCCAATTTTTATGTGCATCAAAAACAGGTTGCAGCACACCCTAGAACTCCAGTGTGTTTCTGGTAAAGAACACATGTTTATTATAAAGAACAACTTCATTACTAAGGTAAGAAGCCACCTGGCTAAGCCATTTATTAATATCCTACAACAAAGATCAAACAAGACCACAAGAGTATGTTTCTGCAGGTATGTAACTGTTTAAAATTGCAAAAATGGCAGTCTTACAAATGTTAGCACCGCGGCTTCTACTAGGGTCAGTTGTCTGGCAAAATGTTAGCTAAGAAATTGCCAGCACAGTATTCAAATTATGAACATTATCACATTGTGCAACTATGGAGATTATTAGTGACCTGAACACCCCTGCTAGTGCTGCCAGGATCTAAAATAATATCTGACCCACATAATTGAACACAGAATCTATGCAGTGATTTACATGAGATAATATAATAAATAATCAACCTGGTTCCTGAGTTGTATTGATCACCAACAAGAATCTGGTGACCTGACCCTGCTAGTCCCCCTAACTTGTAAAAAGGGTACTCTCAAACTCTCCCAGAAAAGCTTCCTTGCACTGGAAAATGTTTAAAATGCCTGAGCTGGATTCAGACATTACTGGAGTTCAGTGGCACTAAATCAAAGCACCCACGACCACCTTGTGCTATTTTCTACACAAATACATTCCCACAGAGAAAAGGAAGTTCTATGGACTAAAATGGAGCCATTCAAATGTTTCTTTATGGCCCCAGTTTCTCAAACAATTCCTATCAGCATGACCGCACCCACACACTTATTTCCAGTTTGCAAATCTTCTGCTACATGAGAGCTGCAAGCTGACTGGATCTCAGCTCTCACGAGATTTCGGACACCATCTTAGATGAGGATAAACAAACTAGGTTTGACTAAATCCAACATACCTTGCAGTGGAGAATGGAGATTGCAATTGCTAAAGCTTCTCTAGGCAAAGTCCCCTAACTTACTGACCATGAGAGAGAACTGAAGAAACATGTTTTACAGAAAAAAAATGCTTCTGCCCCAAACTGTATCCCATTACAATAGCAGCCAGCAATGCAGATATCCCTCACTCAGTTTACCACATCCAAGGCAAATTTTAGCTAAAGCAGCCTGCCCCCGGTCAACCTTAACCTTTTTTTGCACCAGCCAGCAGGGCAAGTTGATTCGAAATTGCACTAGCCCACAGATGGTTGCACTAGCCCTTAATTACGATGGTAAATTTTGATCACTTATACAGGAAACAATGCAAGCAAAACCAAGAAATACTCTGATTATTGCACATTTATCCTGCTCCCACATTGCTTCCAGCTACACAGCAGAAAAAAAGACTACAGTGCCCTCACCAAACAAAGAAAGGGCATCACAACAGCAAATGTTCAATCAAGCAGCCCTAGCTCTGTACACACAATAGCTGACATCATCATGCACCTCCCCCACTCTCTCACCACCACCCACAGGGCAATGAACAGGGTCAGGCAGAGAAAGACACTCTCAGTCCGCACCCCATAGTCAACTAGAGACCTGCACTTCTGAAAGTTTTTGTACAGTCTCAAGTGAGCCAGGAGCACATCTAAGGTTTCTTTGGGGTGGGGGCTAGACAACCCTAATGGGCTTGGAAAATAGAAAACTATGACATTTGTATTTGTAAAAGCATTGATTTTAAAATGCTCTGCCCCAACTATAACAGATTTTTCTTTAACAGTGTCCTTTCATCAGCCCAGGGGAAACAGTACACAGGCATAACACTATACTATTTCTATGTCTGTATAGGATGATCTATGCACCCCAGGAATGCCAATTTCAAGGTTTCAAATTATGTATTTTATCAAGGTTTATTTTTGTACCATACATGATCCAGAGCTTTGTTTTTAGGCTGAAAGGACATGCTGAGTGGGATAAGGTGGAATTGTATGGATGGTGATGGCTGGCATGGTCCATTTGGAAGAGTTGGGGACCCCGTACACTTGCCAATAATGTCAGCTGTGGATCTATGGATGGTCACTTCAGATTCTGGTCTATAGTGGGAAAGGGAAAGAACAGAGTTAATAGATTTGGAGTGGGGAGGGGAGAGGGAAGTTATGGTGAGGCTGGAATAAAACCCACCACCTGCAGGGCTGATCCTGTATACCTCTTTGCATTTTGTCACTGGAATGTTGGACACAAACACTCAAAATGTTGAGAAATGAGGGGCACCGGTCTTAATAATACTGGACAAATTGTTAGACATAGACACATTCAGAAAACTGGAACCTAGTGACTTAACAGCACTCTACCCTTCATCACACCCTGGACACTAGCTGAAAGTCCTAACAGTGGACTGATAATGACTCACATTGAGTCTTTTGTGGGATCCCCTCTCTTGAACTGCCAGATAATTGCAGCTCTTAATGAGCTGTTAATCACACCTGGCCAGCTGGAACATTGAGAGAAATTAGCATGAGGATTAGAGAATGCTAAAGTAGACACTTTTTTAATTTCATTAACAGCCATGAAAATCTGCACTAGCCAAGACGGGCAAGTAGAGAGTTAGCTGCACTAGCCCTGGTCAATTTGCACTAGTGTTTGGGCTAGTAAAACAATGTTAAGATTGACCCTTGCCCCCACCAAAGGCACATGCCTACTTTATCCCAGAGATAACCAAGGCATACAAAAAGGGTCAAAAATGATACACAGCACTGTTCTATATTGGGTGAACATACAAGAAGGTTTGATTAAAATAACTACTTCAAAAATAATGAACTTTAATAGTCATTTCTTTCACTAATATTCAGTTGCGTTGTCTCTCTTAAAGGCACAATCACGTATTAATTAAGGAGCTGCTACTATGTACTGTGTGTGACAAAAGTAATACATACCAATGTGAATGCATGACTTGGTCCCATTAATTTAATAAAAAAGGGCTGGAACAAGATAATTTATTACATTTTTAAAATTTAAGGGATGCTAAATTTAAAGGATGCTAAAATACTAAGTAATGTGCCACAGTTCACCATTACAAGCATAGTAGCACCTGAAGTGCGCACTCAAGACATCACTACACAACAGTCTCTGAAGCAATTTCTCAGTCCTTCCGCGTCTCACCTCAAAATGACATGTTCTCTAGACCTTTTTATAACACATTATGTCTTTTAAACTCACCACCTTCTTCTATCAAAAGGTAGAGGAAACTCCTCTATCATCTACCTGACCAAAACACCATAAACAAGTAGGTCTCATGAGGAGGAGGAGGAGCATTGAGCAACTAACCTAACTTGCCATCCAGATCGGCAGCCACAAGAAAGAATATTGTAAGACTTGCTGCTGTGATCTCAGAAAAGCTCTCCACTCACCCCTTATCCATGCAGGATTAAGGGTGTAGGTGACTGCCAGACAGGAGATTGACTGAGAGTTGATGCTGCCATCTTGCAGAGAGTGTAACTATGCTCATAAAAGTTCAACTAGCACAAAGCACATTTGTTAAAAGCACCAACTGATCTGCAACAACATTCCTCCCCAGTCCCTCTCCCCTCCTACCTCCACCCTCTCCTACCTTCACCCTCCCTACCCTAATTCCTTACATTCTTTGCCAAGTTGCTATCATATGTATTGAAGCCTACTGTAACCCTGAATGGTAACTATCTTGTTTCTGTAAAATCTGTTGTCCCTTGTACTGCTGTCTGATGTCCTCTATGTGACGAGGTACCTTTGTAAATGAGCCTCTGGCTCAAAGGTTTTTAAACTGATGTTTAAATAAATAAAAATAAATAAAATAAATAAATATAATAATTACATGGAACCAGGATCCTAGGTGATAAGTTTAAATGCTTCATTGGCAAGCTTTCAAACTAGCCAAGGGGGGAGGCACTGGAAAGGAGCAGGGAAATCCTAGCCCCCCCAAATAATCATGGTAGTAAGTGTGGCAAACACCAACATAGAGGTGTCGATAGGGAGAAGGGCAGGGGTAAATGGAGAAAGTGACAAAGGCAAGAAGGACAGGGATGGGGCAAAAGGCAGTAAGGCCATCAGGAAATGGAGGGTAATGAGTACCAATGTCCATAGTCTGGGCAACAAGCTCCCTGAGCTGGTGGTCTTTTGATGGAAGAGGGATGCCTGGATATTGTAGCAGTCACAGAAACATGGTACACAGGGAACCATAACTGGGATGTTAACATACCAGGGTACATAACCTACAGGAGAGACAGGCAGGGGAAAAGAGGGGGAGGAGTAGCTCTCTATGTAAAGGAAGGGATAAAAGCAACTGAACAAAACAGTAAACAGGGAGGAGAGGAGGCACTGTGGGTCACCTTGGAGACTGGAAAGGGTACCACAATCCGCACAGAGGTTGTGTACAGACCCCCATGTCAGGGGGAGGGAATGGACAAGGATATGATAGAAGGCATTCTTAGAATGGCAGAGAAAGGGGAGATGCTGTTGATGGGAGACCTGAATATGCCAGATGTTAACTGGAGCACAGTTGCTGCAGCCACATCCAAGAGCAGGGCCATTCTTGATGCCCTACAGGTGGCTGAGCATTAGCAGCTAGTTTCGGAACCCACTCATGAGGGAGCAATCTTAGACCTCGTACTCTCAAATGGGGGCAGTGAGAGGATCTCAGATCTAGAAGTGGGTTGCCATCTGGGGACAAGTGACCATCAAACAGTGTGGTTCACGTTAAACTCAGCTACAGAGTCAAGCCATACAAAAGTGAGGGTACTGGACTTTAGGAGGGCTGACTTTGGCAAGATGGGAGAGTGCCACAGAAAAGCACTAGCAAACAGGCTAGAAGGAGGTGTGGAGCAACAATGGAGAATCATCAAAACTGCCATCACAGAGGCAACAAGCCTTTGTGTGAAGCAAATAAACAAATCAAAATGAAAGAAAAAACCACTATGGTTCTCAAAAGAGGTAGCTGTGAAAGTCAGGAAGAAAAAGATAGCATTCTGGAAGTATAAGGAAACACAGAAGGAGCAGGACAGAGAGCTGTACCAGTTAAGGCAGAAGGAAGCAGGAGGGAAGTCAGAATAGCAAAGACCCAAACTGAGGAAAAGATAGCCAACTCAGTTAAGAAGGGATAAAATCTTTATAGGTACATCAGTGAGCTGAGAAAGACAAAGAGAGGATAGTGAGGCTGAATAGAATGAACGTGGGTGGGCAGAGGGGGACAGTAAAAGCGGGATACTGAACGAATATTTCTGCTCAGTATTCACAAAGAGGAGGGGAAGTGCCTAATCCAATTAATAGAAGCACTCTTGATAGGGGGTGTCGATCCCAGTCCTTTCACAGAAGAAAGGGTTCTGTAAGAACTCCTAAAACTGAAGGTGGACAAAGCAATGGGTCCTGATGGAATTCACCCCAGAATTCTATAAGAATTAAGGGAGGAACTAGTGAAACCACTGGCTACTCTTTTTAATAAATCATGGGAGGATGGTGTGGTACCCGAGGACTGGAGGAAGGCGGATGTGATTCCCCTTCACAAAAGTGGGACCAAGACAGAGGCAGGAAACTACAGACCTGTCAGTCTGACCTCTGTGGTAGGAAAGTGATGGAGTCATTTCTGAAGGAAAGAATAGTTGAGTACCTAGAGGCCAGTGGAGCACAGGACCCAAGGCAGCATGGGTTCACAGTGGGAAGGTCATGTCAGATGAATCTGATAGATTTCTTTGACTGGGTGACCAAAGTAGTAGACCAGGGAGGGGCTGTGGACATGGCCTACCTAGACTTTAGCAAGGCATTTGACACAGTCTCACACAAAAGATTAATAGTCAAATTAACCAGCCTGGGAGTGGGTCCCAGGGTGGTAGCCTGGGTAAAACATTGGCTGCACAACAGGATACAGAAGGTAATTGTAAATGGAGTCCACTCTGAAGAAAGAGGGGTTACTAGTGGGGTACCGCAGGGTTCAGTATTGGGTCCAGTCCTTTTTAATGTCTTCATCAGTGACATTGCAGAGGGACTGGAAGGAAACATATGCCTTTTTGCAGATGACACAAAGATCTGCAACAGGGTTGTTACACAAGGAGGCGTGGAAAGGATGAAAAGGGACTTGGCAAGGTTGGAGGAATGGTCAGAAGTATGGCAGCTAGGATTCAATGCAAGAAGTGCAAAATAATGCACCTGGGAAACAAGAACCCAGGGGAAGAATACACAATGGGTGGGAGGTAGTAACAACAACAAAAAAGGAAAGGGACCTGGGGGTAATCATATCAGATGACCTTAAGGTTAGCAAGCAATGTGAGAAGGCAGTAGGGAGGGCTGGGGTATACTGGGATGTACAGGGAGAGGCATCAGCAGCAGAAAACAGGAAGTTGTTATCCCTCTGTACAGACAGTTGGTGAGACCCCATCTGGAGTACTGTGTCCAGTTCTGGAGACCCCATCTCGCAAGGACATAGACAGGATAGAGGTAGTCCAGAGGAGGGCAACTAAAATGGTGCAGGGTCTGCAAGAGAAGCCGTATGAGGAGAGACTAAAGGAGCTTAATATGTATACCCTTGAGGAAAGAAGGGGGACATGATAGAAACTTTTAAGTACCTCAGTGGAATCAACAAAGTCCAAGAGGGTAGCATCTTTCAGAAAAAGAGACTTGCAAGAACAAGGGGACACAATTTAAAGCTAGAAGGAGGGTGGTTCAGGGGCAATGTGAGGAAGTATTATTTCACAGAGAGGGTAGTGGATGCATGGAACAGCCTTCCTGAGGAGGTTGTGGGGTCTAAAACTGTGGGAGAATTCAAGAATGCATGGGACAGACATAAGGCAGCTCTTGTGGGGGGTAGGAAGAAATAGGCTGTTGGTTAACTAGGATCTGCGGCCTATCCTGTAGGTAGGGAAATGGGCAGACTAGATGGGCCAAGCGGTCCTTATCTGCCATCAAAGTCTATGTTTCTATGTTTCTATGTAAGGCCAATGATTTGCAAATCAATTAACAACGGGGAAAATACATTGGGGTCAGCACCATTACCACATCTGTGGGCAAGGCAGCATAACACTGAGCTCCTCACTTACTCTAATCACATTTAAAGGGGCAGTGCACACTTTAATGTACAGGCTCCACAATAGCCTGCACGGTGCAGAACATTATTGATTATTATGCAGGGGAATAATAATAAAAAAAAAACCTCTCATGGTACCTTCTCAGCTTACTGCAGGGCCAAAACAAAGAGCCACAGCTGAACCAAGGTTGCAGCATACCCTACATCTCCAACATATTTAGCCAAATCTAGAGGTAAAGGTAAGACTCATAATATTTCAGCATAAGCCATACATACAAAAATTATAGGACAATTGTCACTAAATACAAGATGCTATCAAGATCCAGCATTCTGGTTATCAGTTTGTGCTTATACCACTAGAATATACTAGGCAAAAATTACAGAAAACTAATGCATGATGTATAGCTTCTGAGTATATCACAACATCGGTTTACAAGGCTTTTAAGTAGAACAGTGCAAGTTACAAGTAAGGAGAGTGACCACCTGGAAGCCCCTGCTAGCAATTCCAGGAGCAAACCACCATAAAGTATACACTGGGCCTTATAATGTAAGGAGATTTGACACCCTGTATACCCCTGCTAGCGGTTCCAGGTGCAAACGTCCATAAAGTATCCACTGGGCCTTATAATGTAAGGAGATTTGACACCTTGGATATCCCTGCTAGCGGTTCTAGGTGCAAATGTCCATAAAGTATCCACTGGGCCTTATAATGTAAGGAGATTTGATAACCTGAATACCCCTGCTATCTGTTCCAGGTGCAAACATCCATAAAGTATCCACTGGCCCTTATAATGTAAGGAGATCTGACTACCTGGATACCCCTGCTAGTGGTTCCAGGTGCAAATGTCCATAAATTATCCACTGGGCCTTATAATGTAAGGAGATTGACTAACTGGATACCCCTGCTGGTGGTTACAGGAGCAAATGCTTCCAAATAAAAAAAATGCTCATCAAATGACCTGTACAAGGAGAGCAAGGCAAATATCAACCTGGCACCCCTTAGAGCAGTGTCTCAGTGCAGGACAGTGGCCCTACTTTCATTCCATGTATCCCAGTCTCTGTGACATGTCACCATTCAAACGGCATCTAGCTCCGTGGTGGAATCTGACTGAAACACGGCTTTCCGTGATCTCAATGCTACTGGTGTACCCCATACAGGGTATTTAAGGCTGCGGACCAACATGGAGCCAACAAAAATGTTTTTTTATGGCCCCCATGTCTGTAGAAATGCCCAAACAACTCCCTCCTCTTCCCCTCATCTCTTCCGGTCTGAGATCTCACTCAACATGGAAGCAGCCCTTTGACTGACTCCCAACGCTCACGAGACCTCAGCTGCCATCTTTCTGAGGGGCAAAGCAGCAGGATCTCGCCATCACAGAGATCCCGTGATAACTACCATTTATGCCCCCAGCACACTGAAATACAGCAACATTTCAACTCCACCAAGTGCAAACAGGAATCAAACAGACTGTTCGGTTAAGGTCTAGAAAGATACCTCAGGGGAAAAGAGGATAAGATACCAAAGACCAGTCAAACAGATTCACTAATCTGCCAGCTAAACAAATATACCATTATCAGTCCTTTCAAACAAGACAGCGGCAATTACAACTACAGGCTACACTACTACAGGCAGCCACACCCACAGAAAAAAATAAATAAATTGCATCAGATATCGAGCTAGAAGGGTTCCAAGCAAGGTAGAGGAAACTACTCCCCACACAGAGCCCAGCTGAAACAACAACTACTATTGCTACAAGCAATACCAAAACATTCCAGTCGGTGACCAACTACTACTCTTCATGCAAGCATGGGAGCAAACCACACAAGACAGGTGGGTCCTACAAATAATAAGACTAGGATATGTGATACAACTTTCTCGCATACCAACAAAGAACATTCTAGTCCTATTTCCTGTGCCGAAAAACACATTACCCCAACACAAGTCCAAACAGTACCGGCAGACTGACTGCACAACAAGTCCACAGACAGGGCAACACATTACAAAACAGGGAAAAGGAGGATCCTCCATATTTGACAAGGTACCCCAAAAAGGGACCAGAGGGCTATGCCCAGTTCTGGACCTTAACAATTCTGTACAATTCAAACCCTAGAAATGGAAACAATCGGGCCCACCCTCATGGTTATAAGCTCAGAAGATTACCTAACTTCACTACATTTGTAGGACACATACATCACACTACAAATTCCGTCAATTTTACATATTGGGAAAACGATACCAATACAAGAGTTACCATTCAACCTACCATCAACTCCAAGCATGTTCATGATGGTAAAAGAATTAAGGGCATACAAGTAATACCCTATTGAACGACTGGCTGATCAAGACCAGAACAGTACAATGGTCCTTTTGAGAACAAATGAGGTAGTACACTGCCTACAAAATCACAGCTGTGTAATAACCTATCAGAAAGCTAACCATCATCCCCAGCCAGTCTATAGATAGTCTAGGCTCACTGACTGACAAAAATCCGGGTCTCGACAACCCATTAAATGCCTAAGTCCATTCAATTATTGCACAGACTACACAATTTCAGAAACACAGAAATCCAGAACTTCAAGCAGTTTCACAAGTACTGGGATAGATCCAGAAGCAAGTACTGGGAGTAATGTCAGTAATGTCAGTAATGTCATCATTGATAGACATAGTGCCATGGGCCAAGTGCAACATGACACCTCTCGTACCATTCTTGAGCAAACAGGGCCCAGCGCATGACATACGCTTGGCACAGACGTTAACACTTTCACCTCCCTGTGATGGCACTAGCATCTGCCAGACGTGGAGGAGAACTACAGGCACACTCGTGCAGACTGTGTAGCCTAGTGGTTAAAGCACTAAGATGTAAACTGAAATTCCCTTTACCTTTCCTAACATTCTACACTGACAGAATATCCCTTAGACCTATAGTGTCATTCAGACCAATAGTATCATTGACAGTCCACATCAACCAAACTATTGAAATATCTGCACAACCCCCCTCAGTGGGAAATACAAAACAACCCTCAGCTTAAAATACGGGGTATGAAAAGGATACTTAGCACATTCCTATCAAGGACAGAGGAAATACACAAAACAGACTGTTTGTAGTGCTGCATGGAAAAGGAAAACCAGCTTCAAAATCTTTGATTGCCATGTACCTTAAAACAGCAATCACGGAACTATACAGAGTGAATAACTCGACTGCACCAAGGGATCTGAAGGCTCACTCTACCAGAGCAATCGCAACTTCCTGCACAGAGAAAAATGGTAATACCGCAGAGGAAATCTTTAGCAGCATGTAAGGACTAGGTACAAGACAACATGTCTGACCCACCCTAGCAGAGGATTACTGCTTTTTAATGACCCATGATGTCATCAATGGGGAGTGCCTCAGAGATTATCCCCCACAATGGTAAGTTTACTCACCTGGTAAAAGTGATTATGGGGGAATACATCTCTGAGGCACTCCACATCCCGCCCAACAGACGTGTGAAAGACTCAACAAGTTTTCATACATTGTATGAATGTATGATACCCCGCTATTACAAATTAGCAGGTTTGGACATCACCGACGTCTATATGTATAATGTAATAACAAAATAAAGTTACACAACATTTTCTACCACTAAGTGGTCACTACATATCTACACTCATTAGCAGCAAAATGTATTAACAGATTATTGTTACAGATACAGCTTTGGAATACATCGAACTGACCTTAGGAGAGCAGACCCCCCCCCTCAGGTGGGGGATGGACTTTCTTCAAGTCACATGTGCATCAAGTAACCTATCAGGTGTATACAACCCATGATGGCATGAATGGAGAGTGCCTCAGAGATGTATTCCCCCACAATTACCTTTACCAGGTGAGTAAACTACCATTCTTTTATCTCTTTCCTGTTTCTTCACTTCTGCTATGAACCACAATGGGGCTCATGATCTCTTATCCTTTGATACACTACTAGAACAGATTTCAGCTGCAGCTTGCATTCCTGTTTTAAATGCTTTCCATTTTTCGTCAACCCCTATTAACTGTCCTACTCTCTTCATGTCTTCTGTCAACAACTCACTCATCTTGTTGAGGTATTCCTTCCTGAAATCCTACATTTTCACTAAGCTGCTCCCCTTGCAGGTTCCCTATTGTGCCTCTAACCACACTGTCTTGTGATCACTATATCCCAGTGGTTTCAGGGCTAGTCACATTCTGAATCCTCTCACTGTTCATGAGAACTAAATCTAGCAGGACACCCTCCCTTGCCGGGTCCTTCAACTGTCCCAGGAATGCCTTCTGTCACGCCTTCACCAGAAGCTATTCCTTGTACTTGCCACAACCGGGACATACTGTAGTCCATATCTGGCATGTTAACGACTTCTAGTATTAACAATTCAACCAATGTGGCTGCCCTACTCAACATCTCCCCTAGTTCCATATCTGCCCTGGTTCTGCCTTGGTGGTCTTTTCACCACATCAATCTGAATTTGTTTTCCTTTACCTGTAATTTCTAGCACCAGCAGGGACATATATTTGTATTCCTTTACCTCTACCCTCCCCCACCCGGGTAACCCCTGGAAACTGACCTTGACTCAGTGCACCTTTTCTGGTTACGTTTGTAAGAAATAAATAAATATAGCACATTCAACCCCCTGAGAAAATGCTCACATTTTGACATTATCTCATTGGTCTGCTGAAGCAGGCTACTTTGTCAGCAATGGACTGTGAGACTAAAGAAAAAAGGGCACTTAATCACTAACTAAAATAACTGGCCCTGTGCTTAAATTCTGGAATGGAAAATGACTGCAAATGCCCCATTTTAAACACAGTAATCACCACAGATAGGACTGGAGTTTACTCTGAATCTATTAAACGATGCTTTGGGCTATCAAGAATTTGTATGGCTACTAGACTCCAGACCTCTGGTTTGACTTCCTTTCACCTTTCACAGCCCTCTGAACTGCATGAACTCAGTGTCAGTGGCTCAGTAGGTAGCACACTCGCCTCTGAGGCCGGGAGATCAGAGGGCTGTGGGTTCAGTTCCCACATCTGGCACTTGGGTTAATATCCCAGTACTGACACTATAGTGCAGCATGAGAGGGGTGCTGCACTTCTGAGGTGCCGTCTTTGGGATGAGATGTTAAACCGAGGTCCCATCTGCCTGGATTGGTGGTAGTTCAGGTGGATGTTAAAGATCCCATGGCACTTATCGAAAAGAGTAGGGGAATTTCCCGGTGTCCTATTCCCTCATTCACTAAAAATACCACCAACAGCTTAATCTGGTTCAAGGTCAGTTGGCATTCATCTGTATCCCCCGGTCGTGCCTGAAAATAGGCAGGATTTGTCTAGTGCACTTACTCGGTCAACAAAAACTAAATAAATAAAAAAAAATGTTATGTTTAAGTAGTACCTTCCAACAAAAAGTGACCCAGCAAGCCCCACAACAGCAGGTCTGAGGTACTGTAGTTGTGCAATGTATAAAGCAGAAGAAGAAAGAACACATGCTGCACTGTTCCTTTATATCAAAGATTGCACCCCCATAACAATGTGCACTTATACCTGCTGAGTGATAGGTGTAGTGGCTGCCACCTCGTTGTTTCTCCCACCATCATTAAGAAGCCTAATTTGTGTCTAACTACTGTTAGAGTCATATAACTGCAATATTACAACATAGACCTCATGTGATATACTGTACAACCTTATGTAAATCAATTAACTGCATTGTTGTTGTTATGTCAACCATTCTCTTGTATATCCCTGGTGTATCTGAACATTGTTATCCTTGTAAAGGTGAATTGATTTTCTCTATTTAATGTAATTAACTCCGGATTGTTCCTGAAAAAGGAACATCTGCCTCAGTGAGCCATCCCGGTTAATAAAATTCAATAAATAAATAACAAAATTATTGTAGCCCAGGCACCATATGCCAGTGGGCTACTACCCCTGCCTGTTGACCCTCTAACAGGTTAAGGAGCCTGGATCCTGCTATGGTGATGGTCAGGGGTCCTATCCCAAAGTTATAGTAAATAGTGTGGTGCCTCCACCCAGAGTAAGTAGCTAGTGAGTCAGGTGACTGCCTGGTGCAGCCCCCTGGGATGCTGCACCTACCCACATCCCCTACCAACCACCCCACACACTGGATAAATCACAGTTCCTCAATACCTTTAACCATGTACACTTTACAGCTGGCAATCCCAAAACAACCTCCACATAGCAATTCCAAACAGTAAAACACAGCTTTATTAGGGGAAGGGGTTAGGAATGGGGTACCTGGGCAAGGGATAGCTGTGGGAAGAAAGTTGGTTATCAGAAATAAACAAAGTGATAACGACAGGGCCCAAAGGCCAAAACCACCCTCATGGCCCACCCCCACTGGTACCAGTGCTATGGTGAAACAGTCTTTTTGTGTACCCAAAAGATGCAGGCCTGGACGGTACCATGGGTTGGCCTGCTGTTGGGGTCCTAAAAGCTGAAACAGTTATATTTAAGTTGAAAATGAACACTCCCCTTTGGTTCCAGGGAAGACCCAGGATACTCACGGCTTGAAGATTCTCAGGAGTCTCTGACTCAATGGGCTCCACCAATCCGGGAGTGCTGGACTCAATGCTCAGTGGGCACAAAGTAGGCAGCTGAAAGGTGTCCTGAGGCTTGATCTTGCTTGAAGGTCTAGCAGCTTGTCCCCTTGATTGGAGATCTGGCCACTTGTCACCTTCAGCCTCTTCCAGCCCATTGCAGAGGACTCATTTAGGCCCCACCAGACCTCAGAAATCTCAGACCTGGAAGTGGCTCCCCTGCCCAGCTCCCACCATGGGTCACAAATGCCCTAGCACCCCAACAAGCACTGGTGATCCCCTGAGGCTAGCAGGCCCCACTTGGGAGGGGTTAACAGGTTCCCTCCCTGGCTCAGGGAAGTACCTCTGTAACTGGTAGAGATCACTCATTTCCTGCACCAATACAGCAACTCCTGGGGCAGCCAGGCAACTTTTAACTTTCGGTCAGCAGTGCCGTTGGGCCACCAACTTCCAAACTTTAAGTGACAGTTCCACTTCGCACTGGGATGCACAGCAATAGCAGGGATCCTGAGATCTGAAAACCCCTGCTCTCTGTTTGCTCACAGAGTCTCTTAATCTCAAACCAGCCTCCCAAGTAGCTTTAGCTGGCCGAACACTCTCAGCAATTTTCACAGTACTTAGAACAGCTTCCACACACATCCACTGGCTTGCCCCCAGTTCCAGAGGCATTCAGCTCTCAAACCAGCTTCTCAGGGTCCCAGCTATAGTGCAGGATTTCTGCAGCAGAAAAATCTCTCCCAAAGAAACAGTAAAGTCCAAAATACCCTGAGCGATCACACACAAGCACAGTCTTTCTCAGACAGAAGTCACTCTTCTATCTCAGCTTCAGTTCTCAACTTAAGTCCTGTGAAAGGCCTTAGATGGGGGGCATGGCTTGCCCAAGCAGAAGATGGCAGCTTAATCTTATACCTCCTGCGGAACTGTGGCATCAAACCTCATCCATCAACTTTCAGACCGTTCCTCTTATACCAACCTTGAAGATCTAACAATCAACAATGCTCTGCTAATATGCTGTAAGTAATTCCGATCTTCTAAAATACTTAAACTTGATTTCTTATCACCTCTCAGAGCTGGACCTACATAACCATTGGCATGGCAGAATCCCATACTCAATCCAGCTCACTTGCTAGAGTAGAAGCAATGTTTTCAAAAGTAGTTTCAGACATCAGTGATCTAAAAATAACGTCTCAACAAACTGCGACTACATTGGAATCCCTTGATTCATGAATTACATCTGCCAAAACAAAATCTGTTCAAAATAATTAAGCTATTCAAAATCTACAAGCTACTATCAGAGATCAAAACCGCACTATTAAATGCTTACAGTACAAACTGGATGACATTGAAAATCACAACCGCAGAAATAACCTGCGCTTTTTCTGTTTTCCAGAGGGGTCAGAACTTGGAGATACAACAGCTTTATTACTACATGTCCTCCCTGCAATGTTAAAATTACCTCAAGATACACAACTGATAATTGAGTGTTCCCACCGCTCTCTCAGTCCCAGGCCTGCACAAGATCAAAGACCCAGACCTATCTTAGCCAGATTCTTGAATTTTACGCATACAGAGCTTGTCTTGAGACGTGCCAGAGAAATAGGAATTTTGATGTGGCAGGATTTCAAAATCTCTATCTACTGGGATTTTTCTAAGGAGCTAACTGTGAAAAGGAAGGAGTATAATCACCTGAAAATTTTACTACGTCATAGACAGATAAAATTTGCCCTTCGCTATCCCTCTACAATGTGTCTATTCTTGGGGTCTGGTTTCAAAGATTTTAGTACTCCAGAAGCTCTCGCAGCCTTCCTAAATAACTCAACAAACTCTGCTACCACTGAAAGTTCTGCTGCAGCTGGCCATGATTCTGTTCAAGATGACCAAGTCCAATCCAATGACACTGAGGTGCAGAGCGGCATGAGAAACGCGATCCAAATGATTACCCCTAAGCCAACAATACCCGAAGTTCCTCTGCCGTGACAATCCACCAGAATTAAAGATAAAGTTTCCCTAAAATCTTGCATTACCTATCATTCTTGCTGCTCTACTGATGCTCCATCTGGTCCGAATACTTCAGAGCAAATCAATCCTTCTATCCCTCTCTGCAATAAATTTGCTCCCCTATCGGACGAGTTGCATTCATCATGAGAAGATATTAGCTCACAAACCGTGAACAATCAAGTTGCAGAGTCTGCCACAACCACGCAAGGCAATATTTCTGCTGACTCGTCATGGGCAGAGGTGACTGCCAGTTCTCCTCTAAAAGCACTTGAACCACTGAAAAAGAAACATAGAGCTAAATCCAGGCTTAAGACATCTACTGCATCAAGGGACTCGTACAAATCAATGGTGACCTGAATACTGATATATTTTTTCTCAATTTATTCAGCTTCTCTCTGGTGACAAGATATATCTTAGAATTATGTGCTATATGAGATCTAACCTTTTCTAAATTGCCACTATATTCGCTGTACAGCCTTCATTATAGATAACACTGTCGCATCCAGCAGGTTGCGATTCCAGAAAGCTGTACATCACGGTTGAAAATCATAACACATAATAACCCCTGGAACCTAAAACTTTTATTTTTTTTACAAAGGTAAAGTATTCCTGTGCAATAGCAAGTATATCTTGTCTATACCTATGTTCTTAATCTAATTTTACAACCACTTTTTTAACATCCTTTATTTGTAATACAACGCTCAATCAAAATGCTAACTGCCATTATGTCCCAGTAATGAAAATCTTATAGTTCATTGCCCTTCACGCTGACATATTTTTCAAATTTATGATCTATCTAGCCTATACGACCCCCTTTTCTAAATATATAATCCACTTATAAATTTGACTTAATTTCTCTTTTATACAAAGATGGTTTTCATATCCATACATATATATACGCGTATATGCTGCCAGCAATTTTTTGGTGTACAGAGACAAGATATAATTCATATGTTATTGTATACTTTACTCGAAGCCTGATTTTTAAGGGAACCTCTATTTCTGGCCTCCCTTTTAACTGGTGGATTTACTGGGGTTAACCCACCTCTTATTACATTAAGGCAATTTTTGAGTTCAGAATATACATTTATTTATCATAATTTTCCCTAAACTCTATTGTACTGAAGCTGGCTCTTATTCACAATTTGCCTTTATACTATCAACTATTGGTACAATGAATCTATCACTCTGCCAAATACATATTCCAAATTAATAATTAAAATACAATTACATATTACAATAGTTTATTGCACTATTTCTTCAATATGTTCAGCGTAATTTTGGTATACAGGTTATTGCACAATTATACTTTTAGTATATTATGTCTGGTTAGCTACCTGGTTACTCTGAGTTTTCCTTTTTTGTGGCAAAACAGATCTCTAATACAGTCAAGACATTTAACCTTCCAATTAGGTTGGCATATATTTTTTCATTGTTCTTACAAGCTATTATAATATGGTTTGACTTGTTTGTTGTTACTCCTCATACTCTACATAAGAGTTGTTTCTTCATATGAGGTTTATAACTGGTTCCCTACTTCTTTATAGATTACTATTTATTGATTGAGCAATTATTGCAATTTTGTCTTAATAGTGCTCATAAAGTTTAGTACTCAGGTGCAAACAAGTTCTTTTTTACTTGTTTGCCTCCTTAGGTCTATCTCCTCTATCTACGCCCAAGTGTGTGATGAGAGAATCCTTTGGTATTGTGTACCGACTCATATCTTCCCACACTTATAAGGTTTTTTTTATATTGTTAATAATGACTCTTTCTCTCTCTTTTTATTATCCTAAATACAGAAAGATATCTGTGCTACTTATACTATTTATACCTTACTTCAAGTGCCTGAATAAACCTGCCACCCCTCTCATATACAAGTATACTCTTTCCCCATACTCTGATCATCCTCCACTTAATTCATATGTCCCTTACCATTCCAACAACTATTTCCCTTTTTCAAAATCACCATGAATGACTTACGTCTATGCACATGGAATGTGAAGGACTTAATTCTCCTGTGATAAAGCAAATCCTCTCATATCTTAAAACATAAACACAAATTGCTTTCCTTCAGGAAACAAAATTATTAACAGAGGACGTTAACAGATTTAAAAAAGATTGGGTGGGTCAAATTTGTGAATCATCCTTCTCCTCCAAAAAAAGAGGAGTAGCTATTCTTATCCACAAAAATCTCAAATAGTCTTTCATTAACTCAATCTCCGATAATGAAGGCAGATGGGTAATGGTTAAATTAAATACTCATTCCGGTCCTCTCTTATTTGTTAATGTTTATGCGCCTAACTCTGATTCTCCAGATTTTTTTCATCACCTAGCTCAACAGTTATTATCTTCTAATACTGACAATACACCCATAATTCTTGGAGGTGATCTTAACCTAACTTCAGAAGCTAGTATAGATAGAAGTAACCTATCTACGGATGCCCACCCCAGAAGCATTAAAGTGCTCTCCCTACTAATGAAAGATCTTGGTTTAACTGATATCTGGCATCTTCTTCACCCCCGTGATCGAGATTTCACCTTCTACTCTTTCCTGCATAAAACATATAGTAGAATTGACTTCTGGTTAATCTCCCCTGCTATAACAGAAAAAACTATTGAATCATCGATTTCACCCATTATAATCTTGGACCATTCCCCTGTTATGTTACAACTCTTGTGGGGTCCTCCGACTCCCAGATCTTCCTATTGGCATCTGGATCCTCTCCACCTCAAAGACCCTGACTTTCTACCTATGGCTAAATCACAAATTCTGGAATTCCTCTCCCATAATAAACCCTCTGACACATCTGTGTGTACCGTATGGGGGGCTTTAAAGGCCACAGTTCATGGGAAAATTATTAGTTATGCTGCCCACAGGAAAAAAGTAAGAGAGCACCAATTGGCTGAGATGGAAAAGTCCCTTAAATCCAAAGAGAATTTATATTTTAAATCCAGAAAACACAACCCCAACTCCCAGCTTCATCTTGAAATTCTTCAGCTCAGAATCAAAATAAACAAATTAATCTCCCGTAAAACCTGAGCTTGCTATGTTTAAACTAAAACACAAATACTGGTAGCATGGTGACAAAAATGGGAAGCTTCTCTCTTATCAACTTAAAGAACAGCAAATGGAGAGACACATCTTAGGTTTAAGAGACGGTCAGGGTATAATCCATTCTGATAATCCATCTATAAACAATATTATGAAATCCTTTTACCAAAAATTATATTCAAACTTACAACCCCCTTCTAAGGTACAAATGCAGCAGTTCCTAAATAGCCTACATCTACCTCATCTCTCTGCCTCTGAAATGAATAACCTAGACAAACCCTTTTCTCTTCAAGAAATTCAAAAAGCTTTATCCTCCTTGAAATCCGGTAAATCACCAGGGGGAGATGGATTTCCTATAGACTTTTACAAAATGCTTTCTGATACTCTCTGTCCTCTTCTGTTTAATGTCTTTCAAGAAGCCATTACTAACAGCAATCTTCTGCCATCATGCACTGAAGCAATTATCACCTTAATCTCCAAGAAAGATAAAGACTCTACTCTTCCTGCAAGCTATAGACCAATATCTTTATTAAATACAGACGGGAAGATATTTGCTAAATTACTAACAATTCAAATTGAATCCCTGATCCCCAAGTTAACTCATTGTTCTCAAGCTGGTTTTATTAAGAACAGATCTGGCTCTGACCATCTATGCTCCCTATTTAATTTAATGCATAAAGCTAAATTCCTTAAATCTCCAGTGGCTGCTATTGCCATTGATTTGAAAAGGCTTTTGGTTCCTTAAACTGGGACTACCTTTATGAAGTTCTGTCTCAGTTTGATTTCCCCCACACTTTCTGTTCTTGGCTCAAATTATTACATACCTCCCCTGTAGCAAAAGTTCTTACTAACTCTACCCTTTCTTCTCATTTTCAATTGGCAAGAGAAAGTAGACAAGTATGCCCCCTGTCACCCTCTCTGTTCATCTTAGCCATGGAGCCCCTAACTGCTAGTCTTCATCACTCTACATACATTAAGGGAATTCCTGTTGGTAATTCAAGATATGTTTCCCTTTCTTACGCAGATGACCTTCTAATTTTACTTGAAAACCTAAATGAATCTGGCCATACACTGGGCGACTTATTTAATAAGTTCACTAACATTTCAGGCCTTGCTTTGAAGTATAGGAAATCAGAAACATTACCCCTTAATGACCATTGTAAATCTTTTATGAACCTACCTCTCGGATTCCAATGGTCCCCACAAGGCATTACATACCTAGGCATCAAAATAACCCAAAATCTGGGACACTAATTTTAACCCCTTAATTGACAACATCAAGACAATTCTCGACAGGTGGAAACTTCTTAACCTTTCTTTTATGGGGAAAATCGCTGCCATTAAGATGTCCATCTCTCCCAAGATTCTTTACCTTTTTGCCAACATTCCCTTGATCTTACCATATTCTCTCTTATCTAAAATGGACTTTTTATGGGATGGGAAATTACCAAGATTCAGCCATAATAAGCTTAGGACACAAAAGAAAAAAGGAGGATTTGAATTCCCCTGGTTCAAAGGTTACTTATGGGCCTTTCAAACCATTCAAACTATTAAGTGGTTTCAAAAACCCTCATCCCATTCCCCATTATGGGTTGCAATGGAATCGGCACTGTGCCCTGGAGGAGTTCCCACTTCCTTCATCTTTAACCCTCTCCCTTTTAAGTTAAAATCTCATCCAACTATACCAGCCACTGTTCGTTATTGGAAACTAATTCACAAATTTTTGAAATCTAACCCAACTCCTTGGCTCTATGCCCCCATCTGGGGCAACTCAGTACTCACTTTAGACAACCACCCAATTTTCTGCTGTTCCTAGAAAAACAAATGTATATTTTTCTTAGGTGACATCCTGGACCAGAATTCACTTACTATCAAAATGTTCTCAGACTTACAGAGTATCTGGAAAATCTCTAAACAAGACTTCTGAAAGTATTTACAGATTAGGGCTGCTTATAATTCTCTCTCCCGTTATGTGTATAAACATACTCTCCAAGATCAGTATATTTCACATTGGGTTAACTTGCCTGTAAAATGGAACCGCTCCATTTATAAAGACATCATAGACAACTTACCTGATTACTCTATTCCAGCAAAAAACAAATGGAGTGTATTACTTAACTATATCACAGATGCACAGTGGCGTAACTGCTGGCATCTGTCCCACAATACATTCAAAGATGCCCATAGTTCCTTAATACAAATTAAAATTTTACATTTATGGTACAGAACTCCTGCTGTACTTCATCGCATAGGACTTTTAAATAATAATAATTGTTGGTGTTGTAATTCACCCAGTGGGGATTTACTTTACGTTTTATGGTCTTGTGCTCCCATCAATAAGCTGTGGCGCAAAGTTTATTTACTAGCTATTAAAGTTATTGGACAAAATATTCCTTTAGATCCTAAACTTTTTTTATTAGGTATCTCAATCTCAAGTAATCCCCCCCCCAACATGCACATTTCAGATGGCTAAACGTATTATCTCTCCTTGTTAAACACTTGATCCTAATGAAATGGAAATCAACCTATATTCCAACCCTTTCAGATGTCCTTCAGAACCTCTCCTAGTATACATCTCTAGACCGACTATCTCATGTCATTCATGACTGACTTACAATATATAATAAATGCTGGCAGGATTATTTCAGATATATTGAAATCTTCGGCTCCTCTAGGCCTTAATTTATGGGTATTCAAGTCTCCCTTTTTATACTGACTTTAGATTAGGGTCATCTTTGTCCCTATGCACAGATATCTTCCTAGTCTCTTTTTCCCTCTTTTTAATTCCTCACTGTCATTTCCTTGTTCTACTATCTCCTTTTTCATACATACATTTCTACTTTTATCTTCCTATATTGAGCACCGATTGTAATCTTTTAAATGTCACTTTATGCATTTTACTTAAAATCCAGGTTAAACACTTACTAGTACTCACTTTATATATGGTGGACCTTTTTGAATTAACAGTTACTCTGTTTGATTACAACCATACCATTGTCCACCTACACATTTGTTTAGGTTTAAGATCCAATGAATAATCATGTAATGAGACCTCTGTAATTCTATAACCCATTTATTGTTATGCATAATGTGATGTTCTGTTTCTTTAAAATGGAGGGTATCTTCCAAATGTATTGTATGTTTTGTTCCTTTTTATATATTTAAAACACCAATAAAAGATAAGAGAGGAAAAAAAAGGCCTCAGACAGTTCAGAACTCTCCAATACAGAGCCTTCCTGACTCGATAGGAGCCTAGCCAAGACTTAATTAATTCTTCAAAGTCCCTGGGATTTCTTCCCACAGTTCTGCCCTCCAATTTGCTGCCCTTCAGTATCAATCACAGTTAATGGCCTTTTGAGCCTTTTGATTGGCTATGACGTCTTGGCCCCTGAAAAAGTTAATACCTTCTCCCAGGTGTCCCTTCTCATAACCTCTGGGCACCCAGTTACCATACTGACTGATTTAGAGGGTCAAAGGATCAGAAGCATGGCTGCTCCCATCAGTCTCATAGCAGTCCTCATATTGTCCCACAATAAAAGTTTTGGTGCAACCAAAATATTTATTCTTTTATTTACACTGGTCCCCTTATTTAATAGCCCTAACTGTGCCCTTTTAAATAAACCCACTTGCACACAGTTGTGCCCAATACTTTTGTTGTCACCGCAATACAGTCCCCCTAGATGGCAGGCAGTACCCTCATTAATATTCATGAGAGTCCATTAACATGTATGAGCCCTCACTTGTGTGACACTTGGATAGCCAGTTCTGAGTACTCTATGATTTTTGTAATATAAAAATGTGTTATTGAATGCCTCTCATGAGAGATGCTGAGACAGCCTGTGGGATGACATCCCCAGGTTTTAGCTACAAGGTGTTACCTGGAAGGCCAGGAGATAATTACAGGTTAGAAGAGATCTAAATAAGGATCTCCTGTTTATCTAGCTTAATTGTAGCTGCTAGCTGCTAGGATGGGGAAATCATAAACTTTTATAATGTTTAGAGGAAGAGAGCAGGTTATGACGCTTTAGTGCAAAGTCATAAAAGATTCTTTGATGTGTCCTGGGAAGAAGAGCTACTTGAGATCAAAGAGGGCATGTTATTTAAAGAGTGTCATAATTTGTGAAATGAGTTTTGCTGAAATGTCACTTAATTAATTTACATCCTGATGGATAAGACATCCTGGGTGTATAATTTTTTATATTCTGACAAGGAGGAGCTAGGTGATCTCATGTGAAGAGGTTGGCAAAACCAGTTTTAAAACAGTATTTTGTTTTCCACTAAGAGAAACACATGTTTAGACTCTCTTGACAACAACATCTGTCTAACAGCACTATTAGAAGAGATACATTACATATATAAGTCTAATTGTCTGGTGGTAGGAATTTTGCACTTTTTTTTTAACCCTTGTTCTTTTAAATAATTGTATGTTTTTGTGATATATGGGTCTGTGTTTTACATTTTACATTTTTATCTATTTTAAGTAAACCTCTATTTTTAGAGACTACTTGGTGTGCCTTTGAAATTCTTTCTTTGACAAGAGGCATATATGGTTAAAGATGACACTGTACAAAGCTTACTGGTTTTACCAAACTGGGAACAGGTAAGAGTTTATTCTGAGGTCTTTCATAGAGTTTTTAAGGGTTCATTTTGCACACCTGGTTAGGTGACCATAGACAAAAGATATCTGGCCCCCCGAAGAGCAAAATTATCTGAGCCTGTACATTGGTTTCGCTAGCAACAGGTTCACAGTTTGAATCCCACCACAACTTGAAAACAAAGGTTGATTCGAACCCACAAAACAGACAGGAGGGTTACCCTGTTCTGTTAACTGTTCACAATACTGCACTCAGAGGTTGGCACTGTGGGAGCAGAGGGCCTGACCTGCTGAGTGGGGTTGGGACAGATTGGTTGGCAGCGGTGTGCAAAAGTTTGATATTACAAGTTTTATTGTTCAGTGTGTCAGCTTGAAACTGTCAGCTCACTTGCAAAGAAAGAAAGAAAAAGGCAGTGATTTATTTTTAAAAGGAGACAGAACTATAGCACTTGGCATACAGTCAAGTTCCTACCCATTTAATTTTTTTCTAAAGTGCAAGTCAGAGTGGTTATAGTTAGGGAAGAAGATGGCTTCCAACTACAGCAGGCACACTGAAGACTACTTAGAGCAGTTGTGCAGGGGCAGAGGAGTCCCATTCAAGGTGAAAGCCACCAAACAGAACATCATGGATGCCCTGATGGTAGCAGATACCCAGAGCATCAAGTCACAGACAGTGGCTGAAAAGGACAGAACCTTGAGTGTGGCAGGGCTAGTAGCCAGTGCAGTGTCCAGATCCGATGAGGAGGGCAACAGGGCCACTGTCAGTGAAGGGCCACAGCAGCAGGGGGAAGGTCACCAGTATCCTGGATCCAGAAGTACTCAGGCTGCAAACTGAGTTTCGCACAATGGAGCTGGAGTTCCAGAGGGAGAGGGACCATGAACAGCGGGATGCAGAGCGTGAGGAGCATGAGTGCCAGTGAACTGCAGAGGAGAAGAGGGAACAAGAACAGAGGGAGGCAGAGCGACAACTCCGAGAGGCAGAGTGAGAACGCAGAGAGGCAGAGCATGAATAGAGAAACACTGACCGTGAGGAGCATGAGTGCCAGAGGCAACATGAACTGGAGAAGCTACGACTCCAACCAGCGGCACCAGAGCAGGTAAGTGGCTTGGGTTTAACTGGGGCTACAGGACTGGGTTACAAATTGAATTCCAAATTGATAGCCAAATTTAAAGAGGGGGAGGATATCAATGCCTTTTTGAAATCTTGAAAAAGTTTGTATTCAGGCTAAAATTCCTAGGGAGTCCAGGAGGTTCTAGCTATCCCCACTACTTACTGGGAAAGCTCGGGATGCATTGGGTCAAATGGACAATGAGGACAGTGATGATTACAGAAAACTTAAAGCTGCACTGTTAAAGAAATTTGAAGTAACTGCTGAATCATACAGAGCTAAATTCTGTAAGCTCAGGAGAAGCCCTGACATGAGCTATGAGGAGCTAGGCATGAAACAAGTCAGTTTTTAAAATGTTGGTGGGAAGGAATTGAAGCAAACTCTGTTGATAAAATTGAAAATGTGATTCTGTTAGAACAGTTTTTCTGGGCATGCCCAGCAGAGATGAAAACCTGGCTGGAGGACCAAGATCCCAAAACAGTGCAAGAGGCTGCTGAACTCTTGGACCGCTATGCCAAAAGCAGACTTGCTCTGAGAGTGAATGGGGCAGGTGTGGCAGTGCAGAAAGGGAAAAGCGTGCCTTAAGGGAAGCTAAAACCCTCACTGCCTCCACCGAAACCAGTTAGCCCCAGGTTTCAGGGAAAAGATTTCTCTAAGAAAAGAAATGAATGTTGGTTGTGTAAAGAAACTGGGCATATTGCCAGACAGTGTCCCAAACAGACGAGCAATAATATGCAAGGTGGTACTAGGAAGGAAGTGGGTTGTTTGTGTGTCCCTGGAAGCATATCTGTGAACCTGAGGGAACACATGCACCCAGTCATGGTGAATGGTGTACAGATGCAAGGGTTAAGGGACACAGGGGCATCCCTGACATTGGTAAAAGGGGATCTAGTAGAGCTGGGTCAGCTTATACTCAATAAATATGTCACTGTACAGGTCTTTACTGGTGAAGAGAAAACATTGCCCCTCACTAGTGTTCTCCTAGATTGGGGTGAAACAGGGGGAACTGTGCAACAAGTGGCTGTAGTGCAAACCTTAGCAGTGGATGTGATCCTGGGCAACAATTTCAAACAGGAGATGGTGTGTGCAGTTACCCGTAGCCAAGTGGCAAGGGAAAATTGTAGTTCCCTGAACCCCACAGAAGCCATTGTAGAAACCACCGAGAGGCTGGTTCCCCAGCCTGTGTCTCCAGATGGGGAGATGAATGAGAAGGGGGTAGAAATTTCCCCAGTAGCAGTTAACCACACAGCTATAGAGGGTTACTCCGAAGAGGGAGGGGTGACCCATTGTCAGAGGGTTGGGATTGAGAGTGATCCTGAGTGCCCTGATGCTAGTGCTAGGGACCCTAGTTTAGAGACAGAAGGGGACCTGTCTCATGCCTTGGGAATGTGTGAGGGGTTTGCAGCTGCTCAGAGAAGTTACTCTGGTCTAGAGAAGCTGAGGGCTTAGGCAGATTCTGATGGGGCACAGGGAGGTGATGGCAGACATAAGGTTTATTGGGAAAATGGACTGATGTATACTCAGGCTGTGCAGACAGAGGGAGGGGTGCTAGGCAGATAGCTTGTCATTCCCCAGGGGTATCGTGAGTAGTTGCTCAAGATCGCACATGATATTCTCTTGTCTGGTCATCTGGGAATCGTATGCACTATGCAGCAGTTGGCCCAGAATTTCTATAGGCCTAACTTCACCCAGCAGGTGAAGGAGTATTGCAGGTCTTGTCACTGATGCCAAGAAATAGGAAAAGCG
Organism: Neoceratodus forsteri; assembly: GCA_016271365.2. Taxonomy (NCBI): domain Eukaryota; kingdom Metazoa; phylum Chordata; order Ceratodontiformes; family Ceratodontidae; genus Neoceratodus; species Neoceratodus forsteri. Next base: position 1,036,679,745 of record CM057450.1, on the reverse strand, counting down.
GGCAAGAAAACCCAAGCCACCCTGATTCCATTGCCCATAGTGGAGAAGCCATTCCAGAAGGTGGGAATGGATATTGTGGGGCCATTAAATACCCCCAGCTCCTCAGGGAAGAGATTCATCCTGACTGTGGTGGATTATGCCACCCGGTACCCAGAGGCAGATGCCCTATCCTCACTGAGGACAGACAAAGTGGCAGATGCCTTACTTGGGATTTTCTCCCCTTGTTGGGTTTCTGCAGGAAGTTATCACCGATCAAGGGGGTTCTTTCATGTTGGACCTGATGAAATGTTTATGGGGAGAAGTGTGGGGTGGTGCAGAGATGCACAACACCATATCACCCACAAGCCAATGGGCTTATGGAAAGATTCAATGGTATCCTGAAGTCAATGCTCCAGGCGTTTGCTGAACGGCATGGGAGGGACTGGGAGAGATACCTTCCCCACCTGTTGTTTGCATACAGGGAGATGCCCCAAGAGTCGATGGGATTTTCCCCATTCAAACTCTTATATGGATGCCGGGTACATGGGCCCCTAGACTTGATCCAAGAGGACTGGGAAGGCAAGCACGCCACCCAGGGAACTCCCATAGTGGATTTCGTCCTTAAGTTTAGGGAAAGGCTGAAGGAGCTGATGGGGACAGCCCAGAGCAATCTGGCAGCTGCCCAACAGAAACAAAAAGTGTGATATGACCTCAGAGCCAGAGCTCATTTGTACATGGTGGATCAGGAAGTCATGGTCCTTATTCCAGTCCAGAAAGACAAGCTGCAGGCTGAGTGGACAGGACCGTACAAAGTGGTTAGGAAGGTAAATGACGTGAACTATATTGTAGAGTTACCTGACCAAAGACAGACAGAAAGGATGTACCATGTCAACATGTTGAAGCCATATGCAAATAGGGCTGACATGGTGTTTGCAGTGCATAGTCATGGGTAGGGTCCGACGAAGGAGGCCACCTTCTGGACTTGCTGGAAGAAAGTAAGCAGGAGTCCTCTGTGGAGGCAGTTAAATTGTCTCCCCAGCTGCCCCCCCCGGATAAGATCCAGGAAGTAAGGGAGGTTTTAGCAGACTTTGCCCCATTGTTTAGCACCAAGCCTGGACTAACCCCCTTAGCAACACATGATGTGGAGACAGGGACACAAACACCCACACAGTGGACAGCATATTGGGTGTCAGAGGCTATCAAAAGGACATTAGGAGGGAAGTGGAGGAGATGCTGGATTTAGGGTAATCCAGAGATCCCACAGCCCTGGGCCTCACCCATAGTCCTTGTGCCTAAGCCAGATGGCTCTACTCATTTCTCGTGGACTATCATGGACTGAATGCTGTCACGAAGTCAGATGCCCACCCAATGCCCCAGACAGATGAACTCCTGGACAAGTTGGGAGGGGCGACCTACCTTACGACCATTGACCTGACCAAGGGGTATTGGCAGGTAGAGTTGATGGACAGAGCTAGGGAGAGGTTGGTCTTCATCACTCTGAAAGGCTTATTTGAATGTAAAGTAATCCCTTTCAGAATGAAGAACGCCCCAGCCACTTTCCAAAGGTTGGTGAACCAGGTGTTAAATGGTGCTGAGGAGTACGCCATGGCATACCTTGATGACTGCCATCTTTAGTACCAGCTGGGAGGAACACCTATCCCACTTTAGGGAAGTGCTGGGCAGGATACAGAGGACCGGGCTCACTGTCAAAGCTGGGAAGTGCCAGGTGGCCATGGGAGAAATGGCTTACCTCGGGCATGTGGTAGGCTGAGGACAGCTCCATCTTAACCAAATAAAAATAGAGGTAATCCAGGTATGGCCCAGACCAGAAATGCAGAAGCAGGTCAGGAGTTTTCTCGGGACAGCAGGGTACTATAGAAAATGTTTACCCAATTACAGTGCCCTGGCTGCTCCCCTATCTGACCTGATAAAGAAAAGGATGCCAAAGAAAATTACCTGGGGGCCAGCCTGTGAAGAAGCCTTTACCAGATTGAAGGAGGCACTGTGCAGTGCTCCTGCTTTGAAAAGTCCTGGCTATAGCAGACCCTTTATAGTTCAGACTGACGCCTCAGACATGGGTATTTGGGCAATACTGAGTCAGACATCCAGCCAAGGGAAAGATCACCCTGTAGCATATCTGAGTAAAAAGTTACTTCCCAGGGAGCAGGCATACTCCATTGTGGAAAATGAATGTCTTGCCATAGTGTGGGCCCTAAAGAAGTTGGAGCCATACTTCTATGGGAAGCATTTTGTGGTACAGACTGACCACCAACCCCCTGGCTTGGCTGATGCAGATGGGAAAAAACAATGGTAGATTGCTAAGATAGAGCCTTGCTTTGCAAGGGTATGATATGACAATTCTACATAGGGCTGGAGAGAAAAATCAGAACTCAGATGGCTTGTCTTGTGTCTATGAGGAGTGAACTGATTTGAGAAGCTCATCCCATGCAGGGGATAGAGCCCCCAAATTCAGTCTAGGTGGGCAGGAATTGTGATACTTGGACAGCCAGTTCTGAGTACTCTATGTTTTTTGTAATATAAAAATGTGTTATTGAATGTCTCCCATGAAAGATACTGAGACAGCCTGTGGGATGACCCCCTTCCCCCAGGTTTTAGCTACAAGGTGTTACCTGGAAGGCCAGGAGATAATTACAGGATAGAAGAGAGCTAAATTAGGATCTCCTGTTTATCTAGCTTAATTTTAGCTGCCAGTTGCTAGGATGGGAAATCATAAACTTTTTTAACATTTAGAGGAAGAGAGCAGGTTATGACGCTGTAGTGCGAAGTCATAAAAGATTTTTTGATGTGTCCTGGGAAGAAGAGTTACTTGAGATAGAAGAGGGGATGTTATTTAAAGAGTGTCATAATTTGTGAAATGAGTTTTGCTGAAATGTCACTTAATTAATTTACATCCTGATGGATAAGACATCCTGGGTGTATAATTTGTTATATTCTGACAGGGAGGAACTAGGTAACCCTCATGCAAAGAAGTTGGAAAAGCCAGTTTTAAAACAGTATTCTGTTTTCCACTAAGAGACACACGTGTGGGGACTCTCTTGACAACAACATCTGTCTATCAGCACTATTAGAAGAGATCCATTAGATACATAAGTCTAATTGTCTGGTGGTAGGAATTTTGCACTTTTTTAACCCTTGTTCTTTTAAATGATTGTATATTTTTTGTGATATATGGTTCTGTGTTTTACATTTTACATTTTTTATCTATTTTAAGTGAACCTCTATTTTTAGAGACTACTTGGTGTGACTTTGAAATTCTGTCCTTGACAAGAGAAGCATATATGGTTAAAGCTGACGCTGTACAAAGCTTACTGGTTTTACCAAACTGGAAAAAGGTAAGAGTTTATTCTGAGGTCTTTCATAGAGTTTTTAAGGGCTCATTTTGTACACCTGGTCAGGTGCCCGTAGGCGAAACATATGTGCCCCCCCCCACGAAGAGCAGAATTATCTGAGCCTGTACATTGGGTACGCTAGCAAGAGGTTCACAGTTTGAATCCCTCCAGAACTTAAGACCAAAGGTTGATTCAAACCCACAAAACAGACAGAAGGGTTATCCTGTTCTGTTAACTGTTCACAATACTGCGCTGAGGTTGGCACTGTGGGAGCAGAGGGCCTGACCTGCTGAGTGGGGTTGTGACAACTTGTGCCCCATTTTAAACTTTCTTTACTTTTATTCCAAAAGGCCTCTCACTGGCCTTGTTGAGATCACCCGTCCCCATTTAGTACAACAGGGGCACCAGGACCACCGAAACACTCCCCACTTTGACCGCAGATGGTGGTTGGACAAGTCAGAGCACTTGTCTTGCGTATGTGAGAGTGCTGGCAGCATTGAGAAGATGACAGCAGCTTGCTGTTCAGCCCTTTATGTCCAAACTGGGCTGAAACAAATGACTAGACTATTGGGGACTCTCGAGCACCACAAAGGACTCAGGCTGTTTCGGTGACACCAAAAGGGATCGAGGGAAAACAGGGACACCCAAAGGAAACCAGGAGATCGGGAGATACAGGGCAAATAAGGTAAGCCCCCAAAAAGGAGGGTTATATTATTTTTCCCCATTTTCACCCTTTTCCATCCTGCCCCAAACCAGATGGTCAGGACCACCACTGCTGCACTGCACATAGATAAGATGCGTATTGTGACAGACAATAACAAAGTTTGTACTGTATTTCTTTGTTAGTTTTAATGAGAGCTCCTAGTTCTCCATGGCACATCAGCCCTCATTTCTGCAGCAGGGCTCCTGGACTTCTGCTACAGCATTTGCTCACTTCTGTGGTGTAGTTGTTTTGTTTGTGGGGTGGAGTGCAGTCTTACCATTCGCTCATATATGATGTGATATCATTGATGACATCACATGCTGAGCTTAAAGAATGGACTTCAAGATATGTATGGAGGGGAAGGGAGCCAGACACTATGGAAAAACTATACATTTTAATGGAAACTCACCAAGAATCCCATGGCACTACGTATATTCTCTGGCAGGTTGCAGGTTCTGTAGAAAATTCCATGACTGTGGAATTGCAGAATTCCAGGGGCCTTGGCTTTAGCAGAACATATACAGGCCATTAAATGTGCTCACTCAGTATTGCTTTAAAGTTAATTTAAAGTAATAGGACAAATAAATGTAACTGCCTCAACTAATTTTGCATAGATGAATGAATGTGTAACATTTGTGTGTTTACACAGCTGTCACCCGTCCCCTAACCAGGATCTGTTTGAAAAGAAGACTGTATATGTGCCAGTGTCCTTTTCCTGGGTATAAATATTTTAGCAAATAAATAAATAGGCCCATTCTTAATTGTTTAAAATGTTCTATAATGGGTTTGGAGCCTCAAAGTGAAACTGATGGTGTTCCACACACACAGGCTCTCTCCTCAAAGATCCTAGGAGAATCCTTGTGTCGTGACAGGTACATTTTATGAGAGAGGCTGCAACTAAAATGAAATATACTCTCCAATTCCAATATGGTTTTGCACCTTGTAAAAATGGCCTGCTTTTGTTGAGCTGGTATTGACCCAGTTCTGCCTATGTTTTGTAATGGCTAACTCACCGTATGCGTTAAAAACTTCAACACAGCAAATCATATAGGTTTTTGCTGACAGAAGCTGATTTGGGACACAGTGTACAGAATCCACTTTCAAAGAGTAAGTTATTGATTTTGAAGTCATACAATTACTGTTTGCCATTTAAGGCCTAGCACTTTGGTGCCAAAGCCTCAAGCAATGTACTGACAGAATGTGTGACAGGCTACAAAGCCTGCTGAGCTACCTGCCTGACAAATCTGACATACACTATAAATAAAGAAAACCATTTATAAACAAGGTTTTAAAATCTGAAGTTTTCACACTGGTCAAAATAAAAAAGGCAAGTTTTCTAATTAATCCAGTAGTCCATAACTTTACACTGAGAGTGTAATAGAACCTGGGTCTCTCTTTCTAAGTACAGTATTATACAATTTTACATACACCTCTCATTCAGTGTATCGCATATTAAAACAAATAAAGCTGCCTTAGGTGATAAATGAAAAGCCTGGGGTCTTGAAGGACTAGCTGAACTTGGGAATGGAGTCACCTGGGGGGTTACCTGACATTTTTAATTATCCTTTTCTCCCCTGCTTTCATACCCCTGTGGCTAGGGCTAGGACTTTCTTCAGAACTGTAGCTCATGCCTGTCCATCAGGAGTCTCAACTGCAAATCTCACACCTGGATGGACTTATTCCCTTTCCATCGCAAGCCCTTCATTGGTTACACTTGTACTACTGCTCCTTGCCAACTCAGCTACCATGGCAGGCGAGCTCTATGGAGGCAGACACCCCCAGGACTTATACAAACTACTAGGTATTGCTCTCCTGGCTCCTGTTACCTGAAAAAAAACTGCAAGGAATCCAGGCCAACATAAGTGTCTAATCCTTTGAAAGCTAGGTAGGAATGATGACCCCACTCAGCAACTTTTAAAGTAAATATTCCTTTACTGAAGTTTAAATTCCCAGACCTGCCTAAATCGAAATGGCAATTCAGGCAGGTCAGCAAATTTAAATTTCAATAAGAGCACTATTTACTTTAAAATTTAAGCAAGTTACTCATCCCAAAGGGCCCAGGCAAGCTTGTTTACTAGACAGCAAGCTACTCACCCCAAAGGGCCAGGGCAAGCTTGTTCACTAGACACTTTGGAAGATGGGACTTTGAGAGTGAACAACATGAGGGGAATAGTGCAAAAGTTTGAAACAAACCCTATGTTGCATGGTGAATGGGGCTTAAAATTAGAATCCAGCCCCCCCCCCAAACACACACACACACACACACACACTCACTCATACACAAAAACAAAATGCTGCCCAGAAACGGCAAGCTGATTCTAACCTTTTCTTCATTTCCTGGGTTTTAGTTCTTATCTTAATTAAACTAGGGATAGTTAGTTGACAGATCTTAGCTGAACCATGCATAAGCAAGATGGATTTCGATTTAAGTTTGTGTATGTCCACCAACCAGCAATTTCCCTATAAAATCTAATTACCATCAAATGCATTTATAATTTGTGACTGAGCCTAGGTGGAACATATTACCTTGTAATTAAGTTTAAATCATGGGAGGGACCCACATCATCTGCCCAATTTTATAAACCATATGTGGGAGAATAGGGCATTACTGCTGTCCTGAACTCTAGTTCTCTTTTTGGTTACTGTCCCAGGGGAGAGTCACTCTGTTATATACTCAACCAACACAGTTATTGGTGTAACCCAGCTTCCAACAAATGGAAGTTTATGTGAGGTGGGCTTCCCTTTAAGAGTGTATGTGTGTGTGTGTTTGTGTTTGTGGTGCCCCTCCACTGGGGCTGTGCATAAAAAGGAGAGCCTGGCAGTCCTTAACTGCCAAAAATTTCTATGTTGAAAGCCTTACAGGGACATGTGAAACAGTGTCTCCCCCCTACCAAGATTAAACATTTAAGGAGTGTGCTTGTCTGGTCATGGCACACTCAGATCGGTGACAGGCTGGTGGTGACCTCAACACGGGTAGAAGTGCTGGGATCCTGGCATACATCTAACAGGGAAGTAAGAGTTCTGTAACACCATGGTACAGAGGCCCCTCATTGTATTAAACACTCTGGGGTCCATTCATTTTGTTCTTTATAATGAGGGTCCACTATCGAGCAAAATGACAAGTAAACACATTAATTGCAGCTTCAATATACTGTACTGCAACATCTGTTTTTCTTGTATGATCACACCAGATAATGGGACTCCAAACTACCCGTTGATTTTCAAACCACAGGCACACTGTCATGTCAACTTCGGCATTACTGTCCAGTCATAATTTTTGTCTTTGTAACTCATTTTTTTCATGGCACTTGGAGGCAAAAGATCTTAGTATCTCAACCCGATATCTCAGAACATACTGTATACTGTTGATTCCGGCAGTTCAAATTTGGCAGAAAGGTGCATTGTAGACTGATCATTTCTGATGTGGCACTAATGTGAAGGTTTGTGTCCATATCTAATGTCCTATGCTTTTTTTTCTTTCTGACATGTTCAAAAAGTCACACAAAGCTCACACTCTGCTTGGTAGTTCAAAGACACGCAGGTGGGAGTGAAAAGTATATACCAGGCTAAATATGCATTGAATAGCCAGCAATTACAAAGTGGTCATAGGAAGAGCACAAGTAAGGAGAGCCATGTTAGGTGTTCATTACAACCCAGATGTGTTATAACGAGGGATGCTATACTGAGGGACTGCTGTACTTGGAGGTGTGAGCTCCATGGTCCACAGTGTGCAGCTGGAAGTGAGAGTTCCATGAGTCCCAGCATCCTGACTGAGGGTGGTTGCCCCAGCAGGGGTTAAATTTTCTCCAGTGCCAGGGGAGTGCCTCATCCTAGAAAAGGAGAGAAGAGGGATGCAAGATCTCCAGACTGACATATTTATGTGCATGGTGGGGTCCCCTCCAGATTCTGCATTATAGATGGGGAAAAAGGAGTTTTATGCCAATACTGGGGGTGGAAGGACAAACCACTCAGGCACTGCTTAAGTCAGGACCGGGCCTTTTAAGTCCTTCCCACTTGCTTATCTCTTGTGCTAGGGCACGTTACAGATTCTGCACAGGGAGTATGTGTTTCAAACTGACAGGCAGGGAATCTGTAATGGATTATGAGAGAAGAGAGCTAATAACTGAAACCAATTTGTAAAGGGTCCCCTTAGGGTCCCAAGTTCGGAGAAAGAAATCAACAGTTGCTGTGCCTGTACTGCTCCCAGGAGGGATGCAGAAGTGTTGTGCCATCTACACCAGTACCTTAAATATGCAAAATGTTGTACATAGCTTCACCCTTCTGTATATATCTTGTATTTTTGGACCAGGAGCTCCTGCAATATAATCTTGAATCTTGTAAATTTTTTATGTACAGTACCTATTGATCCTGTACTGTACATTGTTTCTGTAACACTGCTGCCATATTTGTGGCCTGGGTCATGCCTGAAAACGGTCCATTGGATCAGTGTGCCTACCCAGTAAACAAATATATAAATAAATAAATACATTACAAATAAATCCAAAGCTGCTAGACTTCAGTGATGGTTATGGACAATGTATGGTTTTAATTGTAGACTGTTCTCCAGGTGCTGCACTGCTCCTCGTGTTGCCTTGCTGCTCCATCTTACAGATTAAATCCTGGCTGGGCCCATTACCTAGCTAACAACTCCACAGTGACTGTGGAACTGTGTCCTTTTACATGGGGTAAGGGATTGGGCTTTTGGGCAGGGCAGATGGTGTTAGATCATGTAAATGCACTTATATGCTCTTACTCTCCACGGCACACAGCACCTGTGGAATTTGTGCCTCCTGGCTCGTTCCATGATGTGCCTTGTTTGTCTGTGGTATTGTATTTGGGGGGTATTTATTTTCCACAGTAGCTGATGTGGGTTTTCATCAAGTGAAAGAGTTTGGCACTCATGGCAGTTAGTCCGATGGAAGTCAAGATATTCTAGTTTAGAGTGGTCCAGGTCATTGTACTATGGTGGTCACATTGAAGATTGAAGGCCAAGGGGTCCTGGAATTGGAATAGATTGCGGTGTTTTTAACTTATATAATTGTCCTAGGTATATATCTTTATAGTTGATCATTATCATAACCACAAGAAGCTATAACTTGCTTCCCTGGGAGTGTGGGCTGCTGCCATTGTTTAACTCTAGCACAGTCCAGTCTGATTTGCTGCTGGTCAGTGTGAGACACTGTCTGTTCTCAATGAAGAATCTTGTTCATCTCTAGAGGGCAGGACATGCACTCAAAAAGCATAGCTTTTACCTGTGAATCTGTGGTAATTTTATTCTGTTTGAAATACGCTTGTTTGCTTTTTCCCAACCAACCTGGCTTTGTAGCATTCAAACTGTTTTTTTTAGTTTGTTTTTAGTAGTGCAGGATAAGAAGGCAGTTAAAATCTGAAATGTGTAAAGAACAGTGCTGTGGTACTTCTTTATCAGAATGGTACTGTTATGGGCTCGCTACAAACTGCATGTCAGTGGGGCATGGCAAAAAAGGTTCACAAAATCATACATTACAAAAACAATAGAAAACATCATGGGAGTAAAGTTGTCATATCTTAGTATGACTTTTTTTGTTATACTTTCTTTTCTAGCACCTCTGGGCTTGACCTGGGAACCTCCTTCTATCAGTCTCCATGTCTCTTTTCCACCTGTGGGACCCCCCCCTCCAGGGTCTGACACTTTATTCCTGTCTTTTTTTCACTTCTATGCAGTCCAGTTGGACACAGTGACATGAAGAGATTTCATCTATCCTGAGTTCATCCCTTATTATTTGCCCTGTAGTCCCACCCCCTTATCCCACCCACAGGACATGATTCTGTGGAGTGACATGGCCTTGTACCAGTAAGAGGTATCAGATGGAATGGATGAGCCCCTTTCCTCCTTCAGAACTCCCCTGCCAGCCCCACACCGGGCATGTTGCATCTCCACTTCACATGCCAAGTGAGTGGGCACATGTCAAAATAAGGCCACCATGTAAGGGAGCACAGTTCACTCCTGCATAGTGGTGGTCAGACAACAGAAGACATGCCTTCTCTGAGGCAGACTGTGTTCAAGCTGAATACCACAACCCACTTTGCCAGTCAGTGCCACATATCGCAGGCCTGGGACGTAACCTCAGGTCATCTGAATGGCAAGCAATAGCTCTGCCACTGTGCTAGCCAGCCAGACAGTAATGACTTCATTAAGCGTGACTTCAACTTTTAATGAAGTCATTACAAGTCAATAAAAGTGGATGCCACACTACAAAACCATATTGGGATATGGCTTGAGGGCATCAGTGCATGTCACAGGGCCTGAGAACACATCAACAAAAAGTGAATATCATTGTCACTACTTCCTCTAACTGGCTAAAGGGTAGTGGTAAATGGCACACACTCCAGTGATGGGGAGGTGACCAGTGGGGTACTGCAAGGTTTAGGGCTGGGACCAGCACTCTTTAATTTCTTTATAGGGGACACTGCAGAGGAACTGGGGGAGGGGAGGTCTGCCTGTTTGCAGATGACATTAAAATCTGCAATAGGTTGGACACCCCGGAGGGAGTAGAGACAATGTGTAGGGATTCAGGGAAACCCGAGGAGCGGTCAAGGACATGGCAACTGAGGTTCAATGCCAAGAGGTGCAAAATCCTGCACCTCAAGCACAGAAACCCTGAAGACAAGTATAAGATGGGTGGTGCAGGTGCTGGCACTCACTAGACAAGAAAGGGACCTTGGGGTTGTCATATCAGAGGACTTCAAGCAGGCAGTGCAATGTGACAAGGCCATGGGCAGGGCTAGTGGGATACTGGGTTGTACAGGAAGGGGCATCACCAGCAGCCACTCTACCACTCCTTGGTACACCCTCACCTGGAGTACTGTGTACAGTTCTGGAGGCCGCACCTCTGAAAGGACCTTAACAGGATGGAAGCAGTCTGCAGAAAGGCAGCCAAGACAGTGCAGGCATTGCAGGGGAAGCTCTTTGAAGAGGGGACGAGGCACCTCAACATGTACAGTATGGAAGGCAGGACATTGAGGGGTGCCATGACTGAGACCTTCAAGTATCTCACAGGGGTCATCAAGCTGCAGGGGGAATGCCTCTTCCAACTGAAGATGAGCACCAGGACTAGAGGGCATGCCATGAAGCTGGAAGGGGGCAGGTTCAAGAGGGACATGAGTAAATACTTCTTCACTAAGAGGTCAGTGGGAACATGGACTCAACTGGCAGCCGAAGTAGTGCAGGCTAGAATGGTGGCAGGCTTCAAGCATGCAAGCAACAGATGTAGGGTCATAAATAATACAAAAACAAAAATGAGGAGGGACCCCTGAGGACCAGTTAGAATCTGACGAGGAACAAGGTAGGAAATCTTTGGGCAGACAAGGTAGACCAAGCGGTCCTTTTCTGCTGATAATTTTCATGCTTCTGTGTTTCACTACAGACATTGTGAGAAAGTGAACTATACGGGTGGCAGTACTGGGGCAAAACTGGCACCCCATCTTTCAAAGGAGCAATATTTTTTGTACAATGTATTTTTTGTGGAAAACATTTTGACAATCAAGATGAATCCTTATTTCATGTACCGGCAGGCATGGCACATGACATTTCAGTGCAGTATTAAATGTAAAATGCTTGTAGGGTTGACCCAGAGCGATGCAGCTGTCACCTGAGAGATCGTGGTTCACATGTGAGCCCCTTAATTTCCCACTGGGTCTAACTGGGGGTAAGTCGTGATTAAGAGGTATGGCACTCGGCTGACAGGGATAGACAGCAGCTGCTGTTGGGGGTTCTCACACCTCTTAAAGGCCCAGCATGCAGCAGCAATAACTTTGGCCACAAAGACAACTACTCACTCTCGCTCTTGGCGGGAGGAAGGGTGACAATACCGCTACCAAAGAGGGCCAGAGCAAAAGGTTGGGCAGAAATAATAAACAAAGGAATAGTCACCGAACTTTTCCTTATTAAATACAAAAGCCAGCACAAAACTGTATACAGCTAGCCTAAGTTCATTTATTACAGTGGCAAGCGAATGATGTACTTCCATTACAACAATCCTAACATGCACAAGTCTTGCAAATAAACAATTTTACCAGAACAGTAATAAACAGCTGTTCCCCATCCATGCAAACACGTTTCCTTTTCCATTTCACTAACCCTATTTTGATATGGACACCCAACATACCTGAGAATATTAACTACATATCAGGACACTACTTCTTATTTTTGTACAACGTGGCATATCTTTAAGAAATGATCAATTATAGTGCTGTACTTAAAAAAGTACATGTTGGATGAAACCAGGTGAAATTGGTTTTCCATTCAAGGACTGAGATCCTGGAAAATCACTGCCCTCAAGGCAGCCATGACAACCTGCTGCCAGTTGTCTTGCAGACAGTCATTCAACCCTCAAAACAGCAATTTAGGTCTCAGGGCATGCCCCACTGTGCAAGAGCTGAATTTCAAACTGCATTCAAGCCCCTCGAGCCGAGCAGTGCAATTATTCATCAGCCAGTCACACCTCACCTTCATTATCAGGTCTCTCACAGTAATCCCCAAGGCAGCCACACTGCACGCAGTCAAAGATTCGTAGCACTACTTAAGGAAATTAAACTGTAAAGAAAACTTTAACTTATGAAGAAAAAAAATACAGTATTATGTTTAATTCTTTTGCACCATTATAGAAGAGAATTATGCATTGAATGCAGTATTCAATATCTTACCCCCGTGTCTGCAGACAGAGCCATTTTCCGAGTACTATTCCGTGATCCTAGTCTGCATTGCCAGAAGCACAAGTCCAATTATGTTATTGCTGCAGGGACTTGCATGATGCAGGACAACGGATTCTCTCACACCTCTTGGGGTCACCAAAAGTGTTCTGGTGTTAGTTGACATACTGTGCAGTATCAGCAACAGCTAAACAAAAGCACTTTTTTTACTCTTTTGTTTGAGTCAACAACATTCTAAAATAGGAAACTAAAGCTGTTAAGCCAGTAAAGACATTGGCTAGAAAATTAAATAAAATTTTGCTTACATGCCTCTGTGTACATATTCTTAATAAATTAAAAAAAAGAAGCATACTGTATCAGGTATTAGAATCCACAGCAGTATTTCCATTATTGGGAACAGATTTTGCAAAAAGGAACATTTGAGAATAAAGGTATTAAGATTTTATATAGAAAGAGCTCTGCATGTGTTACTTAAATGCTAAAGAAAAGACATTACCAATTTAAAATGCTTTTGTCCTGGGCAGTTGTGAAGACCATGGCAAAGATCTGGAAAAGGGTCTGATATTCCTATGATCATCTCTGAACATAGCCAGAAATGGCCCGGCTGCACCTGCACCGGTTCCCCCGGAGTCTAGATGTTGGCTTCCTGGGGAAGGGGGGAAGTCGACGTACCTCTCTCTCTCGGCCCTGCCACGGGGGAGGCAACCCATTTGGGACCTCCCAGGAGAAACTGGTGTGGGGAAGCCAGAGCCGGAGAGTGAGTCTCTCTGAAGGAGGGATCAGAGCCACCTGCCAGCCCCACGAGGAGGATAAAAAAAAAAGACAGGGGGAACCACAAAGTGCGCTGTGCAGCAGTTATAGTGACCATACCCAGGGCTAACCCAGAGGCACCATTCTCTAGGAATCAGTTCCTGAAGCATTGACAAGGTGTAATGAGATGGATGGCTAGTAGTGTTTTAGAGCCAGTGATAGGGAGGTACATCTCTTTCAGCTTATTTTGAATGCTTATTTCTAGCTGCAGGTGCATGATAAGTGAGCAACTCATCCACCAACCAAATCAAATTGGATTTGGTCGCTGGAATAAAAAGAGTTTTGAGGTTGTTTGAGGAAAGCGTATTGTCAAATGAGTTGTGCACCAATGTTTTTCCTGTTATAAGATTTGACCAGTCCAGAGTGAGGGTCATTTATGATGAATCATTGAGCTGTTGAGCCAGCAAAATCCACTGGATCCTTCACCAGTGCTGTCGTGATGTCCCTATTATGCAAAGCCAACAGACAGTGTCACCATGGCACAAGAAATAGGAGCCACTTTAAAGGGCAGAATAAAAACAAGTATATAGGAAAAAGGTAATAAACCAGAAAAAATATATGTTGTCATGCTTAAAGCAGCAATATTTTTAGTCACCATATAGTTTGTTTCAGCAATAATGTTTTTCTAGCAAAAATATCAAGACATCTATTTCTCTTTTCATGTTCTTTTATTCCTGAACCAAGAGATGGTATTTTGAAGTTTTTATAAGCTTTCACTCCCATGCCATGTCATGAAATTATTTCTATCTTATTACTGTCTTGTGCTGTTTACCATCAGAAACATGTGGCAACACCATCTTAATACAATCACATTATGAATCTAGCATATACATTCAACAGGTAACCTCAAAGGTAGATATTTTTAAAACTGTGAGTGGCAGCCATCTTTCAAGTGATTTTGTCATGTTTGCTATAGCAAATGGGAGTAGTAACCTGTAGGAGTTGTGAATCAATATCCTACCATTCAAACTGCCAAAAAGTGCTGTTTTGCATGAAAAAAATGCTTTCATTTCTGTGCTCTGCTTCATTTACATAACCCTGACCCCTTTTTTTCTCAGTGGTGCAACCCCAACCGTGACATCATGCAAGGAAACCAAGGTTTTAAGCACTGTGTTAAGACAGAGATCTCTGTTGGTCAGTCTTGGTATTGCAGATATCCTTTTTCTTTCACAATTTGGACTCGGAGCGGAAGAGGAACACCAAAGAAAAAGAAAAGTAGTCTGACCCATAATTACATTCCTGAACTACTTATAGTCATTCAGGCCCTATAACATAAACTTAAAAAAGTAACATCATGTTCACACATTCTGACAGGAGCTGCCACTTCAGACCTGTCACTTCACTTGCAGGCAGCAACAGTCAAACAACATCTACACAGACTGGAAAATTATCTTTTTGGCCTATCTGCATCACAAAAACAGTTTTTCAGAAACTTTTCAACAGATTGTACTGCTGTAGACACTGCCAACATAGGAGACTGCACTTTGATAAGGGAAACAGAAAAATCAGCTATGCACTGTACCCACAATGCCTTAGCATGCACGCGTGCACGCACGCACGCACACACACACACACACATATAGATGTTGCTAGCAGATAAGGGCCTACGGCCCACCTTGTCTGCCCATGTGCGCACATACTTAGCTTCTTCAAGCTTCTCTAGAACTAGGTTATATGTCTACATATTAGGTGCTATTCTGCAGTCCCCACTACCAAAATAAGGGACTGCACCTCTGAGTAATGAACATTTATGTCAACTTTATAATTTAACCAGAATTCCTTGCTGCTGTATGTAAAACATTGACAGTTCCCTTGCATGACATTATTCTGGGGGTGTGCAGAACCAAAAACATAAAAAAAAATGACTATTGACGGATTTTTTTTACAAAACAAATTGCAGCTTCAGCATCTGAAGCATGAGTGGCAATGGCATACTATGCGAAACAGGCATTTACAGAATGTGACTAAATCACTTTAATTATAAGAGTCATTAACTGCACACATAGCTACAAAAGCTGTTTTAAGAATATCTGAGAGAACTACAAATATACAGAGGATGAATCTATGTCAGAAATATATTTTTACTAAATAATCTATATGTTAGTTTTTTTTTTTGGTAACAAATATTGCTGCCTTAATTGTGATAAGATTGTTGGCACTATGGTGAACTCTGCTCCCAGTTCTAACTTTGGCATTGTATGCAAATAGCCCAACTTGAAAATTCTGTAAAAATATTATTGGGAACACCAGGCTGTTACAAAGGGTTTTGTTTCCACAGGGAATAAAAATAGCACCACCAACCTGCTACATGATGTCATTTCCTCTAATGAAAGTGTTTTAATAAGGCTGTGTGTCATGGGAAAGGCAAAAAGATAGTACTTTATGCTGCCTGATATCCACCCTATTCCTTCCTGTATCTGTGCCTGGAAAGGCAAGTAGCAGAAAACACTTCCCTTCGACTTCACTGCTTCTGTTACGTGGACTTAACTGCCAATGTGTATGTGTGTGCAGTAAGCATAATAAACCTTCTTGGATTTCATTATTTCTCTTGTCTCATCTTTTTCTCCTGAAGGACAAATCTGGTATTTCCTAATTTGTGACCAAGACTCTTCTACCACCTTCTACATCAGAGCCTATTTACCCTCTCAAACACTGCTCTACTCATGCACTGTTCCCTTCACCATGGAGCATTTGTGGAGACCACCCCCAAACCCACTTAAAGTGTCTGATTCTCTAAGGGAACACAAGAATCTATGAGTAATGGAGGAGAGGGGCCAGGGAGAGGACCTTGCCTTGCTGGGCACACAGACAGGGTAGGCTTTATCTGGCCAGCCTCTCTACCAGTTGTTCATCCTTAAATAACACTCTCAACCAACCAGGCTGAAATATATGGAGACTCTCTGTCCAACCAGATGGGCTGAAACAAGCTCTGTTGTCCAATCTGACAACATGACACTGAGTCTCACACTGGTAACCCGTTATATGGGCGACTGAGATTGAACGACTTACATATGAACGACTCAGTCTCAGCGCCTGTAATGTGAGTGGCCAGCAGAAGGGGAAAAATGAGGAAGACAGTATGTGGAAGGTAGTGTGGCATGGTGTTGTCGAGCTACCAACATGGTGTGGTGGTGAGGGTGGCCAGCTATAGGATGCTAGGTGCAGGATTCGGGGCTGGGGAGGGGTAAGCATTTTGTGCAGGTGGGATTTTTAATTTTTTTTACAACTTTCTCCGCCTCCCCGATATGCACCCCCTGGAGTTGATAATCCATAGTTAGGGAGGTGCAGGGGCGCAAAGCCCCCTGTGAGGGTGGTGTAGGGGGTGAAGCCCCCCGCATAAATACAGTTTATGGTTTTTGCCCAGTCCTTGCTGGGAGTGTACATTGCCGTTTTGCATTTCAGGATTGTACACTCACTGTTATGACATGGAACCACCTACACCAGACATCAGTGCCTTTGTGTTGGGGTCATTGGCAGAGTGCACCCTTGGACATGGATTTGTGTATGCGAGCCCCCCACCCCGCACACATCCCTAGGCCACCAGGGGGTAGTAGTGCAGTATCAGCAGTTTCTCACTTTCTCTGAAGAGTACAAGATGAACTCCCTGCATCTGATGCCAGATATGTGGTGCCCAGATTCTAAGCACTTTGAGCCCAGTTTGCAAAACCTAGCTCATCAGTGTCACAGACAAAATACTTGGTCATAGTATAAATCAACTTGATATTACATATACTTTTTATATTTGAAGGAACATACATTGCTAGATCAAATGCACATGTAAGAGGAAACAGTACACATAAAAATATTAGGTTTGTCAGTTTATTGTCAGTTTATTAGTGGATAACATAGTAACTCATCTAAACTAGGACTCCAATCGAACCTCACAGCATATTTAATCACTGTTTGATGAGATGTACAAATCAATCTCTATGTATTCTTGCCCGATTATAGCACAATACATATGTATCTTTTTACCTCCTCACTTGCCCACCAGCGCCACACTCCTTCAGTTCCTGCAGCGGCCCCATCTGCCTATCAGAAGCACCTTTTACTGCCACCAGTGGTACCATCCAGACCTCTAGATACCTCCCATGTCATCCAGGGGCTGACAAGGACCTCCTCTGGCCTACTGGAGGAATGCTTTCATGCCTGTTGTCCTCTGTTGCCAGCTTGTCCCTTCCCTGACCTAAAGGAGGAATTCCACTCTAACTTGGTAACACGTGTTGAAGGAGCCCTCCGATTGTGTGCTGAAGTGGTCCATTGGCATGGGCAGACCAAACAAGCTGTCGTCTGTTGCATCAGTGCAGCACTTCCACATTTCTTCCCTCCTCCTCCCTGATCTCATTCTCACTTGCGGCTGGCCTGGAGGGTGGCAGGCAGCATGTGGTAACCCACAATGCCACGGCACTTTCATCACGTCGTCACCAAGAGTGCTGTGGTAGCACAGCAATGAGTGCCCTCCATATTGGGCATGTTGAATTCTCCTTCCTTCCGGGCTTGGAGCGTGAACCTGGGTCACCAGAGTAGCAGAGTGATTCACAACCGCTCAGCACCACAGAGTTGGCTAGCACAATATTTTATTGTGCCATTAATGGTAAGCTGGCCCTTTTAAACATCAGGGTTGAATTCAATCTGATATTACCACAGCTAGAGTTGGCAAGGTTGCCCCTCGTAAGACAAGGCCCTTATTTCAAATCCTTTGCAAAGTTTACTAAAACTCCTAATAAAATCTGCAGTCAAAGGCTATGACAGACACCAACACCACATAAAAGCATCCCATGCTGAATATTTGATACTGTTAGCTTAATTTACTTGCTAAACACACAGAGACAGCCTTAGCTTGCCTCTGCTCAGAAGGGTATGCCCATGAGACACTGTATTTTAACATCAGCAGTGATCGCTTGAGCTTTAAGCCTCTGGAACACACAAACAATCCCTCAGAATGATAATGCTGCTAACTTCATATTATGTCACTGGAGACACAAATCTCTTGGCAACAGGGGCTTTTAATCAAATAAAAGCTTCAGGGACAAACGGCCCAATTTAAACCTATCTGCACCAACATTAATCTTCACAAGGGACTCTACTAGTACCTTATTTAACTAGAATGCCACGTGAATAAAGCAATAACACATATACAAGCAAGTATTCATAAAGTGAGATGCAAAGGTACAACGGACTGCTTACCTGACAGTTCCCATCTGAAACATGGACTCGCATCACGCCTGACAGAGATGGCAGTTTAAGGAAAACCATTGCCCTGAAGGCTCCAAATGGTCCCATAAGAAAGGAGTTTTGGTAATCCCCGTGTAAGATTTATAAACCAGAAGTGAGGCACTGTGAAATAATTCAGACAAAAAGGTTGCAGTGGAGGTCCACTGGAGAGCAGAATGCTCATTATTCTTCTTTCGCACGCTTCTCTTTTTATTATTAATTATTTTTAAAACTGCACCCATTGGGCTTGCTCCATGAGATGCTGCATCTCATTGTCATGGAAGTACCAGGGAAAACAGATACAGAAAGTGACGTAGATAGCTTAAGAAAACAGTGAATTTACAAGAAAGAAAATAATAATATAAAAATGTACGAAACCAAAATAATCTCAGACAATAGATGATGCATTTATATGAGTTTAGGAGAGGCATCAGAGCATTAACTGGGAACATTCAGATTAAGTTACACCTGGATTTTAAAATCATCCCCGTGGCATGCCTAATTCCCAGTCAGCTCAACTATGGGGTTCCAGGGGCAGTACGTGCACCATGGTAACGCAGGGGGCAGCGAGGTGTACTGTTACAGCACCACAGGGCTGGCCAGCAGGCTTCTCATTGACTACATGTTGAACACTGCATTTGCACCACACATAACTGCAACATAAGAACTGGTAGTCAGCGTGGTTGAACTCGCCATCCCTTTTGCCCTTAAATGTTGGTAGCCAAATAACTCAGCATCCTCTCAGTACTGTAGCACACTGTGTGGTTCTAAAAATGTTTTTCTGGGGCAATCCCTCCAAAACTCTCCCAGACATTCATATTTTTCCAGGAGAAATCTTGTCATATTTAAAAAAAGGGCATGAGGAGCCAGAGTGCTTTATCAGATGTGTTGGTTGGTGGAAGTAGTAGTAGTAGTAAGTAGTAAAAATTTTTATTCAATTGACAAGCAAAAGAATAGGAAACTCAACTGAGCCAAGCTCATTTCCAGTGAGGTCCTTAACACTTACATTCATATTAACATCATAATAAAAAATATATCACAAAATAACATAAATTAATACTTAAAATGACACAACAAAATATAAATTACAATAACTTTAACATCCATACAAATAAACGACATATACATCACACATATTCCCATTCATAAAGTACAACTATACAACATATTTTGGAACATAATATACACAATTACTCAACATTTAACCTTTTATCAGCTTCAGATTTAAACCATCTTTTTAGTTCTCCTAAATTAGGACTAGAACTAATTGGCCTAAGGTGGGTTGGCAAAGAATTCCATATATTGGGACCCAGATAAAAAAAAATGTTCTCTACCCAAATCTGTCCTTCTTCTAGGTAAAACATATTCCATACCCTCCGCAGAGAGTAAACCTCCCCTAATTATCCTAACCTGAAAATCTTCAGTGATATATTCCGGTAGTTCACCCCTAACTGACTTAACCATATATGTTAGAAATATCACTTTCTCTCAGTGCAGTTTAACCCCTGCAAGGTATATATATTTTTTTAAATCAAGGATGGAAATGAGAAAGGAAAAGTGTGGCCTACTGGGATTCGAACCTCAGATCTCTGGTATGCCGTTCCAGCGCTCTAACCATTAAGCTACAGGCTCACTGATCAAAGTGTCTGAGGAATTTCTTACAGCCACACACACATTCCTTTCTCTAGTGTTATGGCAATTATGCAACTAGGAACCAATGTTAGAAATATCACTTTCTCTCAGTGCAGTTTAACCCCTGCAAGGTATACATATTTTTAAATCAAGGATGGAAATGAGAAAGGAAAAGTGTGGCCTACTGGGATTCGAACCTCAGATCTCTGGTATGCCGTTCCAGCGCTCTAACCATTAAGCTACAGGCTCACTGATCAAAGTGTCTGAGGAATTTCCTTACAGCCACACACACATTCCTTTCTCTAGTGTTGCACAATTATGCAACTAGGAACCAATGTTAGAAATATCACTTTCTCTCAGTGCAGTTTAACCCCTGCAAGGTATACATATTTTTTTTAAAAGATATATATATACATATATATGTCAGGACATGGAATATATAGATGTGTTTTATACTACAGGATCTACACTGTTGTAAGTGATGCAGACGAACTGCACCAGTGCAGATCCTGATCTATAAACACCTGCTGGAACATTGTAAATTACTCAGTTGTGGCTTACGGCAATCCCTGTTTTGGTGGAATTGTGTACCAGTGCAGGTGTTTTCTGCTAGCATGTGAACACGCTGCTCCATCTGCACCAGTGAAACCCTGCAGCACTGTGCAGCAAGCACCTGTAGATAGAAGGGATTATAGATGTGTATACACTACAGGATCTACACTGTTGTAAGTGGTGCAGACAAGCTGCACCAGTGCAGATCCTGATCTATAAACACCTGCTGGAACATTGTAAATCATGCAGTTGTGACTTAAAACAATTCCTGTTTTGGTGGGACTGTGTATCAGTGCAGGTGTTTTCTGCTAGCATGTGAACACGCTGCTCTGTCTGCACCAGTGAAACCCAGCAGCACTCTGAAGCAAGCACCTGTAGATGGAAGGGATTATAGGTGTGTTTACACTACAGGATCTATACTGCTGTAGGTGGTGCAGAAGAATTGCACCGGTGTGGATCTTGATCTATAAACACCTGCTGGAACATTGTATATCACTCAGTTGTGACTTACAGCAGTCCCTGTTTTGGTGGGATTGTGTACAAGTGCAGGTGTTCTCTGCTAGCAGGTGAACATGCTGCTCCGTCTGCACCAGTGAAACCCTGCAACACTGTGCAGCAAGCACCTGTAGAAGGAAGGGATTATAGATGTGTTTACACTACAGGATCTATACTGTTGTAGGTGGTGCAGAAGAATTGCACCGGTGTGGATCTTGATGTATAAACACCTGCTGGAACATTGCAAGTCACCCTGTTGCAGCTTACAGCAATCCTTGTTTTGGTGGGACTGTGTACCAGTGTAGGTGTTTTCTGCTAGTGTGTGAACATACTGCTCCGTCTTCACCAATGCACTCACACAGCACTCCATGACAAGCACCTGTAGATGGAAGGGACTTACAGATGTGTTTACACTATAAGATCTACACTATTGCAAGTGGTGCCAATGAATTGCACCAGTGCAGATCCTGATGTATAAACATCTGCTGGAACATTGTAAATCACTCCATCGCAGCTTACAGCTGTCCCTGTTTTGGAAGGATTGTGCACCAGTACAGATGTTTTCTGCTAGTGTGAGAACACGCTGCTACGTCTGCACCAGTGCACCCCCACAGCACTTTGTGGCAAGTGCTTGTAGATGGAAGGGACTTTAGATGTATTTACACTACAGGACCTACACTGTTGTAAGTGGTGCTGATGAATTGCACCAGTGCAGATCCTGATGAATAAACACCTGCTGGAATGTCATAAATCACTCCATTGTGGCTTACAGCGATCCTTGTTTTGGTGGGATTGTGTGTTGGTGCAGATATTTTATGCTAGCATGCGAACACACTGCTCTATCTGCATCAGTGCACCCCCGCAGCATTCTATGGCAAGCACCTGTAGATGGAAGGGACTATAGATGTGTTTACACTACAGGATCTACACTGTTGTAAGTAGTGCAGATGAACTACACCAGTACAGATCCTGATGTATAAACACCTGCTGGAACACTGTAAATCACTCTACTGTGGCTTGCAATGATCCCTGTTTTGGTGGGATTGTGTACCAGTGCAGGTGTTTTTTGCTAGCATGAGAACATGCTGCTCCATCTGCACCAGTGCAGCCCTGCAGCACCCCATGGCAAGCACCTGTAGATGGGAGGGAATTATAGATGTGTTTACACTACAGGATCTTCACTGTTGTACTGAGTGGTGCTCATGAATTGCATAAGTGCAGATCTTGGTGTATAAACACCTGCTGGAACACTGTAATTCATTCCATTGCAGCTTACAGCAATCCCTGTTTTGCTGGGATTGTGTACCAGTGCAGGTGTTTTCTGCTAGCATGCGAACATGCTGCTCCGTCTGCACCAGTTCACCCCCACAGCACTCTATGGCAAGCACCTGTCAGTCAGCAAGAATACTCTGGAGATGGGGGATAATGGGTTGTGGTTTGTGAAAAGCTCAGCAGCAGGGAATTCAAACCCTGACAAGTAAGAACTTTACTTGAGTATTCTTGCTACTGCAACTGACAGGTGCTTTCCACGGGGTGCAGTGGGGCCATCCAATCAGGAGCAGTTTTTGTAAATCACTTGAAGATCTGGTCTCTCTCAACTGTAGTGCATTTGAGTAGGCTTTAAGGGGTGGAAAGGTGGTGATTTTTCCTTTCATCTCACACACACACAACTACGGCAGAAGGCCACCTCCCCCCACCTGGAACCCCGACCCTGGCCCAAGCAGAAATGCTTAATAATGCAACACGTCTTCCTGTAATAACGCACACCATTGGGAGTGCAAACACAGCCTGGCAATGTTGTGCCTGGAGCAGTGAGTGAGTGCTGTAAACTGTAGCGCACCAGTGAGGTACATATATAAATGTGCCTTAAAGTCTTGGCCTCTCACAGGCCTGTATATTATGTATTCATGTAAACTTGGGGTTGTCCTGGGACAACAGGGCATACAATGCCTATTGTCCAGCATAACCACTCCATCCTCCATCTGGGTGAACTCAGAAAACATAAATAAAATCAAATAATCTTTAGCGAAATACTATCTTACTATACCTCTATTTTTTTTAAAGCACTAACCACAGAAATGTATTTACAGTACTGTTAGCAAGTCACAATAACACCTGCCCAGCTACATCATGATGCCTGCATGCAAGCCAATGAATGCAAGTCGATTGATTTATTAGAGTTTCGGATAACACCTATCCAGGGATAGTCAATGATTTCAAGATGAGGAGAGTCTTGCCTTTTTCCTTTTTGCACAATTCCCCCAATCCCCACCCCTGTGAATAATCCCTACCATACACACCAGCAATCCTTACTCTTTTTTTTTTTGTAAAGAAATGTCATTTTTAAGGCTATGTCTCTTGCTGTGAAAGATTTCTCCTACCCTTTATTTTACAACTACGGAGGTAAGTGTCCTACATGATCAAAACCCTGTTTCAAACTCTGATATCATAATAGGACCTTGTTTCTCATGATCAAAAGCTGCAATACTGCTGGACACTAAAGTGTGCCATCCCTACCCGCAGACTAGAGCACTCTGCTCTATAATGTTCTGCAGAACTGACAAGTTGTGCCCCAGACATGCTCATTTCAAGCTGTTTTCCTTCCAGTGCAATGCTCAGCTCTCCCTTCAGTCAGACCTGCTCAGTTTTGCATGGATAATAACTGGCAGGCACCAATAGAAGAAATGGAGTCTTCTGTAGAGCTGTGATAATGCAACAAGATTAGTACCTGTACGCTCCGTCATTATCTCCTGCAAGGACATTCAGGGGGCCACGCTGAAACATTTCAGCAGGGCTATGGGGGCATGTTGTCTGTAAGCATAGCGGACATAAACTGCTCCTCCACAAACCCTTTTACTACTTGTTACCTGCTTCTTGAAAATCCCACAGTTCTCCAGAAAATCAAGTTTTAGAAATGGGTGAAAAAACTAAAAGCACAAATGAACAGCTGAAGCTTTCCCGCTGTACGTTTTTTTTGTACTAAATGGTTATTACAGCAATTCTGTTGGAGGAGCAGGGCAGGGGGTCATTGTGAATCCTACAAAAAACATTCAAAAAGACAATCCTATGTAGACAGTGTTTCTATTGAGATCAGACACAGTGTCAGCTTTAGCCCTCTATGATCACATACAGCCCAGTGCTAAAACTGCACTGTCCATAAACTAAGTTAAGAAAAGGCTGCATAGTATTATAACAACATGTATAAGTACATATTGTATGTAGCTTCAGAGCCAGAGATATATATTTGAATAAAAGGGTTAGGTCTCATACCCAAAGTTGAAACAAAATAACTGCCAAAAATCCGTTTTAGGAATCCTGTTTGGCAGCAATAGGTAAAGCCATCACAAAGCGATAGTTACATCCAGATCCACCATCGTTATCAGAGTGGATTAGCCTGATTAAAAAAATATAACGGGTGGAGAAGTTAACTGCTGATCTAAAATTGCAAACAGATAGGTTCAAAGGTGCTTGGCTCCCCTTTATGACACTTATTGAGAAGATGGAGGGCATCTCGATTCTAACCCAGCAAGCATGGGGACACTGACCCCCAGGGTTTGCATATTTTTTATTTAATCTATACCCAGATAAAATCAAAGACCCAGATGTACCCATGATGTTCAATAATTTATTTTATATTTGAATCCAATACCTGCCTCATATAGTAACTATAATAATTATTTATACTGTTGTTTGTTTATACGTATATATAGTTATGAAATTTGATTATTTTGGTTGATTTTAAATGCTTTTATGGGTCAGGGGTCACGCCTGATGTTAATAGAAAGCATCAAAAGTACAGACAACAACTGTTAATTCCTGCAGACTTAGATTATATGTTGGGAACCATTAATTTCTGACTTGGAACAAGATAATGTATGCTTCGTATCCCACATACATGCACTATTACTGTCGTGTCCCTTTATTTTATATAATAAAGAAGTAAAAATCTGTCTACACAGGTATTATAATAAGACTACAAAATTGATGTAGTTCTTCCCGATTTTCTGACTGAACCTCCAGATCCTAAACTGTTTTTATGGATGGGGGGGAGGTGGCTGGTCAGCTCAGATCCCCCTGTAGCACTGCTCCGGCACACTGTAGTGCAGAGCATGATAGCACTCTATAATCTGAGGCGCCAGTGAGTACAATTGATTGACACACATTCTGCAGTTACTTCACTTTTGTGCTGGCACCACAGGCTATTGAGTGCTACCATGCTCTACTGCACATACTGTAGCACCATAATGCAGGACGGGAGACAACACAAGGAGGAACCAAGAGGGGGGAAACTCTTACAATACTGACTAGGTCCCCTTGGTAAGAAACAGAGAAACACAGAATCTGTCGGCAGATAAGGACCGCTTGGCCTATCTAGTCTGCCTCTCTTTTACCTGCTTATTCTGCCACTGCAGGCCCTACCCGGTTTCTGGCCACATGCTCCACTCTGTTTTGATACCAGCTATCCTTTATTTATTTTATTTACTTAGCTTTTGTTAACCATGTAAGTGTACTAGACAAGACCTGCCTATTTTCTGGCATGACCAAGAGAATACATTACAGGTAACAACAGTTTTACATTGATCGGAATACAATAATCAATGACAAGTAGAGAAAAGAACACAAATTGCAGCCATCAGGTAGGTACAATACAGTGTCATTGGTACAAAGTTTATTAAATACATGTAGGGACAAATGGTTCAGGACTAAACTGGCAGTGAACAGAAAGTGACAAGTACCTATCCCCTGCATTCCTTAAGCCCACCACTGTTTTTGCCTCCACCATCTTTGCTGAAAGATTGTTCCAGGCATCCACCATCCTCTCAGTGAAGAAATACTTCCTCACATTCCTCCTAAACCTTCCTCCTTCCAGCTTCATTGTATGCCCCCTACTTCTTGTACAGCTTCCTTTCTGAAAAATGCTCCTTTCGCATAACTTATTCACCCCCACGAGGTATTTAAAGGTCTCCATCATGTCATCCTTTCCCTCCTGTCTTCCAGCGTGCATGTTTAGATCCTTCAGGCTCTTCTCATCAGACGTTTGGTGTAGCCACTACACCATTTTTGTTGGCCCTTTTTTGGATGGTCTTTACCTTTCTGTATATCCTTTCTGAGGTGTGGTCTCCAGAACTGGGCATAGTACTCCAGGTGTGATCTCACCAATGACCAATACAGTGGCAAGACCACCTCCCTCCTTCTGTTGGTGATATCCCTCCCTATGCACCCCAGCATCCCACCGGCTTTCCCTACTGCTTTGTTGCATTGCCTTGCCATCTTACGGTCATCCATCATGATTACCCCTAGGTCTCTTTCCTGTTTAGGGACTGTCAGTACCCCCCCAAGTCTATAGACTCTACCTCTGGGTTTCTGCACACAAAGTGCATGATTTTGCATGTTTATTGCATTGAGACCCAGTTGCCTTACCTTTGACCATTCCTTGAGCTTTTTCAGGTCTCTATACATTCTCTTCACCCCCTCTGGAGTGTCCACCCTATTAGAGTCTTGGTGTCATCTGCAAAGAGGCACAATGTCCCTTCTAATACTTCTGCAATGTTATTTATAAAGACATTAAAGAGGACTGGATCCAGTACTGAGCCCTGAGGAACCCTGCTGGTCACGCTCCCTTTTCCCTAGTGAGTGTTGTTAACCACAACATTCTGTCACCTGTCAGTCAATTATGTACCCAGTGTACCATCTTGGTTCCAACCCCCAAGCTTCCCATTTTTTTTTATGAACCTCCTATGTGGCATGGTGTCAAAGGCCTTGCTGAAGTCTTAGTAGACCATGTTCATCGCTCCTTCCAATCCACTTCTCTGGCCACCCAAAATCTATCAAGTTTGTCTGACATGATCTCCCTCCCATGAATCCTTTCCTCCTTTGGTCCTGTAATCTGCAGGATGTAAAGTAATCTAGCACTCTCCTTTAGAAGTGACTCCATTAGTTTCCCCACTATTAATGTCAGACTGACCGGCCTGTTGTCACCAGTCTCTTCTCTGCTGTTGCTTTTATAGAGTGGGACTACATCTGCCCTTCTACAGTCCTCTTGGACTACCCTTGTATCTAGTGAGTTACTGATCAGTACTGTCAAAGGTGCAGCCAGTACCTCCCTGAGCTCCTTCAATACCCTTGGATGTATCCTATCTGGACCCATAGCCTTGTCTACTCAGATTTGCATGTCTCTTCAGGACTCTTTCCTCTTTGAATGGACTTGAGCCTACTTCCTTCCCTTCATAAAAACAAAGAATTTGACAGCATATAAGGATCCCTTGGCTCATCCAGTCTGCCATTTTTCCCTACCTACAGTATCATCACAGACCCTACTTGATCTCTGTCTCTTTCTCCCTCCCCTTCTTTCTGAGTTTTACTAAGACTCCCTTATGTTATTCCATGCATTCTTCAACCCCACCACTGTTTCGGCCCCATCACCAGTGGTTCTGTAACCTATACGTGTCCCATCCCCTTCCCCTTCCACCGTGAAGACAGAAGTATTCATTCTGGATATCTGTTTTTTCCTGATCACCCTCTGCATAGTCTCCCTCTGCACCGCTAAGTCTCACAATTCCTCCTCTTGTCTTTCTTTTTTCTTTTATATACCTTAAAAAGGTCTTGTCCTTCTTTGTTACCTGGCTGTCCTTTCCTCAGTTTGTGCCTTAGCAACCCTCACCCCCTTTCCTGCTTCCCTCTGTTTTGTTTTTGCTGGTACACCTCTCTGTCCTCTTCCCTCTGCATTTCCTTGTATCTGCTGAACACTGCCCTCTTTGCCCTTACCCATGCCACCATCTCCCTTGAGAACCATATTGGTCTCTTTTTGCTCACCTCCTTTGTGCAAAGGTTTCTTGCCTTAAACATTTCATGCTCAATCTGGCCCATTGTCCACCAGAGTAATTCCTCCACTTCCAAAGTGTCTTTGAGGCATTCATCCATTTAAAAAAAATCTGCCCTCCTGAAGTCCAGGACCCTAAGCCTTGTGTGGTTCGCTCCACTGCCACCCTAATATTAAACCACACTGTCCAGTGATCAGTGGTCATCAGGTGGCATCCCACCCTGATATCCACAACTCTGTCCCTGTTCATAAGCACCGGGTCCAGTATTGTGCTATCATGAGTGGGTTCCATGACTAGCTGCCTCAGAAACATCCCCTGCAGGGAGTCTAGGATGACCCTGCTTCAAGCTGAGGCCACGGCCATGAGGCTTCAATCAATATCTGCTAGACTGAAGTCATCAGCAGTATCTCACCCTTATCTGCCATCTTGCTAATGGCTGCCCCCATTTTCTTGTCTAGATCCTCCCCTGTGCTGAAGGTCTGTAAATCATCCCAGCACAAATTGAAGCTCCAACTGCTGTCTCTGGGGTGACCCATAGTACCTCAAGCCCCCTCCTTACTGCCTTGCATTTCTACTGCCTTTATATCTTCCCTGACACAAAACACAACCCCACCCCCATCTTTCCTCCCCTCCCTATCCTTCCAGAACTGCATGTATCCTGGTATAGCCATGTCCCAGTCATGATTTCCTATGCACCATATCTCAGGGACATCCCCTATGTCCAGGTCTTCCTCCACCAAAATAGCCTGAAGAGCTGGAATTTTATTTCCAAGACTTCTTGCATTTGCACACATGGCTTTCCACACCATTCTCACACCCTGCTTGCAACCCCCTTCCTTTGGCCCTGCCTCATTTTCCCTTCCTATATTACTATGTTTGTTCCTTGCTCCTTTGTCTCCAGTTCCCTTTCTTTTGCCTAGAACCTGTTCCCTGGGGGAGTTTTCTCCCTTGAGGTTCTCCTTCCCCCTGCTTCATTTTGTGTGGGGGGGGGCAGTATATGCCTCCCTCTGACCTTCTGCCACCCCCCTCAGCTAGTTTAAATGTTCATCATCATAACATTTAAACCGGCCACTGAGGACTGCAGTTTCTATCATAGATAGATGCAGGCCATTACCTTTGTATAGGCCCACATCCTCCCAGGTTGATCCCTAGTCCCCAGTGTAGCCAAACCCCTCCTCTCTGCACCATTCATTCAACCATGAGTTGAAGCTTCTGATGTGGACTTCCCAGTCTACCCCTTGGCCTTATTTAGGTAGCACTTCGGTGAAGGCCACCATGCGTGATACCTGTTTTAGGCCCCTCCCTAGATCCCACTCCCCCATCACAATAATTGTATTCAGCCTAATGGTTCACTTATAGATCTAAGGAACATCCGGCCTGCTGTTCAGCTTCTACTAAGTGCCTCCCAAGTTCCAAATATGGCTGTGGTTTTACATCTACTGAAGAGAGGTTCCTACAAATACACAAATTGGCCAGGATGTTCAAAGCCAGTTTGCACTCACAAAATGGGTTAGCGCCTCACAAACTGATTACTGCCCCAAAATCAGGGGCCTGGCTACATGTGCCATATTGGAAGGCACAGTTAGCAGGCACTAAATTGTCTGCAAACAGCACTAATGTATGCCAGTCGGTACATGCAAAGCAGTTGACTGTAACTGCATATAGGTGCAGTGGCATATACAGAGGTTTGGAGTGGCAGTAAATGGCTATTAGTGCCACGCTATTTACTGCCTCCCCAAATCTGGTCTTATGGCTGATGCCCCATCCTCCATTCCTTCTACACACACACACACACACACACACACACACACACACACACACACACACAATATATTAAATTCCTTGGTAGTCTAGTTTTTCCCCACCCCTGATTACTCATCCTGTATTATATATTAAATTCCCTGGTAATTCTACTGTTCCTGTCCAGAGAATAGGACAACAATGGGCACTCATCCTAGTGACCCCCCCCGCCTGCCCTTTGTAATATATTAAATTCCCTGGCAGTTCAGTGGTCCTCCCACCCCCAATCATCCATCCTGTATTATATACTGTATTAAATTCCCAGGTAGTCTAGTGATGCCCCCACCCCAGCCCCCCAATTACCCATCCTGTGTGTCAGAAAGACATCCCTGGGGGGGAGGGCACAATCCCCATTTGCTGCAGCCCTGTAATAAGGCCTTAATGGGATGCAAATGACTCATACTGCCTTGCACAGTGCTACTGTATCATTTGCATGGTGATGCACGAATGTGGCAGATTGCTCCACAGGAGCAAGCACCATTTGTGGGCCCTAACTGCCCGTTTGCTCCTGCTAACCCCATATCCTCCCCTACTGGCCACATTCCTCCTGTGGCCAGTAGGGAGATGTGGTTTACCAGAACGATCAGGACCTGACTCAGTTGGGGTGGTACATTGAAACGTGCCAGCAGCGTTTGTTATGTGCTTCAGACATGCTGCAATATACCAGGGGGTTGCTCCAGGCACTAGTTTGCTCCTAGAACAAACTTCTTGCAAGCACACACAGGGATCTTTGAATATCACCTCAGAAGGAGCAGTGCATTAGTATTATTTGTACAGTGTGTTACTTCCTTACGAGCCACATTGTATACAATTACTCCTTAAAAAAAAACAGTGTAATGAAACATGTCTGTGCCATTTTGTTTTTTAGAATGATCGGACACAGTTTACATTCCGATGCCATTTAATCCTGTTTTGCTGTCATCCATTAGAGTTTTATCATTCGAAAAGGAAAACGTTTTATACTGTTTGAGCCAAAAGATACTGTGTGTAGTTCATGATGTTTTGTTATTAAATCATGGCCCAGCTGCCCTTTATCTGGGCAGCTTCCGTTTCCTCCCATGGCTGCATCCTTCTGAATCTATGGGATGGGCATGAGTGGAAACAGACGTCCTCAGGTGAAAAGAGCACGGCAGGATTAATCACAAAATACAGTGTGCAGCCATGATTCTTGAGAAAAAATCTAAGCATTTCTGTTTAACAAGGATCAAGTGCCAGCAGATTGCAATTAAAGTTCAAAATAAGAAGCTTGGAACATAACCGGGATCCAAGCGCATAATACAAAAAGATAAGGCATGGAATGAGGTGCAGTTCACCATGTTAGAAGCCAAGCAGTACTTCAGATTACATGAGGTTTTCAACAAGAATAGCTATTTGTGATGCTGGCAGCACCTGTACAGTTCAGAAAGCAAAGAAGAGAATTAAAGGGGACATGAAAGTCTCTCAACATTCGTCTGGAAACTAAAGGCATGTGGTGGTTTTCACTGAGTGACTGAAACTGACAAGAAAAAAGATCACATCAATTTAAAGCGACACTGTCAACTTCACTTAAGGATCCAAATCCATTTTTAACCAACAGAAAAATTTGATGCTCCCATCAAACTGTGTTTATTTTTTCTTTTCAATTTCCGTTTATGTGCCCTTCCTCTCCAGGCTGTCTCCTTCTACTGGCCTTCCCAGCCCCTGCACTCAGCTTTTTCCAGACATACCCCACCTCTGTCCCCCATGGTTTACCCCCATGGCAGGGCCATGGGAGCTCCCCAAGCTACTTCAGAGACTGAATCCAGTTGGGGAGGTGGGGCAAGATTATCAGTGTGACGCCTGGTGGAGGCCACCATCATCCTGCATCAGTCAGGTGTGTTTTCAATGTTCTTTCCTCCCTCTGAGACGTTGGTGGCAAGGGTGCACATGTGCATGTATGCATGCAAGTGTGTAACCATGCAGCACCAACTCATGACCCCCTTCCCTAGCAGCGCCACTTGCAGATCCACCTGTGGTCTCACAGATGGCAGTGTGGCATGACTTCATCTCTTGTCCCCCCTCCCTACCCAGAGGAAGATAGTGTCTGTGGGCCACTTAATCCTCCCCTTATCTGGCTCCTGACACCCCTGGCTTGTTCCTGAACCTGGATCAGCATCATAGCGAGCAGTAACCCTACTGCTGTGCTGACAGGCCGGCTTTTCAATATTATTTTAAAAACTTCAACCTTGTTGTCAAGAACATAACAAGGACTAGCCAGTACAACTGACATCTTCAGTTCAAAAGCCAAGGGTGGGGTGACACTACCTCCCTAAATGTGGACAATACATAAACAGTTAACAAGATACTATAACAATGCCAAGACAAAAATCCAAGGAAGTCCTAATTCATAATGAAGTTATGAGTCAGTAAAAGCTAGACAAAGAGTGGGATAGCAGAAGACTGCTGGTTCACTGCTTCATTTCCTAATTTGACAACATGCCTTCCAACACAGGAGAGTCTGCTCCATCATCCTCAGTTTTCTTTCAAGAAATCCTAGAATTATGTCCTGTATCTAAATATTATTTACCTCCCCTCTCAAATTATGACAGTTTTTTTATGTAATAAACCATGTCAGATGGTGGCTCAGTTGATAGCTTTCTCTTGCCTCTGGGTCAGGAAAATGAGATGGTCAAGGGTTCTTGTCCTGCATGAGACATGTGGGCTAATGCCCCTACACTGTACTACTGAGGTGTCAGTCCTAAGACTGGACATTAAACTGAGGCTCTTCACATTGACTGATTGATTTTTGTTCTATGAGTAAAGTCACTGGGACCCAACCCCTTCACAACCCAAGTACAAAATAAACAGATAGCATACTAAATTTTCACATACACTCAACAAGTAGTATACAGTCACACTTATGTATTTATTTTGATCTTGGAGTTACACCTTTGAGCTGGTAGCTCATTTACAAAGGTGTCACGTCAATTTACAGTACAGATAATAGGTAACAGGTGATATACATAGGGAGAGGGTAGGGGAGTTTCAGTGTAACATAGTTTCACATCTAGGTAATCATTCAATATAAATGAAACAGAAATGTCTCATCTAGGCGGTCTGTCAATACTAATGAGGATGGACAAACAGGGAAATATGAAAATGGAAACTGAGTTATGCAAGGCAGCGATTAGTACCCGTTGTCAGAAAAGGTGTGGGGCGGGGAGGTGGTTGGAGGTAGTGGAAGGAGGTTAAGATGAGGGAGGTCGGGATGCACAGGGGCTGTTTGAATATGAGGAAGAAGGGTAGCTGGGTGTGGGGGAGAAAGAGGAGGAACATGGGGGGAGAGGTGAGCAAGGAGGGGAGACAGTAGTTGTGGGAAGAGAGAGGAAGTGGGGCAAGTGCTATAAGGCAGAGATTGCCAACTGGGGTAGAAGCACCTGGGATATTGGAGCAGAGGTGGGTTTGTTGGGTAAGAGCGCAAAGGATAATGATGCAGGGGAAATTGTCTCTAGGGATAGTTAATCTGAGCAGGAGCAGCTCTTTAGACCAATGAGGTGGGAGCGAAGGTTAGCCTTAAATGGACCTAATTTGGTCTCAGCAAGCAGGTTCATTGGGAGGGAGTTAAGCAGATTTGGGGCACGGAACCCAAATAGCAAACAATTTATAGTGTATAGAGGAAGCTTGTTCTGCATGGATTTTCATTGTAAGCAGAATGCTGTCCTACCACAGTGCAAAGGTTATGGAATGCAGTTGTACCCTTCTGTGGTACAATAGCATTCTACACAGGTGAACACAATGTCCACTCGACCATCTCTAATGAAACCAGAGCTGAAAAAAAAAGCATTGTGCTACCAACAAATAACCACAAAACAATAACGTGGACCTTTGCTAATTTGCTGTGTGTTTGACAAAAGTTAAAAATTAAACCTTTATGTGGACGTTAGCTTAATCTTACTTTCAAAAAAAAAATCATCTGCTTCTCCACGTTAGCTGTCACTTGTAAATGACAATGGAAAAATGACCAAGAATAGGACATGGTGACAGATGAAAGGCTGAGAATGGGACACAACAAGTTAAGCAGTTTAAAAAAAAAACGTTATTTTTTTTATCTCTATACATTATAAAAATACTGGTTGGGCAAAACTATGCCCAGCCAGCCTGTGCTGCAACCTCGAGGTTCAGATTACGATGGACCTCTCGCACTTCACTCTCGAGGTCTGCTGTGATCTAAACCTCTTGGTGGCAGCACAGGCTGGTTGGGTATGGTTGTCCAAACAGTATTCTCTATATATTACATTTATGCAGTCAGGTATAGCATAGTCTACATTCAAAAGAAGGTACTCTTTTAAGTTTAGTGTTGAAATCACCATGGGATATGACTGATCTGATTCAACTGGGGTAGGGAGTTCCACACCCTGGTGGCTCTGGAACCAAAGGTCTTCTGGCTCATGGAGGTCTTTACATAAGATACCTGGAGCAGATATGCAGCAGAGGAGTGAAGGTTCAGGCTGCGATGTAAAGAATTAGGCAGTCAGCAGAATTATGCTACAATACCTTGTGTACTAGAGAGCTTATGCTGTACTGTAGGTGAATTTGGAGCAGGAGCCAATTGAACATGTGGCAGTGGTGAGTTCTGGGACCCTTTGTTGTAGAGCACATATTGTTTTCAGTTTAGTAGCTGAGGGCAAGGTCACAAATTAGGAAACCATATTCCAGCAGAGGCTTTTTAGTCATAAGATTTTATCACATTACATGACAATTAAATATCCTCAGCGAGTATATTAATAAGTGCAATCAGAAATGCACTAAGGTATAAAGACTACCAACTTCATAAGTACAGCATCAGGGGAAAGGCATCAGTGAATAAATGAAATGAAAATGACAGTACGAGAGCTATTCTGCAGTCAGTGCTTAGTGGGAAACTTATTTGATTAAAGAGCTGCTGACACCTCAAGGAAAACTTTGAAAAACGTAATATTTAGGTGGACTTCAGCTTGCATTCAGTATACATTCTATTGAATTTCTCCTCCCCATTACTTCTTACTGAGTAAACTTGCATGAATATGTTATATTTATATATTTATGTATGTATTTATTCTTGGGCTGCCACAGCACTAACTTCTGTCGTATTCCATTCCCTCTCTTATAGTCTTTTCTCTTACAATTTCAGGTGTGAACTCAGGTTTACAAGATGCAAATATGGCTACCTACCTACTGGCCTGGCATCATGGGGTCAGCCTTGAAATGTGTAGTTTTTGATTAACAGCTGGCAGTACAACCTAGAGGTTAAAGCAAAGAGCTGTGAACCAGCTTCATTCATCCAGCAGAATGGGGTTTGATTTCAACATGCTCTACTTGTATATTGTGTGACCAGAGTAAGTCACTTAACATCCCCATGGTCCTAAAACACACCCAGAAACAAGTTGTAGCTGCATGCCTTTCCTGGACAAAGATAGTAAAAACAATCTGAGCATGAGTTATGATTCTGAAAATATTATGCTCTTTCTATCCAGATTTCACTTGAAAAGGAAAATAATAGGACACCATTAATTGTTTATTAATTGCAAAAACACATAGATGGACAACATTGTTTAAAAAAAAGCAAAATCTGAACAGCATTTATTAAAATATAGAATAGTGTGTGTGTGTGTGTGTGTGTGTGTAATCAAATGTTAACACACACTCGAGGTGTGGGATGCGACATTAACCTTGATGGCAAAGTCTGAGTGGTTTATAAAAGCATCCTACACTGAGGGTGTGTACAAAATTCTGGTTTTTACACCCACCCACATATTATTTTATTTAATTAATGGTGATTATTTTTTTCCCTTTCAGCACAGTTCAGTTAGAGCAGCACTTCTGTCAGAGATACATACATAGACTTCACACACACACACATTCACTCACACACACACACACACACACACACACACACAGCCTGTCTCCTCCTTTGTTTTTGTTTTTTCTTTCTTTTTACATTACAGTGGATATGGCATTCTGAAGGAGATTGCAGTCTGTCAACATAGCAGCGAAG
The DNA here is from genome assembly GCA_016271365.2 of Neoceratodus forsteri. NCBI lineage: Eukaryota > Metazoa > Chordata > Ceratodontiformes > Ceratodontidae > Neoceratodus > Neoceratodus forsteri. The sequence goes on along the minus strand of CM057450.1, from coordinate 1,036,643,706 downwards.
TGTAAGACACGTTCGAATGGTATGGTAGGTAGGATCAACCAGATTGATTTTTTTTCCTTTACGGTAGAAAATCCCATTCCATCCAAAGTATTTCAGTAAGAAACAGTTATTCTTTTAACTTCATCAAAAGAAGTAAAATGCTCTTTTAATAATGCATTTCAGGTTATGCATGTTTTAAATGTGTTGTCCATCTATGTGTTTTTGCAATTAATAGACGAGTAATGGTGTCCTATTTTTTTCTTCAAGTCAAATCTGGATAGAAAGAGCATAATACTTTCAGAATCACAACACATGCTCAGATTGTTTTTACTGTCTTTATCCAGGAAAGGCACGCAGCTACAGCTTGTTCCTGGGTTTGTTTTGGGAGCACAGGGAGGTTAAGTGACTTGCTCTGGTCACACAACGTACAAATAGAGCACGATAGAATCAAAACCCATTCTGCTGGATGAATGAAGCTTGTTCACAGCTCTTTCCTTTAACCTCTAGGCTGTACTGCCAGCTGATAATCAAAAACTTCACATTTTAAGGTTGGCCCCATGATGCTAAGCCAGTAGGTACGTAGCCACATTTGTATCTTGTAGACCTGAGTCCACACCCAAAATTGTAAGAGAAAAGGCTATAAGAGAGGGAATGGAAAAAGACAGAAGTTGGTGCTGTGGCAGCCCCAGACATTTGTACTGATGTGGACACAGACAGGGTTTAGAAATCATGATATGGGGCCCCAATACCTGTTGGCACCACACAGCCAGCCTTCAGAAGTGTAGTTTTTGATGATCAGCAGGCAGTATAGCCTAGAGGTTAAAGCAACCCTCAAGATGGATTATTTTTACTCACAGTTTGAAATGTAAAGGTGATAACTCACTAGTTTCGATGCATATAAAAACAAGTATTATAAATGTAGCAAATGTTGTAATAACACCTTAAAACATACTTAATAAAACAGACAAGTTCCTATTTAATCTACAGTCAATGGAGGGCCAAGATCCTCAGTGACATCATTTCCTGTCAGAAGCCTAAAACATATGGCTGCCCCAGCCCTTAATTACAGGCTGATTTACATATAAATAACTCTGGACTGCAAAGACTCACAGATAAACACAATGGCTCACTCAAATTAGCTGTTTATGGTCTTTCAGACATTAAGAAACCCTACTGATGACAGTTCCCCTTAAAGAGCTTCTATGGAGGGGCTCCAGAAGTTTGCTGCTCCTGGCAAAACAAAACAAGGATGGTCCATGTATGTGTTCCAGTGCCAGTCTGCATGCAGCTATGGGGGAGCTATCCCTACAGATCTGTGTTATTCTTAAATAATAAATAACAAGAAATAACAAGAAATTCAAGGTATGAAAATAAATAAAAAGGAATAAACACATGAAAAAAGTTAAAACATTGTTTGTCTTTTGGGGGGCAAAAACTAAATAAATGCTTGCAGCAGTTGTTGTTTAGGCTCTGTTGTTACCACAGAGATGGTCTGCAAGTAAGCGACAGTGAAATTGTTTGAGTCACAAAACTTTTCCAGACTACTGCATAAGGCTGCTTAATACAATGTAATGCACTAGATATGTGATTTCTAGTGTGTATAAGGTCATTTTGAAGTATTTTATGACTGTAAATGTGATAAGAAATAAAACTACATTTTCAAAGAATAAAAAAAAAATAAAATAACATTACAGAAAAATAAAAATAAAAATTATGAAAAATAAAAGAATTTCATGGGGCTCTAGCTATCCCCTGTTTAACAAGCAAGCAAGCAATAACACACTCCGAGGTGTGGGTTACGTGCTGATAAGAGCACACCTAGGTGTGTTATAAGACATGAAGCACTTGGGCCAAGTGCCTTATGCACTCGGGCATGCTTTATTTACCACCGTAACACACTCGGTGTGTAGTATTGCGCCATTAAAATGGGCCCCCAGTAAAGAAGTATATTTAAAACAAAATGCAGATGTGTACATAAAAATAGTCAAGAAATATGATTATATAAGTGGAAAAAAAAGTAGTCCTTCTCATTATCTTGTGATGGAGCTTTTTCATTGAAATTAAATACAAGAGGCTGATGTCTCCACTCCCCCCCCCCATATTTAAAAAAAAATTTGATCAGATAGTTTGCGTATCAGTGAGACTGTCTCTCAGCAGCTGATGTAGACTGTGGTTTTCAGGTATCTGTCGTTGATGAGATAACAACTGATTTTTGTATTTTCTGGCGACTGTAATTGGGTGCAGTGCTGGAAAGGAGTTTATTGGTTCTTTTTTTTTTTTTACAGAGCTGCCATGCGTGGCAGCGAGCATGTCCCTTGGTAGCTAAGGTAGAATTTGGTTTCCGGGTTCGGGCTCTTCAAACTCACTGACAAGATATTAAGTCATTTTCTCATTCTTAGTTTTCTGGCAACAGTAAGAGGGTGCAGTGTTAGTGAGGAATTCATGGGTTGTTGTGGCTCCTGTTTGAAGAAAAGGACAGAGTGGGGGACAATCCGGAGATGGTAGAGACCATCAATGTGTAGTCGGCCCAGTACTCTGCAAGTTTTTTAGCAGCAGAACAGACAGCTTGAGCTGCTACGAACAGTAGGGCCCAGATATTCAAAAGGGTTGCGCATGGCGCAACAGTGTTGCACCATGCACAACCCACTGATGCGCCCTGGCAAGATATGCAAAAGGGAAAAGTGCGCCGCACAAATCCCGATGCGCATCAGTACTGTACGCAGGCACAGGTGGAGGGGCATGCCCCTGTGTAACCTGCACAGCCCGATATTCAGCCCGGGATGTGCAGAGTCATGCATGCTCAACCCCTACCTGTGCCTGCACAAAGTTAAGCCCCCCAAAAAAGGAACAAATGAGGGCCACCCACAGGTGAGCTGCCGCATTGCAGGGCACAACACAGCAGCTGCCACCTGTGGGTGGCCACCCGAGTTCCTGCCTCACCTGGCAGCACCCTCCCATGCCCCATCATGGGCATCTGTGTAAAGACACCCCCCCTATAATATCCCTGGTGGTCCAGTGGACCCCTATGTGCCCTCGCGGGCATCGGTATAAACCCCCCATTCCAATATCTCTGGTGGTCCAGTGGACTGACCGCTGCCCAATTGCGGGCATCTGTAAAACATAGAACAATCCTATTACCTTGGTGGTCTAGTGTACCCCCCTCGCCACCCACCCACTGAGCCCCACCGCCCTGCTCCCTCCCCGTCAGCTGGCGGGCAGCAGCACCGCACATGCCTGCTGCCCAACCGCCCGCCGACTGACAGCTCGGTAGGACTGCACACCCATTGGTTCACAGCTGAGCCAATGGCGTGCAGCCATACCATGCCTACTCAGTCCAGATATGTGAATGATTCATTCCATATCTGGACTAATATAATAAAGTATTGGCTCACGCCCATTGGCTCATGCTGTGAACAATGGGTCAGCCGAGCTGTCAGTCAGTGGGCAGCGGGTGGCAGGCGGGTGGCGGCTGCTGTCCGCCGCTGATGGGGGAGCGGGAGGTGGGCTCAGTGGGCGGGTGGGGAGGTGGTACACTAGACCACCAGGGTAATAGGACTGTTCTATGTTTTATAGATGCCCGTGATTGGGCAGAGTGCGGTCCACTGGACCACCAGGGATATTGGCAGGGGGGTGATTTCAAAAGATGCCCACAGTCGGGAAGCGATCGGTCCACTGGACCACCAGGGATATTGGAGGGGGGTTTATACTGATGCCCGCAATTGGGCACATAGCGGTCCACTGGACCACCAGGGATATTAGAGGAGGATTCTTTAGTGAGACAAATGCCTGCGATTGGGCACATAGCGGTCCACTGGACCACCAGGGATACTAGGGGGGGTTCTTTTAGATGAATGCTTGCGATTGGGTTGCAGGGGGCGTCGGTCCCTGACGACTGCTGCCTGGCGGAGTGCCAGGCACAAGTCGTCGGGGGATGTTGCCCTGCCCTACTAACTAATGGGATACAAATGGGGCCATAATGACATGCAAATGGCCCCATGTGTGCCTTGCATAAATTCTGGCCCCATTTGCATGTCCCTTTGGATATCGCAGGTGCTGTACATGAAACAATGGCACTTAGCTTCAGCGCATCTCATGCTCCACTCTGGCCACTTGCGCTGGCACAGTGCCACTGCCATGCACAGTGGGGGTGGCAAGGGTGCGATATTCAAAGCTGCTGCACCATAGTGCAGCTCCGCTGGATATTGCCCAGGCCACACCCCTGCGCAACAAAGTTGAGCTGTGCCCAGACGTGCACCACAGCCTGGTGCAGTTTGAATATCCAGGCCTAGGAGTGAGTAAATACATACAGTATAGAAAACTTTGAACACTTTGGGAATTATGTAGGATTGTTCTGCTTTTTTTCTGTCGGTGCCACCAGTATCTGTCTACAGTGTTGGTAATAATACTTTCATGCTACAGCTGTTGTGCTTTTGTGAGATGCTGCTTGGTGAGGAGCAGCACTGGGATAATGGCCATGCATTGATTTTATTGTGTGCATCTCTGTGGTTGGCACAATTAGTGTTGTCTGTAAAGATATGTCCTGATAAGGACACGGCTGAAGGAGGCTGTCAGCCAATCAGACTTCAGCAAATCTTTTGCCCATTTTATAACCCTAAACAAAGTACAGCACACTCGCTGGGAGATTCCAAATTAATTAGCTGCACACCAGATTCAGTTTTACTAATTTACTGCCAAAATGCCACATACAAAGGACACTGCATACACAGTACTGTTTGATTACCTCAGCGCTTTGGTCTCAGACCTTCGTTGGCATTTCGGCAATCAATTAGTAAAAGTGAATTTCCCAGTAAGTGCGCTGTTCTTTGTTCAGTGCTGCTCCTGGCAAAGCTACTAGCTCCATCCCCGCAGATGTGTTAGGTTTTGTTGGGCATTAGCAATCCTAGCCTCTGCCGACAAGCATGTCTGATTGGTATGGCAAGCCAAGCCTTCGGCCCGTCTGAGATGAATAAACAGGTAAACATTAAATGAAGCCCCCACCCCCCACACACACACAAACACACACACTAGGCAAGGCTAATTTTATTTATATAATACCCAGGAGCAGGATGGTTATTACTAATCCTCTGCAGTAGTAAACAGTTTGTAGCTTAGATATGAAATGTTTCATTATTTATGCTCCTGCAGAGTAGGGAGGAGTTTAAGGATATAGCAGTAGGAGGCAGCAGCTATTTGGAGTTGTTTGTCCCTGGCTGCTCTGTGGGAGATGGTTTTCCTAGGATCAGAGAGCTGGGTGCCCAAGGGCTAGCTGCAGAGAGTTGAAACCTGATGAAGGGGTAGGGGTATGACTACCCCAACTATAGCTCCAGAGAGATCAGGTGTAGGTTTGAAGCTAATCCCTGATCGAGTTGTCTGTAAACCAGGGTGGTGAGATTTCATTACACTGTAAAGGGTAGAATAGAAACAATGTTTCCCTGGTGGGAGAACCATCTTGGCAAGGCCTACAGGGCCTCAGGGCTGAATTTGTGTGATGCATTTGTGAACTAAACTGGTACTGCTGAGCCCCTGTATCTGTTGTGCTGAAACTATAGTAAAGATCGTGTGATACACCTCAGACTTGCCACCAACCTCATCCTTTAATACTGCCTGATGGACTGTGATGGGAGATGTGAAGACCAGAAGCTCTGGGCTGTAATGCAACACTGGGTTAATTGGTGACCTCAACTGACCAAAAGTAAATATACATTTTATTGTAAGTGCCCTTCCCCATAAGTAGGAGCATTAAATATGTACATTTTCATGGTATGATAACCTTGAAAATATTATCATGGTTACTGTATTGTCATGATAATATGGTGTCTGGTTAGGGTTTTTGGGAAAAGACCCTTCACACCCTAAATGTTTTTTATTTGGGGGGTGGATAGGGTAGTAGACTGAAAAATGTAATTTTTCAAACTTTGTTCATGAGATATCATGAAAAACGGTTATTGTAATATGGCAAAACAGACAGGATAGCAGCAGCATCAGTGAAAACTATAATGGCTATCATGACATCCTAATAAGCCACATCTAGCTTGGGAGGGGGTGCTACATAAAGATCCCAAGATCCCATGGCAAGTTTCAAAAGAGCAGGGTAGTTATCCTAAGGTTTGGCCAACAATTCCTCTCTCAGTACAGCAGAAGCCACTTAATTGGGGCACAGATAATCGAGATATCTGCTTTATTGGGACATCCCACTGGGAACTAATTAAGTGGACATATATTCCTATGGGCCATGTTGCTGTTTAATGGGGACAGGGAGCTGTTTAAATGGGACAGTTTTATCCCTTCTTGTCTCACTGATTCCCACTAATCCTATAAGCTCTACTGCTGCTATTCCCACTAATACCTACCAATCACTTTTAGCACCTACTGAGAGAGTGCATGACCTCAGAGAGTTTAGATCAGCGCTTAAGGCACATTTAGTATTGCTTTTTCTGAATTCTGAGAAATTCTGGCTGCTGTTTTTTATTACTTGATTTTTAACATGGTTTTTTAGATATTTGTATTTTAGCTTTTTGTCATTTATGTACAAGCGCTTTGATCACTGTGAATTGCGCTTTTTACAAATAAAGTTGGATTGGATTGGATTTTCAACTCTGTCTTCTTCCTGCCCTGTTTCCAGGATGAACGAGTGAGCTGAACTGATAAGAAATGGAGCATATATCTCTCCATCAAGCCCTTCCATGGTGAGCCAAGATGTTAAATAAATGTTAAAGAATACTTATTACCTCTAGTGACTCCTTGCTGCCTTGCTGTCCAGTCTCCAGTGCCAGCAAATTAACTGAATTAGTAAAATAAACATTTAACAGACATCTTGCTGCCAAACTCCTCTCTGTCTCTGCTTTCTTTCTCCATGCTCATGAGTGTCTAAGCTAGAAATTAGAACATTCAGAGATTTTCTGCATCATAAACACTGGTGGGTAGGAAGAGAGAAGGAATGCTGCAGTAGATGCTCACCAACCCCAATCATCTCTGCACTGTGAAACACTGCCTTCCCCAGCTGCTGTACTGCAATGGAGAAGGGAGAGAATTTCACAGTCATCCCAGTCACCTGCTCTGTACCGTGCTACTATTGTCTCTTGGAACTGCATAGCAGAACAGTAGAGGTGACATTTCCAGCATCCTAAACACCAGAGCCTGTAGGTTCACTACAGATCAGTGGCATTGCTACTGATAAAGGTTTGAGTAGGGAACAACAAAACTTGCTAAACAGAGGCAAAATAACAATTTCTATCACCTTCTGTTAAATGGGACAATCGTTTAATCGGGAAGAAAAGCCCTCCGCCAGGACATCCTGATTAAGTGGTTTCTACCGTAATACTGTTTCTAATGCAATATGGCTGTGTGTATGGCATTAACACATTTAATGGCTGTTGCATGTATACCACATAGAGTTCCTGCACTATTTAAGCAATACAGCATGACATGACATGGGTTATTTTATTTATCTGGCAGCTGGTGACCAGGAAAAGCACAGTGAGCCAGGGCCGGATTAAGACATAGGCAACATAGGCACAGGCCTAGGGCCCCAGCCTGCCAGGGGGCCCCCAGCAATCCCCAATATATATTTACTATTACTGTATATACTCTTCTTTTTGCCTGAGCTGCATTTTTTTGTTTGTTTTGTAAAGGACTCAGCCACTGAGTAATCACAGCATGACTCTCACCTCCCTGTTAAGTGCAGATGATAGTTTAAGGGGCCCTGGCCAGGCTGACCTTTAAGGTGTAAACAGGCCCATTTCCTTTGCTTTGTCTCCCAACCCCACTTACAATCCCCCACTTAGAACTGAGTCTTACTCTTAAATATAATAGATTAACAGTGCAATTCAATGGGTGTGCTTTAAATTAAATCTATTTCCTAAAATTAAAAAAATCTACAATGCATTTCAGTGGTACAATTAGAAACTGTACTCTTTTTGTATTCCCTCATCTCACTCATATTGAAATTCTGACCTTAATATAGCTCTGTTTTCAGGGTGAATAAAAATTAATGTATTTCCAGGATCCCATCAGTAAATCTCGTCATTTATTGATCCTGGCTTACTTATCAATAACAGAAATGTTTGATCCTGGGAATGATTTCTTCCAACAATCACTCACTTTGAAATATTATCTCTAAAGTTCATGAGTCCGCTAGTAAACTACCAACTTAATTCCTACACCACCTGAGGACCTAGCCTCTTTTAAGCTATGTTTACATGACAGTAGCATTCCTCTTTTCTGACCACAGCAGTGTGGTCCCGAGCAACGGCAAGTGGCAAACTGCCTGTCCACACAGCCCCAGTCTGCATTGCTACAGTCTGAGCTGGTGAGGGGCCATGCATCGGGGGCCACAAAGAGAAAGTGGATGTGTTGCAATGGTGCAGGCAGTCCATACAGCTGTTTAATCTGCTGCAAGTCACTCACTCCAGTTGGCGTCCCCAGCTTGAGCGGGAACGTGGGGCTGGCTTAATGGGTGGCTTACTGCAATCGAGTACGTGTCCACACTGTCGCGTTTAGACTGGAGCAACCCAGCCATCGGGTTACTCCAGTGCAAATGTGACGCTATGCAAACAGGGCTTTAGACATATGTTTTTATTCCACCCCACAAAAGCACCACATCCTGGTTCATAATACCTGACAGGACAAAGTCCAAAGAAGCAGCTGCTGTGACTTGCTGGGATAAGGTGGTGCGCACACAAATAGGCGGCCAGCCGAAATGCTTAACAAGTTCCAGAAAAGTGTAGCACTCTACATAAAGCTACCAACAGTCCCTATTTTCCCAGGACAGTCCCTATTTTAGGCAGCATGTCCCAGTGTCCCCGCAAGCACGGCAAAATGTCACTTTTGTCCCGTTTTTTGCTTACTTGTCCCAGTTTTGTCTTTTTTTTTTTTTTGTGCTGACTGCTAATCCGTGAGTGACAGTTATTTCAGCACCACTGTGGCACTGCTCAGGACGGACAGCAGTTTGCAACTTCAACCCCTGTGCCTGTGTTGCACTCCAAGCATGTCAGTGGCAGCACAGTAAAGCATGTTCCTTCCTGTTAGATTAGACTGGGTAGTAGTGCAAACAAGCACATGTGGACGTCTGTCTGCCAGCAGCTGAGAGGGACTCCAGATAGAGAAGAGACCGGCAGCAGGGAACTAAGGTACCAAAACCTGATCAGCTGTTGGGAAGTGTGTGAAAACATTCTGGTGTGGTGGGAGTCACTGAAGTGAAGCTTACTCAGCAAATGAGGTGAGTGTGAACGGGTTGGATGGGACTGTCAGGAGGAACAATACATGCAGCTTCAATGTCTGATCACAATTTAACATAGGTTTGCTTCTAATAAACTTTCTGTACATCATGATTTGGAACTTGCTGTAGCAGAATGATGTATTGTTTTAATCTGAATGTTTGCTACTGGTGTTACTGTGGGGTGGCATGGCCAGAGCAAGCAGTAAAATGTAATTGATTGGTGCGCAGCGCTGTCTGCGACAGTGCCCATGAGAGTGATACAGTGATGGTGGGGGGGTCACGGTCAGGATGGACTGTCCCAGTTTTAGGCATTGGAAAGTTGGTAGCTTTAACTCTGCAGTAACACTTGAAAACATTCAAACTGTAGATGAAATTTCAAAATATTTATTTTGTATTCAAGTTCACAGCACAATATGTGGTTCTATGGCCCAAGGGTTACTGTAGAGTGTTGCACTGTTCTGGGCCTTACCTGACAGGACAAAATGATAACACCCAAACTGCAAGCACATACATGTGTGTTTGGGGGGGGGGATTGAAGAAGTGCACATCATGACAATTCACATCCAGAAAAATGTTTTTATCAGGCCAATTAAAAATTATGTTCTCTAAATGATCAAAACTCAGATTATTATTTTTCCATACTGATATTATTAGTTTCATTAATTTTGAAGCATTTTAGTTAGGTTATTTATGTTTTATGCCACTTTTGAGGGACAGTAAGAACATAGGGAGGGGCATAACCTGCAGAAAAAAAGATGGAGGTAGTGTTATCTCTGTACAGATCGATGGTGAGGTCCCACCTCGAGTACTGTGTCCAGTTTGGGGAGGCCCCATCTCTGGAAGGACATAGATAGTGTGGAGATAGTACAGAAGAGGGCAGCCAAAATGGTGCAGGGCCTGCATCAGAAGCCCTACGAGGAAAGACTCAAGGAATTAAATATGTACTTTCTAGAGGAAAGGAGGGAAAGGGAGGGACATGATAGAAATGTTCAAATACCTTACAGGTATTAAAAAGGTACAGGAAGGTAGCATTTTACATAGAAAAAGATGCTCGAGGACAAGGGGTCATGCTATGAAACTGGTGAGGTGAGACTTAAAGGAAAGGTGAGGAAATACTTCTTCATGGAAAGGGTGGTGGATGACTGAAACAGCCTCCCAGTGGAGGTGGTGGGTGCTAAAATGGTAACAGGATTCAAGCACGCATGGGATAGACACAAAGGACCTAAGAATAAGCATCTAAGGGAAAGTAAGACTGAAGAGTGAGTCAGGTCTGCGGTGGCACAGTAAGTAGGGAAAATAGGGCAGACTAGGTTGGCTAAGAGGTCCTTCTCTGCTGACTTCTATGTTACTACATTTCTATTTTTCTTTAAGTTACAGTAACTGATATGTTTTGTCCAAGGGGTGCAGTCACAGCAAAGGGGCACAGTTGTTGTGAAGGGTCATGGTTGCAGTGGTGGGGCCCAAAATTTCTCTTGGGCCTAGGGCCCTAGGTTGCCTTAATCTGGCCCTGCAGTGAGCCAAGGAACATTTTCTGGTGTGACCCAGTGGAGAAGAATAGGAGATACAAAATACATAGCACAGATTACAGCAAATTGCAATCAGAGAGCACAAGTTACAACAGCAACATGTGAAAAATGAGCAATCAACAAAAATCCAGCATTTTAGCCACACCAACACCAGGGTATGAGGCAACAGCAAGAGGAACAGTCAGGTATGGGGAAACAGGAACTGTTGGGGGTGGGAAGGAGTTTCAGCTGATACCTGAGGGAGCCTGGGGAGGTACTGAAGTGGAGAGAAGAGGGGAGTTTTTTCCAAAGTGATGGGAGACAATAGGAAAAGGCTGACTGCTCAGCAGAGGAGCAGGGATAAGTAATGGTGAAGGTGTGAGAATCCCTGGAGTGGAGTGAGCAGAAGGCAAAGGGTATGAGGCAGAGGAGTGATGAGAGGTACTAAGGAAGGGACCCAAGCCAGTATTTGGATATGAATGAGGCACTGTGGTTCTGGAGAGTGAGAATGGATATGAAGGAATAAAGTGAGCAGTGATGAATATGAGAGGGGGAGTTGGTAACAAAATGGCAGAAGGAGTTGCAGAGGGTGTCCAGTCTGGAGATGGGTGGGGGGGGGGCAGTATAACAGACCACGTCTGCATAGTCAAAATCCAGAAGCACCATTTTAGTGTCAAGCTTACTCCAGATCTGCAGAGATAGACAGTCTTTATTGCAGTACAAGGCACCAAGTTTAGGTGAAGCTTGGCATGAATGGTGTCAATGTGCGCAGGGAAGTGGTCTGCTGTCTAGCCACACACTGAGGTACTTGAAAGATTGAACCACTTCTAGAAGGGTGCCATTCAAGATGGAAAAGATAGGGAGAGTTGGGAGTCTGGCCAATTTCTGTCTAGTGCCAAAGGTCATTCACATATTTTTTGTGTGTGTGTGTGTGTGTGTGTGTGTGTGTGTGTTGACCCGAAGTTGGTTTGATTGGAACCAGGGCAGGACAAGTGAAAATCTTGCTGGGGTTTATCTTCCATGGCTGTAGTGGAGGGACATGAGGTGTAGATGACTGTGCATCTGCATACATGTGAATATTCAAGTTGGCACAAGCTGAAGGGAGGTCATTAAGGAAGACAAGGACAGGATGGACCCCAGGATGGAACCCTGCTGGATCCCTGCCTGGACAGGACGTGAAGGTGAGAGGGTGCTACCAACCTGTACTGGCTTCCTAAGGAAGTGGTCCTTACCCCAAAGCACAGAGGGTAAATGTGTGTGGGAGCTTTAATTTTCTCACTATGTTTACATATTGCTCATTGTGTTTTTAGATAAATGAATTGATGTAAGTACAGTGAAATTACATGCAAGTATAAAACTCTCTCATTGAATATACCTATTCTGGAGTGCTGGATCTTTACTTTTATTTTTCCTGGCTAGTAACAGAGGGAAAGAGGAAATATTGGGAGGGAGTATGAGGTGGAGCAGTGGAGGCTCGAGGGTGAGTGGAAGGGACAGCACAAGTGATAAAGAACTAATTGAAGTGAGTGGCAACAGAGGAGGGGTCGGACACAGGTGAACCATTTACCAGAAGGACCAGAGAGGCGGACTGAGGAAGAGGGTCAAACAGTGTGTGAATCACCTTCCAGAACTTTGAAGGGGTATGAAGGTTGCTCTGAAGGCTGGCATTGAAATATTGAGATTTTGCAGACTGGACAGCCTTACTACAGGAGTTTCTGATAGTCCTGTATAAGAGGTCAGGAAGGGAGTGAGTTAATTTGAAACATGCCCAGGTGAGATCACAGGACTTGCACTGATCCAGTGATTTCAGGGTTAATCCAGGGGTGACTGCGCGTTTTGACACTGGATTTTCTGAAACGGGTGTGCTTGTCTCAGACTGAGAAAAATTTGGAGTAAAACAGGGAGAGGGCTACGTCAATATCAATGGTGGAGGGTATGGCTGTCCAATCTGCAAGGACACTCAAGAGAGCAGAGGTGTGAAGTAATTGAGGGACCTGGTCCAGATCTATTTAGGGGAGGAGGATGGACACTGGATCTTTCTGATACAGAACATCATGCAGCAGTCACTGATGCTGTCTGGCAAGATTCCTGCTGCAACAATACGGTGGGGATGGGAGGAAAGAATCTAGTCCAGGACAGAATGGTTGGGCCAGGTGGGTTCAGCGATAATCTGTGTGCAACTAAGGAGAAGGAGGGTATTCTTAAGGAGGCATAGAAAACCCCAATAAAGATGGGGACAGAGGAGGGGAATGATAGCCTGACAAGGAGAAATTCATTGTTGGTAAATGTGACCTCTCTGAAAGCCATGGTGCAAGACAGGCTCTGGCAGGCAGGCATAGATGGTCACACCACCCCCACATTTTCTCCCGTCCTCCCTGAAGAGATGATAATCAGGAAGGGACAGGCTAGCATCTAGTATTTTGGAGGAGAGCCTGGACTCAGAAAAACAGAGGATGTTGGGGGAATGTTGTGAAATCCAGACAACAGGTGGTTGAGTTTTGAAAGAAGGCTCCGAGCATTGAAGTGAAATATGCTCAGGCCTTTGGCAGCTGGAGAGATGAAGACGGAGGGATGGAAGGATCCAGGGTTGGGCTCCACATCACCAGATAGGAGAAGAAGCAGGAACAGAAGCAATAGGATGGAGTGGGATTTCCACCCCTTAAAGTTAGGGGTGAGGGCAAGAGGGGAGGAGGTGGGAAAAGGAGAGGAAGGCACAGTGGAGAAACTCCAAGTTAATGGCATGGAAAGGGAGAAAATCAAGATGGATAGGAATGGAAGAGGGTAATGAGGAGGAAAGTAGGATGAGGGAGGGAAATGGATGTGAGGTAGGTGGAATACAGGAGGGAGAAGGTGGCTAGGAGGTAAGGTAGAGGAAAGAGGAATGGGAAATTGTTTAATTAGGAAAGATACACTAAGCTGAAGCTTCTTTCCAGGTGCAACCTGGGAGCACATGGAAGTTAAGTGACTTGCTCAGTGTCACAAAGTATGCAAGTGGGGCTATGAGACGCAAACCCAGGTCTCCAGGTTTTCTGCTCTGTACCCTAAACCACAGCTCTATACTGCTTCCAAAGGGAAAGGGTAAGGTAGAGGAGGGTCGGGGACATTGCAATTGGGAGGTGAGATACAATGGGCATCAGTTATACAATACCGTAGCTGACAATATAAAGGAACATTTGTTAACACACAAAATTGCAGTTGTCTGGTAAACATTCTAGGCTGAAAGTAGAATTTGGGATAACAACAGTTAGGTGGTCTCAGCATAGACGTATACAACAGGTTATTGGCTAAACTGAATAAGTGCAAATAGCTGGGAGAAGCACTATTGGATATACTTAGCACAGACAATTATAAAACTTGAAAATGAAGAATTGATAAGTAGTACAAAAAGTGGGTGTATAGATAGGGTTTTTCAAAGAGCCTGCAAAAATGTCGAGAGTTAAACTACAGGCAGCAAGCACCAGTTAGGGGGAACTGGATAACTGACTAGCAATGAACAAGCAACTTAAACTAGGCAGATTACTACTGATGGATTACCACTGACTAGCAATGAACAAGCAACTAGGACTAGGCAGATTACTACTGAAGGATTACCACTGACTAGCAATGAACAAGCAACTAGGACTAGGCAGATTACTACTGAAAGATTACCACTGACTAGCAATGAACAAGCAACTAGGACTAGACAGATTACTACTGAAGGATTACCACCGACTAGCAATGAATAAGCAACTAGGACTAGGTAGATTACTACTGAAGGATTATCACAGTAAACAATAAAACTAGACAAGTTAACACTGTAGGTTAGCACAATTAGGGTGAGGGTTTAAACAATGACTTCACATCCACAGTCAGTCATAGGGTACTCACTGAGTAGTGATGAAACATCTGGAGGAGGCTGGTCTGGGGTGCAGCATGGCTGGCCGAATGGCTGACTCCAGGCAGACTCCTTGATGTCCTCTGCACTGAGTCCTTCACATGGAGGGCTACTAGAGGGAGGGCAACTGATGAATCAAAGATGTCCCTCCTACAAACCTCCCATTAGGCTCAACAGGCTCTGTAGTGTAGCTGAGTGGCAGGGGGTTCCAAGTAGTAGCCTAGAGATCTGCATAGGGAGGAGGGAGGTCAAAAAGCTGTAGTGAGATGTCCCAACTTGTCACTGAGGCTGGACAGCATTCTGGATTGCTGACTGAGGCAGAGTGTCCTTGGTTGCAGGTAAGCGTTAGTTGAAAATCATGCTTATTGAGAATGTCCTGCTTTGCTCTTGGGGTTTATGGGGCATTGCATACCTCAAGTGTACATAAAATCCTCATTACACACACTTCCCCATGAATTATTCTATATTTTATAAATGCCCTTTCTCGCCAGCCTACCGATGCAGTGGTAGAGGTACAACTCGCGCACCGACAACTCAAGTTCGGGAATGAGCCCAGGCCATCAGAAGGTCAGCTCAGGGAGGTAGGCTTGAACATCCCACAGAACACGCTCCTCCTCTGGGAAGGGAGGGTGTTGCGACCCACTGCAATACCACCACCTGGGTGACCTCCGGTGGCAGAGCAGGGGGCTCAACAACTAACAGGTAGGGACCCTTGAGCCAAGCATCAAGATTGTCTAGAGTGGCTCTGCCAGCACACCAATCACACTGCACACTCCTAGAGGGATGGGCAGGACAATAAAATGGGAAATTGAGGTGCACAACAGGGAGGATGAAGCCTCAGCCTACCCACCACATCCACCACCGAAACCGAGCCACCTTCTGCTGGGGATACCGACAGTCTTCACCTCTGCCGTGGATGGCCAGATGGGCAGCAGGGAAGAAATACTGAGGAAATGAAGGTATACCCGGCCCTGGGGGAGTAAGCCAGGGGGCAGCACTGTGGTGTGTCGCAGGTGGGCTAATGGTCCTGAGCAAATAGGTGGCAGGTTCTCAGCCAGACAGTACATGGCTAAGCTGGCTGGGGAGAAAGGAGGTCACTGCCTAGCCCGTTGGGAAAAATATGTAAAAATAAATGCCCATTCTCAGCTGTCTTTTACCCATGGATAATGACCTTACCTGACCCAATCAGCTTGTAGGATTTTTTATGTCCATTGTAAAATGGTATCTAACTTGTGGCTCTGTAAAGCACTTTAAGATGCACTGCATAAGAACAGTGCTATTACATAAAACCAGATTCTATTCTAAATGCTTATAATACATTCAAATGGAGTCAGAATTTACTACAAGGTACAGCACAAAAACATGCTACTGTCTGAAGAACTTGTCCTTGGTTCATTACAAGAAACAATAGTTATATGTTTTACAGCAGTGGTGAGCAACAGGACTTTTATTTATTTATTAATTTATTTATTTACTTGAACTTGAAACAATTTTGCTCAAAGGCAAAGATTAGCCATAAAGCCATGTATCAGTGGAACCACCCTAAGGTCACTGCTGCAATTAGATTACAGTCTGCGTAGATTTGTGTCAATTTTCCAGTCATCTTCAAACATTCAGTTTCATTGTTCTGCAACAGCAGAGCACTAACTGTGTGGGTTTTGGCCTGGCTGTCAGCCAGTTAGATCTCAGCTGGGTTTTCCAAGAATGGAATCACCTTGTCACTTAATGGGCATATTCACCTTTTCATCCCTAAAAAGGCAGTTACTAATAACTTGTAATAAAAAAGGGAACCCAACCTAAATTATTAATCTCCACTTAGCTGCTGTGAATGTTGCCTCCTATGCATAGAATTTGCATATCAATACCTGAATTTGCCTTTTCTGTTGAATCAACAGTAATTCTAGCCATCTGCTAATATGGTCCTCACTCAACTTTAAAATGGGTGAGGGAGGGACAGAAGAGAGAGAGTCACTTGCAGGCACATGTATTTTTAGGATCATTTCCATACTTCACATACAAATAAAAGCGGTCAGTTTTGTTTTACTTTGCTTTCTAGAGACTGAAGTCCAAACTACTAAACCTCATGATTTTTCCTTAACATCTGTTTTCAGCATGGGTGCTGGAACATGGGGAAAAGTGTGTGTGTTTGGGGTGGGGGGGGGTTGTAGTAATTACAAAAGAGAACATGATTGCTTTCTTTCTGACCTTGCATGTATTAAAGGGACACTCTGAATGCTGGTGGGCAAAATTGGGGGGAGGGGGATACTGCCACCCCCATCTCATAGGTTCCAGCACCTATGATTTTTTAGTCGGATCTTGCATCTAGACAATTTTATAGCAAGGAGCCCTTTAGCATAGGGAGGTTAAGTGACTCATTGAAGGTCACACCCAGTCAGTGGTGATGGTAAGATCTGAAACTGGGATCTCTCATTTTACAGTCCACTGCCCATAACCACTACCACATTTCCTTCCCACCACCTGCAGGATGGGGCAACACTCAACTCTAAAGTTATTGGGGGATGGGGTTGTCATCTCTAGAAGGCAAACTCTCCTGAAGTATGCACTGGTAAAAGGTGACAGAAAAGCAGAACTCTCATACATTTTTGATGAGGAGGGGGAGCCGAGTTCCTGTGTGTTTCTGCCCAATTTAACTCTTGTATGAACCATTCAAGACAGACTTGGAGTGTATAGTGGACGTTATTGTGTATGGCTTTCCATCTCTTTCAAGATGCTGTTGTAACCTTGTTCAAAGGTCATGGAATGTGACTGTACCCTTCTGTGGTACAATAGCATTCTGAAACCCTCTAGAGACTGCATGTGTTTTGTTTTTAAATGGAAAGAACTGCCACATGTACATCAAGCAGTTGAAAATGAAAGTGAACTGCTGTGGTGGCCATGGTAGCTTTTCACATTCCAGATGACCATCTAGAGCTTATTAAACTCTGAGAACAACCTGGCCACCCAACTGTACAATATAAAAAAATTCTAGATAGGCAACTACATGCCCAAACAACCAGCCTGAGTTGCCACCTCGATTCTGAGTATGCCTTCCTCGAGGCTGATGCAGAACCCCTCTGTGGCAGCACAGGCTGGTTGTGCATGGTTGCCCATCCAGTAGTCTCTATGTTTTTAGTCCCATTTAAATGGTTGCATTTTCAGCAAAGCAAAGTGAGTGCCTGGGTTGCTCCCCTGCAAAGGCAGACATGTAGACACTTGCCGATCATTTTAAGTCAATCAATGCCCCTCTTCTGGATCCCAGGAAACTTGTGGATGTCCATCAGAGCAGTGTAAGCAATCATGTGGACAGGCTGCACCGCTGCTCTGATATAACTTAAAGGGGCACTGTCAGCTTTTTAATCAAATTTAAAAGCATATGTAAGTATCCTGTGTGATGGCACCGAAGCTGCAGGTAAGCATGTTCAGGAATGAGTTACACATTTTTTGAGCCATATATAACAAATAGTGTGCTTGTTAGAATTACATTTCCTCTATTTGGCAAAGTTAGCCCCAGATGAAAACAAGTGCTCTTGCATGCTGAATTTGTTAAAAGAATGTTGAAACCATGATTCTGGGCAAATTTACAAATCTTTACAAATTCAACATGCAAGAGTGCTCATGCTAACAGTGCCCCTTTAATTGTTCAATCTGCCTCCTGTCCTATGCGGACTCGAAGCCCCTCTCCAGTGTGACTTGCATCGGTGCTGAGAGCAGCTGTCTAGACAAAAAAAGATCATCCTAGAAGTTGCAGCAAGTTGGAAGCACTACAGAAGTCATGGCACACTGGCCACACGCACATAAACACGGCTTTAGATACTATCACTTAAGTGACAATACATGCTTTAATTTGCCACTTCCTTTTGTAATAGGAATATGTAAGAATACGCTCTAACCCAGCCACTCCAATGCCAAAGACTGACACTACAACATTAACAAAGCAAGCTCGCTTGTGAGGTAGGGCTTAACAACCTAACCTTAGGCCAACAACATAGCTACGCTGTTTTCCATCAATGCTCTCTTTCCCTTCAGTAGGTTTTTAATGCTATAGGAAGTCATGTCTTTTAAAAAAGATGCAACTGATGTTGAGAGAGTGTGTCAACACACTCTGAGTTCAGGTCAGTTATAGTGCTGCTGGACAAAAGCAAGACTCTCTCTTTTGCTCTGCCAGTGTACCTCAGGGAGTGACCTGAAGGTGTGAACAAGCTGCACCAACCAATTACGGTACATCTGTCATGCAGGCATCTGATTACTAATCAGCATGGGACCTGGAGTACATGTCTGTTCTAGCTCTGTGATGCTGACTTCAACTGACCAGACTGTGGGTTATGATGCTGCAATTCATACTTGCATTTAAGCAAATAGTGCAACTGGACAATGGGACCTGCCAGTCTGTTATACTGCTGTTGGAGACATAATCTGCACTAACAGCCACTTAGGCTACACAGGAGGTTGAAGCCTAACAATCATAGACAGAGAGAAAAGTTATGTAGAAAAAACATCTTCCAGCATTGATATTCACACTCATACTTATTCATCCATACATGCGCTGTTAGCGAGCCTCACTCCTTACATGTCATCCAGTCATTTAAAAGTGAGCAAGCAGAGGCTACTTTTTTAACAAAATTCAGTAAATTCTTCTGATGATGAATAACTTCATTGATATTCTCCAAATACAGCTACAGTGGCTGCCCTTTGTTTCAACTCCCAGTAGGTCACATTATTCCTTTCTCATGACAATTTGTGATTTAAACTGCTTAGCCATGGCTAATACTGCAACAAAAAACATCTATTTGTCAATTTTTTTTTAACAATTTTGTTTTGGCTCTGGCTGCAGGCGGGGCAGTATCCACACCAAAAAATGTCTGTTTGCCATCTTGATTATTCCTAGTTGCAGGATATGCAATACTGGAGAAAGGAACTATGTCCGGGAACCTCAGGTCCAACTATATGCACCTGTAGCTCAGTGGGCAGAGCACCAGGCTGGAATTCTGGGGGCAAGGGTTCCATTTCCAGTGGGTCTTGTTATTTCTTTCTCACTACAATTTGTGATTTAAATTGCTTAGCAGTGGCTAATACTGTACCCAAAAACATTTGTCATTTCTTCTAACTATTTTGTTTTTGGCTCTGGCTGCAGGTGGGGCAGTATCCTCTCTTAGTCCACTCACCTCTCGCTGGCATCCCATGTTGGCTGCCCAGGTCAGAGGCCCCATAGCTTGCCCCCTAGCAGGGCTCCTATTGGTGAGACAGTGATCCACCTTGAATCTACCTGAGACTTATCTCACCAACATCATTCGGCAGAGGCAGCAGACTTCACAATGCATTGCTGCAGAGGGTTTTACCTTTGTGTTAGTTCCCCAAGGCACACATGTCCAACAACATCACCGCAAGGGCATGCATGCGCCAATGCATTTGTGATCCTTGGCTTGTTGTACACCCAGCTCACTCAAATGCTGGGCACCAACATTCCTCTCCCCTGGAAGTGGAGAGCTGTCCCTGGGATGCTCATCGGACCTCCACCTGGCCAGTCCTCTGATGATCTAAGCTCCTCTGAACCTGGCTCATCAGCTTCACGAGAAGTATCTTTACTGCGGCACCAACAGGCCAGCATCTAATCGGCATCTTGAGTATTCCTAGTTTCAGGATATGCAATACCAGCGAAAGGAAATGTGTCCGGGAACTCCAGGTCCAACCATGTGAGCCTGTAGCTCTGTGGGTAGAGCACTAGGACAGTATTTTGGGGGCCTAAGTTCAATTCCCAGTAGGTCACATTATTTCTTTTTCATTACAATTTAGGATACTGCTGCAGTTATCTACGGAAACCAAAAAATAAATTGTTCAGACTACAAAAACAAACACACAAATAATGAGTAGCTGAAGCTTTGTAAGCCGAGACCTTTGTGCATCAAGACATTCGAAGGGTCACGGTGATATCAAAACCCATGTCTACAAACAGAAAGGAGAAAATGAAAGGAAATGAAATCACAGTAATAATGGAAATAGAAATGCCACAAGTAAACAGAGAGCACATTATGAGACTGAAATTCAAAAGTGATACAATGTGATAGTACTCTGTGTGTGTGTGTGTGTGTGTGTGTGTGTGTGTGTATGTGTGTGTGTGTGTGTAGAAAAGAAATTACAGTGAACTAAAACACAAAATGTGAATAACATGTCAAAGGTGGCTCAAGCCTTTCCATGTATCAGATACTATAGAGGATAAGGCTATTGGATCTGTCAGATTATCCCTGGTTTTCAGACCCCAGAGAACTTGCCGTAGCAGGGCTCTGATATAAGCAGTACACATGCTTTTTCAGCACTTAGTGTTCTGCAGCAGACTTATTGGATGATGCAGTCTTGTTTATGCTGTTGAGACTTTATAGTGAAATGCTTAGAGACTCTCTTTAATAAATTGTTACATTTATAAGCTTTAATATTGATGAGGGCAGTTGGTCTGCCTTGCCACTGAACAGTATTTACTCATACAGTTCTTCCAATGTAATTACAGTCCCATTTCATATGGTGTATATAGCGTCTCAATGGGTGGCCTTGGGCAAGCCATTAGCTCTCCATGCTTCGCTGCTCCCAGCTGTAACACCAGATAAAGCAGGGACCCTCATAAGAACAACAAACCACGCTTCAGTTATATTATCATATGAAAATAAACTGTGAAAATAACATTTAAATGCACCCAAACTAGTCATCAGTTTACAGCATTCTAACCTTTTGCTACCAGAAAGTCAATAAACCCACGACAGAATCTTAATCCAAAAAACACGAATATTAAAACTTCACAAGGAAGTTGATTATATGAAGACATTTTGCCGTATCATACCCATCACATTTGCTGCATATGAGGCTCAGTAGCCCCAGTGTATAATCTATCACAGTAGCAATGTATTGACCTTGTATAGCGTGTCAGAATGGAAGTCCTTGCTTGTGTGCATCTAGTATTTAATGTGTCATGTGTGTAAAATATTACTAACAGATACTAGTATGTGCACAATTCTTTTATGTGATAGGCCAATGCTTGGGAGCAGATATCCAGGTGTTTGTCTATATCTGGGCACCTGATATATAAAACAGAGACCACGGATGCTATTAATATAGTTGGATTTGGAAAAGACAGGTTATCATCTATATGAGCGCCTCCCTCAAACTCAGGTGGTAGTGTTGCATGAGCTTCTGGGGCTCACTTCAAAACCATGGGGACTGAGCCCCTGTGTGACACAAAAAGTACAGTGCATACATTTCTTGATTTTCTGTCATTTTTTTTAACTATTAAAACATCTATTGTGTGAGGAATTGCTTTTCTCAAAAGCCTGCAGAGCAGTGGTAATGGCTAAAACAGTCCTAAGAGTGGACAATTTAAAGTTAACTAGGCAGAGTCAACAGAAGGAACCACTCTGTCTGGCTAGGAGCAGTAAACAGCAGATTCCCTCCTGTTTTTCCATCCAGTTCACACAAAGACAGCAGCTCAGGTGAATGGCCTCAGCTAATGGACCCCATCCACCAGTTTAAAGGTAAATGGACTGTTTAATGTATCTTATTTTACCCAGTGCACGTGGCAGGTCCAGAACTGGTCTCTTTCTCTTCTCAGAGCTTGGAGGGACAGGACTCTATACAGAGGTTCTGTGCGCATTAAGAGGAGGGCCAGTTCTCAGCTGCTATGTGATTGGAGAACTGCATCTTTGCACAAGTTCTGTTGGGACAGTCAGATTTCAGAATGTGGTGCCAACACTAGGGGAAGGTGGTCTGACTCAGAAGAAAGAAAAACTGTATGCAGAGAACTCATTCTTCTATTGCCTCGGGGTAAAACGTAGGATTTAGTTCAGTTCAGTTAGTCTTTCCTATTTGTACAGTCAGTGGACAAGGGACAGATAATAGACATACTACTGTATGTTGATTTCAGTAAAGTCTTCAGCTGTCTCACATGGACAGTTAGTTAAGAAAATGGGGGATACTGGAGAAGGGGATAAAACTGTCAGGTGGCTGGGAAACTGGTTAAGTAACAGGGCTCAGAAGGTGGGAATAAATGGAGAATTCTCAAGAGTCGGGGGGGGGGTCAGTAGCAGGATGCTACAGGGATTGGTCTTGGGACCAGTCATATTAAATATCTTTATCTGCGACACAGAAGTAGGGATTCAGGGCAAGATATGCCTTTATGCAGATGATATCAAAACCTGTGGCCAGGTAGATAGTGAGGAGGAAGTCAAAAGTACGAAGGAGGACCTGGCTAGACTGGAAATGTGGTCATAAGTATGACAGTTAAAATGTAATGCCAAGAAGTGCAAGGTGATGCACATGGGGCAAAAAATACTAAGGCTGAATATAGAATAGGGAGGTAGTAGTAGAAAACACCACAGAGGAAAAGGACTTTGGAGTAATCCTCTCAGACCATCTGATGACATCAGTACAATGCAGTAGGGCAGTGGGTAGGGCAAATAGCATGTTGGGGTGTGCAGAAAAGCGGATCGCCAGCAGGAAAAAAAGAGGTGCTGCTACCACTGTATATCTCAGTGGTTCGTCCTCACCTGGAGCGCTGTCTGCAGTTTTGGATTCCACATGTAAAGAAGGATAGAAAGAGAGTGGAGACATGACCAAGGAGGGCTACCAAGATGATCCAGGGACAGCAGGAATGGGCGTACGAGGAGAGGTTGGCAGATCTGAATATGTACATGCCTGACATATGAAAATGGAAGAGGAGGCATGATTGAAACATATAAATGCCTCCACTGTGTAAAAAAACATGGATAGCTGAGAACTAGTGGGAACACAAGCACCAGGGGCAACTCCATGAAGCTGTCAGGGGCAAGTTTAAGAGATATACCAGGAAGTACATTCTCACAGAGAGGTTGATGGAGGGGTGGAATTGGCTGCTGGTGTATAAGATATGTGTGAAATCGGTGGGGGCATTCAAATGATGGACAAATACCAGGACCTGGTAAAAACCACACCAGAAAGGAGGAAACAGGGAGAGTGAAAAGCCTCTAAGGGTCTTTCATTCAACAGGAGGTAAGGATGGGCAGACACAATGAGCCAGAGACTTTTTTCTGCTAACAGATTCTGCATTTGTATGTACTTTTGTTCTTTGAAACCTATTTATTTTTACTTTTCTAGTTTGTTTGCACTGGTAGCCCGTTAATGTGCCAACTGATTATGGCTACTGTGATGTTGCACTCTTCTTGTGCGACTTTGATTTTTTTGGTGTCCTTCTGTGTTGAGAATCTGGTCTTCTTCCTACTTTTGATCGGGGTGTGACCCAGAGTATGTTATAGAAATAACTGGTGGGTGTGGAGGGCATAGCCCCCCGCAATGGAGGTTGCTCCTATTGTCAGATGGCAGATAGTCAAGAGTGCGGTGTTGGTTTTGGCGGATTGCTGGTGCTATACTTTACACTGGCAACTTCATTGTCACTGCAGCATGGGTGAACCGTTTGTATTCCTCATTTGTTTGCTTGTATATCTTGTAAATTCTGTGTACATATTAAATATTATATGTTTACCATATATCTTGGACTGTGTAGTGTTTCAGTATGTACAGGTAATTGATTTTACTGACCATTCCAATACTCTGTCACTGAGAACACCTACCAACTTTAAAGTAGTTTGCATCTGATACAAAGAAGGGATATGATGTACCTGGAGTGACTAAGGGGATCGTAATATGTCCAAGAGGCCTTGTACTGTGTGAGCAGGAGCCTGGCGGCTTTGTCCTGTGTGAGCAGGAGCCTGACTTTGCACTGTGCGAGTAGCAGCCTGGCTTTGTACTGTGTGAGCAAGTGCCTGGCTTTGTATTATGCAAGCAGGAGCCTGGCTTTGTATTGTGCGAGCAGGAGCCTGACTTTGTACTGTGTAAGTAGCAGCCTGAATTCATACTGTGCAAGCAGGAGCCTGGTTTTGTACTGTGTGAGCAGATGCTTTGGCTTTGTACTGTGTGAGCAGGAACCTGGCTTTGTACTGTGTGAGCAGGAACCTGTGTACTGTGCGAGCAGGAACCAGGCTTTGTACTGTGTAAGCAGCAGCCTGGCTTTGTGCTATGTGAGCAGGAGCCTGACTGTGCAGTGTGAGCAGGAGCCTGGCTTTGTGTTCTGCAAGCAGCAGCCTGGCTTTGTGCTGTGCAAGCAAGAGCCTGGCTTTGTGATGTGCAAGCAGCAGCCTGGCTTAGTACTGTGTGAGCAGGAGCCTGGATTTGTACTGTGCAAGCAGGAGCCTGGATTTGAATTGTGCAAGCAGGAGCACGGCTTCACACTATGCAAGCAAGACCCTGGATTCATAGTGCACGAGCAGGAGCCTCACTTCGTGCTGTGTGAGCAGGAGCCTGGCTTTGTACTGTGTGAAGGAGCCTGGCTTTGTACTGTGCACAGGAACCTGGCTTTGTACTGTGCACAGGAGCCTGGTTTGTACGGTGCAAGCAGGAGCCTGGCTTTATACTGAGCGAGCATGACCATGGCTTGTACTACATGAACAAGAGCCTGGTTTGCACTGTGTGAGCAGAAGCCTGGCTTTGTACTGTGAGAGCAGGAGCCTAGCTTTGTGCTGTGTGATCAGGAGCCTGGCTTTATAATGTGTGAAGGAGCCTGGCTTTGTACTGTGCACAGGAGCTTGGCTTTGTACTGTGCACAGGAGCCTGGCTTTGTACCATGCGCAGGAGACTGGTTTGTACGGTGTGAGCAGGAGCCTAGCTTTGTACTGTGCGAGCATGACAATGGCTTATACTACATGAACAAGAGCTTGGTTTGCACTGTGTGAGCAAAAGCCTGGCTTTGTACTGTGTGAGCAGGAGCCTGCCTTTGTATTGTGTGAGCAGGAGCCTAGCTTTGTACTGTGCAAGCAGGAGCCTGGCTTTGTACTGTGTAAGCAGCAGCCTGACTTTGTGCTATGTGAGCAGGAGCCTGGCTTTGTGCTGTGTGAGCAGGAGCCTGGCTTTGTATTCTCCAAGAAGCAGCCTGGCTTTGTATTCTGCAAGCAACAGCCTGGCTTTGTGCTGTGCAAGCAGCAGCCTGGCTTAGTATTGTGCGAGCAGCAGCCTGGCTTTGTACTGTGCGAGCAGGAGCCTGGATTTGTACTGTGCAAGCAGGAGCCTAGCTCTGTGCTGTGCGAGCAGGAGCCTAGCTCTGTACTGTGTAAACAGGAGCCTAGCCTTGTACTGTGTGAGTAGAAGCCTGGCTTTGTACAGTGTGAGCAGGACCCTAGCTTTGTACTGTGTGAGCAAGAGCCTGGCTTTGTACAGTGTGTGAAGCAGCCTTTGTACTGTGTGAGCAGAAGCCTGGCTTTGTACTGCACAAGCAAGAGCCTGGTTCTGTACTGTGTGAGCAGGAGCCTGGCTTTGTACTGTGTGAGCAGGAGCTTGCACTGGGATGAGAGAGAAGCAGCCTAGAGTATGTGGTGGTCAGGTCGATGGCAGTCTTGATAATGTAAGCAAGCCAGACTGTCAACACCTAGGGGGTCTTGGGTGGTTTTCTAACACCCTGTGTGGTCCCTACCCCTCTAATTCCAACACTGAATCCAAATGATCTTTATTTGGGATTTTTCAAGTGTTTGACAACTAAGCAAGATGGATGTTCACAGCCATACTGGTCCACTGTTTACTGGACCAGCATAGATGTTATAGCACACATGTTTTCAAAGCCACACAGGTCCATTCCCTTCATCAGATGGCTTCCTCTGTTCACACTGCCATGGCACATTGCAAAGGGATCTGTCAGGCCATGCAAGTTTGTATACTGCACCATCTCTGTAGACTATCTATGTTGGTTCAATAAGTATCACACAGTGCAACGAGTGAGTCTAACGAAGAAGCCGGAAGAAAACTCCAGCCAAGCACAGTAATAGCTGCATTACTGGCAAACATTAGAAAAAAAAAACATTGAGGTACTATAGTTAGGATTTCTTTGTTTCAAAGATGAACAAAGTGAATGATTTAATATATTTTATTGCACCAAGAGTTACATAACACCTGCTTTCAGGCTACACAGAACCCCGCATCAGGCGTAGCAGCCTGGAGGCGCTTTTACACACAGGTTTTTAAAACGGAATTAGCATTACCTGTGTGGCGCCGTTGTACTCTGTTGCGTTCAGGTTCCTTTCTACACACTGCGAGTATTCTGGCAACATTTGTCTCCATTTGTTTCAGCTCCCCCAGAGTTTGCTGCTGTACAAATGTTGTTTTCTGGCTTTGTACGGAATGGCTGTTTTACACAGCACGATAAAACGGTATTATTGCATTGCGCAAACCGTAAATAAGCAGAGATTGGCGGCTTGGACAAACGCTTAGGGACCGGAACAGATGCAATTTACATACAAGGGATGTAACAGATTACTGTTTCCGTAACAGTTATTCCGTTACATAAACCTGTGTGTAAAAACGCCTTGGGTCTACAGAAAACAAGCTTCTTAGGATAGAGAACTCTACTGGTAAATAAACTTTTACACCTGAGTATAACAGTTCTTTTGATAAGGAAGTATGCAGAGACAAAAAAAACAGCAGTCTTTGAAATAGTAGGTGGTTGTAAATCAGAGTAGCGATGTAGACTCCTCTCCCAAAATGGGATGCATCTTAAAGAGGCTTAAATCCTGTTTCCCCTTTTAACAATTGTAAACATGCAGAATGCCTAAACCCTGTGTAGCACTGCATCCTGTACTCTGGCATTACATGAGAAGCAGACAGCCACACCAGAAGTAAAGAGTTTTAACACAGCACAGCTATAGAAAGCACTCTTTTCCTATTGATAGACCCATTTCATTGCTAAAAAAATTATTTTTTCTTCAACGGGTATTTGAACATTTTAGAAAAAGAATGAACTGAAAAAAAAGTTATTGTCAACATATGGTCAGTGCCTTCCAAGCTTTATTGCATTAAAAACAATCAAAGATTGTAGATCTGATAAGTGATAAAACACCAGAGTTGCATATTCCCTCAACACTTGCCAGTGTTAGAATGCAACTTCAGCTGTAAGGACAGCTACTGAAATCATTAATAATCATAGTAATAATAACAGAACCAATGGAGCATGCAGAAAGCACGATTATTGGTTGCATGGCTCAATGATAAAAGTAGAAAGAATTCAGAAGGTACTCACCAACTTTGACATAGGAGAATACCTCTGCAGGAGGAGTCCTGGAAAGTGCCCCATTAAATGTTGCATTTATATGCTTCATTTGTTGCACTGTAATGCCCTGCCGGGGTGTACTGCTCACAGAACCAGTCTCTCCCCACTTTGTTCCTTGAAATGAGACAGATTTTTCTTATTTTTACCTCCTCTGATTGAGTGTTTAGGGACTCCCTCAGTGAACCCCATGCCTCTCCTATCCAAAGTAACAAACTCCGCCATCCAGTGGTCACTGCTGTTTACTCTTTTCTAAGCCTCCACTGGTTGGACTGAGATTTTAAACCTGTAGTTATCCAGGAAGCAGAGCTAATGAGTGGGGGTTGCTAGATGCAGTAGGAGACGTGGACATAGGGATCCCTGTGGCATCATCTCTGAGCAAACCACCTGCAGCATTTTCCTTTGTGCACCTCTATCCCTTCCCCCACTCCCTCACCCTACCAAGGCACAGTTCAATCCTCCACCCACTCAGAGTTCCTGTTATGCAGTCAAAAGGCTGCCCCACCTGCACTAGTCTCCAGATACACCAGGGGCAGTGCAGAGGCACTGAGGTCAGCTCACCCGACTCACCCACCCATCTAAAGGAGCAGAGTATCCTGAGGAATGCTTGATCTTCCTTCTGCAAGTTTTGCTGCTGTGCTCAGGGCTAGGGGGCTAGGAAGCGTGACTCTAGAACACCTGCATAGTAAGTGGCTCTCCTAACTAATGCTGCTGGGCTACATGTATAATGTCACTCCCTGAAAAGAGTGCATGTATATCTTGTCCCCCCCATTCCCATCCCCCACTGCCACCACTACAATAGCAACTGTGTATCATACAGCTCCAGAATGCATGTGGTAATATCCATAACTGACACTGTATTATAGTACAGGGGTGTGTGTAATACACTGTTTAGATGCCGCCCTTTGGATGAGATGTTAAACCGAAGTTCCTTCTGGCCATTACTGGTCACTGGCCAAGTGTAAGTTAAAGATCCTGTGGAATGTATTGAAGAAGATTAGGGAAGTTTCCTTTTACTTTTCCTTGTGACTTAGGTGGTGCAGTGGATGTGTTTTGGCCTTCCAAGCAAAAGGTCAGTGGTTTGATTCCCAGTGGGAAAATGTATTTGTTGGGACCGGCAGTATAGCTTAGAGGTTACAGTAATGAGCTGTGACTGAGCTTGGTACATCCAGCAGACCTGGAGTTGAGTCCCACAATCTCCACTTGCATACTGTGTGACTCTGAGCAAGTCACTTAACCTCCCCAGTGCTCAGAGGTTGCCCCTGAAAACAGGCACTTGTGCCTAGTGGGCCCTACCCATTACCAAAGACAGAAAAACATTTCCCTGGTGTCATGGCCCACACTCCCCATGTCAATAAAACCCAGGGCACACCTGGACATGAATTTCTATAGCTCTGTGTGACTTTCCTGGTCACAAATTTCTAGGAAATAAGTCAAAAGAAGATTGCAGGTGTCTGCAGTGCAGTGCCTTTGTAGGAAGGCAGTGGGATTCTAAGCTGTAAATCTTTGTGGAAACAGAATCCCTCGGGAAAATGAGATGTTGCACCTCAGTTCTGCTATCCAGGGCAAGTAAACTGTAAAACCAAAAAATACATATAACACCATTACGAGCATCAGTGGCAGTCTTTAAGTTACAAAGACTGGCTACAGTATTCAGTTTCATGGTCTTCGTTGATTTGGTGTAATTTAATACAGGAACCCGCAAGACAGACTGTGCCATAAAAAAACACTTTAAACATAAAATGTAACGAATGCATCTGGACATCTACCATTTTTGTTCAATGACATGCTCGCTAGTCATCCTGCAGTATGCTATCACAGCAGGGTGCATTTAAAATTACAAGAACAGATAGTGGTTTGTAGTAGAAATATTTTTGTCTGGTCGCAGGGTGTCGGATCAGTAAGTAGACAGTAATACCCATTTTATTACTGTTGATGTAAAGGTTAGAAGGAGTAGAATAAATGTTAGGGTACAATTATGTAATTTAAAAATCCTTCAGACACCACAGTAATACTCAATTTTAAATAGGCAGCCTCCACATGCTTTCAGCAAGGCAAGTCAGCCTCAGCCAGAAGTGGCGCCAGCTTGAGCCAGAGAATTCTAAGCAATATCTTCACAGCCAATTCCCTGTTTGGCCACTATATATTTCACAGCACATCAAAGATAAATTCAGTGTTGCTGACATTTGAGTTAACACTTGTAGAAGCAACACTGCATGTAAGACTGCGCTTCTGCATCACGCAGCCACTGAAGCAAAAGTTTGAATCACGCTGTCATTTGGCTGCAGGAGGTCATTCAAATTATGTTTTAGTTACTGTAAGTAAATATTTATTTTATGAATTAACAGTCCACACTAAAAAAGATGGCTGGCAGTGTTGGTTCTCCAAACTGCTCTCTAGGTTTCTCTGTTTCTATGACATCTCTACATTAGGAGGCTCCTTTTTCTCTCAAAGGGTGGTGAACCTACAGAATAGCCTATTTATTTATTTAAAAGTTTTATCGGGAAGGAATACTGAGCAGTGTACTGCTCGATTCCAGATGCATCCGTGGGGAGGGAGAACAGGGAAACATACAAAATAAGGCAGCACAGAATAATTTCTGGTGAATAATGAATACATACAGTTATAGGTAACACAAAATAAAGGCAGCACAGACTAAAATAACAGGTAAATTAATACATACAGTGGATACGGTGGACATGAAGACAGGACAGGCCTGTAAGGTAAGCCTGGAGAAGTTTCTGCTCATTAAGGAAATCGCAGGGTACCCTGGGTAGTAGACTGGATAGTAAATGCCTACAAAGTGGTATTTGTTTGCAAAGTACACCTGTTTCTTCCCAGCTTGTGAAGCTGAGAGGGCAGACATGATGGCGCTAGAGTCCCTTCTGACCTTTTACAATACAATGGAACTGTATTTTATATAGCATCATTCATACAAATGTATCCTAAAGTGCTTTACATGAAAAAATGTACAAAAACATCAGAAGCTAAGTGCTAATACACGAAAATAAAAGAACAGAGAACCAGAAAGTGGAAATAAAGGTAACAATAAGTACTTTACAGTCAACATACAGCTGAACCCTATCAATAAATAAATACACGCCTACTAATAGATACCTACTGTTACTGCTAACTACTCTATCCTCTTTAAGATTATCTCCACTGAGTCATAAAACATTGGATGATAACCAAGTAGTACCAACCTCAACCGGGTGGCTGATGAAACAGCGTTCCTACTTCTCGGGCGAGCAGGCCTTGTAACACAGCAAGGCTATATCCAGCCCTCTTATGGGAGACCAGATCAGACTGTAGTGCTTAGTTAAAGTATAAATTGGGTGCCAAATAGTAGCCCTTCAAATGTCAGTGACTGAAAAAGAGGAAAAACAGGCCACCAAGGCTGCCATGCCCCATGTTGTATGGCCCCTAATGACACCTGGAAGGTTGTGCCCTACTTGTCTGTAGTAGAACAAGATGCATTTCCATATTCACTGTTAGCAGATAGGTTTGCCCATTTACCCATTGTTCTACAGCTAAGAAAATCAACAGCCGAGAGGACTGGGCACATTCCTTGGTACAGTCCCGGTAGTACCAAACGGTACTGTGGGTATCCAGAGAGTACAGCAACACTTCTCTCAGGTTCTGAGGGAAAGAAAACAACATGCACAAACCAATGGATGCAACATGGACTCAGATACCATCTTTGGCAAGAATTTGGGGTCAGTACCTACCACCACCTTGCCCCTGTGAAACACCAGAAAGGGGGTCACAAACCAAGGCCTGCAGTTTAGACTTACTCCTGACCAGTGTAATAGCAACAAGGAATAACATCTTCCAGCACAGGAATTTCATGTCACAGAAAGATGAGGGTTGAAAAGGGGCTTAAGTTAGGGATTCAAGCACAAGGTTCAGGTACCAAACTGGAACAAGCCTGCACACCACAGGGCCCATGTGCACTAGAACCTCCCAGAACCTGTGGATCACAGTCAGCAGTGCCACAGCCCTGCCCCAGAGAGGGGCATGGAAAGTAGAAAAGGGTGAAAGGTGAACTTTCACTAAGAAATATTGTACTCCCAACTGCAATAGAGTTAGGGGGGCAGTGCTGCACTCTTTGCCCAAGGAAAGTGAGGAGGTCCAGGGACACTACATGGCACCGTACAGAAAAACCCTTCCACTCTAGGGAGGATGTGTGTCTGGTGGAAGTATCCTCATAGCATGCAAATTAGCCAAGACCCTAGATCGGACCCCAAACCATCCCAGTCTCACCAGTACAGAGCAAGTGATGGGGGGATGAGGTCACCTGGCACCATGCAGTGAAATGAATCACCTTCAGGGAGCAACCTGTAGAAGGTTTCCCAGGCAGAAGCAGGGTCAGCAGAGACCACAGCTGAGACCCAAACCAAGGGACCTCAACATCTGCAGGAGTCAGGCAAGGATCATGGGAAAGGTTGTGAGTTGTAAGGTATTCAGTTACAGAACATTTAGGAGGAGCAAATAAAAAATAAACATACTTATTCATCTGAGCAGTTTAACTGTAAGGTCAGGTTTTTATTTTTTTAACTGTGTTTTTATGCCCTTATCCAGTCTGTTGAGGTGGGGTTGAGGAGGTTTCTGCATCATCAGGAGGCCCTACTGGCGGTGATATGTGATTCGGGTATAATGGGGTCCATATTCACAGTGTTGGGACCTTTTCCTGTTTCTCTCAACCCTCAGAGATACTGGCAACCTAGGGGCACAATGTGGAGGCAAACACACCAATGCACCTGCCAGTATCCTCCCTCACAGTCTGCCTAATGTTGTGCTATCACCCGTTGCCACCCAGGTGGCACTACTGCAGCAAAGGCATTGATGCTCCTTCCAGACAGGTGAGCGTACTCTGAGACACTCAGTCTTCCTCCCTCAGACTGCCCTACATTTACCCAAGCTCATTTCTGAACCTGGGTTGCCAGCATCACGAGCAGTTGCCCCACTGCTGCACTGATGGGTTAGCTGTTTAAACAGCGTATGCTTTTGATTTTAACATGACCAACACTACATTGAAATAAATATACATTTTATTTATTTGCATATCTCTATTTCTTGTTGTCCTCCTGACGGGTCCAGTTACTGTTGCTGAATGTCCCCATTATTCATACTGCTACTCCCAGCAGCTATGGCCCAGTTACACAAACAAAAGGTAGATTTGCAAAAAAGGGTGACAGGGCAGGCAGGGCTGGTTTTCTCAGAGAACTGCCCATATGCACCTAACACCACCTCAGATGGGGGTCTACACGGCTCCACAGCGGGAAGAGCCTGCTGCCACACTCCCCCGAGCCCTTGCTAGCACGTACGGCCTGGACAGCGTTTCGGGAACTCAAGGCTGTGTGGCTGTCTCTGTAAATTTTCTAAGAACAATTGCCTTTATCTTGGGACAGCTGTTATTGGCTGTCCATGGAACATGAGCTCCATGTTTTGGTTCCTCATCCTGCTAGGCATTTCCAAATTCCTCCTGAATGAACTATGTCACTACCATTGGCCAGCTTATTTAACCTTTTTCCCCCCAAAATCCAGTATTGCCTTTGATATCTGGTCTGTTTTAATACTCAGTGCTGAATTTCTTCAGTTTAAAGTTTTTTTTAACTGTACTTGTATGTATTTGAACTTGGAAGTTTAGTGGACTAGACTGTATTCCTAATTCTGTGCTGAGTTTCTGTTATCACATTTGGGTATTTCTGTGAAAAGTCACCTTCAGCTGACTTTTCAATTAGCAGATTATATCTTTTAGCCACTAGAGGGCCCAGGTTTTAAGCACACTTACCCAATACAATACAATACAATCCTCCTGACTGTCACATCATGTTGTCCCTCCATGCACTACAGTTTCTGCTTCTCTTACTCCCATCCCTCTTTCTGCTTTTCTTCCTCCCTGGAGCTTGCTTCTCCTCTCCGCCCCCCCCCTCCAGCATCCTACTTGGCACTGCCTATCATCACTCAGGTATTCTACATCATGAACTTGCACCCCCGGGTGCTCCCCTCTGCAAAGGGATGGCAGTCCCTGCCTACCACTGTACACAGGCCCTGGACACTCTCATCGCTGTCTCACATGCCGTCACTCTGGGATCATTGCCACCAACCTAATGTGAGTTCCTGCAAAAAACGGGCATGTAGATTCACGCTCAGGGACTTACGTTGGTGCACCCTGAAGCTTGTGCTCCTCCTCCTGCTGCTGTCGGAAAACATCCATCCTAACCCTGGCCCAATCACCTCCAGCTCTGTCTACCAGGAAAACCCCCCAGGAACACTCTCCATAGCATCTCTCAACATCTGTAGTCTACTCCCCAAGCTGGATGCCCTACAAATCTTTACCAATCAGCACAGCCCAGATATCCTGGCAGTTGTAGAAACCTGGCTTACACCCAAAATCCCTGACCTGGCTATCACTCTTCTGGGCTACAATGTTTTCAGGCTGGACCGGAAGTCCAAAAGAGGTGGTGGATGTGCAATTTACCTTAAAGATTCGTTACTGGGACACCCCATCACTACCCCGCTCCCAGCCACACCTATCAGAATCTTTTTAGGGGCCCATAACAAATCCCTCAGAGTTGCCTCAATATACATCCCCCCGAAAGAACATGGGCATGGCCTTAACGCTGTCTTGAAGTTCACCAGGTCCCAACCTCCTGACTCTGAAATGATTCTCCTTGGAGACTAATATAAACTGGCTCGCGTCTAATGCAGGGGTCTATAAGGATGCCATCTCATCGGCCAGTCTCACCCAGAAGGTTGTCTCTCTGACCAGGAGAAACTACAAATCCGGCACCAGCACCCTCCTGGATTGGATTCTTACCAGCCACCCAACTCGTAACACAAATACCTCAGTCCGCCTTGACTCGTTTAGCGACCATTCCCCTGTCATCTGTGAATGGGCAAACAAATTCCGCAAGCCCCCTCCTAATATCATCACTAGTAGAGTCCAACCACGTGGGCAGTTGTCACACCTCAAAACATGCCTCAACCACCAAGACTGGTCCCCTATCTACAAAGCAACAGATGTAAATACTGTGCTGGATTACTTCATCAACACTTTCAATGCAGCCTGTGACTCCTACACTCCTTTTAAAAAGCGCAGAGTCAAAGCCCTTTGCAATCCCTGGCTCTCAGCCAATCTCTTACATCAACTAAAATCTAGAGATCGCCTCTGGGATCTGTCCAGAACCACTGGTAAAGAAACTGACATCCAAAACTATAAACTTGCATGGAATGACTGTTGCAAATCTATCCGGCAAAAGAAATCTACCTACTTCAAGAACACTCTCACGGATACCTGGGGTAATGGGAGGACATTTTGGAACAAAATTAAAGAGGTCACTGGGAAGCAGCCAAAAACCTCCCCTACCTTGCTCAACATAAATGGGTCTACTACACTTGACCTTAAAATCATAGCAAATACCTTCAACACTGCATTCACCAATCTCAGCAGTGTTCTCCCTTCTGACTTTTTCAAGGACTATGACTCTCCCTCTTCTACCTTCAGTGCCTCCTCCTCCTCTAGCCACCCACCTTTTTATGTCAAAGCAGTCAAAATGCATGATGCCCGCAAATATATTACCAAAGCCATCACCAAATCCAGATCCAGCAGTGATACACTTGACCTTAAACTGCTGTCCCTCACCCTTGATTAGGTGCTACAGCCACTGACATATTTTCAGCCTCTCGCTTAGGCTCAGCCAGTTCCCTGACAAATGGAAATCCGCCACTGTTACCCCTGTCCATAAAAGTGGTGACAGGGCCACTCATGGAAACTACTATGCTGCATACCCAGAGTGTACAGCCAATTCCCTTCCAACAAGAGAGGAAAATGGGAGCCCAGAGACTGCATGTGGAACTTTATGTGTACCACATGCTTGCTCAACATAAATGGGTCTACTACACTTGACCTTAAAATCATAGCAAATACCTTCAACACTGCATTCACCAATCTCAGCAGTGTTCTCCCTTCTGACTTTTTCAAGGACTATGACTCTCCCTCTCCTACCTCCAGTGCCTCCTCCTCCGCACTAGAAAATACTTGGAGTAGAACCACTGGTTTATTACTGTCGGGGGATCCGCTGAATGGCCTTTTTATGCAACAATGCATGCACCACCTCCCTCAGGAAGGCAGGAAGGTAAAGGAAGTAATAACAGAGCCTTGGAGGTGTCATTGCAGTTGTTGACACCAATTTCAGGGCATATCCATGCTGGACACCGTGATGTCCAGGAACCATCTGTCTACAGTCACCATCTAGCAGTGGGGTAGAAACAGAGAGACATTGCCCACACACAGTATCTCAACAGGGCATCCTGTGGAGAGGTAGGGAGTCAGACAGAGAGTGGGGCTGGTAGTCCCCATTCCTATGTCCTTTGCGGGTGTTGTAACAGACCCTCTTGAAATGCTCCTGCTGTTGCTATTCCAGTGTTGAAAAACTTTGTTCCTCACTATGGGGAGGGTTGATGTGAGAGGTATTGAGAAAGCAGCTTCTGCTATTGCCATGCTATGAATCATATTGCATCAGTAACTGAATAGTTCTGACAGACTTCTTTGAGGTCTTTGGATCCTTGAGAAAGACACTGACATCTCATCTGCATAGTCTGGTACCCAAAAAAGAGTATTCAGAACAAACTGCTGTACGTCCTGTGCAAAACCTGTAAGGTGGAGCCAGGAATTAGGTCTTAGACAAATGCATGATATTGTAGCCTGGTCTGTGGCATCAAAGCCCTGAGACACACAGGTGAGGGCTTCTGATGTTAGAGGCCCATCAGGTATGCTGCTGACAGTACGTCTCTGGTCCCTTCACATGCACTTCTGGTACTTGGCCAGAAACACCTGGAAATTAATGATGCACAAGCCAGGTGAAATCAAGGCAAAAGTGCCCTTGCCCAATATGTCAGGCTTTCTGGATTCTTTTCGAGGTCTGGGACACATCCTTTGTTGACCTTGAGACCTGCCATGTGCAGCCATAATCATGACTGAGTCAGTATCAGGCGGGGAGAAGTAATATTGTGTATCCCTAGCAACCAGATACTGTTTGTCTGCTTTTCTAGGGATGGCTAGCAGGATGCTGGTCCTGTGCCAGGCAGTCAGGGTAGCCACCTCCAGAGCAGTATGAGAGGGAGGGATGACTACTGAGAAGGCACTTTCCTCCTCCAGAAAGTCACACAGGTTCTTGTTTGAAGAATCTTCTTCCAGGGAGAAATTCAAAGTCTCATTAAGGCCTGAAAGGTAAGGTCCTCAGAAGAAGAATGGGGCCTGTACAGGACTGTTTTCTCTCTCTCTCTGCAGATATGGTGGGTTGAGAAGCCACAAGCAGCAGGGAAGGGTGGAGCATGTACAGCCAAGAATACCTGAGGGGGTGGCTGAGGAACAACCTGCAGGACAGAAGGTATTAATTTCTTTATCATATCACATCAGAGACGGGCTTCTGAAATTAGACTTATTTTACTTCTCAATATGGTGGCAGATGGATTGAATATTGATGTTGGTTATATGACACATTATTCCACTTAAACTTGCACAGACCTTTACTTTAAAAGATGGACATAAATACTTTAGTTCTTCAGCGGGCCTTTGATTTTGTAAGTTTATGGTTATCTACATGTTTACTTCTCACCTTAACACTGTGGTGAGTGTGTGTGAGTGTGTGTGTGTGTATTGATGTATGTATGTGTGTGTTTGTGTGTGTTTTGCATGTGTTGTGTTTTTGTGTGTTGTGGGTATGGTGTGTGTGTGTGTGTGTTGTTTGTGTGTGCATGGTGTGGTGTGGTATGTGTGGGTTGTGTTTGCTATATTTGTTGTGTGTTGTGGTCGTGTGGGGTGTGCAGGGATATGTGTGTGTGTGTGGTGTGGTGTGGTGTATGTACACACGTCTGTGTGGGGGGAGTGTGGCATGGGACAATTGTTATATGGCTAGGACACTGAGTTTTCACATATAGTGTATATTTACTTCCTTCTACTAGTTGTCAATGGTTGGATTACACACTGTCACATTTTTAAATCTGCTCATATTAAAATGCATATCTCATTTACTTGGGGTTCATAAAAGGTGTAATTCCTTTGAGTAACGATTAATATTGGTGTGAATTATGCTGTATTATGACTCTTGTACATACAGTATATCTCATTCATACTAGTTACAGTATCTTTCCCAAGGAGAGAGCAAGGGAGAGAAAAGGGAAAAAAAAGGAGGGATCCTGGAGGATTTCATCCTTGGAAGTTTTCATTTAGATTCTTTACACTGATTCTGTGCATGTTTGTTATACACTGACTCTGTGTTGAAATCTGCACTTATCAGGCTCGTGGTCTCATTTTCTTGGGGGTCCTTGACAGGTATTTTTATTTGGTACTTACACTTACAAGTGATACTATCATGCATCATGTATATATGTGTATGTTTAATTTGGGACTCTTTTTCAACTTACAGTTATACCTAATTTCAGGATTTTGTCTCTCATTATCTGTTCTTTAATACACAGGACACTTGGAATGTAAGTTGTAACCTCATCTTATATGTATTAGAGACAATGCTATCCCAGGTTTTTTTTTGGGGGTATCACTAGAATGCTTTCTTAGCACACTGAGACATTTTAAAATTTATGTGAGAAGAACTCTCTGGTTGTTGAGAATTCTTGTTAACCTTTGCTCTTCTGAGGCTCCTCAGTTAAAAGCATACTGGTGTTAATTAGCTTGTCTGACGTAATCTTCTGTTATGTTTTAAACGTATATGTTAAACCAATGAGAATTATTTCTGTTTTTTCAACATAATCTGGTGTTAATAGTATGGGATTTTCAAAATAACTGCCATAAAGCTTCTGAAGAAGGACTGGGTAGGTTCGAAAGCTAGAGCACTTTGTTCTTTTCCATAACATCCATGTTGGTCCAATAAAAGGTATCAAATCATTTGTTTCTGGATCTTTATCACATCAAAAAAGTCTAGGAGAACAGCACTTGGGACGGTGACTATGCCACCACTGCTGGCATCAGTCAGACAGTACTCATCAAAGTGGTCCCCAAAGTGCAACTGGGAGGCTACGTTACCTTTGAAATTGGGTCCAAGCCTTCAGCAGGATGAGTTTCTGGCCATTGTGGGGTCTGAACCTACTTGTTTCACCAGCTTACTGGAAGAATCTTTAAACTTACTATTTCTCCTAAAGAGCAGGGATTTGGATAGCTGATGGCTATGGGAATGGCACTGACTCACCAGTGATGAGTGACCAGACTTCTGTCAGCTGCAGCTGCTCTCTGTCAATGATGGGGAAGACTCAGACTGGGCAGCTTGTCTTCTTGCCAACCACTGCTTTTGAGGTGACTTTGAAGCACCCCCTTTATTTGTCACCAATGTTTTCAGTTTAGCTGGTGTCAGTAGATTCGACAACTTGGTGAGCATTGCACCAACTGTGTCTATTGTTTTCTAAAAATGTTCCAAAGCCTTATGTCTGTGTCTCTATGTAGTTTGAGTGAAATCTTCGCAGATGTAGCAGTTGTTGACATCATGGGCTAGACCAGAACTACACACATACAATTCATGGTCATCTTCCCTATAAATCCACTTTCTACACAGACAAAGGTGAAAAGGCATTTTACTTAGCGACAAAATTTCCCAAAGGAATACCAACCAAGAGAAAATCAGTTCCATCAGTGAAAATCAATGATAGGTGAACACCTTCCACTGGTCCCATGTTCACTCTCTCAATGATTGTAGAAAAATAAGTAGTTGGTGGTCACACACATTATACAGATGATGCCATACACCATCAACATGCACATAGGTACATTGTCATGGGAGGCCACACCTTGCAAAACCTTCCTGCAAGGTCCTGACACTGACAGAATGATATATTATGATATTATAATCTTGAACAAGATGGTTGCTAGCTTCTTGGACCCCTACACAGTGACTTAAATTTGTTCGATCAGGCACACTGGAAACAACAACAGAGTCATATGCCTGTTCCCCTTCCATCAATGTGCACCGCATCTTTTGTCCTCATAAGGACTTTTTGACGACAAGCCATGCAGACTTTAAAAGTAATACCTAATCCTGTGGTGGAAGTTGTAGGTGGTTTAACTTCCTTCACACAGATTCAGCGTAGGATGGAGTCTCCAAAAGCACAAAGTGAGCCATTGGAACATCCATCCCTCCATTTTACCCTTTTTATGTCCCTCACAACTTCCATAGGTGAGGTGGCCTCTACCACATGCGAACTTGGGTAGGGGACAGACAATGTCCTCTGGTCACATACATTGTCAATGATGCTCCTGGGATGCAATAAAGGAGGTGCTCTGGTAGCAGGGCAAGTAGTGCCCTTCCCCCAAAGTCTGAGCATGCCTGGACTCCTGTGGCTTATTGTGGGAGTCAGGTTTGGGATGTTAGCCTGAATATCTGCATTGGCAGTGCATGCACTATGCCAGGTTGCCCCTAACACTATATCTTATAACATGTCTCTCAGAAGATCTATTACAATATACAATAGATGGGCCTTGACGGATACAAGGTTGGTCTTCTCTTGCCCCCTGAAATTCCAAGTCATCTTTTCTTACTTACCTTTGACATTAACCATCATATTTCCCTCCTTGCTTTACTAGTTGCTTTGCTAGTGAATTCACACACATCTATGCACAGCAGTAAACTACAGAGCCATGCAACAACACTGAAAAGTCAGTGGGTTGCAAAGCAAAGCCTTAAGAGATCAGTACATATCAAATCATTATTAAAAACATAAACTACGAGGTGAAGTCATTTCTGCTCGTAAGCCAGTTGTCATTCACAAATCCTGTGCCACTTAATCAAGTCAAGATGCTTGTTCAAGAAATGCTTTCAACTACACAAACGTGAGCAAGGAATCGCCTTTGAACCCTGACAGAAGATATGCCAAGACTAGTCCCCTTACTGTGTAATTGGATCCACAAGAATAAAAGCTGCTGGAACAAGCTCTGACACTGCAACCCTGCCAAATGCTGACAAGTTCTTTTTGGTTTTTCTTTGTGAAAACAATTTCACAGTCGTGCTGCCTTCAAACCAAGGGATAAATGTCTGTTGGCAACTAGCCCGAAAGAGCTAAACCAAAAAAGTTTGTTTGTATCACACAGACGGCCATAAATAAAAATTATTCTAAGTTTGGAAAAAAACAGAGATAAGTAATAAGGGCAATTAGTCATGTTCTTCCTACCTTTCCACTCACAGTTCCTCATTCGACAGTTGTCTCTACATTTTGTTGACTCCCATAGAGATGCTTTCCTGAAAGCAGCTCAGTATAAACTACTGAGAACAGCAGGAAAAGCTCAGCTGCTTAGTAGGTTTCTGTATGGCCCTTGTTAACTTGGTCAGCCTGTCTTCCCCTACATTTGTCATTTTCCAGGGCCGCTCTACATCTTGTTTTGGTATTTTAATTCTTCTTCAGCACATATATCTTAAACACTTTTACAACAAATATTCAAGAGTTGCAAGTGATTATGAGATCCAGTGGTCAAAGCATTGAACTGTGAACAAAGAGATTCCCAACTTGGAACCTACTGTAGCCACCGTCTCAATTGTCCATGTCCAACAGATTCAGTAATTCGTGATTCAGTACCTCCCAGCTATAAACTAGGGGAGAAGCAGGACTCCACTGAGAATGGGATAGACCCCTGTACATTTATAAAAAAAACAAAAACACAGGATTGTTTATCAAAATCATCTCTGGCCTGTCAGGCTTGTAACTGATTTGTTTGGGGCCACTGCTGGTCTTCTAAGTCCTGTGTTGCAGCTTCCACCTTGCCATGCCTTTGGCCTTCAGTCTTTTACTGAATTCAGTTGAATAAATCAGTATACCAAACCCATGTCTTTATGGCATTGTCTTTGTCTTCATTCACATCCCCTACATGTCGGTAGCTGCTTCCTAATGGAAATTCTGAAGCACATTATCATATTAGAAAGAACACAAAGGCGCGGATAACTATGCCAGCATTGCAAGTTTGCCAACATCTGCAAGAGTCTGTCTTTTTTCATTGTTAAAAATGCCATGTAAAAGTGACTCAGAACACAACCTTCCTGTTAAGCTGTTAGTAGCATTAGTTTTGCAGAACTTGGTGATTGGCTAATGTTTGTGCCATACACACTGCGACCACTGAAAAATGGCAGAAACATTTTGAA
The DNA here is from genome assembly GCA_016271365.2 of Neoceratodus forsteri. Classification (NCBI taxonomy): domain Eukaryota; kingdom Metazoa; phylum Chordata; order Ceratodontiformes; family Ceratodontidae; genus Neoceratodus; species Neoceratodus forsteri. The sequence continues at coordinate 1,036,601,891 of CM057450.1, read as the reverse complement.
CACTGAATGACGGCAAGAAGCACTGGAAGCCTATAAGCCCTGGTATGTTATATTCCCTATCTGAGCAGCCCCTGTAAGGCCCTGTTATAATTTCCTATCTGAGTGTCCCCTGTAATGCCCTGTTATATTTCCCTATCTGACTGGCCCCTGTAAAGCCCTGTTATAATTCCCTATCTGAGTGGCCCCTGTAAAGCCCTGTTATATTTTTCTATCTGAGTAGCCCCAGTAAAGCCCTGTTTTGATTTCCCTGAGTGGGCCCTGTAAAGCCCTGTTATATTTCTCTGAGTAGCCCCTGTACAGCCCTGTTATATTTCCCTGAGTGGCTCCTGTACAACCCTGTTATATTTCCCTGTCTAAGTGACTCCTGTACAGCCCTGTTATATTTCCCTATCTGAGTGGCTCCTGTACAGCCCTGTTATATTTCCCTATCTGAGTGGCCCCTGTAAAGCCCTGTTATATTTCCCTATCTGAGTGGCTCCTGTATAGCCCTGTTATATTTCCCTATCTGGGTGGCTCCAGTAAAGCCCTGTTATATTATCTATCTGGTTGGCCTTTTTAAGGCCTTAATATATTCCCCATCTGGGAGGCCCTTGTAAAGCTTTGCTTAATACCTGACTTGGTGGGCTTTGTAAAACCCTGCCATAGTCCCAGACTAGGTGGACCTTGTAAATTGATCATGGCCTAGAAAGAACTTGTTCTTGCTTCTCTGTACATTGCTTCTTTTGTCTGCACTGACTGGGTTACTACAAATTTCCTTTCAACTCCATATGCTGGGTATTATGAGCAACTACTGTAGTACCCTCTGTCCTGAGCTACTCAAGCGATGGTGTCTCATATGCCGTACTGCTTTATGGAGAGTGGTCACTGCTATAATATTTCTTATTATATATGAAAATCTGCTCCTGGCCACCTGGTTCCCTCCCTAAAACTGCACACTGGGTATTAATACTGCTGCTGTTGCTTACTGCTGTTAATGTTGAGATATAGTGCTTTATGGAGCATAACAGAGTGGTCACTGCTATTATATTTCTTATTATATATGAAAATCTGTTCCTGGCCACCTGGTGCCCTTCCCTAAAACTGCATGTAGGCTATTACTACTGCTGCTTTTGCTTACTGCTGTTAATGTTAATCCTGATCCAATTCTTGCAAACTTCTGGTTGTCCTGCCCCTTACAGCAATTTGGTCTAATACTAGAAGTCTCAGATTTTCACACATGAACATGAGTGGCCTCAGACCTAAACTACCTGAACTTGAGACTTCTATGGGTCTATATGCATCAGATGTTATAGCCAATACTGAATCCTGGTTAAAGCCCCATGTCTTAACATGTGAGATTATTAGCACAGGCTACAATATCTTTAGAAATGAAAAGGTGGGGGTGGTGTCTTATTCTATAATAAAACTGCACTTAATGCTTCTGACTTAAGTATACCCGCCTTTGCTAGCTCCCCTTGTCAGCATTTGATTGTGCTTGGTGACACTAAATCTCTGTTGGGAGATTGTATCTACAACCCTCCCAAAATAGCTGGTTCTACACCAGCTGCTCTTAAAAGCTACCTGCCCAAACAGTCATTTGATAAAGTAATTATTCTTGGTGACTCATATCAGTTTAGAAGACTGAGGGTGCTAATGCCCATAAAACATCCCTAGCTGAGGAACACCTAACTCAGCTCATTGCAAAAGCCATGCAGCTAAATAATAAGACAGGTAATCATTCTCCACTTGACTAGATATTAGTTAATATGGTTGAGAGAATTACAGAGACAGGAATAATGGTGGACTCAGAGACCACATCTCAGGAAGGATACAGAAAGAGTGGAGGCTGGGGAGGCTGTCCAGATGAGAAGGACCGCCAAAATGGTGCAAGGTCTGCATCAGAAGCCCTACAAGGAGAAATGGAAGGACCTCAGTATGTATACCCTGGAAGAGAGGCGGGAGAGAGGGGATATGATAGAGACCTATGAATACCTCATGGGGTAAATAAGGTACAGGAAGGGAGTATTTTTCAGAGGTAAATATGCACAAGAACAAGAGGACATCCAATGAAGCTGGAAGGAGGTAAATTCATCATAGATGTGAGGATGTACTTCTTCACTGAAAGAGTGGTGGATGCCTGGAACAGTCTTCCAGCAGAGGTGTTGGGAGCGAGATCAGTGGTGGGATTTGAGAATGCATTGAACATATATTAGGGAATCTTAGTGGAAAGCAAGAGGGGAGCCAGAGATCAAGTAGGGTTTGCGATGATAGTATAGGCAGGGAAAAAGTGGGCAGACTGGATAGGCCAAGATATCTTAACCATTAAATTCTCTGTTTCTGTTTTGTATTCAGAAAAACAACTTCGTAAAACCTCCTCCCAGGAGTATCACAGTCCGTGATTTTTCTAAACTTGATGAAGCTGCTTTTCTTGAAAGTCTTGCCTCATTTCCCCTGGGAAGACATGGTCCAGCTTAAGAATGTGGACCTGCCCCTTGATTTCTTTATTAATTACTTCCAAAGTGTAGTTAACAAACATGTTACCTTAGTGCAGAGATGGTTTAAAGGTATCTTCTTAAAATGGAGGAATAGGCAACTTTGTAAATCTCAGAAGCTGAGGGATAAAGACTGGGGCCATTTTAAGACTACCAGTCCATTATCTGACTTGCAATTGTATAGAAAATTTAGGAATGACTGTAAACTGAATATTAAAAAGACAAGAAAAAACTATATAATAAGTCTTTAGGACAAATATTTATCCTAGCCAACTGCTTCTGGTCTCAGGTCAATTGCCTTATTAATGGTCGAACATGAACCCTCTATACACAAAGTAGTATATGACAGGAAACACTCTGGTGACCCCGTATCTGCTGTTAATGCATTTAGTACTTTTTTCACTGACTTGGACAAATTCTAATCCCCACTGACTGGGTTGACTTCAAGTCCTTTGTCTTTAGCTTAGCGTCTCAGCCCGGAATGTCCACCTAAATTTCTTTCTTTTTTTTTAAAACTCAGCTTCATTAAGAAATTTCATGACAGTACAAATATATAACACTGCTGGGGAAGGGGGGTTATAGTACCCCTCTTCAGCACACTTTATTGTGCAACATATTCATGACCAGTTAAAGGGACACGGTCAGCTTTTTAGTGTGATTTTAGGTCATGTGTGACTAGTTTGCATCTATTAACATAACTAGCAAAGAAACTGGTTCAACTGCCACAATATGTGAAATAATGTGATTTTTGTACTGTACGTTTTTTACACATTTGGCATTATTACGCTCCAGATAAGCAGTTTGCCTAACTTCAGCTGCTGGAAGCATCTTGCTGCTGTGGACGTGCCGTCTGTAACGGTGCCATCATGATAACAAAACTCATGCGTGAACGAGTTTACATTTATTTCAGGAGATATTAAATAATGCTGCTATCCAAAAAAAGTGTGTGATACTAAACAATAATAAGCCACTCTGAAAGAAAAGGAAGCACTGGAAGTGCAAAAAAACTAACTTTGAAAAACAGAGCTGAGATCTCAAGCATGTTTGGTATCGTGACTCTATTTTTCAAAGTTATTATTTTTTTTTTTTGCACTTCCAGTGTTCGTTTTTCTTTCAGAGTGGCTTATTCTTGTTTAATATTGTTGCACACTGTTTTGGATAGCAGCATTATTTCATATAACCCAAAATAAATATAAACTCGTTCATGCACCAGTTTTGTCATCACAATGGCATCATTACAGACAGCGCATTCACAGCAGCAAGATGCTTCCAACAGCAGAAGTTAGGTAGACCACTTGTCTGGAGAATAATAATAATAATAATACCAAATGTGTAAAAAACAGTACAAAAATCAAATTATTTTACATATTGGGGTAGTCAAAACAGTTTATTTGCTAGTTTTGTTATTAGATGCAAACTGGTCACACTTAACCTAAAATCACACTAAAAAGCCTTTAATGGTACTCGCACCTATACATACAGTCATTTTATCTTTGAATCAATTCCACTTTAGGTTATGCACTCAGAGGGAAGTCCTTGCCCAGCTTATGCGAATTAAGGCAGACAGTTCACCTGGGTATGACCATCTCGAGTCGAATCTTCTCTAGTTGGCTTCCCCAGTAATTTTCACCTCTACAACAAATACCTGCTGTAAGGGGTGTGCCTGACAAATGGACTGTTGCCTTAGTTGTTCAGGTTAACAAAGGTGGGGGGGGCGTATGCAAAGGAACTGGCTAAAAATTACCATCCTATTTCTCGTCTAAGTCCCATTGCTAAGATACAAGAGAGGCTGGTCTTCTATCAACTCCATGAGTACCTAGAGACTCACAATATTATAAAAGATATTCAGCATGGGTTCAGGAAATATCATGGGACTGATACTGCTGTAGTACGGTAGACACTACTGATCTTTTCACTACCATGGACTCTAGTTACGTGACAGGTACCATTTTTGTTGATCTCACCAAGGCTTTTGATTTGCTCAACCACGGTCTTCTGCTGGCCAAATTAAAATTGCTGGTCCTTGATAGTCACTCCTGCAACTGGGGTTCAAGGGCTATCTTTCATCCTGCAAGCCAAACATAAAGGAAATGAGTGGCTTATCCTCCTTGCAGGTTATTACTGATGGTGCTCCCAAAGGCTCAGTATTAGGACCTTACTATTCTCCCTCTTTGTGAATGATATGCCAGGTAACCGTGGTGGGACCAAATGTCAGCTATATGTTCATGATGCAGTGCTATACCAGAGTCATGATGACCTTGCCCATATTAACTCCACCCTTAGTGAAGACTTTAGGCAGCTTGAGAAGTAGTTTCTGGAAAATTATCTGATTTGCAATACCAAAAAAATGAAGGTTATCTTCTTTGGTTTGAGGCAACTCAGGTCTGACAGGTAGAACCTACTTAAGCTTCATATGACTTGTGGTGATACGCTTGCCATGGTTAGTCCCTAAAGTAGGAGTCCACCTGAATCAGGAACTATCCTTCAAGCCACATATGGACAGTCTGACTAAAACACTGCATCAAAAGCTTGGCTTATTGTTCAGGCTCATGGATTACCTCACTAAGGAGTCCCAACCAGTTGTACTGAACTGCGTCTTAAATCCAATTTTGTGCTATGGAGCCTCAGTCCTGTATTCAATAAAGGATATGGAACCAAACTGATTAAAAACATTATATAAATGGGACAGAGTCATTTGCTGCTGATAACCCCCCTAGAGAACATTACTACACTGCATTCTTCTCCCTGAACTGGCCCTCACTTGATGGAAAGATGAGGTATCCCCTACTGAGTCTGACATACAAGATAATTAATGGCCTCACTCTTCCAAGCCTCATTGACATTCTTGAGATAAAACCTCAATAGAGATGCCTCTGGTCCTCAGACAGTCTTCTCTTAGCTGTTCCCAGGGTTAAGACCAACTTCATCTGATGATAGTTTGCTTCCTTAACTCCTGGTCTATGCAACAACCTTTCTCAACAGGTCAGAAACTACTCTTCTGCACACATTACCTCAAATCTCATTTCTGTTGCTGCAATCGCTGAGAATACTCAACCTATTGTATGTAAGTACTGTTTTAACAGTTATTTACTTTGCACTGGCCTGTCTGTCTATAAACTTATCTTTGTATTGTATTGTACTGTTGTGCTGTTATTGTACTTGCACTGTTACTCTGTTATTTTGCTGTATGTATGTCATGATGCAATGTGATGTGGTTGTTTTCTATTTTCTGTAATTAACTCAAATAAGGGCCATTATCTCCATGGGCCAATGTGGTTATCACATTTCAATAAATAAATAAATAAAATGTTGTTTTACATACTTTGAGCACAGTAGTACAATAGAGACTTGCTGATGTTGATTTTACAAAATGTAGAAATCAGAGAACCGCTTCCCACATTTTTGGCTATTCATAAGCTTGCTTATAAACAGAACTCACAGCCATAACATTAGAAGTTAAAAATGTTCCAGATTCAGAGGAGCTGTCCCCAGTGTATGATATTTCCTGTTCTATTTAAAGTACATGGATCTGCCTCCATTTTTGTGAATCAGTTGCAGGAGTAGGAGCAAAAGACAAGTGATTTATTATTTTCATCCTGTGCTAACAGTCCACTGAAGCACAAATCATAAAAATGAGCCTAAACCCAAAAGGCAAATATGCCTAGTTTTGAAATGTACTTTCACCATTTTCAGTCTGTTTACAGAACTGTCAAAATGAAACATCTATAACAAGATCATGGAATAACACATCTACTGAATGAAATCTGGAACGTGCAATAGCTAACTCTACTCTCCCATTTCTAACTTTGTTAAAGCAGTAGTTAATATTTTTAGCTAAATATTTTGATTAACATGGCTCTTAAAGGGAGGCACCATCCCCTTCCCATCTGTGCCATTTTGTTGCTCACTATCCCCCTAGCACCTCCCTCATTTGGGCTTAATTGAAGCTCCTTCTCCTGTCTGAACCCTTTGCTGTCCTCCATTGACTTCCTCCAGGTAACCTTAGGTACCCCATCACAAGAGTTCTCTGAGTTAACCCACCATGGGGGCCCTCTACTGCCACCCACAAAGATGCAATCCAGTATGGCAGACAGTGATTTGGGGGAGGGAAGCCTTAGAACGTTAGAGGCCTATAAACATTGAGAAGGGTATGCAGCTGTCATCTAACATACCATGCTGGTATTTTCCTTTTTTGCTGCATAATCCTGTTTTCCTCCCCAGATAGAAAACCTACACCAGTGCAGTAACCTAACGGGGCTTGTAACCTGTGTGTGGCCACCCGCAATGTGATGCCATGCTGCTGTAGGCATCTCTCTCTGCTGCAACATGCACTCTCAAGCCCAACCCCAAAAAGTCTGAATGTGGTAGCTCTGTAATGATCCCTGATTACAAGGTCAATGTGGGAGTTTGGCATGAGTTTTTAATCCAGATCTACTGTAGAAATGTTGCACCCCCCCCCCCTCGCACTTCTAAGTCAGGTAATTATGCATTTTTGTACTTCAAAAAAATATATTTTTTTACATCTCTTCTCAATTTAACAATACAAATCAATGGAGTGAGCACTAGCAAATACAGCAATTAGAAACGCTCATTTCCAATGTCCGCATGTCTGTTGTCTACCCCTCTCCACTTACATCAATTCTAGATTCTGATCACCAATCCCACTCTTCTGAAAAAAAAAAGGGGGGTTGAACTTTCTCTCAGACTGCACTAGTCAGCATTCATTTATTTGCCAATCAATGAAAAAATGTTAATCTTTGGCCCCTGGGGCTTCATACTTCTGGATCTTAGGCTTTGTTTAAATTGATGTTTAAGCAGCATATTTTATCAATTTCTGTTTGTAACTGTTTTAATTGCTTTTTTTAATATTTGCATGTTTTAATGTATTGTTTTATGTATTTTTCTCTGAGATGTCCTTGAAAATGGGCATTTATTTTCTTGGGTTCTTATCCAGTTATCACATCTTAAATAAATAAATAAATACAATTGCGCTAGATTTACTGTAGTGCAGTCAATCTAGTTACAGCAGAAGTGGGCAGAAAGGCGTGACACTAGAAGAAAAGCTGCACATCTATAGCTGCTTTTTCTTGCTCCGAGGCTCTGCAAAGCTAAATTGCATCAGGATTATTAGGTAAAATGCAGGGACAGGAAGGAGAGAGTGCCTCCTTCCAAAAGCTATTCTGGCCAAAGTTTTGGCTTACATGAAAAGCCACTATAAAGCAGGACTGAAAGTCAGATCTCACTTGTGACTTCCATAATTCGGGTGAGATCCTGCAGCATGTATGTGTGCTTTTCTGAAGGCTGCCTCTTTTTTGAATCTGATAGTGTTGCTCAAATAGTATCCTAGCAATTAGGATACCACCAAATACCTGCCATTTGGCAGGATAGTGGATCCAGTCAGATAGCAGTGCTATCTGACCACGGATCTGACCCCCCCCCCCGATCTGGGTCATCTCCCACGTTATCCGATGTCAGATACCCTGGATCTGATGTTGAATAACATGGGATCTGACCTGGGGTCCAACCTGCACATTCGGCCGGATCCCAGGTCAGATCCCGCTCTGATAGTGCCACTATTCAACAGATCACAGTCAGGTCCATGGAGGCACTATCTGAGCAACACTAGAATCTGATGGTTTAATCAGGGCAATTTATTGGGAAAGTAAACCCCAAACTGCTGCAGACTGCACACATGCCATACAGTATGTATCTCATTGTTACTGTACAGTACAAGAACTTATTACCTTTGTGAAAAAGAAGACTGTTTTTAAAGCAACCCTGTGGTCAAACTTTGTAACAGCAATAAATTCAGGTTCAGCACACATCTTATAAGCTTTATAACACAACTGAAATCTCTAAGTTACTTTGCTTAAAAGTTACAAACTTTTTTGTAACCCTGATTTCACTGCCGATTAAAAAAATCTGGTTTCTGTAACGTGTTAATGATAATGTCAGCTGCTAAACTTATAGCTTAGTATTTACTGCCAGAAGCACTATATGGCTCAAATCTTCCAAGTTAACAAAAACTGTAATTGTAGTAAACATTCAGAAAAAGAAAGTGGATGCTGGGATTGGTGCAGTGCATGCATTTACAAAATTGGTGGTACTTCAGATTCTGGTGAGAAGCTATTTTGTTTTGAAAAGCAGCAGCAGACATGGCTTTGGAATATCAAGGTTGTGAGGGATTCCAGAATACTGCATATATGATGGTTTAGAATGCTGCAGGAGTGCAATTTTGGAATGCATTGAGGACAGAATTTCTGAAGCAAGTGGGGACAACATTTTGGAGCAGGATGTAGTGAGCTCACTACATTTAAGATATGTGACGCTAATGCATTTTTGGATTGTGGGTGACATATAATTGTGAATATGGCTAGGACGCACAATTACAGAATGTAGTGGGGATGTATGATTTTAGAATGTGGGGTGTGCTCCATTTCAGAATGTGGTAAAGATATACAATCTCAGAATGTGGTGGAGACAGGACATTTTGAAAATGAGTCAGGAATGTACAATTTCAGAATGTGATGCAGACATGCCATTTTGAAACATGGCAATGAGATGCAAATTGGAAGGTGATGGAAATGTGCATTAGTGGTATACGGCAGGAACACACATTTTTAGAATGTGGCAAGGATGCAGCATCTCACAAAGCAGAGAGGATATGCATTTTTGTAAAGTGATGAGGATATGCAGTGTTGGAATGCCACTGGGATGTATAATTTTGGACTGTGCTAGGGATGTACAATTTCAGAATGTGCATGGAGTGCACAATTTTAAAATTGGTGAGATGTATAATTTTGGATGATGGTGGGGATGTGCAATATTACTTGGTTACCAAAAAATCAAAAAGTGATGAGAATGCGCAACTTCAGCAGAGCTGCACAATTTTGTGAACAGAAGAAAAAATGTCCAGCACCAGGTCATAGTTGAATGGTGGTGCTCTCAAACCAACAGTCACATAAGTAGAAGAAAAATAAAGCACCCACCAAAACAGAATACGGTCACAGCAGTTCCTTTGGATTGCAAACTTTATTTAAACATAGGTGCGGACCATAATAACATCAAACCTTGACAGAATAAAGTGCAATTTCAGAATGTGCTGGGACCTGCAATTTAAAAAAATGTTGGGGATACACAATTCTGGAATGTGTGGTTGATGTGCAATTTTAGAATGTAGCAGGGATGCACATGTTTTGAATCTGGTGGGGATACACAATTTGCTAATGTGACAGGAATGCACAATTTCTGAATGTGGTGAGGATATACAATTTCTTATGTGGTAAGGATGAGTAACTTCAGAATACAGTAGTGGCAATGCACAATTTCTGAATGTGGCGAGGAGATGCACAATTTCAAAATGTTGCAGGGACAAACAATTTTGGAATGTACATACTGAAATTGCATTCCCTAACCACATTTTGAAATTGTGTATCTTTGCTACATTCTGAAACTATGCATGCTAGCTGCAGTCTGAAACTATGCATCCCCGCCACATTCCCAAATTGCACATTCCACACAAATTAGAAAATCTGGTATCCCACCACTATTCAAAATTGTTCATCCCTATTTATTCCAAGATTGCACATCCTTACCATATTTCACAACTGTACATCTTAGCCACAATCCTAAATTGTGACTGTTACCACCACAATCTGAAATTGTGCATTCTCAGTTACTCACCACATTCCAAGAGCACACTATCCCTACGTGTATTGAAAAAGCACATCCCCACACATTCCAAAACTGCATCCTTGTCACATTCTGAATGTTGGTGTTCCTCACATTTAAATATTGTGTGTCCCCATTGCATTCTGACATTGTGTCCCTACTGGCTTCCAAAAATTGCAACTTTGCTGCAATATGAAATCTGAACTTGCAGTATTCTGAAACCAAGCACAATCTTAGCATTCCAGAGATTGCACACCACTGCTTTCCAACCCCCCATCCCCAACTACATGAGTACCATTTATCTGCACATTCTTTAAATGCATGCATTGCATACACCCAGTGTCAGCTTTTTTGCAGATGTCTACTACTACTACTACTAAGACTGAATTTGGAAGAAAAAAGAAATATACTCTTACTGGCTGTAGGGATGTCACGGTATGATGGTTTTGTGATATACTGCATGCTACAGGAATGTCACGGTATGACGGTTTTGTGGTATACTGTGTGCTATAGGGATGTCATGGTATGATGCTTTTGTGGTATACTGCGTGCTGTGGGGATGTCAAGGTATGATGGTTTTGTGGTATACTGTGTGCTGTACAGCATGGTATCACAATTTTCTGATATACTGCAGGATCAGAAGTCATGGTATTGATACCCTGGGTTATTTATGATACTGTGACAACTGTGATTCACAGTATACCATGGGTTTCATGCCTTCAAACTGATTTTGTTCATTTATAGGGATGACTTTCCCTTCTGTATCTACTCTTCCAGTCACAAGAGTTTAATTAGACTTCTTTTTTGCACAAAATTACAGTAGCATCTATTGCCATCAGTAATGATAGTGAATGCACGTCATGATGCGATGATATTGGACATTATCACTGCTCTGTAACTCAGTGATTTGCCGTTGATAGTGTCCAGTATAAGTACTGCAGTAGAAAGTGCAATGGTGCTGTCACTCTTAATGGGGCTGGCTACCACAGTACAGGAAATAATTGTTGTAAGAAAATACTATACCTGCAGTATTACATGTAGCAGTTATCATACCATCAAAAGTTCATACCATGACATCCCTTACTGGCAGTAAGGAGTAAGGCATGAGTTCAGGAGCTGACATTATTTGTAACTTTGAAGCCAGCTTTTTTGACTAGGCAGTAAAACCAGGGTTACAAAAAGGCTTGTAACTTTTATCAAAGTAACTTAGAGATCTCTGTGTTGGCATTAGGCTTATTGGAGATCCACGCATCCTTGTTTTGTATGTAGTCATTTGGGGTGAAGTCAGTCTTTGAGTAATTTCTTTTTGTTATAGTCCCCTGGTTCCGACTGTCCCCCCTCCCTGTTGCTTGCAGTTGTCATCTCTGCCTTCATAGTTGATCCTAGTGCAACACTAGAATTAGTTGGCATGGAGTAGGGAAATGCCAGGCATCTGCACATTTCATTCCCGGGAGCCACGTGTCTTATTTCTGTGATGCCCCAGCCTCCAGACAGTCTAAGAGTGAGATCCTAGAGACCACACATAAACTCTGCTCTTCCAAGTGGTAGTTTGAGGCTCTATTGCTGCACTGCTGGACCAATAAAAGTGCAACAGATGATCAGAGCAAGCCTTGGATGACAGTTTTACTGCATTTTTGTTCTTGAAGCAAGGCAAGGCAACTTTTATTTATATGGTGCGTAGGCCTTCGACTCAGAGCATTCTACAATCAAAGAACATGAAAAATTAAAAAAAAACCATAAAATCATCAAACATACAATTAAAATAGGTGCTGGATTATTTGTGTAAACAAAAAATAAATTAATGCAGTAACTAAATTTAATTCAGATGTAAGCTTCAGTTGGGTAGGCCTGATTAAAAAGATAAGTTTTAAGAGTGGTCCTAAAGACCACCACCGTGGGGACAGATAGGAAATTCTGTACCAAATAACTCCTACACACTGTTTGCTTTGGCTTTGGATTAAACATTTGGTTCTCAGTTTGACCTTTTTTTATCTGATGGCAAAGCTAAAAATCAGCAACAAAAACAAACACATTTGTTGATTTCCATATAGCTTATATTTATATTGCTTTTCTACTCATTTACCTTTTGTTACTCAGAACACCCAACTGGCTACACAGTATCTCACTTTTATTGAAATTCTTTCTGCTTCTGCCATATTTTACAGACTGGACTGAGGGTCAAGTGAGCTGCTCAGGTTTACAATGATGCCAGTTGTACAGTGAGTACAATGAGTATAGCGTATACACTAGGTACAGTGTGTAAAAGTGTACAGTGGGTACAATGTGCAGAGTTTTTATAGTGTGTACAAAGTACACAATGGTTACAGTGTGTACAGTGTGTAAACAAAGGTGTACAGTGTGCACAGTTTGTACAATGGGTACAAAGTACACAATGGTTACAGTGTGTACAGTGCGTAAACAAATGTGTACAGTGGGTATAGTGTGCACAGTTCAGGCTAGTGAGTGCAGTAAGTACCATGTGTGTCATGAATACAAAGTGTACAGTAGGTACAGCTTGTACAGTGTGTAAACAAAGTGTACAGTGTGCATAGTTTGTACAGTGGGTACAAAGTACACAATGGTTACAGTGTGTACAGTGTGTAAACAAAGGTGTACAGTGTGCACAGTTTGTACAGTGGGTACAAAGTACACAATGGTTACAGTGTGTAAACAAAGGTGTACAGTGGGTACAGTGCGCACAGTTCAGGATAGTGAGTGCAGTGAGTACCATGTGCATGATGAATACAAAGTGTACAGTAGATACAGCTTGTACAGTGTGTAAACAAAGTGTACAGTAGGTACAGTGTGTACACTTTGTGTGTACAGTGGGTACAGTGTGCAGTGGTGAGTGAGTGCAGTAAGTACAGTGTGCACAATGACTACAAAGCTTACAGTGGGAAAAATGCGTACAGTGGATAGAGTATGTAAACACTGTTTACAGTGAATACAGTGTGTACAGTGGCTGCAAAGTATTTAGTGTGTACATTGGGTGCAAAGAGTACAGTAAGTCAGTGGTTACAGTTTATACAGTGAGTCAGTGGTTACAGTGGGGCAATGCAGACAGTGGGTAAAGTGTGTGCAGTCAGTGGGTACTGTGTGTACAGTGGGTACAGTGTGCACAGTGGTAAGTGAGTACAGTGAGTACAGTGCACACTATGGGTAAAAAGCTTACAGTGGGAACAGTGTGAACAGTGGATACAGTGTGTAAAAGTTTACAGTGGAAACAGTGTGTACAATGGCTACAAACAAGTGTGTACAGTGGGTACAAAGAATACAGTGAATCATTGGTTACAGTGCATACAGTAAATCAGTGCATACAGTGAAGAAGTGCATGCAGTGGGTCAATGTGTGCAGTTAGTGCAGTATGTAGTAGGAACCGTGTCTACATTGGGTATCGTGTACAATGGGTAAAGTGTGCACAATGGGTACAGAGAGTACAGTGCACAGTGGGTATCATGTAAACTGGGTACAGTATATACAGTGAGTCAGTGGGTACAGTAGATACATTGACTACATTGGGTAGAGTCAGTCAACATGTACAGTGAGTTAACTGGTACAATGAGTCAGTGGCATAGGGAGGCACAGTGTATAGTGGGTATAGTGGGTACAGTGGGTACAGTGAGATGCAGACCTGGGCTTTCCAGATTCAGAGCTCTATAATCAAACCACCAGACCATGCTGCCATCCCTGAAACAAACTGTGAAACACGTTAAGGCCAAAGCCAAACCTCACGTCTTTTATTCTGTAAAATGCAACTAACCCAAAACATGCTTATTTTATGAGCAACAGGTCAATGCATGACATACCAAAAGAGAAGCAAAACTAGCAATATACTCTGCTAACTCCCAGCAAGAGCTTTATTAAACTTATGCCAACGGGTAAACAGAGCAAACACAGTGCCGGTAATAAACAAAATTCAAATGGGACTCACCGAAACTGAAACAAAGTTTTTTTTCAGGAGCCACTGCACAAATAGGATATGAAAGATGAGGAAAACATTTACTGAAATGTCAACAGTTCCATGTAAATTTTTGTTTTTTAAATCGTGTAAAACCATGAATGGAACCAGTATTGCCACACTGTTCTGTACAACACACAATAGCAGAGTGTTGTGGCTCTTTGTAGCTAACATTATTTAAATCTGCATGGACTTCATCTCATAGTTTTCCAGAAACTAACTTTAGAAAGAAAACTGCAATGTTGAATTTTAAGGGATAGTTTACACTGTTTATGCTTTAGCTGCTCTCCCAAAAAGAAAATCTAAAAATTGACTTCAGATTTCTTTTTTTTTAACAATTTCTTTACTCAGAATAACACAAGAGAGATGCAGCACCTCGTCTGTAGTGGCATCTTGCCTCTACTCATTTCCAAAGACAGGTAGACAGGAGCACTAGCTGGTTAATTGGGGCTGGCAGTATAGCCTAGAGGTTAGAGTAATGAGCTGTGAATGAGCTTGGTGCACCAGCAGACCTTAGTTTGATTCCCACAACCTCCACTTGCATGCTGTGTGACTCTGAGCAAGTCACTTAACCTCCCCAGTGCTCATGGGTCACTCCTGAAAATAGGCACTTGTACCTAGTGGGCCTTACCTGGTTACCAAAAGAATGAATGACAAGCATTTGTCAATGCCGAATGCTGCTTTCTTGTATGTGCTGTTTAGGTATTTGGAAGTGATAGTACCATGCCTAAGAACTGTTATGTGCCCCCCCCCCAAGACATCCACTGTGTCTTTGTGTTCAGTATTCACAGAAAAGGGGGAGGGGCAAGGGCCACAGCAGTAAAGCATTTGCCAAGGGGGTGAAGAGGTGGACAATAGTCCATTCACAGGCAAAAGAGTCCTGCAGGAGCTCACTAAATTAAAGGTGGACAAAGCGATGGGACCAGATGGCATACACCCAAGGATATTAAGAGAACTGCGAAGGCAGATAGCAGTACCTCTGGCAGCCATGTTCACTGAGTCATTCAACACAGAGGTGGTACCAGAGAATTGGAGGAGGGCACATGGGGTCCCTCTACACAAATCTGGCAGCAGGGAGAACGCGGGGAACTATAGGCCGGTCAGCCTCACCTCAGTAGTGGGGAAGATCATGGAGACATTGCCTAAAGAAAGGACAGTGGGGCATCTAGGAGCCATCAGAGTCCAGGACCACAGGCAATATGGATTCACAGTGGGGAGGTCATGTCAGACAAATCTGATTGATTTCTTTGACTGGGTGACAAAGGAAGTAAATCAGGGTGGGGCAGTGGACACCGCTTACCTTGATTTCAGCAAAGCCTTTGACATTGTCCCACATAGGAGGCTGATAAGCTAGCTGGGTAGGCTGGGCATGGGGGACAGGGTGGTAAACTGCGTTAGAAACTGGCTAACAGACAGGAGGCAGAGAATGTTGGTAAATGGGGTGCAGTCTGGGGAGAGGTGTGACCAGTGGGGTGCCACAGGGATCAGTCCTGGGGCCAGTCTTGTTCAATATCTTCATTAGTGACATTGCAGAAGGGCTGAAGGAAAAGGTCTGCCTGTTTGCAGGTGACACCAAGATCTGTAACACAGTGGATACCCCAGAGAGGGTAGAGAAAATGAGGAGGGACCTGGGGAAGCTTGAAAAATGGTCTGAGGACTGGCAACTGAAGTTTAATTCCAAAAAGTTCAAAATTATGCGCCTGGGACACAGAAACCCTGGGGAAAGCTACAGGATGGGGGGAGTTGCTGACAGTCACAAAGAAGGAAAGGGACCTGGGGGTTCTTATTTCAGATGACCTGAAAATGTCAAAGTAAAGTGACATGCTGGGGTACATAGGCAGGGGTATCACCAGCTTAAGGAGGGAGGTAGTGATGCCATTATATAAAACCATGGTCAGGCCTCACATGAAGTGCTGTGTACTGTTCTGGAGGTCGCACCTCTGTAAGGATGTTAACAGGCTGGAGATGGTCCAGAAAAAGGTGAATAAGGGACTTATGAGGAGAGATTAAGGGACCTCAATATGTACTCCCTGGAAGAGAGGAGGGAAAGAGGGGATATGATAGAAACATTCAAGTACCTCAAGGGAATAAACAAGATGCAGGGGGGAGACATTTTCTAATACAGGAGAAGTACAAGAACGAGGGGGCATGACATGAAATTGGAAGGTGGGAGGTTAAGAGGGAATGCGAGGAAGTTCTTCTTCACAGAGACGGTGGTGGACATGTGAAATGGTCTGCCTCAGGAGGTGGTGGGAGCGAGCACTGTGGATGGATTCAAGCATGCTTAGGACAGGCATAGGGGAGCCATAGAGGTACAGCAGTGAGTGGGTCAGAAGCAGCAATCCAATACAAGGGCTTACGGGCAGACTAGATGGGCCAGGCAGTTCTAATCTGCTGACAATTTCTGTTTCTATGTCTGTGTCTCTTTCTCTTATGAATTACAGACAGACAAAGAGAGACACACAAGCATATGCTGCTTGCATGTGCTGTTCTCCACCATGTCCTCCCTAACACACTACTATCCACAGACACAGGGAGAGAGGACACAGCATACATTGTCTCTTCAATGCTGCTCCCCCAGTGTCTCTGTCTCTCTCTCTCTCTCTCTCTCTCTCATTGTTACTCTCCCCGTCTCGCTTTCTGTATGTCGCTCTCTCTAAGCACTGAGCTCCGTTCTTGAATGTCAGGGGGAAAAAACTCAGTTGCACTCTCACTCTCTCTCTCTCTCTCTCTCTCTCTCTCTTTCAGTGGGATGGGGGGGTTGGTAGAATGGGACACAGAGAACTTGTTGTATGGGAGGTGGGAAAGCAGCACACAGGTTCTCAAAGAAAAAGACATTGAGAGAGAGAGAGAGAGAGAGAAGAGAGAGAGCAAATACACAGGTCTCTCCTGCACACAAACTGTAGCACTGTTCTGTACCGGGGAGCAAGGGGAGGCCACAGACAACAACATCCCAATGTTTTCTCTCTTGCTGTCTCACAGGACATTTCAGCCATGGTGTAGGTGCAGAAGAGTGATTGTGCTGTATCTCACTCTCTCTATCATCTGTGCACTGAGAGTGGGGAACAGGCAATGGGGAAGCCATAGTTGTGGGGGGGGGTGCCAGGAAAGGAAGCTCTGGGTGGCCACTGTCACACTCACTCTCTCCTCTGCTCTCCTATATTACAGCCTGCCAGAGGGCTCTATACTGTTGATCATTGCTTCCACTGTTTCTGTGGACAGAGACATAGACAGACAGACAAAGAGATGCAGCATATTGCAGCAACTTTAGTACCTACTGTCTCCCACTGTCTGTGTGTGTGTCTCTCTCTCTCTGTCTTACACACCAGACCGCATGGCCACTGTCACTCTCAACTACCTCCCTGCCCACTCAGACTGCTGATTATCTGTGAACTGGACAGGGTAGTGGCAGGTGGAACACACACACACACAGATGCTCTGTCTCCGAGCTCACAGGCTACACAGCTGCCATGCGCGTCTCACTGTCTTGCACTGTGTGGTGTTTCTGTGTCCACTATCCACAACTTGTCACACAGACATGAGGTTGCCATACCATTGCCTGACATTGTCTCTGTCCCGGTCGCCCTCTCTCTCTCTGCGTCAGACTGCACAGTGGGATCACTTCACCCGGCTTGTCCCCATTGCACTTCACCAACTTGGGGACATAAATTGTGCTGCTGGACTGCAGTCTGAAAATGCAATCTGACTGCACACAGCATGGACTGGGGCCTCAGAAGCTACAAATTGTGCAGTATGGTACTGATTTTGCCTTGGGCTCAGTGCCCGGTGGTCCACGGGATGGTTGAGTGTGTACACAGAAGTTGTTAACTGTGCTCTGGTTGCATGGAGGTCTGCATTATCGCACTCTCAGGTGCTGCCACACAGTCAATCAAATCCATTCAAAAGAAGAATTGTATGGATTCACTTTAAGAAAAAAAGTGTATTCTTAGAGCAGCGGGAATATTTGGAGCCCTACCAGAGTATTCTGCTATTCACAAAATGCATGCACAGTCTGAGTCGGCCAGCCACTCTGGCTCTCTGAGCATATCAGGTTTCAGCTCTAACAGCAATGCTTGTCCAACAGAGCACTAGGCAGCTTTGTGGTGCATCATTTAAGCTAAAGCTTCTCTGGTTCCTCCAGTAATTTGTGAGGCTGATAGCAGCACAGCTTAGCCAGTCACGTTAGAGGTCACTGGAGCCTGGCTCAAAGAAATGCAAAACATGAGGAGACAGTAGGCTCAGAGGGACAATAAGGGAGAAATGAGGTATGGGGAACACACGAGACAAAAGGTGTGTGCAGGGGAGGAGGGAGAGGCAGCAAGGAAAATGAAGCGATGGAGGGGAGGGGGGGACGGCTTTATGTATATGAAACGGAAGAAGTGTTCTCTCATTGGAGCACTTCATTTGTTTCATGTATACAAAGTTTCCGCCCATAAACTGTAAACCATTGTCATACTCTTTTTTTAGATAAGTTAGCACTTCCCTGTCTCTCTCAAGATGTAATATACTCTCTAGATATACCTTTTACTACAGAAGAAGTAAAAAAGGCACTTTTCTTGCTCAAATATGGAAAATCTCCCCGGGGGAGATGGTTATCCAGTGGAGTTTTACAAACTTTTAGCAGATCAATTATGCCCTTTACTATGCAGTGTATTTCAAGAATCCTCCAAGAAAGGTTATTTACCTCATACCATGACTGATGCAAGTATTACAATTCTTCCTAAAAAGATAAAGATGTCACCCTTCCGGCGAACTATCGTCCTATATCTTTACTTAATACAGATGGCAAAATATTCGCCAAGATCCTGGCTACTCGTATAGAACCACATATTCCCAAATTAATACATAGACCTCAGGTGGGTTTTGTTAAAGGTAGGGTGGGTTCTAATCATCTTCGCTCCTTAGTTAACCTAATACATAAGGCCAAATCTCTTAACTCTCCAGCTGCAGCTATAGCTGTCGATTTCGAAAAAGCTTTCGATTCTTTAGATTGGAACTTTCTCTATCTGGTGTTAACACGTTTTGGCTTTAGCAACCTCTTTTGCTCCTGGATCAAACTTCTTTATACAGCTTCTCAAGCTAGGGTTCTCACCAATTTCACGTTATCCCAACCTTTTAAATTAGCAAGGGGCACCAGGCAAGGATGCCCACTTTCCCCATCCCTTTTTATTTTAGCTCTTGAAACTCTTGCTACCTTTTTAAGACAAAATAATGATATTAAAGGTATATCCATTGGGCACACACAACATACATCACTGACATATGTTGATGATATGCTCATCTTGCTAGAAAATTTAGATTCATCTGTACAACCGCTTACTCAAATACTCAACTTGTTTTCCAAGCTTTCTGGATTAACAGTTAATTACCAAAAAAACTGAGGTATTACCATTAAATAAATACTGTAATCCTCTCACAAACAAACTACTAGGATTTCATTGGGCTCCACAAGGTATTACTTACTTAGGGATAAAAATTTCACCTGATCTTGATAAAATCTGGGAAATTAATCTCCAGCCCTTACTTACAGATATTAAAACAAATTTAACTAAATGGAAAAATTTAAACTTATCTCTTCCCGGTAAAATAGCCGCTATAAAAATGAACGTTACACCTAAAATTCTTTATTTATTCTCCTGTATCCCACTTAAAGTCTCTCCTTGCCTCCTTCACAGAATTGACAAAATGGTAGGAGATTTTTTATGGGACGGTCATGTGCCAAGATTTAACTGGATTAAATTACGTTCTCATTGGTCTCAAGATGGTTTTGGACTACCCTGGTTTACGGCCTACCTCTGGGCATTCAGAGCCTCACAAACTATAAAGTGGTTTTCTAAACCTAACCATAACTCACCACTATGGCTTGATATGGAAGCTTCCCTATCCCCAGGACAGGTACCTAACAGCTTTATATATTTTACTTTAAACTCTAAACTCAAAAAACATCCCATAATTAAGGCGTCTATGCATTATTGGTTTAGAACGCATAAATGGCTCAAAACAGATCCTACTCCTATATCCCATACACCCATTTGGGGAAATCCAAAAATTACCTTAGAGAACAAACCTTTATACTGTAACTCCTGGATACAAAGGAACATACTCTTTTTGAAGGATATCTTGACTGATAATGGTAATGCACTAAACTCCTTCAGTAATTTACAAACAAAATGGAATATTCCTAGAAACGAATTCTGGAAATATTTGCAGATTCGTTCTGCTATACTTCCTATTACTCAACAAACCACTAAACCACTACCAACCTCTATATACATTAATTCATGGACTAATACCTCTTCTGGTTTAATCTGTAAAATTTATAAATTAATCAGAGAGGTATTACCAAACCAATCTCTTTTGGCTAGGAATAGATGGAATGCGGCACTAAAGGATAATATATCTCACTCCCAATGGGATAAATGCTGGACATCTTGCCATAACACCTTCAAAGATATGCGTAGCATGCTTATACAGTATAAGATTTTACATTTATGGTATAGAACCCCCTCCCATGTGCATAAGATAGGTTTACTACCTAACAGTAACTGTTGGTGTTGCAGTTCACCAAATGGTGATCTTTTACATATATTGTGGTCGTGTAAACCAATATCTAAATTATGCCAATCTATTCACAACCTAGTTTCTAAAATTATTGGCTGCTATATTCCATTTGAACCTAAATTCTGTTTGCTAGGAGTTATAAATAAAAGTATAAAACTAACAAAATATCAGCATAAATGGTTACATATTCTATTTATGCAAGTTAAGAGACTAGTACTAATGTGTTGGAAGTCCCAGTTAATACCTACTGTGTTTGATATTCTGAATAGCCTAACCTATACTGCCTCATTGGAACGGATATCATATTTGACACAGGACCGACTCAATGAATTCTATCTCTACTGGCAGGACTATTTAAGTTTTCTTCAAATGCATAGATGATATACCACCAGATTTTTCTGCTTGGTATTACCTCAACATAAATACCCTTCTATAATAATCCTTTCATGCAGCTCCTCTAGTTGGTTATAAAACTACTTGACTATATTAATTTGATTCTTTTATTATTTTTTTCTTCTTTTCACTTACAGTGCAGGTATTTAACTATATAGAGACATCACCTTATATATAAAGTCTTATCCTCTTGAAGGTAGGCTTTATAATATTATATGTTAATTGCTATATATCATGCCAAGCATAACATTGCCTGTACTCCACACTAAATAATGTACGTTCATATTTGCTTACTGTACCATGTACTGCAT